>FPAK01000010.1:7756532-9134783 GCA_900116095.1 Euclidium syriacum
AAGGAGGCACACACCGCATTTATCTACAGCTTGGGAAGCACTTGCTCCTTGCTTCCTTCTATATATTCACTTGTTGGAGTGGAAGCTTACAAAAACCTTTGTTAGTCCTTATTAAACATAAGAAATTTTACTATTTTGGTGATTTCAGGAGTAACTTTATTTGATTTTTGGTTCTTGGTATATGTTGTTGCAAGTGAAAATCGCTTTGTGGGGAGTTAAGAGGGTATCTTATCACAATTTTGACTTAGGACCAAGTTTAAAAAGGGACCTGTTTTTTCTCTGGAGGAGTTAGCTATCTTGAGAATGTGGGCGGCCGATGCCGAGAAGGAACACAATGTTGCTAAGGAGATCATGAGAGAGATGGAGGACCAAAGTTTGGATCAAGTGTTCCAAGCTTCTGATTATTCACCCGAACTCTATGATTTTCGTGGAGAGGTAGATAGATTTTTGGTGGTGAATGAGACGATGTGTTTAAGTGATCAGTTGAACATCAAATGTTGCGGATGATGAGGACCAAAATTGTAGCTTTGTCACTATGAGAAGGTCGCCATTTGATGGCAAATGAATGTGCTACGAGTGGGGGAGGATTTTCAGTACAAGGAAGATTTGAAAAAGGTAAGGTAGGGACCATGATGAAGAGGTTGTTGCTGGGATTGATGCACTATTTTCGAAGGGTGTGGTGTTTCCATCCAAAGTTTGGATTTTGTGGATAAACTGAGTGAACACGATGAAATCTCTATGACATAATTCATACTTAGTGAAGAAGACTTTACCATTCCTGCTATCAATCAATCAGTGGGTGTAGCTACGACTGCATTTCCTCGAATAGAGGTCCCATCATCAATTTTTGAGTAGGGTTCGAATGTTAACTAATTCCCTAAGGATGCCTCAGCTAAGGTAAATATATCGTTTGAAGTTTCGGTTTGTATGTCATATAGGGCTTAGAAATTTTTATTACAAATAAGAAAATCAAAATATTTAAACTATATTCTCTCTTCAGGCAAAACTCAACGCATACCAAATATAAAATACCATTGCTCGTGATATCATAACTGAGTTTGACAAGAACGGATATGATCACTCGCTGTACTTGGTGTAGTTGTTTTATTGGTGGGAAATTGGTTTCGACCTTATCAAAAGAATTAGGTGCAATACTTGACTTGGCTTACTTTGTTCGTATATCCAAAGTACAAGTTAAATATGCAAAATGCTCTCGACTCATATGGTTTAACCAACTTACGAATGAAAAATGCAAGATAGGCTCGGCTCTTATGTTAGAGAGTCTTAAGTCTTATCCATCATAACTTATGCTGTCTTTTGGACTTAAAACATCTAAGACGTGGATTATTTCTTCACGAAACCTGAAACACTCCATTCCGGTCAACTTTAGACAGCGGTCAAGGTGTTCCGGTTTGGACCACATCATGGTCAAATCTCCTAATTTTCATTTCCTTTCTATTAATCTAACCATGAAGGTTTAATCTTAAAATCTAGTATATGAATTTCACTAGTCATTTCCACGTCTAGGTTCATTACACATCGGAATTCTTTCTACTTAAACATTTCTTAGATTTAAGTGTTATCTATCATCACTTGGTTACGATTATATCATCTATACCTTCAGATAGTTACATAGTCTAGAAAAGTCTTAGCCGAAAGTACTCAGGTGCAATGACTAACTTAGTCTAGATAAGTCTTAGCCGAATCTACTCGGGTGCAATGACTCTATGTTACCATTAACTTTCGTTCAGCTTTAGGATGATTCTAACCAGTCCAAGTCATGTATTTGTACTCATCATTACTCTAGAATTATTAGCCTAGATCTAGAAATTATATTACCAACATTAAATAAGGTATAATATTTACCTCAGCCACATAATACAGATTTTTTCCACGATTCATTCATGGTCGTACCTTTTCATGATCACACCTTTTCGTGATCGCACCTCTTCATGGTCGCACCTTCTCATGGTCGCACCTTTCAACGGTCGCACCTTTTCGTGGTTGCACCTCTTCAAGGTCGCACATTTTCATGGTAGCCCACTTGCCTTCTTTGTTAAGCTTACTTAGTCATACAATCAACCAATCCCGCTGACCAAGTATACAAAGAGATCGACTTCACCCATTCCTGATCACGGTAGGATCTTGATCTATTTTTCACTCCCTCTCGTACCGCTCGGATCTGCTCATTGATCTCGACCACTCATCGTATCCAGATCAGAATATACCTGATAGGTTCTAAGCATTTGAGTCTCTTTTCTGTTTTTCAGAGATTTTCTCTCCCTTTACGTATTGTGTGTTGTGTTGTGTGAGTGTGACATAGCCATGAAATTCCTTTCTATGTAAAGGGGTCTAAGGCCACATTCCATATATTGCAACCATTCATTTGTTCCCTTATTCAATCTCTACCACCTATTTAGAGTAGATATAATGTTGCATCTTGTGATTAATAAAAACTTATTTTCAACAAATAGACATCTCTTTTTATCAAGGGTTACCTGTATTCACTCATTAGACATGTGTTTTGGATATACCAGTCGCCTTTAACTGCCTCAGTTCACTCTGCTCGGTACCAACTAATCAGTCCACCCATATGGGTTAGTACTTGATTAGCTCATTTAGCTGAGTTGAGCTGCCAGACAACTCTTCCAGCTGGTTTAGCTCTATGATTCAACCAAATGAGCTGTCTTGAGCTACCTTAAGATCATAATCTCGATCTTTGAGCCTTTCCTCATTGATTTGACTAAGCCTCTCAAACCAAACCTGATGATTCAATCAATTCTTTGATCTCACCAAGTATTAATTTACCATGGTCCAAGTTTGCTCCAAATAAACTGGTCCAATATTCATATCGTGGAATAAGGATGTTACAAGTCTTCTCCACTTGAAAGGAATTCGTCCTCGAATTCGGTGGCGGTAGTACTTGTGCTCGTCCTTCACCATATCCCAGAATTCCATTTATATTCTTGCTTTCGGTTCTGTATATTCCCGACTATGGCATACTTTGATCATAGCCCTAACTGGACTCGATCAATACTTCCCTTAACTTAGTTCATTGCCGACTAAGTTATCCCGATCATAGCCCATCTTGACTATATCGTGTTGTGATCTTGGCCTCTACGGCTTGATCATATACACCAACCCTAGTGTTTCCAGACTATATCTTATTTGACCTTGTTCCATTTGGACTCGATCATATTCATGTGTTCTCAATCAATCCCGACTGCTTCACACCTGATATTTTCTATACCGGAATCGATCATCACTCGATCTGGGCCAATCCTCCGAACAAATCTCATTTTGATCTAGGTCAATCCGATTAGATCATATGTCTCGATAAAAGTTTATCTCAACAATATCGTATTAGATCTTGGTCAATCTCCGAACATATCGTGATATTTTGATCATGGTGTGTGTTATAATCCTTTGAATAGACAATTATATCATCGATGAAGATGATAATACACAAATCCAACCAATCCTGAAACATGCTATTCATCATCTTCATGAACACGGTCCGCACATTGGTCAATCCGAACTTTATAACCACAAACTCATAGTCGACATATCTCGTTATGAACGCTGTCTTGCGAATGTTCCTAGGATCAATCGAAATCTGGTGATATCCCTGGGTCAAATCTATTTTGTAGAACCAGGTTGCACCTCGTAGTTGATATAACAACTTGTCAATCCAGGGTAACGGGTACTCGTTTTTCATAGTCACCATGTTCAGCCCCCAATAGTCGATGCAAATCCTAAAGCTCCCATTCTTTTCTTTACAAACAGCACCGGTGCATCCCACAAGGAACTACTCAGCTTGATGTATCTTTTTTTCCAACAATTCTTCCAACTGTTTCTTGAACTCCGCCATTTCGGCATGCGCCATCCGATAAGGTTCCCTTGAGATAGGAGCGGTTCACGGTTCTAAATCTATTGTGAATGGGTCAGACCTATAAGGCGGTGGCCCTGATTCTGTCTAGAACACTTCCTAAACCTTGTTCACCATTAAGCTGTGTCAAAATCTTATATAATATTTTTTGTTTGTGTACCAAAGATGATATAATATATAAAGCATGATAGTAAAAATTTGCGGACTAAACTGATTTTAGTTTGTTCGACTTACATAACTCCAGATGTTGAAAAGCTTTAGACCATGGTCAAGAGGAACAAGGCCGTTGATGGACTAACTTAAGTTGCGTGATTTTTTATGTAACCTTAGTTGGACCGTTTCAGTTTTCGTTACGTAGCGTCTCTGGACCATCCTTGGTCATATCAAGGTTAAGGAGTTTTACAAAGGTGATATCAGAGCACTATTTCGTTAGTAAGATTCAAAATCGTAGTTTTCAATCTTTTATCGAGTAAATAAGAGTTGTAGAATTACATTTAGGTTAATCTAGTTTCCTTCTAAGTTAGATAATAGGTTTGGATTTAGACTTGCTAGTTCAGTTGGATGCATATTTCAAATCAAATACCGAGTGAAAATGGGAAAGAGGTGTCAAACCATAACTGGACGGAGTATCATGCATAAGAGGTATGAGATATGTGATTGTGTCAGGTAGGAGTCCACAAACGAGAATTTGTTTAACAACACGAATATTATTGAATAACGATAAACCTACTCATCAAAGACTATCTAATATGCAAAATCCCTCTGGATAGAGTGATCCAGTGTATAACTCAAGGAAATTAAGTATTCTAAGACCTATTTATCCGAAACAACAGCAATGCTAAACTATATTCACAACATAGCGTGTATCAAAGTTTGGTAAAGGGCCTTTTAGTATTATGAAAGATCTAGGCTTTTCGTAAACAATAAAAGGCCCTTTACCAATTGTTAAAGGCTCTTTAGTTACTAAAGAGTTTCCCGTCAGTCATAAATGATCTTTATCAACACTGAAACGCATCTCGTTAGCTGTAAAGATCCTTTATAACAACTGTCAAGATAACTTTGAGGGTTATCGAGATCTTATTAACAACTGTCAAAAACATTAAGACAACACCAAGTTCTTGTTTCTTTAGATTTCAGTCCTTTTTTAGTGTTGACAGAACTAAAGAATTTATTTCAGTCAATATTTACAGTATAATACTATTTATGCAACGTTAGAATTGAGATATTACAATTTTAAAATATGCGCTAGACACACCAATAGTGAAAATATTTTTATAATAGAAAATTTCAGGTGTATAAAAGAAAACAATAAAATAATAATTATAAAATAAAGGAAATAATATATCAAAATAGAAAAAATTTCAATAATATGCATGTATTTTATTAAACATATCTAGTAAGAATTATCAAAAAATAATTTAATATTTCCTTTTCAGAGTATTTATATTAATTAAGCCAAACCATTTTTTGTTGAATTACTAAAATATAAATATATTTGAAAAATCTTACAAATTTACTGTTACTGTAGTTTAATTTTATGTAAATATTTTCTCCAAATTACTTAGATTAAAATTATAAAAAACCGTATATGTCAAAAATATCTCATGAAATTTATTCGATACATTAATTTCTTTTCTTTTCTTACAATGATATGTAAGTATATATGTGCATTTTACACATTTTAAGTTAAGATTAAAGAAACTAGAAGAAATTAAGATATAAATTTTTTTAAAAATATAATTTGGATTTTTTTATTTAAAATAAGTAAGATTATGGCATTTGTTAGTGTCGCGACTAAATTATTATCAAAACTTAAATCCATATGATGCATGAAAAAAAATTATTCTTAATGGTGGTAACGGTAAAAATATACTTTCTTTTCTCACCTAAAAAGTAAGGATAGAAAACACATTATAAATTACTTCTTGAAATATTTACTAAACTCATCCATTTGTATCAGAGATCTAGTTAGTATGATAAAAAATAATATCATTATCGACTGGTAATGACATTAAAATGTTTGATTTTGATAATTTTTTGAAAAAAAAAAGATCAAAAACCAGTTTCCGCTTTTTCCCCTTCTCTTTTGTTGGATAAAAATATATGCATTAATCGAAATAGCTATATCTTAATTTCAATTTTAGCATAAAATTTAGTACTCATAAATAGTTATCTTTAACAGGCATCAATTGAAGAAAAAAACTTTATTAACGATCATATCACATCTTTCGTTAGATATAACGATTTGTTTTTCTTTGACGTATAGCAATTTACATTTACATATTACATTTATCAACATTTTATATCAGCTTACATATGGAAAGACATATTTGCCAGGTAAATCCTTCACGAACATTACGAGCAAAATGTTTCCTAACAATATATTAATAACTTTTTCAAAATGATATAGACTGAATATATTGGTATATACGTACATATACATTATTATACATAGGTTGAGTTAGTTGAGTACTTTAGATTAAAGTTGCACTTTTTATTATTATTAGAGATAAAGTTACAAAACAAGCACATAATAATAATACAAATAAAGAGGCAAATACTTTTTTTTTCTTAAAGAAAAAATTTAAGAGTACACCTAGACTCTAGAGTGACAAATCAAGCCCCCAATCTTTAAGATCATTGTTGATGGAACTTATTTCTCCGACATTTGGAACAAGATCTCTAGAGTAATGGTCACGCCTTCCAAAAGTTGAAATGAGATCTCTTGTGTAAATCTCTGGAACACGAACAACGCCACGACCAAGATTAAACGATAAATCGCATAAAAATTCGGTTGAAGGAGTCACTTGAGAAATCATGGTCAAACAACCATGTTCAGCGCTATACCGAATGTTTTTAAACGGTTCAATATAAGAACTGCGTATAGAAGGATCCAATAAACAAACACTAGTACGAAAGTTATCGATTGAAAAAAATTGATCAGTTGCTGAAAACTGAGGATTGTTTGAGTAGCGCTCATAAAAGGAGAGGATAGGATCTTCCGCCTCTATTTCTTGGTGTTTCTTCGCCATGTCCTTTATTTCTGTTTGTGAGTAAATTTGTGGTGACTTTGTATTGATAAAACTCTTTCTTACAAAAACGACAAGCTTTTAATCCTAGATTGTAAGAATTTTATTTTGAGACTATAACTTACTCACTTTACTTTTCATAGTGTTTATTTGTTTTTCTTTGCCCAATTTTTCTTAATTTTTATTAAAACACCACTATTTAGTACATAATTTACAAAAAAAACCCATTACATATATTTTTAATTACCAAATAACAATATATATATAAATTTTTTTAACATTTATTGTCATAATTAGTTGATAACGTTTAATAAAAAAATCAGATATGATATGGTTACAAATAAGTTAAGACGAATAAAAAATATCTTTTTTTTTATTTCAGATTACGATAATTTTTCAAGAAAATAATAATATATTATTCAAAAGAATGATACTATTTTTTATTTTTTTCTGATGGTATTTTTAAAAAATATCCATCAAAAGTAAAGTAGTACAAAGTATTTCATTAAATTTATCAAGAAACAAAGACTGTCATATTTCTCAGTTGTTGAAAGTTACTACAGTTAATTAACCTTCTATAAGTATGTAAGATATATAATCAGGGTTTGACAAACACATTGATATCTTGAAACTAGAACCAGCCCTGAGAATATGAGGGCTGGAAGCAAAAAATTAATTTAAACCCACTAATATTTAGAAAAAAGTAAAAAAAATTAAAAACAAAAGAAAAGCAGCTAGTTGGAGTTGAACATGGACATCTGAAAGCACTTTCCAGCTACACAACCATTAGGCTACATAGGACTTTAGGAAAATTTGGGGCCGAAATAATAAATATATTTTTTACGGCCGGAAGCCCAAACTTCCTTTGCTTGGGCTCAGGGCTGGGCCTGCTTGAAACTATAATAACTTTATTTTTCTAAAATTAACCATGTTCCTTCAATGATTTTTGGGTACATAATTGTTTTTATAAAGTTAAACCATGTTCTTTCGACTCCTCCTCAATTATTAAGTGTTAGATCTCGATTTAAGATTCATATTCAATTTTGTCGTCCGAACTCTTTGTAATAAAACGATCAATACGCGAAAATAACACTCGAACACGTTGATGAGATGAGAAATTGAGTGTTTTAGCGCCTAATTTTCATACGATTTAGTCCAATTATCCCATCTCTATTTCATTTCTTATGCATTTAGGATAGATTTTCACACTTTGCATTTTAGTAGTCCCAAGAGTCTGCATATGTGTATTTTGTGATGTTTTCAAGTCAATGAAGGAGACAAAAGCTTATGGGGAGAATACAAGCCAAAGAATGAAAGCAAGGAGCATCCAATCAAATGTCAAACCCGTCCATATCGAGGAGTCTATCGATCGATATGGGATGAGGACATCGAGACCCATATAGATCGATATCGAAGAGCCAGAAACGAAAAAAAAAAGACCTAAACTCCCTATAAATAGAGCATGTCCCAAGATTGGAGACATCCCATCAACCCAACACACAAGTATCCTCTCATTCATAAAAAGTCTTATTTTCTAGGTTTTTCTTGCTACCTTAAAAGGTAGCTATGTAAATACTAAATAATGTTTATTTTCATTTTTATTCTAATTATGCAAAACCTTTTTATCTTAATCTTATACTCACTTATGGTGAGTTTTAATTAGTGAATCATGAGGGTTTGATTAAGTAAAGAAGGGAAATAGGAGTAGCTTTAATTAGGGTTAATTAGTTAGTTCACAAGTGAATCAATTATGTTTAAATCTCTTAATCATGGGTCCTTAGAAGGTAGTTTGAGATGGAGTTAGTGACACCTCCTATCATTCATCCTAACCTCCACTCTCTCTAACCCTTGTGATTAGTAGATGAGTCTAAGTGATTAATTGAGAGGCTTTCTCTACCCTTATAGGTCTAGTGTACTAGCGTTTAGGTTTTGAATTGTGAAAACTTTCGTAAGATTACCGCCTAAGTCCACGTTAGTATCATTTCAAATGGGTTAACATGTTAGGAGAGTGATCTAGAGAGTTAATTGAATTCCTAAGAAATTGTTGAATCTATTAACGAGATTAGAATCGGAAAGCCACATTAAGAAATGCAAAGGCACTTGTAGTAATTAAGACCGGTAGATGTTTATTCCTCTCAATGGGGCCCGTTGATAGGATAAGCACCTAGCGAACCGGTTAGCACCGAAGCACCATCGGGTTAACCGAGTAAAACCACTTGTGAAACGAGTCCCTAACCCGAAGTCACAACTTTAGTTAGTTAGTCTCCTAAACCCCTTCTTAAGCGAAATAATTCTGTAGAAACTTCACGACTTTATCCTAGTATATATAAATTAGTTAGGTAGTATAGCTACTACAACTACAAACTATCGACCAACCCCCCCCCCCCCTAAATTCGTTTTTGAAACGGTTTTCAAACAATTTGATAACTTCTGCGCTCCTTTGGATTCGATTCCTCAATTTCTAGAAGGAGTATAGTTTATACTTGGACTAAGATTTTGGTGTTTATAGAAATTTTAAAACTTGAAAACACCGCCACGTCGAGTTTTTGGCGCCGTTGCCAGGGAGTAATTGGCAAGATTTGTCAAAAAGTTTAAAACTGATTCGTTTTGGAGGGTTTTATCTTATATATATACTTATTATATATATATATATATATATATATATATCATTTCGCCCGCCTATATTGACCACCATATCGGTCGGTATAACATATATATCGACTATATATCGGTTGATACCAAGCGTCCACCTGGGTTGAATGCGAAGGAGTAACAGTGAAGGAAACCTCGTTCCACCCACAGAAATTGCTAAACTCGAGTGCACCATTAGGAAATCGAAGAAAAACCATAAAAGACCCCTAAATCATCAAGCATGGATGACCGAATCGAAAATGTTAATGAAGAAGGAGGTCAAGGACCGGAGCAATGGATTTGGAGATACGAGAACCGACTTTGATGCCATCACAAACAGGAATCAATCCCACAAGGAGAAGGAAATCAATTCGACATCAAAGGGATCGTGTTCCATACGGTGCTTCAACACCGGTTCAACGGGATGACTCATGAGAATCCACTAGATCATCTACAGAAGTTCGAAAGGATATGCCAAACTGTGAGGACCAATGGAGCTAACGTCGATGCTTACAAGCTAACTTTATTCCCAGTCTCTTTGGCGGATAAGGCGAGTCATTGGGAGAAAAATGTACCAAGCGCATTGATAAGAACTTGGGAATATTGTAAGAAAGCATTTCTCAACAAATTCTTCAACTGACATCGGACTATCAAGTTCCGAAATGATATATCAACCTTCTACCAAGGAGCGAGCAAAGATTTGTTCGAAGCTTGGGAACGATTCAAGGGTTATACGAATGATTGCCCTTCCCACGGCTTAAAAAAGGAGCAAGTTTTAAACACCTTACACCAAGGATGTCAGCCTCAATGGAGATTAGCTATAACAACTGCAAGCCAAGGAAGTTTCACGGATCTCACCATTAGCCAAAGGGAGAAAAACATAGAGAATCTAGCTCAATCGGAGCATGGGCTAGCAAATCCGCATATCAACGAAACCGACACCTCGAAGTTGAAAGAGCTTAAGGAGCAAATTGAGAAAATGGCTAAAAGGATGGAGCAATCCTTATTGATGGCTCAACAAGTTCAAAACAACAAGAGAGGTGCCAATATGGCACAAGAAGAAAAAATCTACCAAGTAGAAGACATGAACTTTGTTGCAAATAATGGCCAATATACTCAAGGTTACAACAACCAAGCGGTTTTGGTAGACCCAAACAAGGCTATGACAACCAAGGTTATAGAAGAAATCAAGGGTACAACGGTTTCGACAATCAAGGTGGTAACTATCAAGTTCAAACATCTAACCCGACTTCCCAAGATGAAGGTAGTAATTCGATCTTGAAGCAAGTATTAGAGAGTCAAGGGAAGCATTCGATTGAAATGACCACCAAGATGAACGACATAGGCACCAAGGTAGAGACAAGTCTAGGGTCGATAAATGAGAAGATCGACGGATAATATGCTGATCTAAACAGCAAGATGAGAAAACTCTCAAACAATATGAGACTTCTCGAGAGGAGAACCGCCGATTTGGGCCAAACAACTCAAGTTTCCACTTAAACTTTGCCCGGTAAGTCCGAGCAAAACCCCAAAGATTTATGTGGAATGATCAATATAAAAGATAAGTGGGGTGAAGAGGAAGACTACGAGGAGATCCAAGGTTGGTTGAGCGACCTCGAGAACTTTGAGAATGATAATGAATTCATAACCAAATTCCTTGAAACATGGCTAGAAGATGATGATGATTCCGAACTCGAGAGTCGGTCGAATGAAGAAGAGGATTATGAGATGTTTCAAATGGATGATGAAGAGGGAATAAACGCCGGGAAAATATATGGGAGTCAAAACAAGCAAAGTGATGCCAGACCAGGAGGAATATCGACCGATAGATTGGTCATATTGACCTATGCATCGGTTGATATGAAACACCCGGAAGAGAAAAGTAGAGTATCGACCACTCTATCGATCGATACTGAAGTGTCTGAAATCAACAATATGATGGGTAAACTCCTAATAGATGATCAAGAAAAGAATGGACAAAGTTCATCTTCATAAACACGAAGAATATCATTCCCCGAAACAAGGTTCATAGAAGCTCAATTAGAAGAATACGAGATGTTCAAGAAAGCCATGGAACGAGAATCTATCAAGTTACCGGTTACATTGAGCCTCGAGAACATGAATAAGATAAGGACCTTCGTGAGATCAATGACAAACAATAAGGGAAGAGCCACTGGGGCAACGAGGATGTTTAAAGAAGAAGAACAAGGAGAAGTGGCATGGTCAAGAAGTCTTGAGAAGATGAGTGATCCGGGACCGTTTTCGATTCCTTGCAATTTGGGGAATATAAGAGTCAACAGAGCTTTGGTAGATAATGGAGCAAACATCAACGTAGTTTCCCGTACTCTTCTAGCCGAGCTAGGTATCACTGAGCTCGAACCGCATTATAAGCGGATAGCTTTAGCCGATGCAACAACGAGAACCCCGAAAGGAATAGTATGAAACATCTCGATAGGAGTAAAAGGATGGATTGTGCCCACCAATTTCGTAGTAGTAGAAGCAATGAAGAGCGAGCCGGTACCTCTAGTGCTAGACTGTCCATTCCTAGCTACGGTGGGGGCAAGAATTGGTTTTTTAGAAATGAAGATCACCTTTACGAGACTTGATAATCTAGTATACCACCGAGCTTCGACTTCTCTAGACCATTGTGGAGCTATATCGTATGAAAGATATGAAGACGAATCGGTTGGAGAAAACGGCGTTGAAGAAGAGTTGAACGAACTTGAGAATGGTGAGGTGCTTATAATAAACCTATGCCACGCCGTCATCACTAGTGACGAAGAAGAGACAAACCAAGAAGACATGGTGGTAAAGTACCACGTTTTCACGAAGATGCTAGAAGAGAGCATTATTAATAATCCTAACCAAAGGGAAATGTTCAAGCTTCTATTAAAAGCACTCCACAAGGTGATACCAAGACTCCAGAGATTGCAACAAAGGAGAAAGGATTCACCTCTAAAGGTTTTTCTCTACAAATTCTTCTCTCACCTTGACAAATCGAACCAAGTATTCGCAAACTGAGAAGCAGCTACCGACCAGCAAACTAGATACCAAGGAGTTCATGCCCTTCCACATCAAAGAATGCCGGATACTCAAGGCTTAGGCGGAGGAAGCTTTGATGCTTTATTTCACACCACGGGAAGAGAAGGTGCTAGACCAATCCAAGTCCCCGACTTGAATAAAATCCCGAAAGAATATGAAGATCCAGAAAGAAACGCCTACCGAATCCCGACCCTATCTACCCGAGCAACTGGAAACGAAACAATCATTCTTCTCAAACATCACGCATTCTACGATGGATCGATCCATTACCGGGTTATGAATAGGGGGAAACTTGCCTTTCACTTATGTCAGCGCAAGACTCAACGAAGAAATCATAACCGCTGACCGAAAAGCTGAGCTCCTCAACAACCCAATCAAGATCATCCTCAAAAAAGAATGAGACGAAGAGATGGAACAAAGATACCACATGTCTAACCATGGATCCAACTATGGGCAAAGTTAAGTCCCACTATCCATCACACCATTGTGAATACCACTAGCTTTAGGATTATGCGGATTTTATCTCTCTCGATTTAATGCCACCGGGACGGTGTCAATTAAGTCCGGGTAGGACTTTATAGTTTACTAACTTTGTTTTCTTCCTCTCTTATTTTATTTTTAGTGGAGAAATATGTTGATACTGGGTTCAACTTCTAATTTATTATAATTAGAGGTTTTCGTTTTTTTGGAGTAAGTTAAGTAAATAAGAAAGACAAAAGGTTCCTCGAAAAAGAAGTATTATTATTGATATCGATTACAAGGGTGTTAACTCGGAATTCCGAGTTAACTTTATCAAAGAGAAGTATTAAACCTAGGTTTGTTAGTAATTCTTCTCCCTGATTTTGAATGTCGATTTTAGTGAAGGGGTGTGTATTTATATGCCTCTGTAGTCTGTTATGTAAGCCCATGGGCTAATCTTGGAAATATGGAAATATTCCATTTTTCCAAAATCACGGAATCTATGATAAGATTTGATCTTATTTTATCCGAGCTTAGACTTCGGCTTTGGACGAAGTAGTTTATACCCACGCTTTGGACACTAAAATCCAACCATTCTTTATCGAGGTATCCCTCGGTCATTTGGGCCGAGAGCTCTAATCCTATTGAATGGGATTATGACCTAATTCGTAATTAGGGAAAGATCGGTAAGGACCGAACCTTAATTATTGCCAAGCTATTGATCTAGGGTGCTAATCCCACTATCAACAGTAAGTCCCCCCCAACAGTAAACATAGGGAAGAGTTGGAAAATTTTGAAGTAATGTAGCTTATTAATAAGTGAAGTTCGGTTGTTGACGATCTTGATCTTCGAAAATCTTGAACATTCCCTCGTTTTTTGTTTTGTCGATTCATTTTGGCGGGAATAATCTGGAAAACGAAAGGTTCCTCCTGACGCGTGTGCTCAAATATTTTGTTCTTTTGTCCAAAGTTTTTGAAACATATCAATACATATCACGTTCGCGGAGCTTCCAATGTCAACTAATATTCGGGGAACTAGGCAATCTCCGACTTGTAGTTCAACAACTAACATATCGTTATGAGGAACTTCAATTCCTTCCAAATCATCAGGGGTAAAGACGAGTTCTTTTTGAAAAGTCCACTTCGTTGTTGGACGAGCTGGCTTTGTTTGATATATGGATTGTTTTGACGTTTCTGCGGGGAATGCCGAAATAGCATTTATCCTAGTTCGTTGAGATGGGAAGTCGGAACGAGGAGATTCTTTTTTAAGTATGAATTTTATTTTTGAGCCTGATGCTCGTCCACTTATATCTACTAAGTGCCTTTTTCCGGGAATTCGCTCTAAGTTAGGTGCTTCGGAGATTTGTTCTATGTACTTATTCAAATATATACTCCGGCAAGTTACGACATTTTTCCGTTTTGTGCCCGTAAGCAGCATGATAATCACACCATGCCGAAGGGTCATTTTCCACCTTTTTGGTTTTGGGTTTCAATTTGTCTTCCCCGTATTGCTCTAAATTCTGATCCTGTAGTTTGGCCGTCAAAAACGTAACCCTTGCTTTGGTGTTCTCCTTTCGTTCACACTCTCGATCGTAATGCTGGCAAGGTTATTTATATTTTGGTTTTGCTTCTCTTCTCCAACGGGTATTATTATAACCTACGGCCAGACGAGCACGAATTTTGTATGCTCTGATATATATGCTTGCTCTATAGAAAACATCTTCCACGGATCGTGGTCGGTACGTTGAAAGTTCTTCCTAAACCCTTGTTTCATACCAAGTTCCGCCAGTTAATGCGTCGATGGCTAGTTCGTCCGAGATATCTAGTTGAGAATACACTATCTTAAATCATTTCATGAAGCTTTGGAGAGATTCAGTTGACCGTTGCTTAACATAGTAGAGGTCGAAAATCGTTGTTGGAAATTTGAAATTGAACATATATTGTTTCAAAAATTTCTGTCGTAATTCATCAAAACTCCTAATCGAACTAGGTGGATGATTGGCTATCCAGGCTTGGGCACTTCCACGCAAACTTTCAGCAAAAGGTGACATTTCTTTTTGTTGATGGTGGGGTTCTACCCCTTATCAATAGTTTGGCGATAATTGAGGTTCGGTCCCTGCCGACCTTTCCCTGATAACTTCTCGGGTTATAAGTCCTGTCAACAGGAATATTAACCCTCGGCCCAGATGACCGAGGGATACCTCGGTGAAGAATGATCGGATTTAGTGTCTGAAGCGGGGGTGTAAACTACATCGTCCTAAGCCGAAGTCTAAAGCTCGGACAATATAAGATCAAATCTTATCACATATTCCCTAGTCTTGGAAAAATGGAAATATTCCATTTTTCCGAGGTTAGCCCATGGGCTTACAAGATCGACTATTAAGGATATATAAATACATACCCCCCTTCACTAATAAGATCAATTCAGAATGGGGGAGAAAAATTACTAGGTCACCTAGGTTTAATTACTTCTATTAGATAAAGTTAACTCGGCATTCCGAGTTAACACCTTTGTAATCCAAATCATTAATAAAGTTCTTCTTCCGAGGTCTCTTCTTCCTTTCTTTACTTAATACTTTTCCAAAAACGAACCCCTCTAATTACAAGTAATTATAAGTTGAACCCAGCATCAACATTTGGCGCGCGAGGTAGGGGGAGGAACACTTTTAGGAAAAAGAAAAGCGGGATCTCGAAAAGAAAGAAAATACTACTCATCAAACTAGGGAGTCAGCTAGAGCCTTGTTCGAGAATCGCAATTCCATAGTTCACGAATTAGATTACCCCCAAGCTACACCTAGTCAAATCGGGGAACAGGGATTCATAACCCCTATTAATCAGACAGTCAGAACTTCAACGATCGAAACTCGGAGTGTCCAGGAGTAACCAAGCATAACGACAACACCTCGTCCTTAGCCTCGATCAGACGAGCAGCCTTCGACAACGCCATCTTCAAATAACAGAGAAGAACATCGGACGACAAATCGAATTCCCAGTGTAATAGAAGTGGTAACTCCCGAAACAGGCAATGAAAGAGCAATGGTAAGAACGCAGCCACAACGCGAAGATTGGATGGCGGAGCAAATTAGCCACCAACAACAAGTAAACCGAAGCTTGATCGATGAACTCGCGATCGTATCAGAAGAACTCCAAGCTTTGAGAGCTCAGAATCATAATCAAACCCTCAGAACAACTTCGGTTAGGCCTTCGCGAACAGCCACTCAACAAGTAACATTCGAGGACGATCAGAATGGCTCAAGAGAACCCAGGACATCCACCACCCGCCGAAGTTTGAGAAGTGGGGATGATGGAGTTCAGGCCCTTAGTACTGACCAATCAATCACGATCTTAAAAAGGGAATTAGAAGAGATGCGAACTTTAGTCCACAAAGAACCAAGCATCGCCCCGGAAGTTGATGAGCTACTAGCAAAAACAAAAAGGTGTCCGTTCACCCAAAACATCAGATGAGCATGAGTACCACTCAATGATAAGCTAAGACTCCCAACCTACGACAGAACCAGGGATCCAACAGTCTACATGAGGGCATTTTTGGCAAGGTCGAAAAAGCTGAGTTCCAAAGAGGGGAAGAAGATGAAGGAAGATGTAAACTCTTCCTAGAGAGCTTAAGAGGAGATGTCCAAGCCTGGTTTACTAGTCTGCCTCCCGACTAAATCAGTTGTTTCGTCGAGCTCCGAGAAGCCTTCTTCAAACAGCAACCGCATCAGACCTCTACTCAGTGAAGCAAGGACCAAAAGCGCCATTCCTAGATTTCATTACAAGGTTCTAAGCAATTTACTCGTGACTAAGGATCGATGATGACCTAGCAATAAAAGCACTCAGTGCGACAACATGGTATCAGTCAAGGTTTTGGGATAAACTGTCTGCTCACCGTCCCCAATCCATGAACGACGCGTTTCACCGAGCAAATAATCATATAAGGATTGAAGAGAATCGTGCTGAGCTCGCAAAGGTACACAGATCCAATAATATAAACAAGGTAATGAAACCAGAGGAGAAAGGAGAAGAACAATGAGTCGAAAGGGATCAAACTCGGAAGGATAAATCGAAGTGAGAAATAACTTTTTCCATGACGAACTCACTAAAAGAGGCACCTCGGAAGGATAAGTCGAAGTATACTTATACCCGAGACCCTGACAATCCGACCCTCCCCTAGTGCGAGTATCACAAAAGGTCGGGCCATAAGACTGAGGACTGTCGGAACCTGAAGAATCATCTAATTGCTATCCGATTTGAGCAAGACCGAGAAAAGAAGAAGCGAAGAACACGGGAAAATGAGGAAAACCAACCTCCTCGTGAAGACACGGAATAAGGATAAGCTATACCCTCACTGCCTCCAACTCAAAGGAAAATGATTAACATGATAATGGGGGGACTCGAAATTGTGAGGCATCTATTTGATCAATTCAGTGAAGCATCTTTAGGCTGTCCGCGGATCAGTTTCCACGAAGTGTTACTCTGCAAAAGGAATTGACATTTACCACTGAAGATTTGAAGGGGATCGATGCTCCTCACAATGATCCGTTTGTAATCGAATTTCAGATAGGTGATGTCTCGGGTTCCCCGAGATAATCATCAGATTTCCAAAAACTCGAACTACGTGTGGCTTATCATCTCCGAGGGTGCATAGGCAGTCTTTCAAAGGGTTCAGCTACAAAACCGAGAATCCCGGTTTTAGTCTAGAAGTTTACGACTCAACTATGCCGAGGTTCATACAAAAGTCGAAACCCTGATCACGTTCTCGAACAGAATTAAGACAATTGTCTTAATAGAAAAAATTGCCTGAAATAATCTCGGAGCTAGATAAAGTAAGGCTGAGAGATTAAAGGGTACAAAATAAAAAATCTTTTACACATTCTTTACCGAATGCAAAAGTTCGACAATTAGTCTAATAAAGTAGGACTTATTGTAAAACTTTAAGCGAACGAATAGGGAAAGCGCGCCTTATTTTGTTTTGCTATTTCCGGGTAACAAAATATTAAGTTTTGAAATTTCGAGTAAAAAAATCCAATTATAAGAGAAAAAAAAATTTCAAATCCAATTATACGAAAAACAAAATTTTGAAATCCAATCATACGAGAAGCAAAGTTTATTAAACATCCAAGATATCATAATTTGGATCAAGATTTTTACGTACAAAGGTTCCTAAGCTAGGAAAGGAAAGAAAAATAAAGAATTTTATTACTATTCAAGACGCACAAGTACAAAAGATTAGAGTCAAGTCAGAGGCTTTAATGCAAAGATTTCTAATCTAAATATTAAAATCTTCATTTTTGAACTCTGGAATCGAGATAGTATTTGCAAGCTCGGCCAGTCAGTCGCGTTCCTTCTCGGCTTCAACAATATCCTCTTCCGGGATAGGGAGTCCCTTGTCAAGAAGAAAACAAAGATTCAGAGCAATAGCCACGGCCTGCCCATATTCATTAGCTTTGCTGAAAGCCTCAAAATAATCCTCGGAAAACTTATCAAGAGATCCGCGTAATCGATTCAATTTCTTCTGACAGACGTCGAGGACCGCAGATTGCCCCTTTTGGTAACTTTCAGCACACTTGGAGTTCAGAATAGCTTTATTGACATCCCGCTCCTCCGAGATATCAATTATCTGACGTTTAACCTCAGCTAGTTCGGTGATTAGCCGAAAATTTTCCTCGAAAACTTTGGAAATTCTCCTCAAAAACTTTGGAAATTCTCGATTCTTCCTCCGCAAAGTGCGCCTTCAGTTTACCCAAGCGATTGTCTATATTTTCGATTTCACTTCGCGCTTTAGATAAAGCTTTCTCGGCGTCAAGGGATCTCTTCTCGAAATCTTCATTCTCGACTTGAAGGGAATTGATCTTTAGATTAGATTGTGCAATTCTCTTTTCATACCGAAGAAACGAATGACCGACGAAACCCACCAACTGCAGTATATATGTAAAACTGTTAGGGTTTGTAGAAGGATCCGAAGAAAAGGAAGAATTCGGCTCGGTTGTTTACCTTAAAAAGTGAACAAGAGAGGCCCTCCAAAGTATCCGATTCGCAGCAGATCTCGGGCAGACGACTGTCAAAACCGCTCACCTTACGCAAGAGCTCGGTGCTTTTTTTTCTAGTCCTTGAAGAGCAAGTCCGCACCATTGAACTCGAATTTGAATGCGTGCTGTTCCTTTACCGACAAGATAAGCTTCCTGTTCTCCGCATTCTTCTTCTTTGCAGCTTCACCAACTTCGGCATTATGCTTTTTTGCGGCCTCAGAGTTTTGTCTTTTCCTCGGAAGAATATCTTGATTACTGCCGGAAGCTCCTTCGGGGTTTAATCTTTTCATTTTAGACGAAGAGTCGAGTCCTTCCCAATCTTCTCGTCCTGTGATATCAATCATGAATAAGTATAAGTTCGGAAGGAGCAGGGAGTTCGGAGAGAGTATACCGGCCCAGGAGCGAGCTTTGTAAATATGGGAAGGGAGTATGTTGCCCCACTGAAGTTCTCCTTGCTCTTTAAGTTTTTTGAATTCGTCGGAGAAGTTTGGCGAAAGAGCTCGGAACCAGCTTGGTTTAACTAAAAAGAAACGAAATGAGTTTAGAATCCGAAAAGAAAAAGGAAGAGAAGACCTAGTTTCTACCAATTTTGGAAGATTGTGGCATCAAGTTTATAAATTGAAGCTTGGTTGATTCGGACATAAAAGTAGTTTCGGAACCACGACTTCGTGCTTGAACGAAATCCGGTGAGGATTTTCTTCTTGGGTTAGATACTAAGTTTGAAGGTTCCCTCTGGGTTTCCAGCACTCGAGAAGTTCGTCAACTCTTCAAGTTTCCAAGAATTTAATTGAATATTCCACCGAGCCGCGAGCACCAAGAGCCCGGTGATGATTTTGACAGAGTTGGGTGTTAATTAAGTCATCGCCATTCCTTGATGGGCACACAAGCTTACCATTATCTGCGGGATTGGAAACCAGAGATTGGCTTTGGAGAAGAAGTTTTCGTAAAGGCAGACATAACCTGGTGGCAGATTCCAAGGTCTCTGATTGGACCTCGGAACTAGGATTTCAATTTCTTTAGGATTTTGAGCTCTCCTCTTGATTGATCCAATTTCAGATCTAGGAAAAAGGGAAGTTCCGACGTCCGGGATTTCTGGCCAGGAGAGTGTGTTTCCGGAAATCGAAACCTCGGGGTTGTTTCTTTCAGACATTGTTAAAAGGAGTATTAATCAAAGAAGGAAGATCGAAGATTACCTCAGAGAGTGGAAAGTTGATTTTAGGGAGAATTAATCGTAAAACAACACTTTTATAGGACGAACAAATGGTGTTTGACGCTTCGTTTACACCAATGAAAGGACTTGATTAGCCAATACCAGAGGCAAGAGGGGGCGCTTTTCTTCTCATTTAATTTCGTCCGTTTTCAAGATGACACGTCACTTGGCAGTTGAAAGGTTTTATGAAAACCAAGAAGTTTGCGCGAGCGAGACCTTTCATTATCCGATCTTTTTCCCGACAAATTAGAAGACGAAGATTCAAGACTATTGAAGATTATTAAAGACAAATATCGACCAGTACCGAACTTCATTTATTGACAAGCTATTCAAAATGGAAATTCGCCAACGCTGCCCGAAGACATCCTCGGACGAACTGGGGGGGGACTTACTGTTGATGGTGGGGTTCTACCCCTTATCAATAGTTTGGCGATAATTGAGGTTCGGTCCCTACCGACCTTTCCCTGATAACTTCTCGGGTTATAAGTCCCGTCAACATGAATATTAACCCTCGGCCTAGATGACCGAGGGATACCTCGGTGAAGAATGATCGAATTTAGTGTCCGAAGCGGGGGTGTAAACAACATAATCCTAAGCCGAAGTCTAAAGCTCGGACAGTATAAGATCAAATCTTATCACATATTCTCTAGTCTTGGAAAAATGGAAATATTCCATTTTTCCGAGGTTAGCCCATGGGATTACAAGACCGACTATTAAGGATATATAAATACATACCCCCCTTCACTAATAAGATCAATTCAGAATGGGGGAGAAGAATTACTAGATCACCTAGGTTTAATTACTTCTCTTTGATAAAGTTAACTCGGAATGCCGAGTTAACACCTTTGTAATCCAAATCATTAATAAATTTCTTCTTCCGAGGTCTCTTCTTCCTTTCTTTACTTAATACTTTTCCAAAAACGAACCCCTCTAATTACAAGTAATTAGAAGTTGAACTCAGTGTCAACACTTTTCATCTTTTTCGGATGAATGGAATTTGGCGTGGTTGATTGTGATCATGAATGCTTTAAGAAAAGCCTTTTGATCCGTCATTCCGTTATAAGTTGGGAACTCCAATCCTTCTTCTTTAAGCGGATAAGGACCAGTAACTACATTACTAGACGAATCTCTGTCCGATCCATTGAATATCTGGCTAAGTTGCGGGGTATCGACAGTGGACTTCTTAAATAAAGTTCTCATGATCCGAAGTTCACGGTGGAATTTTGTTATTGTATTCTCCGTAGTCGAGATTGGATCTCCGCCTACTGATCTCGTTCCACAAGTCTTTTCTTGGTTTCTCCATGTCAAGCCTCGGTTTTCCTCCACTTATTCTGAGATATTAGGCGTATTCCTCTCTACTCTTTTTGGAGGTGATGATAAACGAATATCTGAAAGTTTATTCATCTGATCGTGACCATTGTTATGACTTTGAACATTACTTTCCTTTTTTAACATGAGATTCCCGACAACTTTTGTTGGAATCAAGGTTCTGGTATCTGAAAGTTCCAGACCTTCTGGGTATACGTGCTGATTTGAGATCCCGAACTCTGAGTTTGTAATCTCGATGGATTGCTGGTCCCAACGAGTCATTCTTGCTATTCTTCGAGTTTTAGATGTCATCAGCTCGGTTTTTCTGAGGTTTCTTTTACTTTTTACTCAAAAGTAGCACCCCGCTACCTGGCACGCCAAATGTTGATACTGGGTCAATTTCTAATTATTTATAATTAGAGGGGTTCGTTTTTTTAAGTAAGTTAAGTAAATAAGAAAGACAAAAGATTCCTCGAAAAAGAAGTATTATTATTGATATCGATTATGAAGGTGTTAACTCGGAATGTCGAGTTAACTTTATCAAAGAGAAGTATTAAACTAGGTTTGCTAATAATTCTTCTCCCTAATTCTGAATGTCGATTTTAGTGAAGGGAGTATGTATTTATATGCCTTTGTACTCGGTTATCTAAACCCATGGGCTAATCTCGGAAATATGGAAATATTTTATTTTTCTGAAATCAGGGAATCTGTGATAAGATTTGATCTTATTATGCCCGAGCTTAGACATCGGCTTTGGACGAAGTAGCTTATATCCCCGCCTCGGACGAAGTTGTTTATATCCCCGCTTCGGACACTAAAATCCAACCATTCTTTACTGAGGTATCCCTCGGTCATCTGGGCCGAGATCTTTAATCCTATTGAATGGGCGTATGATCTAATTTGTAATTAGGGAAAGATCGATAGGGACCGAACCTTAATTATTGTCAAGCTATATATCCGGGGTGCTAATACCACCATCAACAAAATCTTAGTCTTTAAGTTTCTTAGTTCTCAAGTTTCATAAAAGCACAAAAGAATAAATCGAAAAAGTATCAAAAACGAATTTACAAAAAAAAAAAAAAAAACGAAATTTTTTTTCGGATTTCAATATCGATCGATATTTAAGTCGATACACCTGTATCGACCGAGGTATTGATCAATACAAAACATTCTGTAAAGTATTTAAAATATTTTTACTTTTGACATTTCAAAGTATTTATGATGTGTAGTTGCATTTGTACGCTAGATGATAGTAGAATCGAGTGTAGGAGCATGTAGATTGCATATAATAAGCATGATTTGAAAATTGGATTTCCCTTGACAAAAGTCATTTTAAAATGGTTTTAAAATAAAAATGCGGATAACTAGAAATCATCCGAATCTTTGGAAGCAAAAATTTATGATCTTTCTATCAGATTTCTTAAAACCTTTCCAAAAACAAAAACGTTGCTAAAACAAACTTGACCTCATAACACATGGTTTGAAGTCAAAGTTTTATACGTCTTGTTAAGGAAATCCCGAAAGGCAACCTTGCCGTAAGTCGATACACATTTGGATCCTCCTACACCCTTTTTGCCACTCTTTTGAGGATCCAAATAGCCATTCTAGAAGTGGTTACCCACACCCTATACCTAAACCCTTTTCCTTGAAACTAAAATTTTACTTGCAAGTTAATTGTCAGGCCTCTTTCCAAACGCTAACTTTGTAAAACATGTTGAGTTTGGAGAACGACAAAACTAGGACTGTCATGTAGAAGCTCGCTCGCATTTGAGCTTAAATTTAATATTTGGATAGAATAGGTTGTGATTGGGATTGATCTCTATAAGAGGAAAAAGTGGGAAAATATGTATAAAAGGGGAGGCAAGAATAAATAAAAAAAGGAGAAATTTGGTTTAAACAAAAAAAAAAAAGCTCTAAATTCTTAAGAGAATCCTCTAGTCTGAGAATCTCTGGAAATAAACTCTACTCAAAAGGATATATATAAAAAGAAAAAGAGAGAGCTAATAAACAAATTATATGAACATAGTTCTCTATTTATGAATTTCCCTAGCACTTGTTAAAAAAAAAAAAAAAAAAGATGAAAAGAAAAAATCAAGGATAAAAGCATTTTGTTCATGGGTAGATTAGGAGCAGGAAATGGATTGGCCTTGGGATTAAAACTCAAAACCTAGAGTAGGATACAAAGGGGGGGGATAAAAGGGTAGATGACAATCTAAACCTTCTATGCACCAATTGTTCTTGGCTCTTAATATTTTGCGAAAGTACCGTTCTTTTCGAGAAAAACCAATGTTTTTAATAAACCTTCTTATCATAATTTACGGAGCCTTTTTCTTAACCAAGCCGAGCAAGCTTGCTCTAGCGGATTTCCTAAGAAAGATTTCACCATGTGAGTTGAGATGGTCAAGAGAACTTAATTTATTAAAAGGCAATGTTGGTTTGGAAGTTTTCGTGCAAAAAGGATCTCAGAAAATCGAGAAAATGTTATCAAGGTCAGGATAGTTCTCAAGATTTTCCTATTTCCGAGTTAAATTGTCAAAACCAACTATCAAAGCGTTTTCAAGGGAGTTCAAACCTTTTCTTTACGAACCAATCTTGTTTGCTTAGGACAAACCAAAGGTTAAGTCCTGGGGAATTATAATAACTATAATAACTTTATTTCCCTAAAATTAACTATGTTCCTTCAATGATTTTTGGGTACATAATTGCTTTTATAAAGTTAAACCATGTTCTTTTGACTCCTCAATCATTAAGTGTTAGATCTCGATTTCAGATTCATATTCAATCTTGTCCTTCGAACTCTTTGTAATAAAATGATCAATACGCAAAAATAACACCCGAACACATTGATGAGATGGGAAATTGAGTGTTTTAGCGTCTAAATTTCATACGATTTAGTCCAATTATCCCATCTCTATTTCATTTCTTATGCATTTAGGATAGATTTTCATACTTTGCATTTTTGTAGTCTCAAGAGTCTGCATAGGTGTGTTTTGTGATGTTTTCAGGTCAATGGAGGAGACAAAAGCTCATGGGGAGAAGACAAGCCAAAAAATGAAAGCAAGGAGCATCCAATCAAAAAGCCAAACCCACCCATATCGAGGAGGATATCGATCAATATGGGATGAGGATATCGAGACCCATATCAATCGATATCGAAGAGCCAGAAACGAAGAAAAAAGACTAAAATGCTGCTAACCGACCTAAGCTCCCTATAAATAGAGCATGTCCCAAGATTGGAGATATCTCATCCACCCAACACACAAATATCCTCTCATTCCTAAAAAATCTTATTTTCTAGGTTTTTCTTGCTACCTTAAAAGGTAGTTATGTAAATATTAAATAATTTTTATTTTTAATTGTGCAAAATCTTTTTATCTTAATCTTTTCTTTTATAATCACTTATGGTGAGTTTTAATTGGTGAGTCATGAGGGTTTGATTAAGTAAAGAAGGGTAATAAGAGTATGTTTAATTAGGGTTAATTAGTTGGTTCACAAGTGAATCAATTAGGTTTAGATCTCTTAATTATAGGTCCTTGGAAGGTAGTTTGAGATGGAGTTAGTGACATCTCCTATCACTCATCCTAACCTCCACTCTCTCTAACCCTTGTGATTAGTAGATGAATCTAAGTGATTAATTGAGAGGCTTTCTCTACCCTAATAGGTCTAGTGTACTAGCGTTTAGGGTTTGAATTGTGAAAAACTTCCTAAGCTTACCGCCTAAGTCTACGTTAGTATCATTTCAAATGGGTTAACATGTTAGGAGAGGGGTCTAGAGAGTTAATTGAATTCCTAAGAAATTGTTGGATCGATTAACGAGATTAAAATCGGAAAGTCACATTAAGAAATGCAAAGGCACTTGTAGTAATTAAGACCGGTAGATGTTTATTCCTCTCAATGGACCCGTAATTAGGATAAGCACCTAGAGAACCGGTTATCATTGGGACACCATCGGGTTAACCGAGTAAAACCACTTGTGAAACGAGTCCCTAACCCAAGTCACAACTTTAGTTAGTTAGTCTCCTAAACCCCTTCTTAACCGAAACAATTCTGTCAGAAATTCACGACTTTATCCTAGTATATATATATATATATATATTAGTTAGGTAGTATAGCTACCACAATCACAACTATCAACCAAACCCCCCCCCCTTTATATAAATTCGCTTTTGAAATGGTTTTCAAACACTTTGATAACTTCCGCGGTGTTTATACATTTTAAAACGTGAAAACACCACCACGTCACACGTCAATTTAGAACCATACATTTTCTTCCCAAACTCCATTTTTGACTTTTCTCATCGTAAGAACTCTGACCCCTAGACTTTGAACACATTTATCAATCACCTAACTTGCACTGAACGACTTTGGTTCAACACTCGTCCCATAATTTCTTAACAATTTTTTCAAAACTTGTTACTCTAATGTAGTTTGTTAATTAAGTGGGGAATAGAGGTGTCAAAAAGGGTAACCTAAACCCATAAAGATTAGAAAATTTAAAGGGCGGGTTTAACCCATCGATTTATTTTATAGACAAAAATTATAAACCCAAACCCAAATTTGTTAAATTTATTGACTTAATGTGTTATATGGGTTACTTATATATAAATTAAACTAGTTAGTGGGTCCGCACGGCATTCGCGGACTGAAAAAGTTTTCGATATATAATTCGCTTTCGAGTAATTTTGGGTGTGTATATTTGAGACATATAATAAAGGTATTTTGTTGTTGATTAGAATTTTTATGTGGTGTATGAGATATAGAAATCAAGTATAAAATGTGGTAACTGTTTTTCAAAGAATGAAGTCTCGAACTTGGAGCCATAGTAGCAGAAAAGAAGAAGTTACAGTGGACTTTTTAATGTTAGCTAAAAGTGTTGTCATTAGGAACTCAAATCGTCAAAATTATGATTACTGACTAACAAATTAAATTTCAAAAGAGGAAATATATTGAGACATTTTTTCGATAAATGAATGGATAAACTCATCTTTAGGTAACCTCTGCTTTAGTGATACGATCTTAGGTAAAGTTTGATCAAATATGATATTTGACATTCCATCTGTTGATGATTCCAAAAATGTTTCACCTATAAATTAATAATACTTTGTAAGAAGTATTGTAGAACTAAAGCAAAATATAACAAATGCTTTTACCTGTTTGATCTTCCCAAATATCAATGCAACAAAAACTTGGGAAAATTTGTCTAAATCCCCCTACGACCTAAACTTTTATTTGAATTTCCCCCTAAATTGAAAACTCTTTAAAATCTCCCCCCCCCTTCCCAAAATCAAACATTTACGTTGAAATTGTACACAATTGACAAATTCTGGGTTTAAGAAGCTAACAAAAAACTGTAACCGTTTTTTTAGACGCTAACCAATCAGTTTAGAGCAGTAAACCAACACTAAACCAAAAGTAAACTGTGAATAGTAACCCCGACCGTTTCTAACGGTCATATCTTTGACCCGAGCTAGGTGTCTTTAAATTTCTCCATCCTCAAATCGATTTTGCAAAATAATTTAAAAAACTCTCATTTGTATTGAGAAAAAATCGAACCCTTGCCCTCCTAAATTTAGTGAGATTAAGTTCATGTAGGGTTTCGTAAGCTTAATTTTTATTGAATAATCGATGTCAATAAATATAGAGATGCTTTTGGGTTTTAATCACGAATTTCTTTATGGCTCTGAAATTATGGGTTTGTGGAATCTAGGTTTATGAATTATGGATTTTAAACAGATGGCAAAGTCGTCCTCTTCAGAATCCTCGAGCAACCAATGATGGCATAACAGAGATAAAGGAAGAGTCACCGTAATTCCAAAAAATTGTGTAGAAAATATCCGGTATCGAGGAAAACCCTTACCGTCGTTATTACCGTTTTTCTCCCCTATTTCAAAAATTATGGTTTTTTTGTTGTTGCTTAATGTTGAAAATCCATTGATTGTAGCTGAAAAATGATCCACAAGTCTTCAAGTGGGTCGATGATGCATTCCACAATGAGTTTGACCAGCTTGATTAACAAGTTTATGTGTCAGAGGAGGAGATGCTGTTATTCAACATGAGAGGAAATCAAACTAGTTCATCTCAGAGAGATGATGAAGCTTTGAACGAGTTCAAGATGTCTCTCCTTCGAAATGTTGAAGATATGATGAATGAAACCATTTTTAAGATGAAGAAGATGATGGCAATGGTATTTGAAGCTTGTTTGGTGGTGGTTGTGCTCATAGTTGTACTGAAGAAGTAGAAGAAGTTAATGGTGGTTGGTTTGTGACGGACAGGTGTTTCGACCTAGTCGTAAATAAGCTAAGCCCTATTCAATCAACTCATTTATTAATCCGATTTTAACCCATAAGTTACTTAGCACGTGGTAAGTATGGATATCGGCCCAAAGGAGGCGGGAAAATCGGTGTTAAGTTCAATACTAAGCAGTGATTTAGCTAGATTGATTGTCTTATCCTAAGCTAAGAAATAAGAACGGTAAATGGCATAAGTAAATGACGCAAGATTTCAATTGAAATTAAGCAAGACTTGGTAAATGTAAATGACAATATTAAAGAGAAGATTGAGCGTTGGGACTTATATGGCTAGGGTAATATTAGAGTTGGGTGATTGGAAAATGTTCATTAAGTACCAACTAGTGCATCAAAGTTGTTAAATAGATTGGGTTAGTCTCTTGCTCACCAATCCCTTCATTAAGGTCCATAAGAGTCGGTATTAGCCCAGAACTCTCCAATTTCTCCTAACACGCATGTTTTAAATCCTCCTTTATTGCCTATATTAAACCTTAATCCTTACAATCTATTGTGGTATTAAGTTTTAACCCTTGAATATGCTACTAGCATTTCATCGAACACCTTTCGGGAGACAAAACACCTAGAAGCTTAGGTTGGATGGATCAATCCCTTCCTAATAATTAAGGCCCATAGACAAAGTAGTTTCATAATCCTCAATCATTTATCCATCTCATCATCTCTCTAACCAAAACCCTAACTCAATCTAAGACAACTACTCACACATGACCATTGGGATCATCATGAGCCTCAAAGCAAAATAAGTAAATTAATGCATAAAGCTAAAAAGATTAGAAGGGGGAAGAAGATCACAACTTTTCTCTCCAAAACCTCTCTAAATCCTCAAATGAAAAACAAGCCTCCACCAAGATAACCTCTCTCCGTTTAACCTAATCTTAAGAGGCATATTTATACTAAAAGGAGGAAGGTTGCGAGGTTAATCTGGTATTTTGCCACTTTTGGGGTCGATTTGTACTATGTGCCGCCATCACGGATTGGTCTCTGGGCGGCACAAGTCTTCTTCTCTTGTGGACTCAATTGTGCCCATTATGTGTCGTCCAAGCTAGCTTATGTGCCACCGCCACGGCCTTCCTATTGACTGGAGTTGACTTTTCTTTGCTTCCTTTCTTTAATAACTCCTTTGCATCGTGGGCACGGGCTTACTTCATGCTTCCGTCTTGAACCGATTACTCCTAACTTCTCTCCTAATGTGGTTTCTTGATCCTGATAGTATCTGTTGAGTTCCATATGCTCATTGATTCCTCTTGCAACCTATTAATGAACCAAACAAAACATATGCAAATATACATGATCCTAACTCTAGATACAAACGAGATGAAACTAAGCGAAAATGCAACTATTTACATTCTAAAATGGTGTCTTAGGCCCAAAAAGTATACATAAAGAGGGCTATAAAAACGGTAATTTCGAGACTCATCATTTCCCCCGGACTTAGCTTTTGCTTGTCCTTGAGTAAATCACTCGATTTTATGGAGAGTGAGTGTCTCGAAGGCGGGGTTTCGTAAACTTATTTAAAATATTCCATCGATCATTTAAAATGTTCTCAATCAAAGGTAACATAATGCATGATCGAGACGACTCCAAAAACCAATCCGAACCTATCTTGAGTAGACCTTATAACTAACTTTATATGTCCAATGAATATCAATTACAATCAACCCCTTAGTCAATATTATTCAATATCATGAGGAGATTTAGCATGAGAGTATAAAATAAGCTTATTTGGCATAGGTAGATAATGTTCTTTCCAAGCATGAAGAGAAGATTTTTCAATTTTTATTGGATTTTTCTCGAAAAAAAAAAACAAAATGTTGCTCCTTTGGCAAAATGCTAAAGTTAATGAATTTTGAGGCAAACAACTCATGAGATCCTATCTACCCATCAAGATTATGTGTCCTATCATCTACACCCTTTTTCCATTTCCCAAACCTACATCTACCCAATTCTTTTGGCTCTCTTTGTAGCCTCATTCTTCTCTTTCACCTTTGGGAAGACTTCTTTTGTGCTTTGCACACTTAGCTTATTCCTTTGCTTATGGTTCATCCTCTTAGTTGTTTTGCTTTCATTGTTCACCAAGGCTTTTTGCCTTTTTGATTTGAGGATTCACTTATTTCATTGTTGTCACTTGATCTTTGCTCTCTTTTGTTTTTTCATTCCCTTTTTCCTTGTTTTCTTTTCTTTGCATTCGGTTTCTCCTTTCACCGTTTCATCATTCAATCGATTTGGCTTCAGCATTCTTCTCTTAGCTTTCATCCATCAAATCCCCACCCAAAACAAAACATCCCCAAAACTATTTAGTCCTAGGCCCTATTGCTTTGATTTGATTTTACAAAGCGTCTACAGGGGAGTCATTCATTGTCGTTCAAAACACAACAGTTTTTGTTACGGTTCACCATGGAAGAGGCCTCACAATATCTCAAAGAGTAATACGTGGCTTGAAAGAAGGGTTGATTCATAGGTGCGGATAATCATTCGAATTTAGCATAAGACTGGTAAATGATAGGAAGAAAAATCCGATATTTTGTTCTATTCATAAGCTTATTATCGAGACTCATGCTAGATTTTTATTCATTAATGGTTCCTCTAAAATTGAGGTTGATGCAAAATCCAAAAGTACTTCAAATAAGGCTAATCGTCGGGTTTCCTCGATCGAAGTTAGAATTTGTGCTTGGTTTTCAAATGGATCAAGCATCATGATATGATTAATGTGAATGAATTACCTAATCGATGCTTATTTAAATGAAGTTCGATTTAACCATTAACCTCTATGCAAATGCAATGCAACATATATGCTATCTAAGACTCAATCCTAAGCAATATTCACAAATACTAGATGCAACTATATAATAATTTTTGAAAATCGTTTTGGTTTTTCCAAAAAAATTTCGATATTTAGGTGTTTTCTATGCCTTAGATGTATGCATGAGACTCAAAGTAAAAAAAAAAAAAAAAAAAGATCAAAATTGGAAAATGTGCATTAGCGACTAAACGCTCCCCAAGACTTAAATTTCACCGTCCTCAGTGAAACTCGAGTTGAGGAGAGGTTTTTGAAATTAAATATGCAAATGTATGTACAATTTTTGTGTTTTGTGTTTACTCTTGATCCTTTGCAAGTAGAGGAGTGTGGATGTGGATATGTGGGTGCCTTTTTCTTCTTGACTTCTCTTCTCAAATTTGGTTTGTGGACTTACCATTGTCACTTGTTGTACCTTAAAAAAATTTCAATTAAGCCACAAGATTTTACAATTGAAAGAGTATGGTTAAAGATGCTTCTCATGTTTGGACTTAGGCAAAGTGCAATGTCTAGATTCATTGCAAGACACCTAAATGATGCAAAAGAGAAGGAGATTTTTTTTCATGAATAGTTCAAGTTCAATGGATTATCTCCTTTATGATCATGAGAGTAAGGTGAGAGACACTACAATACTCTAAAGAGGACATCCATTGTTTGATAAACTTGATAAAGAGAAAATGAAAAGATACGTAAATTTTAACCAAAATTGAATTCATGCATAGCTTATGTTGAAAATATGATGACTCTATCCAATAAAGTGCAACGACTAGTGGTATTAGCCTATATAAACATGTGATCATCAAAGTTCATTCTAATTGAGACCTAGATGCTTTGAATAAATGAGAAAAAATTCAAAGTTAAAGTGTGGGAACTCCCTCAAATGGTCATGCCGCCGCCATGGAAGAGGGTTGGGACGGCACAGATGAAAGTTCATTTCTGGTTCATTGGTGCCGTCGGAAGAGATTCTCATGCCGCCGGCATGGGTCTATTTCTGGGTTGGTCCCTTCTTTTTCCTACTTGGTCACTCCATTTCTTCGACATTTAAGACTATGGATGCTTGCTTGAGCCTACATGGATTCAAGAGAAATAAAATTGAAAGTTCCTAAGATTTATGTACATGGATAAACATGGGATTGCCTCACAAGTGCGCTCGTTTTGAGTCTCGAACTCGACTCTTTTCTTCCTTAGTTTTCGCGAAAGAAGGGATTTGAATGGATGCTCTTCTCCTTGGTGTTCTTGGTGTTCTTCTCGGACGATCGCGCTCCTTCTTCGGTGACAAACCTCTTTGGATAGGGTTCAAGATGTGCATTCTTGGTTTCCTGATGTAGCCATCTCATGTCGATCCTCAAACTCTTAATTTTGCCGATTCATCAAGGTCGGAGAGGAACTTATGGATCTAGGTTTTAAGAGGTGCTTCTTTTCTCTTTTGTTGGAGGATTGGGAGTCTTGGGATAACCTTATGAAGACCCTTGATGAGCAACTTGAACATCTACAATTGATTTGGTCTGTTGAAGAGACTTTTTTCAAGTTTTTCGGTGAAGAGGTTGTACTTAAGCATCATCTCTTCTTGGTTAGCTTCTTCATCTCTATTCAATAGCATCTCATAGCATAGGTTTATTGTGAGTGTCATGTCATCTTTGGGTTCAATTATCACTTCGTTTTCTCCTACCGATTCCTCATTATCCGACCCGTCGAATAGATCACCAGAGATTGCTCCATAAATTGATCGTCATTTGGGGTCATCAGAAAGCTTAGGTTGCCGACTTCTGTGAGTGTTATTGAGCGGGATGTTAGGTCGATTTTTGCTCCCACTGTGAAAATGAATAGTCGCCCGAGTATTATTAGTGAGAACTTTTTGGTCTTACTCTTGAAGATAATGAAATCTATGGGTGCAACACAACTACCAATGGTTAGACAAAAATCCTTGAGTACCCCTTATGGCTTCGCTACGGAGTTGTCGACCATGTCGAATTCGGACCAGTTTTGCTTCAAATGCTCCATTTCAAATAGAGCTAAATGGTTGGTTGTTATTATGTTAACGCTTGCTCCCGTGTCCACTAAAGCCTTAAACTTGAATCTCTCAATGGTCAACGGGATCAAGAATTTTCCGTGATCTTGTTGCTTAGTCAATGTCCTCATTATGGACAGTTTGTTCCCGCGTGTTTCGAAAAACTTCTCGACCCATATTTTATCGCTTGTGTCTCCAATCATACCAATGAAGTCTTTCGGGTTGACTTCGGATTTACCGGGTAACTTTCCACTTGGTGGTTTTGATGTAGAAGCAATTTGGGCGACTTGATTGCCGAGCCCTTTGAACCTTGTAGTGAGATTCTCGTACTTGTTGTTGAGATCTCCATACATTTTGTCAATCTTGGTATTAATGGCGTTAAAGCGTGCATTGTTGTCCGTGGTTGCTTTGCTTTGACCTTCAAGCACTTGAGTTAGAAGTTGCTCGGTCTTTCTTTCAAGAGGTGGTTGAGATGTAGAAACCGGAACTTAAGAAGTGTTTGGTGGTCGTGGCGTGTAAGAAGTAGAGTTGTTGTTGAATGGAAGGGAAGTGTATGCCCCTTGAGGCAGGTAGTATTGAGGCATTGGAGCATATCCTCTTGCTCCATATCTATGGTAACCTTGACCTCGCGGTGCGTAGCTTTGCGGCTTATAATTTTCGTACCCTCCTTGATTACCATAGGCTTGTTTTTTTGCGTACTAAGTGTCGCCTAAGAAGTGGATCTCTTCCCATGCTTCGAGAGATTTCTCTTCAATACCGATTTGACACACTTCTTCTTCATCGAGTACTTCGACATGCTTCTCATGGGTGCTAAGCTTGTCCATATTGGTCTTCATTTGGGTCAATTGCTCCTTGAGCTCCTTTAACTCATTGGCTTTCCCGGTCGATGTCGTTTCTTGAGATCGGTTGAAGTCGCCTCCTCTTATCTTCTCGTTTTGAACCATTCTTTCGAGGAGTTCCTTTCCCTTAGTAACCGATAAGTCGGAGAAGCTACCTCCCAAGGGTTGAACTCACAAGATCGTAATAGTGGGGAGTTAGGCCTCGATGGAAGATGGAGAGTAGAGCTTTCTCCTCAATTCCGTGGTGAGGGCAAAGGTGAGTGTATTTGATGAAACGGGTTCACGCTTCATTGAGGTCCTCATTTGGCCCTTGGGGAAATTGCATGATGTCCGTGCGGAACTTCGTCGTTCTTGCTTTGGGGAAGAACTTCTTCATGAATGCTTCTTTACATGCATTCCAAGTTGTGGCGGTGCTAGTTTTCACTTCGTTTTCCCATTGAGTTGCGGCATCGCCAAGTGAGAAGGAGAATAACGTCATCTTCAACGTATCTTCCGAGACTCCTGTTATGAATATATATGAAAGTTCAATGTGGGCAAAACAAATCTAAAACTTCTTCAAAATGATTGTTCATTTTGCCTTCCAATTTGGAAACAATTTCGTTCATCAAGAAGAATACTTTTCATTTGATAACTTGGTGTATACATCTTACCATGCATGTGGCATGTTGTTCAGTAGAAATCCTATGCTTCATGACCACATCTCTGAATGGCAAAACTTAAGTGATTATTGTATGAATTGTTGTTATAACTTTCCTTACTAATGTTCTATATTTCATGGAAAATTGTAACACCTATGATTAATGTTAGAAATTAAAACTTGAGAAAATGGCAATCAGATAGACAATTTATGGCTATATGATGAAAGAGATCACCTAAGATGTTAGGATAACACTCACTTCCATAGTTGTGACGAATGATATGTGATACACAACACTCAATTTAAACGTATCACTTAGCATCATGTGTAATTTAGTTTAGGATAATATCTTAGAACCACATGTAACGTAGTGTAGGCGAATCTTTTATCGCTATGCACTAGTACATAAGGACGCATGTATACCTACATGTGGGGTCACCCATACTTCTATGCCTTAGTATCCGATAGTGTGGCTTCACTATAAAAAATGAAAGCTCTAGGGACAGAGTGACCAAAGAATACCGTTCCATGGCTTGACCCAATAATGATCCAGAGGCATAGCATAGGGTCACTCCCCTACACCCTCGCGAACACTAGAGAAGCGCTAAGCGAGTGACGCTTATTATTCATGGGAGATAGAAACCATAACACACATATTTCTTATTCAAATATTAAACGAGGACTACCTTTTATAATGATAAAAATTAAAATAGCTCAAACTCACTGAATTTCATTATTTGAAAACATGGGTGTCTCTAGTAGATAATTATATGGCTTGACCCAATAATGATCCAGAGGCATAGGGTCGCTCCCCTAGCACCCTCGCGAACACTATAGAAGCGCTGAACGAGTGACGCTTATTAATCATGGGAGATAGAAACCATAACACACATATTTCTTATTCAAATATTAAACGAGGACTACCTTTTATAATGATAAAAATTAAAATAGCTCAAACACACTGAATTTCATTTTTTGAAAACATGGGTGTCTCTATTAGATAATTCTACTCTTGGATTTTCTATTAGACATAGACTTATACCCATCCCAACTTTAATAGTCACTTAAGTTCTTACCATTGTGGTTTATTTATTTGAAAATCATTGTTTCCAACTAAAATCTTGACTCAATAAAACGCTTTGACTCGAAAAATCAAATAAGACTAAAAAATAAAAGCATTAAAAGGAAAAATATCATCAGTAAAATTAACAAATATACACTTTCCCCTAGAATTAAATCACATTTTCCTACACCTAGAATTAAATCACATTTTCCTACAGTGATAACAAGAAAGAAGAAGTATGGTAAAGCACAAAGATGAATGAACATATCAAAACAGAGATTAAATTTTTTGAAAAATCTAACCTCTTTTGGGGTGTCTATCAACACCAGGGCAGTTCGAATCCAATCTTTAGTTTTTATTATTTTTATAAAACCAAAATAAAATCACGAAACTAAAATAATGTAAAGACTTATCTGTGGGTTTCTTTCCACTTAACGTTTTTGTTCAATCATTAGATTGAATATAAAGGTATTTAAGCGTCATGTGGATATGACAAAGAAATAATGAAACCTAAAAATATTTCCAATATTTGAAGAGTAAGTTATTGATTTGGTCTTTTCCCGAATCTAAAGTCACTGTTGAACCCGACAAAGTTCAGTGCAAGTCAAGTACGGTTTTTATGTTCAGATGTGAGGGTCGGGGATTTAACGATGAGGTAAACTTTGAGTAGGAGGAAAATGATAGAATATAGGTTTCAGAAGGAATGTTCCAAACCTTGTATTTATAAGTAAAAAGGAGTTACAAATAGAAATAGACAAGTGGTTTTGACGAGTAAGATCGAACGAGAAGCTGAGATCGGTGTTTAACAGTTAATGGCTTAGGAAGCCGAGATCAAATGTTAAAGACGATCTAGGTTACATTGGATCCGCCTCCTATTTATACTGAAGTGGTGAGCGTAAGGTCTGTAGCAGATGAGCTCGTGTCTTAAGGGTCATCATTTGCTACGAGGTTGACGAGTTAGGGTTGTGGGCAGTTGGATAGGTCATCATATCTTCAGTAGTCAAACTGTTTGCATTCGGGTTGCAGTTGCGTCTAATTTCAGCAGTTTTCTTCCAACGCATCCTCGACCGACGGCTCTCTCTTGACGTAAACACGTGTCGAACATCTGCCAAAAGTAGGATCTTCTAGTTGGTAGGGTACGGTGCGTGGTGCTGGCTTACTGGCTCAGTTGGGAACTGACTTTTTTTTCGAGCGTCGCGCCGAAGCTAAGGATCGACTCCTGGGCTTGGTCTTGGCCGCGCTGATTTTGGACCTCCAACAGTTAGTCCCCCCTGAGCCATTTGACGTGGCGTTGCGTCATTGGATTGTTCTTCCGAGAAGGGGTGCGTCGAATCAATCGCGAGCCCTATAATTGTGGGACGCGCCGTTTCCCTAGAATCTCTAGGTCATGATTGATGTTGATACGCGTTTGGTAGCATAGGTAACGTGACGTGCTCTGATACGGCTCTGCTAGGGTTTCGCTTAAATCGAGAGGGAGGCGGAAGTAATCAGGTCAACCGTCGCCCTTTCAATTTCCCTCTTTTCCCCAATAGCTATCTCAACTTCTCTTCAGTTCCTTACTTCATATTTCCGACTCAATTCTCTTCTCGTCGTTGATTCGTTTCTTTTCCCGTCGTCAACTCGTTTCTTTTCCATTCCCAGCGTCGTTTCTTCGTTCTAGCAATTATGTCGGCGACTCGACATAATATTGCTTTCCATGGCTACAATATTGCTTTCCATGGCAATTTTTTTGTGCTATAGGATAAGTTATTGTAACGAATATTTATCGCTATAAAGTAGTTTTCTATGGCGAAATTTACGTGATGTAGTGTAATCTATAGTAACGTATATTTAGTGCTATCATGTATTTTTCGCTGGCAATAATACAGCGCTGTAGTATAACTTATTAGAGCACTAATATACCGCTATCATGTAATTTACAATAACAAATTTTTAGTGTTAGTGAATATGTTATTGCGACGTTTGTGGTTGCCATATTATAGCATGTACCATATACCATATGAAAAAATTAGGTAGCATATTTTTCGTGCTAGGATATTCGTTATCATGGCAATTGTAAATGACACATTTATTGTTTGTTTATTGGTAGCTATTATGTTTTCATTGGCGTATTTAATTGCACTAATAATATTAACGAATAATACTGCCAAAATATGCTGAATTTAAACACAGTTGAAATGAAAAAGTAGAACCAAAGCAAAAACCAAAGAATAGCTATCAACCGATAGCCAGTAAAGTCATTACAAACAAAACATCATAGCAGAAGAAGGTTCAGATGACATTGGCAAAATGAAAGGCATGGTTTTTACAATGGATTTGTTCATACCATGCAATTACTCTACAAGCTTTGCCTTGCCTCGTGATGACTGTCCATGTTCCTGTTTTGGGCATTTTGCTAACTTGCGTGCATTCTCCATCATGTTTTTGAAAATTACGCGGAACATTGGGTCAATGTCTTCTTGAGGTTCTTCAACGCGAGTCAAGTAGCCTTGAGAGCGTCTAAATTCGGCTCTGCTGATCTCTACCACGTCATCTTCCTCTTCTTGTGCTTGTTGTTGTGGGTGTTGTTGGTGTTGCGGCTCCTGCGTATGTTGGTGGAGTTTTGGTTTTATTCCAGATGCTGGGAGTTCACACACGATGCCCTTCCTTGCTTCCATGTGAGTTTCTACATGCCAAAAAACTATACAAATTTGGTTTGATGCATTATAACACTGATTTGTAGCGAGTGGGAAAAAGAAATCGTGGAGCACAACCTGGTTGAAGATATGGTCTCTCTGGTCTATCTTCGTATTAGATCTCCTCTGAGATATTTAAGGTTTCGAAACTTCCTACGACGACAAACTAGTAATTAGAGAAATTCAATAATAATTAGGAAAAAAATCTAGGGTTTAGGGCACTATTACCTATCTTGTTTTCTTCTTTGGATATATAAACGGACGAGTTCGATCGAGGCGTCGGAGAGACGAAAGGAAGTTGATGCGACCGATGGAAATCGAGGCGAGACGAGAGTAGAGAAGAATGATGGCGAGGAATATTGACGGTTTGAGAGAATACGAGAGATCTAGAACTCGTCTTCTTTTTAACCTAATAGACCTTTGGTCTTCTAGGTTATTCGGATATATAAAATACTAATAAGCTAAAAATCTTGGCTCCAAACATAAAATTTTTGGGTTCCCGTTTATCTCGTAGCGTATTTCGTATTTTTTTGAACTTATTAAATGATGTTTTTTGAAAACTAACCCTAATAAATTTCTTTTTTATTTGATATGGATGTTAAATGTTAATAATTACTTTCCATTAAATTTTTTGATATGTCAATCACATAAATCAAATCGACAGAAGGTATTATACAGACCCACTACGTATGACAACTGTCAAATTGGACGTCAAAAATTAATTACACCGTAATTAATTTTCCCACTAACTTCCCCTTTCTCTACAAAAGTCTTTTCAGACTCTTTATTTTCGCATAACATTTTAATCTCTAGAAACTCTTCAACTTTTTTCACAGGCAATCTTCAATCAGACGAAAAATGGAGCGTATCACACTGAGCCGAAATGTAAACAAGAGCAGGAGCGACTGGACAATCAAGGCGAACGTCTATCGAGTGTGGAACGACGCCATCACGAACGATTTCAGTTTCATCCTCACGGATGCTTATGTGAGTTTTTCTTTAACCGTTTTTTTTCTTTTATTCACATAAGTAATGATGATGCATGTGTTTAATATAGCGATTTCATTTTGGTAGAATAATCGGATTGCTGGAACAGTACCTGGTGAACTAGTTTGTAGATTTTTTGAGATCATTAATAGGGAGGATTTCTGGTTAGAGTTAACCAATTTCAAAGTCGAAGATGCACCAGTCTTTCACAAAAACTCACCCCACAATTTCCAGATCCGTTTGACTAATGAGTCTCTCTTGAATTGGAAACCGTCTATCTTCCCATGCCAAATTTTTGATTTCGTCTCTCTTGAGGAAATTCAAAATGATCTTGACAATCATACTACGCCAATAGGTATATTATATTACATGAAGATCAATTTATTAATTGACCAAAATATAATTGTAAACTGATTATGAACATTTTTCACATAGATCTTGTTGGAGCTGTGACAGACGTTAGTCCGCTGAAAGAATGGTCTTACGAGAGAGGACTCCCTCATCCTTGGTACAATAGATTCTCGGTTGACTTCACGATTGAGGACGAAAAGTAAGTTATTTCTATTTTCGTAAAACGAATTCTCTATTTATTTATCATAACAACAATGCTAATTTATTTACTAACGTTTTTCTCTGTTGTAGGCATCATTCAATTCATGCTCATGCCTCTACCCATTGCTCTCAAGCGACCAGGATTATCAGGTCCCAAAATCTGAGTTAGCATGTCTTCATTTGGATTCAATGTCGTGGAATCTGGTGGACACTCAAGGTCTGATACCTTCATCTGTAAACCCATTGCAAAGTAATTTATCAACACTCATGATGTATACTAGATTGACATTCAATTTATTACATAGAACTTACTATTTTTTCAGCCACATCCACATAGACAGGCGTACCATTCTTCTTAGTACGAGATTTCACCCATACTCTTAGTCTGGTTACTTGAGCTGGTTCAGGGCTAGTTTTCACCAAATCTTCTTTCAATCTCACCATTCCTTTATGCCCGCAAGTATGAGGAATCTGCTTCTGTCTTCTTTCTTTGTATGAATCACTGACTACCTTGAAGGCATCACTAGTCTTCTCTCTAACAAATTTGCGCCATTCCGATATATTAAAATTCTTCGGACAAAGATTCATCCTATCTTTAATGGTCTTAGCATTCCTGACAGATGTAACCAGTCGTGATTTGGATGATCTCCAGAGACATCCCATTTGCTTGAACACGGCAGCCTTTTTGAACTCTTCATCCAGATCAAACATCGTCTGTATTCAGTTCCAGGAAAGTGAGAAGATAAAATAGAAATGAAACTTCAACTATTTCCAAGTGATTCCATATTACCTCTATAGATTTCCAGAGTACTGTTTTGATATGCTCAACAACTTTTTTCCAGTTATCCAATGTGACAGGAATATGTTCATGGACCAAGGGACCTAGATAAGATGATAGCAGAACAGAACGTGGACCACAAGGTTGTCCCAAGTCAGTGAAATCAACATGTTGCCTTTCATTCGGATATCTTGCAATGTCCTTCATCCTAGTTGGTCCTCTGCGTCTTTTGGGGGTGGTTCATTAACTGTTTCAGTCTGATGTTGTATATCTTCTTCTGTAGTTTCCTTCTGTGGGTCTGTCTGAGCTTCAGCATGATTAGCGTCTTCTACTTCCTCAAACGTTTCCTCGTTTTGCTCTTGCTCATTTCTGTCATTCAGATCATCTGATACATCCACTTCTACACCTTTTGTCTCCTTATCTAGCTGGTATGCTGCAGTAGTGTGCTCATCCTGGTCTATTCTTTCAGACTCATCATCAAGTACTGGCTGATTGGATGTCTTAGGCTCCCGTGTCTTTCTGCCACGTTTGTTCTTGCGATTATCCATCTAACTTCACCTGAAACAACAAAAACTTTATCAAACAACTACAGTATGTAGATGAACTCGAGTATCGACTTAAAGAAACAAACAATGAAACCAAAGCAATAAACAATCATAAGCAATTCAAAAAATACAAACAAACAATGAAACCAAAGCAATAAACAATCATAAGCAATTCAAAAAATACAAACAAACAATGAAACCAAAGCAATAAACAATCATAAGCAATTCAAAAAATACAGAACATTTCAGATATATGTATTTATCATCCACAATGGTTTCATATCAAACTTATTTTCAAACATCAAACTAAATTATGACAAAATCTCAGACATAAATCACTAATATAGCGCTATCAAAAAGTTGGTGTCAGATTTTAACAGTTTTAGTAGCAGTTGGTAAATTAGTGCTACTATGAACTGCTATCAATACCCATATTTCTTGTAGTGTCATTTCTAAATAAAAAATCTTCATCATCATCAGATGAGCTCTCATTTGTTCTTCCAATTATTCATTCATTGTTATCATCAATCACGGTCATACTAATAGGATCATTGTTGTTTCTTTTCTTGTCCCGATGTCTCAAAGTACAATTATATTTGAAAAAAAACTAATTTTATTCGTAAGAAATTTTTACAAGTTTAATGGTAAAAGTGAAGATTAAAAATTAATTTCATAAGAAAAACAACTAAATGAATTAATATTACTTATAAGTTTTAAAGACCTCAATTTCTCTTACAGCTGGTGGCATAACAAGTGAGACTAAGAACTTTTATAGTAAAGTCTTTGAAGTTTGGAGTTGAAAATACAAAGGAAGACCACCAATATGATATCAATATATATAACTTCATCAAATGTAATATGGAGAAATGTTGTCTTCACATCCTGCTACTTCAAATATAAGTCACAATTTACTATAATAGACAACATAATCCAGATGGAGAAATGCTTTACTACAGGAGCACATATTTCAATGTAAAGTAAACCTTTAGCCACCATTTTGACCTTGAACCTCGAGTTTCTACCTTTTAAACACCGTCTTTCCTCTTGAAGATCCACCTAAAACCAACCAGTTTATGATTTGCCACCAAATCCAAGTGTAATTCTTATCAAGAGTATTTATTTCATCCATCATTGTTTACCTTTATTCTTTCTAGTGCTTATTCATTTTGGATTCAGAAACTATTTTGGTATGTTCATGTCAGTGCTTTCAACTTTTTTCTTAGCATATTTTATGCAATCATAATCTTCATATTGATATGGAGGTCTTATTTATTCTTTTGACTCTATCTCGTGTCAGCATGTAATCATCTAAATTTTCTTCTTCGTTACCTGATCTATCACCGATTCGAACCGGTTTTTTTACTATGATATATGTGCTTTTGAGGATTTTCTTATCTTGGCACTGAAAAGGGAAATAACTTTTTTTTAGGCAATGTTTCTATGATGAGGAAATAGCAAGGATGGAAGCTTGTGTAGATTGATTGAAAGATTGTGATGCACGTATGGAGAAGTTGCTAAGCTTAGAGGAAGTACATGCCGGTCTTGATTTGATTGATGATTGTTTTGTGTGGATTAAGTAGACAAGTCTGATGTGGTTGTTCTCATGGGTTTTCAGTATTTTCAAAAAAATTTCCAGCAACCTTAATTATTTGCTTGAGATTAAGGAAGGGTCTAAGTCTGGGAAAGTTTGATGTATCATGGATTTTATTGATTTTTCTACCATGATACATGTACTTTTATAGATTCTTTTTTAGTATGTTTTAGGTATTTATACAGGTATAGCAATCAAAATATGATTTGGAACAAAATGAGCTAAAGTGAAGAGATTTGGAACAAAACTAGCAAATGAGCGACAGAAACAGAAACGTAAACCAAGAACTCGATCAGTTTTTGACCCACTTACCCGACGAACCAGTGATCTACATATCAAATTGTAGGCAGGGGAGTTAATTTTCATTTGCCATTCGAATCAAGCCCAAAAGATTCATGAAGCCCAATATATGGTCGTTTTACTGAAGACATGTCATTCTGACGGGATTTACAAGACTGACCCGACCCAAGTTTTAAGGATATTCTACCATAGGACCGACCTAAGGAACTATAAAAGGAGGTATCCAGCCGCAGGCGAACGACGGATACATACATTGTAATACCCCGTCACAAAAAAATAAAATATTGTTTTCAAAAACAATATTTTAAACGCGATAGGAGGAATTATTTATTTTTAAAATAATAAAAAATTCAAAAGTTTTATTTTTGGAGATTATTATGATTTTTTTCTGGAAAAAAACTTTCCGAGAAAAGAGTCTACGAATGCAAATATTGGTATCGAAGTTGTATCAACGGAAAACAAAATCATTAGGAAATTTAACGAATATTTATTGACGTGGTGGAGTACTGGTAATCAAGAGAATATATGAGATCTCCTCATTTGGGGAAATGGCAATTAGCAAGTTGATTAAGAGTTTAATTGGGAATTAAACCAAAATAATCATCCGTTCGTCTAATTTAGATGAAGGTGTGGCACTATGAAACGTTCGTCTAATTTAGATGAAGGTGTGGCACTATGAAATGAGAATACTTGCTGTTCAAGTCTCATGAATATCATTATGATTTTCATGTGGTTTACGTACGTAATGGAGACGTAGCCAAAATAAAGGAAGAGAAGAGGGGTCTCCATGGGAGAGGGTGGAAGAAATATAAAGAATTTTGTTGACCTAAAAGCATAACGTGGCTTATACATGGAGGAAGTAAGAGGTGTAAAAACAGTTCCATGGAGGAAGTAGGAGGTGGAGATGAGAAGGGAAACGTGGCAAGAAGAGAGAAGGAAGAAGAGAAAGCTTGCTTATTAAACAAGTGATGTGTGGTGTTGTGGCTTGTGGGATAACAAGAAAAGGAATGAAGGGACGTGGCCACACTAAGACCTCTTTAATTTACTTGCTGGTGTCGTACTAGATGCATGGAAGAAGAGACAAGTGGCTATGTTTCATTTGTTATAATTCCTTATATAAGGGATATATTCTTCCCTTTATTTTGGTCATTCAGGGAAGAGAAAAACAAGAAGAGAGGAGAGAAGAGAGAAAGAAGAGAAAAAGAAAAGAAAATAAATAGTAAAGGGAAAGAAACCGTGAAATTTTTTTCTGTGTGTTTTAAAGAATTTCGAGCGTTGTTAGGAATAAGGAAGAGAGTTTTTAGTAGAGTTTATCTAAAAGTCTTAATAGAACTCTGCCGATATTTCAAGAGAAATTTTTGGTTACAGCGGAGTCTTTGTCGGAAATTTCGAAACAATTAACCACGGTTTCCGAATCTTCAAGAGGAGTTCATATCTGATCCAAGACGTGTTTTTAGACGTAGAGAGTTTGAGAGAGAGAGAGAGAGTTATTTCAAGAGCAGATGGGGATCTTCCGAGAGCTATTGGATCACACAGAGTTTGTGGGGTCGAGATCATGAAGATCAGATGGGTTCACGGCTTGGATTTTGGTGGGGAGACGCTTTTTGATCACGTCTGCCTTGTCAGCCAATCTCGAGGTGAGTTGGTGTTGTTTGAGTACCAATAGAATGCTTAGGATAATATATCATTAGATGGCACGTATTCGGTTAACCGTAGAATCTCTAGGTTAAAACCTTTTTAGTATGGGCTAAACGGTCAATTGCATGTGATTGATGACGTGATTAAAAACTGGATTATGAAGACGCAATCCATGTTAAAGGATTCAATCTAGATAGACGTTGTGGGAGCATGATGATTAATATGCTAGTTTGCATATTAAGTCATGTAGTTAAATATTGCATGCATGAGATTTATATTGTGGACTTAGTCTCGGTAAGTAACCGAGATAAGTATTGTTGTAATCTGATCTCATATTGGTTCGTGAGGAACCGAAGTGGTTAGAACCTCGGTTATGTTAAGTGAGTCAGGGACAATTGCTTGTTAACTTTTTTTAGTGCATGCCCCGACATTCTGAAGTTTGAATTAGGGCAAGAGGTTGAATCCAACATGGTGTCGGTTTGATTGGTTTAATTAAGGTTAACCAACTTTGTAAATGATTGTTAGTGTGGATTGTGTCTCTTTGTGAGTCATGATTATTGTGTGTTGACCTAGTCTTGGTATAGAGCCAAGATAACTGTTTATTGATGAGTTGTTGTACTGGCAGGTGACTAGTAATGTGTGTGTGTAAATCTCGTGGTGGTTTACGTTGATCCTCGTGTTGAATCTGATATGTTTGAAGAACCGTGTGGGTTCTGTTAACCATGTTTGGTTCTATGTTTTTTCAGCCAATCTTGGTCGTGGTCTAGGATGGTTATTGTATTGATATGATCAATAAGAACTGAGTTGACTGCGCTCACCAGTTTGAGATCATATCAAGTATATCTTGCAGGTTACGTTATAATGTTTATCTTGAGTCGATACTATCGTATAGATGGATCGATTTGTTTGTTTGTAGTCCTAGTGAATCAATCCTGATTATTGAGTCTGGCTATATAGTTCCTGATAGGAACCTGATGCCATTTTATTTTCGCATTAGGATGCGAGAACGCTTTAGAAATGTTGTAACCTGCAAGTTAGGTGTAGTGCGGCATTCCGATACTTTCGTGTGTTGGGCAGGATGACCTGCGGATCATGTCTGTCGAATGATGAGTCGTGAGCTCATGCCTTTTTAAGGGTGATCGGCAATAGACTGTTCATTCATGGGTGTTCAGGTGAGAGATCATTCTTTGGCGGTATGGTAGTTAGGGTCATGGCCTTACCAGACGGGCAAGTTGCAGCGTATCGATGGACAGAGAACTGCGTCATCGTGCGAATCCATCTGGCGGTGCTGAATTCCTACTCGCATGCCTTAGTGGCTATGGGATAGACATAATTTATGTTGTTCGGAAGGATGTATCGGGAATGCAGGGCCCATGAGTGATATAATTTATTTGGGGAGATCGATCGAGTCAGGGTTGTGGGATGGTTGAGTGGCATATCCATATGTCATATAACCTGAGTCCTTGTACCTTTTGAGTGTTGTTTGCTTATTGTTGTTGTGGTTGTGAGTCACTAAGGTTTTCCGCGGGGGAATACTCAAGTGGCGATTATTATTATTATGTGGCTTCGGCTATTGTTTGTTGTTTTGGGTTTTCGGATTGATTTTAGCCGTTTAGAGGGGGCTAACTCGCTGAGTATTATTAGCATACTCATCCAACTCCGTTGTTGTTTTTCAGGTAACCTTAGTTGGAAAACCGGGTAGTTCGAGCTGGACGTTAGGAAAGATGGAGTAGATTTCTTGCCTTTTTTAAAATGGTATTGCCTTTGTAAATGTTTTGAATCGTTTTGGCTCTAGGCCTGCGTACACACTCGTGATTATTTGTATTGGATATTTCTTGATGAAATAAAAGTATTGTTTTTATTTGTAAACGTGAGAACTCTGATAATTAGACTAGTCCGGTCTAACACAACTCTGGATCTAGGTACGGGTTGCAAAGCCTTTGGCCGCGGTTCAGAGGTAAACGAGTTATCGCTGGACTATCTTGAGTTGTAGAATTACGTTTTATAACTCTGGATGGACTGGCCTTAACCCGTTGTAACGCTTCCAGACCCTGGCTTGAGTTGACCGTTCGATCATGTTCTTGTTTAATTGTTGGTCAACAGTTGACTTATGCTTGAAACGGTTCGGGGGTGTTACAGAGGTGCTATCAGAGCATGGTTCGTCCATGCTTCTGGGACTCACATTTTTATTCGGTTTTCAATGTTTTACAGAGTCAAAAGAGAGTCGCAAAAGGCAATAGGGTAATCCAGTCATATCCAGTTAGTAGTGTTTAGGAAATAGGATGTACTTTCTTTGGTGCAGATGGAGGATATGTTGGAGGCTGGTCTTGAGGTTTGGTGATGGGTTGTGAAGGATCGGAGAAGATCACTGGAGATGGTGAATATTTCAATGGACGAAGACAAGCAGAGTTATGATCAAAATGATGGACACTGGCAAGCCAAAAAATGGAGTAATCAAAAACTTGATAAACAGGAGATCTATGGTGAAACAAAAGAATTGAGAGTCCAAGGGTCAAAGGCGTGTAACCAGCAATCAAGTAGGAAAAAGAAGAAGAATCTCTTATGATTGTTGCAACCCTGAATCTAACTCATTGGTCTGGCGCGCATGAGCTCATCAAGAAGGAGTGAGCAAGAAGTGTAAAGTGTTTAAACCTAGATTTAGTTGGGACCCTAAACCTTCAGAACTTTATGTCTCCGGCTGAGGTAAGTATGGGTGCTAACTCTTTCTTGAATGGTTAGGCATGCATATTAGATTTCATGTGTGGGAGTTGGTACCTGGAGAAACCTTGTGATCATCGATCAGGTTTTGGTACCTTTGGTTGTTTGGTTGATGCAAATAGTTGCTAATTTGCATGTGCCTTGTTTTTATCTTGTAGCATTTGTTAGTGTTGCTAGGTTGCTAGAATATTTTGGTTAAGTTATTGAATGGTGAATTAGCAATCGTTAAAAGTGAAATAATTGTTTGGATATCTATGCATGGTGGATGCTGAAGTTATATTTCATTGATGATTGACCGTACATGTTCTTGTTTGATTGTTGCACGACTGGTTATCAATGTTTGTATAATGGAAGTAACGTCACTTTATAGATTGGGAATTGAAAAATTTAAATAATTGGTTGCTAATCTCAAATTGCTAGTTGTGTTTTCTTTAGCCAGGATAAGGTGAGACGTGATGGTGATCAATTGTTTTAAGGAATGAAAACCTTAAAACTTATGAAAGCGCAAGTCTCGAAACCAAAACCCGAACCCAAGAAGAGTTGAAGATCCCAATGCATCATCAAAAAAAGTGAGGAATTATATAAGGATCAAGGCAAGGATCTGTTAAGGGTATAAAAGATGAAGACTCTCAGACTCTAATAAAGAATTCAATTTCAGAAGATGAAAGTATGACTGGTTCATCAAAAGTGCTAGTATCGAAGATACTCCAAGTGCCTATAAAAAGGGCATTCAGAAGTATTGGTTGTTTGGATCTGAGAAAAATCAGTCGGAGAAGGAATTGAAAGAGTCATTGAAGGCACTGTTGAAGGTGTCTAAAGGAAGATATGAGATATTGAATGTTATGGTGTAAAAGAGTCCCCAAATGACATATTCCGTAACCATTTTAGAAGAAGAGAAAGGCGTAAAGATATAGGAAGGCAGCTTTTATTCATGTTTCAAGTAAAAATGGATGTTGATATCGGGGTTAAGAAACGGAAGACCAATTCAATTGATAGAATATAAAAAGAGCAAGATCAAGAAAAAAAGATGGTATATATGAAGTAGAATGAGAGACACAAGACATAATGGAGGTCAAGGGAGTGTAAGGAGTTATACGAAGTAGTTGTAAGATTGAAGATGAAGTATAAGTTGCATTATAGAAGGAGAAAAGGAAGAATCATGAATCAAGAAACCACCAAGAGTTGTGGAGTACTCAGTCAGAACATAATGCGTGAAGTTATTCACCCAAAATTAACTGCAAGTGCACAGTGTACAGTTGTAGTATTTAGGTTATCGATCCCACAGAGAGCTATGGCTAGTTTGGATTCAGATGCAAATGTAACCGAACTAAGACAATTCTAATATGTTAATGACTTGTGATGTGTTGCAAACTTTAAAAGAAACATTAGATCTAAAGGAAATCAGTTGGGAAAACTCAGGATCACGGTTATTGGTGACTTCTTGAACTCTAAACACTTTAAAATACTAAATCCTATTGGTGTACTAGAAAATAGCCTTTATTTAAATCCCTAAATCTCAAATCTCTTTGGATTGTCGCTGGAAGTAAATAAGCTTTAATGCGAACAAGTTAGATCTGTTCACAAGGTGTCTAAACAAACTCTCGTTTGATTTAGAACGCACCTTGCTCACTACAGACTCTTCTGGCGTCTTTATCTCCGTCTCCGGTAGAAAGATCGACCTTGATGATCTAAAAGTGGTTAATCACGTCACCTCTAAATATGAAATATTGTTTGTAGTGAAGAATCACGTGGCTTATTCCACAAATTAAAACCGTTTAGAATGATCCTTTGTAAACCTTTTGATAACCCTAGATATAATGAATAAACTACTCAGACATGGTTTTATTAAAACAAATCATCTTTTTATGAATGAAGTGCATATGAAATGAATTAGACAATAGAAGATCAGAGGTTCACGAAACTCAAATGAGAAAGAACATTTCTCTAACCTTCTTCAGAGTCTAGAACAATGATAAGAAAAATATCTAAAAGCTAAAACAATGGATAAAAAAAGCAAGAGAAACTTGTATTGCTCTGAGTTCTTTTTGAGGTGCGTGCCTCTTCAAGTGCTTAAGAGGTGTTTATATAGGTCGTGAATGAGTCTTAGGGTCTAGGGTTCCGCGAAAGGCCCGATAAGAAAATCTTCTAAATTAAGTCGGCGTCACAGTCGGTCGACTGCATCTCTTCCAGTCGGTCGACTCGGGGCTCGCAGTAACATTTCTTCATTTTGGCTCCAAATCTTCTAAGTCTTCTCAATTCACGTGAAAACTTCCATAAAACCTTCTTTTTAGCTTTTTTTGCTCCAAAGTATCTTTTGCTAGTAAATCCTGCATAAAACTCAAAACATGCTACAAAGACTCCATAAAACCTACTATATCTTGGTAGAAAACCGGTAAAATCTATGATACATCAGAACATCATTAGATTAGGAGAGAAACTGTGAAGGAATATCCAGGAGGAAATCAAGAGCTTGAGATTAAGCATAATTATGAATCATTATAAGCATAATCGACATCCAAGCGGAGGAACTTTGGAAACAGAGATATATAAGTGTGGCATAGCTTAAGAATTCGAGGACGAAGTCTTATAAGGGAGGTAGAATGTAATACCCCATCTACGGAAAAATAAAATATTGTTTTCAAAAATAATATTTTAAATGCGATGTGAGAAATTATTTATTTCTAAAATAATAATTAATTCAAAAGTTTCATTTTTGGAGATTATTATGATTTCGTAGTAATTTTTCTAGAAATAAATTTTCTGAGGACAAGTCTACGAATGCAAATATTGGTATCGAAATTGTATCAACGGGAAACAAAATCAATCGGAAATTTAATCAAAGTTTGATGACGTAGTGGAGTACTGGTAATCAAGAGGATATATGAGATCTCCTCATTTGGGGAAATGGTGATTAGCAGGTGGATTAAGAGTTTAATTAGGAATTAAACCAAAATAATCATCCCTTCCTCTAATTTAGATGAAGGTGTGGCACTATGAAATGAGAATACTTGCTGTTCAAGTCTCATGAATATCATTATGATTTTCATGTGGTTTACGTACGTAATGAAGACGTAGCCAAAATGAAGGAGGAGAAGAGGTGTCACCATGGAAAAGGGTGGAAGAAATATAAAGAATTTTTTTGACCTAAAAGCATAATGTGGCTTATAAATGGAGGAAGTAAAAGGTGTAAAAACAGTTCCATGGAGGAAGTAGGAGGTGGAGATGAGAAGGGAAACGTGGCAACAACAGAGAAGGAAGAAGAGAAAGCTTGCTTATTAAGCAAGTGATGTGTGGTGTCGTGACTTGTGGGATAACAAGAAAAGGAATGAAGGGACGTGGCCACACTAAGACCTCTTTAATTTATTTGCTAGTGTCGTACTAGATGCATGGAAGAAGAGACAAGTGGCTATGTTTCATTTGTCATAATTCCCTATATAAGGGACCTATTCTTCCCTTTATTTTTGTCATTCACGGAAGAGGAAAACAAGAAGAGAGAAAGAAGAACAGAAAGAAGAGAAAATAAAGAAAAAAAAAAAAGAAAAAGGAAAGAAAAGATGAAATAAAAGAAAGAAACCGCGAAATCTTTTTCGTGTGTTTTAAAGAATTTCGAGGGTTTTTAGGAATGAGGAAGAGAGTTTATAGTAGGGTTTATCTAAAAGTTCTATTAGAACTCCGGCGACATTTTGAGAGAAATTTTTGGTTACAGCGGAGCCTTTGTCTGAAATTTAGAAATAATTTAACCGCGGTTTCCGAATCTTCAAGAGGAGTTCATATCTGATTCAAGACATGTTTTTCGAGGTAGTGAGTTTGAGAGCGAGAGAGTTATTTCAAGATCATTCGGGGAGCTTCCGAGAGCTATTGGATCACGCAGAGTTTGAGGGGTCGAGATCATGAAGATCAGATGGGTTCACAGCTTGGGTTTTGGTGGGGAGACGCTTTATGATCACGTCCGCCTTGTCAGCCAATCTCGAGGTGAGTTGGTGGTGTTTGAGTACCAATAGGGTGCTTAGGATAATATCTCATTAGATGGCACGTATCCGGTTAACCGTAGAATCTCTAGGTTAAAACCTGAAAATTAATATGGGATCGTTTAGTATGGGCTAAATGGTCAATTGCATGTGAAATGATGACGTGATTAAAAACTGGATTAGGAAGATGCAATCCATATTAAAGGATTCAATCTAGATAGACGTAGTGTGAGCATGATGATTAATATGCTAGTTTGCATATTAAGTCATGTAGTTAAATATTGCATGCATGGGATTTATATTGTAGACTTAGTCTCGGTAAGTAACCGAGATAAGTATTTTTGTGTTTTGATCTCATGTTGGTTCGTGAGGAACCAAAGTGGTTAGAACGTCGGTTCTGTTAAGTGAGTCAGGGACAATTGCTTGTTAACTTGTTTTAGTGCAGGGTCCCGACATTTTTAAGTTTGGATTAGGGCAGGAGGCCGAATCCAACTTGGTGTCGGTTTGATTGGTTTAATTGAGGTTAACCAGCTGTGTAAATATTTGTTAGTGTGGATTGTGTCTCTTTGTGAGTCACGATTATTGTGTGTTGACCTAGTCTTGGTATAGAGCCAAGATAGGTGTTCATTTGTGAGTTGTTGTACTGGCAGGTGACCAGTAGTGTGTGTGTGTAAATCTCGTGGTGGTTTACGTTGATCCTCGTGTTGGATCTGTTATGTTTTAAGAACCGTGTGGGTTCTGTGAACCATGTTTTATTTCTATGTTTTTTCAGCCAGTCTTGGTCGTGGTCCAGGATAGCTGTTGTATTGATATGATCAATAAGAACTGAGTTGACTGCGCTCACCAGTTTGAAATCAAATCAAGTATATCTTGCAGGTTACGTTATATCGTTTATTTTGAGTCGATGCTATCGTATAGATGGGTCGATTTTTTTGTTTGTAGTCCTAGTGAGTCAGTCCTGATTATTGAGTCTGGCTATATAGTTCCTGATAGGAACCTGATGCCATTTTATTTTCGCATTAGGATGAGAGAACGCATTAGAAATGTTGTAACCTGCAAGTTAGGTGTAGTGCGGCATTCCGATACTTTCGTGTGTTGGGCAGGATGACCTGCGGATCATGTCTGTCGAATGATGAGTCGTGAGCTCATGCCTTTTTAAGGGTGATCGGCAATAGACTGTTCATTCATGGGTGTTCAGGTGAGAGATCATTCTTTGGCGGTATGGTAGTTAGGGTCATGGCCTTACCAGACGGGCAAGTTGCAGCATATCGATGGACAGAGAACTGCGTCATCGTGCGAATCCATCTGGCGGTGCTGAATTCCTACTCGCATGCCTTAGTGGCTACGGGATAGACATAATTTATGTTGTTCGGAAGGATGTATCGGGAATGCAGGGCCCATGAGTGATATAATTTATTTGGGGAGATCGATCGAGTCAGGGTTGTGGGATGGTTGAGTGGCATATCCATATGTCATATAACCTGAGTCCTTGTACCTTTTGAGTGTTGTTTGCTTATTGTTGTTGTGGTTGTGAGTCACTAAGGTTTTCCGCGGGGGAATACTCAAGTGGCGATTATTATTATTATGTGGCTTCGGCTATTGTTTGTTGTTTTGGGTTTTCGGATTGATTTTAGCCGTTTAGAGGGGGCTAACTCGCTGAGTATGATTAGCATACTCATCCAACTCCGTTGTTGTTTTTCAGGTAACCTTAGTTGGAAAACCGGGTAGTTCGAGCTGGACGTTAGGAAAGATGGAGTAGATTTCTTGCCTTTTTTAAAATGGTATTGCCTTTGTAAATGTTTTGAATCGTTTTGGCTCTAGGCATGCGTACACACTCGTGATTATTTGTATTGGATATTTCTTGATGAAATAAAAGTATTGTTTTTATTTGTAAACGTGAGAACTCTGATAATTAGACTAGTCCGGTCTAACACAACTCTGGATCTAGGTACGGGTTGCAAAGCCTTTGGCCGCGGTTCAGAGGTAAACGAGTTATCGCTGGACTATCTTGAGTTGTAGAATTACGTTTTATAACTCTGGATGGACTGGCCTTAACCCGTTGTAACGCTTCCAGACCCTGGCTTGAGTTGACCGTTCGATCATGTTCTTGTTTAATTGTTGGTCAACAATTGACTTATGCTTGAAACGGTTCGGGGGTTTACATACATCAATCACAAGCAATCATACAGTTACCTTGTTTCCAATTCATTGTTATTGAGTTTTTATCTTTTGTTACTAGATTTCGGTGTTTGGCTTTGAGAAGTTAAGAGGTTGTCATTACTCTATGGAGATCCACGACCCTCTAATTTTCCTTTGTATATTTCATCTTTGTATGCAACTCATTAATATAATAATGATTTGTGTCACCATAATCATGTCGGAGTCGTTTTCATATTACATCTAGGGTTTTCAATGGATGATTAATTCGATTTTCATTTGTGGAAAAAGCCACGAGATTCTTTACTATAGATTGTGTTAACACTTAGAGGTGATATAAGTAACCACATCTAGGTCATCTAGGTCGATTTCTCTACCGGACATGGATTGGAAGAAACCCGATAATTCTGTAGTGAGTAAGGTGCGTTATGTGTCATAATCATCGCTTGTTCAGACACCTTGTGAACATAACTAACTTTTTTAATTAATGCTTGTTTATTTCCGGCGACAATCCAAGGAGACTTGAGATTTAGGGTTTAAAGCAAATTAATTCGCTAATACACCATTAGGAATTTGAAAGTATATCGTGTTTAGAGTTTAAGAAGTCACCTAATAAATCGAGATCCATTGTTACCCATAGATTTCCCCTAGATCTAATTCTTTTAAGTCTTATATATGACCAATCAATCAATTAGCTTAGTTAGTAGATCTTCATTCATTCGTCATAGTTGCATTAATCCGAATTAGCCCTAGCTATCTGTGGGATCGATAACCTAAGTACTATATTTGTAAACTGTGCACTTGCAATCATATTTAGGTGAATTACTTCACACATCAGCGCTCCAAATGGTATAGGCAGATGCATTTTGCCCGAGCCTATTAAGAAACTTGCTCCAGATTTCATTTGTGTACATGAAGTTTTAAAATAAATGGTCCTTGGATTCTTCTTCTGACTTGTAAAGGAGGCATACATTGTCAACAGCTAAACCCCATTTTTTTAACCTTGCCCTAAGCATAAGTCTATCTAAATTTTCTACCCAGACGTGGAATGCATACTTAGGTGTGTCGTCTCGAAACCAAAAAGCTTTGGACCATGATTGAGATGTTCCTTTTGGCCTACCTGTATCGTACTATCGTTTAAGGAACAATATAGAAATTATGTAGCTCTCATCAGTACATAACTAGGTTTTATTCGTTTCTACTATACTCATCATTTCAAAATAGGGCAAAGTTGTTTTCTGAATAGGTGACGGTTTTTAAAAATCATATATATATAAAAATATCTATATCTCAGAATTATAGTCAGATCTCTTCTAATTAGTTTTATAATATTCTAAACATTTGATCGTAAATGAAAGACCGTTTTGGAAATTTCTTAAGTATAATCTTTTCTATACCCTAAATTAAGAAAGTACTTTTGTTGCATCATTTTATACCCTTGTCCTAAATATTGCTTAATTTAATATGTGATATTTTCTTTCATTGAAATCAGTAATGAGATTTTTCTCAATATTGAGTATGCATATGCGTCCACATACCATCCTGAGGTTAAAGTAATTCTATGACCCTTATATATTATACAAAGGAAACTGTAGATTCAGTTTTCTTCACAAGTTGGACTAATTAAGGAAGAACATGTATTTAGATAATATTTTGATGTGGTAAAAGTTTATCCCTAAAACCTATCTTTCAATTGCACATAATTTTCATCATAGTTATTAGGGTTTCACTCAAGATAGACTCAGTTCTAACACAACAATTCTTAGATTCAAATGAAGCTAAGTGATAACGATTTAATTAAAATGAAATGGCAAACTAAATCTAAACGAGTTGTAAATCAATCAAAGAAAAACACTAAGTTTAAAGAATTTCTAAGAAGAATTCTAATTGTGAATAACATAATTTTCAAAAGTTTATCGAGCATAATCTAGAATTAAAATCATTAAGAAATGGTCGACAATTCTCGTTGCGCGAATTGTCTATGCCTAAGAACTAGAAGACCAAATTTTTATATGAATTCTCCGTGTCTAAAAATGCATAGCACATAGGTTTGATATGTTCAAAAAATCCCTACACCAAATTTCTTATACGATTAGGCTATTTTTCTCACTTAAGATAAATTAAGTTATTAACAATGATGTTACATCTATTAATCAATCTATAGTCTTAATTCTAAGTGGTCAATTTAGAATCAAGTATTAAGAATAATCAAATGAGAAGACTTCAAGATAAATCCTAACATTCAATTCAACAATTTTATCATCAACTTGTATGGAAACCCAAGACTTAATTAACTAACTATTCAAAATTGGTGAATGAAGCAAGCATCAATGATTGAAATGAAATATCTAACTACTTAAATATGGTGAATGAAACAAACATGATGAATTTAATAGAACACATAAGTGAAATTGATAGAAGAAGCAAAGAAGTTCAAATTTTCCTGAAAGCTCTCTAAAACAATATCTCTCAAAAACCAAAAATAAAATAAGCTATCCTATAAAAAATTTCCTAAATATATATATATAAAATAAGTTTTTCTTGGATCTTGGGAGAAAAAGAAAATCCAATGCGATAAGGAAATCGAAATCTCCTTTATTTTCCTGCGAGCGGTGCTGACTGACACCTCTTCCGCAAATTTTTTTGTTGTCTCGTAAAAGAAACTAAAAATCCTCATACCAGTCCAACCTCTCCAATGTTCTCCAAATGTTCAAGCCGAAAAAATCACATAATATCACATGTTTTTCTATAAATATCCAAAAAAATAATTTTCAGTAAGAAACTAACATATTATGGACACAAACCCAAAATTTATTATTAATATTAATATATTACTATAAATTTTTCTTTCAATTTTAGATCACTCATAGTTCAGATCGAAAATCTGAAAAAAATCAACACATAAGAAGTTTGGTTTGCAAGGTTACATATACACAAGGTTCCTATTCATTTGGTTGAAGGACCGATATTGAAACTATGTTATTTTCATCGCTACATAACTAGGTTTTATTTGGTACTACCATCAATCCCAAATAGGGTATCTAATTTTTTGGAAGAGGGTAAAATTTTTGAAAGTTGCATATATATATATAAAGATCTATTTCTTAGAAATTTTTCGGTCAACAAGATCTCCTCGAATTACTTTCAAAAATATTCGAAACGCTCCATCATAAATGCAAGACTATTTTGGACATTGCTATTATCTAATATTCTCAAGGCTGTACCTAATGACCATGAAAAAAAGGCACACCTCAGGTTCTCAAAGTATAAAACAATTTAGAGTCTTTTTTCCATATACTTTAGTGTATCAGAGTGATTTCGGTAGTAAACTTCCATTACATTAACTCGAGTTTGATGACTGTAAGTTTGTTTTATTTTATATTATTTGTTTCAGAAAAAAAGAAATCTTTTTTTGGCCGAGATTTCAAAACCGAAAAGAAAATCTCTAATTCAAAATCTAAAATTTGAATCCCGAATTAAAATGACTTTATTAAGGTTTTGTAAGTATATAATTCTTTTGTGTGAAGTTCTTTTACAAAGAAAAAAGAAACTTAAATCTTAATTAGTTTGAGATGATCCTTGATGTTCATGAAAATCTCAATTAGTTTAAGAGGATTTTTCTTCTTCGATTTTTCTCCGCGGCACCATTTACTTCTTCTTCCGTCCACACTGTTTGATTAGAATTTCATTATCATACCGTCTTTCTTCTTATTAGACCTTTTGGTTTTTTTTCCCTCCAGCATATCATCTTTAAAAATTATTAAGTTTTCTATTCTTATAAAAAACATTTATATAAAATGTCTTTTTGTATTCGCCTCAGACCCCAAAAAACCTAAAAACGACACTGAATATTCTAACCAAAATAAAAAGAAGAAAGCAAAAAATTTACATCATTGTATCCTTTCTATTACAAATATAAATTTATTTGATGTATGTTATTTTCTTTTCATAACAATGGTATTGGATTTTTGCCAATAGTGAGTATGCCCTAATATGCATAAATATAATAATCTGAAGTCCAGATAATTTCACGAAATTAACATATTTAAGGCGTGGTGTTCGGGTATTCAATCGGGTTCGCTCTGAATTATTTTTTCGGGTTTTCGCGTTCACACTCGTCAAAATCATTTCAGGGATTACTAAAATTCGAGTCGGGCGCGGTTCGGGTTGTCCAGGGTTCGGATGGGTTCAGTTATATAATAAAAACTCAAAGTCTATGAGTATTCGATTCGGGTTCGGGTTTTTTAAACCCGAAACAAAAGAATAACTAGATAATGTGCCTTATGATTTTTCTTTCTTCTTCTATTATTCAATGTAGCATTAGTGTTACCTGACCAAATTAAGATGCTCTTAAACCTTAAATTTTGGTTTGTACTGGCATAGAGTAGCCATGAACAGTAGTATAAATAAAAGTAATGTGTCATTTGGATTTTTTTTCTTTTCCTATATTACACAATTAACAACTTGGACTATGATAATATATTTAGTGACATGACTAACATAATTAGTGTCAAAACTAGATATCGATCGTTGAGCTCGTGCAATTAGTTTTTTATAGCGGGAGATAAGGGTTGAACAATGAAAATTTCGAAACTACAGCATGATTTGGGGGATTGGGAAGTCAAAATCTGCAAAATTTTAGGACGGATCTTCAATTTTCCTAATCCGTGAAGATCCAAATCGAAACAAGAATATTTTTTCTTGGGAACAAAAATTATCAAAAATCCTCTTTATTTTTTTCGTTCTGATTAACCGGGTACCTATTTAGGTTTTGGTTTGGTTTGGAATAACCCAAACCCAATGGATCATCAACATAGATACCAATCGGCAATTGAAAACATATACATACTCGTATCGAACCAGTTTTTTCGGGTTAGATCCAGGTTCGGGTTTCCGGAAATATGCCCAACCCTGAACATATTATACATACAAAACTCTAGATTGAAATAATTTAAGCTAGAACACTTGGAGAACTAGATTTTGGCATTAAAATCCGAAAAGTGAGACATAAACTAATATTTAATAAGATACTAACGTATGATAGATGCTAACCCTATATTTTACTATCAAAATTATTGCATTACTTTATTTCATCCTTACAATGTTATTTTTCCTTATCAAAAATCCGAAAAATCAACCCATACGAAGTTTGGTTTGCAATGTGACAACGATTCTAGGTGCCACTTATACGGTTGAAGGATTGCCATATAAACTATGTTGTCTCATCATTACCTAACTGGGTTTGATTTTTTTTTTTTTTTTTTTTTGACAACTGGATTTGTTTCTGTACTAAATTCTCATCATCCCCAGATAGGACATAGTTATTTTTTTTCTTATGGAAAAGGTCAGGTCTTTTGAAAATTGTATATATACACATACGTGTAAACTAGAAATTCTATAAATTAATAATATTGGAATTACGATATTTTATTAATTAATAGAGTTATTAATTTATCGATAAAAAGAAAATTAATATTTCTATATATTTTTCTTCTATTTTTAAATATTGATGATAAGACTGAAGGTGATATAAAATGTACTTTTTATAATTGCACAAAAAGAAATAATAATCACATCTAGAGCTCTTGACAAATTTTTTATACGGTTCGAAAAGATGATACAAGAAATTTTAAATGTTATAAGAAAAATTAGAGATGAATTCCAACAAAATTTGAGCTTCAAAACAAAACAAATAACACTAGAGTCATATTGACTTACGATGTATGTATACGTTTATATATCTAATTATTAAATTGACTTAACTATATAGATATAAACTATGTATGTATAAATTTATATACCTAATTATTATTTTATGATATTATTGAGACCATATACTTACATAAGGGTTTCTAAAAAAATAAAATCTTATTATCTTATTATCTTATCGAGTTTTATCAAATTTTACACTGATTCAACACGGGACTGGAGAAATTTATTAATTTATCGTGCTTATTAATTTATCGAGTATTAATTTATAGAGTATTAATTTATAGAGTTTCTACTGTATATATTTCTTAAAAAAATTTAGTCAACATGATCTTCTCAATTTACTTTCAAAATCTCTAAAACGCTCCATGGTAAATGTAAGACAGTTTTGGACATTTCTCCAATCTAATTTTCTATACCCTAAATGAAAGATAATAAACTTTTCTGCATTTATACTCTCTATCTCGAATATTAATATAGAGGATGTATAAAATTTTGTTTTCATAACAACGAGGTTGAAGTTTTTGTCCAAAGCGAGTATATGCCTAAATAATCTTTTTTTGTTAAAGGGTTTTCTTATGCCATGAGATTCATCAATAACCATCCTGAAGTTTAAATAATTTTATGACACTAATATATATTATACATACAAAAGTCTAGATTCAATTTTTTCACGCTTTGTACTAACTTAAGCAATTAAATATATTCGGATAACTAGTTTTTGACATCAACTTCACAGAAGAAAAACAAAAATGATATGTAAACAAAATAAGGGATACAACATTACTAATCCAAAGACCCTATTATTTGCACTTCACTTTTACCAATTTTTCAAGTGATATTGTGATGATATTCCAAATAAAATTAGATTATTTTGGAAAACTAGGTGTTCAAGAAAGCTGAGGATGAATAGATCTAACATATCTAAATGGCAAATAACCTTTGGAATTTAATTCGCTAATCACTATTGAAATAGGACTTTGTAGAAATGGTTTAACATAAATGAGATATAGGCTTTGATTGGTAGCATTGAAATGGAGCAGTTGGGGTAAAAAGTTTATGTGTACTAATCACAAAACGTTACTAAAAGTTACAGTAAAAACGTTTACTCTCAACTTTTTTATCACCGCTTTTATTAATAGCTTTCTCCCACAGCTTGCACTATTCACACAACTTTCTCCCACCGCTCAACACTTCCGCTAACAGCTAAAATATCCGCTCCGCTTTTGTTCACTAATCGGACCCATAAAAATCACAACACGAAGATAGAAAAAAAGGAAGGGAATCACCAATTATACTAAAAAAAACAACTAAACACACAATTACATGTGAAATAGAAGAGAAAAGCAACATTTGAAAGGAAATACAATAATTTTTATAAAAAAAAAAATACAAGAACAATCGACTAGAAAGAGAGATGTGTTCACGAGAGGTCTCTAATAGCTATGATACCTCTGGAATAAAACTAGATAACTCAAAGAAAATTAAAGGGATAGAGATAGATCAATGCGTTCATCATCATCATCATCAATCTCTACGATATCTATTTTCCCAATCGTAGAGATGAAATTCTTCTCACTCAAACCATTATCTTGCGAAAGCAAATCCATAGATGGATTGATGGTTGGTGGAGGAATAGGAAACGGAGTAGCATTTATAGGGAGAAAAGGGTAATTGTTGTTGTTGGTGGGCATTGGCTCAGGACCCTTTAAAGAAGAACCATTGGCACTTGTGTTCCCTGTGAAGAAGCTAGTAGGCGTCACGCGAGGGACTATGGTCATGTCCGGAAATCCCCTAGTGAGTCCACTGAAGCGTGGGTAAACGTTCCTGCCACCTAAAGGTTTAAAAGGCTTAAGAGTGATCCCAAGATGATTATCATTGGATAAAGCATCTTGTGAATACCCACCTAAGAGCAAGTGAGGCTTGTCTAGGTAGGGGGGCAAAAAAGCGAGTCCAGGGTACTCCGCTTCCATCTCCTTCCGCTTCTTTTCCCAATCCCGCTCTTGCTTGTGGGCGTTCTGGTGACCGCCTAGGGCTTGAGAGGTTGAGAACCCTTTCTTACAAAAATGACAAGTGAAGATCTTATTCGATTTTGAAGGATAATACTTCATGATCTCTTTTCCTGTTCGGGCAACACGAGATTCCAAACTAGGAGGGGTTTCAGTCCTCCTTCTTGATTCACCTTCTTCTGGAGACCATTTTCTCGGGTCGTTGTTCTCCAAAGTCTTCTCCTTGGACTCCTCCATGATCACAGCAATGCTTTTGAGTTTTTTGGCTTCAGATGAGGAAGAGCTTGAAGAAGACATAGCTTGGTTCTCTGTAACAAATCTTTTTTTTCTTTCTTCGGATTGAGAATTGATCCTTATCTCTTTGTGCTAGATCTGGAGCAATGAGGACCCTATTTATCTTGAAGATAATCTTTCTGTTCGTTTCCTATTATGGTATAAAATCTCCAAGACTAATATTAATTGAAACCAGAACTACTATGACTTAATATTCCAAATATTAAGGTTCTTTCTTTAACTATGTTGACTTACACTTTCTAACTTTACACCATGATACTCTTGTGTGAAATATTTACCATCATAAATTTAATTTAACTAGTGTTAATCCATAGTTTTGAAAATTATAGTTTTGTTTCTCCCATAACTTTTGAAAATATCATGATTTACCCATTTCCTTTGAAGTTGGAGTATGAAAATCAATAATGTTCTGAAACAAATCAAATTCGTGTTGGCACAGTGTCTTTGTAAAAATATTTGCAAACTGAGTAGAAATGGAGACATGAACTGTAGTGAGATTACCGTTATGAATTTCATCGCAAACAACGTGGGAATTGACTTCATACACTCGTGAAACACATTATTTGCTTATTACAGAAACACACATATCGTGTTGAATCCCTAATTTCTTTATATAAGCCATTTATTTAGATATTTTCATATTTTAAAATGAAAATTCGCTTGGAATTATTATGTACCGATATAATTGCCAAGTGATATTTGTTTGATCTAATATTTCAAAGTGTTATTTTCCTAAAATCTATTCATGAAAATGTGTACATGAGATGAGAACACAAAAAATTGACTACACAATAAAAAAATAATAGTATAACAGTGAAAAAATTAACTTTTTTATAAAAAAAGAAGCTCCTTAAATTTTTTTGAAAAATTTCTTAGTTAAAAAAAGTTAATTATCTAAAGTCAGGTGTTAAAATAAAATAAAAAGTAATAAACCAATTTAGTCAAAGAGCCATATTTCACCGTTATGGAATGATGATGTTATTCTTCATTCATTTTTAGAAAAAAATTGAATCATTGCAACACAAAGAAATATAATACACTATATGGAAAATTTAACTTGGAAGCTGTTTCATAAAACATTGTTCTTGGACAGCTTAGTATTACCCTGTTTGACTACAGTTGTATTTTTCAGTCGTATAGAATTTTTATTTTCTATATTCTTATTTTGAAAAAATACGCAAAAGGAAACAGACTACAAATATGGTGCATGAACTCTAAGAATAACAGTTTTTGTTCCTTATAAATATTTTCATATATCTATATCTAGGAAAAAAAGCTTATATACCTAAATGAGACTACAAAACTATTAGTAAAAAGTATCCAAGATATATACATTCCTGAGTACTGATTTATTTCTATATAATATGGTTTGTTCTATAAATTATTTTTGTTCTTTTAATTAAATACAATTGAATTATGGCGTCATTTCTGCATGTAAAAAAAACATTTTTCTTTTTCTTACTTATTCTTCTGTCAACAATCTATTCTAAGCTTATATTCCATTAAAACATATATACTAATATGAGAAAAAACTATATAAAGGGGAGTTAAAGTTTCAATAAGTACATTTGCGTCTGTTAGGAAGAGAATTTCTAAAACTATTTGACAGATCTTATAAATAAAGCTTACATGTCATCTCTAAAAACAGTAAGCCTCAGACCTTATGTCTAATCTCGATTATAATTAATTTATTTGAATCAATATATTTTATACTAATAATCATTTTGATTTTTTTCCAAGAGAAAAATGTATCTATTTTACTCTTAAAAAACTCTCAAATCTTAATTTTTACTACTTGACCTAATTTTTTAAAACTGAGCTCAGTGTGACAAGATACACTACAAAAAATAAAGCTTTTAGCATCAATTAATTAGCACTATTTGGTTAAGTAGTACTAAAATCATTAAAGTGATACATAGTAGTATTATTTTTTTAAATAACGTTAAAACCCTTCCTCAAACTCACTATTTTAAAAAGAGTCTTTTGTTTATATCCTTTTTTTTTAATTAAAAAAAGCCTGAGATGAGAAAAACAGTTTACGCTTTAACTCATTAGCTTTTCCCAGAAATCAAATCAACTTCAAACAAAATCAAATCGATTTCCGTCGTAATCGTCCGATCTGAGGCTACGAAATCAATTTTACGCTTTAATCAATTCTCGTTGGAATCATTCTTACCGGAATCGTCGAATTATCGAACTGAGGATTCGTCTTTCTCCTCGAGCTTCTCTCGAATTGGCTACGCTACTTAATTTCTCAGGTAGTTTCGTCTTTCTCTTCGAGCTCCTTTCCTCTTCTGTTTCTGATTGATTAAGAATTCATGTTGAAAAGCATGAGCTAAAGCTCCTCTCCATTGTTAGGGTTTGTGAGATTTATGCAGTTTTAATTGGGTTTAAGATTATCACATAACTGAATCATCCCATCCCTTAATCCGATTAAGAAATTTTGTTTTAGTTACCGAATCATAACCTTCTTCTCAGGCAAATCGAAGAATTCCTTAATCCGAGTGCTGGCAAATCGAAGATCAAGCGTCTCAGCCAGGGAAACAAACTATTATTTTGCTCTGGCCGAGTTTACAAAGGCACTCTAAAAATAGGAGAGGTATGAACTATTATATTTCTTCCATTTATGTGATTTACAGTGCCTATATTGGTTCTAATGATGGTTGATGATTGATGATGACTGATTGTTGAGTAAGATTGATTCTGGGGTAAATGTCGAGCTATGAAATTGAGAGCAGAAATCATCAGTGTTCTAGCTCTGATACATAAGTTCTTGTGCTAGACTTTGCATTGATAAACTTCTCATTCCAATTCTTTACAGCCTCACGCTTCTCTAGTTTCTCATCTTTCTAAATAAGCTATGATGAATAAACAGTTTTAGATGGAATCTGTGTTCTTTTTGGTTGATGCATTTTTCTGTTTTCTCTTTCATTTATAGACAATGTTCTCTGATTACTGTGAAGAAGCTAAACAAACCATCACCAATCTCTATCATTCCATGTAAGTTCTTTTATCCTATACAAATTTGTAACTTGTAATAATTGGCTTTAGAGTGTCTCTGTTTAATGTTCTTTGATCTCAATCAACTTAGCTTTTGGTGAACTAATGTTGGATTCAGGATATGTAAGACCTTATTATCTACTTGGCTGATTTGTTTCTTCAGCTCAAAATGTCTTTTTTTAAATCATCGTAGAACGAGCTTTCAAGGAAACTACATGGAAACCAAGGATGTTAAGCAGAGGCCTTCTTCAGAATGTGGTTTGTGGAATATGAGTTTCACTTTTATTGACACAGATAATTGATTTTTTTAAAAATGTTACATTTTGAGTTGTTTTGATTGGTTAGCTGCATTTTTTATCAAGAGAAGCAATCGACACCTAGGTGGCTTCTAGGTTTTGAGATAACCACGGGATCATCTGTTGGTTTTCTCTTTCTACTTGTGATTTTCTCTGCATTTAGCTTGTGCAACATAAAGCGCTCTCTCATCGTTCCCTGGAAGAAATCTGCAAGTGAAAAAGAGAAGTTCACCGTCTACGTTGGTTAGTTAGAACCTTTTGGAAAATTCTTAGATTTCAATACACATAAACTTTAAAAACAGCTTTTGAAGAGTTGATTTTAATTTACAGATTCTGAGATGCTGAAGGATGTTTTAAGATTCACAAGACAGGAGCTAGAAGTGGCGTGCGAGACTTTAGCAATATCATTGATTCTTGTGCAGAGAGTAAAGTGTACAAAGGAATCATTAAAGGCGAGACTGAGATCGCAGTGATTTCTCTTGACTTTAAAGAAGAAGATTGGACAGGATATCTCGAGCTTTATTTTCAGAGAGAGGTTCGTCTTCTTCTTTCCCGTATGATGTTTGTTTATCACTTGCCTATCAGTAAATCCTGACTTGACCGGGTAAGAAAAAGGTTCAAAGACTGGTTTCTGATTTATCTTCATTATTGTTGATTTGGTTTGTGATTTGATTTACAGGAAAGTGGCATTTCAAAGACCGAACCACAAAGTTCAAGTAGTCTTTTCTATCTTTTTATTCTTTTTCAGAGTTTATGGCTTGGCTAAGACAATAGAAAGAATGGATGATAGATTCAGTTTAGGGCTAAGATTCAGTTTTGGATTATCTTTATAATGCAGGTTGAGACAGTAGAGAGAATGGAGCATCAAATGGTGAAATGAAGCAATGTTTTCAGTTTATGGTTAAATGTTTGATCGGTTTAGACTACCTATGAAACAATGTTTGATTGTTATAAACCAATGTATTGACTATATATGTTTGATCTTATGGAACACTGTTTGATTGCTTATTTTGGCATCATTTTTTGTATTTTTGAACTAGTGTGAATAAGTAGTGCTAAAACTTAGTAGAATTGGTGCTAAAACTTAGTATAAATGATGCTAATAAAGTAATGTTAAAATTGGCATTGCTCTCTTAATTAATGCTAATAAATTTAGCATCATTGCCTAATATATTACTTGCTAAAGTAATGCCGAAAACTTAACATTATCCAAAAAATAATGCAAAGTAGTAAAATAAGTAATGTTAAATCCCTTTCTTCTTGTGGTGATAATATAGAACATCTTTTAAAAACAAAGTATAAAAAGCATTCTTGCCTCCAAAACCTTACAAAAGTCTAGCAAAACAAAAAATATTTCACTTGCAGTTCGTGTGGAAAATCGACATGTATACAACTTGTATGCCATATATCTCATGAATTATGTAACATAACTTGATTGAAATAATCACATAAAATTATTGTTGAACCAAAGAAGTTTAATGCAAATTGATGTTTGGATTGAGTGTTTAGAATTGGGGATCGAGTTCTTGCGATGAGACAACTTCGAGTTCGAGAAAGAACAATGAATCTCTGAATAGTACTTTGCTTGTATTAATTTTTCGATTACAACGAGTTCGAGAGATAAGACTGAAATAGATCCGAGATTTGAATCTAACACTTAATGACTCGATGATTCGAACCAAATATTAAAAATGATCTAAGCTATAACTCGTTGGAACTTGTTCTGACTTTGTTGCGTGAATTTTGTGTGTCCTTCTGACAGATTGGTACACTCTATTTATAGTGTGAATCGTTGCGTGCGCGGCTCGTAGCAGGTTGGTATTTGTTTCGAGGCTCATCATTTTCTCTTCGTCCGCCGAACTAGTTAGGTCGTCAAGTTAGTGAATATGTCATTATTGTGTGTATTCCGAACTGTTCATGTCAGGAAGGTGGTTACACTATGTGTGTAAGTTTGCGTGTACGTGGCATTTGTTCGTTTGTCGATCGTTGTTCGGGGAATACGCATCCGCTTGCGGTCGTTGGGATATAGGAGGGCTAATTCATAGGTCCAGATGTTCCTTCTTGGTTGGCTCCGACCGTATCGAGGTGTGATCATGAGATACTTCTCTGAGGCCTCTTATTCATACCTTGGGTTGGGCTTTGGAGATGCTGAAAGAAAGATGGGTCAGACCCTTTTGAGGGGGTGTTAAATCTACCCCCAACAGTTAGTCCCCACCCCCCCCCCTTCCTCAAGTTTCTTGGGCGCGCCTATATATACTCCATTGTTTCCCTGGTTTCACCATTCTTGGTATTCTCTCTTTACTTGTCTTCTTTTTATTTTCCCCTCTGTGGTATTCGCGCATCGATTTTGATGTTAGAGACCCCGTTTCCTGTTCGTTCTTCTCCAGATGACAACACTTCTCGTGCTCTTGATGGAAGGTCGGTCCGACATCGGGCAGATCATGCAGTCTATTCGGATCTCGAAGATTTTCCACCGACTTCTTCCTCGGTCCGAGAAAAAGTACCTAGGCTCCCTTGAACTATTGGGAGCACTTGTTCGACTAAAGATACTATTTCCAAGCTCTTTCCTTTATTGGAGAGGTCTCCCGGCTTAAGGATCATTTTTCTAAGCCCGAACCAGCGTCTGTGGCATTGCTCAAAGGGGTATTTTTTTCTTTACAAATCTTATTTTTTGGAGGGCGGTTTGTGGTTTCCCTTGCCGAAACTATTTATCGACTTTTGTCGTTATCACGAGATAGCTCCATCTCAGCTTACTGCCCTTGCAGTTTGCACTATCTTTGGCTCGACTTAGTCACTAGATACACATCAACAATCTATGTGGGATCGATAAACTAAATAATACATTTGTACAATGTGCACTTGCAGTCAATTTTAGGTGAATTACTTCACACATCACTAAGTCTAGGTGAATTTTATCCTACTTTTTTGGTCAGCTTCATTCGTCCTCCCTTAATGACCCTTTTGTGTCAACATAAGGTGCCCCTCCCCACCTTCTTGGGAAATTTGTTGTTCCTAATCAAAAGGGGGAGACTCGGGGAACGAAAAGAGAGGTCCTACACTAAATTACCCTCGTTCCCATCGAGTTTGATAAAAGGACTGTTGGCTAGGAAAGAGACTCCGAAGAGGTCGCAGAATCGCGAGATGACAAGCGATAATAAGAGAGAGGCAGACTGTTGTCTTTCGGCGGACTCTAACCTTTCGCGTCCGACGTCCCGGGAAGAAGAAATTCGTGAGGACGAGAATGTTGGTGCTCTCGATTACTAGGTTTATCACAAAGGGGAGAGAAACCAGCTACTTTACCACTTCCCACACAAGTTTCTCGATCTGCTCTGGAAGTTTCGGCTGATGACGACAATCTTCCTGCTACCAGCATTCTTCGTAATAATCGTCTTCGCAATTTCGCGTGTCTGAAAGTTCGGGTATGTTTCTTGGTTCGCTGATCCTCCATCTCGTCCTTTCTTCACCGAATTTACTAATGCTATTGTTGATGGTGGGATTAGCACCCCTTATCAATAGCTTGGCGATAATTGAGATTCGGTGATCTATCCCTAATTACGGATTAGGTTATAAGTCCCTTCAATAGGATTAGAATCCTCGGCTCAGATGACCAAGTGATACCTCGATGAAGAATGGTCGGATATAAGTGTAAGAAGAGGGGGTATAAACTACTTCGTCCAAAGCCGAAGTCTAAGCTCTGACATAATAATATCAAATCTTATCACAGATTCCCTAATTCCGGAAAAATGGAATATTTCCATTTTTCCGAGGTTAGCCTATGGGCTTAGATAACCGACTACAGAGATATATAAATACATATCCCCCTTCACTAAAATCGATATTCAGAATCGGGGAGAAGAATTACTAGCAAAGTTAGGCTTAATACTTCTCTTTGATAAAGTTAACTCGGCATTCCGAGTTAACACACTTGTAAGCGAAATCAATAATAATACTTATTTTCCCAAGGAATCTTTTGTCTTTGTAATTTACTTATTTTAATTCCAAGAACGAACCCCTCTAATTACAAATAATTAGGAGTTGAACCTAGTATCAACATTTGGCATGCCAGATAAGGAGGTGACTTTTAAGTAAAAAGTAAAAGAGACCTCGAGAAAACAGAGATGCCAGACACACATCAGCCACCTTCAAAGGAACGTAGGAATGTAGAGATCGATGTGGTGAGTGATGAAGAAGAAGATACAAGGGTTCCGAACAATCTTCGTCAGGCTAGAGAGTCAGCAAGAAATTTGTTCGAGAACCGTGACCCCATAATTCGCGAGTTGAATTACCCACAAGCAATGCCCAGCAAGCTCTGCGTGGAAGGGTTCGTAACCCCGATCAATCAAACAACCGAAACTCCAGCAGCAAAAATTCAGAACTCGCAGGAACGACCGAGTGTATCAACAATACCTCGACCCGTCTCTCAATCAGGCGAGCAACCTCCAAAAACGCCATCCTCAAACAACAGGCAAGAACAATCGGTAGTCAATCGAACTCGCGACGAGGTAGGGATAGAAACCCCTGAAACAGGAAGAGATGTGATCGCTGGTTTATAAGGCGACGAGCGTAGCTCCGGAAGTGGAGCAATTGTTGGCAGACACGGAAAGAAATCCGTTCACGTACAACATCACGTGTGCACGAGTACCACTCAACGATAAGTTGAGACTCCCAACTTATGATGGAACCGGAGATCCAACAGTTTACATGAGAGCTTTTTTGGTAAAATTCGGAAGGGCCGAATTCCAAAGCGGAGAGGAATACGAAGGGAGATGCCAGCTTTTTCTCGAGAGTTTAAGGGGAGATGCCAAAGCATGGTTTACTAGTTTACCTCCTGATTCAATCAGTTGTTTTGCCGAACTCCGAGAAGCTTTCTTTAAACAATATATGTTGCACTTAGAGCAACAAGCCACCGCCTCAAATCTATATGCATTAAAACAAGGACCAAGGGAACGGCTTCGAAATTTTATAAAAAGATTCAAGGTAATTTTCTTACATTTAAGGATAGACGATGATTTGGCAATTGGAGCACTTAGCGCAGCAACTTGGTATCAATCGACGTTTTGGGATGATTTGTCGGCCCATCGTCGTCAGTCAATGAATGATCCGTTCCACCAGGCAAATATTCATATAAGGATTGAAGAAAATCGTGCTGAGCTTGCAAAAGCACATGGATCTGTAAAAGTGAATAAAGAGACAAAGCCTGAGGAAAAAGGTGAAGGCCGCCGGAATGAAAGAGATCAACATCGGAAGGATAAACCAAAATCTAAAATTTCTTTTTCCGTAACCGATCCACAGAAAAAGAAGTACACATATACTCGAGAACCTGACACTCCAACTTTTCTGTGGTGTGAATATCATAAAAGACCGGGCCATAAAACCAAAGGTTGCAGAAACTTGAAGAATCACCTAATGGCTATCCGATTGGAGCAAGATGAGAAGAAGATAAGCGGAAAGCAAGGGAAATGGAGAAGAAGCGTCCTCCTTTGGAAAATAACGAAGAAACATAAGAAGGGGCAATCTTGCCCCCACCTCCACCAACTCAAAGAAGAAAGATCAATATGATGATGGAAGGACTGGCGAACTGTGAAAATTTTGTCCGATCGATTCAACAGAATATCTTTAAGTTATCCGCAAATCAGATTCCTCGAAGTACTACTCTCCAAAAGGATTTGATGTTTATTATCGAAGATCTGAAAGGAATAGATACTCCTCACAACGATCCACTTGTGATCGAACTACAGATTGGCGATTGCGAACAAATCGCAATTCTATCAAAGGAACTTCAAGCTTCGAGAGCTCAAAATCATAACCAATCTCCTCGACCGATCCTGGTCAGGCCCTCGCGAACCGCTTCTCAACAGGTAACATTCGAAGATGACCGGAGCGGAGCAAGAAAACTGAGAACACCAACCTCGACCGTACGCCGAGGTTTGAGAATTGGAGATAAAGAAGTGCGGACCCTAAGTACCGATCAATCAATCGCGATTCTAAATAGAGAGTTAGAAGAAATGCGTTCATTGGTTCATAAGGCAACGAGCACCGCTCTGGAGGTTGATTAGCTACTAGCAGAAACGGAAAGGAGTCCATTCAACTACAACATCACGCGAGCACAGGTACCGCTCAATGATAAATTAAGACTTCCGACCTATGATGGAGCCGGAGATCCAGCAGTTTACATGAGAGCGTTTTTAGTTAAGGTCAGAAGAGCCGAGTTCCAAAGAGGAGAGGAGGATGAAGGAAGATGCCAGCTCTTTCTGGAGAGCTGAAGAGGAGATGCCCAAGCTTGGTTTACTAATCTACCTCCTGATTCGATTAGTTGTTTTGCCGAACTTTGAGAAGCTTTCTTTAAACAACAAGCTACCGCATCAGACCTCTACCGAGAGAACCGCTTCGAGATTTCATTAAAAGATTCAAGGCAATTTATTCGCGCTTAAGGATAGACGACGACTTGGAAATCGGAGCAATCAGTGCGGCAATGTGGTATCAGTCGAGGCTTTGCGACGAGTTATCTGCTCATCATCTTCAGTACATGAATGACGCGTTTCACCGGGCAAATACCCATATAAGGATCGAAGAGAATCGTGCCGAGTTTGCGAAAGTACATGGATCTTCAAAAGTGAACAAGGATATGAAACCAGAGGAGAAGGGAGAAGGACAACGAGTAGAAAGATACCTACCTCGGAAGGATAAGTCAAAATCATAAACATCTTTTTATGTGACTGGCCCCCAAAAGGACACGCCTCAGAAAGATAAATCGATATACACATATACCCGAGAACCTGACGATCCGACCCTCCCGTGGTGTGAATATCATAAAAGACCGGGCCATAAAACCGAGGACTTCCGAAACCTAAAGAATCATTTAATGGCTATCCGATTTAAGCAAGACCGAAAAAATGAGAAGCGTAAAACGCGGGAAAATGAGGAAAATCAACTTTTTCGGGAGGAAACGGAAGCCGGAGAAATCCTGCCCTCACCACCTCCAACTCAGAGGAAAATGATTAACATGATAATGGGAGGACTTGCAAACTGCGAAGATTCTGTTCGGTAAATTTAACGAAGTATCTTCAGGTTATCCGCGGATCAAATTCCACGTAGCGCTACTCTACAAAAGGAATTGATATTTACTGCCGAAGATTTGAAAGGGATCGATGCCCCTCATAATGATCCACTTGTAATTGAACTTCAGATTGGTGACTACGATGTCCAAAGGATCCTTGTGGACATATGAAACTCGGTAGATGTTATATCTTTGGACACACTTCAAAAAATGGAGATCAAGGATCAAAAGATCAAGGCTCGAGTCAAACATTTAACTGTTCTCGGAGGAGATACAGTTTCAACTGCCGAAACGATAAAACTCCTAGTATAAGCCGGAGGAATAACAAAAATCATAAAGTTCGATGTAGTAGAGAGAGCCACCATTTACAACGCGATTTTTGGTACTCCGTGGTTGTACTCTATGGAAGCTGTTCCATCTACTTATCACCAATGTCTGAAATTCCCAACTCCGAAAGGATACTTTACGGTCCGAGGTGATAGAAGATGGCTCGGAGGTGCTTCGTAACAGAAAATAAACTTCGACGAGAAACTCGGAATCAAGGAAAAGCTTCGGATCAATCTCTCATGGTAGTTTCCACTAACAAGAAAAAGCCAACATCCGCCGAAATTTTGGCAGAACTTTTCAAAAGAGAAGAATACTTAGGAAGATCAACCAAGAAGGGTCGAACGGGAAGAACTTAATTTTTCCTCGTAGGCAAAAAAAAAAAAACAACGTTGATATCTCGGATTATCCGATAGTCAACAAATACTCAAACTTCGGAACTACGTGTGGCTTTATCCCCTCCGAGAGTACGTAGACAGCCTTTCAAGAGGTTCAGCTACAACATCATAATAAATCTCGGTTTTATAGTCAAGAAGTTTATACAACTCAACTATATTTAACCAAGATTAACACAAATCGAATGTCGGAACCTTGATCATGTTCTCGACCAAAATTAGGACAGTTTGTCTTAATAGAAAATAAACTTTCCTAAAAGAATCTCAGAGCCCCATAAAGTAAGGTCGAGAGATTAGAAGGTACGAAATCATAAAAAATTTACACATTCTATACCGAATGCAAAAGTTCGACAATAAGTCTGATAAAGTATGAATTATTGTAAAACTTTAAGCAAACGAATAAGGAAAGCGCGTCTTATTTTGTTTTGCTATTTCCGGATTTCAAAACATTAAGTTTTGGAATTTCGAGTAAACAATCCAGATATACAAGAAACAAAATTTTTATTAACATTCGTAAAAGGTTATTACAATACAATAAAAAAAAAAAAAGACTGAGATCAATTCGGAGGTCTTACAAGATTGCTCATCTGAATAGTAAAATCTTCGTCTTGAAACTCCGGAATCGAAATAGCATTTGCAAGGTCGGACAGTCGATCACGTTCTTTATTGGCTTCAGCAATGTCCTCCTCCAGGATAGCAAATCCTTTTTCACAAAGAGACCGAAGGTTCTAAGAACCAGTTGCAGCTTGCCCATACTCGCTAGCTTTGTCAAAAGCTTGGGGATATTTGTCAAGAGATCCGCGGATTTTTTCCAACTTCTTTTGATAGGCGTTGAAGATTGATCGTTGTCCATCCAAATGTCCTTTTTCAAAGTGCACGGCACATTTGGAGTCCATAATAGCTCATCCAACGTCCCTCTCCTCCGAAATAGCAAGGATTTGGCGTTTAGTATCGGCCAGTTCGGTAATTAGCCGAGCATTTTCCTCAAAAATATTGGAAGTTTTTGACTCTTCTTCCGTGAAGTTCATCTTCAGGTTGCTGAAGCTTTTGTTTTGGTTTTCAATTTTGTTTCGCGCTTCAGCTAGAGCTTTCTCTGCATCAAGAGATCTTCGCTCTAAATCTTCATTCTCAGACAACAGAGTACCAATTTCCAAATTAGAATCGGCGAGTCTCTTTTCGTACCGAATGAATGTTTGACCGATAAAACCCACAGACTGAAACATAGTAGGACTAGAAAGATCAATATCAGAAAAATATGGTAAGAACAAGGGGGATTTCCGGGTCGAATGTTACCCTAAACATAGAACAGGAAAGGGCATCTAAAGTATCTGATTTGCAGCAAGTCTCGGATAGACGACTATCATAACCGCTCGCCTTTCGCATAAGCTCGGCGCATTTTTCTTTGTTTTTGCAAAGAAATTTCGAACCGTCAAATTCGAATTGGAACGCATGTTGTTCCCTTACGGGCATTTCAAGCTTCCTGTGCTCGGCGTTCTTCTTCTTAGCAGCTTCAGCATTCTGCTTTTTGGCTGCCTCGGTATTCTGTCTCTTTCTCGGAAGAAGACCTCGATTACTGCCAGAAGCTCCTTCGGGGTTAGATCTCTTCATTTTAGGAATGAGATCGATTTTTTCCCAGTCTTCTCTTCCTGGAAGATTGTTTTCAAAATTACTAGTAGTTCGGAATGCGATTTGAGAAGTTCGGAGAAAACATACTTGTCAAAGAAATGGCTCTGCGGATATGGATAGGGAGAATGTCACCCCACCGAAGTTCTCCTTCTTTCTTGAGTTTTTCGAATTCTTCGGAGAAGTTTAGCTGGAGAGCTCGGAAGCAGATTGGTTTAACTGAAAAATAACAAACTATGTGGTTAGAATTCAAATAGGGAAAGGGACAGAAGACCTAGTTTTCTACCAATTATGGTCTTCTAGTTTCGGAAAATTGTGACATCAGGGTTGTAAACCTAAGCTTGATTGATTCGAACGTAAAATTAGCTTCGGAACCATGATTTCGTGTTTGACCGAAGTCCGGTAAGTATCTTCCTTTTAGGTTTGATATCAATTTTGAAGGCTCCCTCTAGGTTTTCGGAGGCTGTGAAGTTCGTTAACTCCTCCAGTTTCCAAGAATTTAGTCGAACGCCACACCGAGCAGCAAGCACTAGAAGTTCGGTAATAATTTTGACTGATTTGGGTGTTAGTTGAGACATTGCCATTCCCCGAAGAGCGCAGTAACTCACCATTAGTTGCGGGATTGAAAACCATAGATGAGCTTCGAAGAAGAAACTCTCATAGAGACAGACGTAACCCGGTGGCGAGGTCCAAGGTCTCTAGTTGGATCTCGGAACTAAGATCTCGATCTTATCGGGATTCTGAACACTCCTTTTGATTTTTCCAATCTAGGATTTAGAAAAAAGAGAGTATCTGACATCTGGGATATTCGGCCATGAGATTGTGTTTCCGGAAACCCAAACCTCGGGATTATTTCTTTCAGTCATTATTAAAGGAAAAGTAATAGCGGTTCAAAGAAGGAGATCGAAGATTACCTCGGAGAGTGGAGAAGTGATTGTGAGAAAAATTAACCATGACTTGGGGATTATATAGGAAGTATGAATGATGATTGACGCTTCGTTTTTTGCGTCGGAAGGATTTGATTAGCTATTGTTTCAGGCAAAAGGAGGCGTCGTTCCCTTTTCATTTATTTTCACCTCTTTTCGAAATGACACGTCACAGGGGAGTCGAAAGGTTTAGAGAATATCGAGAAATTTGCGCGGAGGAGACTTTTCATTTTCTGCGTTCTTTCCCGCCATATTGAAGGACGAGATCAAAGGAAAGGAAGAAGATTCAAGACTGTTGAAGACGAAGATCGACGGCAACCAATCTTTATTAATCGTCAAGCTATTTAATTTTGTAAATTCGCCAACTCTACCCAAAGACATCCTCGGGCGAACTGGGGGGGACTTACTGTTGGTGGTGGGGTTACCGCCCCTTGTCAATAGTTTGGCGATAATTGAGGTTCGTCCCCTACCGACCTTTTCCTGATGATTTATCAGGTTATAAGTCTCTTCAATAGGATTGGAACCCTCGGCCAAGATGACCGAGGGATACCTCGGTGAAGAATGATCAAATTTTAGTATCCGAAGCGAGGGTGTAAACAACTTCGTCCCAAGCCGAAGTCTAAGCTCGGACAGAATAAGATCAAATCTTACCACAGATTCCATGATCTTGGAAAAATGGAGTATTTGGCCTCCTTAAAACCTTTGGAGTATCGTATTTAAAGTTCGTTGGTTAGCTCATCTCGCTTCTTACTTCTCGTTGTAACGTTCAGAATAAAGGTAGGCGTTGAAATTTTTCCAATTGATGCTTTTTTCTTTTGGTTGATCTTGCAGACTCGTTCCCTTGTCGTGATTCCTTTTTTGTTCTCGATGTAAATGTTAACTTATATACATTCATCACACATGCTTTCTTATAGAAGTAGGAAACCAATATAATGCATTTATTCTCCCTTGGCATCAGACTCGTGTAGATGATGGTGTTGAAAGGGGGTAGTTGAGGTATGAATGTGAAATTGAAAGAATTTTTTCGCAATGAACCTCATTTTCTTGCTTCTGGATGGAAGCGTCGGTCAATTGTTGAATTTGGTCGGCCATCTTGATCAGGTCATCCTTTTAGCTTGTTCGGTCGACCTCAACCTAGCCGGCTGTGCTTTTCAAACTTCAAAGACGTTCTGATCCTTTTTTGTTCCCAAATGTTAGATGCCGGATCACCATAATCATCCCGATGTACTCCTTAGACCTTGAATGGTTGACTCCTTGGGGGGACTTTTTGAATTGCTTGGGTCTTTGTTAATTGACTCCTTTTGTGTTCCCCATTTCTCCATTTGTTGATTTACGGCTTCTAGGTTTCCATTCGGCATGTTGTGTCTTACATCATTTATTCCACACATATAGTTATACATAGCCATCCACTTCTTGAACGCTTCTATTGAATTTCCATAAATGTGCGGAGCATTATTCTAGATTTGTTGGGAAATGATTTCAAACATTCTGGATCTTTCACTTGCTTCCTTTTTTTGGCATCGCGAACCTGATTCTTCATCCTCTAAATCAGAGTGTCCAGCGATCGTAATCTCTCCGATGTATTTCCCTTGATTGCCAGGATAGTTCTTCGAAAAACCTTCTCATATTCTCGTCACCTTGGTATTTTTCGATTTCACTCTTAGCATAGTTGTTTATAAGTGTTATTCCATCTTCTGGGTCCAAAGTTTTGAAATCGTCATTGCTCATTGTATCCAATATGATTTGGTTCTCCCATCCCATCCCTTTATAGAATAGTTAATTGACTTCCTTTCGGGAAAGACCATCACTTGGAAAATTACTTAAGTAGTCTCCATACCTCCTCCATGCTTCATTGAATGTCTCGATATCCAATGGATTGAACATCAAGATGCTTCTCAGTGTCTAGTTGTGGAAGCGATCGATGAACCGTCTCATGTGTCTTCCCCTGTTTTAATTGATTTAGGCGCAAGGCTATCGTACCATATGAGTGTCTCCTTGGCTAATGAATACTGAAAGAGCTTGTAACACAGCTGGTTATGCGAAACATCTTTGTTGGCTATGGGGCGTAGTGCATTTTCAAACGCATTCAAGTGATTAAGGGGCTTTTTCCTTCCATGAAACTGATTATCGAATATCCTCCTTATCACGTTGATTCTTACGTCGTCTCCATCTCTTTTTAGAGATGCTCTAAAAAATTTCGGATCACCCATCTTTACCTCGTCAATTTTCGATCTTCATCTTTGTCCATTGGGATCTCTAACAATTGCATCAAATAATTCTTCTTTTTATGGCTCCCTTCGCTTCTCGTTTCTCCTTTATGGCACGTCATATCTTGTTCTGGAGACCAGATTGGTCGGCCAATGGATGGTTAGTCGACTTCAGTAGGGTCGGTTGATTTTTCAATAGTCGATCAAATAAGATCCCTTGATATCTTTTTTTCTTGATAGTATTCGACTGTCCTTCTAAAGTATCTAGTCATTCTCGCCCTAGTATTTTTAAAGAAATTGATTCAGCTACAGAACCGTCTCCTTCCTTTTCTTCTTTCTCCTTCTCCTCTACCTTCTTCTGAGACGCACCCAGAGTTAGTCGACCCATTTTTTAGGCTGGTTAACTCACTTCTCCGTTTTCTGAGTTTATTCAATCATTCATTACCTCGTCTTAACTCATTGCAAATATCAACCTATATCAGCAAGACAAAGAGTTTCCACATGTTATTAGTAAAATCAAAGAAAACAAAACTTCTAAGCAAATCTCCTAACCCAAAAATCCAAACAAAACACCGAAGCTCCCAGGTAATGGCGCCAGAAAAACTTGATGTGTGAAGCAATTCACCTAAGACTAACTGCAACTGCACAGTGTACATATGTAGTATGTAGATTATCGATCTCATAAAGAGCTAAGGCTAAATCAAATGATTGTGATTAAGAACAATTCTAATGTGTGGATTGTTAAATAGGTAATGAATGAACTAAGTAATCTAATTGTAGTAGGTTGTATGCAAGGCTTTAAAACATTAGATCTAGGGGAACTCAGGTAACAATGGATCACGGTGCAAGTAAGTAATTCTAGAACTCTAAACACGATTATTCTTTCGCAGCTCTATTAGTGTCATCAGGATATTGACTTTGTTTGCAAACTTAAATCTCAAAAGGTTTTTTGTATTGTCGCTGAATGTAAACAAGAAATAAATGTTCAAGTTAGATCTGTTCACAATGTATACTTTGGCCAGAGAAGCACCTTGCTCCCTACAGATAGTTCGAGTCTCCTCCGATCCATTCACAGGTAAGCATTTTAGTTGTATATTAATATGCTTAAATTTATAAAGGAGGTTTTAGGGTTTATATTCCTCGAGAGATATGCACTTTAGCTATCATATACTATCTATTAATGTGCTAGGGTTTATAAAATAGTAGTTATGGTTAGATTACTTCATATGTATGTTAACTATTGTGTATTATATATTAATATGCTTGGATTTTTGAAGGAAGGGTTAGGGTTTAGAATCCTCCGCAGGTAAGTATTTTAGGAATCATGTACTGTATATTAATGTGTTTGGGTTTAAAATGAGAAGTTAGGGTTTAGATTCCTCCACAAATATGTTTTTTAGTAATTTTGAACTGCATATTAATGTATTTGGGAGATATTAGGGTTTAGATTCCTCCACATAATCATTTTAGGTATCGTTTATTTTATATTAATGTGTTTGGGTCTATAAAGGAGGGGTTATCGTTTATAATCCTCCACATATAAGTATTTTAGTCTTCGTGAAAGCATTTTAGTTGTATATTAATGTGCTTGGGTATCTAAAGGAGGTGTTAGGGTTTAGAATCCTCAGAGATAAGTGCTTTAGTTATCATGTACTATATATTAATGTGTTAGAGTTTATAAAATAGTAGTTATGGTTAGATTACTCCATATGTATGTTAACAATCATGTATTGTATATTAATATGCTTGGGTTTGTGAACAAAGGGTTAAGGTTTAGAATCCTCCACATGTAAGTATTTTAGGAATCATGTATTATCTATTAATGTGTTTGAGTTTAAATTGAGAAGTTAGAATTTAGATTTCTCTACAAATATATCTTTTAGTAATTCTGTACTGCATATTAATGTGATTAAGTTTATAGAGGAGAGATTAGGGTTTAGAATCCTCCATAAGTAAGCATTTTAGGTATAGTTTACTGTATATTAATGTGCTTGGGTCTATAAAGGAGGGGTTAGGGTTTAGAATCCTCCACATATACGTATTCTAGTCTTTGTGTATATTAATGTGTTTGGCTTTATAAAAGAGGGGCTGAGGTTAAAATTCATCCACATATAAATATTTTAAATTAGAACCAAAGTCGAAACAAACTGTTATATTTTTCATATTTCGATTATAACATTAAGCACAATGACATGTGAATCCGACATGCTTCACTTATGCCTCCGTTAAATTCCTTTTGTTTCTTCTCTCTTTTAATCTCTTCATAATAGTTCACATTTTTGTCTATAAGGATAATGATTGTTGTTACGTTCCTTTATGTTACAATTTTTCTTTGGGTTCACAAGATAGTGGTAGGATTTTAGATTAATTTACTTGACTTATAAGGATTGCTTTTTCGTTCTTGTTACGATTTTTCCCTTGGTTCACCATATAGTAATAACATAAATATAAGGATTAGTCTTACGTTTCTTTAGGTTGCAAAGGAGCTTTTGATAATCGTGTTTGCTTCTCCATTTACAATCAAATGAATACTCATATGATATTTTTAATTATCATCTCATATCTTTTGATAATTATTAATTAGTATCTATCTAATATCTTTTACCGCGTAAGACGCGGAACATGTTCTATAGTTCATTTTAATTTACTATTCCTACATATCCTCTCAATTTTTATGGCAATATTAAATTTTACTAATTTCCACATACTTTTTTATTGGCTTAAGAATCAAGATCCAATATTGATTTACAAATACAAAATTTACATACTATTTTTTAGTTTTTAAATAATTAGAGAGATACCAGAGTTGAAAAAAAAATAAAGAGATACTTTTTTATTACTTTAAAGATTTTTTCATTTTTTTAATTATTAGATTAGGGTAATACTCTATATGTGTTTACCATATCTAAGTAAATCCCACTTCTATCATTCCCTTTAACACATTTTCTATTCCCTAATGTTATGTCACTCCCCAAATCCTTCATTTTTCGTATAAAAACAATGACAATTCCCTAAATGGATGTTGATTTATATCCATTTATCTAAACAAAACAAAATTTAATTTAATTTAAGAAAAATTAATTTAATTCAATTTATTGGAAAAATAGAATCCGTCACAATCTCCATTTATATTCACCTCAAAAAAATTACATTTATATTTTTACATAAATAAATAAAAATATTATATTTCACGTTAATAACTTATATAAATTATGTGTGTTATCTTGATAATCTTAAATTTGAACTATGGTCCCATATGAAACATATGATGTGTAGAAAATTACTAAAGTTTTAACATTGTATTTCATTTTATAAAATTATCGATCTGCAATTGAAATTTTGATTTTGAATTATGTATTCGTTTTTTATTGTTTTCTTTTTGTTTTAGAAACGGGTGTAATTGAGATGGGTGCATAAAGTCATTGGATTTATCGAGACGAAAGTATCTTATTTGAATATCGATATTATCGTTGCTAATGAAAAGATTATGCCTCTACTATGGAAAGATATTTGTGACTCCGTCGTCGAATTCTAAGTGTGGGCATCTATTCTTAGGTGTTCAACTTGTTATTTTATTAAACCGAAAATACGGGACATCTTATTTAAAGACAAGTCAAATAGATTATTGACTCGGATCAAGATGGCAACCAGCTTTAGTTGTTTGGTAAAGAGACATTATTTTATTTTTGATTTCGTTATTCTATTGGTTTAGTTAATCATTTATTACATTTTTACTCTTCATTATTTTATTTATATGTAATCGACTAAAACTAGTCTAAACCTTAACTGAAACTAAAAAATTATAACCAAAAGACCATTAATTTTGGTTTAGTTTCCCCGAAATTACCAAATTAAATTGAGACCGCACCGATAAAACTTGAAAAAACTCACCCAATATTTTGAAAACAAATTAACTAACATAGTAAATGAACTATCCAAAAAATGAACTGAAATTTGTGTATCAAGATAATAAATTAGCCAACAACAATATAAAAAAAAAAAACTATTTATATATATATATATATATATATATTACAAGATTTAAAGGAAATTTACCCCATATCTCAACAATCAAGTAATATCTCATTATTCATTTATTAAAATCAATTTAAATATTCACTTTTCTGAAAACAAATATCAAGCATCAATTTATTTTTTCTCAAACCTTAACTAAAAACCCTAGACATTAATACTAACTATAAAATTCCGAGCATATATATCATATCACTATATATCGTTGTGAAACCAACCGAACAAAAACAAATCTCCTCTTTATGTTTTAAAAATTTTGTTCCACGACTGTGTGTTCAACAACATTCTAGCATGTTCTCACTGATTTCAATAGACGAAAACTACCTCAAAAATTGTGGATATCGCTTTTATGATAGTTTTACGTTGCATAATTTGACGGATATGTGGAGAATCAAAGCACGTTTGTTACGGAAATAGAACAAGTAAGTCAGAATTGAAGAAATAGAAACAGTAGATCTAATTTTGGTTGATAAGAAGGTAAATACACTTTTGTATATCATATTAAATCATTTATAGATTTACACTTTTCAACTATTTCGCCCCCCCCCCACTTGATTTAGCTTTTCACCAACACGGTTCCAAAAAACATCCTATGATCGTAAAAGAATATTGGTTACAATGTTGGTCTCGATTCTTAATAGAGGATAAAACCATTAGTCTGGAAGACTTCAAATTCTGACATTACTTTGGTTATTTTCATTGAACTTCTCATGAATATGAAATAGTCTCTCACAGCAAAAAAAAAAACTTGGTTACGAGATGTTCTTAGACCCGTGGATTAATAACTTCTTCACATTTGTCAAATTTGACAAAATTTTCTATGACGGTCACAAAGACAATGAGTGTCTTGGTAAGAAATAATTTATATCATAATAGAATACAATGTCTAATTATCTATTTTATATAAAAAAGTTGTTAGAAACTATTTCTTATGAACTTTTGTCTTATCTTTTGATTTATGTAGATGTATTTGGTAAAGTGGTCAGGTATGTTATAACTTACAAACCTGGAAAACAGCTTTAACATATTTATTCAGAGACATCCGTTTTGATCTCTAGAATGAGAAGTAAGATTTTTCATTCTTAACTCTTTTCTATTATATCATATCAAAAGAAAGATATCAATTTCATAACATGCATCCTCTCAAATATTTCTTATCATAATTTACAACATACCTTAATATATAAAAATAAACAAATACATCTTATTTATTTTATTATTTTGAAAAAAAAAGGTTTTCCTTTAATATGTTATAATTTATCACGATCATATTTAATTTTTTTTTATATAGTTTTGGTTATTACATTATGTTATTATTTAGTTTTTTTGTTTAAATGGGTTTTTTTCTTTAGTTTTGATATAAAAAATCCGAACCAATTCGAAACATATATGAATAGTTTCGGATTTTCAGATGAAAATCCGAACCCGAAACAATGAGAAACGTATCAGATCCGAAATCTCAAAATACCCGAATGGGTTCTATGAATCTACATCCGAAAATCCGAAATTCCGAAAAATCCTATCTGAACCCGAATAAATACTCGAACGCCTAGACCTATCTCTCACCTAGCTAAAATCTTCTTCACTGATTCAATAAAATCTTCTTCACTGATTCAATGTGTCTTCAATCATCATGGCCTACATCACCACACCACCACCTCCGCTAACCCAAGTTTCTATGCGGCAACAACAATCGAGACAACCGTTGTTTTTATCCAGAAATCCGAAAAAATCCTATGACAGACATAATGAGAAATTTTAGTTTGTTATTCGGATTATTGGCATTTCATGTATTTTTTTTGTTAATCCAGGGGTAGATCCCAGACCACCACAGTCCAAACTAATCTCCTGGACCCAGTCAGGTCGCAGGCCAGCTTCACCTGGGAGGGTTTTCCCTGGGCCTTCGGTCCAGTGCCCGCGTGAGGTGTCCAGAGGAGGCAGGGTAGTTTCCGCGTGGGGGGGAATCGAACCCGGATGGTGGTTGCCATCACAGGCCCGTCCTTCCACTTGGACTACCTCGTCCGGACAATTTCATGTAATTTTACAATAAAATTTTACGTTGTAGTAAGGCTGGGCACGGATGATAAGAGGTTCATCACGGTGGTTTCAAACAAAGATTTTTTTTTTTTTTTGAAAATGGACGTACTTTAATAAATTGAAAAGGAAGACTACAGCGTTTTAAAGAGAGATGGAGATTACAAACAATAAATGAAGCATTTTTGAACTCAGAAGAGAGAATAAGATAGAGACATTAGTCTGGTTCACGAGATGTAGGATCTGATTCTTGGAACCAAGCTTGGAGAAGCCGGCTCGCTAGGGTGGGACTGGAAGCGTGGAAAGATGACGCACGGTTACGGAATTGACGATCAATTATTCTGAACGTTACTTGTGACGGAGATGAAATGTTCTGATGCAGTCGTGTCAATTTCTTGACATACGTTAACAAGCCAAAATAAGAGGTTCACGGTTTGTTACATTGATCGTTGCTTCTTTAAACTCTGTTACTCTTTTACTTCTTTCCACTTTGTAAATAACTTTTTTTTTCGATAAATCAATTTAACATTTAATATATAAAATCATTAATTAATTAGTTATCCATGTTTCTATTCGTAAGGAAAAATAAGAAGACGAAAACCACAAACCTATTTTTGTCTATCTATATACCTCGTTCTGAGCCGAACGACTTTCTTGCCAAACCTCATAAAACAGGGAAACCAAAACTACGAAACTCTTTATTTTGTTGGAAACAAAACTATCCTTGTACATGTTTCAAAAACTATGCAGAATTCACACTCCTGAGGAGGCTACGTAAGCTTCGAAAGAGGAGTCCGTACATAAAAAAAAAAAAAAAAACAGCTCTTTTCTTTTCTAAATTCAACAAAAAAAAAAAAGTGTTGTTCAATATATAAGAAAAAAAAAACAAAAAGAAAAAAATTGACAAAACCAAAAAAAAAAAAAAAAAAAAAATGTCATATGGATACGACGATGATTCGAAAAGGAAAAGGAGGTATGTAGTTATCTCCATTTCCTCTGTTCTTCTAATCTCTATGGTTGTTGCCGTTACCATCGGCGTAAACGTCAACAATAACAACAACGAAAGTGACAGAGAAATCAACGCTTCCGTTAAAGCCATCAAGGATGTTTGTGCTCCAACGGATTACAAGAAGACTTGTGAGGATACTCTGAAGAAGGATGCAAAGAACACATCAGACCCGTTAGAGTTGGTGAAGACGGCATTTAACGCGACCATGAAGCAGATAAGCGACGTGGCAAAGAAGTCACAGACTATGATTGAGCTGCAAAAGGATCCGAGGACGAAGATGGCCTTGGATCAATGCAAGGAGCTAATGGATTACGCAATTGGTGAGCTTAATAAATCGTTTGACGAATTGGGGAGGTTTGAGTTAAACATGGTTGACGAGGCGTTGGTTAAATTGAAGATTTGGCTCAGCGCAACGATTAGCCATGAGCAAACTTGTCTTGAAGGATTTCAGGGGACACATGGGGATGCAAAGGAGACAATAAGGAAGACATTGAAAACCGCGGTCCAATTAACACACAACGGGCTTGCAATGATCACCGAGATGTCGAATTACTTGGGACAAATGCAGATTCCGGAGTTGAATAGTCGTCGGCTTCTGTCCCAAGAGTTCCCCTCGTGGGTCGATGGGCGGTCGCGTAGGCTCTTGAACGATCCCATGTCCCAGATCAAACCAGATATCGTGGTAGCTCAAGACGGGAGCGGTCAATACGCGACGATCAACGAGGCATTGAAGAATGTCCCGAAGAAGAAAAACACAACTTTTGTGGTTCACATTAAGGCCGGAATATATAAAGAATATGTTCAGGTGAACAGAAGCATGGAACATCTGGTTTTCATCGGCGACGGTCCCGACAAAACCGTCATTTCCGGCAATAAAAGTTTCAAGGACGGTATTACCACCTACCGTACCGCAACTGTTGGTAATGATTTTTGTGATAGTCTTTTTACGTGTTGTGGTTTTTCTTATTACAAATTTGTATTTGAATGAGTATTATGGTTATCTGCAGCAATCATTGGAGACCACTTCATTGCCAAGAACATTGGGTTCGAGAACACGGCCGGAGCAATAAACCACCAAGCGGTTGCAATTAGGGTTCTATCAGATGAATCGATATTCCACAACTGTAGATTCGATGGTTTTCAAGACACGCTATACGCACATTCTCACCGTCAGTTTTACCGCGATTGTACTATATCGGGAACCATCGATTTTCTCTTTGGAGACGCAGCTGCGGTATTCCAAAACTGTACTTTATTGGTGCGGAAGCCACTTCCGGACCAAGCATGCCCCATTACCGCACATGGACGTGAAGACCCTCGGGAACCCACGGGATTTGTGCTCCAAGGATGTACGATCGCTGGCGAAGCTGATTACTTGGCCATCAAGGAAACTAGCAAATCTTATCTTGGAAGACCATGGAAAAAGTATTCAAGAACAATTATCATGAATACATTCATCCCGGATTTTGTTCATCCGGATGGGTGGCAGCCATGGAATGGCAATTTCGGCCTTGACACGCTCTTCTACTCCGAGGTGAAGAACATTGGACCGGGTGCAACTGTTGTGAACCGGGTTACTTGGCCCGGAATCAAGAAGTTGACTGAAGAAGAGATCATTAAATTTACTCCAGCAGAGTATATCCAAGGTGACACTTGGATTCCGGGTAAAGGTGTTCCGTACACTCCTGGTCTTTTCACTGCAAACGGCTCAGCACCTGACGCCGGTATGGCCAGTTCACCTTCCTCTAATTCCACAACTACCTTAGGGTCGGCTTCTCCATCAACTTCTCCTTCGGCTTCTCCTTCAGTTTCTCCATCAGCTTCACCATCAACTTCACCTTCAGCTTCACCTTCAACTTCTCCTTCAACTTCACCCTTAACTTCTCCATCAGCTTCTCCTTCACCTTCACCCTCAACTTCTCCATCAACTTCTCCCTCAGCTTCACCTACAACTTCTCCATCAGCTTCTCCTTCAGTTTCACCTTCAGTTGCTCCATCAGTTCCACCTTCAGCTTCTCCAGAAAGCTCGAGTTAAGATGGATTCGATAGTTGTGTCTAACTAGAAGTCGTGTGTCTGCTTTCTATTGGAAAAGCGAAAACAAATATTCCAGGATAAAACATATTTTTTGAAGACTCTGATGATTATTGTTCTACCGATTTATGAGAATACGAGTAGCTTTGTAAATATTCCAGTATATAATAATTTATCAAAACTAATTTGTACATCTTGTTTTGGATGGATGGATACATTAGTGGGAATATTTTGTACCCAAGATAACGTAATCCTTGACGCCACGTATCTATATGAATCATAAATTTATAAATTTTGACCATATTGTTGAATACTAGGGATTTGTCCGTGCGGTTACGTAGAAATATGGTGGAAGAGGATAAAATTTAATACATTAATACATATTTTTATCGAGATTCTCAAATTAGTGTTTACTATGATGTATAAACGTATCATAAATTAGGTGTAAGAGATCATAATATCTTATAAATGCTTATTTGTGGAGGAATCTAAACATACATCCCTCTTTTGAGAACTAAAGCACATTCATATACCAACCAAAACATTTACGATACGTTTATCTGATGAATCTAAACCCAAGAGCCTCCTTAGAGAATCTCAAGCACAGTCATATACAGTCCAAGATATATTTAATACGTTTCACTGGAAAATCTATACCCTAAACCCTCCTTTAGGAACTCAAACACATTCATATATAGTCAATGACATCTACAATACGTTTCTCTAGGAATCTAGATCCTATACCCTCTTTTGGGAAACCAAGTACATTCATATACAATCTATTATATGTACGATGTGTATCTCTTGGGAATATATACCCTAGACCCTCCTTTGGGAACCCAAACACACTCATATATAGTCCAAAATATCTACGATACATTTCTTTAGGGAATCTAGACCCTTCAACCTCCTTTGGGAACCAAAGCACATTTATATACAGTCCACGATATCTATGATACGTTTCTCTGGGGAATCTAAACCCTAGACCCTCCTTTGGGAACCCAAGCACATTTATAGTCCACAAATATATACGATACGTTTCTCAGTGGAAGTTACACCCTAAGACCCTCATTTGGGAACCCAAGTACATTCATATACAATCCATTATATGTATGATGTGTTTCTCTTGGGACTCTATACCCTAGACCCTCATTTGGGAACCCAAGCTAACTCATATACAGTCCACAATATCTACAATACATTTCTCTAGGGAATCTAGACTCTTCCACCTCCTTTGGGAACCAAAACACATTCATATACAGTCCACGATATCTATGATACGTTTTTCTGAGGAATTTAAACCCTAGATCCTTGTTTGGGAATCCAAGCACATTCATATACAGTCAACGATACGTTTCTTTGGGGAATCTATACATTAGACCCTCCTTTGGGAATCGAAGTACATAAACAGTCAACGATACGTCTCTGGGGAATCTAAACCCTAGACCCTCTTTTCGGAATCCAAGCACATTCATATACAGTCAACGATACGTTTCTTTGGGGAATCTATACATTAGACCCTCCTTTGGAAATCCAAGTACATTCATAGTCCACGATATGTACGATATGTTTCTCAGGGGAATTTACACCCTAGACCCTCCTTTGGGAACCCAAACACATTAATATATACAGTCAACGATATCTACGATATGTTTCTCTAGAGAATCTATACCCTAGGCCCTCCATTGGAAACCCAAACACATTCATATACAGTCCACTATATGTACGTTACGTTTCTCTTGGTATATATACTATATACCTTCCTTTGGGAATCCAAGCACATTCATATACAGTCCACGATATCTACGATATGTTTATATGGGGAATATATACCTTAGACCATCATTTGGGAATCCAACCACACTCATATAAAGTCCACGATATCTACAATGCGTTTTTCTAGGGAATCTAGACCCTAAAACCTCATTTGGAAACTCATTCACATTCATATACAGTCCACGATATCTACGATATTTTTCTCTAGGGAATATAAACCATCTACCCTCCTTTGGGAACCCAATAACATTCATATTTAATCCAAGATATCTACGATACGTTTATCTATGGAATCTAGACCCTACAACCTCCTTTGGAAACCCATTCACATTCATATATAGTCCACGATATCTACGATATTTTTCTCTAGGGAATCTAAACCATCTACCCTCCTTTGGGAACCCAAGAACATTCATATTTAATCCACGATATCAACAATACGTTTATATGGGGAATCTAAACCCTATACCTTCCTTAGGGAACCCAAGCACATTCATATACATTCCATGATATCTACAACTAATGACCTAAATATTTTATTTGGGTACAAGGTCTGCGAAGACCTCTGTATAGAAAATATTCATCGTCTTGCGTTGCGATTTTCCTTATTCATCTACGATGAGGATTTTTAAGCATGATCTCCACTCCACTCTAGATATAGCTATGTAAATTTTTCTATGAGAAAACACGGGTTTGGGTAGAAAAAAAATAACCGTCTCCATGGTTTGACCTTGGTTGTTATTTATTGTCACACCAAATGCAACTGTCACCGAAAATTGACTACACTGTATTTTAAAAGGGAACTTCGTTTCCACCGGAGACACAAACTTCCTAGTTAGTAAAAACCAAATCGTTTACTTAAGTATTCAGTAATATTTATGTCATTTATCACGTTATTTGCCAACTGAGCCACTTTTAGTCTTGTACACAAAAACATTTCTTATATCTATATTTTGGAGCAATATGATCACGACTTTCAAGTTTAAACAATGATTCGGCTATCCCGATACTTTGACACTACAAAGAAATTCATGAGTATAAACCATTACATCAGCACTACTAGTGTCCAAATTATCAATGCTATCAGAGTTGTGATATTCGTCACCTAATAATGCTGAAATTTTAGTTTAAAATTTTAAGAAACAAATTCTTTAAGAATGGTTTTAATGTTTTTTTTTTGAAGAAGAAACATCTTACCAATTTATTGTGTTTTCGAAAGAGAAGATAAAACGTTTTATGATAAGACGGTTTGATGAAGTCTCTAAAGAAGGAATAAGACTATTGGACCATAAGTAACTAAGTTAAAGTCTAAGTGTTTAATAGGTTATGTTTAATTTCTACAAGAAATTAGATTAAAATAACTAAAAAAAAGTGAAAGACTTGAGTTATTCAAATTTTAGTAGTTAATAAGTTGGTTGATTTTATGTTGTTTAATATAGAGACCGAATATTGTTTAAATCTGTGATTTATTATGATTTTAGTGTTAGGGTTTAATATTCTTTTACTATATAAGATATATGAGGGTTTCCATATAATTCGGGTTGATTATGTAAGATTTCCATATATAATAATAAGGTTTTTATTAAAATTATGTATGATTTTTATATATAATTATACGGTTTTAAGGTTTAATAAGGTTTTAATAAATTAATTCTCTAGAAGGTTATGGTGACGCCACGTGGCGAAACATGTATTCTTTTAATATATATATGATTTGAAATTACAATGGCCAATATAGTCCGGATGGAAATCGAGCCTATGAAAATATTTGGAATAGTGGTCAAGATTCCTAAACTTATATACGCAGAGTTTAGACTAAACTCTTGATTCATCAAATCCAATCCAAGAAATATATCTCATAATTTAGAAAGCATGATAAATCTCAAATTCTCTTCTAGTAATTAGGTTTCACTTTTTGTGAAAAGAACAAAAAACATGAATAATCTGTTGTGCATGCAAAAATTATTCCATTCAAATCTATGTGCATCGGTGTTTAGTATCCATTCGGATTCGATTCAGGTTTATTCGGGTTTCGGGTTTTCGAGTTTAATGAATTAAAAACCATTCATATATTTATTCTATATCGGGTCAGGGTCGGATTCGGTTAATTCAGATTTCAGGTTTGGGGTTTTTCTGTTTAATACGGTTAGTTCGGGTTTTGTTTCGCTTTTTTCGGATTTTCAACAGAATTATACCAAATATCCAAAAATAAGAAAAAAAAAACATTTATTTAATCTAAAAAAAATCTATAATAGCAAAATGCTAACTTAAAATTTAGTTTGAAATATTTTTTTTTTCAAATAACAATTAAAAATATAATTTAAACATCCAAAAATATTGCAAAGTTAAGTAAACAAAGGAAAACCAAACACTATTTATTTTTTCTTTTTTATAAAGGAACCAAATATTAATTCACTTTAAATGTACGACTTCCTAAGTCACTATTAAAACAAAAACATATTAAGACTAAAAATGAATAATAAAATTGAAACAAAAATAATTATAACAAGCTTAAAAATGAATAATAAGATTGAAACAAAAATAAGTATAACAAGCTTGTTTATGTTGACCTAAATTAAAGTGATCTGATTCTAATAATGACTTATATTAAATCCAAATATAATTAATTTTTTGGATGTTGTATTTCGGGTACCTATATAATTTTCGTTTCGAATTCAGGTTTTATAGATATTAAAATCGAATATCTGTTCGAATATTTTAACGTTACGCATTCGAGTTTAGGAAACATCTTTTCTGGTCGGATTCGGGTTCATGTTCGATAAATATTTGAGTGGAAGAAAAAAAATCTTTGAATATTTTATTCCTAAATAAAGTTTGGTAATAACTAATAAGTGACTTTCTAAAAAAAAGTTGTTAACAAGTTTTTAATTATGAAAGTAAGGTGTTAAAACATTGTTGCTTGGAATAAGGAAACGGTCAAGGGTTGGGTCTATTGTTTTAACCGGGACTAAAGTGAATGGGGTAAAAGCCTAGCTGGAGGATCGGTTAAAAATTAGATCAACTCATTCTTATACCAGTTTAGCTCTAACGTTTAGAGATTAATTTTTTGCATGCGACTCCCTAATCTTTTAAATTTTATAACAAATACCACGATGTCTTTCATTACAAAATTAAGCTCCACAATTGTTCCGATTATATATACGAGCAAACCCTTAAGATCTAATTCCAGAACAATGGCGGCTTCATCATCTTCTTCCTCTTCGTCCTCCTCCGACGTGCCCTCTGATTCTTCGAACTCTCATCGCCGCCGCAAGGATCGCCGTCGCCACCGTCGTAGCGAGCGAGATAAGGACTCGCTCAAGGTGCGGAAGAAGAGCCGGCCTAGCTCGAAACGTCGCCGTAGACGCCAGCATCCCTCCGATTCCTCTGATTCTTCTTCCTCTTACTCCGATTCTTCCAGGTCTCTGGATTTCTTATTAAACTGCTATCAACTCTTTCTCGCTGAGAAATACGATTGAAAACCCTACTTTCCTGTTTAAATTTCTGGTTTCACATTTTGTTCGTCGATGTTAGAGTTTTTGATTCATCTCCATGGAAACTGGATGAGAAATTTGTTAATGAACCTCTATAGGAAACTGTATGAGAATATATCATAAGTCTCTCTAACTTAGCGATTATCTGCGATTTTGTGGCAGAGATGAGAGCTCAGATAGTGAGCACGAGAGGTCAAGAAGGCACAAAAAGCATGAAAAGCCAAAGAAGGTTCCTTGTTTGCTGAGTTATTATTAGTCATATGATGTCTCTCTGCAAATGGTTTTCAGCTTTTTAAGGTTGCATTTCTCTTTACAGGCTAAAGAGAAAGAGCGTAGCAAGAGTCATCGTCATAAACGGCATAAGAACAGAGACAGAAAGGTGAGACCTTCTTTTCTCATTGCGCATATGTGCTTATAAACTGTAATTATCATCCCTGAGACAAAATTGCATTTCCTAGTTACTTATAATACTTCGTTTGCCTTTCTCTGTGGCCTCTTCGAACTTGGAGCTGTGGTTGATTACATGATAAACCGGGGACATTGTTGATTTTCCTGGATTCTGTTTTGCTTCGGTTTGTTATTTTTCCTTTTTGGTCCTGGCAATGTGAGTCTTGTATAGAAAGGGGAAGGAGAAGGAAGCAGCGGGCCTGTTAAGTTATCGAAGGTACCAAAGCGATTATTCTTATAAGATCTCTGTATTTCTTTGCCATGAGCTTCACCGTGATTCCTTTCTTCTTTGTCAATTCAGTTTTTGAGCCGTGACAAAGACGATGGTGAGCGTAGAAGTGCCGTTTCAGGGAAAAAGGTTAGTGGAGTTTTCTAACATTTACTCGCTCCGCAACAAGATTCTGTTCGTTGCTTACGTTTTTACTTGTGTGTTTGGCTAATACAGATTCTGCTTAAGGTTGATAAGTCCAAAGAGGACAAAGCTGCAGAGAGCAAGAGAAATGAATTGCTTAAATTCTTGAATGCTAGTTTCGACTAGTTTTTTTTTTCCTCAACAACTACCAAAAAAATGTAAGACAGTCTTTGATCAGATTCTTCTAGTTTGTGTATCTGTCTGGTGATTCAGATTCTCGTTTTGTTTTATCCAGAGGACCAATTTTTCATGGAATTGAGATGATATTATAACTTGTTGAACTAGTTTCTTTTTTTTTTTTGGTCTGTGTTGAACTAGTTTCTTAATCTCTATGCTCTTTGTTTGGTCTTCAAACTCTTTGCGTTTTTCGCACTTTGTTCTTCTTGGAAACCCGAGGAATGGTTTCTGAGATTTTATCGGTGCGTACATAAGACCAGTTCCAACTTCCAAGATCCAGTATGGATTATGGAACTTTTGAGCCATCTCCAATTACCATGGAGTTGTGTTTCAATGTTTTTGGAGTACATAAACTTGTGCTTGTCTTTATTTTGACAAGCTTCATTATGATTATAGATTGGTTTTGCAATAATTTCAGTTTACTCTCCCTTTACAGGTGAAGAGTTTTAGAATAAGCAGAGATTTTGTAGTCGCATCCCATTATCTAGAGACCGTTTCTAAAATAATACTAACACATATGTATGTCTCAGTACATCCCAATACATATGAATAAGAAGAATTGACATGTGAGCGTCAACAATGTAATCAATGTTTAAGTTTCGTTTAGACACTTAAAATGAAGAACTTTAATCCGCGAGCTCTTTTACATAGAACTTTTCGAAATCTCCATAAGAGTTCAAAATTTATCAACAAATACATGTATAAACAGAAAAGCAATAAAGGGCAAGAAGAATTGACAAGGGTTGCCTTCAAGAATCACTAAATATGGGATGGGTCCTATTTGAACACCGGAGAGTAGATCTCCTTCTACAAGTAACAATTTGTTTCATTCTTCACTATGTGCGGGTGATTGTGCTTTGCGCGGATTGGTTTCTTAATACGTTTCATATATATATACAATACTAAAACCAATAAATACTTTTAAAGTTGTGTCTTATATAATATATATATATATATATTTATATATATATTTTGCTTAATTCTGCATTTCACAAGTTTTTAATTTTAGCTAAAAGTTACATAATCCTCATGCAAAAAATTAGTTATACACATTGGAATAAAGAAATGAGGTACTAAATTCGTTTCATTATTGTGCTGAGTTCGGGCTAGTGATCCGCTGGTTTGTTTGATTCCCGATGTATCCATGTGAATCAAACATCTTCAAACTTCGTCGCCTATTTACGGATGTACATGATCCAATTTTGTAATTGAAACATTTTTTTTTTGTTTTTGAGAATATCCATAAAGACTTGGTTATCCCATTCAAATATTATTTTCTTATATCACCCGGTCACATGTTTTGCATTAAAAATAAGAGAGTTTGAGCCTCTACTTGTACCACTGAGGTAATTTTGTTCCTCGATGCCTAAACTACTGTTAAGCAAATGCCATTATAATCTCTTATTACCCAACTAATTATGGCAATTGACTGTTGATTAACAACTCCCTATCATAATTGCACTTAGTATAATCAAATATTGGTGTTTTCCAACATGAAAGTAACGGCTGTTGAAATGTTACTAAACCAAATTGGTTATTTGAAACACCATACTCAACCCATTCTTCCACGTCGTGTCGGGGCATAGTTCATCACTATCCTATAGCTTTTATTTATTCGTTGGGAAATAAGAAAATTTCGTTTTTTCCACAGCTACCAGAGAATCATAATTGGTAGTAATCTATGTGCCAATGAATACTCTTCAAGCGACTGGTAATTCAAGATTTCTTGAAACTTAATTTCCCAATCAACATAGTTGTTTTGTAGAATTGGAATGCCTATATATTTCACTCTCCAACAAACCTTTGCAAATGGACATGAGAAAAAGAGGTGGTTCAAAGATTCCTCTTCGCATCTTTTACAAATATTGTCTCTACTTATTCTCCTTCGTAGCAGCTGGCTCCCTATTGAAAGTGTATTATAAACCATTCTTCACAAGAATGTTTTCTCCTTGGAGATACTTTCAGTTTCCAGACTTTTTTCTTGTGTTCAATATTACCAGAACGCAGGGCCGGCCCCTACAAGAAGCTTTGCCTAAAGCAAAAAAAATATTTTGATGCCCCCTATATTCGAATCCATTACCTAATACCAATTATTAATGCATTAAACCACTACACCACCATGAATATTTATCAAATTGATGCCCCTAAAAGTACTTATTTTTGGTGATGCCTAAAGCCCATGCTTCTTGGGCTTTAGGTCAGGGCCGGCCCTGCCGTATAGGAATGGGATCATCATTATATTGTGGGTGAGAAACCAGCCAAATAGCTTGTTTTAACCGTGTATCGCCCATGATCCATAAATTTCAAGCCAAGTCTGTTATACCTTTTAACTTGTGCCAACCGCAGATTTTCTATTTCCTGGACATCTTCAGGAACAAACAGATGATTAAGTAGTTCTGAATTCCAAGTTCTATTTGGTGTAATCAGATCCGAGACCTTCCCAATCCACATCACATTCTCTTTTAACCGTGGTGCTTTAGGGTAGTTAAGAGGTAACCAAGGATCAATAGTAGCTTGAATTGATTCTCCATCGCCAACATTGAAACAAAGACCTTTCTTTATTAGTTAAATGCCATGTCGAAGTGATTGACATACATGTTGGGAATGTCCTGAAATCACACTTGTATTTACTCTTGTATATAGTTGTCGAGATAAGACAATCATGTGATACTAGGTGATTACAATGTTTTGCTAGAAGCCACTTGTAATCTATGAGTTGAGAACTCATTGCTAGTATCATATGATCCTATAGGGTCACACACCTAAGCAAATTGGATAAAAAATGTTGGGATTGATCATTAGAGTAATGATCTAATTAGTACATATTTGATATGCATTAATGAAGTTTATGTGAGTGTTTCGATCGACACACCTATTGGTGTCTACCGACACACGCTCGGGACAGAACCTGGTTTTTGATTTATAACTTAAATCAAATCGGTTCGGTTCATCGGTTAATTAGGGCATCTTCTAGGTCGTCCTATATAAGATAGAGGCACGACTTTTAGAGATTTTAACCTAGTTTCCACAGCCACCAGAGACTTCTGAATCCCAAGGTGAATTGTTCAAAAAGACACTAGCATCCCTACCATCCAGTTTGTGTGTGTGTGGACTTCTGCAGAGGCGCATCAACTGAGGCGTTTCTGATCTCGAATCCCTGATTACCTTCCGCTGCTTAATTCTTAGGTATTCTCGAGATCCAATATTAAAATTCAATTGACACATGATCCTAGGCAATAGAATTTGTTTTAGGGTTCTTAATATGATTAAAACCTGATCAAATTCCTTTAATACAAAAGATGGGATTTTCCCACGAGCTTCTGTTAAGATATTGCCACAAGTGAAATATCTTCCTTTCATGACTCTACCCATTAAACAATCTGGAAAGTCCATAATTTTCCATACGTGTTTATTTAGTAGAGAGTCATTGAATTTCTCAATGTCTCTAAATCCAATCCCGCCTTTATTTTTGGAGTAAGAGAATCGTTTCCAAGCCAACAAATGCATACCTTTCTTTCCTCTATCGAGTTCCACCAAAATTCCGCTAAGATCCTTTTTGTTTCTTCACAAATCATTTTTGGAATCTTGAAATAGTTCATTTGATGAATGGGTATGGCAAGAGCCATTGATTTTAAGAGAATCTATTTTCCTCCTAGGAATAAGAATTTGTTGTGCCAACCTTTAGCTTGTTGCCTTACCTTCTCTATAATGAACTGAAACATTTCCACTTCTTTCTTCCTAATCCCTCAAGCATTCTTAGATATTTTCCACAACCCCCATCATTATTGATCTGCAGCTTATGATGAATTGTCGTTTCATGCTGTCTGACACTCTTTTACCAAAAGTTATTGATGACTTCTGCTTATTCACTTGTTGCTCCGATGCGTGTTCATATTCTCTCATAATCTCCAATAAATAAGTTGCTGCTTTCTCATTGGCTTGACAGAAAAATAGAGAATCATCTGCGAATTATAGATGATTAGTACCGAGTACTTCCTTATACCGAAATATGGATTACCTCTTTTAGAGGACAAAGAATTTGGGTTTATCAGATACAAAACGAGATCTTTTCCCTTGGATCATGTGGTACATTTGGAAAGCGAGAAATGAGAAAGTCTTCAATGGCAAGAATACATCACCAGAGGATACTCTTTAGGTAGTGGTGTTAGAGGCGGAGAGTTGGAGATTGGCTAATCAGAGGAGTGAAGAAGAAGAAGAAGAGGAAGTTGTGGAAGAAGGTTCTTTAGATGGGTCTCTTGTTTCATCCCAAATCATTTCTTGCCAGATCGACGCCTCTTGGCATGATATGGGATCAGTTACTGGATTAGGGTGGTGTCTTCGAGATCCCGGTGGTCGCTATCTTTTTGGAATGCAGGGATGTCGACGGAGTCTCTCAGCCCTTCACGCGGAGCTAGACGGTCTTCTTTGGGCTATGTCATGCCTTCTTGAGAGGCACTTCCTTTCGGTCAGAATAGAGATGGATTGCTTGACGTTAATCTCGATGACAGATAATCATTCAAATTGGCATGCTTTCTATGTGGATTTGGACTTATGCGTCACACTTCGTGCTAAGTTCTTAGACTTCTCTTTAGTTTTTATCCCTAGGCCTTCTAATGTCCGTGTCAATGCCCTTTCTAAAGGGGCAAGAACACGAGATTCTTTTTTCTCCCATGTTAGCTATGTAAAATTGGTTTGGTTTAGCTCTGAGGCAAACATTTTCCCACCTTAACTAATGTATGGTCTCTTTGTTGTCAAAAAAAAAATTAAGAAAAAATATGTATGAATAAATCTCTTTGGAAGATTAAAATATCATTTTTTATAAATTATACTAACTTTTTTTAGTTATTATATTATTAATTGATAAAATGGACTTAACAATGATTTTTTTTTTATTATCGTGTTAGTTGGATGTTTTGTGTCTTATTTGTTTAAATGGTTATGAATTTACATTCTACAATGTGATTTTCATTGCGAAAAAAAAAATATCCCTTATTCCAAAGAATTTAGGGTTTCTGAGGTGGTTTCTATGCCCGGAAATCTAAGCGACCGCTTTTTTTTATAAATAAGACATAAAATCCCTTGAGACAGAACATCCAAAAATCAAGAGCAATAAAAGAGAACAATTTTTTTCCAGTCCATAGCCAGAGAGTTATTCATGGTAGTTAGCAATGATAAAGATGTTTTCACAGGATCTGTGACCTGATCCTCAATAAGATTGTTAGGATGAAGCATGATGGATGGAAGAAAACAATGAGAGTTTGAATGATAAAAAATCGATTTATGGTGTAAAATAATTACCCAATAACTCATCAGACGCGTGTAATCTTAAATGTTGTCAGATCCGTAAATGATTGCATGCCTCTAACTTAGTAAGATCTAAAACATTCTTATCCCTAGCATCAAACAACCACATGTTGACTGGGATCCTGATTAGATACACTACGAATCTTCTGCATAGTATCCATGTTGATGTCTTTGAGCAAAGATCTAGTTTTATCTCTTTCTTATTACATGTACATATTCTTTATTACATGTACATATTCTGATTTTGTTTCTCTCTTCTTGTGGGGATTTACGGTTTCGCCACACATGATAAAGTCATGCTTTTCACTGGTGTCAAATTGTATCCATTACTCTCATGTGTCGTTGTTAAAACAAGAGTACTTAAGTCACTTGTGGATTTCTCATTGATAGAATTCGCATTGCAAGACACGTAAGAGATACTTTGTTTGGTTGTTCCTCATTTTAGCATTTTATACTGAATAATAGTGACAAAATATTTTTCATAACAAAACCGTAGCAACGAGATTCCAGCTACATATTATTCAATAATAATCTGTAGCTATGATCCTGTATTCTTGTAGTGACTTGTCTTTTGTGTTCCGAAAGAAAGTTTCAAAGATTCTAACATGTACTTCATTCATGCTATGTTAGTGTTTTTCCATGTTAGTGAACTAACAATGGAACATAATAAGTTTGAGATATACCTATATTTCGGTTGGAATAAAGATGATTTTTTTCGCGGCATTGATGAGGTTCCCGAATTGCGTGAAGATATCATATGAGAAGATATCGGAAACTAGTGCTGCTATGCCAACGAGGCAACGAGAAAGCTCAAGAGGTTAACAAAAAACCAACGAAAAGCGTAGGATATTATTAAAAATAAAAATAAAAATAAAATTAAATGATGATAGCCCACAACTTCATAGCCCATCAGTCCGGTGTGTGTATATTCATTTTACAGAAATTTTTAAAACGTTAAATCCATCGAACTTGCGTCTGTAGATCTCCTCTCTCTCTCCAATCAAAGTTGCGGCTAATATCTTGCAGGAAACCCTAACACGATCAAAGTCGTTGCGCCTAATATCTTGCAGATTCAATATGGCAGAAGGTTGATAGTTTGGATTATAATCGTGCCAATTACTCCGTTCTAGTTCTAGATGAAAATGACGTAATTAGCTGTGATATATCATATATATATATGTTTTCGTATAGGTTCAAGCATAGGGGTGTGGTGGGACCTCAACACATGTCCGGTTCCGGCTGGTATTGACCCTGGCCGTATCCGTCCGAGTATAGAATCGGTATTGGTAAAGTACTTTGGTGATCCTCGCTCAGTCACTATCTTTGCCGTTGGCAACCTAGAATACATCTCTCCTGACCTCTTGGAAACGATCTCTTCCTCCGGAATCTTTCTTAGACACACCCCCTACCGTTAATCTTCTTATCTCTCGAATATGGATTCTTTCTTCTTAGTTAAGAGTTTAGACTCATCTTAGCCTTCCGTATTTTCCAGGTGGGTCGAGCGTCAATAGTTTTCTGTACCTATGGAGAAGGCGTACTCCACCTCCGGCTAAAGTACTGCTCATATCCAGCGATAGTTCGTGGTTTCATCCCTTTTACAATTCGGGATACAATGTTCTTCGTGCTTTTCCAGAATATCTTCAGCCATCATTACCTGCCTACACGTGTGATAAAGAGTGGGACTGGAAAACCTTACTGAAAGGTGTTTACTAAAACTATATTTTCCGAAAGCATGCTGATAGTACTTAAGGATGAACTTGCCTTGTTTTGCGACATTATGCGAAATTTCTAGCTAGAGCCACAACAAAGCTTTTTGTTTTTGTTTTTTGTCCGCAGAGAATTCAGGGGATGTGGAGACAAGAAGCAGGCATATACTTGAGGATGAACCTGCAGGGTTTTGCGACATGTGCGAAATTCCTAGCCAAAGCTGTAATGATTTCATCAAGCATCTCAAGAGTAGAAAACACAAACAGCAAGTAAGCATCTTTGCCTCCTAACTCTCATCAGCTTTACTATCATTACACATTTTGTAATTCTCTATACCATTAATTGTATCAAATTTTTGAAACTATGTGGATGTACGTGCAGTTGTTGCAGTGGAAGAAATTTATAAACCCAAACCTAACGTTTCCTATATGCAAACTTTGCGATTATACTGCCTTCGATGATCATAACATGGCCATCCATTACAAGAGTGATGAACATAAACAAAACGTAAGCAGCTTCCTTGCTTCCCAAGTCTCAGCTTTTAATCATTACATTTTATCAAAAATTTGACCCCACTGGATGTTCTTTTGGTGTTCAAGCAGGAGCCTGGCTCTGTTCAGAAGCTTATTGACTTGACAAAGCAGTACTTGGTTGTTCTTGTCTCCATTACCATTGTCTCCATAGCGCTTGGTATTTCGTTCTCTCGCAAGAAGTAGTCTCTCCCTCTCTATCTCGTCTGGAATTACTATATAGAATCAACTTTCCTTTACAGATTTTGAGCAGAAAGATAGAGCAATATTAGTTTTTCCACCTTTTTGGTTTGCTCTTTATCATTACTTTTTACCTTGCTCTTTTCAGCATTGCGCCAATTAAGCTTTGTCTATTTTGCTTTGTAAATCTCTAATTAAAATGTAGGATCTGGGAGACAACTACTGGATTATTGATAGAGCCATGAGGATATCTGAAATTATGAATACGTAGCTGTAACTCTAGAGTAAGGTTGAAAATGCCACATCCTTGGTCATTTCCTTTGCCTTGCATTGTACATTGATCCTCCTCAAGTTCATGGCTGAAATTTTACAAGTGACTCCATATAGGGGTGTCAATTGCTCAGCTCACCTCACCTCATCATGAGTTATAATATTTTAGTTCAATTCATTTATTTATGAGCTTATATTTTACATCTCAAATTCAGATCATCTAGATCATGAATTAAATGGGATAACTCATAAACTTTAAAATTAAAAATAAATCGGTTATTTAAATTATGAAACAATCTCAACATAGTATATCAATTGTAAATATTAAAAAAGAGAATTCGAACAATATTGTTTACCAATGCTACTACTTTGACCAAAAAAAAAAAAAATGTACGATTTAGTATTAAAATCCCCTATAATTTCATCTAAAACCATAAAATTTGGATCTTTGTATTCCTAACTAAAAAAATCTTTTAAAATCGTCTAAATTCTCTTACAGACATTAAAATCTCATTACAGTGGATTTGATATGAGTTTTCAAAAACTCTTGTTTCCTACGGACATTAAAATCTCATTACAGTGGATTTGATATGAGTTTTAAAAACTTTTGTTTGAACAAAAAAAAGATTTTAAATAATTTTAAATAATTTTACATCTATGAGTTTTTCTTTGTTTGAATAAAAAAGAATTTTAAGTGATTTTAAATAACTTTACATAAATCTCATTTTCAATAATACCGGATAAATCTCATTTTATTTGTGTCTGTTCTTCGGAGTCTAAGTTTTCTGTATATCTCCCAGAGCTACGTTTCATGTAACAAAACTCATATACTCCTTCAATAATGCAACCATCAAATTCGGACTAAAATGCATTTAGAATAAATGGGTTTTCAAAGAGTAATTAAACCGAAATTTTCCGAGATTCAACTCACCTTATTACTAGTGACAACGACGAACAGCACCAAGAAGAGCAACATATAACTTCTAAACAGACAATCACTGAGGTTTTTACTAAGTAATAGGAGTTTAAAAGGGTATTACCAAAAACATTTAATAGTCGATTAGAACAGGAAGACAAAGAAGAACTTCAAACAACGTCTAGAACAGGCAAAGAGTAACCAGAGTTCTCTACCAAAATTTCGATTATAAAATAAAACCAAATAGAAACGAAACAACCACTCTGGAAAACAGCAGCAGATATATTTCTTCTTAGACCTTGAATCCACGACTCTTTCGCTTTCCTCTAGCTTTCTCAAACTTCCTTCCCTTAGACCTAACATAGGGCTTAGAGTGGCTGTGTGGCACACCAGGAGCACCAAAGTGCTTCACTGCCTCACGCGAGTTCTTTGGTCCTCTTAGAAGAACCTGTCACACAATATCAAACCTTAACTTCAATATCCTCAGCAATCCACATAACAGAAGAACACTTCATTACAAAACATTTACTCACCGTGTTCTGTCCCAATGGGGCTCTGAGAGCAAGTTGGTCGAAGGTCAAGCACTCTCCACCAGCTTTCTCAATTCTAGCCCTAGCTCTCTCCGTAAACCTCAAGGCAGTAACCTTCATGGCTGGAATCTCGTGAACTCTCAAATCATCAGTGATGGTTCCAACCAACACAGCAATCTTACCATCCTGAAATAAGAGAAAAACACTAACATTTTCAATTCCCGCATCATCAGATGATCCAGAGATACAAAGTCTGAAAATGAAACTGAAAGAGTAGTGTAAAGAGAGAGAGGACAAACCTTGCTCTCCATAAATCTGACGAGCTTCGAGAGAGAAAGTGGAGCTTTGTTGATTTTGCTCATGAAAAGCCTCTTCAGAATCACACCGTTGAACTTGCTTCCGGTCCTCCTTAGCAAAAACCGGTAAAGCTGCCAAGAAAATCAAAATATCAAATATCCAAAATCAATGTACTGAACGATTCACAATAAGATCCGATCCATGTTCCTTACCTTGACGAGAAGCTTGAGGTAGACATCATCGGACTTTGGTGCTGTCCTTTTGGTCTTCTTGCTCTTACCTCCTGCGATAAGATCGATACCCTACAATAACCACAAAGACCAATCCCATGAATCTACATATTAGACATCGTAATGTAGAGAAAGAAGAATCGCACTCTAAGCTATCGCGCAAATTCATAACCTACTGGAGACAAATATACTACCATCGAAAGCTACAAAACCAGATTCCACTCTCAAAACATAAAAATCATCCGCTAAATCAACCTGAACAAGTTCGTGAACGGAAAATACATCGTTGAAAGAATAAAGGGAAATCAGAAACGGAGATTTAGAGGTAGAGATCAGAAAGTACCATGGCCGCCTCCGGGTTTCAGCTGTCGAGTGTCTTCTAGGGAAGGGAGACGAAAATGAAGTTAGGGTTTAAGTCGTTATATAGCAAGCTCCCTTACATTTTAGGTTTCATGACTTTATTATCCCTTTATGCTCTTCGGGCCCAAACTATAAGCCCATTTGTTCAATATATTTGGGCTTGAAGTATATGTTGGACAACTTTTTCAAAAAATTAACTCGTAATTTGCTTATTTTTAGTGCTAAATTTATTGCGACCACAAATATTTAATTTTGCATGGCAAGTAAAATCAACGGTGACGAAATGTTTAATTTATCTTCCGACAGGACCATAATTATTTCTAACAATCACTTTCTAGGTATAAATAAATACTACAGTTCAAAAAAAATAAGGTAAAAATACTAAATATTCCTGATGAAGTGATATATCAATTCGAGAAATCAGAGGAGTATTCATTGAGGAAGTATTTATCTAACAACCCACTCGCAATCAACAAGGAATTGATTTGACAAGGGTCAAAATGGATGTTTATTTGCGTCTCATCTTCGTTTACTTTATCTAGTTTGACGATTATGTTAAACTAATTTTGATCAAATTGGTTTGCGAGAAGCTTCACCGATTATTCTCTTCATGTGGTACACTTATTTATGAAGCAGACCATGGTGATTTCCACCTACCAATACCAAAGCATGAATTTCATAGATTCAATGAAAATCATTTCGATAACAATCCTCAATAGAATCAAGAAATTAATGACTAAGGAAATGAATTGAAACATAATATTGATCAGATGCATCAAGGAGGTCAAGATCTTAATGGGATAGTTGATGACACAATAGGATATACAATTGAAGATAATGTAGATTTGAACTCAAATATGTTTATGGAACTATATGAACATTTGTTTATGAATTTCCCGGTGCCTGTTGAAGTTCATCCACAAGAAGATCAACATATTAGTATTTGAGAAATTGGCTCCACAGTTGTTGATATTCATGTTCGATGCACAAAAAAAAAGTAAAGGAATAAACAACAACAAATCAAGCATCTACTGTTCGTCAAAAGAAGTAAGTTAGTTTCACCCAAATATACAGAGGGAAGGTGGGCAACCCTGAAACCACCAGAAGATCTCATGAGAATACTTCATTAGAATTGTTCGGGTTTGAGGAGCCCCATGACAATTCAACATCTGAAAGATATGGTGAGATGTCACAAGCCTTACTTAATACTCATCACCTTAACCAAAAACCAATGTAAATATGTGAAATATCTCGACAAGGATCTCAACTATGACCATCAGTTTAAAATCATCTTTGATGGTACAAGTGGAGGTCTAAAAATTTATTGGAGCAACACTGTACAACTGAATTTTTTTGGGGAGCTTAATCTATAAGCTATTCGGAAATTTATATCACATAAAGTCTAGTTATATTTTTTGTTTATCTTATGTGTAGAGGACACCAATAAAGACAGTACGAAATCAACTATAGAGGAAGAAAATTATCTATGCAAAAGTTAGACTATATACTATGTTCCGCTGCCTAGTTTACAAAGGAATGAATGACATTAAGAATCATAAATAAATTTTGGAGGATCAATGAGGTCTAACAGACCTCTAAACTCTTTAGAAAATTGATTAACAGTCTAGAAATTCAAGATCGACGAACAATAGGAGAGAAATACATATAGAATGTATATATACATCAATTTTGGATCAAAACAAGAATGGATCGAGCTATGGTAATGGCTTACTGGATTGACATCTATCCGAGAGCATATGTAAATTTTTTTGAATTGCCTAAGATCATATCATATGCCACTTCTTATCTCCCCATAAATGAAAAAAAATGGAATTAACAGAGGAATTTTAAATATGATAATAGGTGAAGATACAATCTAGAAGTTAGAGAAATGGCTCAGAGATTATGAAAATAGAAAGATACAATAATTATTTGATGGAGTTGATAAAAAACAAAAATTATTTTATGTTTTAATTAAGTAATATCTCAAATTTGAACATACAATTTTTCTTATATATGTTTTACTCATTTTTTACTTCTTATTTTTAATTTCATTTTTTCTAGTTTTAAATATTACGATAATTATAACATATTGACAAATATATAGTAAAAACTAAATTATTGTTAATATAATTGCTCATAAGTAGTGAAAATTAAACTAATATCATTATCTTTTATTTCTTTTTATTATGTGGACACTTTAAAAGGAAAAAAATCTCATATTATATATATGATTTACTACATCTTTATTAGTATTTCTTTTCTTTCTTTTTTTTTTTTTTAATTTTGTTGACTCATAATACATTTAAAGAATGTCTGAAAAAATGCAAGTAACATAAAAATATTTTACATTTATGTGTTGGCTGGAATCTTTTGGGGGACCAAACACAAAGATCACAAATTTCGTGAAGCAACTCATACCTCTCATGCGGACGGAAGTAAGAAGAAAGTTTAATATGAAATTTTTTTCGGGTGATATGTAGATATTTTTCTAAAAGTCTTGTTTGATTATGTAGTTTGCTTTTCTCTTTATGTTATTTTAGAGAAGATGAAGAAATATAAAAGAATGGTTTGACGGAAAGGACCATGTGCACCAGATCGATATCGACTTTAATCTACCTGAGGCACATTGGAGATCAGTTGTGCGCAAGTTAACTCCCAGAAAAGATCATGGAGCTCAAAGATCAATTTCATAAAGCTTATAAATCTTTTTACCTTGATTAATTTTAGATTCAAAATCTTAAATCACAGCGTCAAATAAACTTTAGATTATAAAAAGAATTTTGGAAAACAAAATGAATAATAAGGGATAAGAATACTAAATATTTTCACAGTAAAGCCAAGTAAAAGGAGAAATATTAATTAATAAAAAATGATCATTGCAGTACTTGGTATAAGATCAATAAATCTTTACTATACTTCAACATTACCTTACTCATAAATTTTATGGTAATTTTTATCTAAAGATACTCATAAACTTTATGGTAATTTTTATCCAAAGGTGATTGAACCTTGATTAATAAAGCAACTCAATTGGGTTCTTTGTATGGTTTCAAGGTAGGAAAATTTGATCTCACACTTCTTTTTTTCAAATGATTCAGTTTTCTTATGCATAGCCAATGAGAAGGAATATGGCAAGCTTTTGGAAGTATTAGAGGAATATTAGGAGCCAGGGCAACAAATCAATTATTCACAAAAAGTCAGTGGTGATCTTAGTATGTATTTCTTTATTGTATGTAATTTCTTTTTCTCTAAACTAATGGGCACTAACAAAACAACTAGATTTGGAAAATATTTAGGAATCTTATATACTGTTAATAGAAGCAAAGCACACAGTTTTTCTCTTATAAGTACGAGAATCAACCAAAGCCTCCAAAATTGAGACTCTAAGCTCCTTTCACTACCAGCTGGCAAAGAGGTTATAATTAAGGAAGGTGATATCTCTATACCAAAAAATTTCATGTTTTTTACTGTCTAAACACTTGCTTGATAAAATTAATCAGTCTATTAGACAGTTTTGGTGATCTTATGGTATCCAACTTCATAAGATCCCAAACGCTTGCTTGATAAAATTAATCAGTCTATTAGGCAGTTTTGGTAATCTTATAGTACCCAACTTCATAGAAAACCATAGGTTTCATGGTATAAAATTACTTCACAAGCAATATGTGGTTTGAGAATTAGCGAGTTACTATATTTTAATATTACACTATTAGTGTTAGAATATAGAAAATTATAGTATTTTCTTATTCTGGATAATATCAAATATGTATAGAATATTCTCTGCTCTCTTTTTCTCTTCTCACGTTATTCCCTTCTCTTTCTTCTTCTATCTCGTCTCTCACGAGAACTCTTCCTTCTCCTTCTTCCTTCTCACGGTTTCTTTCTTACTCGTCGTTCACAATGACGGAGCCTATGATCCCACCCTCCATCGATAAACCCTTCACCATTAATCAAATACGTGCCTACATACCCATCATTCTGAACATGGAAAAGTTAAATTACGATCTTTGGCGTGAGCTGTTTGAGACCCACTGTATCTTGTTTGGTGTCATCGATCATATTCTTCACCCACTGCTGCAATCGATACTAAGTGGAAGATGTGGATGTACAATCCAAACATTTTGGTCGCTGATCTAATGAATAGAGATCTTCAACGACCTTCATGGAATTGAGATGCTCTCAATACTCATCTATCTCAAGAAGATATTCATTTAGTTCAAACTATATACCTCTCTTATATTCCAGAAAGAGACAAAGCAGTATGAGACTATAAGACTTCAGGCCATTATACAGTCAAATAGGTTATGTTCTTGCAGCTTCTGAAGGAAATAATGCCCTTCATCAAGCTCATGGAGACCCGGAGTTAAATCAGAGGATTTGGAAACTTAATATTATGCCAAAAATAAAACATTTCTTATGTAGGATTCTTTCTCAAGCCTTGGCTACTGCAAGTCGACTAACTACTAAAGGGATTCATATAGATACTACTTTTCAACGATGTTGTAATGGAGAGGAAACCATATCACACTTGTTGTTTGAGTGCCCTATTTCTATATCAACACGGAGAATACACTCCCTTCCTTTGCATCTAATAATGTTGAACAAATGCTTCGTTGATTTTTAGACTTATCTTTAGATACGAGGCTGTTACCTTTACATCGATTTCTCCCTTTTTGGATACTATGGCGGATCTGGAAATCAAGAAATAAATTAATCTTCGATCACAAATGTGTTAATCCTAAGAGAGACATTCAATACGATGTTGCCGACATGACATAATGGATTCAAGCTGTTTTCAATGTGTCAAACAATAGTAGAAGTGATGAAAGAATTAGGCATACGACAATCAACCAAGTTCCCATTATCAATCGATGGATTAAACCAGAAAGTGGAACCCGCAAATGTAATCATGATGTTGCTTTTGACATAAATACTGGACAAGCAACATCAAGATGGATTATTCGAGATGATGCTGGAAATTGTTTAAGTTGGGGTCATGCCATTATTGACTTCGCTACATCGATTATTGAAGCATAAGGGAAGATTTTGTTCATTACTTTGCAACATACGTGATTTCTTGGTATTACTTCAGTTGTATTTGAGGGAGACAATAAACTTTTGGTGAATCTATTAGCAGAGAGAATTATGAAGATCGGACCATGATTAATTTAACTAAAAACATTTTGTTTTGTTTCGTCAATGTTATTTCCAATATGTTAATCGATCTTGTAATCACATAACTCATAAATTAGGTCATTTAAATTCTGATGGTGGTGGATCTGTCTCCCCTTTGAATATTTGGAACGATTTGTATATCGATTCATTATGAAATTAATAAAGATTATTTTGATGGAAAAAAAAAAAAACTTAAAATGTTTTTGTTAACAACAACTTATAAATTAAATTTAGGATTAAAATCCAAAAACTGAGCGACTCCGAACAAACTGAACCAATATAGACATGGTTTAATTTTGGTAGCTATGAATTTCGTCTTTACTGAACAACCCGGAATTACACCCCCTTACACCAATAACGTCACTTACCAATGTATATCGCTGCGTTAATAAACGATAAATGCCTTGGGAATTTCTTTGGAAAATGGGGTTCGTTTTGACTTATTAAAAATCAACATTGATATTTGAAATGTTAATAAAGTTTTGTATTTCTTTGCAGTTTCCCCGTAAAATAATGTTTCTTTTCGGATTGTTCTTTTCTCATCGCTTGCAAATTAATGTAGTTTCCTCTTCTGAATTTTAAGACAATAGATTTCTTCTGGGTTCTCTTTGTTTGACCATTCTCTTCTTTTCCCAAATTTCTGTTTCCCACATTTCCACGGGAAAATTCGAAGCGGAGAAAACTTGCGATTTCCCCGATCGACTCTTTCTTGATCGACCTTCCTCGCCTGTTTTGGCACAAAACCTTTGTATCAATTTTGGATTCTGGTGAGAAAAACTGGGATCTGAGAGAAAACGATGATGACGAGTATGGAAGGGATGGTGGAGAAGGGAGTGTTGGATGATATAATAAGGAGATTGTTGGAAGGTAAAGGAGGGAAACAGGTTCAGCTATCGGAGAGCGAGATTCGTCAACTCTGCTTTAACGCCCGTCAAATCTTCCTCTCTCAGCCCAATCTCCTCGAGCTCCATGCCCCAATTCGAATCTGCGGTAATCTATCTCACTCTCATGATTATAATCAATAATTTGGGGCTGGAATTACAAAATTAGGGTTTCTCTGTGTCTTAACGAGTCTTTAATTTGCGGGATCTCAGGTGATATCCATGGCCAGTATCAAGATCTTTTAAGATTATTCGAATACGGAGGATATCCTCCTTCAGCAAATTATCTCTTCCTCGGTGATTACGTTGACAGAGGCAAGCAAAGTCTCGAGACCATATGTTTGCTTCTTGCTTACAAGATTCGGTACCCATCAAAGATATATCTCTTGAGAGGGAACCATGAGGACGCTAAGATCAACAGGATTTACGGATTCTACGACGAGTGCAAACGGAGATTCAATGTACGCCTTTGGAAGATATTTACTGATTGCTTCAACTGTTTGCCCGTAGCTGCACTCATTGACGACAAGATCCTGTGTATGCATGGTGGATTATCACCAGAATTAGACAATTTGAATCAGATTCGAGAGATTCAAAGGCCTTGCGAGATTCCAGACAATGGTCTTCTTTGTGATCTACTTTGGTCAGATCCTGATCAGAAGATTGAAGGGTGGGCTGATAGTGATCGAGGTATCTCTTGCACCTTTGGAGCTGATAAAGTCGCTGAGTTCTTGGATAAGAATGATCTTGACCTCATTTGCCGAGGCCATCAGGTAAATCATTGATTTGAGAGGTTAGGCTAGAGACTTTATGAGAAATCTTACCATATTTGGACATGTGTTGTCGTTGCAGGTAGTAGAAGATGGGTATGAGTTTTTCGCCAAACGGAGGCTAGTCACGATATTCTCAGCTCCAAACTATGGTGGGGAGTTTGACAATGCTGGTGCATTGTTGAGCGTGGATGAGTCTCTTGTTTGCTCCTTTGAGATTATGAAACCTGCCCCAGCTTCAAGCAGCAGTCATCCTCTCAAGAAGGTCCGTTCTACACAAACAAAACTCTTATAGATTTTGTTGGGCCATGGCACTTAACTGTTTCTCTTTATCAGGTACCGAAAATGGGCTAGTCTTGAAACTCTAGTCTTCTCTCTCAAGATAACGGTTTCACAGCTCAAGCTAAGGCACAAGATTCAGACTTTGATTGTAACTGTGTCTGTTTCTTCTTAAGTTATGGGTTGTGTATGCAATGAAGAACCCAAAGGGTACTTAGTCATGAAACAACTTCTGTAAAAAAAAAAGAGTGAGAAAACAAAAACAAACTTCGTTTTCTGTGTATAGATGCAGAATGATTTTGTCTTTCTGCTTCTGGAGATTTTATCTCCTTAATAGTCTGTTTTCTTTCTTCTTTTGTCTATTTGTAGTTTAATTTAGAGTCTCTCTTAGATTTTGTTTCTTGCTTAATTTTTTGTCATTTATTCTACAAACCATTTTGCATATCATCAAGATACCACATTTCATCTTTAATCCTTCGCAGAGATTTGATTTTCTTGTACCTAATTTTACAACTTTTAAAAGACAAACCGTAAACACAAATCTTGTCGCATTTGGCAAAAATTCACTTGAGACAAGCCTTTACATAGCACGGTTACACGACTCTGACAACAGTTCATTCATGACTTTTGCAACTATTGCAGTAAAACATCTTTCCAAGAGCTTGTTCATTGGTGAAAGGAACCTAGAAACAAATCATTTTTGAACTGTTCTTCTATTTATAGCTGCAGTGTATGAATTCCCGTCGACGTTCCCTCCTAATCTTCTAGCGGTCCTCTGAATCGCAGCTAGGCGCTGCTTCTGATCACGGTTATTCCATTGCCTGCGTAAAGCAACACTTAGTATGATAAGAAGGTGTTACGTATAGAGAGAAAAGGGAGAGAGGCGAAACCTGATCAAGAACATTCCTGCTACAAGAAAGGAGACTCCCAAAGAAATCTTCTGTATTGTTGTCATTACGCGAACCCATTGCAGGAGATCTTTAAAACATGATAAAGTCTCAGTCTTTAAAGGCGTCTTCTTTCGAGAGTCTTTAGACCATGATTCAACCACTGATTCTAGACTTGCTTTGCTTCCATAACACCGTTCTCCTCTAGAATCATCATTTGTTTGAACGGAAAAACCAGCTGCTTCGCAGAATGATGTGCCATTTGACTCCCATTTCGAGGTCTTAACGCAGACAACATCGTTCGCTCCGCAAGGGCCAATCACCTTCCGCACATAACAAAACCATAAGATTCCAGAAAAAGATTAAAGTCATTTGCATTTGTTCAAGAGTTTTCTTACTTGTGTAAGTGCATTACTGGCGAAGTAAGCGTCTTTGCAAGCTTCAAAGACTCTGTCACAAAACGAGGCGCAAATGCGAGGAGGACCCGGTTGAATCCCAACGTTTGGGTTACAGATAGAACACTCCAACAACTCGAACAAATGCTGACAGTCTTGACTAGCTTCTCCATAAGTAGCCAAGTTTCTGACAGCTACGAAAGCCAGGTTTGTCTGAAGAGAAGAGCAACAAGTTCTTTTACGGAACACCCTGCACAGAGTAAGATCCTTTGATCCTCTACCAACAGATTTAGGAGGCTTTCCTTCTGTTTCATATGGCGGAAACCTCCCTCCTTTAGAAATGCATACTCCTTTCATGTCCGGTTTCACTGCACCTGAAAACATTGTTCTACTACCATTCATTCTTAAGCATTCCACTCAAATTCAACAAATTTCTTAATTTTTACTGAAAGGCTCCATCTATTTTCATGGTAGAACAATCCCAAAATGAAGCTGAGGAGCAACGCAAAAACTCAATTTCTAATCAATTTGCTTTGCATCAGACGAGTCAAGATGATCCAAACGAGTTTAAAAAATATTTGAATTTTCGGTGGTAATCCGATTTCTCCGATGCCCATTTCCGAAATCTAAACAACAGATCAAATGGAAAAGTGCCAACAGGAAGAACCCTAAATATTCGATACTAACCGGACGAAAAGGAGATCAGGAGATGAAGAAACAGGATCGGACTCTGAATCTGAAACACCCTCTTCGTTATACATCTTCCCATCATTCTCGATTGATCTAAAGCTCGAAGCAAAAGACGATGATGAGTACTCGTCAGTCGTGACTAAAGTTCAACAAGTCTCGCCCGCGAGGAAGACAATTGAGGGTCGACCCGAATGCCCGATTGTATAGACTCCGTCAAATTGGGTTTTAGTTTTTAAGAGCAGAATCTCCCTCTTTAATCGATAACCCCTCTCTCGTGGGGGTGTCAAAATGGTTTGAATTTTATGGATCAGCCTAATCCAAACCAAACCATTATTCCAATGAGTTGAGATTTTGAGTCAAAATGAAGTGTCTTTCTCTAAATGGCTGGAAATTTAATTTATTATAACAAATTATCGGTTAAGCTTAGAGAGTTAAGTAAGTCAATTCTTATTCTTGTATTGAGATAGGATTTGTTAGAGAGATAGGCAAGAAAGAAACTGATGCTCACGCAGATTATACAAGGACTTAGGGATATGCTCACGAAGCGAGAACCATTTCCACCTCTTACAGAAGAAGAAGAGAGGAACACAGTGATAAAAAAGAAGCACATGAAAGAGAAAGCGGCCAGACCAAAAAAAAAAAGGAAGAGAAAGCAGCGCGGATGGAAAAGTGTAACAAAGCAATGAGCATCATCTTTCTCGGAGTAGGCAATCATGTCTTGCGGAAGCTAGAGAAAGAAAACGTCACTACGGCGGCAAGCGTGTGGAGTACACTCGACCGTCTCTATATGCCAAGATCTCTTCCAAATCACGTACGCACACAGTTGAAGGTCTATTCCTTCAAGATGCAAGAGTCAAAGTCCATCGAAAACAGTGATGATTTCCTGAAACTGGTTAATCAACTCGGTAATCTCCAAATAGATATTCTAGATGAGCTGCATGCGATCTTACTCCTTAACTCACTACCACCTAAATACGAGCAGTTGAAGTATACTCTGAAATATAGCAGAGATGGTATTATAGTAGAAGACGTGGTTAGTGTAGCGAAGTATAGGGAAACATAGTTCACATAAGCTCCTAGTACAAGATCATATGGTGAAGACCATTATGCAAGAGGTAGGAGTGAGAATCACGGTAACGGTAGAGGCAAGAATGGTAAACACATATCACAATCTAAGTCAAAAGATGGTAAAGAAAGTAGAGATGGGAAGACTGGCTGTTGGATCTATGGAAAGGAAGAAATAAAGGGAAGTTAAACAAAGGAGATTCCTCGAATGCACAAGATGATGCGAGAGATTAGTTTGGCTTGGTAGCAGCTTTAGAATAAAATGTGTCACTGCAGCTTATAGCAGATGGTCAATGGATTCTGGATACAAGATGTTTGTTTCACATGACCCCAACAAAGGAGTATTTCCTGGATTTTAAAGAAGAGGCATCAGGTAGAGTAAGAATGGCTAACAGTGTGTATGAGGTTAAGGTATTGGATCCATTAGGTTCAAGAATCCGAATGGGTCTAAGTTAGGTTCTTCGGAAATTTTATCTAAGTATTTATTCAAAAGATACTCCGGCAAGTTACGACATTTTTCTGTTTTGTGCCAGTAAGCAGCATGATAATCACACAACGCCAAATGGTCCTTTTCCACCTTTTTGGTATTGGGTTTCGATTTGTCTCCCCCGTATTGCTCTAAATTATGATCTTATAGTTCGGCCGTTAAAAACACAACCCTTGCTTTGGCCCTTTCCCTTTGTTCGTACTCTCGATCGTAATGCTAGTAAGGCTTTTTATATTTTGGTTTTGCTTATCTTCCCCTGGAGGTTTTACTATAACCTTCGGACAGCCGAGCCCAACTTTCGTCTGCTCTGATATATATGATTGCTCTATAGAAAGCATATTCCATGGATTTTGGTCGGTACGCTGAAAATTCTTCCCAAAATCTTGTTTCATACCAAGTTCCGCCAGTTAATGCGTCGATGGCTAGTTCTTCCGAGATATCTAGTTGAGAATACACCATCTTGAATCTCTTTATGAAGCTTTGAAGAGATTCAGTTGACCCTTGCTTAATAGAGTAGAGGTCGGAAATCGGTGATGGGCGTTCGAAATTGAACATGTATTGTTTTAAGAATTTATGTTGTAATTCATCAAAACTCCTGATCGAACTAGGTGGAAGATTGATTATCCAGACTTGGGCATTTCCACGCAAACTTTCCGCAAAAAGTTGACATTGCTTTTCATCTTTTTCGGATGAATGGAATTTGGCTTGGTTGATTGTGATCATGAATGTTTTAAGAGAAGCCTTCGGATCCCCCTTTATGTTATAAGTTGGGAACTCCAATTTATCTTCTTTAAGCGAATAAGGACCAGCAATTGCTTTACTAGACGAATCTCTGTCCGATCTTTTGAATATCTAGCTAAGATGTGGGGTATCGACAAAAGACTTTTGAAATAAAGTTCTCATGATTCGAAGTTCACGGTGCAATTCTGCTATCGTATTCTTTGTATTCGAGATCGGATCTCCGCCTATCGATCCCGTAGCACAAGTCTTCTCTTGGTTTCTCCGCGTCAAACTTCGGTTTTCTTCTATCTCTTCTGAGATATCGGACGTATTCCTTTCTTCTCTCGTTGGTGGTGATGATAAACGAATATTTGAAAGTTTATTCTTCTGATCATGACCATTAATATGACTTTGAACTTTCCATGTTTAACATGGGATTCCCGACGATTTTTGTTGGAATGGTTCCGATATCTGAAAGTTCTCTTTGTTCTGGGGTTAAGTGCCGATTTGAGATCCCGAATTCTGAGGTCGTAATTTCGATGGGTTGCTGGTCCCAGTGAGTCATTCTTGGAATTCTTCGAATTTTAGATATCATTAGCTTGGTTTTTCCGAGGTTTCTTTTACTTTTACTTAAAAGTAAACTCCCCTACCTGGTGCGCCAAATGTTGATAATAGGTTCAACTTCTAATTATTTTTAATTAGAGGGGTTCATTTTGTGGAGTAAGTTAAGTAAATAAGAAAAACTAAAAGATTCATTGGAAAGAAATATTATTATTGATATTGATTACAAGGGTGTTAACTCGGAATGCCGAGTTAACTTTATCAAAGAGAAGTATTTAATTTAAACCTAGTTTTGCTAATAATTCTTCTCCCCGATTCTGAATACCGATTTTAGTGAAGGGGTATGTATTTATATATCTCTGCAGTCGGTTATCTAAGCACATGGACTAATCTCGGAAAAATATAAATATTTAATTTTTTCGAAATCAGAGAATCAGTGATAAGATTTGATATTATTCGTGTGAGCTTAGACTTCGGCTTTTGACGAAGTAGTTTATACCCTCGATTCGGACACTAAAACCTGACTATCCTTTACCGGGGTATCTTAAATCCTATTGAATTGACTTATGACCTAATCTGTAATTAGGGAAAGATCGGTAAGAACCGAACCTCAATTATTGCCAAGCTATTGATCCGGGGTGCTAATCCCACCATCAACATTTTACATCAAATTTTTTTTTGTAATTTTATTTGGCTCAATAACCATATATGAAATATATCCCTTGTGGGAACAAGAGTTAAGATAGAAAGGAATATGTGTTAAAATGTGCTTAAAGTGTATGGAAGCTAGAGCCAATGTTTCATGCAACTGACAAATAAACTTCCATGATAAGAAGATTTCGAGAAAAAGATTTGTTAATTTGTATTGGTTTATTGTAAGAAATGACTCTTGAAGAGTATGAGAAGGTTTTAGAAGAGAAGAAGAAACCTATTCAAACGACAAATGTCAAAAAAGGAAACTTGACGCCAAAGTTTTCGAATCGATGTAATAATTCTCTAGCAAGAAAAGTAACAAGAAGTCAATTTTCAAGTGATTTGAAAAAGCAATACTTACTTCTAATATATAGAAATTCTTCTTGAAAAAAGAATTCCCTACTAAAGTAAAAATGAAGAGACTTACATTAAAATAAATTTAACACCAAACCAAACACTTTTTTTTTTTTTTTTTGACAACAAAGACTCCATACATTAGTTAGACCGATGGAAAAAGATTTGCTTTAGTGCTAAACCAAACCGGTCTTACATAGCTAACATGGGAAAATAGAGAACCTTGTGCCCTTACCCCTTTTGAAAGGGCATCGGCACGGATATTAGAAGATCTAGGAATAAAGACTAGAGAGAAATCTGAAAACTTAGCACGAAGAGTGGTGAAGTAATCCAAATCCACGTAGAAAGCAGGCCAATCCGAATGATTATCCGTCATCGAGATCAACGTCAAGCAGTCGGTCTCTATCCTAACCGAAAGGAAGTGCCTCTCAAGAAGACAAGACATAGCCCAAAGAAAGCCATCAAGTTCCGCATGTAGGGCTGAAAGACTTCGTCGACATCCTTGCATTTCCATAAGATAACGACCACCGGTATCTCGTAGGCACCATCCCAATCCACTAACTGGTCCAATCTCGTGCCAAGAGGCGTCGATCTGGCATGTAAAGGACTGAGATGGTACAAGAGACACATCTTCTTCTGTATTTTCCTCCTCCACGTCTTCTTCGCCTTTCTGATTAGCTAATCTCCAACTCTCCGCCTCTAGAACCGCTATTTGAAGAGTATCATTTGGCAAAAAATTCTTACCATTAAAGACTTTATCATTTCTCGCTTTCCAAATATACCACATGATCCAAGAGAAAAGATTCCGTTATGTCTCTGATAAACCCGAATTCTTGGTCCTCCAAAAGAGGTGATCCATATTTCGGTATAAGGAGGTACTCGGGAAGGATCTCGGAAGTGTGGGCAAAGAAGATAATGCCCAGACTTGTAAAGCGGGTGGACACTCAAAGATAAGGTGATTAATAGTTTCCTCGGCCCCACCACATCTTGGTCAAGTACGGTTTGTGCCTAAATGACGGTACGCTAGGTTTTTTTACATGTAGCAACACAACCCGATAGTGCTTGCCACATAAAATGTTTCAACTTCTTAGATGTCTTCACCTTCCATACATGAATTTTTAGTATGGTGATACTAGGTTCCAAAATTGGATTAGGGGTTGGAGCACCTTCCATCTTGCTCGCTATCTCGTATCCTGATTTAACCGTGTATAGTCCAGATTTTGTATAAGACAAAGCGTAACCATCCATGGTAAATTGTCGACTCGGTCTCATCCCAAGGATAAGCCGGATGTCCTGTGGGTGGATAAGGTCACGAAGTTTTGCCACATCCCATCTAGTAGCATCCTGTTGGATCAGACTATGTACCAACAGGGACGGATCTCGATCCTGGGATCGGATAGCAGGTCTCGCTAGACGGGCTGGAACGTCTGGGATCCATGGTTCAAACCATACACTCGTATTACAACCCGATCCGATAGTCTTTCTGAGCCCCTTAAAAAGAAGGGGCCTTGCAGCTAGAATACTCCTTCATCCAAAGGAAGGGGACCAAGATTCGTAAACCTCCAGAGGACTAGAGTGTCTAAAGTACCGGCCTCTAAGAACTCGGGCCAAGAGAGAGGATGAGAAATGTAATAGACGCCAGAGTTGTTTGGCTAGCAAAGCTAGGTTGAAGGCATGTAGGTCCCTAAAACCCAAACCACCTAAATCTTGGGAAATACAAATCTTATCCCATGCTATCCAATGGAGGCCCTTGTTGTTGCTCCTAGAACTCCACGAGAAATTAGATATAGCACTACTAAGTTGTTGAACGACACATTGTGGGAATAGAAAACACGACATTGGGTATGTCGGAAGAGCTTGTGCCACTGATTTAATGAGAACCTCTTTTCCGCCTTTAGAAAGTAGTTTTGAAGTCCATGTATTGGCCCGATTGCTTAGTCTCTCATGGATATAAGCAAAAACTTTTTTCTTCGAACCACATATTTCCTCAGGGATACCCATGTACATCCCCATACCTCCTTCCTTATTGATACCAATTGCTAATTTGATTTGCCTCTTGGTCTGTTGATCCACGGTTTTCCCAAAGATTATAGAGGATTTTGAGCGGTTTAGTTCTTGACCTGACGCCTTCCCATAGATCTCAATTATATGGAAAATCTCTGCACTTTGCAGGTGGTCGGCTTTGCAGAAAAATAGGCTATCATCAGCGAAGAGAAGATGAGAAACCGGCGGGCTACTCCGGGCAATCCGTAAACCCGTTAGCCGTCATTCTGCCTCCGCCCCATCGAGAAGAGAAACAAGAGCTTTTGTAAGGATTATGAAGAGGAAAGGGGACAAGGGATCGCCTTGACGCATACCACGAGAAGGTTTAATACAACCTTTCGCCTCGCCGTTAATGAGCACTCGGTAAGATACCGAGGGGATACAGAACATCATCCACCTCACCCACTTAGGGTGGAACCCGAGTTTTAACATTAAGGCCTCGAGAAAACTTCATTCCACTCGATCGTACGCCTTACTCATATCCGTCTTTATGGCCATGAATTTAGATTTACACATTAAGCTTGTACAAAGGGCATGAAAGTTCTCTTGAACAAGAAGGATATTATCAGTAATTAATCGACCAGCCATAAAGGCCGACTGGGTCTCCGAGATCATCTTTGGTAGGAATCTCTTAAGTCTTTTACATAAGATTTTCGAGATGATCTTGTAACTGACATTACACAAGCTAATAGGCCGAAATTTTGTCATAACCCGAGGTCGCTCAGTTTTCGGGATAAGACATATGTTTGCCTGGTTAAGCCGAGGGTCAAAAATTTATGATGTGAAGAATTCCTTAACAATTTTGACAATGTCTTGGCCCATACTTGGCCAGAATCTCTGGTAGAGTCTACTCGTCATCCCATCAGGGCCAGGGGCTTTATCAAGATTTATATCAAATACTGCTGCTTTTATTTCTTCAACAGATGGTTCTCGTACTAGTATAAGGTTTGCGCCCTCTGGAACTTTCGCGGTAATAAACCGGAGTGCTTCATGGAAATCATTTGGAGCCGATGTGGTGAACATATCCTGGAAATATTGTGTCGCTATTTTCTCGATCCCAATCGGATTTTCCACCATCGTCCCATTAGTATCCTTTAAGCCAAGGATCCGGTTCCTTGCTCTTCTTTGCTTGGTGGTAGCAAAGAAAAATGTTGTACTTCTATCTCCCTCCTTTTGCCATTGGACTCTACTCTTTTGCTGCCAAAACATGTCTTCTTCTCGGAAAGCCACAATAAGTTGTCTTCTCAATCCTTCCACCTCTTATGTTGTTGTATTATCATCTGCTTTGGCTTCATCAATTTTGATCTTTAATTCTTCAATGAGAATGGCTGAATTAGATTGATTATCCTTCTTCCATATGGAGATCTTACTTCTACATGAATTAATTTTTTGGTGGAAATCTCGGGAGGATAATGGATCGAATTCTCCCCATCTTGACTTAACCGCTTCTTTAAACCCCTGTTTTTCTATCCATCTCTTATCAAATTTAAAAGTTTTTCATGGATCGAGGCCTAGACTGGATTCGCGCGAGAACAGGCCGGTGGTCTGAACCCCAAAGCTTTAAATACTCCACATTGGTGTGGGAAAAAAGATCGTGCCATTCCTCATTTCCCACAGCCCTATCTAGACGACACTTAATTTTTCCGTTGCTTCTTCTTCCCACCCAGGAGAGAAAACTACCCTTAAAAGGGAAATTCAATCATGCCACAATTATCTAACATGGTACAAAAGGGTATGAAGGATGACACGGACCGTCTCGTTCCCCCTCGCTTCTCATGGTTTCCTAAAATTTCATTAAAATCACCTATCATGAGCCAAGCTTCGTGTTGGGCGAGGCTAAAACGCGTGAGACGCTCCCATACTTCTTCTCGGTACTTGACGACCGGATCTCCGAACACAAATGTCATGAAAATCTTATGACTTTCAATTTTTGTCTCAACATCAATCAAACGATTATCTGCATATATGATAGAGACTGAAGGTTCATTCATATAGAAAAGAGCAAGACCCCCACTTCGAACTCTCGGTTCCACAGTGCAAACTTGATCATAGCCAAAATAGACTTGCATATTTTGCAGAAAATAATGCAGAAAATAACGATTATTTTTAGTCTCTGATAAATAAAAAGTTAGGTGAGAAACATCGATATAGTTCTTCTAGATGTTCCTTAGTCAAGTCGGCTCCCGCCCCTTGACAGTTCCACGAGATAATATTCATCCTTGGTTTTTTATCCGATGTAGTAGCCAGAGGCTGGGCTAGACCTAGGACGATTATTCTTTTTCTTGACAATCGCACGCACCTCATTAAGAGGGAAGGGAGTTGAGCCAATTGGGCCTGAAAGAAAGTCTGACTGCGGCCCAGAGTTAGAGATAGGATTCTTAGCGGGCCCAGGCCCAGATCCCACCATAAATCCAGAAGTCAAAACTCTTGTCTTCCTGTTCTTTGACATGGACTTCGGCGAGGTCTTAGGCGAGAATCTCGGAGGAATTGCATTGAATTTCTTCGACAATATACCGGCAAGAGGAAGCCGTGCTGAACTAAGTGAAGAAATAAACACCCAATAATGTGACACTATCGGTGCTGCTTTCTTTTTTCTTCCTTTTATCCTTGTTCAAGCAATAATACTAACATTTGACAAATTGCTCGGAATCGAATTTTTGTTTGTTCGAGTGTGAGAGACTTATCCCAAAATCAAACACAAATACACCCAATTATGGGGAAGGGAGAATTGATAGATCGATTATGATATGTTTTGAAACTCGAATTCAGAAAACTGAAAAACAATTATTAAAGCTCGGATCCCCTTTTTTCCGGCTTCTTACTGCTAGAGGAATTTGGAGAAAATCAGCGTTTGTAATGATAAAATTGCTTCACAAGTATCAGATCTAGCTTTTACGAAAGCTTCTAAAGCAAACCAACACCCAAATATGGGGACAACAGAACTGGGTCTCAATATCTGGATTTCTTCGACCCGGGGCTGAACTGCGATTTAACCGGACGAAAGGATTGAAGAGCCGATGGTAGGGAATTATTAAGCTTTAAAACGTATCTTCTCAAATGAACCAACCCAGAGAAGAAATTTGCGAAATTCGTCTACAGCAACACCCAATCTATGGGGAAAATAAAATAAAATGAAGAAACACCAGATAGGAGAGGTGAAGAGCCGGCCGGAGAAATGCTGTTGTTTTGGAGGTGATGATGCCGGGAAACCATGGGAGATTTGAGTTACGACTGAAGAGGGCACGAACCGGGACATCCAGGGCAGGAGAGGGGAGAGGCGGTGAAGAACTTCCCGAATCAGCTGCCGGAGCCGGATTCTGGAGACCGTAGACCAGAACCGTGCGAGCATTCATCCAGGTTCGGCACTTGTCCATGGAGGCATCATCGGATCTAGTAGGTAAGAGAAGAGGAGGGACAAAGAAAAGGATGTATTCTTTCTCCGGCGTGAAAGACCGGCGTCTAACCGGAGAAGAAGGACGAAACAACCATCATAAATTCAACTGATTTTGAATTCTTGGAAAGCGTGCCTGAGAGCATTTTGAATTCTTTACTTCAACTGATATTGACACCTAAAACTTGAATTATTATTCTTCTCACCAAACCAAACACTTACAAATGGAAAACAAAAAAAAAAAACAAGTTATAGAAAATGTATCCGTACAACGCACGGGTTATGCCTTAATCGGTGTAATAATGATATGGAAGAAGATCATAATTGATGAAGTACATAAGTTTTGATTGGATTTTACACAAGATCCGATCGAAATCGAAGATTGAAACATTTAGTTAGATTGAGAGGTACTTGCTATTGAGAGGATTAGAAGGGATCATTTCGCAAATAAGAGAAAATTTGGGATGTAAATAAGAAACTCAATTTTGGATAAAAGCATCAATATTATATTCGCTCTCAGGCCCACGCAGCTTCTTCCTCCTCCCCGTCACGACCAATCACCTAAAACTTTATCTCTAAATTCTCTCTGTTAATCAAACACATATTGATTCTCCCAATCTCACTCCAATTTCTGCGAATTCAAAGCTTATTAATTCATTACGCATCTCCGATTTTGCTCAAATTTCCCCAACAGTAACCGATCTCGAGGTAATATTAATAAAAGAATCCTAAATTATCATTTTGACTGAATCTTTAACAAAAAAATCATTTTGACTGAACAGTCAGAATTTCGATCAAATTGACAACTATTATGTTATCCGTTCCGGTTGTTGACTAAGAGAAACCGAGCAGTGAAGAGTGTCAACAAGGTCATCCTTATCCACAGAAATTCACTCTTCTATGCTGTGAAATTCAGCAAGATGTCGAACTCCACGACGGAGGAGGTTTCCGTCGCCGTTCCGCTGCTTTCCCCCTTCCGCCCCGCTACCAACTCTACCTCTCAGGTCGCCATCGTCGGCTCCGACGTCTCTCCCATCGAAAGCCTCGATTACGAGTACGACAAGTCCTACTGTTTTTTTCATAATTCCTCTTTCGTAGCCTTACTTTGTTGTTACGCGATTTAGGATCGAGGAGAATGATTTCTTCAAGCAGGATTGGAGAGCTCGTAGTAAGATACAGATTTTCCAATACGTGTTCATGAAGTGGCTGCTATGTTTTTTTATCGGCATTATTGTTAGTCTAATCGGGTTCGCTAACAATCTCGCGGTTGAGAATCTCGCCGGCGTCAAGTTCGTCATCACTTCTAACATGATGTTGGCCGGAAGGTGACTATGTTTTCTCAAATTTCTCACTGATTGCTTGCAATGTTAATGATTGGCTTCATGTTTCACACAGGTTCGGTATGGGCTTTCTTGTTTTCACGGTTACGAACTTGGTTCTTACTGTTTTTGCGTCGGTCATTACCGCTTTTGTTTCGCCTGCTGCAGCAGGTTCTGGTATACCGGAAGTTAAGGCCTATTTGAATGGTGTAGATGCGCCAGAGATATTCTCACTTCGCACTTTGTTCGTTAAGGTAGAGATTTTTCAGCTCAGCAGTTTGTTCGTTAAAATGAAATGATCTCTGTTTGCTTGGGTTACAGATCGTTGGGAACATATCTGGAGTGTCAGCGTCTCTTCTCATTGGTAAGGCAGGGCCTATGGTGCACACAGGGGCTTGTGTTGCATCCATACTTGGTCAAGGCGGCTCCAAGAGATATGGATTGACTTGGAGATGGCTCCGGTTTTTCAATAACGACAGAGACCGAAGAGACCTTGTAACTTGCGGGTCAGCTGCAGGTATTGCTGCGTCCTTCCGCGCACCGGTTGGTGGTGTCCTGTTTGCACTTGAGGAGATGTCATCTTGGTGGAGGAGTGCACTTTTATGGAGAATCTTCTTTTCAACAGCTGTTGTGGCAATTGTCCTCAGGGCTCTAATCGATGTGTGTTTGAGTGGAAAGTGCGGGTTATTTGGCAAAGGAGGCCTAATAATGTTTGATGTGTATTCAGAAAATGTATCATATCATCTACAGGATGTACTTCCTGTTCTTCTCGTTGGAGTTGTTGGAGGTATTTTGGGAAGCTTCTACAACTTTTTGCTGGAGAAGGTTTTGCGAGCTTACAACTATATATATGAGTAAGCTAGGTTATCTTCCTTGGCTATGTTGATAATACAGGCATATATGTTGATATATTTCTTTTTGTGTGTGTACAGGAAAGGCGTTGTTTGTAAAATACTCGTGGCTTGTGCAATATCAATTTTCACGTCATGCCTTCTTTTTGGATTACCATTTCTTGCAACATGCCAACCTTGTCCCGCCGGTGCCTCAGAGGAGTGCCCTACAATCGGGCGGTCTGGCAACTTTAAGAAATACCAATGCCCACCTGGTCACTACAATGATCTAGCTAGCCTCATTTTCAACACAAATGATGATGCTATCAAAAACCTTTTCAGCAAAAACACTGACTTTGAGTTTCACTACTTGTCGGTTCTGGTCTTTTTTGTCACCTGCTTCTTCCTCAGTATCTTTAGCTATGGCATTGTTGCTCCAGCGGGTCTCTTTGTACCTGTTATCGTAACAGGAGCATCATATGGGCGGTTTGTGGGGATGGTGCTCGGCTCAAACTCAAATCTGAACAACGGTCTATTTGCTGTGCTTGGCGCTGCGTCCTTTCTTGGGGGATCGATGAGGACGACGGTCTCCTTGTGTGTTATCCTCCTTGAGCTGACCAATAACCTGCTGCTGCTGCCTATGATGATGCTGGTGCTTCTGATATCAAAAACAGTGGGTGATGCGTTCAATGCCAACATCTATAACCTCATCATGAAGATAAAAGGGTTTCCTTACCTATACAGCCATGCGGAGCCTTACATGAGGCACCTCACAGTTGGTGATGTAGTCACTGGCCCGCTGCAAGTATTCAATGGGATCGAGAAAGTCGAGGCTATTGTACACGTTCTCAAATCCACAAATCATAATGGCTTCCCTGTGGTTGATGGGCCAGCTCCTGTGCTATACGGTCTAATCCTCAGGGCTCATATTCTGACACTGCTCAAGAGACGAGTGTTCTTGTCTAGCCCAGTGGCTTGTGACTCCGACACCCTTGCCCAATTCAGGGCAGATGAGTTTGCTAAGAAGGGCTCTGGGAAGGGTGACATAATAGAAGATGTGGAATTGACAGAGGAGGAATTGAATATGTATTTGGATTTACATCCTTTCTCTAATGCTTCGCCGTACACTGTTGTGGAGACCATGTCACTTGCAAAGGCTCTTGTCCTCTTCCGTGAGGTTGGCCTGAGGCACTTGTTGGTCATACCCAAAGTCTCCAACGTAAGTCATCCTCCTTGGTTTTTTCTTTTTCTAATCAGTTGAAATTGTCATCAAAATATGCAACTCTCTTGTTTATTGCAGAGGGCTCCAGTGGTAGGTATATTGACAAGGCATGACTTCATGCCGGAACATATATTAGGCCTGCATCCCTCACTGTCTCAGAGCAGGTGGAAAAGGCTACGGGTTCGGCTGCCTTTTCTCTCTTGAAAAAATACTCAACTGCTGGCCAATATCAAACTGTATATAATTGTTCAACTCTATGATTTGTAATTCTTATTAGACTTTGTATACCTTGAATAATAAGCTCTAAGATTTATATATATATCTCTTTTATTTTTACAAACAACTTTTTATTAATATGGAATATACAGAAAGTTGTTCTTTTAAGGTAATTTTAAACCACTAGACTCCTAACACTTCCCGTTCCAAAAAAAAAAAAAGACTCCTAACACTTTTAGCGATGAGTTCTTTCTTCATAATAAGTCCTCCGTCCTCTCATCCTATACTCAGGAGGATATAACCAACTCTTCCTTTCACTTTGATTTATTTGTTTTTTCCTCTTTAAACAGCATGTATACCATATACGGCCTTGATTCTGAAAATATGTAGGACTCTGAGCCCACAAGTCGAACGCATTTGTTTTGTACAATAATGCTTCACCTACCCGCTTCTCCCAATTCCATATTTTTCTGTTTTTCAAAATTTTTTGGTGGAGAGTTTAACTCTGCCTCCTACTAAATTCACAAATACCAGTTTCTATGTGCGGTTATCATTAAGCCTACTGATTGAGAGTTTGGACCGAATACATGTTTTTCTTGGCCAAAATATTTTTTATATAATTGATAAGTGAAATCTCACATTCATTCTCAAAAATTGTAAGAATTATATTCAATGCAATTTATTATTTGCATCTTCATGTCATTGATAGTTAAATGATTATATATTATTAACAGACCTTATTGATATATAAATGAATAAATATTATCTCTGAAATGTTTACCACGGATAATATCATGAATAGAACCTGTAAAGAGGATTTTCTGGGAATCAAAACGGACATGAGGAAAGTCTACGATCAAATTGAGTGAGAGTTTTTAGACGTTGTTATATTCCGTACGATTTTCAATTCCACGTGGGTTTCATGGATCATGTGGTGCGTTAAATCAGTATCTTATCAAGTGTTGAGGAATGGACAACCTAAAAGATATATTGCCCCTCAAAGAAGACTTTGTTAGGGCGATCCATTTTTCCCATATCTTTTTATCCTTTGTATTAAAGTTTTGGTTGCTAATATTAAAAAAGTAGAAAGGGAGAATAAGGTGATAAGAATTAAGATTGCCACTGCAAACCCAATAATCTCATTTACTATTTACGGATGATAGTCTTTTCTTTTGTAAAGTAAAAACTCAGAATTCTAACTTGTCATGAAAATTATTCGAAATTAAAGTAAAGCGTCAGGACAAGAAATTAACTTAAATGAGTCCTCAACTTTGTTTGTTAAGAAAGTTTATAACTATAAAAAGGGGCATTTGAAAAATGTAATTAGAATCTCCACAGAAGGAGGAATAGGATCTTATATGGAGATTTCAGAGTGCTTACGAGGTTCAAAGAAAAAAATTTATAACTATGTTAGAGGAGGACTCAGTGACCGAGTTAGAGGATGGTCAAGGAAAAAAATTTGTCAAAAGGTGGGAATGAGATAATGATCAAATAAGTGGGAATGGCACTACCTACACATGTCATGCCGTGCTATAAACTTCTCCTAGATCTTAACTCAAAGCTTACGGGTGCTATCTTAAAGTTTTGGTGAAGTTGTAGAGGGAATGAGCGTAGTCTTCATTGGGTGGCTTGGGAGAAATTGTGTGAATCTAAATTTAAGGATGGGTTACTAGAAAAGAAATATTGGCGACTCATTCAATATCCAAATTCTTTAGTACCACGGGTACTCAAAGGAAGATATTTTTGTAAGGTTCAACCCTTAAAAGAAAAAAAAAACGAATCTCCCTTCTTTTGGATGGATGAGTACTTTCAGAACTAAGGCTTTAGAGGAAAAAGGTATACGATGAGAATTAGGATGGGGTTTTGATATTTCAGTTTTTCATGATTCATGGATCCTAGATGTTAATACGCAGCCAGCTTCCGGCCGATGAATGACTTTTCATCCTAACTTAAAAGTTTCATTTGATTAACCCAGTAATTAAGGATTTTCACTTACCTATCCTTCAAAAATTTATTTATCTCGAGGACATTCAAATTGTGAGAGGTATGAAGATTAGTTGTAACTATAAACCAAATACCTTAATTTGACATTATACTAAATTAAGGAGATATATGGTTAAGTTACCTTAATTTGGCATTATACTAAACTAGGGAGATATACAGTTAAGTCCGGTTATCGGTTAACAATGAATTTTTCGAAGAAAGAGTAGTGGGGTCCTAATTGCAAAGCTTTACAAGCTTTCGCTTGGAAGCTTAAAGTTCCCCCGAAGATTTCCCATTTTATGTGGAAAATTTCCTTAGGGGGCTCTTGAAGCTACTTATGGACTTTCAAATCGGAGTATGAGTTGCGAGAACATATGAAAAAGGTGTGGTTGTAATGAAAAAATTATTAATAATGCACACTTCGAGTGTCCGCATGATATGAGTGTGTGGAAGGAATCTAAGATTTTGTTGATTCAATTGAGTTTCCTTCTCTCTCGGTATTTTCAAATTTGGATTTTTGTATTGAAAATTATCATCTCGTACAAATTTGGAAATTACCCTAGCATGGTTCCCGTGGATTATGTGGTACATATGGGAATATAGGAATAAGAAGGTTTTTAAAATATATTTTGGGAGGAGGACTAAGTAAGAGAGGATGAGGAACTTGAGGATGATATTGAAGATCATGTGGACATAACAACATCATTAAGGTGTCATATTGATGGGTCGTGGAAAGATTCGGATCCAACCACTTGTTTGGGTTGGGTGTGTGATATTATGTGGTTTTTCGGGTTTTATAACCCATGTATTTGTTAGCTTTAGAGTCTTTTGCAAGTCTATATACTATATATTAGGTGTTTTAAGCATTTGGGATGATTTGGAGAAAGTGGAGCAAAAAGGAGCAAAATCGATAAATGGAAGATGCAGTCTCGGATTTGACTTTCATAAGTTGGACATTAGTTGAAGGCCTTCCCTGTACTCAAATTTGACCAAGCCGGTGCCAAAAGAAAGATATTTGCGTTATCTTTCATCTCCAAGTGGTTTTAAGTGATTCCCTTATGTGTAGCTCTGGATATGACCGTTTTAGTGAAGGTGTGTCTGATCTGTCGCGATCTGAAGAAGTCTGTGCATCTTCTCGATCGATGCACCCCCCCCCCCCATCGATCGATGCAGCCCTCAAAAAAACATGAAAATCTCTATTTTGCTGATTCTTTTGGGTCTGGTTGTTTACTTTTATCAGCCCAAGTATTGTAGGTCGTCCCTATTGTTATAAAAGGGATTTTCCAGTCATTGTTTAGGCTATGCCTTATTTTTTTAGGGTTTTTGATAGAGAGATTGTTTTAGGGAGAAGAGATTTATCTGAACCATTTTTATTTTCTCTTTTGATTTCGCTTATGCAATCTATTCAAAGCATGTTGTTTGTTTCATTCTCCATGTTTCAGTAGATTCATTGTTAGGTTCAGGGATTCAAGGGATTTATGAATCATAATTAGGGTTTTCATCAAATTAGGGTTTCATAAGAGTTCTTCATCTCACTTGTTCTTAATCACTTAGATATGGAAGGTACACCCAGTAATAAGTCTTAGGTTTATTGGCTGCACCGGAAGTATAGTTAATTTACTGGAAATAGTTTAGATGAGCAAGTGATTCTAGTTGCAAAGTAATTTGGACTAGATAGCTTGTGAACTTAACAAACCTGATTGAATGCATGCTTTACATATTATATTACTCAAAGGAATTTGGTAGTTTAGCTAACTAGGTATAGTTAGAGTTTCGCAGCGGAAGCTGGTTCTCTTTAGAATTTTGTTTGTGTTCTAGAACAATTTTTAGTTAGATTCCCTAGTAGATTCCCGCTTTGATTCAGACATCCCGCATAAATCCCGAGACCTAGCGTTTTCTCCATCTGGTTTACAACCTAAATTCAATCTTCCATTTACTTTTCATTGTCTTTCAATTTATAATCTTTTGTCTAGCTAAGTTTGAAACTAGATTTAATTGTGTTCTATAGTGCTATGTGGGATTCGACCTCTACATACTACATTTGCATTCACTGTGCACTTGCAGTTTTGTAGGGTAAAACACCTAATATATAGTATATTATGTGGTTTTTCGGGTTTTTATAATTCATGTATTTGTTAGTTTTATAATATACTATATATTAGGTGTTTTAAACAATGTTTACATCTTATGATCACATTTATAGGCTAAACGAAGTTGATCACATTTTATTTCGTTGTTTTGGCTTCATGTTCATTACAAAAAAATTCTTTATGCGTAGAAGATTTATTTTATTCCAAAACATGTGCTCGAAACAACAAAATTACTTGAATGTTTTTTTTTACATCAAAATAAACTATTTTTGATGTAAACATTAATAAGATGTAAACCTCAAGTAATTTTGTTGTTTCGAGCACATGTTTTGGAATAAAATAAATCTTCTACACATAAAGAATTTTTTTGAATGAACATGAAGCCGAAACAATGAAATAAAATTTGATCAACTTCGTTTAGCCTATAAATGTAATCATAAGATGTAAACATCAAAACTTGTGAAAAAAACCATCAAACTTATTTTTTTTGTGCATCGCAACCCCTCACCTAAAAGTTGTGCGAAACAAACTTATAACCTCGCAAAAACCCCGCAGTATAGACCTTGCTCATATTTCCTACGTGACACACGAAAACGAAGTTAAAAACTTGATGGTAAGATTCGAACGACGTCGTTTTTCATCAATTAATTAAATTAGGGATGTTGTTGTCAAAATAAAAAATATATATATATATATATATTAGGGATATGGTGCTTACTAAACATCTTCTTCTTCAATTTCCTTCCCAAACTCCATTGTTATACAATTCAGAACTCCTCGATGTCGGCGGAAGACTAAGAAGGAAGAGGTGTGTCGCGTCTGGTGAACCTCGTGTACTTTTCTAGGATTGAGAATCTCTCACACGAGAACCCCTTAAATCCACCAAAATCGATGGGAAGATTCACAGCGATTGCTTCTTCTTTCTCTAATCAGAGCAACCATAGTGGCCAAAAGGTCGGATTTGGAATGAAACTCCAATTCATCCGCGAAATGTTTGAGATTCGTCGGCAGAGAGTTGACAGAGATGCGAATGCTATAATCTTCAGCGATAGAGATCATTTTCCGGCGAGTTCTTGAATTAGAAAAGCATATAGAGATCCGTAACCTATTTTAAAATCGAGAATATAGATTCGATTGAAACTTCATTTGTTCCTCGTCTTCTTTCGGTGGCTTGAGAAACCCGGATTTGGATTCTGGTTACAATAACTGGGTCGGCTCTAGAACCCGTGTCGAATCCACCGAAGCCAGAAGAACAAACCAGATCCAATACACCTACTCCTCCAGCCATTATTAGCCTCATAATGCTCTGTTCACGGAAAAGGCAGCACCACCGGCAGATGTGGGACCACCACCGTGTGAGGAAAATAGTGTGGTGGACCGGTGGTTGAAGCCGAAAAAAATGGCGTTGGACTGCGAATAGAGTCTAAAGGACTATGGAAAACCACCATTGTTGACAATATGACATATACGCTCTTATATCTTTCTTCCATGGATTATGTGCCTAGATTTCTTCAATTTTTTTGTTTCTATACTAATATTTAATTAAACGATACATAGATTTGATTCAATAATATGAATTGTGTTTGATTTCAGTTTTTTGTAAATTATGAAAACCCAGAAAAAGGAGACGAGTTGGGTTCGTAAATTATGAAAACAATTCATGGGTTTTTTTTTGTTATGGAACCTGTTTGTCTTTTTTTTTTTTTAAGTAAAATCTCATGTTGTTTTTTTTGGTAGAGCAAAACTTCATGTTGTTTTTAATTCGACGAAAACGACGTCATTTAGCTCTTGCCGTCAATTATTTAACACCGTTTGCTCCAGCCACGTAGGCAATACACGCGCGGGCTATATTGCGGGGTTTTCTTGAGGTGAGGAGTTTGTTTCGCACAACTTTTAGGTGAGGGGTTGCGATGCACAAAAAAATAAGTTCGCTGGTTTTTTTGCACAAAACCCTAAAATCATTGATGTTTATATCTTATTAATGTTTTTTGAGGTTTTCAATAATAAATATCTTATTTATACTATGATATTTTTGTGTACCAATATTTTGTTTGTAAATATATTTAGTTTCTAATATATTAAAAATTTGTGGTAGCGATTATATATTTATAAGTTTCAATATCTTTATATGTCTTCTGATGGAATTTCCATGCACCAGGTGTTTTGTTTAGTAAATTTGCTAAAACGTTAGGACAAATAAATATACATAATATTTTAAATTGTCTTATTATTGAGATATTATAATTTTCAAAAATAGAGGATTTTAAGAGACAAATTTTCATCGTATGTGTATATATTTATGAAGCAAATGTGATGTATGTGGTTTGTATAAGTGTTTATAGTATTTCAATTGCATATGGTTGTGTAAAATTTTGGAAAACTTTTTTCTCGAGAACTTGTTTATAAAAAGGTGAATATTTATAATCTTTTTCCTTCTAAAATTTGACAACATATTTTTCCTTATTTACTTTCTTTTTTCTTTATATTATTTTGATTAAAAAAATCTAATTTTTATTTTTTGTAGTAAAATTTTCATCTTATCGATTGCACATTTACACGTAGTAAGATCTAATTGGAAATTTTTTTTTCATGTGGTTAGATTTAAATTAGAGTTTTTGCATGTGCCAAAATCTAATGTAGGGGTTTCCATTTTGGGTAACAGGAGGGGAAATAGCGGGAATGGTTAACTAGAGTATTGAAAAGCATATCTTGAAGTGTTCTCAATTAGGATACGAATGGAAAATTGGGCAACATGACAAAAAATTCGAAACCGGGACTGGTTAAACAAAATTGGGGTAGATAAAATTAGGACCAAAACTCTCATTAATTTGGGCAAGGGCCGATTCCGGAACGGGTATTTCGGGAAATTTCGGGAATTTTTGAGTAATTTTCCGTCCATTAATTTTAAAAATTAGATGCAAACGGATAATTTAGGTAATTTGGATAATCCGTTCCCATAGATTTTTCCTTCTTTTATCTGTTTGCATAAAATAAATGGTTTCAAACTGGAAAAATTGATTAACCGAGAAAGAGAATGAGACGTGAATTTTGAAACGTGTATGAGATGAGATGAGGCTCCCGTCCCAAAATAGACAAGGCTAATCTGATTAGAGACATGAATCTGTATATAAAAGGTAAGATTAATCTTAATATGACATTCATATGTTATCAAGTTTATCAATATCTCTAGATTACCAATGAACGTATTAATTATTGTAAAATAGTAACCAAGAATATATTGCAAAGATATATATAATTTTTCTTTATGAAATAGTCTACTAAAAGTGGGACGTATCTAGATTTCCAAGAATTTTAAGATACAGATACGTGGCTTCTGAGTATCTGGGTTTAAGGTATATATTTAAAATCAAGATATTCACGGATATTCGGATCCGTAAAAAAAATATATATATATATATATAATTTTAATTACAAAAGCAATATTTGATATAATATCTTTGAAAATAAAATATTATATATTATAAAAACATAATTAAAATTAAATTTTATACATCTTTTATATAAGAAATCACATAATATATGTAAAAATATATTTTTAATATATTTAATGGTTTGAATCCTGATATCTGGACCTCAAAACTAAGATATCCGGATCCAAATTCAATTTGGACGGATCCTAGATATTACAATCCGGATCCGAACCCCCCCCCAACCCCGGCGCATATCCAAATTTTCGGAGCCGATAGAAACGAATCTCCGATCCCGGATAATAATTCCACCCCTATAATATGCTATGGTTAATTATCATACGTAAGATGAAATTTTTAGGTACAATTCAAAAAAAAAATGAAAATATTTTAGCATAATAAAATAAATCATTAATCCCACTCCCGGCGCAAGTCGTATCTAGTAGTAATAGTAAAACCCAAAATATTGATCCAATTTGCTTAGGTGTATGATTTTGTAGGATCGTATAATATTAGTAATGTATTTCAAACTCAAATTATAAGCGGTTTCTAGCATAACATTATAACGACCTAATATTATACAACTATCAAATCTACAAATGATTTCAGGACATTCCCAACACAAATTGATTCGAAGCTTGTGAATTTAGCATTGCGAATTCAGATTGGAGTGGATGATGTTGTTCTAACAAATTACGGGATATAGGTGCTAAACTCTTGTTCAACCCCCACAGATGACCCTTAAATGTGGAGGCGGAAAATCCACACTTTTGATTTTGTGCATAAGTTTGAATCAATATGTATCACACATTTTCCAAGTAACTTTAAAAATTTTGGCTTCAATATGTATCACACATTTTCGAAGGAACTTTAAAAATTTTGGCTTCAAGATTCGTAAAACTGGGTGTTATATCGAAGAATTAAATAAATGAATACAAAAACATCTCTTTCGTCTCAAAGGGTACAATATTCTCTACTTATTAAAAAGGTTCTTAAATATCTCTCTTTTCATGACAAACTCACATAAGAAATGTCACTTCTTTTTGTTTTGATACAACAAATGGATTTCTTTAGTCAGTAATGAAGTGCATTCCTGAATATGAATTAAGTTTCAGAAACAGGTATCTCAAAATCCGCAACAAAATACTAAATGCATATCATCCACTAGATTTAGACTAACGCATATCACCCAGCCCGCAGGTACGACTTTGTTTTCATTATACAAGCTAGTGAAGACGCAAGACCAAAACCTAATCAAGCATTATACAAAATGGTAAGCCTAAACCATAGATAATCCAAAGTAAGATTTTCTTTCCCAAGTTGTCTTTTGTCTATCATCATTCATAGAAAGCTCAAGCATAACAACAAAAGAGAGAGTATTACTTCAATAAAACTAAATAATATCTAACAAAAACAGAAGATGATTGTAAGAAAATCAAAACCAAACCAACAGGAAGAAAAGAACAGAGATATAACCCTGTTTTACAGATTTTAATCTTCTTCCTCTGCTTCGTTCTCGGCAATGTTGAAGTACCTCAATTCATAGAGGTTACGGTCTTTGTTCGCTGCAATCACTCTGAGCCAGTCCCTCACGTTATGCTTCTTCAAATACTTCTTTGTCAAGTACTTGAGATATCTGTAAGTCACAAAAACACAATCAACGAATTACACTTAGACATTAGCTAAAAACTCAGAATCAAAGCAATGTTCATTCCTACAGATTCTAATTCTACATTCAATTTGTATCCACTTAAACTGGTTTTAAGTTCAATACCTCTTGGAGAATTGGCCATCAGAAGTGACGGTGATCTTGCTCTTCTCACGAGTGATTTTCACAGTTTCACCGAGTGCACCTGCTTTACCACCGACCTTAATCCTCTCCTGAAGAAACTTCTCTAGCGAAGCAATCTCCATGATCTTGTCATCAACAGGCTTTGAGCAATCAATGGTGAAGGCGACTCCCTTCTTCTTTCCCTTAGGAGCTGCTGCACTGCCCCGACTCATTTTCAGCTCTCCTCTCTGCACGCCATGGATAATGTTAACAAATGATACCACGATTTATCTGGAAAAATTGGATCTGCATCTCAAACTAAACTAGATTCTTCTTGTCGATGATAAGTTTCTAAGTTCGTCAATTACATTGCCAGCAAAACGAAAACAAAACCGAGTGGATAAGATAAAGTAAATTCGTTTCTTCTCGTCCTTTTCATTTTCATATCTCACGGGATAAAATCTAAGAGATTGAACAACAACAAATCTATTTCATGGAGGATGTGAAGATTATTTAGAATAAAGAGGGACGATAATAGCGTACCTGTAGCTCCGGAGGAAAATCCTAGAAGATGGAACTGTACGAAGTGACGAGCGGCGTCTTTTGATCTTGAAAGAGAGAAATGCGTCTAGGGTTTTAAGGCTTTAAAGCTCTTCCAGTAAATCAGGTCTTTAGTTATTTTATTTTTAAGTTTTATGCATTTTGTGATATAAATTGCGAAATCAACCCCAATTTATTCATTTAATCCAAAGACCCCCAAAACTTCGTACCTATTTATGTTAAATCTTGACTATAAAACTCCATTAGAGAACATGTTCCGCGGTCTGCGCAGTAAGAGATATTAGATAGGTTACTAACTAATAATCATCAAAAATATTAGATGATAATTAAATATAACATGAATATTCGTTTGATTGTAAATGGTGAAACAAACGTGATTATCTAAAACTCATTTGCAACCTAAATGAGTATAAGAGGAATCCTTATATTTATGTTATTACTATATGGTGAACCAAGGAAAAATCGTGATACATAGGAGCGAAAAAGCAATCTTCATAAGTCAAATAAATTAATCTAAAATCCTACCACTATCTTGTGAAACCAAAGAAAAATCATAACACAAAGGAGTGTAACAACAATCATTATCCTTATAGACAAAAATGCGAACTATGATGACATGATTAAAAGAGAAGAAGCAAAAGGAATTTAATGGAGACATAAGTGAAGAGTGTCGGATTTGCATGTCATTGTGCATAATGTTATAATCGAAATAGAAAAAAAAGACAGTTTATTTCGACTCTGGTTCTAATTTTAAATACTTATATGTGGATGAATTTTAACCCCATCCCCTCTTTTATAAAGTCAAGCACATTAATATACAGTAAACTATACTTAAAATGCTTACTTATGGAGAAACCTAATATCTAATATGAGTACAAAAATACTAAAAGATATATTTGTAGAGGAATATGAATCCCAACTTCTCCTTTTAAACCCAAAAATATTAATATACAAGACATGATTCCTAAAATACTTACACGTGGAGGATTCTAAACCTTGCTTCTTCGTTCACAAATCCAAGCATATTAATATACAATACACGATAGTTAACATACATATGGAGTAATCTAACAATAATTACTATTAAGAACTATGTTAACTACTATATTGCTTTGCTCACAAAATCTTGAGCTTTTTAGATTGATTTTATGGGCAATGAACAGATCTGGCAATAACTACTATATAGCTTTGCTCACAAAAATCTTGAGCTTTTTAGATTGATTTTATGGGCAATGAACAGATCTGGCAATGAACAAATTATGAGATCTTAAAACCGTGAGTTACAAGTGTACAAAAAGAACTAAAAGTACCATGACATGGACAAAAGATATGCATCTATACAAAATTGTGGTTTTGACAGTTTTTTGTTGGAGATTTAAGAGTAATTAATCGGGTTGGTAAACCTTTCGGATTTATGCCAATTGAATTACGGAGTTAGAAAATTTTCCCAAAACCCACCATGGCGACTTCCTGAATCAGCATTTACTGCATAGGTGAGATACAGTGGGTTTACTATACATTACACCACCGAAGTAGTCTTAAACGTATCGAAAAGTTCATAACCTTAAAAAAATTAAACCATAAACCAACATTACCGCATTAACCCTAATCGATATTCATAAATGAATGATTTTACTCCGCTGTTGTTCTAATTCTAGATTGAACAGCCTACCCACCTTTCAAAAGAAATGTAATGTCACTCAACACATCATTCAACAAAATATCGCAGTTGGATCGTAATGCATCCCTGAGAAGCATGTGGAGGTAAAAATATACAGATACCAAATCAAGGTAAAAGACAAACTGAATAACATTAAAAAAAATCACATAAAATCTTGTTAAATTTATAATAGAAAGAACTGTGACTTGTGAGTGAAGAAATCGGTGAAAATAAAAAAAAGAGAATAACATATACTCAATTAAAAATAGAGATGAAGACTCTTCTTTCTCGTTCTCCTTTTGGGATGATAATCGCTAATAAGTAGATGTAAGTAAATAAATGTGTTTTTATTTCCTTAATGATAATTCATAAAAAAATTCATTTTCCTTATTTCCTTATTTTTTTTGTATTTCTTAACTCCACTCTCATCTCCATCATTGGTCTTATGAGTAAATTCCAACCAATCACTCCACGAATTCTATAGTTATGCTTTAATCTCCATCACTCGATATATGAATAGATCCTAAGTTATCGCTTTACAAAAAAATTTGGTTCAGTTGAATCATATTTTTTTCCCCAATAGAAAAGGGTAAAACATTTTTAAATTTGAAAACTTAAAATTTGTAAAAAAAAATATGACCATTTTTTCGTTAATTCATGTTTTCATTGCTAATTCATTCTTTCATCTTATATTATTATAAGCGATAACTCAATATTTTATAAAATGTAAAAAAAAGTATACAATACCAAACAACGGTTAAGACATATTAAACCTTTAAAACAATACATCAAAACTTTTTCTTCTTCTTATCTAAACCTACGTAGATCAATCTCTTTCTCTTCTTGTTTTTGTTCTTTTTAATCAAACCTAATCATGATTGTGTTGGGAATGTCCTAAATCACACTTGTATTTACTATTGTATATAGTTTTCGAGATAATACAATACCAAACAACGGTAAAGACATATTAAACCTTTAAAACAATACATCAAAAAATTTTCTTCTTCTTATCTAAACCTACGTAGATCAATCTCTTTCTCTTCTTGTTTTTGTTCTTTTTAATCAAACCTAATCATGATTGTGTTGGGAATGTCCTGAAATCACACTTGTATTTACTCTTGTATATAGTTTTCGAGATAATACAATCATGTGATACTAGGTGATTACAATGCTTTGCTAGAAGCCACTTGTAATCTATGAGTTGAGAACTCATTGCTAGTATTATATGATCCTATAGGGTCACACACCTAAAAAAACTGGATAAAAAATGTTGGGATTGATCATTAGTGTAATGATCTGATTAGTGCATATTTGATATGCATTAATGAAGTTTCTGTGAGTGTGTTGATCGACACACCTATTGGTGTATGCATTAATATATGATATGTATTAGTTTTGTTCCTCAAACTAATATCAAGTACCCTTGATGTCTTTCCAATCTTTTCAAGCTGTCAAGACTCATTTCATTGTGCGATGGGCTTGCCAAAGCAAGGTATCCAAAATTACATGAGTAAGGCAGATGGTAATCGTTCCCATGTGACTTAAGAGATTGGTTTACCTGACTAAGCCATCAAAACGGTTTTGGGTTTAGAGACATAGAAGTGGATTAGACATGAGATGTCTAACTCATGACCAAGAGTTACATTGGATGTAATTAGCAAAAGTTGTTGCTCTCCTAGATAGCTAAGATTTGGGCGATGAGCCAAAGCTCACTCAAGTTTTAGTGAAGTATGGATCTTGGATTGTTATATTCAAATTGAGGAAACATTGTTTTGAATATAACGTGAGTTTTCTTAATTGTTAAGATTTCTCTTTTCTTGATCATCATAACTAAACTCCTTTTCCTTTCTTTGATTCAGCTATGTCAACCACTCAACATAACTCATTCTCCCTGATATCCGTCCTTCAGAAGGAAAATTTGAATGGATCAAACTTCCTCGAATGGTATCAGAATTTGAGAATTGTTTTCAAGTAGGAGAAAAAAGAATATGTTCTTGAAAATGTTCTCCCTGCAAAACCGATGCCCAATTCCCCACATGCAGAGATGAATGCTTGGGATAAGCATTCAAATGATGTGGTCGATGTGTGTTGTCTCATGTTGGCTACCATGAACTCAAACTTGCAGAAGCAATATGAGAACATGGAGTCGCCATTTGAGATGATCACTAGCCTGAAAGGGATGTTTCAGGAGCAGACACGAACTGAGAGATACTAGACGGTTAAGTCTCTCATTGAGTGCAAGCTACCAAAAGACGGTCCAGTTAGTGCTCATGTCATTAAGATGATAGGTTATATTGATAACCTAGAGAAACTAGACTGCCCCCTTAGCTTGAATTTTTTTTAGGATTCTTAATATGATTAAAACCTAATCAAATCCAACATATTGAACTCATATTTGAATTTGTAAAAGACCCTAAACAAATCTCTTCTTCTTAAATCTTCTACTTCAAACCTACAAATTATTCTCATGAATACTTATATTTGAATTTCTAAAAGAACCCTAAACAAATCTCTTATTCTTCTCATGAACACTCATATCAAAATTTACGAATACTAATAATCCTAAAAAAATTATGCTTTTCCCATTTATCAAAACGTAGACGTCAAAACACCCACCACCTAGGTTCGATCTGGGTTGGCTACCAGAGTTTTCACATAGGTGGCTACAGAGTTTTCACATGGCTTTTTTGGCCTCAGGATTAGTCGGCTAGCTTTGACTCTCGGTGTCGGTGTTTGAAAAGGACCCAACTGCGTTGCGTCATCGGTCCCTCGAGATACGGATTACCTGAGTTATAAAAAAAATAATATATATGTTTTTAATCTTCTACTGATATTAATTCGTTTTTGTTTATTAATTACAAGTTTATCAAAATTTGAACCGAATTCAGAACATAGTTTTTCAAACCGAACATAAAAAACAGTCTATTGAGATATATTTTTCAAAACATGAAACTAAACTAAACAAAAAAAAAATTGAATATCCTACCTCAATTAATAAAGCCATTGGAAACAATTTGATATCAAGACTGAAAGCATTTCAGGAATTTGAGCTAGCTAATTTTATATCCAAATGACAAGTTCCTAGTTCTACACAGAATTAGACTTGCTCTAAAGTTTCGACGATGAAAATTGCAACAAAATATCCCTTACCTCAAGTCAAAAGGAACCGATATGAAAACAAAAGAAATATTTATACGATCAAGACAAATATCGAAAAAATAAATGAGTTATAAACATATAAGTATTGAATCTTACGAGTTCCTAAACTAATGAATCTTTATATTTGGATTTGGTATTATCTCACCACAAATTTTTACCAACCCAAATAATGTAAAGTGTGAAAATTTTCAAAATTATATTTCATATTACTTAGAAGAGTAACAACATCTTTTTTTCCAACACCTTCACTTTTTTTTATAGTATTTTTTTGATTCAAGAAAAACAAAAAAAATCACATAAGGAAAGGCGTCAACAATACCAATAACATTGAAATGAAAAAGAATTGGATACAAAATAAAAAAATAAAAAAGTTTCGTAAGATTAGAATAAATATAATTTTGTGTATATTAATAAATAATTATTTATATAAGTTTTGGATTTGAGATCTTGTCTTATATGGTATTATAAAGTTGTACACCATGGATGTCTCTTCTTCTTCTCATTGTCCTTTTAGTTCTTCTTTTAAGTTTTAAACATAAAAACGCAAGATGCTTCTTTCTTCTTACGCAAACTGCTTCTTTCTTCGATGATGTATAGCCGAAACTCATCTCTTTTTTCTTCACCTTCTCCAGTTCTCCTTCTCCTTCTAAACGCAAGAAGCTTCTTCAACAAAAACATAAAAAATGCAAGCTGCCTTTTAAAAGTTGTAGTAACACAAAACTTTGTATTACACATTAACAGTTACTCGTTTGTGAGTGATGAAGATTCGAGATATCTTTGTAGCTAGTCGAAGATATTGCATTTCACTGGAAAAAGAATGGAAAAGCAAATTGAATAATCAATTTAATACTGATTAATAAAGTATAGAATTATACTAAATGTGGATTAATAGAGAAGAGAAATGTCACTTCTATGATCTTTGATATTTCTTTTCTTTAGGATTATGATCTTTGATATTTCTTTTCTTTAGGATTCTTTTACTTTGCTCAGTCTGTGGTAGACCCATAACACCGCTCAAAGGACCTTTATGATTTATCTATAGTTTGAATGTCAGATCTCCTCGACCTCCTAAGAGTAGTTAGAGCAGCTTCATCGTAGGTTCTTAACCCGGAAACCAAAAAAAAAAAAATTCTTTATATAGGAATTTTAAGACATCGTTCCTTAACATGTGGCACATTCTGATTGGTTCGTTTATTTTTCAAAAAATATAATAAAAAAAATAAAATTTTTTTAAGGATCCCAAGGAAATGAAAAAAGTTTAACTCTCTCACCACTTACCGGAAATGAAAAAAGATGGAGTAGAAGCATCAACTAACATATCCACCGCAATACAGTTTTAATCCAAAAACTATTCTTGCATATTCTTGAGCTAACTGCATCAACACGGGACAAATTTTAGAAGTAGGAAATGATCAAACAGACCATGATCCGCTATTCACAAAAAAAAAAAAAAGGACCCATGATCTACAAACACAGTACAAAAATTTCAAAAAAAAAAAATTTACAAACTATAACAGATCATGCGATTTAGAAAGAGACATAAAATAAAAATCATGGTCACAAGCTCTCCATGTAAAAATTTCAAGCAAACATCACTAAGCACAAAGTGTATTTAGAAAATGATCGAACACAAATACCACATAAAGAGAAAGGTTAAACAAATCAGCCACAATCATTTACTGCTCATAAAAAAATGGTCGATCGCGCTTCTAATCTTCGTCAAACCAAGTACTTCTAGAACATTCAGAGTATCCAGGTCTTTCACTATAAATCTCTAGCTCAGTCGCATGCTCTTCCATTCTCTTTATGTCAAATTCTCGCACACCGTTCTGAAAATTGATAAAAATCGAACAATTGTTGATTCATATCTCAACTCTTATATACAATTCCGTAAACAAAAATCACAGCTACTAAAACATCTGCTGATTCGAGTATGTAACTAATGATCAACTCTCCAAAGTAAAAGAAACCCCAACATGTGCCATCGGTTCTACTCCTTCTGAGATTTCTTGTTACATAAGCAATCTCTTAACTTTGCATCAATTAATAATTATACTCCATTGCAGTTTAGATAACTATTAGAAAATCAGCCGCCATCAAAACATCAACTATTAGTATACAATACAATGCATTTCAATGTGTGTCACTTTGTATTGGACTCGGATGAGATCGGGTTTTAGAAGAAACTGAGAATGCGAAAGAACAAAAAACTGAGAGTTGTTTGTTGTCAATTTCAAAGAGATTTAAAGAGATTCGGCAAGATCGACGAAGACAAAAACTCCTCAGAGATTTAACCCAATTAAAACCAATACCAGAAACACTCTGCAACGAATCAAAAGCCAATAGAAAGAACCGAGTAAGAAATATACTCAGAAGCTCAATACCACAATGATCATCAGCGAAGAACTATGAACATATCACTAATCGACATCATGTATATGAAAAACGTATCCTAGATATCGAAACAGAGCTTAATCCAATACAACTATGATTCAATATTTTTAGCTTATGAATAAGGACAGAAAAAATCCAATATTGTGGCGATTTCAAAGGATAAATATGGTGCCTAATGAACATTATTTATAACTAAAGTGATTTAGGGTTTTTAACAACCGACTATAACATATGGCTCTATCCTAATTTCCTTTACGATATATCCAATTTTTTAAGAAGATTTCCTTCGAGATATATCCTACAGTATCTAAGAATATCTAAAAGTGGAATACCAAAACCAACAAACCGATATAACCAACCTAACCTACAATAATATTAAACCAATCGGTTCATTAAGGTCTATTTTGTAATCAACCACCCCAACTTTCACTCTGGAGCATTCTTACTTCTCTTTTAATATATACTAGATTTTGACCCGCGCGGTGACGCCCGTGATGTTTTTTTTTTCATTTATTCTCAATTGAAAAAATAAATTAAAATATGTATTTGGTTTAAGTGAGTTTTGTGAGCGATTTGTGTATATGATTGTAGGAGATTTTTGAGATTAATAATATTATGATATTGATCCGGTTAGGTGCGGTGTGGACCAGTTTTTGGTTGGGTTAGGTTTGGGTTGAACGAAAATACCATATCTGGGTACGGTTATCGGTTAATGGAAAACTATTTACCCCTTCAAAATTTTACAACTTGGAGTTGTTGTCTTCACCGTCTCATCGTCTTCACCGTCTTCTTGGTCGAATCTCCGTCGTCATCGATTATGCCTATTCGATCTTTATCGATTCCAATTTGTATGGTTTAATACTAATAAATTATGACAATTAAATTAAAAACTAAAAATGGAAATATCCATACTAAAATCACAAAATAAAGTCTGTAAATAGAAAAAAATAAAGGATTTGCAATTTTGAATTTGAAATAAAAAAGACTAATTTAACTAATTACGGGAGTTAAAGAAATGAAAAAAAAAAAGTCTTAGGGAGAAAAATTCCCAACGACAAAAAAATAAATAAAAAAATAATAAAAAAAATTTCTTTTATCATAACATTTTAGGATTTCCTTTTGAATAAATTAAGATTTAAATTAAAAACGAATTTATATAGTATACATATACTTACATTTTAATTCTCAAATATATGGTTGGTGAAGATTAAAGTATTTTTGAATATTAATTAGATGTACATGTATATATTATATTTTACGTATGGAATAACAAAAAAAAATACAATGAAAAATAAAAATAAATAAGGAGAATAATGTATGTATAATTCAGATAAACGAAATAAGTTATCGATTCGGTCGTCGTGTAGATAGGATACATTAGCAACTAATAAACCATTGAATTCAACACGGACATAATCACAAAGGAATACCATCAATATAGTTATCTTGTAAAGACACAAAAGAAAACGAAACACTACATAACATATGGAAAAACCTGCGAGGTTTTTTTCAGGATAGACAAAAGAAAATAAAAAACATTTTATGAGAAGATGTAAGAGATCTTAAAGGATTTGATGGAGAAAATTTTAAAGTAAAACCATCAACACAAATGAAAAATAAAAACAGAAATAATATACAGTTAATATGTTCTTGATGGATAAAAAACAACTCTTAAACAAACCTTGTGAAAAAAATGAGACGATGGTAAAAAAAGAACAAAACGCAATATAATAATATGATTAATCTAAAAATAATAATTTTTTTAGTTAAATAAAAAAACGTAAAAAAATTAAAAATGCCGAATAGAAAAGTAAGAACTTAATTTAATAAAAAATTAAACTAAAAATAATAATTAAATATAAATAAAAAAATAGAAAACAACTAAATAAATTGGGGGGATAATTATGAGGTAGTATTTTGTTAGTGATGAGAAAAATTTGGTAATAATCAATACTGCTGACAATGAATTTTTTTTTTTAAAAATGTTAAAAATGTGAAAATAATAAAGCAAAAAAATATAATCAAATTAAAAATATATTCCGTTATAAGGATAGTAAATAATTTTTTATAAGAAATAAACAGAAAAAGAATTTCAAAAAACAAATGGAAAATTATGAAAATGAAATAAAAAGAACATCAATCTCATATATGTTCTTTTCAATCGCATCTTCCATCAAATTCTCATATTTCATTTTTTATCGGACAAATCACTTCCCAATTAATGATGGCAACCCACATAAAGAACTTCGTCGCTCAAATAGCCAAAATTTTATTAAAAAAACAATCACGAACATAGATTATAGACTATGTAATTATCGTGATCAACCCGCAATAACAAAGCATCATCAATATGTTCACGCAAAGGTTGTCGATGTAGAAAATCAAAACATAAACAAATAGAAAAAAAAACATAAATTGAATAAAATAGCAAATTTTTCGAATAGCTAAAGAAAAATTCGATTCAGGTTTTTGGTGTTGTAGATGAAAGGATAATAAGTTATAGGTTGTGGGTATATATATATAGATAAAGTGATTTTACTTTCAAAATAGGGTTTCGAAATATTAATGTCGTGATTTCCGTTAACGAAAAAAAGATACCGAGATTTTATGGCCGTAGATATAGGAAACTACATTTATTATGGTAAATTCAAAATGAGAGATTTTAGAAATAAGATATTTAATGCCAAAATCTTTAATAGGGATTATTAGAATCGTCCATAAATTCCCAAAATGGATTTTTTTTGGGATTATTAGAATCGTCTATTAATTGTATTAATTGAGGTTTCAATTCAAATAGATAATTGTATTCAAATTATTTTCCGTTTTAATTTTGAGACGTAAATGTAGGTTAGTTAATATTTTCATTACTAAAATATAGTGATTGTATTTAATTATTCCCATAATATTGATTTCGAAATTATTGATTTTAAAAATTTGATTTTTTATTTTGAAAACATAATTGACAGGTCAAAAATGAATAGTCAACCCTAAAATCTAGGGAATATCTCCAAATCCGAAAACTATTAAAAGATATTCCTTAATTTTCATTTCCAGAATCTAGTGATTGTATTTAATTAATTTTTTTTTTTGTCATGGTAATTAATGATTTCCATCATATTGAATTTCAAAATTTGAATTTTTATTTTGAAAACCACAATAAAATTTTTAACGAAATTTATTTTTCAGACTGTATTTTATTAAATACAATTCTACCCTTCAAATCATTTTTAAAAAATCTTAATGACATTGGTAATATATTTAATTTTATTGATAAGGGTAAGAATAATTTCCTAATTGTACTTCACTTTTAATAGTATTAAGATATATATATATATATATATATATCTATATATATTAAATTCATTGATATGATATTTTAAAAAAGGCGTAAGTGAAAGAAATTTTTACTTCTCATTTTAGAAATCAAAGTAGATGTCTCTAAATATTTTTCTATTTAAAGCCGTATTCTTTTTAACATACAAATGTTTACCAATTCACCAAATACATCTACATAAAAAAAAATATATAATATAATTAAAACTTCTTATTAAAGAAAATAATTAAAAAACAAATTTAGTTTGTATTTCTCTTGTTCCCAAAAATATCACTAAAACTGAAAACCTTAAACTTAAAACACAAACTTCAAATCCTAAATGGTAAAATGGGAACCTAAATTCTTGAGGACTAACATTAATATAATGATATGTTAATGTTGACGTTTCTGTGTTACCCGAGCCCTTAAATAATAAACTTGTTTTCATTTTAAGATTTAATCCTAACTCCTTCTTTATAAACCCAAGATAATGCACAATAGTTAACCTACATATATTTGAGGGAATTTAAACTCTAGCCCCACCTTTATAAATAAAAGTACATTAATATACATTACATGATAGTTAAAATACTTATCGGTGAATGAATCTAAACCTTAAACTCTTATTTTTAAACTCGATTGTTTACATTCTTAAATAAAATAAAAATGGAGAAATTGCTTAAAATACACCACAATTTCATTTTTTTGACAAAACTACACCGTCGTTTCAATCAAATGCACAACTACATTTTCAGAGTAAGGAAGTTACAGTTACCCCCTTATGACCAAACAAAAAATACGAAACCGCAATTACCATTTTAACCTTCGCGATTGTCAGACTTCCTTAGAAGTCTAACAAATTAAATTAGTATATTTAAATTATAAAATTGTAGGAAAATATTTTGCTTTACTTTTCTTATACAGAAATTAAATATAGACGATGCTGAAGTATAAAAATTAAAATTTCATAAAATTGAATAAAATTAATTAAGGTAAGTTAAATTATGCTTTGGCCTATAAAATTTCAGACTTCCTCGAGAAGTCTGAAACAAATTTAAATAGTAAATTTAAGTTTAAAAATTGAAAATAACTTTTTTGTTAAAAATCTCTTTACATAAGTTAAATATAAACAATTGTGAAGTATGAAAAATAAATTTTGTAAAATTGAATCAAATTTAAAATACGTAAGCTAAAAAGAGGCTCTAAACCTCAAAACATGCATTGTATTGGAAACATTTACATGTAACTTTAGGGTTAGATTCATAGTTCAACAAATTTACATTTGAAATTTTAAATTTGCACATATAGGTTATAATGTGCATATATTTAACGAATTTGATGCTTCATAGATGTTTTGTTTCAAAATTTTAACTTATAACTGATAAATATTAGATTTAGGGTTTCGCAGACTTCCAAAGAAGTCTGAGAATTTTGGGGTTTCTCAGACTTCTCGGAGAAGTCTGAATCCTGTTTAATTTGAAAATTTAAATTTAAATTTTTTTAAAAAATTATGTGATAAAATTTTTTAATACATAAATTTCACATACTCATTGTTGACGTATATAAATTAAAATTACATAAAATTTAATAAAATTGAACCATTGGAGATGAATTTGGATCTAAACACAATTTTGTGGTTTCTTAGACTTCTCTAAGAAGTCTGAATCGACTTTAATATGAAAATTTAAATTTTAAAAATTTATAAAAATTATTTTATACAAAATTTTTAATACATGAATTAAACATAATACAGTTGATTTATATAAATTAAAATTACATAAAATTTTATCAAAATTAGTTTATAAGAGATAAATTTGGATCGAAACACCATATAGGTTAGAGTTTAGGGTTTAAGGGCTCAATATTTGTTGGGTTAGATGGAGAGTTTGTAAATTTTTCATAAATAATGTTAAATTTACATATATTGATTAGTTTGTGATTATGATTAATGAGTTTGATGTTTGTTATAAGTTTTTAATATAAAATGAGGGTATTTAAGTAGTATTTAGTAGATTTAGGGTTTGTCAGACTTCTTGGTGAAATCTGATTTCCATCACAGACGGTAAAATAAGTTTGGTATCAGACATCTTAACGAAGTCTGATAACACTTTTTAGAAAATGCGGGAACTTTACCTCCTGAAAATTTAAGAATTCTCGCTCTATTAAATTACGGGAAAATGAGTTGGAACCAAAACTTACCCCACATATAAATATTTTTTTACCAATTTACCTTAAGCGTGGTCCACAAAAAAAATTTGGGTAAAAAAAAAAAAGTCTCGAGTCTTTCTCTCAACTCTCTCTCGCGAAACCCTAGCGCCGCACTCTCTCGCTTCTCCTTTGTCGCCGACCAAATCTTCTTTCCAGTGAGCATCTCCGGCGTCGCCACTTCTCATTCGTTCTCCAACGATGAAACCGGCGAAGACTCCCCCAACCGTGCCGTTGTGACTTCCCTCTCTCTGTTTCTATGTGTCCACCACAGATCTGAGCATCCGCCGGCGTCGGAAACCCTCGCCATGGCATTACAGATCGTGAAACCCTCCACCACTTTGTTTTTCTTCCCCCGTTTTTAATGCTTCTCATGATTCTTTTGCAAATAATTTTAATAAGTTTCAATTTTTTTGTTCTGGGTCTTGAAATTTTGAGCTAATTTCAGCTATGGGAAATTGCTTAGCGAATAAAAATGGGCTGGTGATGAAATCCCAGCAAAACGGGCAAAAATCAAACGAGATCGAGAGCAAAGGAAGAAGCACCCACCAAGATCCGCCAGAAAAACCCATCGGAACGAACCAACCACCACCATGGAGGAATCTCTACTGTCTCTTGACCAAGCTTCACTCCCCATGAAACCAGAGCAGTTCATCATCCTCGCATCTCCATGGCTCGATGCTCATCATCACCATCGCCATTTCTTCATCTCCTCTGCAAATCAACTTTCCCTCTCGCTGCCATGGTTAATGGCTGTTTGTGTAATCTTTTGTGCTTTGTTTTATCTTTCGTTTCTAAGTACTGGAGAACAAGATAGAGGAAAAGGAATTGGTAATTCAAGGAACGCGAAGTCTGATATTAGACTACAATTGAAGTCTTATATTAGACTACAGTTGAAGTCTGATATTGGAATTGTTGAATTATTGTATTGATCATTTGGGTAATACAGACTTTCTTTTTAGTGTAACATGAATAATACAAGATACAAAAGCAATGAAATGCAACATATAAACGCAAATATTTAAACAATAAACAAGCAATAAACATGGTAAACCAAAAGATACAAAGAAAAAACAAAGTCACAACCTAACAATTTTTGAAGGAAATAGACAAGCATAACAAAGTCATAACCTAATATCAAACAAATTTTGAAGAAAATAGAGTTAAGTCACAACTTAATATCAAGCAATTTTTGAAGGAATATAGATAAGTTACAATGAGACATTATAGTATTGAGATAAGTTACAATGAGATATTATAGTATTTGTTAAAAGCTTATAAACTTAACAAATCCAAATGCCAAGTCTGGTCTCTTATTACTCGTTCTCCATAAACAATAGGTAAAATGTCAAGTCCGGTCTCTTATCACTTGTTTTCCATAAACAATAACAGTTGTCAAACTTCAAATAAAAATATCAGTTGTTCCAATCTTATTGGAAATATCAGACTTCTTCGCGAAGTCTGACTCTATTAGCTACCTTGCCAATATTATTCAAAAATTTACTAAAAAATAATTACCAAACATAAGCACGTCAAACTCATGCAGGAGGAACTTATACTACTAACACACATTAAAAAAATTTAAAATCAACCAAATTCTTCACAAATAAATAAAAAAATGCGGTTTTAAAAAACTGATCAATCAAGACTGCCAAAGAAGTCTGACAAAACTCGTCGTCAGATATCTACTGCAGTCTGACAAAAAAGGTATATTTGCAATTAGAAAGTTACAAAGCAGATTGCGGATGCGGTCTGACAAAAAGTTTACAAAGCAGACCTCTTTTGCAGTCTGATAAAAAGGGTATTTTTGCAATTGACCCAAACGTTGACTTTTTTATCAGATTGCAATAGATATCTGAGAAAAACAAAAGTTATTTCTGCAATTGACCAAAATTTTGACTTTCTTTGTCAGACTTCGCGAAGAAGTCTGAAGTTTGTCAGACTTCCCTTGTAGTCTGACAAAAAGTATGGGTTAGTTTTACAATTGACCAAAGTTTGACTTTGCTGCCCAGACTTCCCTCGCAGTCTGAATAAATTGCTAGACTACGAAAGAAGTCTGAAAAAAAGACGTGTATTTTTTGCGTTGACCAAAGTCTACGATTTCAGACTTCTTTAGCAGTATGACTGATTTCATCTATTTCAGACTCCCAAAGAAGTCTGAAACGTTTTTCCCTTCTTTTCAGACTGCTATAGAAGTCTGAAATTTTTTCTCCTATTCGGGTCAACATTTGAAAATTTCGGTCAATTACTAAAAATACCTTGTTTTAAATTCAGACTTATGATTCCGTCTGAAAAAAAGTCAACTTTCCGTCAAAGTCACTCAATTTTTCGTCAGACTACATACGAAGTCTGAATAAAAAGTCAATTTTTGGTCAATTGCAAAACTACCCTCTGCCTCGATTAGAGGAATTTTCTTGATTTTTTTGATTCCAAAGGGATTTCTCAGACTTCAATTTTGGTCTAAGTAATTTAAAAGTCAATTGCAAAACTACCCTCTCGTTGACCATCAAACTTCATCAGACTTCATGGGAAGTCTGAAATCGCGAAACAGATCTGAAAATCTGCGAATCATGTGAAAAATCACCTAAATCCGGGTTTGAGTTTGTTTTCACCTTGGTCAAGCGCCCATAACTTGTAGTTACACCAATATCCAACAAACCCAACCTTTTTTTATGCAAGAATAACCGAAATTGCAAGAGATCCAAAATTTTAAATTTTAAAAATGTGAATTAGATAATTTTTTGGATGAAATTAGAGAGAAAATAGGAGAATAGAAGGTTATGAACTCTAATATAGAGCTTTAATGGTTCAAAATTGGTTTTCTGAGGCATTAGGAGCTCAAATTTGGTTGTTAACGGTGGTTGGGTTAATTGGAGAAGATGGCAGTTCCGTTAGATCTGAAATTTATTTTTGTCTTTTGGAAAAAAAGTTAGACTCTAATAGAAGTCTGAGTGATGGCATATACGTGAATACCCATATTCTTAAAGGGTAATTCGTGGGATTTTGAAAAAGAGCTGAGGAAGAAGATAATTTTAGCTTTGATTTCAAATTATAGGGTATTTTTGCAAACAATCCAATAAAAATATGGGCAATTCTAAAAATACCACCTTTGAAATTTTTTTGTTGCCAAAAAAGACCGCTAAAAAATTAAACCCTAAATTTAAAATAAAAACTTTAAACCGTAAACCATAAATTGTAAAAACGGCAGGGCCAAATTTGAGCACAGCCCAACCGTAAACCATAGATTGTAAACCATGACAGTTATTTTGGTTCAAATAGTATTTATTTCGTTTGTTTCGAAGCTAAATTAATGTTGAATTTTGATTATAAATAGTTTTAGTTTTACTCGACATCATTACATAAAAGCAATACTTATGTTTCTTGTGATCCAAAATTATTTTAGGGATTTCAGGACAAAAATCAGAGGTCAAAGGAGGACTTTTTTTTCTCTCTTTCATTTAGTTTCACTATAAAAATTTTCAAGAATTCTATATAAACTAAGTTTCCTGTTTTTTTTTTTTTTTTAACTTATAAGGTATGAGAGAAATAAATAGGGTTTAGATTTTTCGAAATATAGAGAAATTAAGAATAAATCAAAATGTAAATAAAATCCTTAAATAGAGATTTTGTTACTTATTATGGTAGATTTATAACGTAAGCTTATGAGTTAGGTGCTAACAACTAATTAAAGATAATAAATAAAATTTGAATTTAAGATAATCCCTATATATTAAAGAGTTTTATTTTTTCATATATGGTAATAAATAAATTAAAAATTAAATTCTAAAACAGTGATCTCTACATAGAGTAGATGTGATATAAGTTTTTTTAGGATTCTAAAATCTTAGACTAATATTAAAATATAAATATTTTGTATCAAAGATTTAAGGAAACTATACAACTAAAACATGATTATAGGGGATTTTGTGATTAAATTTAGAACTCATGAGTTAACTAAAATTTATTTGAAAATGATTTCAAATTTTGGTGATAAAAAAAAATGATTTCAAATTTTGTGAATAAATTAAAATTTTGTTTAATATTTTGTGTAAAATATATTAGGAAAATAAATTTTTGAACATGATTATAGGAAAATTTATGCATAAAATGTAAGGATTAAATTAGGGTATTTAAGAGGATGTTAAGGAAATAGATTTGGAAGATTTTTATTTCAAATATATTAAGAATTTAAATTAGGAAATTATCAATTACTAATAATTCGGCTAATATGTGGTGTATATAATTTCCATAAAACTAAAAAGTTAAATAAAAATATCCAAAATCCCTCAAAAAGAATTGTGAGATTGATACATGTAAAAAAATGACACCATTTTAATATATAGAGGAAAAAGAAAATACGTATTACAAAATCTAAATAATAAAAGCTAAAATTTTAAGTGGTTTTAACTAAAGATGAAAATTACTGTTAACTAATTTCTCTCCTTTATTGATAAATCTATTTTAAAAATAATATTTTCAAAAATATATGGTACGTAAACCAAATGATTTTTTTTAACAATTAATAGAACAACAAATAAAATACAAAAAAAAGATGGGATGCAAAAAAAAACACGAAAATTATAAATATGAAATAAACCCGTAATAGGAACAAATATTATTTATTCTTAAATAGCAAAATACAAAAAAGAAAACAAAAAAAACTATCGATATCATATCCGTTCATCTTTTCAATCGCAACTCCATAGATCTCTTATAATCGCATCTCTCATGAGATTCTCATTTATGACTCATTTTTATATCGGACAAATCATTTTCCGACTAATGATGAATACCCAGAAAAAGATCTTCGTCGATCAAATAGCCAAAATTGAAAAAAAAAAAAAAACTGAAGAACGAATAAAGAACAATTCGATTCATAATGAACCATTCGAATTGTTTTATTAATTATTTAGAATAAATAATAAAAAGTAACGCTGTAGATTAAAAAAATAGAAAAAACGAAAAAAATCTCTTATTATGTTATTTATATGGAAGAATAAAAAAAAGACCCACAACGAAATAAAATAAGAATAATTGGACATACACTATATATACCCTCGATAAGAAATAAGTTATTGATATGATTACCGTGAAAATATGATATATTGTCAGCTAAATAAAACCGCCAAATTCAATGAACGCGCAAAAAAAAAACCTTCAATAGGGTCATTGTGTAATGTCAAATAATGAAACACAAATAAAAACATGAGAAAACAAAAGATATGAAATAAAATGATGAAACCCTCAAGACGTTCTTCATTTCATTTGGATGAACCATAAATCTTTTTTAACAAACAATATAAAGCAAGCAACTTCTAATGAGAAAATGAAAGTGATCTAAAAGGATCTGACGGAGAAAAACAAAAACAAAACCATCAAAAACATATAAAAAAAGGAGAAAAAAAAACGAAAAACTCTCTGGAGATGAGTTTTCACTTGGATTGAAAAAAATGAAACATAAAGAAAATAAAATTTGATGAGAAAATCGAAATAAATATGAAAGTGAAGAGGAAGAAACAATATTGATTTGTTGATGGTAGCAATGAGGGTTTGTGTGTGTATATATAGGAGTTGAAGTAGAGATAGGGTTTTCATTTTCAAAATAATTGTTAATATTGTTATAGAATATTTGAGCTATATTGGAATTAAATGAAATTTAAAATTCCCATATTGTTAGGCTATAAATTAGGAAACAAAAAAATACGGAAGATTTTAAATTTGGAAATTAATAATTTTAGAGATTTCAACTTAATTGTTATATAGTTATTTTTTAAATACAACTTTACCCTTAGAAACCTTCTTTAAAAAATCATAATGGCATTAGTGTTTGTTGTAATTTTAGGGGTAAGGGTAAGAGTAATTTTCTAATTGTACTTCACTTTTAATAATATTAAGATGATATTGAGATGTTCTCTCGAAAACTTTTCTACTTTCCACTGCCTTAATCCACAATTTAAATTTTTATCTCCAGTTTTGATTTCTAGAGAACTTGCTCATGTTTTATCTTCTCTTATCTTTACCTTGGTTTTGAATTACGTTAGAAAGCTATAAGATTATGCTCTCATTGTGGTGCTTTAACTCAAGATGCATTAGTACGTGAATATGAGAAATCGATGCCAGAGTTACATGAAATAGAAGATGAAATCATGACTTAAAGCCTCAAAACTAATGAGAAATGAGTTTTAAGTATAGCAAAACAGTGATATATCACAAGCTACTGGGTAGACCATTGACTATGGTAAGAATTTTGCAACCTTTAACTACACCCCAAATCAGTCGGTAATCAGTTCTAATAGGGTCTTTTGTACTGATTTCCGACTTTTTTTGTAGTAGTAAAAAAATTATTTTCTTGTAGTGGGTATAACCTTCGGTGATCTGCCAGATGCGTGCCTCAACTACACCTCGAGAGTAATCGATAACACCAGACTCCGATAAACAATCTGTTGGGAATGTCCTGAAATCACACTTGTATTTACTCTTGTATATAGTTGTCGAGATAAGATAATCATATGATGCTAGGTGATTATGATGCTTTGCTAGAAGCCTCTTGTAATCTATGAGTTTGGAACTCATTACTAGTATCATATGATCCTACAGGGCCACACACCTAAGTAAACTGGATAAGAGTACTTTGGGATTGATCATTATTGTAATGATCGAACTAATGTATATTTGATATACATAATTATGTGTTTCTGAGAGGTGTGTCGATCGACACAATGGTTGTGTCGGTCGACACAGTGTCGGGCCAAAACGATATGTTTTGGTTTATGACTTAATTAAACTTGGGCTTGGCCCGATTGTTAATTAGGTCTTTGCTAATCTCTATATATAGAGATTAGGCACGACTTTTCACCTTAACCTAATTTCCATAGCCACCAGAAACACAGGAATCCCGAGAGCTTCCATCAGAGATCTGATCTCTTCCGGCACTAGCATCCCGGCGTTTCCAGTTTGTGTGCGTGTGGATACCAGTAGAGGCGCAGCATCTGAGGCGTTCCTGATCTCGATATCCTGATTTATTCCGCTGCTCAAAACTCCAGGTATAATCGAGATCCGATCTAATGATTCAATTGACACATGATCCTAGGTAATAAAATTTGGTTTTAGGGTTCTTAATATGATTAAAACCTGTTCAAATTCCTTTAGTGGTAGCAGAGCCTAGTGTTCTATTGAATAAAAAGCATGTAAATTAAATTAGACGAATTCTAAATTGATATATATGATATATAGGATTTGCATGCTAGATGTTTTGTTCAAAAATCGTTTTGATGCAAAATTAGGGTTTCTGCGAAGGTGTGTCGATCAACAGAATCACTGTGTCGATCGACACTGCCTGTTAAATCGCGAAATAAAATTTTAGGTTTTCAATCCCGTGAATCGCTGTGTGTCGATCGACACAAAGGTTGTGTCGACCGACACTAGCGGATTCATCGCGTTTCGGTTCAATCGGATAAGATTGGTGTCGATCGACACAGAAAGTGTGTCGACCGACACTGATTGGTCACCGCGATAAATTTTCTGCGGATATAATATCGATCGACACTAACGTAGTGTATCGATCGATACTGATCTGATCCGAGCCATGTCGACCGACACTTGATGGTTCGAGTGATTGTTTTGATCGGTTATTGCGATTCATCGCAGTCGGTTTTGAGTTGTGTCGACCGACACTAATGTAGTGTCGATCGACACGTTCTCAGAATTGGAATTCTCATCACCAATCACATATTCTAGAATAATTAAAACTTAATTAGATTGATTTTTTTAATTAAAAACCCTTTAGGATACATATTTGATATGTATTAGTTCTGTTCCTCAAACTAATATAAAGTATTTTGATGTTTTTCCAATCTTTTCAACTGTCTAGACTTGTTTCATTGTGCGATGGGCTTGCCAAAGCAAGGTGTCCACAATTATATGAGTAAAACAGATGTTAATCGTTACCATGTGACTTAAGAGATTGGTTCACTTGACTTAGCCATCAAAACGGTTTTGGGCTTAGAGACATAGGAGTGGATTAGACATGAGATGTCTAACTCATGACCAAGAGTTACATTGGATGTAATTAGTAAAAGTTTTTGCTTACCTAGATAGCTAAGATTTGGGCGATGAGCCAAAGCTCACTCAAGTTTTAGTGAAGTATGAGTCTTGAATAGTTATATTCAAATTGAGGAAACATTGTTTTGAATATAATGCGAGTTTTCTTAATTGTTAAGATTTCTCTTTTCTTGATCATCATAACTAAACTCTTTTCTTTTCTTTTGATTCAGCTATGTCAACCACTCAACATAACTCATTTTCCCTGAGATTCGTCCTTGAGAAGGAAAAGTTGAATGGATCGAACTTCCTTCAATGGTATCGGAATTTGAGAATTGTTCTCAAGCAGGAGAAGAAAAAATATGTTCTTGAAAGTGTTCTCCTGCAAGACCGATGCCCAATGCCCCACATGCAGAGAGGAATGCTTGGGATAAGCATTCAAATGATGTGGTCGATGTGTGTTGTCTCATGCTGGCTACCATGAACTCAGACTTGCAGAAGCAATATGAGAATGTGGAGTCGCCAGTTGAGATGATCACTAGCCTGAAAGGGATGTTTCAGGAGCAGGCACGAACTGAGAGATACTAGACGGTTAAGTCTCTCATTGAGTGCAAGCTACCAAAGGACGGTTTATTTAGTGCTCATGTCATTAAGATGATAGGTTATATTGATAAACTAGGGAAACTAGACTGCCCCCTTAGCCATGAATTGGCTACTGACATCATTCTGCAGTCATTGCCGCCAAGCTATGATCAGTTTATAATGAACTATAACATGATCGATGTGTCGAGGCCTTTGACTGAGCTGCATAACATGCTCAAGACAGCTGAGCCCAATATCAAGAAGGGCACTCCTAATGTACTTCTAGTACAAGGGAGTAAGAGGTTTAAGAAACCTAAGAACAAGGCTAAAGACAAGGCTGTCCAGATTGTGAATCAGGAAAAGCCCGAGCCCAAGCCCAAGTCTAGCCCTTCTGATACTGATAAATGACAATACTCCAAGGAGTCTGGGCATTGGAAGATAAATTGCAAGAAATACCTGGAAGATTTTAAGAAGATGAAGAAGACGTACGAGCCTTCTTCCTCAGGTATTTATGTTATAGAAGTAAATGTTACTACTTCAAGTTCTACCTCATGGGTATTGGATATTGGTTGTGGTGCTCATATTTGTACTAATATGCAAGGCCTAAGCAACAGTAGAACTTTGGAGAAGGGACAAGTGGACCTGCGCGTTGGCAATGGAGCAAGAGTTGCTGCTTTAGCTGTAGGACTTTGGAGAAGGGACAAGTGGACCTGCGCGTTGGCAATGGAGCAAGAGTTGCTGCTTTAGCTGTAAGAACATTTCATTTGTCTCTTCCTTCAGGCTTGGTTTTAGAATTTAAGAATTGCTACTATGTACCTGCTATAAGTAGAAACATCATTTCTATTTCTGTTTTGGATTTGGATGATTTTCATTTTTCGATTAAAGACAAGCATTGTTCTTTTGATCGTGATGGTATTTTTTATGGTAGCGCCCCATTAGAAAATGGGCTTTATGTTTTAAACCAATCTATGCATGTCTATAACATAAACACTAAAAGGTTCAAGTCTAATGACTCCAATCCTACTTTTCTCTGGCATTGTCGTTTGTGCCACATCAACGAGAAACGGATTCTGAAGCTCCATACTGATGGACTTTTAGGCTCATTTGATTATGAATCATGTGAGAAATGTGAATCCTGCTTGTTGGGCAAAATGACTAAGGCCCCTTTCAACAAAACTAACGAAAGGGCCAGTGACTTGTTGGGCCTAATACATACTGATGTGTGTGGCCCAATGAGCATTAGTGCTAGAGGGAATTTTGGGTACTTCATTACATTTACTGATGATTTCAGTAGATATGGCTATGTCTACCTAATGAGACATAAGTCAGAATCATTTGAAAAGTTCAAGGAATTCCAGAATAAAGTACAGAACCAACTTGGCAAAAGTATCAAAGCTCTTCGATCAGATCGTGGAGGTGAATACTTAAGCTAAGAGTTTAGTGATCATCTGAGAGATTGTGGAATTTTTTCACAACTCACTCCTCCTGGAACACCCCAATGGAATGGTGTGTCTGAGAGGAGGAATCGGACCCTATTGAATATGGTTCGATCAATGATGAGTCACACAGATCTTCCATTATCTTTCTGGAGATACGCTCTAGAAACGTCTGCGTTTACGCTGAATAGGGTTCCATCAAAATCAGTTGCAAAGACACCACATAAGATGTGGACTGGAAATGTTCCAAGTTTGTCTTTCCTGAAGATTTGGGGTTGTGAGGCTTACGTCAAGCGAATGTTCACTGACAAGCTCGGCCCAAAATCTGACAAATGCTACTTCGTCGGTTATCCTAAGGAAACCAAGGCTTACTACTTTTACAACCAAGCTGAGAACAAAGTGTTTGTTACTCGGAACTGTGTCTTTCTTGAGAAAGAGTTTCTTTCTAAGAAGAACAGTGGGAGTAAAGTACAACTCGAAGAAGTTCGAGAATCACAGGAAGCTGTTCAACCTGTTCAGGAAGAACAGCAGTTAAATTTACGAAGTGTCGTAGTACTACACCTGTGGTGCCTGAAGTTCGCAGATCCGAAAGGATTCGTCACGAGCCCGAGAGATACGGATTTCTCGTGACTAATTGCCACGATCTGTTGATCGTGGATAGTGACGAGTCTGTGAATTTCGAAGAAGCAATGATAAGTCCTGACTCAGAAAAGTGGCTTAAAGCCACTGAATCCGAAATGGGATCCATGTCACATAACAAAGTATGGACTTTGGTGGATTTACCCGATGGTGTGAAAGCCATTGAGTGTAAATGGATTTTCAAAAAGAAAATTGATGTGAATGGTAACATACAAATTTACAAAGCTAGATTAGTGGCTAAAGGTTTCAAGCAAATTCATGGTGTTGACTATGATGAAACCTACTCCCCAGTTGTCATGCTTAAATCTATTCGGATTCTCCTGGCAACTGCCGCTGATTATGACTATGAGATTTGGCAAATGGATGTGAAAACCGCCTTCCTGAATGGGATTCTGGAAGAAGATGTGTACATGACACAGCCTGAGGGTTTCATTGATCCTAAGAATGTTGGGAAAGTATGCAAGCTTCATCGATCCATTTATGGATTGAAGCAAGCATCTCGGAGTTGGAATCTTCGTTTTGATGAAGCGATCAAAGAGTTTGATTTCGTGAGAAACGAAGAGGAACCATGCGTTTATAAGAAGACTAGTGGAAGCGCAGTTTCATTTCTCATACTGTATGTGGACGACATACTTCTTCTAGGAAATGACGTTCCGTTGCTTCAATCAGTAAAGACTTGGCTCGGGAGTTGTTTCTCGATGAAGGACATGGGTGAAACTACTTATATTCTTGGAATAAGAATCTATAGAGATAGATTGAATAAGCTAATTGGACTATGTCAGGATACTTATATTGATAAGGTCTTACACAGGTACAATATGCATGATTCCAAGAAAGGCTTCATACCAATGTCTCATGGCATTTCTCTTAGCAAGACGCAGTGTCCTTCGACACAGACTGAGCGAAAGCGAATGAGTAGGATTCCCTATGCTTCTGCTATGGGATCTATCATGTATGCCATGCTTTGTACTCGTCCAGACGTCGCTTATGATTTGAGCATGACTAGTCGATACCAGTCTAATCCAGGTGAGAGTCACTGGACAGCTGTCAAGAACATCCTCAAGTATTTGAGAAATACTAAGGACAAGTTCTTGGTGTATGGAGGAAGTGATGAGCTAGTAGTGAGTGGTTACATAGATGTGAGTTTCCAGACAGGCAAAGACGATTTCCAATCTCAATCTGGATATGTCTTTTGCCTGAATGGCGGTGCAGTCAGTTGGAAGAGTTCCAAGTAGAGCACCGTAGTGGACTCGACGACTAAAGCTGAATACATCGCTGCTTCTGAAGCGGCGAAGGAGGCTGTTTGGATTAGGAAGTTCATCATTGAACTTGGTATGATTCCTAACATTTCTGAGCCAGTAGCATTATATTGTGACAACAATAGTGCCATTGTTCAAGCGAATGAACCTAGATCACATCAGAAATCCAAGCACATAGAAAGGAGGTATCATCTTATTCGTGATATCATTGATAGAGGAGATGTGAAGATTAGTAGAGTTCTGACGGACGAGAATGTTGCTGATCCTTTGACTAAGCCTCTCCCACGGCCTAAGCATGAGAGCCATACCACTGCTATAGGCATTAGATTTCTTAAGATGCGATCTTGATTCTAGTGGGAGTAGTGTTTTTATTTATGTTATGATGATCTTGTAGACATATATTTTGTTATTTTTCATTTAATGAAATTTGTTTCAGTATTATTTAATTATGTTATTAAATAATAGTCCCAAAATGATTTATGGCATTCTTATAAGTCATCAAATACGTGATTTGATCATGAAACCTTATAAACAATGAATGACATAAATTGTTTTTGTCCCTAGTCGAGGTTATTAAAGTGGGACACTAATAATTGCGAGAGACTAGTATGTGAGGTGACTGATGACTAAGTTTCATGGAGTCATTAATAAGGATATTAAAGTCAATCACATAGATATGTGTTAGAGAATACAGTATCGGATATGACCCGCTAATGAGAACTCTTCAAGTATGTTCTATGAGTGTCATAAGAGTTTCTCATTACGACTATAGAGTATAGTCCTTAGACCTGAGTTCATCATGTTTCTCTTACATATGAATTGGCCTGCTTTGGTTTTGTCAAACGTCAGCCGTAACAGGTGATTATAAAGGCATTATTGGGCATGTCATGAAGTGTGTAAGGAACAGGGATGAAACAAGATGGGATTTGTCCCTCCTATATAATGGGAGATAAATATCTTTGGGCCTATCGAAGATTTGATACTGAGAAATGTGTGGCCGCGCTCAAACGAGGTGATTGTCAGTCGTTTGTTTTATCAGTATAAATCAGAGTTCGATGAACATGGTCTAGCTTAGTAAGGATGACACGAGCTCTTGCCTTATGATAGATTGAGATATAGTGACAAAGGATTATAGGAATAGTTGATTCCAGTACAAGTGGGAGATTGTTGGGAATGTCATGAAATCACACTTGTATTTACTCTTCTATATAGTTGTCGAGATAAAATAATCATATGATGCTAGGTGATTATGATGCTTTGCTAGAAGCCTCTTGTAATCTATGAGTTTGGAACTCACTACTAGGATCATATGATCCTACAGGGTCACACACCTAAGCAAACTGGATAAGAGTACTTTGGGATTGATCATTATTGTAACAATCGAACTAATGTATATTTGATATACATAATTATGTGTTTGTGAGAGGTGTGTCGACACAATGGTTGTGTCGGTCGACATAGTGTCGGGCGAAAACGATATGTTTTGGTTTATGACTTAATTAAACTTGGGCTTGTCCCGATTGTTAATTAGGTCTTTGCTAATCTCTATATAGGTCGACATAGTGTCGGGCCAAAACAATATGTTTTGGTTTATGACTTAATTAAACTTTGGCTTGGCCCGATTGTTAATTAGGTCTTTGCTAATCTCTATATATAGAGATTAGGCACGACTTTTCACCTTAACCTAATTTCCAGAGCCACCAGAAACACATGAATCCCGAGAGCTTCCATCAGAGATCTAATCTCTTCCAGCACTAGCATCCCGGCCTTTCCAGTTTGTGTGCGTGTGGATACCAGTAGAGACGCGCAGCATCTGAGGCGTTCCTGATCTCGATATCCTGATTCATTCCGCTGCTCAAAACTCCAGGTATAATCGAGATCCGATCTAATGATTCAATTGGATCATGTGTCAATTGAACAGGTTTTAATCCTTCACAATCGTGCGTATGGATTTTCCCCAGTGAGAATACCGCATATGTAGGCTTAAATGTTGTGGGAACCAGTAATGGTGGACAGAAAAATGTAAAATATTCACTTCTTATGAAACTTCCAGCAGCGTGGCGGCCGGCCGTAATTATTATCGTCAATCCAAGGACATTTCCCAGTTTTCTCGTTTTGACCCGAGCCAAACTTCAGATACCGATCTTGGATGCCTAGCCAGGTACCTCGAAAGCCAAAACATCGAAATGCAAAGAATGAATTACCGGTTTTACGAGGCAACAAGTGAAGCTCCTAAAATCGATCTTCTTGTTGAAGAGACTCGTCGGACTCCCTTCTTGCATAGAATAGCTTACGCGCGTGATACGATCTAGTTTTAACCCTAGAAAGAACTGCAAGTGCACGGTTATGCAATTGTAGTACTTAGGGGTCGAATCCACTAGGACTTGGAAAGACACAATGGTTTTCAGATTTAGATTAAGCTAAGCAATGTAAATTGTAATTAAAATGCAATAAAACAATTTAAAATAACTTTTTTAAATCATATGGGAAAAAGCTTTAAGCCTAGGGTAATTCATAAGGTGAATCCAAATTGTGACTAACAAAATTATTAGGGTTTTCTATGAAGTGCCATCTAGAACTACAAAAAAATATGTGCTCGCCAACTTTCGCTGCACGAGACACCAATATCTAGAGACTAAGGCACTGAGTTTCATACACGAACATTCCGAGTCTAAATATGCAAAGAACACAAGTTGATTGGTTCACAAGATCCCTAAACCAAGTTTCCTACGCGTTTATGCCACCTTGCTAACCTAAGATAAATCCAGCACTTAACAATACTTTCGCATCTTTTAATTACTTAATAGCTTAATCCTAGTTCATGACTCTAGAACAAGTATTTAAGAACAATTAAAGGCGAAGACAATAATATAAACCCTAACAATTTAAAAGCATCAACAATTCTTCATCAATCTTATAGGGAATCCCTAGACCTAACAAGCAAACTACTCTAGCATGGTGATTGAAACAAACATCATGTATTGAATAGAAAGCATAAAAGATTCAAGAGAATAATCAAAAAGAGTTTAGAAATAATCTCTTCTCCCTAAAACAATATCTCTCTAAAAACCCTAAGTAAAATAAAGCATAACATAAACAATAACTTATAATATGTATTTAAAGGCAATAGGGTCGTCCTAGGTCCTGGTCTTATGAGAATAGAAAACTTCAAAGCCCATAAGAAATAGGAAATAAAAATTTCTTTTTTTCTCTCGTCAGCTCCCGCCATATTTGACATGTCTACACTAAAATGAGCATAGCTTGAGATTCGGACATCAAAACGACTCGAAATTACTTGGAGATTAAACTTAACTTTCGTATCTTCATTTAGATATCAAGATCGTCTCCTGGATCATCGGATAAGTGGTCCAACGAATGCCAAACTTCTGGAACTCAATTTTGTGTTTGCATTTCCTTTTTCTTGTCATGTTTGCTCCGAAATCTCCAATTCATCTTTAGACCTATAATATCTATAAAATACACTCCAGACATTAAAAATACCCTAATAGATTATATAAATATTGGTTAGAAACCCATAAAAGCACGGTTATATCAGCACGTATGAGGAACTCGCGGAAGTAATGTTTTCCCCAATACGATGGAAAGGCCGATCCAAGAGATCAGATTAAGGCATTTCGTTTGGAAATACTGACAAAAACGTTGTTATCTGAAGCAGAAGAGGACCCAGCTTACTGTCATTTCTTAGAAGAAAATCTCACCGGCGCGGCCTTAGAATGGTTCATGGACCTGGATTGGAACTCGATCAACAACTCCGAACAGCTAGTTAAAGTTTTCATAGGTCTGTTTTCGACCTTAGTGAAAGTGCCGTCAACGGAAGCTGATCTCTGGAAACTCTACCAAATACCAGAGGAATCTCTCAAGGCTTATATAAAAAGATTTAAAGCAGTCATAACCAAAATTCTCAATACAAATCATAGAATCGTGATAAATGTGTTGAAGAATGGGTTGGCTCCCAATTCGAATTTCGGCTGTGACATATCCGTCCATCATGTCTATTCTATCGACGACGCTCTTCACAGAGCATCAAAATTTGCGATTTTTGAAGAATAATAAGTCGCCAAGGCCGTCCTTCCATGTTTCCAAAGGTCCGACCTTCAAGGTCCTAATAATCAAGGGGAAAAACCACCGACATGATATAATCATACTCAAAGAGAACACGCTTGTGCATTAAATGAAACCCGGCGAAGGCAATCGCAACCGACATATATCTCATGGAAAGGAGCGTCAGCTCCAGGGACAGCAGCTGGCCCTAGGAACCCTAAGTTAAGGTCGTATGATCCTGATATATATTGAACTCAGCATGAGAAAGCAGGGCATTCTACTTAGGAATGTGCCTAGGCAAAGAAGTAATTGGCTGTCAAATTCGCCGTCGGGGAATTGAAAAGCGTGGTGCTCGACAAAAAACCTTCGTACGAGAAAAAGCAACATGTTGATGTTCAGTCACAAAAGCGTGATAGGTCTCCCCCCAATGGATACCGATTCAACCCCCCCCCCCCCCCCGAACACAAACATAAAGAACCAGAAGGAGAATCAAAGCTATCTTCAGAGATGTAGATATAAGCGACGAAGAAGAGTTGCCGATGTTGACTCTACCAGCAGCTCCCAAAAAGAAATCATCTCAGTGTCTGAGGATGCCTCAGATGTGTAGAAGTAAAATAGACTGGTCGCCCCTGGCATAAATTTCATTTGCAGAGGGTCTGAGTTGTGTGGGACCTTCGTGAACTTGGTGAAGGCCAGCATAAGGAAAGTTATGGTGGTAGATCTAAGGGCTTCTTTCCTCGCAATTTTAGGAGGCCCGTGGCTTAATGTAATGACATCAATGCGTTAAATTTCCAACCCCCGAAGGGATAGCTACAATTGAAGTAAGTCATAGAGTCTCCAAAATCTGCTACATGGGAGGTTTTCATGTGATTAAGGAATATGGGGAATAGAAATTACAGATAAGGTGGGAACCCAAGGCCCGCAAAACTTTGAGCTCATCCCCTTTAAAGGAAAAAGCTGATACATACCAAGTTTGTATAGACGAATTGGACCCTGAAAAGTCGTTGAAATTGGAGGTGCCATTTCGCGGAACCTCAAAGATCAGCTAATCACCCTCCTCAAAGAAAATGTAGACAGTTTCGCCTGGTCCCCATAAGTCATGCACGGGATCAAAACAGAATTGGTCAAACAAAAGCTGAGAAAGTGGAGATTGGGTCGGGCCCATTTTTTCTCGGGGTACAAACCCGGGTCCAACACGAATCAATGATTTTCTTCATGTTCTTGTTTTGGTACAAAACAAAATCCGACAGAATAACTCCTTTGCCATTTCTTATGTTCCTCAAGATTGATCATCGAATAGAAACTGGCTATCCCAATCCAATGGAATCCTAACATTAACATCGCCCTTTTGTGGGCATATAGACCTAAGCACTTGGAAGAATTTTGGATCATTCGTGGGATCTTGAGCATCAAAACGTGACATGATCAAGAAACACGCTGTTGTATCGATGGTATGTGCATCTTTAAACAAAAAAATATAAAATTCGATTAACAAAGGTTAATTATAATAATTAATAAGATTATTAGTGTTTTACCTGTACTAAGAAGTACAAGATCTTTATCTGAAATTCCCTTTTCTCTGAACATTGATATAAGAATGTTTACGCAGAGGCGGCCCTAACATAATAGGAGACTATAGGAAGAAAAAAAATTAAAGGCCCTCTATTTTACACTGTAAATACATTGTAAAAGGAATTATTATTCAAATGATTTTGAATATCCAAAAGTAACTTAAAAATGACTTCTCTAAGAGAAAATCCAAATAAAAATATGAAATTGATAGTTAAACTAACTAATTTTTTGGATTATTCGTACAAAATCTAAAAATAATTTGGAATTAAAAAATCCAAAAATAAACGGGGACTTCAAAATAAAAAAATCCATTTACTATTTTTGCATTTTTCGTACAAAATTATTTATCAAACATTGAGAATCGATTTTTTTAACCATATCCCTTTCAATATAGTTTTTTTTCTTTTTATAATGTCCACATAATAAGAAAAAATATATAAATCATTAATAGTAGTTTTGTTCTTACTATTAATAATAGTTTAGTTTAGTGTAGTTATCAATATGTTATATTATTGTAATATTTGAGTCGAAAAAGTCAAAAACATAAAAAGTAAAAATGAGTGAAATATATGCATAATATAAAAAAAACATAAGTAAATTAAGCAAAAGTATAAATTGTAGGTTCAAAAATTGACACATGTAAACTAAATTAATCATTGTTAATTATCAACTCCACCAAAAATTCATCATATATATAAAGAATATTTTCTCAAATCCATTATACAATATTGGAACTAAATTTGGAGTTATTTTAAGAAATCCTAACAAAAAAAAATTTAAATGAATTTTACCAAATATCATCAATTGAAGTGATATTTGAAATCGGCACAAGACACAACGCCTGGACAAAAACGTTCAAGCTCTGATTTGGCATCATCTATTAAATCGAAACCCTTCACACCAACGTTACCAGCAGCAAAACTCTCGTCATCATTTCCTTCATGTTTGATTAAGATTGTGTAGGAACTAAAATTTGACACTACTTACTGGAAATTCAATCACATGAAATAACGTTAAGGAAACTAGATTAAAACGACTTTGATGTAAAAATAAAAATATAAAACCGATTTATGGAGGCGGGATTTGATCTCTTTTCTTAACTCAAAGAATTCCCCGTAGTGTGACGAGATATCACGAATTCATGAGTCTGAGGATACAACCATAGGATAACCGGTTCGCAGTACTCAAATTCGGTTCTAAGCGACCATGATAGTCTACAATACTCTCGAATTCAGAAACTGACCTGAAAACCGAGGAGGATTGAAGGAATTTTGCTTTAGATCGATGATCTTTAAGCCGAGTGATTTATAATACTTGTGTGAATGATGATTTGATTTTTCGATGCTCTTATGAGAGTCTGGAGGGTCCTTTATATATGAGAGAGGGTCGACTTCTTCATCAAGTTTAGCCGACTTGATAAGAACATAAAATAATATTCTCAATGAATAATTCTTAGATAAACACGAATAAGAATATTTTCAAAGAATAATTCTTTGATAAACGCGAATAAGAATATTTTCTAGTGCTGTAGGATTTAGTCGGTTGTGATTAAAAAGAATATTCTCTGCGAAGAGATAATCACGCAGCCGACCCGAGAATCTAGGACCAAGATTTGGGTTGATTAAAAACGAAATTAATATCTTGGTTAAGAGAGTTTTTAATCACACACCAAACCAACACTAATTCCAACTAAACCGAAACCATCCGGTTTGAATTAAGTTTTGCGCTATACCCAAAACATCCATTTGAATTTGGCCCAACAACACAAGAATACGCAGAGGCCTTTTAGTCCAAAAACTCAAGCCCAAACCCGACCAACTAGCGGCGGCGCGCGCGTGTTCTTTCCATTATCTCTTGCTTACACCATTGTGTTAGCCATTTGAACTAATATACAAATGAGTCCATATATATACTACTTGGAAATTTTCCAAGTTTTCAATGTGGGACAATTTCCCTTTCCACAAGTAGATATAGTCAATGAAAATATTTCATTCTTTATAGGCCAAACTCATTTCTCATTCACACTTGAAACAAATTTGCAAAGCCCAATTCTTGATTTATCAAAATTGACTATCAACAACATTTGCTCAAAAATTTGTTTCAACAATCTCCCACATGAATAGAAATGACTCTAAACATATGATGGCTTAAAAAAATTGATAAACTAGACAAGACTTGACTACTCTAGACTATGAATCGATCTAGAAGTAGACAAACTTCTCGAGAGTATACGAAAATTTTACTGCGTCTGATAAGTAAGCATCTATGCCTTGAACCTATCATCTTTGATACCTATCAGATTTACTCGACTAGGAGGTGAACATGATGTCTTGAACCACCCAGACTTTGATGTAAATCTAGACAATAGGTATCACACATCGACATTCTCTAGTATAACCATGTTCTCGATTGTGTTCATTTTGGCCGTGAACATGTCTGGTATTCGTGAGTGAAATTGGATAATATAGCCTTACATTCGTTCTCCTAGAAACAGCCCCATTTCACACTTCGCTTGGTGATCTGCCATTAGTCTTCTATCAGAAGTATCCTTTGTACTCTAGAAGCTAAGGAATCATTAAAAACCAACACTTAACCTCATTACTCACAAGTAGCACTATTTTATCATCCTAGGAACTGAGTATATATATATACACAAAGCTCATTACAAAATCAACTCGATTTAGTTTTTCCTTTGAACCTAGTTCTTTGATCTTCAGTCATTTAGGTTGGGTATCCATCATCGCGTCATCTTTATCCATAAGCTTTAAAACCAATTCCTTTTGATGATTTAACAAACTTGATCTAGAGGCTAACTTTTTGGAAATGGATCCGCTAACTGATCAGCCGATTTGAGAACGGTTGTCTAATGGTCTTAATTCATTCTCGAGATTTGTCATTTTATATCTTATCCAGTGCCCGATAGTTAGTCCATTTACTATCATAGTGCACACTTAAATTTGGCACTGTTTTTTCTTCACATCAGGATATCTTTCAAAAAGTTCTGAAGCCACTATGCTTCTTTAAAGATATGAACTCTGACTCCATGGTTGATCAAGCCAGGAGTGTTTGCTTGGAAGATTTCCAGCATACTGCTGCATCACCAATAAAGAAAATACATATCCACTTATGGATTTGGAATTTATGGAATCTGATCTCCAGTTTCCATCATTGTACCCTTCCAATACATTCTAGTTCTTTACTAAAGTACAGCTCATAACTTTTAGATAATTCAAAACTCTAGTTATGGCTTTCGAAAGAGTATGACCTGGATTACTCGTGTAACGACTTAGTACGCTAGACTCCCGATAGCTCTTACATACTCCACTTGTGACACAACTTCACCTTAATTGGAGTTTTTTTGCAATCCTATCTGAGTAGTTCTGAAACTGGTCTAGGATATTGAGACAAGATTATCGACTAATCTCATGTCTATCAAACTTTCCACTAAGAACATTCTTAGTGTGATGGAATATGTCCTGGTTGCTTCCATGATGAGCGTGTCATCAACATATAAACACAACAAAACGTATCCATGCAGGGTACTTTTGATGTATATGCATTTTTCACCTTTAGTGATTTGGAAGCCATTTGACTACATTGTCAAATTTTCATACTATTGCTTAGGAACTTGCTTAAGCGCGTATTAAGACTTTATAAGTCACGTATTTAATTTCCTTGTCTAGGAGTGACATAAACTTTGGATTGTTTTATGTAAATCACCTCTTCTAAATGATCATTTAGAAAGGTAGATTTCACATCCATTCCTTTCCTTACACGCAAACACATGTTCAAAGGATGACACATCCCTTGAAAACCGTGTTCACTTGGATATCCGGTATATTTGCTTATATACTGGTAGCCTATACACACTACCATTGTATATTCAATGAAGATACAATCCACCATTTTTGGTCCGATTGGCACCTTCTTAAATGGTTGCTAGGCACCCCCACACTTTCATGTATTTGTATGAAAACATATTACTTTTCCAAAGTTCATATAGAATCTTTTTAGCAACTTTGTGCGGAATTTAATCTAGGATATAACATGCGTAAGCAATGTTTACCCCCACATTTCTAGACTAACCCATATCCATGTTTAGATTTAGGTGAATAGGAAGCAATGGTTTGATGGATAATACCATGTCCATGTCCTCTATCACTTCAAACTATGTTGATAGTTCTTTCGAGTTGGTTTTCAACCTCGAACTTATACTCCTTGAATTTTTCAAGGTCTCATCTTTGCTTATTTTGTATTCCAGAATCTTATTCATGTACATCAATCTACTCGTAGATTCGAATATAACATGACCGAAATGTTCGGATCAGTTACTAAGAGATTTTGAAACATAAGCATTTGGTTCTTTTTCATTATTGTCAACAACATTGGTTACATTAATATTAAGTACGACTATCTGAAAGTTCATTTGGATCAGTCCGTCCTTAACAAAACCTTTGCCTACATAGACATTATTATTTGTCAATACAAGCTAATCAGCCTCGAAATTGACGTTGAATCCATGTCTATTGAGCATTTATGATAGGTGGAAAAACATTCCCTTATCAACAGATGTATGAACCGTAACTCCGGTATCATATCACCACTCATGTGGGTTATGTCATATTGACTTCGAGGATGACATTACACATGTCTATCTCGACTAAATTGGTTTGAGTCATTCTATTTTCTTTGTGACGACATGCATCAATTTTATGACTTACATTGTCAAGTTTGTGACGTTTTCTCAAGAACTTTATACTATTAGTTCCATCGACACAAATAATCACTAGTGGCTAACCTCTTCCAAACCGTAATTTGGAGTATCGACTCATTGAATTCTTTGTCATTCGCATTACCAGATATATCAATGATCACATTAGTGTTGTTAGTCATATTTGAAATGGTTCAAGAGAAACAAACCAAACTAATATACTAACCAAATGTATCAAATTAATAATTAAATTCAAAATTAATTGTTAATTATGCAGAGACAAACTTAATATATTTTAAACTAATATATTAAATTATATCAACACGAGTTAGCTTATAAGTTTTTTCCACTCACATCATAGTTTATTAGGTTATTGCCTTAACCATATGCAAAGTTTTCTCAGCTTCATTATTTTGTCTACTGATTAATTAAACCAATCAATTCAGCAACGAAGATATAAGCAGATGTTCTGATTCTGGTAAACCAAACCAACATCTTTAAATCATCAAAAGCTTAATTAAATAATCCAAGCCTTATGATAGAGAGAACCAATCGTCTCTTTCAATTATATTTGCAACTCTTTTGACGTTTTGTCAAAATTTCAAATTTGATTGCAAATAATTTTAAGCGTTAAACAATCTTAATACAATTTTAATGAATTGTATTCTTGATTGATGAGAAAGTCAACAACGACTTCTCCAATGCCTTAATACCAGATCGATTATAGTTTCCTTTTAATTATCACAGCTACGACTAAATATCAACCAATTAAGTCTGCAACTTAACACGTCTTAAACCAAAGACGGTTTAACAATTTCAAAGTTAACCAAAGACGATTTAACGATTTCAAAATTGCACCAATTTAAATATTTAATAACTAGGGATTTGCTCGCACGATTGCGCGGAGAAGTGGTGTAAGAAAGTAAAATTTAATACATTAATATATTATATATCTCGCATACTCTTATCGAGATTTTTAAATCAGTGTTTACTATCTAAAGATACGTATAGACGTATCATAAATTAGGTTTAAGAGATCATAATATCTTATAAATGCTTATTTGTGGAGGAATCTAAATTTACATCCCTCCTTTGGTAATCAAAACACATTCATATACAAACCACAATATTTACGATATGTTTCTCTGGGAAATCTAAACCTTAGAGCCTCCTTAGGGAACCCCAAACACATTCATATACAGTCCACGATATCTACAATACGTTTCTTTGGGAATCTATACCCTAGATCCTCCTTTATAAACTCAAACACATTCATATATAATCCATGACATCTACAATACATTTCTCTAGGAATCTAGATCCTAAATCCTCTTTTGGGAACCAAAGTACATTCATATACAATCCATTACATGTACGATGTGTTTCTCTTGGGACTCTATACCCTATACCATCATTTGGGAACCCAAGCACACTCATATACAGTCCACAATACCTACAATACATTTCTCTAGGGAATCTAGACCCTTCAACCTCCTTTGGAAACCAAAGCACATTTATATACAGTCCATGGTATCTATGATACGTTTCTCTGAGGAATCGTCACCCCAAATCCTCCTTTGAAAACCCAAGCACATTCATATACATTCAACGATACGTTTCTCTGGGAAATTTATACCCTAGACCCTCTTTTGGGAACCCAAACACATTCATAGTCCACGATATGTACGATACGTTTCTCAGGGGAATTTACACACTAGATCCTCGTTTGGAAACCCAAGTACATTCATATACAGTTCATTATATGTACGATATGTTTCTCTTGGGACTCTATACCCTAGACCCTTATTTTGGAACCCAAACACACTCATATACAGTCCAAAATATATACGATACATTTCTCTAGGGAATCTACCCCTTTCAACCTCCTTTGGAAAACAAAACACATTCATATACAGTCCACGATATCTATGATACGTTTCTTTGAGGATTCTAAACCCTAAACCCTCATTTGGGAACCCAAGCACATTCATATACAGTCAACGATATGTTTCTCTGAGAATCTATACCCTAGACCCTCCTTTGAGAACCCAAGTACATTCATATACAGTCAACGATATGTTTCTCTAGAGAATCTATACCCTAGACCCTACTTTGGGAATCTAATCACATTCATAGTCCACGATATATACGATACGTTTCTCAGGGGGATTTACATCCTAAACCCTTTTTTGGGAATCTAAACACAATAGTATACAGTTAAAGATATCTATGATATGTTTCTTTAGGGAATCTATACCCTAGGCCCTCCATTTGAGAACTCAAACACATTCATATCCCGTCGATTACATGTATGTTACGTTTCTCTTGATATCTATACTCAAGACCTTCCTTTGGGAATCCAAGCACATTTATATACAGTCCACGATATCTACGATATGTTTATCTGGGGAATCTATACCCTAGACCCTCCTTTGGGAACACAAGCACACTCATATAAAATCCACGATATCTATAATGCGTTTTTCTAGGGAATTTAGACCCTACAACCTCCGTTGGAAACCCATGCACATTCATATACAGTCCACGATATCTACGATACTTTTCTCTAGGGAATCTAAACCATCTACCCTCCTTTGGGAACCTAAGAACATTCTTATTTAATCCACGATATCTACGATACGTTTATATAGGGAATCTAAACCCTTGACCTTTCTTTGGGAACCAAAACTCATTCATTTACATTCCACGATATCAACAACTAATGACCTAAATATTTTATTTGGGTTCAAGGTCTGCGAAGACCTCTGTATAGAATATATTCATTGTCTTGCGTTGCCATTTTCCTTATTCATCTATGATGAGGATTTTTAAGCATGATCTCCACTCCACTCTAGATATAGCTATGTAAAATTTCATAGCAAATGCAACTGTCACCGGAAATTGACTACACCGTATTTTAAAAGGGAACTTCGTTTCCGCCGGAGACACAAACTTCCTAGTTAGTAAAAAAAAAAATCGCTTACGTTAGTATCCATTAATATTTTTGTCATCTATCACGTGATTGGCTAACTGAGCCACTTTTAGTCTTGTACACAAAATCATTTCTTGTATCGATATTTTAGAGCAACATGATCACGACTTTCAACTTTAAACAATGATTCGACTATCCTGATACTTTAACACTATAAAGAAATTCATGAGTATAAACCATTTCATTAGCACTGTTAGTGTCCGAAGTATCAATGCTCTCAGAGTTGTGATACTTTTGACCTAAAAATGCTTATACATGAAAATTTTAGTTAAAAAATTTAAGAAACAACTTTTTGAAAAATGGTTTTAATGTTTTTTTTTTTTAAGAAATATCTTACCAATTTAGTGTGTTTTCAAAGGAGAAAAGAAAATGTTTTATGATAAGACGGTTTGATGAATTCTCTAAAGAAGGTATAAGGTTATTGGACGATACGTAACTAAGTTAAAGCTCAAGTGTTTAATAAGTTGTGTTTGATTTTTATAAGAAATTAGATTAAGACAATAACTAAAACGAAAGTGAAAGACTTGAGAAAACGGAAGTGAAAGACTTGAGTTATTCAGATTTTAGTAGTTAATAATTTGGTTGGTTTTATGTTGTTTAATATAGAGACCGAATATTATTTAAATCTGTGATTTATTATGGTTTTAATGTTTAGGATAAAAAATATTTTTGTAATTTATGTACCAATGACATATGAATGTAATTAAGTTGATTCATTAATCGCGTTTTAGGGAGTCTAAGTCTCTAGAGGGCTACGGTGACGACACGTGGCGAAATCTTAAAACCTTATTTTTTTACTATATAAGATATGAGGATTTCCATATAATTCGGTTTGATTATGTAAGATTTCCATATATAATTATACGGTTTTAAATATTCATAAGGTTTTTAATAATGTTTTAATAAATTAATTCTCTAGAGGACTGTGGTGACGCCACGTGGCAAAACATGTATTCTTCTAATATATATGATTAAACGTTACAAGTATTCGATTTTGTAGAATTCGAAACTCTAACTTTTTTATTTTAAACCATAGTTTAAAACCGATAATAACCGATTGAGAAATCCTTTTTGAACCGCAACCGTGCGTTATAATCCGAACCTCCAGAGAGCATTCGTCAAACCGTTTTAAACGAGTTTGATGTTAGGCGTTCGCAAACCCTAACCCGGAAAGGATTTTAGAAACGTTCGAAAATACAACCAAACTAAACGCTAATCGCTGTAAGACGATTGTTTAAACCGCTTTTAAAATTTAGCCGTTTTACGAGAAACGCTATGAGACATTCGCAAACGCTAAACGACCCGGGATTAGTACCACAAAAGTTGGCGTTTACCGGACTGTTTATATACGTCCACAAACCCAGATACAACAAAACAATCACATCTGATTTTCACTATTTGATTTGATTATACTTCGAATTTTGCTTAATCAAATAGCAAAGTAGAAGCACCAGAACGAAACTTATGCAATTCTGATTTAATCAATATACAACAAATGTATCTACTTATTTTTAACAAGACATAGATGAAATGCTAATTAAAAGTGGAGCAATTAGCATTAATCAAAACGATTCCTCAGATTAAAATTTAAAACAATAATCGTTCAATAATCGGATTGTCATGATCAATTTTTTTTTTTTGTCACTCCAAATGTTTTATTAAGATAGCTCAAACCGGGGTTACAAGTATGCCTCTAAGGACCTGTTTAGCTATCTGATCAGCCTCCACGTTTTTTGTACGTGGTACAAACGAGAAAGAAATCCTCAAAAACGAGGAACAAAACTCTTGGATATCCTTGACTAAGGTGAATATTTTCGTGATTGGTTCCACATTGATAGCTCTGACTAAGGACTGCGAGTCTGAGAATACATGAAGCTCATGAATCCCTTTATGGAACGCATCTAACAACGCGGTATGAACCGCTTTAGCTTCAGCGACTAGGGCTGAGGCGGTCCATTTCTCCGTTGCAGATCCCTGAACGCATTCAATTTGACCAGGAGATCGAAATATCTAACCCATGCCGCAGGACATAGTCTCTTTACTCCATGCCGCGTCAATAGAACAAATGGTACTCCGAGGGTCCGGGGGGTCTTCTTCCTTTTCAGATTGGGCTCCTTGGTTAGGTTTTACTAGGTGTTTTTGTGCTATCTCCCATGCAATCGCATCTAAAGTCCCCTTGGTGACCACTTCGTCTGGTGTGAAACCTCTAGCATTAAACACGAGATTGTTTCGAGCTGTCTATATATGCCAAACGATCCAGGGAAAGGGGTTTATGGACCCTTCCGTAGAAGGTGGACCATGGAGACGAATTCCTCTTGTGATGAGCTCCTTTACTGAGTTATGCTTGTCAATGGGGGAATGGCCAATGGTGTAGCTTGCCAAACTTCTACAGCAAAAGGGCAATTGAGAAATACATGCTCTGGAGTTTCGTGCTCCTGGCATCTTCTGCAAGCAGTGTCGAGCTGAATACCTCGAGCTTCCAGTCGGGACAAGTTTGGGCATCTTCCAAAGAAGCATTTTAATCTTTGGGCAAGTTTTTAGCCTCCAAATGCTTGTTGACCAGTTGAAGTTCTCAGCATTCTGGGGGACAGCAGTGGCCATGATCAGGCCGTATCTAGATCTCGAGGTGTAGCTTCCATTCTTTACCGAAAGCCAAATTAGCCGATCCTCTCTCTGCCTTGATCCTAGGTGGATTAGCCGAATATTTTCTTCATATTGTGGGATCACTCTTCTGATCATACCTCAATCCCACTGATTTTGTTCCGTAATGAAGTCCGAGACATTTAGTTGGGCAAATTCAGGGGGGGTTGGGCCTATGGGACATTCAGGGGAGGCTAGACTTAGCTATGGGTCCTCCTATACCTGAATTCGCTCACCATTTCCCACATGCCACCCCAACCCTTGTTTAAGGACCTCTCGACCCGCAATAATGCTTCTCCATCCATGAGACGGGTTGGAAAATAACGAGGCTTCTATGAAGTTGTAGTGGTGGCTATATTTCCCAAGGATAACCCTGGCAAATAGAGATTCCGGGTGGGTAATCAGACGCTATCCCAACTTTGCTAATAAGGTATCATTGAAGGCAAATACATCTCTAAAACCAAGGCTTCCTATGCTCTTGGAATTTACTAATTTATTCCATGCTATCCAACTGATCTTTTGTGTTTCTGGTTTATCATCCCTTAGTCATGATCCATATAATTATGCTTTTGAAATTGATTTCTCACAAGTCAAAAAGTATCGACTACATATTCCATTAAAACTACAGATACAATTCTAATCAGGTAGGAATTAGAAACACTTCAACAGAAAAGACAAATTTATCAAAACTTAGCCGTAACGATTTTGACTTTTCAACCATCTGTAATTTTAAAATATTGCACAGACAAATATAGTCCTTTCAACGAGTTTATCCATATACAAGTTTCGTGATAAAGAGTTTTTAATTTTACGAGAAATCAATTACTCTGTCTCTCAACATAAACTCAATACGTACTTATAATTCAGATTAAAGATATTTTTACATCATTTTGTAAAACCGTTTTTAACATCAATTGAAAACGTTATTTACTTGATTAAAATCCATTAGATGTTTATAAAACACGAACGGATTTTTTTAGTTAAAATTGTAAGACCTAAAATTTGACAATACATACTGGAAATTTAATCGCCTGAACTAACGTTAAGGAAACGAAATTAAAACGACTGTGATACAAAAATAAATCTAATATAAAACCGATTTATGGAGGCGAGATTTGATCTCTTTCCTTAACTCAAAGAATTTTCCGTAGTGTGACGAGATATCACGAATTCATGAATCCGAGGATACAACCATAGGATAACCGATTCGCAGCACTCAACTTCGGTTCTAAGCGATCATGATAGTCTACTATACTCTCGAATTCAAAAACTGACCTGAAAACCGAGGAGGATTGAAGGAACCTTGCTTTAGATCGATGATCTTTAAGCTGAGTGATTTATAATACTTGTGTGAATGATGATTTGATTTTTTGATGTTCTGAATGAGAGTCTGAGAGATCCTTTATATAGGAGAGAGGAGGCCGTCTTCTTCATCAAGTTTAGCCGACTTAATAAGAACATAAAAAAATATTCCTTAAGGAATAATTCTTAGATAAACACGAATAAGAATATTTTCAAAGAATAATTATTTGATAAGCATAAATAAGAATATTCTCTAGTGCTATAGGATTTAGTCGGTTGTGATTAAAATGAATATTCTCTGCGAAGAGATAATTACGCAGCCGACCCGAGAATATAAGGCCGAGATTTGGGTTGATTAAAAACAAAATTAATATCTCGGTTAAGAGAGGTTTTTAATCACAACTAAACCGAAACCATCCGGTTTGAATTAAGTTTTTGGTTATACCCAAAACATCCACTTGAATTTGGCCCAAAAAGACAAGAACACACAAAGACCTTTTAGTCCCAAGACTCAAGTCCAAACCCGACCAACCAGTGGCGAAACGCGTGTATTCTTTCCATTCTCTCTTGCTTACATCATTGTGTTAGCCATTTGAACTAATATACAAATTAGTCCATATATATACTACTTGGAAACTTTCCAAGTTTTCAATGTGGGACAATTTCTTTTTCTATAAGTAGTTATAGCCAATGAAAACATTTCATTTTTTATAGACCAAACTCATTTCTCATTCACACTTGAAACAAATTTGTAAAACTCAATTCTTGATTCATCAAAATTGATTTTCAACAACATTTACTCAAAAATTTGTTCCAACAGATTGACCCATTATATCCCTTACAGCAAATAAATCAAATCAAAACAATTTATGATGATTACAATTTTTTTAAAAATATCATAAAAATGTATTAAAAAAATATTTATTAATTATTTCTTCGGCCAAATTATATATAGGGAATTGATTTGAGATCAAAATCCACACTAATTGAATTAGAAGGCTAATTTATACATGAAAAAAATTGAATTGTGCCAATTTATATAAATTAATTTATTTTTGTATTTAATTATACATAATTGTTAACGATGTTAAAATTAAATTTATTATGCTAAGCAGGCGTGACATGTCATTAGTGACGTGGCAGATATTTAAAAAATTTAAATCATATAAAACAACATTGTTTTACTACTTTGTTTTCTTTTACTCCCGTCTGAGATCGAACTCACAACGTCAACCTTGAGTTTTAACCACTGAGCCGTTTCATCAAACTTCAAAATTTTCTCCTTTTTCCTTTAATTATATTCTTAATTTTTTTAATAACAAATGAAAATAAGACTCACGCTTCGTCTCTCTTTTTGGTCAACATCCTTCGGCCCTCTGCAATTCACGCTTCGTCTCTTCATCTCTGCACGTACGAAATTGGGAATCTCTGCAATTTCGGGACTGTCACGATTTCCCCTCCGAGGTTGCCGTCTTCAATTTTCCATTCAAGCTCCTAACACGATGGACAGAGAAGCATAGGTTTGATTGCTGTTGAATCCACGATGACGACGGTAACTAGTTAGAGGCCAAGGACGGAGACCATCGGCTAAAGTAGTGTCACCTCCAAGATCGCTGTAACCAGAGAAATCAAGCGGCGAAGCGATGCCGTGAATGACAATTGAGGATGAGAGGAAGAGATCTGGTTCGAGACGAGAAAGCCGTCAAAGGTAACACCGGGAAACAAAATTATTGGTGACGATGATTGAGTTTCCGGGGAGAAGAGTTGTACGGGGGAAGAGACGTCGGCGGCGTCGAAGTCGTTGGGGATGAAAATGGTGGCGGATAGAAGAGTTGGATAAAATTTGTAATAAAGTTCCATTTAACTCTATGTTTCTTTCGTTCCCAACTCTCTGCAACTCTGTTTCATTTTCTCTTTTAATCTAAAATTTTTCTCTTTACAAGATAAAAATTGTACGAAAGTCAAATTTTCGATCATGACTTCGACGATTCTGTTTGCATGTTGTGACGGAGGAGATGCGGTAAAAGACACAACGGTGGTGGCGATAAGGAGGAGGAGAAAAAGATGTCTAGTTATTAATTTTTATATAAATAAAAGGTAAAGAAAAATGGAACATGTTTGATCTGATAGTCCAATTGGTTATATGACACGTCGAAGGTTCGAAGGTATTTTTTTTAAAAAAATTTTGTTTACTACATCACTAATTACGTGTCATGCCTATTCAATACCGTTAACTTAATTTTAACACCATTAACGATTATGCATGACTAGACACAAAAATAAATCAATTTGTATAAATTGATACAATTCAATTTCCTCATGTGTGAATAGATCTTCTAATTCAATTGGCGTTGATTTTGATCTCAAATCATACAGTTTCTACTGTTGGACATGTTTTTGAATAGAACCCAAATTGGAGTTGTGCCTCTGAAAAACCTAGTTGGTTTTGAAGAAATAATAGAACTAGCAAAGTTGCAATGGTGATCATTTTCGAACCACAGGAATGATGAATTGATTTGCCTTCTCGTATTCTACGGGTCATGTTTGAAAAGCAGTTTTTGATGATGATCATTTAAGGTGAGTTGCAAAGTTTTATATTTGTTTGGTCTATATTTATAAGCAAAGAGGAGATTCATAAATATATTTCATAGTTTTTGGCTTTATGTCGTTTATGGCATATGTATAGCTGTTACCGCGTAAAAATGTTTTCGAAAAGGGACAAACCTTAATTCAACTTTGTAAAAAGTTATCCTTGTAACATTTAAACAAAACAAAAAAGAATATAGTAAATATTTGATAAAGTAAAATTCTTCCATTTATATTTACCAGTAATAAACCCGTACCGCGTGCATGTTGGACTTTCTAATGATTATTTTTTGTGATTTTAATAGTTTAAAACATAGAAGAACATTTGAAGATGAAATCAAAGCAGCCAAAGAGAAGAAAAAGAAAAAAAAAAGTAACAATATGATATAAGTTAATAAGAAATAGGGTAACCAATTCAAAAAATCTCTCATCATCATTATTATGCACTAACCATTGTAATAAAAAAAAAGTAAAGACGAAAATAAAATCATCAAAACCTAATTAAATAATAATTCATAATTCATGATCTTAAGATATTTATACCTTCTTGTATGCCAATTTTTGCAGAACTCATGATACATGCAACCACATAATTATCATATTTCTCCAAGCATCGGCTAAACTCTCTGACCATGTCACCGGAGGATCATTTCTTTTAGGCGATTTTGGAATCGTATGTCTTCTTGTCGTAGATATGGCCATCGATCTTCAGAAATGACACTATATGAAGATGTTCATAGTCTTTACTTCCTCCACTCATCCTATCACCAAGGTTTATATATCATTTATTATTCCTCTTGATGGAATGAACTACAACACTTGGTCGATTGCTATGCGGATGAGTTCGATTATTACTCTTAAAAAATACAGTATGGATTTATCTGCCTATTACACAAAGAAGAAGACGCTGTGGGAGCAACATCACTTTTAGAAAATACATACCTTCAATCGTTTATTTGGAAAAAAGTCTGTAAATCTTTAAAATCAATTGGTTTTCCTTTTGGCTAGATAGGAGAAATTTTGTTTTTTGTCATCTGAATTTCATTAAAGGGATGATTCCAAAGGCATTTACAAAAAAGGTAATCAACACCTCACTCCTTCATTTTCCTCTACAAAAAATCTCCTAGGTCTAGGGATAGTAAATGCCCACTCCTTCTTCTACCGTAGTCCAATTCAAATAGAAGGCGAACTCTCCCCACAAAAGAGTTCCTTTAACCAAAAAGGGTATGACTGAGCAACATAGGACTGCCAAAAAGAACTACCAAAAAGAAGGATTTGTGGCACTGAATAAGCTTTGCCCCTCTATTTGCACTTGGGAACTTCAAAGATATCTTCCAGTTAGATAGACCTAAGGCAGCATGGTAAAATTCATAAACCTGATTTCTGAAAGAAGACCAGGCCTTGGGACGCTTAATTGCTTTTACCAAGAGTCCATCCTGCAAGGCAAACATAACATTTGAAAATTTTAGGCTCTTCATACTCTCTGCTGCCCAACATAAAGCTTTTAGACCCGTTTCCTTTGAATCCGAGAGGCCGAGAAACCGCCTTCTAGCATGACACAAAACTTTCCCGTCAGAGTCTCTAACTACCCAAGCCGCGCCCCCAATCTTCGAGTTTTTTGCCCATTCGAACCCTACATTACACTTCAAGCTCCCCAAAGAGGGAGGTCTCCAAATCTTAGGTTCACTGTCCTGGTCCCGACGAGCCTTTGATTCCTCTTCATCCTCTTCATTTTGTGCATCGATCCACGAAAGAGCATCTTCTCTTAGTTTCCTTACCGTTTCATGCGGAGCTACCGGCACTGCCTCAAACAAGAAAGCATTTCTATCTTTCCAAATCCACCAGATAACCCAAGGGACATAGTCCCTCACCTCTGAGTCACATTTTTGATCCATTATCAGCTTAAACAGACGATCCATATTGGAGAACATAGAGCCAGAGTCAAAACCACCTAAAGGACACAGAATATTTGCTAAGGCTAGCACCTGCTTGGCAAAGCTACACTGAAAAAGGACGTGGTTAATTGTCTCGAGGCCAATACCACACAGAGAGCATTCCTCATCAGCTCTCATCCCTCTTTCCCTAAAAGCTTCCGCCACAGCTAGAGCACCACAGAACGCTTTCCACCAAAAAATCCTTACTCGGGGAGCTGCTTTCATCTTCCATACCTTAGCATATAGGCCGTCAAGAGAAGGTTGCGCTTTAGCCTGACACAGAGCCTCCGAATCAGAGGAAGCAAACGCCAAGGCATAACCCGATTTTACCGAGTATTCACCACTCGTAGTTAAACTCCAGGTCCAAAAATCTTGGTGGTTGATCATTGGTTTTATTGATTTTATTTTCCGGATATCATCCGGAAAAAAACATTCTTCAAGCATATCCTCCTTCCAGTTCCCCGTCAAAGAATCGATCAAATCACATACCTTAAGCCCCGGATTAAAGAAAATCTGCTTTCTCCATGGTGTCATGCTTGTGTCATAATGTAGCCAAGGGTCAAGCCACACCATAATACCTCTGCCGTTTCCCACTATTCTTTTCATGCCTTTCTGCAAAAGCTCTCTGCCGTGAATGATGCTACTCCATGCATAAGATGAGCTCTCTCCTATAGGGGCCTCCAAGAAATCCGTCAAGGGGAAATAGTGGCTTTTCATCAAAGCAGCAAATAGACAATCCGGTTCTTGAATTATCCTCCAGGCTTGCTTTGCCAAAAGAGCTTGATAAAAGCACGCCAAATCTTTGAAGCCCAATCCTCCGAGATCTTTTGGTAAACACAAAAACTCCCATGACTTCCAACACATTTTCCTCTTATTCTCCTCTGAGCACCACCAATATTGCGTCATAGCACTATTGAGGTTTGCAATTGTAAGCTTTGGGAGCTTGAACACTGACATCACATGAACCGGCATAGCAGAAGCCACCGATTTGAGCATCACTTCTTTTCCCGCTTGAGACAACTTCTTTGAGTACCAGTGAGACATTCTCCCTTTCATTCTTTCTTTCAGAAAACCCAGCATCTTGACCTTAGAGCCCGTGAGACACTCTGGCAATCCAAGATAAGACCCTGCCCCTCCTTCATTTTGCACGCCTAAAGTCTGTCTTATGGCTTCCTTTGTCTCATCTTCCACTGCCAAACCAAAGGTAATAGAGGACTTCCCCGGATTTATCACTTGCCCCGTTGCCTCTCCATATTCCTGTAAAACTTGATGAAGCTTCTTGCACTGATCCAAATCCGCCTTTACGACGAACAAGCTATCATCTGCAAAGAGTAAGTGATGAACCATTAGACCGTCTTCATGGAAAAAAACCCCTTCGATCTCTTCATTTCCTTCAGCTTGGTTGAGTTTGTGCGTAAGACCTTCTGTGCAAAACACAAAAAGAAAAGGGCTTAAAGGATCTCCTTGCCTCAATCCTCTCTCCGGGTTATTAAACCATGTTCCTGGCTATTGATCAATACTGTAAAAGTCACTGAAGTGACATAAGCCATCACCCATGTAATTCATTTCCTATCAAAACCCATTGCACATAGAAGTGCCCTCAAGTAGCTCCACTCCACCCTATCATAAGCTTTAGACATATCGGACTTGAGAGCCATATATTCTTCTGAAATAGACCCATGGTTCCTCAGAGCATGCATTATCTCGTGAGCTATGGATATGTTGTCAGATATGAGCCTATCAGCAACGAATGCTGATTGGTTCGGAGAGAATATCTTCTCCAGCAAAGGCTTCATACACGTCGCCATAACCTTAGACACAATCTTGAACAGCACGGAGCATAGACTAATCGGACGCAAATCTGACATGCTAGAAGATTTAACTTTCTTCGGAATCAGGCAGAGTTGAGTGTAATTCCATTCTTTTGGCATTTCTCCCGAGGAAAAGAAATCCATAACCTCCTGCGTTACTTTGTTCCCACAATACTCCAATACTTTTGAAAGAAAAGGGCTGTCATGCCATCTGCTCCAGGTGCCTTCTTTGGATTGATTGAGAACACCGCGTCTCTTATCTCTTTTTTTGATACCGGCGAAATGAGGAACTTGTTTATTTCATCTGGCACCCTCCTCTGGAACCCCTCGAAGAACTGTTGGAAGGAATCTGGATTTGTCGAGGTAAACAGATTTGAAAAGTAACTGACCGCCACTTCACCCAGAGCTGATTCCTCATGTTGTGGATCTCCTATGTATAACACCGTAATTCTGGTTCGGCTTCTCTGCTCACGAACTGAAGCTTGAAAGAAAGCAAAGTTAATGTCACCCTTCCTTCTCCACTTCTTTGTAGTCCTCTGCATCCAGTAATCCTCTTCTTCTCTGTAAGCTCTAATAAGAGCCCCTTTAAGGTCATGAACTTTTTGAAACAATGGATACCTAGAAGACTCCTCCTCCTCCAGTTCCCTCTCCAATCTAGCAATCATATCTTGAGAATTTGTCTCATTCGCTTTCTTCCATCTACTCAAGGTCTTCCTACACTCTTTTAGACAAACCGACACTGAGTGATTGCCATTAGATCTTCTCTGCCAGGCATGCTTTATCTCTTCTTGAACTGCCGGTTTGTAAAGGAGTCTCTTATCGAATTTGAACTGCCCCCTGAACTTTTCCTGGGATGATATCAATTTGACCAAAACAGGCCTATGGTCCGAACCCCGTCTCTCCAAAAAAAACTTGATTTGATGCTGGAAATTCCTTCATCCATCCTTTGTTAGCAAAGCACCTATCAAGAGCACATTGTATCCATTGATTGTTCCTCATGCCTCCCCAAGTTAATATGTTACCCATGCTAGGAAGCTCCTCCATTCCACAAGCATTAATCATATCGCCAAAGGGTACAAAGCTTTTTGGATCTCTCCTTGCTCCTCCCGATTTGTCGAAGTTTGACAGAATGGCATTGAAATCCTCAAGCATCGACCAACTTCCTGTTCTATTGGTTCCAATTCTCATCAGTCTTTCCCAAACTTTCTCTTTCCCACTCGACTCCGGAACTCCATAAACCCATGTTTGCTAATCCCAATTCACAAAATATCAATGTTTGCTAATAGATTTTGTAAAACTTCTCTTTCTCGAAGAAGAATTCCATTTTAATAATAATTGAATTTATTGATGTTTAAACAGAAAAAATAATTCTGTGTTTTCCGTGTTTTTGTGTTTTCTAGTGGATCAACAAAATGCGTTTCATTAATGGTATATTGTTTTATTTATTAGGGACTTTCTATGTAAATACATTATAATATATTTTTGTATTTTTTATTATGTAGTATTATAGTTGTGGCCGAGCTATCTATTTCCATGACAGACCGATTATCATCGCTCGGCCTATCTGAGGGACCAGTTTCATCAATGGTCATGATACTCGACCAAACACGATATTCGTAGAATCACGGATGTATGAAATACACCTAAAATTAACTGCAAGTGTATAGTGTATAATGTATAGATGTATTATGTAAGTTATCGATCCCACATAAAGTTAGGATTAATTTGAATAATTGTGATTAAGAGCAAATCAAATATGTGGATGATAAGGTTAAATGAATAAATGTAACTAATAAATGAACAAAAGTAACTAATCGCAGAAGGTTGTATGTAAGGCTTGAAAACATTAGATCTAGGGGAATTCAGCAGGTAATAATCGATCACGGTACATAAAATTAATTCTAGAATTCTAAGCACAATTATTCTTTCACAACTCTAATGGTGTTTCAGGATATTGACGTTGTTTATAAACTTAAATCTAAAAAATAATTGTGGATTGTCGCTGAATTTAAACAAGCATTAAAAGGTTCAAGTTAGATATGTTCACAAGGTATCACGGATTAGCTAAGCAATGGATCCGGAAAGCACCTTGCTCACTACAGATATTTAGGGTTTCTTCTGATCCATTTCCAGCACCGGAATCAACGTAGATTCTTAAAACTTGGTTCATGACGCCAATTCTAAGTATTAAGCACACTTTGTAACAAAGATTCACGTGGCTTCAACCCATAGATAGAAAACCGTTTTTTGATCCTTTGAAAACCCCCTTTAAACACCCTAGATCTAACAAGAAAATACTCAGACATAGTAATAGTAACACAAATTATTATTAGATTAATGAATTGCATGCAAGAATGATTTAGACAATAGAAGATTAGAGGTTCACAAGTCTCAATTGAATAAAAAACAATCTCTTAACTTCTTTAGAGTCTCAAAAGAACAAAACTCAAAAGGTAAGCCCTAGAAAACTAGTAATAAGCATAGAACTTATTTTCCTATTTCATGTTTGAGATCTTCTCTATATAAAGAGAGGTTTTAGGCTCTTGTAAGACAACTTATTTTCATCTAAATTTGAGTACTTTTTCTCTAATCTGGTGGATTTCCAGAGCTTTCTTTTCAGGTTCTTGGCTTGAGAACTTGAATTCGTTACAAGGTTTAGTGTTTGCTAACCTTTAGTTTTTCTGATTGCGTCAGCGAGTATCAGATCAAGTCTTCTCCTTTCTCTTTTCGATGCTTGATCAGCCATGGGAGATAAACTGTTAACCAGAGCAGATTTTCAGGGATTTACCGAGGCGATTACCACGGTCCGAACTGCTTTGACCGATCTTATACAAAATCTAACACTCAGAAAAACAATGATACAGAACCAAAGTAGGTCAAGGAAGAAGGAGACAAAGGAGAACCAAAGAAGGTGAAAAAGGTAAGAAACCATCGTGTTATTAACAGAATTTCAAGTTCTTACGAAGAAGATCAGGTGGAGGAAGCGGTTAACAACGGAAGACGATAAAACAAAACAAACATGATTATCGTGTAAAGGCTGATATTCCTTTGTTTTATGGAACCATGGGAGTTGAGGATTTTCTGGATTGGCAGATAAGTGTGAAGGAATTTGGTGTAGAGTTTTAAAACTTTTCTAAAACCCTAAACACAAATCCATAGCCCTAGATCTATGTTTATTGAATCAAATTCAGTTCACGGATATACCTGGAGTTTCTTAGCAGCGGAATGATCAGGATATCGAGAACAAGAGCGCCTCAGATGCTGCGCCTCTACAGAAGTCCACACGCACACAAACTGGAGAGCCGGGATGTTAGTGCCTTATTTGTGTGCGTGACTATACTTGTTTGTGTTCACAACACATATCACATAGATATGTGTTGTGAACACGGTATCGGATATGACCCGTTAATGAGAACTCAACAAGATTGTTATATGAGTGTCATATGAGTTTCTCATTACGACTATGTTATTTGCATTGAGTTATCTGTTCTTGAGTTTTTCGGTATCGATTTTAGTTCACTCAAATTTCTAATGTTGGGGTTCTAGTTAAAAATTATTAATAGAGACGATGGGATTTAACTAGGGATAGTAAGGACCGCGCGTACGCAGGACCCCTCTGCCACAAATAATGACGCAAGCTCTCCCATTTGGGGAGACCTTAGGCATAGCACCCCTCCTTAGTGTGCAATGGAGGTCACTAGCCTAGGCCACTCTTCTTCTTGATCAAGAGTCGACCCCGTCCAGGTAAGTACTTTGCACGTTCCATCCGCGTCTCCTCTTATACTCTTCTTTGGGAGCTCACTCTTGTGTACGTAACCGATGTGGGATTTTATTAACACATCCCACTCCGTGCTGTTTGAAACCTCTCGTACCGAACAGCGTGCTGGTCTCTTAGGAGCTTGAAACGGCAAGAGGGTTTTGAGTTTTGTTTATATACACATGGGGGGCAAACGCTCTGAGGCCCAGCTATGTGTTTTCTAAATAACATACAATACACAATGTGGAATGTGTTAAAAACATTCACAACAAATTCTCAAGAGAACAGAAAATGGATCTATTATATTTAACATAACCGAGTCGACCGTCGAAAGTTCTTCACAAGAAAAAAGTGAAAAAACATCTTGAATCTTATGTTTGTAATGCCAGAAAACTGTACAAACGTCTTAATTCATCGGAGAAAAAATGTCCAAATTCTTAGGTACAGGAGAGGAGATATATAATAATGAAAGACAAAATGACTATCCTCATAAATCTTGCATAAGCAAAAAAATTATTCATTTAATTTCTGTACGTATCTCTTACATTTTAGCATCCCGAATTATGCAGACAATCTGCAAGGCGTAGGGATTATGTAACCCAGAATTAAACCATTTCAAAGTATCAAAAAAAAAAGGAATTAAGAAACCGGAAACTTTCACTAGCTATAATATGCCTACAATGACAAAATAGGCATCAGCCATGGTGATAAGGAGTTTTAATCCTTATTCAAGTTTTCAGGCTTGAGAAACTTCGGGTATCGATCAGTGGTTCCAGTTCTGTGATCATAGTACTCCACTGCAGCTGCTCCAGCTAGAGCGGCTAATGTCAACGCCTGAGCATGCAACCTGACAAATATAATCCAATCCAGATATGTCAAATTGAAGATCTAAGAAGAATTGAAAACAAAAACCTATCATGATTATGTTTCTAAGAACAAAACAAATGCATGGTCGATATCAGATAAGTGTTTTTATGAGAGAATACATAACTAAGTTACTATGATGCACGTTTCTTGACCATTAAAACGAGATAAGAATCAAATTCTTCAAATTCTTATAACTAAGAAGTTAGCCATTGAAATCTTCTACCATACAGAATCTGGACGGATCAGGACAATAACTTAAAGCTAAAGAGACATTAAGAAACTTTTACCTAGCGTGGATGATTCTGACACTGGTTTTCATGCCGGGCTTTGACCAGTTATAGGCGATTGAACCAGTGATACCACTAAGCCATAAACAACCTGTCAAGAGTCGAATTGAGATACAAATGTGTCAGAACAAACACAAAACGCGTCACCGAATACAAAATTCATACATGCATCCTTGGTCATGTAAAACCGCAGAGACCAATCAATCATATCATAATCATACTGGAGCACCAAACCCACCACAATATGTGAAGTGCGAGGAATTTGATTTTGGGAACAAACAAAAAAAAACCCTAGAATGATCAAAATTGAGATAACCGGGATTCTAAAATTTGGATCTGACGAATTATTCATATAAATACGGCACAGCCCAGATCTACAAGACTACAACAACCTCGAATCAACATGAATTCTCACGAAACTCGATTCGTGTATGCTTGTTATTACGCCAAAAATAAAATAAAAAAGAAGGTATACGATAAAATTTGTTCGAGGGTGAACAGCCGGAATAAAAGGAGAATGATTACCCACGGTACGAAGCTTGTGGTCAACGATCCATTCCCTGACTTCTGCAAATTTTGTCTTTGATTCCGCCATTGTTGAACGAGAGAATCGGAAGGAGAGGAGAGGAGAAAAATGAGAATTGGAGAGAACAATTGCGTAGGGCGGTGCTTTTAAAGCGGCCAAGGCGGAAAGTTCCAAGGTTGAGAAAGCCAATTTGCTAACTTGCGCTACATTTCGCTAGTACGTGTTTTTTGGTTCTTTTAATTTTTTAAAAATACTCTTCTGCGGTTCTACCACGGTTCTTTTTAATAACTTTATCTAAAAAAAGGCAGAAAAAATTAATGATTTTGATCCTTAAGACGAAAACATACTCATCAGATATCGTCTTAAATACTCTTACTACTCCTCATTTTAATGATTGGACGAAATTCCTCTTTCATGACAACTATCTCTCATGATTTGGCTGCATGGATGATAATTTGGTTTATTGTAAGTTAGATTGCGTGATAGCCAACGAATGACTGGCATATTTTATTTCCCTTTGCATAGTCACTGCCGTCCAACCTTAAAACAAGAGAAACACTTGCTTTAAGCCACCATTTATGAGAAAAAAATTTAGGTCACATATAAAATCTGTTTTTCTTTGTTTTAAGGTTAGAAATAGGTGTAGTATTCAAGATTAGTGTTGAATCTACACAAATTAAGTAGAAATCGATATGAAATCAAGAAATAACGATGAAAAAGGTGAAAAAATACGGCTGCCGTCGAGATCTAGGGTTGCAGACTCGTCGCTGAGGAAGTAGATAAAGTCAAAATGACGGATTTGCACTTCATTAAATTGTAAAAAAAAAAAAAAAGAATCGTCCTAAGACAGATTTGAATTTGCATCCCTCTCGTGCTTTTTCGACCCTTTAATTACTAGGACAACACTTACAACGTTGTTCATATAACATTTGTTATATATAACCTTTATAAAAAAATCCTAAAACATTTTTGTTTTAGGCCTCCAAAATGTTTGGAACGGCATTGTGTATAATTCATGTAGATAAATAGACAATCAAAACCTGCTCAACTTTTTGTGGAGTCATGGGTAAAATTTGAAGCATTACCCCTTAATTTTCTATTTTCTGCTATTCTAAAATAATTTTTTTTTCAATTGTGGGACTCTTGAATGATCAATTAATTTATGATGGTATCTTCCTCTAAAAACACATAGATAAGTTTAATAAAAAAATAATCAATGAGATTACCATAATTTTCTGCACGAAAATTTTTTTTTACCATCAATGGGGCCTTTGAATAATAGGCCTCCAACGATCGCCCCTTTTGCCCCTCTTGTGAGTCGGCTCTGTAGACAATCAGACTACATCGCTGTAGTATCATGCTTTGATGGGATAGTCCCCAACATGCATAGGTTATTTAGGTTTGATACAAGGCGGAGTCTGAACCTGGTTTTACAGAGGTGGTAACTAGAGGCTGGAAGAATGACTGTCAAGATGAACTAAGGTCTCAAGAATTAGAAACTGTATAAAAAGAAGAGACTTAGAAACTGTATAAAAAGAAGAGACTTAGAAACTGTATAAAAAGAAGAGATGGTCAGTAGTGAACAAAGTCAAACTTTAATTTTGAGATTCAATCCAAGCTCAATTGACTTGACTATTTTACTTTTCTTTAATTTTGAGACTCAATCCAAGCTCAATTGACTTGACTATTTTACTTTTCTGTGCAGTTCAGCGGGATACAAGAACCTTTATATGTTTAGATGTTTCCAACAGAGTCTCAAAACAACTAAAATATTGATCTTATTAGACCAGACTCTATAGAAGAAGCTACTTAAATTTTGAGTCACTTTGAGCAACATATGCTACTAGGCCGAGAGGAATACAATCTTTGGCTGGTTTTATATGGGATCAAAACCTTCGTCAAATCTACGTTTCATTTGGAAGACTGAAGCGAGTCCTAAATTGCGTAACTTTACTATGGAGGTCCTCGTCTAACAATAGTCCTTAGTGGCTGGTAATCTAGCACACAGCAGGAGGTTAAGATCCGATAGTCTTCTTATCAACAAAGAACATTCTCTTCACGTATTCAACAAAGGAGGCTAATTTTGTTCAACTAGTGCTTTAAAAAGGCAAAAATTAGAATCAGAAGGAAGATATAGTTCGAAAGCACTTGAGTAGTGCGACTTGGCTAGTCTTCCACAGTTATTGAAATTTAAGACAGTTGAGGAAAAATAAAACAGAAACATCCAAAGTTAAAAAGACCCACTAAACAGAAACCTTAACTTCAGAACCTTCTCCTGGATTTTGGAGCCTTCCTTGTCTTACCCAAATGCCAAAATGAGGAAGTTTTTGTATATGCTCATGAACTTTGCCACAAATGCTGCAGTGTAAACACCCATAAAAATGTAAGATGATGGTTATCTTTTTTTTTGGTTATGTAACATATATGATATGGGTCAAATACAATAACTAAAGAAGAGTTTATACCTTCTATGTGAAATATGGCTTTTTGACCTAATCGCATCCGATGTTCCTGTAACAAAGGCCAAAGACTATCATTTAAAAACCCATCAAAACAAAGCACCAGAGCTCAGGCTCGAAAGAGAACATAGATGTTGAGAAAATGGTGCAACTCAAGGCTAAGACTGAGAGAGGCACAGCAAATATTCTTACATAATATGCGGCCCAATGGCATATTTCAAGCTTTAGCTCTGAGTCCAGTTTCTTCAGCAGTTCTTGAAGAAGTCTCTGGAAAAACATAAACAATTGGGTAAAAACTTCTAGAGAAAAGGACACAGATACGGTTTTGCTTATTACCTTCAGTATGACTTCTGGTGGAATGCAATTAACTAGCAATTCGTACACCTTTCCACGCACCTGAAACAACCTGAAGAAGAAGCACACAAGAGACGATAAACTCGAGGGAGAGGTATGTTTAAAGTTACTGGTTGTAAAAGTAAATGATTTACGAAAAGTGTGACCTTTTAGGGCTCTGTTCCTTCATAATATCAGATGCTATTTCAGTAACATACTCTTCCCAATCCATGGGAGATATCACTTGGTTATCTTTGAACGGATAACTACAGAGAAAATATGTCAATATAGAGACGAAAGTAAAATCTTAAGTTCTAATTTTCAAAACATGAAACAAGAAAAAAATCAAACTTAAAGATTTTCTGCATAGATACTGTTTATGATGCTTACTTTTGGACACGGCAAGTCTCAAGTGACAAAATAGCTCTCCTAAGACTGCGATTTGATTTTTCGGCAATACGAGCAGCAAAACCATGGGGTAGTTGCAAACTTTCCTTCTTCGCAATGAACTCCAACACTTTCACAATCTGGAAACAGAGAGCCACATTTTTGTAAACAGTAATCTTGTAGACCTTTTTTGCAATAAAGTTTACATGAGATCTAATGAGCAAACACTAAATCTTCCTGATAGCAGTTAAAGATTGTTTATGGTATAGTTTTAAATCACATGAACAAAACTTCCACATCATAGACATCGTGAAGATTTCTCAGTAAGTATAAAAGAAGATACATAACAAGTTTTAAATTGTCTTAAGTGCATGGGAAAACGGAATGAATATGTAAGAGTCGATTTCTATATCAAGTTGATCTACAGAAAGCACGAAATGCAATTTCAAGATCGCCAACATAGCAGGATTTGATATGAGTTTTCCCTGGAAAGGCCACATAGCAAGATTTGGTGTCTAAATGCTGAGTTAAACACAAAGCCGCCAGTACGATTAACATTCCACGAAAATAGTTTACGGAATATATAAAACAAATATTTTTAACAACATATGTACCTCTTCCTGGGAAGGTGCATTTATCCGGACATTAAGACAACGAGACTTAATGGCTTCTGTGACCTTCGAAGAGCTGTTACAACATAAAATGAGACGGCAAGAAGAGCTATATTTCTCCATTGTTCTCCGCAGAGAATGTTGTGCTTCTCTCGATAGCTTGTCAACCTCATTTAGTACTAACACTGCCAAAACAAACACACACACAAATTATGCGTTAGGGCAGAACCAAATGTTTTTTAAATATATCAGACATCATCCATCAATAAGTGAAAAGAAGTCAAACAAATTTGGTAGGTAATGGAGGAAAAACTTAGCCTAGAAACGATGTAAGAGATGAGAGAGATACATTGACAACCGAGAACATAATACCATCTAAATGTATAATGAAGACATTCAGTTGAACAAGAAGCCTTAAATCTAGAAGTGTGAAGCAACCATCTAATTGACCATGAAAAAGAAGAAAACTATATTATGATAAAATGTAAATCAACTCAACCACAGCAGCATATAGATTGAATCTGACTATTTGTAGATGCTTCAGAGAACTATTATAATCCCTCGAAATCCACTATGTCTCCACTAATGATACTTTTGTATGAAGAATGAGTTACCAATTCTTACCCTTAAATCCCTTCTTCCCTTTGGTGTCAATTGGTCTGTTCTTGGCCATTTCTTTAATTATCTCTTGAACGATATATCTGTCCTGAAATCCTGCATCACTTGGAGTAAGTTCCACATGATGGGTGCTTGATAATGTAGTGAGCTCCAGATCAAGAGTTCTACTCCCAGCCTACAATTTTTTCAAGTTAATATAACCAAAAGGGTAAGAAAAAAAAAGAACAGAAAACAGAAAATGAGCAATTATTAGACCCTAGGAAGGACCCCAAGATTTCAATGGGTAGGCTTGATAAATTTCATATACTGGAGAATAAGAAAACAAAGAGAAGTTTGACTAGTTTCCACAATGCTTCCCACTTATTATGTATAAAAGAAGAATCCACAGAGGAGGAACACCAAAAGCAATTGACATTTCTAGGTTCACATGTATGATGCTACATAATCACGATTTACAAATCCAACAAGTAGTTAAGAAAAAAAGAGTAAAGAAAAAACAAAACCGTATGCAACTCACATCAACTTTCCATGCCCTGTTCTCCACTTTCACCTGCATTCAAGTAAATCAAGCAATTTCTCAGTTGCAATTTGAGAAAAAGAAGAAGTAGCAATCAAAAGATAAACATCAATCTAACGATATAAGAAAGAGCTCGAACAAGTCCAGAAAGTAGAGACCACTAACAAACTCAAAATGCGGAAACCATAAATCTTTCGGAACGAAGCAAGTGAAAGTAACTTCCCAAATCAAAACCCACATTTCAACATCACAAAACAAAAATTGAACTTTGCTCAACAGGTTTAGTGTTCAAAGTCGCCATCTTTAGTACTGAGACGGACACTAGGGTTTCGTTTAGCTGTTTTACCAAAATACACCGACTAAAAGAAAAGAGTAAAGGGAAAGAAGGAATACCTTCTCTGCAGCGGGACCAAAGATCTGCTTGATAAGCGCCATGATTAGGGTTTTCTTACCTGATCCTGACGGCCCATAGAAGAGCAAATGCGGGCAGTCTTGCTCGGTAACCTAAGGGGAGAATCAAAATTCAGATCCCAAATCATCGAAAAAGCCCCAGAAGATAACAAAAAAACAACGGTTAGGGCTCGAACAAAAGGGTACCAATTTCTTGAGATTTTGGGCGATATCATCATGAACGATGACCTTGTCCAGCGATTTCGGCCTGTACTTGTCGACCCACAACATCTTGCTCAGTAGCGGAGGATTTGGGGAAGAGAGTGAGAGTGGCGGGAAAGAAGTGAATCGTCTTCCCTCTTCCTCAGCAGCTTCCTCGTGCGACGTTACCTCCTCTTCTTAAAACTGGGTTTCTTAATATTTGGGTCAATCGGTTCGACCGGTCTACCGGATCACAAATAAACTGCAGGTTTTTTCGGGTTTTTCCCGGGTTTTAACTTAACGGTTTTTGCATATGACCCAACCCGGAATGTCTATCGGGTCGCCGGGTTTACCGGTCCGACCGCGGGTCTGGGTCGGGTTTCAAAACACTGGTAAAAAATAAAAACTATGCACTAAGAAAACCAATATTTCAACGATAATAAAAAAAGACGAAGGTTTGTGAGATTGAGAGATAAAACGTCTCATGAGAAGAACTTCTAATAATGTTTCAACTAGTAAATCCCTATATTTTATCACAATAAAACTTTATATTTGGTTTAAAAGGTTTAAATTTTTTTAATATTTGGGTCAATCGGTTCGAACGGTTTACCGGGTCACAAATAAACCGCGGGTTTTTTCGGGTTTTTCCCGGGTTTTAACTCAACGGTTTTTGCATATGACCCAACCCGGAATGTCTATCGGGTCGCCGGATTTACCGGTCCGACCGCGGATCCGGGTCGGGTTTCAAAACACTGGATAGAGGGTTTGATAACTTTGATTAGTTGCATTCAAACATCCGTTTGGAAATGAACGACAAAAATGATATGTTTGGATATTGTTTTTCCATAAACATCGTTTTTACAATCTAAAATTTCTACATGACTCAAAACAGTAATGTTTAAATCTTATCCTCATCAAACCTAAAACTGAAATAGAACCACAAGAGACCCCGACACCAACTAGCAAGATTTTTCACTGGTCGGTCGAATCATTTTCAAAGCACCCCATGGAAAATACTCAAGGATCAACATAAATATGGACATGGTTCTCTAGGTCTGGAAGATAAGTTAAATTCGGTCCCTGAAAGATAAGTTATAGTCAGTCCCCGAAATAGGACCTCTGACCCGGTAAAACCTCCCCCTCTTATTTTTTCCCTATTTCCATTCCTCATACTTGCAATGTCTGGCTTGAGTTACTAAGCAGGTTATTCTTGGATCACCAGCCACGGGAAGAGATACACTTGAACCCGTGCTAGGTGTCACAACCCGCGCAAAGTATCTAACTACGCTTGGGGGTGTCAATTCATAGATTTGTTCATGTTTAACAATATAACAACGAAGCAAATCTGAGTCCAAAAATAAATAAACAATCAAACATAAACGTACAACTCAAAATCCGAGTTAAAGTTTCAAATTTGAAAACATCAAACCTAAAACCAAATCAAGTTTCATTTGCAACTAAAATAGAAGGACAACCAGCACAAACCTCAAATTCAAAGCTTAAATTCCTTGAACCTAATACATCAAATAAGAAATTTTGTTAGAAACAAGCAACAAATTTGAATTTGGAGTTGATAAAACTTTTGTCACAAAAGCAAACAACAAAACTTATATATTACTTGTCAACAATCTCATTAACTGATGGAGTGTAGAGGCATAATGTAAATATTAAGAAGGGGTGATTATTGAACCACCTAACAGGTGATTCAGGTTACAATCCACATATCAATTTGTAGGTGCGGATGTTAACTTTTATTGCCAATTTGAATCAAGTCCATTGAATTTTTGAGTCCCAAGATATAACTGTTTTACTAAAGACATATCATTCTGACATAGTTTCAAAGACTCGCTCCAATCAAAGCCGACTAAAGTTTTAAGGAGAATCTACCATAAGACCGACTTCCATAACTATAAAAAAGCTCCAGCAGCAGAAGAAGGCACGTACACAGCAATCAATCAAAGACTTTACTTGTTTCAAAAAAGTTTTTCTGCTTGTTACTAGTTTTCTAGGTTTTACTTTATGAGCTTTGTTCTTTTGAGGCTCTCGAAAAGTGAAATAAATTGTTTTATGCTCATTCGATACTTGTGAAACTCTGATCTTATATTGTCTAATGCACTGTTGCATGCAATTAATCAACAAAATATTGATTTGTGTTACCGTTATTATGTCTGAGTAGTTCTCTTATTAGATCTAGGGTTTTTAAAAGGATTTTCAATGAATCTATAAACGTTTTATATTATGTGAGTTGGACCACGTGATTATTCACTACAAGAGGTGCTAAACACTTAGAAGTGACGTAATTAACCACATCTAGGTATCTAGGTTGATCCCGGCTCCGGGAACGGATCGGAGGAAAACCCTAAAATCTGTATTGAGAAAGATGTTTCTCGGGTTCATTGTTTAGCTTACCTGTGATAACTTGTGAGCAGATCTAACTTGAACTTTAAAGCTTGTTTACATTCAGTGACAATCCAAAGTAGTTTTGAGATCTAAGTTTGCAAACAAAGTGAATAACCTGATACACTCTCAGGATAACTAAAGAATAATCGTGTCTAGATTTTTAGAATAACTTGCATGAATTATGATTCATTGTTTCATACTGAATTCCCCTAAATCTAATGTTTTAAAGTCTTGCATACAACCTACTGTGATTAGTTACTTTGGTTCATTTTGTTAGTTTACTTATTCACACATTTGATTTGCTTGAAATGACTCTTAATCATAATCATTCGAATCAACTTTATCACTATGTGGGATCGATAACCTAAATAATACAATTGTATACTGTGCACTTTCAGTTAGTTTTTGGTGAATCACTTCACATATCAGTACCAGATCTAACTAGACATGCAAAGATCTTCCAACAATAGTTGCATATCCATATGTCGTTGTCGTCCTTTGGCTTAAATAAGTGCTCCTACACATCTCCTCTCCGAATTTGTGACCTCAAAGTAGCTCCACTTGAGCTTAAACCATCTTCCCTTCTTCGTTTTCTCTCCAAAGGATCCATCTAGCAGATTAAAAAACAAAACAACAAGCAATGATCACAAACAAGAACATGAGTACGGCCATGCAGCAACAATCACGATTTCAAATACAATGAAGCTTAATATGCGTATCGAAACCTAAACCATAAAACCAAATTTCATATATCGTGAATCCCATGCATACGATTATTACCCACATGCGTGAATTAGATGAACATGAAAGCGTGAAACAAAGGAAGAGGAAGAGTACTTGATGCTACGAATTTGAAATCTCGAAATATCGGTTCGGGTAATCACTGTGGAATATCTTCTTGTTCTTGTATCGGAGATAGCTTCTTAGAGTTACAAATTGGAGAAAAATGATGGAGAAGACGAAACGGTGGAAGTATGTGAGGTATATATGTATTAGTGTTTTGTTTACCCTGGGTACCCGCATTTTATCGGGTATTATCTTAACCAAACTGATACCCGAAACAACTAAATCGGACCCATACGGGTAAAATATGAACCTACAGTACAATCAGATCATTTTTGATAATGATATTATTGCTCTAAATGTTTGTGCAACTATGGTCGCAATTATGTTTTTAAGGGGACATGCATCATGTTGTGTGTTACTCTTGTTAACACTAATTGATTCCTCAAGTTTTGCCTCAAAAATAGGAACCAACGTTGTCATCACATCACTTTTTAAAATGTTAATATTGCTATCATGGTCGCAGTTATGTTTTAAACGCCACATGCATCATATTGCGTGTTTTTCTTGCTAACACTAATCGAGTTCTCAAGTTTAGCCTAAAAAATAAGAACCAAAGTTGCCATCAAATCACTTTTGAAAATGCTAATATTTCTCTGAAATGCTCATGTAACCATGATCACAATTTTTTTTTCAAGGTCACACGAATCATGTTGTGTGTTGCTATTTCTAACACTAATCGATTCCTAAAGTTTAGCCTCAAAACTAAGAACCAATATTGCAATCATATCACTTTTGAAAATGTGCAGTCATGTCCGCAATTATGTTTTGAAGGCCACATGCATCATATTGTGTGTTGTTCTTGCTAACATTAATCGATTCCTCAAGTTTTTCCTTAAAACTAACATCAACTGTTGTCATCAGATCACTTTTGAAAATGCTAATATTGCTCTAAAATGCTTGAGCAACCATGGTTCGATTATGTTTTCAATGCCACATGGAACATGTTGTGTGTTGCTATTTCTAACACTAATTGAGTTCTCAAGTGTAACCTCAAAATAAAGAAGTAACATTGCCATCATATCACTTTTGGTAATGATAATAATGCTCAAAAATATTGATGCAACCATGGACGCAATTATGTTTTTAAGATCATAAGTATTATGTTGCATGTTGCTCTTTTCTTTTTCTCCTTATTTTTCTTCACATGTTCTTGTGCCTTGACCTTCTTTATATGTTACTTCAACTTTTTTTTTAAATTTTTAATTTTTTAGACTTATTAACCAATGATTTTCTTCCTATTATTTGCAGAGGGAATACCAATCACTTGACTTTATAAATATTTAGGTGGAGTGTCAATCACTTGACTTTGCAAACCCCACACATCATGAGATAAAAAATGATTATTTGTCATCCCACACATTTGTCGTCATCATCATCCTCATTTGACAAAAACATATCCTCTTTTTCAATAGGGAGATCACCACACTTAATGAAGAGCACAACCTTTACATGTAATCATCAAAAAGTTATGAAAGCTTCTCGTATTAAGAATTTTAGCCATCAAATCTAACCTTAGAATTTTCTTTTTTTATTGATTTTCCTAACAACTGACAGAATCGGCAAGCGAATTCAATTACGCATGATTTTGCGATTGCTTTCAATGCAACCAACTGCAATGCATAAAAAAAACCTTGGAGCGTAAGGTTCGGATCCAAAAGTACATCCACATATTTAGGTTTAATGCTCCTTGCATAATCAGATCAAACAAAATCATGCCCCATATATATGTCATAAACTTATCCACACCTCTGACTAATTCAACGATTTGTTGCGATATAGGGGTTGCATGCGATATGGGACATAAATTTCCTTTAGCTAGCACAAAGGAAGCATATCAGAGCCTTAGCTTGGGGTCTTCCACTTTTCTATTCTCAAGTTTGTCGACAATCCAATTTAAGGTAATATATATCTCATTTCCAAACAAAATATACAAATATTTTCTAACGAGTAGATTGAAATTCTCATTCTTATTTGGTAACTTTTCGAAGCACAAACTTGTTACGATACCAAACTATCTCAAAGAAAACCTCCATGACTTCCCACCGAATACAAAACAAAGTTCATGTTTCTTCTCGGTCAAAAGCTGATTACAAAGCAAATAGTTAGTAAATCAACAAGATAAGGACGATTATACAAAGCCCAACTCGTACCCAATTTGGTTCCCAACAAGGTCGACGACATCAGAGAAAAATAATATTTGGCGATAAAGGAGAATCTTTAATTGATCAACTCAAACTCATCATTATCAGAAAATTAACATATTTGTTTATGTTAATTATATTAAAAGATTATCACAAGGAAAGGAAACAAACTGACTCAAGACTTTTATACCAAGGAAGAGGATCGTTGAGAGAAGAGATAGAAAATTTATTCGCATACTAGAGACCTAAATCGCAAGAGAGAAAGAGAAACAAATAACTCTCATCATTCTATTTTACTTTAAATCCTTTGTTGTTTTTTCTTTCCGATCTCAGAAGTCAAAGTCTTGTTTCATACTTCAAATCTATTGTATTTTATTCTTGATTTAAGAAATAAGAAGTTATTTTTCCTCAATGTTCGATCTAGCTATTTCTAATTCGAACGGTTGAAATCTAGATATCAACAATTAACTTCATAAAAGTCTTTTAAATAAGAGGAGAAAAAAATATTACGATTCAAATAATTTTTTACATTATTAAATATTTTCTTGCTTTAGTTATTCAATTTTTTGTTGTCATATTCAGTTATTTGATAAATGAAATTAAGAATTCTAAATAATATCATCAACCATAAATTATATTAGATATTTTATTCATTAGCATTAGTTATATATAAGTGACACATTTAAGTGTTTTTAACATCAATCTAGAGAGATAAGACTAAAGATTTATACCCCATACTTTTTGTATTTGTTATTAATTCGATGTTAAAAAAGTTACGACAAATCTCTTTCTAAAATAGAATCAAGAACTAATTCATCAACATTTATATTATAAATTCTTTTAAATCTTATATTAATGAAATGAGATATTTTACATAATCAGTTATATATTGTAACAAAATTACATATTATAATGTGTTTACCATAAAAAATACTAACTAATATACAAAATGTCACATTCCTCTATAAATAAATCATATTTTACTCAAACTATATTCACAATCTACAAACATTTTTCATCAATTTCTATTTATTATTCATTCCCCTTTAAATTTAAAAGGAATTTTTGTATCTTACAAAATGAAAAACAAAAGAATGACCGTATTTCTGATGGTAATGTTGATGGTTGAAAACTATATGGTTCAATTAGAGGCTTTTATTATCAACTTATGTTTTGTAGGTTTTTTTGCTTTGTGTGTTGCTAATTCAGTAGTAGTAGTAAAATTATTATGTCCTATAATATGTACAAAATTATGTGAGAAAAACTCAAACAAGAGATTGATTATTTTTGCGAAATCGGTTGTGTCACGCAACATTGTATTCCTGGTGAAGACCAAAGTAAGTTTTTTACAATAATCGTCAATTATAATTTTCTATATAGATATAGTTCATACTTTATAGGTTTTTATATGATATACAATATTATAAATATTTGTTAATATGTATTTTTATTGTGTGTTATGAATAGACACAAAGATATGGATGCAAAGAATGGTGAAGCATGAATTCATGTTCAAATACATGTATTAAAAATAATTAATTAGTTATATTCTACAACAATTTATGGTTTAATGAAAGGTTTTATGCTAAAAAATCATCTATCTTTATTGTTTTTACAAGAAAAACTTTGAATTGAAACTTGTACATATCAGTTCTATAAACTTCAAAATCACCTCTTATATTGTCGACATCGACACTTGACCTCAGTTTACTAATACACGAGATTTTATGAACTCACATGTTTTATATAATTAATTTATGATACTAAAACAAATTTCAGCCATTATACTGCATAAATGTTTACATCATTATTAATGTTCAACGTTTGAAGTACTGTTTAAGACATGTCATAGGATGCATTTGCTTATGTATCTACGTTCAAAGCTTGAAAAGCATCATCTGTAATAACTGTAAATGAGTTATTTTTAGAGGAATAAATGGAATAAAAATTAATGAAATAAAAACAAGTGTAATTAAACTATTAAAGGAATAATTTTATTTTACTCATTCCTCTTAGAAATATTAGAGGAACAAGTTTTCTAAAAATTGTTAACAAATTCAGTTTTCTCCAGCGGAATGGGTGAAACTTTTTTCCATTATCTTTCCTTTTCAATGGTAATTTTCTAGAGGAATGTCATTTTCCACCAAATTTATTCCTCTAATTGTACAACCATTTGCACCCATCATCACTACTCTCAACTATAACATTCGTACTGCGTTCTCTCTTCTTTTGAGGTGTTCTGGTTTGTTCCCTGACTTTAAAGGCACATCATCACTACTCTCAACCCTTGTTCAAAAACGTGGGACATGCGGTCGATTAATCGACGACGAAGCGTTCGGCGGAGGCAGGCCGCCGCGCCTATGCCTTATTCGGAAAAGAAATCGGAATTTCAAAAAAAAACTAAAAAATCACGTTTTTCTTCAAAATCAAGTTGGTAATGGATGAATACTTAATAGATCTATCATTATTTGTTATTAAAAAACAAAAGGAACAAGTAAAAATGATGAAATCGTCAAAAAGATTAGAGAAGCAGCTTAGGGTTGCAGAAAATTGGGTCTGTTAGGTTGAAGATGAGGGTAAATTGGTTTTTGACTATTCTTTTAATGAAAATCTTAAAAAATAACAAACATAATACTTGCGCCGACTCAAACCCCTGACCAACATGAGACTATTAAGGTTCCTTCCCACCAGACCACGTTAATTAATTGTTATTGTCCTCATAAAATAATATAAAAACATACATATCGGTAAAAATATCCTAAAACTAGGCCCCGATTAATCCCCGTGTATTCTCCGATTTTTTCGTTAGGCGCTAGGCCCAATCCAGCCGTCCGACTAGCGCCTAGCGCGTTCTCGAACAAGGCTCTCAACTATAACATTCGTACTGCGTTCTCTTTTCTTTTGAGGTGTTGTAGTTGTAACCCCATATAAAATTTAAAATTGTGAGAAAATTACACATAATTTGGAACTCTGGATATATCTCCATTTTGAAAGTCTGTATGTTTTTATTCTCATTTGAAGTTTCAGTTATTAGTAAAACCTCATCCGTCGTTTAATCTAGCGTTCTCTTTGTCTCCTCTCAATTCTTCTCCAAGCTATTTCACTTATTGACACAAAGGAAGAATCAAAATAAGTTACAGGAGAGAATAGTAAATGGTCCATGTAAAATATATTTAGAACAGCCCATTCAACTTAAAACAAATAGTCCTGAAATAGAATTTCTTCGCATGCAGTTGTTTTATTCAAGATGCAACCATGTCTAGGAGGCTCTCAACTTCTCCCACAGGTTAATCTCGATCTCATACGCAAACACATATATAAGTATACCAGTGTGTATATATATGGGTGTTTCGCATTGATTCATTATTGTGGCATTGCATTCATTGATACTGAGAAGCCTTTACACTACCAGAATACCAAGCAGAGAGTGAAAACTGCATTAATACTTCAATTCATTACTAACTTTCAAAACCAACGACTATGACTATAAATATAACTTAATCATGTATTTGATATAAATTGATAACAACCTCGCAAAAAGTAAGATTTTTTTCACGGTCCAGTAGCTTAAAGTTTCCAATAGATCTTGAATCTGTGAAAAACACCAGTGACCAAACCCCAGAAGAGAATCTCCGCGATAATGACATATATAAGGACACCAACTCTTCTTGAATGCCAAACTCGAATGAAAACGTGCTCCAGAATCCAATTTATCTAAAGAAGGTATCATAATACTGTTAGTAAACTCCAAAGACCCTTCTAAGATTTAAGAGGAAGTAGTAGTAGTAACTGATTTTTACCAGTGTATTGCGCGGGTGGCGATAGTACCAACCGTTGAAGAAAGCAGCCAACATTCCTTCAGCTCCCATCACGTACACCAACATTGCGTTCATGCCTATCCATTTTAGAGGCAGAAACATGTGCTTCCACTCCAGTATATCCACCTGCAAAAACCCATATTAAAAAAGAGAAATCTGTTTTTGCGCAAAGTTTGTTATTGTGGTGGAGCGAGAATCACCAGAGAGTACAAGGCGGAGAAGACGAGAGCGGCTGCACCGGAGGTCACACATATGTAGCTGAAACTGTAGAGTTGTTTGTTCAAAGGTATCACTACAAACGTTTTTGTAATATGTGTTAAAAGATTATAAGATCAACTGAGTTAGATTATCAAAAATAAACAAGGTGTTTCTCACGGTGAGTGAAATGTAGAGTGAGTCCAAGAGCGAGTAGAGCGAGACCGGTGGAGATCCAATGTTTTAGCCTAGCTGAATGTCCCTGAAAATTTGGTAATGTTGAAATGATAATTGTGAGTTACACAAAACAGTGAAAAGTTCGTAGGAGTTTGAGGCTTATGTTGACCTTCAAGTGTATGATAATATGTCCAAAATGGACTCCGATGATTGTAGAGACAATAGCAGATATGGAGCTGCATCAGACAAGTTTCTGAGTGTTATAAAGCTTCTGAACAGGATGAGATGATGTTCAGTTAGTGACTTAGTATACAAGATTAGACCTTAGGACTCCTTCAGGCTCAAACGGAGCATGGCACCATGATGGTGCATCTTGTCGTAAAGATCCCTCATAGGGGGAATCATCGGTACAAGCCTAAAATTCAAAGAAACGCCCATTAGGATTGACATAACAACAAAGAGATTTTCACTAAATGAAAGCAGAAAATGGAGTATTGTACCTTGGATCTTCTCCATGCAGGATGGTGATACATATGATTGATCCCTAAAACTTGTCTATCAACATATCCAACAGCATTGCAAGGAGGATTTAGCTTTCCTCTCACTCCACATGATACCTAGCAAGTATTCACAGAATTTCTTTATAATATCTGATCACCAACACTTATTCATGCAACATTGAAAGACTCACAGATTGGATTTTCCCAAAGAGAATGCTATCTTTATCATAGACAACGAATTCCCAGTCAGGAACGTAAGTTCCATAGAGCACAGCCATATATATCACGAGAACTGATGCACCCACAATCCTGTGAATGTACTAAAAACAAGATTAATCCAAAACTCTTCATCTGGTTTCCATGAGTTTCAGTGTAAGGTTTTACCAGTGCCAATAAAAGGACTTGAATATTGAGAACCTTCCAGTTGACAGATTCTCCTCATGGGAGTCCTTTGTGAGGATTTCGACTAATGCTACTACCAAGTAGGATAAAGCTATCCTCTACATGAAAACAGATATATACCTTTAAAAAAAAACATAACTCTTCATAAGATGAATCCTGAACCTGAGTTAAATACCTGGAGGATCCCGCAAAATCTCAGCATAATCACATCCACGCCATAGGTTAATTTGTCAGGAGCATGAGAGAATCCGCCTTCGAAGCATTAAGAGAAAATGAATGTTACGCAAAGAAGCTACAAGATTACAGGAGAGTGGAAATTACCTTGTAGTAGAAGACCCCAGAAGAGGAGCTTGCAGGTCCTAAAACCCACCTTCTTACAAGCTTCAAGTTTGTTCGAAATCCTCTGGAAATTCATAAGAAAAAAACGACACTAGGTGCTTAATACGATATCTATTCAACAGCATCGGAATTGTAGATGGGATGAAGAATTAAGAGAGCTTTCGAGTTCGGAATTGAATTTTAAGAAATTTGAGGAAACCTTGAAGGCAAGCGCGATGGAGACGCCGACGATGAACAAAAAGAAAGGCATGACGAAATCCGCCAAATTGCAGCCTTCCCAAGGAGCATGCGCAATCGCTGGCCAATCTCCTCCGGCGTCATCCACAAGGATCATCAACTGCTCCACATTCAGAACTCGAAATTAAAACCCCTAGTTCGGAATTCACAGAAGTAGAGAGATGGAGAAGAAGAAAGATACGGCGACAGTAAGGCCGCGGAAGATGTCGAGAGAAGAAAGTCGTCTCTTTCCGGCGAGGCTTTGAGTTGAAGTAGTATCTTCGGGTACGAGGAGACGTTGATCATGGCTGGTCTCCGGTTTGATTTCCGCCATTACTTTCAAGTTTCGTATTCGGAAGAGATAACTCTGGGAAGGTGCGTATTTCGAAAAGAACGCACAAATTAGCTTCAAAGCTTTTAAACGTATATCATTTCATTTGTTTTTTTGCACATGCTATTATTTACTCGACTATTTAAACAGCAACTTGTCAATACAAATACAAGGACCAAGAAAGATCAAAGCTTTCATTTGCGAGTCCTTTTTGAAGCCTTGCCAGTTCCCACCTGCAGACAAGGTTAGAGAAAGAGTAATGGAAGCTGATTCTTGGTGTCAACTATGTGGACTATAGAGAGACTCATCAAATGGAGCAACATTTAGTAATCATGGTCTAAAAAGCATAGGTTAGTAGTGTTGCATAGTAGGAAAGGTTTTCAAACGTCAACTTCATGCTTGAGATTAAGCTGAAAAGTGTGTTGTGGGCTTTTGATGGGGATGAGCAGTCATAGAATCACTCACTTCGTCTGCGTTTGGTTCATTAGTTATAAATTCTCGCTACCGATTATGGTTTGTGGCACTAATTTTTTCCAATAGCACCAAATTGCCCAAATACTCGAGACATTTTTTTTTGCTTTTTTCAAAATGAAGAGAACACAAAAGATCAAAGAAAACACACCCTCATATCCCTTGCATATAAAAAGAAGGATTACCAAAAAAGGACAAACCTTTAAGGTTTCTTCTCTGGTCTAAAGGCAAAGAAAGATAGTTATATAAAACAGAACAAATCAGATTGTTAAGTTGTTTAAATTCTCTCCTTATGTAACTTCGGTTCTCTCTACAATCAAACTAGTGCAGCAGTAGCAAGAGAAGAAGCTAGCAGCAATTGGTGGTAGCAAAAACAGATAAGCTCTAAAAGATAGTTGTATCAACCACGCCCACGACCTGGCCCTGTTTTCACAACATATAACCATTTAGTTTCAATCCCCATTGTAGCAACAAACTTACAATGTCACTATAGCTTTTGGTGTAATAATTCGATTAAAATTAGAAAAGCTTTTAGTTGTAATATTTACCTTTGCTGCCACCCATCTTCCCAATCGAACCTCCACCTCCTCGGCCACGGCCTTTGGCACCTCCATCATCCATACCGCGTCCTCTTCCACGTCCAACCCCTGGTGGTTTCCTATCTGTTCACATTGAACCATTTTTGATAATTTATCAGAAACAGCTTGCTTGAGTTTGGAAAAAACAAACCCCAAAACCAACCTCGTAATGATATGCATGATCTATAGGGATATACAACTTCAAACTAATCCACGGATTGGGTTGGAACAAAAATCTTTGGCTGATATAAGGCTTAACTTAGATGGCAAAACTTACAACTTGGGTTTTTTCAGTATCTACCTAAATCATAGCGCTATATATCTAACACCTAAAAAGCTCATAACATATGTCAATTAAAGGAAGTATAAAGGCGTGAGAAACGATACCTGTGCGGGCCTTTTCCTCCTGTACTTTATCAATCACCTGAAGAGAGAGAATAAACGGAAGTCAACAATCTAGGTTGAAGCATCGTCACTCCCATATATTTACAAGATATTGTGAATGTTAAGTGAATATATTTGATATACAGGAATTGAATACAACACGGAATATTTCAAAGATAAGGAGATAGTGGCTCCAAAACATAACACAGCAAAGTCAATAAAAGTGAGGTAAAATATTCTGGTCAGGCAAAAACCATTCCCTTTTGATATCGTCCGAGACATGCTTCAACAAGAGGCATACCAATTGCTGAACAGAGTTCTAGCAAAATGCCTCTTGGAGCACATATCTGATTTGGCTAAGCATCATCACTCCAGAAAAACAAGAGCCAAAAACAAAGAAAGCTTAAAAACTAAAGATCAATCAACACAAAAGAATATATTACCTCATCTGGAACTCGAAGATACTTAATGGTGTTACCACGGATATAACATTCCGGCATTCTCCAAAACCTGTCTCCGTCCTACAACGCAAGCAAGCAGTAGATCTGAGTATCAAACCATACAAAAAATTTCATCACAGAATAGAAACAAATGGAAAACTTATATCAAGATACAAAAGCAGAAACTAACCTTTGATGTACAGATGACTTCACGGAGATGGATGTTCATCCACGTATCACAATTCACCAAATGCCCATTGTATGTCTCTCCATTCTTGAGCTCTACAAGCTAAAAAAAACAAATCAACCATCAAACGGATGCAAACTTTCTAAAATAAATAGGTATCATCATTATATGAACACAACTTTTGGAACGCGAAACATATAGAACCCTAATTGTAACATCTCAAAATTAAACGTAAATCACTTAATTTAAGCTCAATACGTCACATTCAACAGTTGAACCAAAGGTCGGAATTTCCCCTTACCATAGGGTGCCCTTGAGCAGTCTTGAGCAGCGAAAGAGGAAGCTAAAAATTAAAACAAAAAGATTGGGTCAAATTTGGGATAATACGGAAACAAAGACCGAACGAAAAACATATTAGTTCATCAAGTAACTTACCATCTTCTCAGATCAGAAGATTTAGAGATCCGTAAAGAACCTGATAACAACAGAGAATAAAACATTAACCCACCATAAGATGCGGAAGAACCAGTAGAGAAAAACGAAACAAAACCCTAGCAAACTTTTATTTTGCCTATTACAAAGTCTGAAAGAAAGAGAATCGGGAAGAACACTTGCTACATACACAGAAAACTGGCTTCCTCTTGCCAAGAAAGTGACAATTTTGAGGAGACTGAGTGATTAGAAAAGGAGATCGAAGACGCAGGCGACGAAATTTCGAAATCGGTTTTCCTGTTTCTACTCGGGAGGTTCTGATAGGAGAGGTATATAGTTTTTATTGATCGGTGGTCTTTTAGGTCAATGGGAACTGGGAAGGAACTTTATGTGTATTGCAAAAACACCCCCCTTTACTTTGAAATATTTCCAAATTTCTTATTATAATTATTAATATATTTAAGTTTAGTAAACCTAACAACAAATCCGTTGTCGTCCAGCGGTTAGGATATCTGGCTTTCACCCAGGCGACCCGGGTTCGATTCCCGGCAACGGAGCTTTTAATTTTTATAATTTTTTTTTTTAATATGCCGAAGTCTCTTATAACCGTTTGCAATAATATACCGAAACAAAACGTGTGAATCAAAAGCCAGCCATATGAAAAATATAATATTCCTAAACATTTCCAGTTAAAGCTAAAACCCTCAGTAATGTATCATTTGAATACAAAACACCTAATAAGAAGAGACTGTTAAACTTCTTTACAATAATACTTCATGTTCTTGAATTATGAACCTCAACAATATCTCCACCAGTAACTAATTATTCACACAACCGTAGAATGATTTCAATTTAACACATGAAAAGCTGATAATCAGGTTCCCCAGCTCCGACATTCAGGTAATTGACATCAACCGCGGTTGTTCCCAAATCATCTGGTGTAAAGAAGGATAAACAAACAATTTCAATAGATCATTAAACAATCTTCAAGAGATTTTGTGAATAGGATGAGAGAAGGGTTAGAGACTTAGAGTTGTTCAAACCTTCGTATATTGTTCTGACAAACTGAACATAGTGAGGGATGAGATCTCGGTATATGATTCCTTCTGGGTGCGCATCAAGCACCACAAGCACACCTATGGATCAATCAGACAAAAGGAAAAGATGAAAAAGGTATGCTCAATGAAACAACATAATTCAAGACAGAAGTAATGGAATTCACGATAAAAAAATGTTCAGATCGCTAACAAAGGTTAATTTTCGTTTTTTGAACTACTCTCAGAAATGATAGCACAGTAGAAATTATACCTGGTGCAAGCCAACCTGGAGAAGAGTTGCTAGGCAATGGTCCTAGCCAAAGGATATTCCTCAAGTTCATTGAATCATCGTACTTCACGTCCGATCCTAACAAGAAGGAGATGCAATTCATATTACTGAAGATCTCTGTGACCATTTCTATTTTTCAAGAGATTGCAAAGATACCTCTCTGGCAATATCCCATGTTGTAAGGAAACTCTTCCTTGTCATAGGCTGGATATTCTTTAGCATGAAACCTACCATTTTTCTTTCATCAGCATATAGATACTGATCAATAACACTTGCGAAAATCTAGTCCCACCCTAGAAATTTCTTCCAACAATCATTGTTTATGCTTAAACTTCCTATTAATTGCAATTGCAACCAGGCTCTACACGAATACACAGTGCTCACAAAACAAACTCAATAAATCCTCTCCTAACCGAACACGACTCTTGTTTACTTTAGTCATAAGACTATTCAAGAACCCTAGTGTGAATTGAGAAGACTTACAATATTCCAAGGCGTCCAGATTCTGAGGCAAGGAATAGGTGGCCGTGGAACAAATCATATCGAGTCAAGGACACATTCAATCCCACACTTGGTCCCCTGGATTCAATTAGATGAAACAAGAACTCGAAATATGAATTCACTTCCTGTTTCATTGGCATCACCAGTCAGATCACAATTCCATAATATTCACTGAGAGGAAAAACACCAATAGTGTTGAAATAGCTATATACCTCCGCTATGAAATGACGGCCATATGGAGTTCTTGTGAGCTGACATTTGTTTTCTTTTGATCCTTCGACATCAGGAACCTATCAAATTAAGCAATTTAAATAACACTATCGACGGACTAACTCTAGCAAATTAAGCGTCAATTGCAGACGAACCGGGAGCATTTTGGGATCGAGGGTTCGCTGAATTGCGCCTGGGTCACCGCCGGAGTCAACAGCCAGACGAGCAAGCTCAAGAACCGGCTCCGGTGGCCACCATACGAGAGAATTGTCCTCTTCAAACCTGCTCCGCCTCTCAACGGCGTCGATTTTCCCTGAGCAGAGCCCAGTGCGAAGCGAACATCTTCCCAATTCGGGTCCAGAATTATCCGATTTGAAGGGGACGAGGAACCTGAGACACGACCGGATTTCTCGAGACACGATAGGATCAAGGGTCGACGCGGCGGAAGGTGATCCTAGAACAGAGAGCAGATCGACGGCGGTTGCTTTCGGAGTCGGTGACGGAGAATGGGAAGTGGAGAGCTTGAAGGAAGAGGCTGCTGCGAGGGAGAAGGAGATGAAAATGGTGAAACGAAGAGGCATGTACGAATTCACCATCGTCGCGTCCTACTCCTCCATCTGATGGGTATTCTTGTCTGGTAAAACGGCATTATCTTTGCAATTTTGGAGTGAAAGCACATTCGTGACAAGGGTTGTTTTCATGTTTAAATTCATCAATCCGTCGTGACCCAACAAAAGAAAATTCATCAATCCTTATTTAATATCCAATAAATTCTTGTTAGACATTCGTGACAAGGGTTGTTTTCATTGTTTTTTATTAACGATTTAAGTATATAACTTTATGCAACGCAAGATTTCCAAATATCAAAAAGGGGCTCAATTATAGCGATTTGTTTCAAACAAAAGTTGATGGTTCTATGCACTCCCATTGATCAATTTCATTATCTAATAGACTAATAGTCTAGCACTAACAGTCACAAGACCATGAAAGCTGCTACAGCTATGTACTAGCCTTAGCTAATAGTCTAATACGCGTATCCAATTAACTTTAGATCTGAATTTTGATTCCCTGATTTCCGTGTTAGCGGTTGTTTTCTTTACCGAATTCCACTAGATCGATCCGATCTTTCCTATATAATTTAGAAATTTGACCAATTATACTAACTTGGCCAAGTTTATTGATAAAAGATCACCCTGTAAACATATCGTTTGATCTAACACTTGATTCAACGCTTGATCCATTAAACCCACATATTATATGCAAGTGTCTTGTCGATAGCTTTTTGTTCTATAGTTATAAGGTTAGTTTGGTCTAAAAGCAAACTCAGTTTTTTTTTTTTTTTTTAATAAAGGTGTTGGTTCGTCCTTCGGATCCTGTAGCAGGTTTAGTGATATCTTTTCTTATAAAGGGTTCATCAGTTGTTCGTATGTGGAATAGGATTGGGAACCAATTCCGGACGGTCTTTTCAGTGACGGTTCTGATTTGGTAGGCATTGATACTTTTGATATGTATGATGCTTGGCCGAATCAACTTACTTCAGATACTTGATATGAATTGTGTTCGGATTAGGTGTAGGTGTATAGTTAGTATCTTCCTTGTAGGATATTCCAAAATCTTTTAGATCATATTGTTTACAAGTTTTAGGTCTATAGTTATCATTTTTTTTCTTGCATCATATCTAAGTAGCTTTTTCTTTAGTTTCCGTTTTTGGGGTTTAGTTTATTGTGATTCTTGCTCCTTTCCATATTATAATAGAAGTAAAAAACAATGAAACCAATAATGTATTCGTAAACGAAACGAGCACAAACAATACAAGAATTAACTTTAACAGAAAGAAAAAAAACAATATAAAAATTGAGAAGAGGAAAGGGTAAAACACGACATCCATATTCAACGACTGCACCTCGTTGTGCTGCAGCCGCGCCGGTAAGGATTAGCTCGAGCGCCGCGTTTGCAGTTAGAGTAAGATTCGCCTCGTTGGGAACAAGGAACACTGTTCTTCCTCATCGAATCGTAGCTAACGTACTCCTTCGAGGCTAAAATTCGTCTGCTGATCTCATTATAGAGTTCCAACTCTTCTTTTTTGGCTGTACAGTCTGCGATCGATCCTTTGCAGTTTAAGGAGCATTCTGTTCGGCCGACAAACCCCAACACGTCTCCGTAGCCGCCGTCGCCGCCGGCTTCGACGGCCACGATTACAATCATGAGAATCGCGGCGACGGCGTAGATTAAACAAGAGTTAACCATTCTCCTTACAAGAACCCTATGACTCAATCAGAAATCTTAATTTCTTCTGTCTTCTTCGAGTTTTTCACCTTTCGTCGAGTTTTTCTGAATCAGCTGAAGACCAAAAGGTTTGGCGTTGGTCTTTTAGCCTCTCATAACTTAACCAAACTATTTAGAATGGACATTTTCTTGGTTTTATTTACGGAAACACCATCGCTTTTGTCTTGATTTTATTTTAGTTTAGTCCCAAGGAGATAAATTAATGAAGAAACCAACTACATCCTTTTATAGGCTCTGTTTCTTATGCCCATGTTTTAATATAGTTTTTTAAATGTATTTATTTTAATTAAATACAGTTTTTTAAAATATAGTTTTTTAAATGTACTTTTTAATTAAATACAGTTTTTTAAAATATAGTTTTTTATTTTTTTATTAAATAGAGTTTTAATCTAATTAGATGTATAATTAATACATTTTTAAACTAAAAAAATAAATGTGTAATTAACTCGGATATATAATTAGTTTTAAATTGTATTAGATGTATAAAAATTGCATTAATTATAGATCTAATTCTTTTAAATTTAAAATTGTATTAATTGCAAAATTAGATGAAAAAAAAGTTTTTTTAAAAATTTTTTATAAGCTTTTAGAATCTTTATAAAATATATTATTTAAAAACATTTTTTTTTTTTTTGAACATCAGCATTAATAAAGATCATGTATTACAAGCAATTTCCTGATACATTTAGCCTTTTGGTGATACATTTAGCCTTTAAAGACTATGAAGTTGTTTAAAACATTTGTGATTATTGAGTCGGCCAATTGGTTTTTGCTCCTTGGAATATAGGAGAATACACAACTCTCAAATTGAGACAACTCTTAAATTGAGAGGTTTTAAGTAAGATGTCGTGGAGGTGTCCATGGATCCCCTTTCCTCCATTGCTTGTGTGAATTGTTGTGATGAGTTGGAGAGAGTCGGTGTGAGCATGAATTTTCTTGATTCCCAAATTGTGAGCTCGTTGTAAAAAAATCCAACATAGCCATCGTTTTTGTGATGAAAGGTGAGTCTACAAAGCTTTGTACTGATAAAAACTGTCTTGCCTCTGAGGATTGGTCTGGTTGTAGTACACACGTCAATCCCGCCAGTTTTGTGTCTTCATGTCATGCCGCATCTATGCAGAAATTGACTTCTCCAGTCCGTTGGAAAGCGATGTGATTAGTGGGACAGAGACCTTTGTCGTCTTCGCATATGTTGCCTTGTTTTGCTGCCACTCTCTAGCGTTTATGATTGCTAGACTCGCTGTGTCGTCTAGATAGATGATCTTTTTGTCAAATAGTAACATGTTTTGGGCTTTCCATAGATACCAGAAGATCCAAGGTATTAGGAGTCATGTTCCGGTGCCAAGAGGTGGTAAGGAAGTGAGATTTCTTGTTACACTAAGTCATGTAACAAAATCAGTGATTGTAGCAGAGTCAAAATTTTATGCACAATCGATCTTGCTCCATGTTTGTCTCGCAAATTCGCAGTCAAAGAGGTCCATTGTTGATTTCAATCTTCCACATTGGCAACAATTTGCAGCAGAAATTAGAGTTCTCTTTGCTAGATTCTCTTCTATAGGAATCGCTCCTGTGACAACTTTCCACAATTAATATGTTGAGTTTCGGCGAGATGTTTGCAGTTCAGACTTCGTGGTTCTAGAAGTTATGCTGTTGTGATCCCACTCTGATTGCATAGGTAGGTGATTCAATTTTGCAATGAATGGTATCCCAATTTGGCGCTATAGTTACCATCTCATGTGGGAAGATGATGGGTGAAGTAATTTACCCAAAATTGAATGCACATGCACATTGTACATATGTAGAATTTAGGTTATCGATCCCACACAGAGTTAGGGCTAACTTGGATTAATGCAATGATGTTATGAATGTGTGTCTAGTAACTAAGCAAATTGATTTAGATGGATTGTATGCAAGACTTTAAAACATTTAATCTATGAGAATTCAATTGGCAACAATGGATCAAGATTTATTAAGTGACTTCTAGAACTCTAAACACTTGATAGTATGATGCCCTAAGAATGTATTATAGCAACGCCTTTGTTTAAAAACATAAATCTCAAAAATTTCTTTGGATTGTCGTTGAAAATAAACAAGCATTAAGATGCACAATTTAGATCTGTTCACAAGGTGTCCAAACAAGCATTGACTATAACATGGAATACACCTTCCTCACTACAGATATTTCGGGTCTCTTCCAATTAGTTTATGAGAGAGAATTCAACCTAGATACCTAGACGTGGTTAATTACATAAACTGTAAGCTTGATTTGTAGTGAAGAATCCCGTGGCTTATTCCATAGATAAAAACCATATTAAAGATCCTTTGAAAACCCTAGATCTAACAATGAAACTACTCAGACATGATGATGAAAACACAAATCATTATTGAATAAATGAATTGCATGCAGGATGAAAATAGACAATGGAATATTAGAGGATCAAGGATCTCAATATGAGTAAAGAACAACCTCTTAATCTTCTCCAAAATCTTAAAAGAACAAAGCTTAAAAAGTAAACCTTAGAGATCTACTAACAAAATAAAAACAATTTGGAAAAAAGTAAATTCTTTGATGCTTTGTGTGTGTGGAGTATTTATTGTGTGGGGAGTTGCTTCATATGTTGCTGGAGAGCTTATTTTATAGCTTTTTAGTTTAGTCCTAGGGTGGAATCTCTTTAAAACTTAAGTCGGATTTCATTAGAGTGAGACGTCCATATCTTGGGCTTTAGATGTCCAATAAGGTTGATTCAAATTGGAGATGAAATTTAATTCACGTGCCTACAAATTGATATGTAGATCATTTCGTGGTTCGTCAGTTAAGTGGATCAAAGGTCGTCCGACTTCTAAACTCCAGATTATGTCTCTGCATCTCCTTTGCTAGTTTTTCTCCAAATCTCTTTACTTTAGTTCATTTTGCTCCAAAACCTCTCTTGCTTGTAAAACCTATATAAATGCCTAAAACATACTAGAAAGTCTCTTTAAAAGCACATATATCATGATAGAAAACTAGTAAAATTCATGATATATCAGAAGCCATATGAACTTGTCTTGGCCTCCTTTAGTATTGGTTTTCTTGCACAAAATTTCAAGGGAATGTTCTGGGAAAAGCTCTTTAACTCTCGGTATGTCCCATTATGTTGTGTTGGGAATAAGCAAATACTTCACAAGCAGATGTTCAAACTCTCTGGTTGGTGGTCTATAGGGAACAACAGGCTTTATTGTGGATATCCATGATTCATTTCAAATGCGAGTACATGATCGATCTCCTATTGGTTTGCCTATATTTTTTTTAGGACATCTCGACCAATAAGAATCACTCTCCAGTCATGTGAAGATGATGCTCTTGGGGATACCTCTAGAAACTTTTTTTATCCTTGCAGTGTTTGCCTAGCAGTACTCTCGATAGCATGCTCGTGGGGTTATTTAATATTCTCCAACTCTATTTTGCAAGGAGAGAGTCATTAAACCTTTCGATATCCCTTAGGCCCAGGCCTCCATGTTGCTTTGCTTCCGTGAGTTTTGTCCAAGAGACCCAACACATCCCTTTCTTTTTAGAATTTTTATCCCACCAGAAGCGTGTAAGAACGGATTGAATTTGCATGATTAAGCTTCCCGAGTGTTTAAAGCAGGACATTGGGTAGTTTAGGATAGACATTATGACGGATTTCATCACTGTGAGATTCCCGGCTGCATAAAGACGTTTCGATGAGTAGCTAATTTATTTCCGTTTGACTCGATCCACTATGGAGGTGAATAAATCTCTCTTTTTCCATCCAAAAAGCTCAGGTAAACCGAGATATTTTCCAAATCCTCCTTCTCTTTTAATGCCTAACATCATTTTCACCTGATTTCTTATCTCCACCAGTTTTTTTGACGAGAATTTGATCAAAGATTTGAGAACACTGATCTTATGCCAGATAGCTCTTCATATTGCTTAAGGATGGTGTTGAGAGCAACACAGTTTCGAGGATTTTCTTTGATGAAGAACATTGTGTCGTCAGCAAAAAAAAGTGATTTACTAGTGGGCTTGCTTGTGAGACTCATATACCTTCCATTGTGTTATATGCTTGTGCTTTCTTACATAGTACGGATAAAACCTCACTGCACAACATGAATAGATAGGGATAGAGTGGATCGCCTTGGCGAATCCCTCTTTGGGGTTTCACTTCTCCTATTGCTTGATCATTGATAAGATAGGAGTAATTGACTATTTCAGCACACTGCATAATCCAATGAATGAATTTATGATGAAATCCGAATCTGCTCAATATTTTCTTTATGAAGTCCCATTCGAGGCAATCATAAGCCTTTCTCATATCCGTCTTAACCGCTACAGAAGAATACTTTTTGGCTTTGGAGGTTTGGAGATAGTGCAGGACCTCATGGGTGATGAGGACATTATTAGATATAGCTCGGCTGTGTACAAACGCATAGTGGTTCTCGGAGATGATATTGTCTACCATCGGTTGGATGCGTTTAGTGAGCAGCTTAGATATGATCTTGAAGTAGATTTTTCACAATGCGATTGGCCTATATTCAACGACTATCTTTGCTCCCTGGGTTTTTGGTATGAGGCAGACATGTGTATGGTTAATGTCATTTAGGAGGCTGCTTGTTAAGAAGAATTTACCAATCTCTTATATCACCTTTGGTCCAATTGCTTTCCAATTTGATTGGAAGAAGCAAGCGGAGAAACCATCCGGTCCTGGTGCTTTTCCTGAATGTATCTAGAATATGGCTTGTTTGATTTCACTTGCTATTGGCAGCATGATAAACCCATTATTTTTCTCTTGTGATATGTGTGGCTGTATTGCAGATTCAATCAACTGTAAGTTGGAGGTTCCTTGGGCAGCAAACAGCTTTTAATAATATTGAGCCACCACTTATGCGATTTGGATTTCACCATGGATCGCTATCACTTCCTCATTTTCAATCACTGCCAAGTGGTTAACAACTCTTCTTCCCCTGGCCATCGCGTGGAAATAGGCTGTGTTTTTATCTCCCAAAGACAGCCATAACTGGTGATTACGCTGTTTCTAGTAAGCTTCTTCTTGTTTATCTGCTTCTTTTTTTTTAATTCACTATTGATGGTGCCAATCTCATTTCATCTATGTTTTGCGGGTCTACCATGGCTAGTATAGATGTTTCTTCTTTTCTTCAATCAATCGTCGACTATTGATATGGTGAGTTTTGTTCCATCCAGCTATGGCTGCTCTCTAGAAAGCGATGTGAGTCGATATTGTGTCTTTGCTTTGATTCAAGGTACCAGCAACCAGTTTAATGATCTTTTCGTTATCCTTCATCCTCCTATCGTATATGAAAGTTTGGCTTTTTTTTTGTCTCTGCACAGTATCAATTCTCGTGATGAGCGACATGTGATCAGAGCTTTCAAATGATAGATATTAACTATAGGCGTATGGGAAAGTTTCTGCCCAAGATCTATTTGCTATAGCTCGATCGAGGCGACACATGACCGTGTGAGTGTGTCTATTACCTCTCCAAGACAGGTAGTTGCCTATGTGTTTGAGATCATAGATATCTTCTGAAATCGCCGAAGGACCATTATGCTCGTGGAGGTCCACCATGTTTCTCTGAATTATCTACAATTTTATTGAAAAATGTATTTAATAAACGATTAATGATTTTTAAAAACTGTATTTAATATTAAAAAAATGAAAGCATTTTTGTATGTGTAGATTCGGGAAGTTTTTAGATGTTAAATTGTTTGTAATTACATTGATAATTTTTGTAGCACAATGGTAAGGTGTTGTTTTTTCTTACATAGAGGTCTTGAATTCGAACCCAAATAGGAAGATGTTTTTCTTAGAAACATGTAAGATGACATCGTTTTGTCTCGCCTTAAAACGATGTCGTTTTACTTAACAGACACAGTTAATGTCGTCTAATTTTTCTGTTAAATAAACTAACGGTGGGTTTAAATTGGTAAACGTACATATTATTAATAAAATAGCAAGTCAACAAAAGTTCAGTGTTTTTTACCGTCCGAAAATTTTTAAATTTTTTTGACAATTCGTGAAAATTTGGGGTTTTTTTTCCGAGTTACCAAAACCAAATACATTCTTTTAAGTTTATAGGCTATGTTTCTTATACCTTTATAATTTCATTTATTTTGTTGCTTTTGCCTATATTTAGACTTTAGTGACCTCATTTTATTCACATAATAGATAGACATAAGGTTATTTGTTTGAATTTATATGCATTATTTATCTGAATGATATGTTATAAATTAGTTTTTTTTTTTTTGTAAACCATATAATATATTAAAAATACTCGGATTAGTTCTGAGAAAAAAATAGTTTATAAATATAAATTCAAATGACGGAAACAAGCAAGATTTTATAAAATATCGTATAAATTCATTCTATTTTATTGGATCTAGGATGTGATATGATTTTCGAGGATGAATTGGATATGGATTGTTGCAATAATATTTCATTCTTTAACAAAATATTTTTTTATTGTTTCATCTATTTTATGAATGAAAAGAAAATATTTTGTGGTGAATAAATAAGATAGTGAGAAATTGTCCATATATAAAATCAGAATTATTGAGACGGGCTGTTTCGACGTAAAAAGTAAATATTTTGTTACCATACAAACTGAATTGATGTGAATCACTCAAGAATCAAATTCAATTTGACCTTATATGAAATGATTTCATGGGATTCAATTAATTTTCTTGATCGTGGGATACAATTGAGAAACATGATCACGTGTTATCAAAAGACTTATGTGATTCTTTGTAGTATGGAATGAGTCAATCATCCAATTTGGTATCTTATTTTTTTTTAACTTTGTGATACTATATAATTTTAACTATAAAAATACTCCAAGTGAACAATGAATGAAATTGTAGTATAAAGGGGTCGAATCTCATAGAAACCTATGATTACGCTGTGATTTTATCGGTTCGGATCAATCTAAGACGGAAAATATTAATCTAAAAATGTGACTGCGAAAAAGAAACTAAAATCCTAATTAAAGTAGGTTTAAATCAATGAAATCAAAGTTAAACTTAGAGAATTCCTAAGGAGAATCAGAATTGTAATTAGATAAAAAAAAAAAGACTATTAGGGTTTTAATTAAGCGTCGTCTATAACTCAAAACTCAACTACGCATTCGCTTACTTTCGTTGAACGAATCCCCTATGCCTAGAAACTAGAACACCAAGTTTCATATGAATTTTTCGAGTCTAAACATACATTCGGTGCAAGTTTGATATGTTCACAAATCCTTTAAACCGAGTTTCCTACGAGTTTAGCCTACTTTGTTCACCTAAGATAAATCCAACAATTAATAATATTTTTGGATCTATTGATCAACCTAAAATCTTAAATTCTAGCTCATGACTCTAAAATAAGTTTTAAGCATTGTAATACCTCTTATCATAAATTAGGTTGCGACTGGAACATCAACTTTTAAAGTTTTTAAAGAAGCCTCGGATAGAAATAATTGTACGAGGACGGAGTAAAAAGAGCAGAAATACGTAAATGTTTGTGTACAAAGGAGCGGCATATTTCAGGAATAATCTCAAATAATATTATACAGTGGTTAGTGGAGACGAAGAATGCATGAACGCTATTTGTCTCTCTTACGTTGCAACAAGTGTTGGTGTGCATGAAAATTAGTTTTGGCACATTTTAGAGTGGAAACATGTCAGCTAGGTGATGTGTTGCATACATATCAAATCATGCACGACGAAATGTGTTCAGATTGGTGGAACAATCCTATTGGTCAAAAATATTTATAAATATGCAGCTTTTCTCTTGTTTCTTTCATTCACAACATAATCACCAAGTCTAGAGAGAGAGAGAGAAGAGAGAAAGAAGATCAGGAACACTTACCGTACCCAAAATCCTAACTGCGGACGGTAACAGAGTGAATCGAGTACGTGCATTCACGTACCGCAGATGAGAGAGTGGTTAACCGTGGTGCTTTGTCACAGCTAATAAAGTGAGATCGATCCGTACCTTGTTCTTAAGGCAATCTAAGAGTCTTCGGATAAGGTGAAACTCTGCTTGATCTTCCTCAACGATCAAGTTGTTAGCTGCAACTGTGAAACTTCGGATTCGTTGAATCTCAAATCTAACAAATTTGTAAGTTTGTATTAAGAAGCTCCATAGGAGTCTCAGAAGTGTTTAGAAGGATTTCTAAGGCGATGAGATCGAATCTATCTCGCGTTGTCAAGATCGGCGATTAGAGCTATCAGGAAACGGTTTGGTCGCGTCTGGAGTCAGCAGGGTCCAGCTGTGTCTACGAGTAAATTGTGAGTCAAATAAAATTGTGTGCTAACTTTTCTTAATTGTAGGATCTCGATATTACAGACAGTTTGTTGGACAGTGGGGGCCATATCGTTCTCTGTGTCGGTTTGTTTAAAGTTAAAAAAAAAATTGGCTCTTGTTTGATTGCTTGTGGTATGATATTGTTCATTGGTATATGGAACAAAGTATAGGTTCTGAGAATCATGAGGTTGTTGAAATGTGTTTAGTGTTGATATAGAACCTTGTTTCAGTTCTAATGAGGAGGAAACTCGTGGTGGTTCTTTTGTTTGTGTTTATAAACCTTGTGTTGGTTTAGTAGTGTGCGACACACATTTTCCCCTGGATCGTGGTTGAGAGTATCAACACGAAGTTTTTTTTCGGGCGGTCGGAATACAAGGCGTCCCAAATATACGCGGAGGTACGGGTTAGCCACCTAGAGGACCGTGTATATAGAAACTTGGGTTGAACTATTCAGGGCACCGCTGATAGTTGGCATGGTCACCGCTTATTGATAGATTGAGAATGGTGTGAATGTTCTATCATGAAATTTGTGACTATGTATAGGTATTTTTTTGGTGAAAAGGGAGGTGTTGTGATTCTGCAGAGCCCTAGGATTGAATGTGTTTATGTTAATAATGTTGATTCGGCTATTGCTTGCTAGTAGATGCTTAATTATTCTTGTTTGGGTTTTATTCGGGTTTTCCTTGGTGAAATGCTCGAATTACAGTTATTCTTTTAATGTGTTGTTTCGGCTATTTGCTTATTAGTTAGATGAACCTTCCGCTCTTGCTTGCTTAGTTTTAGTCGGGGTTTGGATTAGGTTGGTGGAAGGTTGTGCATGTTAAATTGGGGTTCTTGGCTTGTTGAGTGAAACTAGTTCACTCATCCCTCATTTTCTAAACCTTGTGCAGATAACTAGTAGAAAATAGAAGCCTTAGTGCAGCGGAGCGGTAGGAGGTGGTGTAGTTTGGACATCTTTTGCAAAGCGACCTGTTTTCAAGAATAAGTATGTTTTGGCTACGTCCATGGACTCCCTTGTATTTTCTTATCCTATGTTTTGGTTTAGAACCTGAATATACATATAGTTAATTTAATAAAAGAAGCTTTTAATCATAATGGCGTTGTTGTTCTGATATTAAGTTTGTCCAACTCAAAACAACTTTGAATCGAGGTACGGGCTGAAAAGTCTTAGGCCGCGACTCAGAGGTAAACGAGTTATTTCTATATTTTCTTAAGCGATAGAATCATGTTTTATAACATGGGATAAACTAGTTTTAACCCGTCGTAACGCTTCTAGGCCTTGGTATAGGTTGACTGATCGATCATGTTCGATTGTTGGTCGGCCGGCCGGCTTATACCTATAACGGTTCGAGGGTGTTACAAGCATAATCAAAGGTGAAGAACTAGAAGATAAACCCCAACAAGTTAAATCCAATTTAGAAATTCATGAATAACCTTTGAAAAACTCTAAACTTAACTAGCAAACTACTCAGACAAGATCAATGGAACAAAAATCGTAGCTGACTAGAATTGCATAAGAGTAATCAATAGAAAAAAAAAAAGAAAGGTTTCCATATTCTTCTCTTAAAGATTTTTGAAACTTAGCCTAACAAGTTGGCTGAAAAATCCCTAATATATGTCTAAGATTCGTGTATAGGTTTCTAGTTACATTAGAATTCGCAGTGGACCTTGGAAGGAGCAAAACAGGTCTAATATGGCCCCAGAAATCCTGTCAAATTGGATATGTCTTCAGTAAAACGACATAACTTTAGACACTTAAATGACCTCAAACTTCTTTGGGATGAAAGCTAACGTCCATATCTTTCTTTTGGCACATGTTTGGTCGAAATTGAGTTTCAGGTAGACTTTTAACGGATGTACAAATTCTGAAACTCATATTTTAGACTACGTATCTCCTTTTGTCTAATTTGCTCTGTTTCACTCCAATTTAACTTTAAGAGTGCAAGCTCGGTCTTAGACCTTTAAATTCTATAAAAGACACTAAATAATAATGTGTGAAAAATGAAACTCAATCTACAAACTAATTTGTTATTAATGTTTTGTAATTAATCAGCTCTCGTAGCTCAGTTTGTTAGAACACCCGTTTAGTAAGCGGGAGGTCTTGAGTTCGACTCTCAACGACAACCACAACATCTGAATTGTGTTTACATTTTTTTTATTATAAATTTAACATTTCATAAAAGAGAAAAAAAATTGCAATTAATTTACATATGTAATTATTTTTTTTCATGATTTACATATGTGATTTTTAAACACGTAAATTAATGGTTCAATTAGTAAATATATTTTTCAACTTATGTACACAACTAGGTCTAGGTAAAAAAAAAAAAAAAAAAAACTAATCCAAAATCCTGAATTAGAACTGACCCGAAAAAAACCAGTTTGGATCGGTTTTTGATTAGTTCCTTAGAAATACACAAATGGATCTTCATGTCTAGGTAGCTTGGATATCTTGTATTTGAAGTTGGAAATTTTATGAAGGCTTCATTTTTATGTACCGAAGGTACAAGACTTCACATTGAAGTCTCTAGAAAAAAAAGTAAAAACTCTGGTCATTGCAAATTAGATTCTATTTTTTTAGAAGACTTCAAAATGTAGTCTAAAATATTCAATACTTCATTATGGAATCTACTAAAAACGTTAAAGATTTGGTCAGTAAAAAAAAGTTGAAATATGATTCATATTGTCAATGAAACTTCGTTATGAAGTCTCAGATGTTAATTTTGATAAAAAGTAAACTTGTGTTACTTATTTTTCTTATGTTGTATGAGTTAGACATATTTATTTGATATAATTATTTTTAAATATTTTTTTTTAAATTATTAGAAATTTAGCTCATATTGTTAAGACATCCAAACGAAGTCTGGTTTTAGACTTTCTTTTAAGTCTAGTTTAGCTTATTTGTAGTGAACTTTTGAGAATTTCCTTTTCCTTTTTCACGCGTGTGCAAGTTACTGTTGTTGTTCATAGATAAGTTTTACAAGTTTATATTTTATAATTAATCTTAAATCAATTTTATGAATCTATAATGATTTATTACGAGACTTCAGAGTTAACAATTAGATAACAGATTTCATTTAGAAGTATGAGGTGTTAAGTTTGTTAAAAAAATGCCTTTTAGCCTAAAAATAATGAATTTTATTAATTTTTATTTTCATATGTTTATAACTTATTGTTGTTTTTGTTGTATGAGATTGTCAAGTTTATGTATTAAAATTATCTTTAAATTAAACTTCTTAAGTTATTAGAAATTTAATTTATATTCTTCAAACTTCAAAATGAAATCTCTTCGTTTTGAACCAGACTTTATTTTAAAGTTTGAAGTATTAATTTTGTTAAAAAATGTATTTTAAACTTATTTGTATTATTTGTTTTTCTTGTTCTCAATGTGAGTTCCTTATTGTTTTTGATTCTGGATGAGTTTTACAAGTTTTTGTGTTATAATTATTTTAGAATATTGTTAATAGTTAGCTTATATAAATCAGGTCTCAAAACGAAATCTTAGATCAAAGTTTGGTTCATAAGCTCAATAGCTAATATGATTTATACATGTTTTTCTTACACATAATGGTTCAAATTTTATAAGTTTGACAAAAAATTGGTTAACAAAAACTCAGTTATTTTTCAACACATAAATACACTAAAAACTCTTGTTACTACCTCTTTATCCTAAACTTAAATTTTTCATTTTTATTTAATTTTTATTCATAGCATTTCGTCTAACACTTGATATTTTCGATAAAGATAGTGTCATAGTTTCGACCCATGAAAAATCCAAAAAACATGTTGAGGCATTTTAAAAGGAAAATTTTGTGAAGCCATGCCAAAGTACAAACCAAGTTTACTATACTTGACGAGAAGTAACTAAGACACAATTTAGATTTATAAAAGAAGATGGAGACAATAAGCTAAGGATAATTCAGAATAATTCCCTTTTTAACACTCACACATACACCAAATAATATATTTTTCTCTCTATTTTTTTTCGTACTGAAGTTTTACTCGTATTTATTTTACCTTGAGCACTTATACTGAATCAAACTTTAATTTTATATGTCACTCATCAACATTGCCTCAGGTTTGCGGTTCTTATTCTAGACCGGTTCACTTATTATTTAACATTCAATTATTTGCTAACCAAAGATAATTTGACTTTTAAACTGATTACAAATATATGATTGTGAAATTCTAGCATCCACAGTTTCTTAAAAGTATTTATACAAAAATATCAATTACATATATTGTATCTACATCCCATTCCATTTCCAATACAAATAAAACCTTGTTGCATCTCAAAATACATTTGCATATGAGATGAGAATATGGGAAACGGAACGAGATAAGACGAAAATTATGTTTATCTCTAGTTTAGTAAACCATGTTTATGAAAAGAAAAGAAAAAATTCATGTAGGTGTCTGTCTCTCTTATTTCCTAAATGCGTTATGGTGAATTAGTTTTCTAAACTGGAATCAGATTCTCACCCTCAGGTCGGTTCTCTTTAAATCATCCATTGAAGAATTGGAATCACTGAAATGTTTAATTTCACACGTTAATTGTTTGTTTTTATTAGGAAAAATACAATAGTTTATATGAAACTGAAACATGTACGACCAATCCACCAATACGATTCCTTGAGATCATTATAACATATTCTTCGTCGTCAATATGCTTTAGTAAAGCATATCAAACCCGCAAAAGCCATCCTTCTCTTCAACTTTTATCTTTCTTCCCCAATTATTCTGATTCCCTTTCAGCTAAAATCTTTCTCTAGGAAAAAGATTTATTCTTTTCTAAGTCCAATTGTTCTCCTCAGTATTATTCCAAAATTTGCACCCCCAAAAAAAAAAAGATATTCCAAAATAGTACCTCACCATGTCACTTCCATTCCTAATGTAATCAGTGGCAGAATAATTCGGTATTTTGGCATCTGCGAATTTCTAATTATTATAATTTTTGATAAAAATATGTGTGGGTTAATTTAAAATATCATTTTTTTTCGTATAATAGTTGACTCACTTCTTATAAACGATTTCCCAATTCTGCAATGATGTTGTTAACTAATAAACTTCGTAAGTACTGCAACATTAAACTACATTTTCTATATCATTACAATAGATGAATATAAAGTATGTGAGATTTCTTTAAGCCGAAATCTCTTATTCAAGGTATATATTTAATTTTAATTACCGGGTATCGTCTTCGGTGATTGTTTACGAAATGGCCCCTCTAGTAAGACCTGGTTCGGCATTACAAGATGCCACTCGAAGCCCAAATGTGTCATTTGATTCTAAAAACTTAACCAATCACATGACGCAGCAAGCGTTTGGATTGCCTTCGCTGAGTAACTCAAACGATTCGGACGGCTGAGATCTATACGAATAATATTCGGGCGGCGGAGATTCGTAGCCCGTATCCACGTACTCGTACGAATAATACGACGGAGGAGGAGCCGCGTAATACGCCGCCGTCTCATTCCCATTGTTACTGGGGCCGTGCGCCGTGTTGTAGCTCACCGTGTATGACGGCGCCGTTTGAGGATAATACGAAGGAGGAGGCGGTCCGTACATTTGGTGGTTGTGACGTGGAGGACTACGAACCATCGGATACGGATGCTGATAAGGATTCCCGTGATGATCGGATGGTGCTGAGTAAATGACAGTCTCTGGCGGTCCATCGTTCTGCTGCGGCGGAGGACCACCACCACCTCCGCCTTCTACCACCACTGTCGCGCTCTTCTTTTTCTTTTTCTTTTTCTTCTTCTTTTTCGGAGCTCCTTCTCCTCCCGACGGAGGTTGAGGTTGACCGTTGGGTCCAAACGTCACGACTTGTTTAACCTGATCACAACCTCCTCCTCCTCCTCCTCCGCCGTTATTGTTGTTTTCGTCTTCCTCGTCGTCTCCACTGGTCTCGTCGTCAGGTTTCTTAGGTTTCTTCTCTCTCTGGTAATTACAATCGGTGTAGTTGTTCTCCATCGACGCCGGCCATAGCTCTGCGTGTCTACCGGCTTTCATAATCTTCTTGATCAGAATCTCCGGCTCCACGTTTCCCGTCACCGTCACTTTCTGTTGCTTCACGTCGATATTCGTTGTATATACACCTAATTTTTTAACATATAAATTAATTAATAAGTGTAAAATGAGAAGAAAATTTAAAGGAGAAATTACACAAGCTCGTATATTACCATCGATTTTGCTCAATATTTTCTTGATTTTCCTCTTGCATCCTTCGCAGTGGATAGAAACTCTCAAAACCCATGTCTACAGCAAAAATAAATATTCAAGAGAAAAAGATGATAAATATGATATGATCAGGAGAATTTGATATGTAAATGATCTTACGGTGTATCTGAGAGGTTCATGGTATTCTTCAAAAACATGTCTCTCTTCTTGTCTTGTCTCTGGTCTGATCTCTTCTGGTCTTACCTCTGATTTGATCTCTGCTCCTATCTCTGTTCCTAGATCCATCGGAGAGAAAGACGAAGAAACAGAGGGAGAGGGAAATCAATGCAACTTCATGTGTAATATAGAAACCAGTCATCGCTTCTATATTTCTTTTGGGACTCCTTTAGCAGATAATATTCTCTAATATCTTGTTTTGTCTTTTAAATTGATAAAATATTCGATTTTGTGTAAAGCATACTAATTTGTAATATAGAAACCAATTTCTGTTTTTTTTACCACAAATGAATTTTTACTATTCCACTAAACTAATGGGTCCATTGCTCATCTAAAGTTATGTGAGTTTTTAGCAGATAAACAGAAGTAGTAAACAATTACATAATAGTGGAAATATGTAAGAATAATCGATAAGAGAAAAAGGTAAAAAAGTTGAGAGTATTTTTTTTTAAGTTGATTTTGGTGTTTCTCTGATTGGTTGCAACATGCTAATCTTAATAAAATAGAAAGTCTATATTTTCGAAAATTTTGGTGCAATAAAAAATTAGGGACCATAACAAATTTTTAAAAATCGTGCGTGCACGTAGAGCATTTGCCTATCTTGCTTACCCTTTAAGATGGTTTAGAAAATTGACAACACTTTATTTTTACCAATTTTTAATATTCACTAGGTAATTTGGATCCGCGCGTTTGTACGGTAAATGACAATAAACACGTAATTAATAAATAAAATTAGATATAAATTTGGTCCGCACCTGACATACTATATCCAAACTCCATTTGAGAAGACGAAATTCTTGTGTTTGAATACAGTTGAGAGCTGCAGACAATCTCATATTTCTGGTAAGCTTTAGAACCTTACAATATCTCAAAATAAGGAATGAATCGAGAGTAGTTAATGTTGTTCGTATCCTCCCATTTTTAGAAATGACTCGTAATATTTGTCTAAAATCCCAACCAAAAAAAATATAATCGATTGCAACCCTTATTCTTAACTGATTAGAATCGTCATAAAAAATCTTCAAAAGTCAAGAAACTTAGCAAAAACTAAAAATTTCGATATTCCAAATTAATAAACGACAAACAGTTTTATATGTACTTATATGATTAAAAACTACAAATACTAAATATTCACCTAATAACTATACAATAAAATACAAATCTTCTATAACTATAAATATAATAAACCAACTTTCTGTTATTTCCGCTAGATAAGACTTTCAATCTCTCTTTTCAATAAAAGAACAAAATAATTGAAATTGAGATTGATGGCGATATTTCAAACTCTTATTCCTTAATCTATTAGCCACTCATGTCTCACTAAAGTTCTAGTTACTTCACCACCGTTCCAGTTATCAAACCAACTCCAGTTCCAATTATTACCACCAACTGTCTAACCATCCAATTATGGGTCCAAAAACTTTCGGTAGTGTATACATAAGCCGATAAATACTTCTCGTGCCTTAAAAATCAGTATTCATGTTTATTTTTCAGTCTTGTGTTACCGTTTTTGCATTAGTGTTTTGTTTTGGCATCCCCTCTTTCTAGAATTTATTCTCATAAGATGTAGGCTCCGATGACTTCAATAAAAATCCAATTTTTGTAGTAGAAAAGATCTATTATTTGGTCACGTAAATTAATTGTAAAAAGAAAGCTACTAAAATTCAACATGGATCATGTAAAGGGATAACAAATCATAGAAAATTCTATTGTTTTTTATTAACATCATTAATGTGTCTAATTTAGAAGCTTAATCTCCGAATTATATTTAAGTCCCATATAAAGAAATGTTGAGTTATCCATTGAATATATATTAGAAAAAGTAAGGCATAAAACTAATGTGACGGTTTCAATTACAATTAGATACATCATTTCCTTTACATTAGCTACATCGTTCCCTTTGCTTACATTTTGAAGAGGAAGCACATATAAGTAGTCAGCCATGGCTTCTCCTTTTCCCCGGTTAGAGGCAGTGCATCGTGCTTACTGTGCCACATCAAGTTTTGTCTCCTTACGGTTTCACAAGCTTCTTGGTTGCTTATTATATCAAAGCCGTAAATGGCAGCATTAGACACGTGTCTTATCTTGACAGCGGCATGAATATATGTAATGACCGGTTTTGGGATCACCTTTGGCTTGGATATTTGTAACCTGCAATAGGGCTGCAGAAGAGTGGATGAAATTATTGGCTGAGTAATTTTCGATGCTCAAGAAGTTCATGTCAGAAACATGTCAAATCTTCTTGCTAGGTTCCTCTTGAAAATGAAAAAATCACAAGCAGGAGACTAACCTATCAAAGTCTTCCAATATTAAGCATACGCAACCAACCTGTAGCTAGAAATCTTTGGTATTTAGCTCTTTGTTATTTTAAATTTTAGATTTCTAAAATAAACAAAACAATATAGCAGTTATTTACCGTGTTGGGCAAAGGAGAATTGTCTCAGATTTTCTTCAAAGCTATAATTACTTGAAGCTAGGGGCTGCCTCGACCAGTTTTTATATTACTTTCATGGTTCTGATGTGATTGCTTCGCCACCTGATCCAATGTCTTGGCGCAAAGATGGTAAAAAGTATGATTTGAAAAAACTATAAAAAAAGAAAAAAAAAAGAAAAAAAAAAAAAAGAGAGACATGTGAAGCTAAAGGATATAGCATCTTTTCGGCCTCTGCAAACCCCAGACCCATCAGATAAGTTCATATGATCTAACTTAAAAGCAGTTAACATTAATGTTTGCGTTATTCTTCCTGACGACGAAAACAAAACCAGTTCATAAATTAGAGCTTAATTGCATACTTAAGCTGCTTCAAATTGCTCAATCAATATCTCATAGCTCTGCTTTTTGAGGTTTGTTTGGCAACCAAAGAGAACTGTTGTAACGCAATGTTTAAGGCATTAACATAGCCTTTCTCTTATAAAAGCTTACCCAATGTATATCTACGTTCCTAAACCATTACACAAAACATATAAAAAGTCAGCTTCCTTTTTTATTTATGTATAAAGGGAGTAAGAAAAACTGATGTACCTGCTTTATTTTGGATAAGAGAAGTAATTAGTCAGTATGTTTGGCTCATGAACCAATATATATATATAAGCGCTAAAAGTCCCAAAATTTGAGCCACTGAAAAATATAGAAACCATAGAAGAAAGTTAGATGTCCACATAATTCTTTAGAGTTAGATCTCCACATAAATCCATGTAAACCAGATTTAATCAAAAACTGATTTTCAAAAACAAGAAGACACTCTCTGATTCATATATGATGAAAACCAAAAGATAAAACATTAAACATGTCAATAATGAGGACAAAGCACAAGGAATATAGACTACAAATACAATCGAGAACTTGCGTTTCGATTAGGATTAACAAAGCACAAGGATAAAGATATGAGAAATCCCAAAAACCAACCAAACGTAGAAGAACATATGATCTTCATGACGATCACAAAAATCTAACTCAGACGACGACCTAATCTCTGAATGAAACAATGAAAACGACATAAATCTAGGCGACGTCTATGAAAACCTAGCTGAAAACTTAGCCGACCCTAGCTAAAAACCTAGCTGATATTTATGAAACAACCTTAAAGTATATTTATATGAATGATATATCTGGAGTTTGCAATTTATTAAGGGAATTTTAGGAAGTTTAAGTCTCTAAAGGGCTGTAATGACACCATGTGATAAAATATATATTCTTTTAATATATATGATTTATGATATATTTTAGAGTTTTTTCCAAGTACTTATATACAATTAAAAAGTCTATTTCGGTATATTTATTTCTTACATGACTTGAAATGGATGCACTTAAGAATTTAATGGAGTCGATGTGTGGACCGAGGAAAGAAACTTAAAGATCATTTAATGCTCGAGCATCAGTGTTGGACCTAAGATTAATCAACACTTAAAAAAGACTAAATTAAGTACGAAGACAACACATTTACACCCGAATTTTGGCATCATTTGGGACACCTCAGATGCTCACTACAAAATAAATGATTAGATTATGACGAAACTTTCATCACTATAAAAATTCATTCGTAACAAAAAAGTTGTGAAAATTTTGTTACATTTACAATATGATCGTCACAAAACAAAAATTAGAACAAAAGCGTCACAACATTATGACAAATTTCTACATAAACTATTTTGTCGCAAGCATTGACGATAAAAAAAAGTAACAAAACCGTCACGTTTACCAACCAAAATGTTACTATTTCATCACTCATTCTCAAAGAATTATAGTCTCAAATTGTCAAAACTAAGAACTGAAGATCGTCATCGGTTAGGTATTTATTTTCATCTTCCCAAATCTGTCATAAGAGCCTATGAAGCCCTATAACTCCCTATCTCACTATAATTTAACTTTATTCAGCTTAACGAATCAGTCACATGATTTACCGCCCATATGATACGATCTAGTTTTAACCCTAAAAAGAACTGCAAGTGCACGGTTATGCAATTGTAGTACTTAGGGGTCGAATCCACAAGGACTTGGAAAGACACAACAATTTCTAGATTTAGACTAAGCTAAGCAATTAAAGATGTAATTAAAACGCAGCAAAACAATTGAAAAAAACTTTTGTAAATCAGATGGGAAAAAGCGTTAAGCCTAGGGTATTCCTAAGAAGAATCCAAATTGTGACTAACAGAATTATTAGGGTTTTCTATTAAGAAACGTCTAGAACTACAAACATAATTATGTGCTCACCAATTTTCGCTGTGCGAGACACCTATATCTAGAGACTAAGGCACCGAGTTTCCTACGTGAACCTTCCGAATCTAAATATGCAATGAACACAAGTTGGTTGCTTCACAAGATCCCTAAACCGAGTTTCCTACGCGTCTAGGCCACCTTGCTCTCCTAAGATAGATCCAGTAACTAATAATACTTTTGCATCTATTAATTACCTAAAGGCTTAGTCCTAGTTCATGACTCTAGAACAAGTAATTAAGAACAATCAAAGGGGAAGACTATAGAATAAATCCTAACAAATCAAAGCATCAACAATTCTTCATCAATCTTATATGGAACCCCTATACCTAACAAGCAAACTACTCAGACATGAAGAGAATGACAATCATCATGCTTGAATAGAATTGCATAAAAGAATCAAATAGAGTAGAAAACAAAGAGGGTTCAGAAATCTCTTCTCCCTAAAACAATCTCTCTCTAAAAACCCTAAATAAAATAAAGCTTAGCCTAAAAAATGGTTAAAATAGGTATTTATAAGTCTTTGGACATCCTTGGGTCTTTAGGAAAAGAATTGGAAACTTCAAAGCCCATTAAAAATAAGAAATAAAAATTTCCTTTTTTCTCTCGTCAGTTCCCGCAAGATTTGACATGTCTTCACTAAACCGAACATAACTCGAGCTTCAGACATCGAAACGACTCGAAACTACTTGGAGATGAAAGATAACTTCCGTATCTTCGTTTTGATGTATAGATAATCTCCTGGATCATCTGATAAGTTGTCCAACGAATCCAAAACTTCTGGAACTTAGTTTTATCTCTACATTTTCTTTTTTGTCTTTTTTGCTCCAAAATCTTCCAATTCATCCTTAGACCTATAAAACCTATAAAAAAATACTCTAGACACTAAAAAGACCCTAATAGACTATATAAATATGGGTTAGAAATCTATAAAAACACGGTTATATCACCATATAAAAAGATAAACCAGACTAATCACTGATTTAAATCTTTTACGTTTAACTTTAAGATCATACCTATGACAGAAGGTAGATATGGATGTTCGTCTCAATGTTCAATTTTTTTTTGTGTCTATATGATGTACGGTTATCAAGATATGCAAGTTTTTGTGAAGGGTGTCATAACTGCCAAACTAACGGGCCAGAATGAGGCCTTAGAAAATCAGGCCTAAAAGTGCACATCCGACCTTAGGTCGATCAAAGTGAGCATCCAAGTCGATTGAACTGAGCATCCCGGTCGATCAACCTGGGCAGTTCGAGCCAACTGGCACTTGAAATTTCCTCCCTGTTTTACCCCTGAACTTCGTTATGTAACTTGTATCTCCATAATTTCTCATCCTCTGACTCGTCTTACCTCATAAACTCAGTTAAATTTTTATTTTTTTTAATTTAGTAGTACTTAAGGGTGGTATTATTATCCGGGACTCCATATCTGATCTGAGATCTGCTCTGAAAATACGGATATCCGAAGGGCGATCTAGATCCAAATAGTAAATCGATTTGTAAAAAACGAATCCGTATCTGGATGGTAAAATTTTCAAGTCCAGATATCCGGATTTAGATCCAAATCCTTTAAATATATTGAAATATATATATTTATTAATGTTTTAGAAATAAATTTAGATTATACATAAATAAATTTAAAATCATTTTATTGCATTTTGTTATATTTTTTTATAAATTTAAATTTATTTTATAAAATCTTATTATATAAAGCTCTATGTCTTAAACTTCGTAATCAATACGATCACAACACGTGTTAGTTGGTCGATGAGATTTTGACACGTATTAAAATGATTTTAACATACAACCACGGAACATGTCAATAGGTCAATCAGATTTCGACACATATTAAAATAGGGAAAAATGTCAAATAAATCCCCAACTTTTAAGAAAACGCTGAAAAAAACTTGTCAAAAGTCGTGGTATATAAAAAGCTCGAACTTTTGTTGATTTTATCGTAAACTCTGAACTTTACGTTGACTAAGTCATTTTGGACCCTCCGTTAAATCGACATTAACGGTGTTAACATTCCGCTAGAAAGTCAACAAAAGTATAAGTTTTTTTTAGCGTCAACAAAAGTACAAGTTTTTTTTAGCGTTTTCTGAAAAGTTGGAGATTTATTTGATATTTTTCCCCAAAAAAGAAAAAAAGATTGTTAATTTGAGATTCGAACCCATGACCTCTAAGACAAAAGCAAGTCATTTATCATTATGCCACATGAACTATTGTTGTTATAACAAACAAACAAATAAATAAATAAATAAATATATATATATATATATATATTATATCGTCTCTATTGTTGTTATAACAAACAAACAAATAAAACTACTTTATAAATTTTTGTATTATGAAAATTTAAGTTTATATCATAAATAATTTTTGAAAACGTATTTATATTAAACATGATTATAAATTTTGAAATATTTTATTAATAACCATAATAATTAAAGAAGTACTTATACCACTTTTTTTTAATCTTTTATAAAAAAATTATGAATTTTTTTTTCATCTAAGATATTTTCGTTATTCAATCATTTAACTATTTGTTTTATCCATTATTCATTTAAGATACAAATTGAATTTTCATGTTTTTAAATTAAATCGTTTTTCTAAACATACAATATTTCTTGCTCCAAATTTGTAAAAACATACAGTTTATACAATACCGTTCATATAAACATTTATAAGTAATTTTAAATTATTATGGTTATTAATATGACGTTTCAAATTTCATACAGTTTTGAACAAAATAATTTTAAAACTGAAAATTATCAATCGAAAAAACATTTTTAATAATTCAGTTTTAATATAACATCATTTTAAAATATTTGTAAAACATAAAAACAGTTTCTAGATTTATAAATATATTTTGAGGCTTGATGTTATATTATATATATTTTTTTGTTTATTATAACACTAATAGTTCATGTGGCACAATGATAAAAAGTTTGTTTTCATCTTGGAGGTCATAGGTTCAAACCTCTAATTAACTATCTTTTTTGTTTTCTTGGTAAAATATGTTTCAAATAAATCTCCAACTTCTCAGAAAACGCTAAAAAAAGCTTGTACTTTTGTTGACGCTAAAAAAAGCTTATACTTTTGTTGACTTTCTAACGGAATGTTAACACCGTTAATGTCGATTTAACAGCTGGTCCGAAATGACTTAGTCAACGCAAAATTTCGAGTTTACGAGAAAGTCAACAAAAGTTCGAGCTTTTTTTATACCACGACTTTTAACAAGATTTTTTTAGCGTTTTCTTAAAAGTTGGGAATTTATTTGACATTTTTCTCTATTAAAATATTTTAACTAAACCAACCAATCTGATTTTTTCATGTATCAAATTATTATAACTTTATTTAATTAACCTAAACTTATAAGAAAATAGAGAATTGGTTTAATATTATTAAAATCTTATATAATTTGAAAAATAACCCATGTTTTCAAAAGTTGGAAAAGTAAATTTTTTAGATAAAAAAAAAAACAGAATTACCAACAATTAACTTTAGATATTACATCATTTAAATATAAAGAAAACATATATTACTCTTTTTTCATTAAAAATGAGAAAAACTAGAATTTTCTCGTGGCACTTAAAAATGCAATATCACAGATTTTAGATGGTTTAAAATACACTTATAAAAATAGAGGTGAAACACTTTAAGTTAAGTAGAGTCTTTATTTTACCACTTCATATATATATAAAAGATGATCAACTCTCTACAGTTTTGCGCCACGTCGACAGCTGTGAGAACGACATGTGTATCTTTTCATATTTATTATTCTATTATAATTTTTAAAGGAAAATCTAACTTAAATGTTTGCTTCTTCATCTTCAAAGGTTTCAAAACTTTCCATCCTCTTTTAATATTATACCTTAATTCCTTTTAAATGTAAACAAAAATTATAAAATACCTCTGTTTGGTGTTGTTGCGATAAATGTATTCTAAAATACGGCGTATATACGCTATACGGCGAGAAACCGTACCGTTTTTATACTATACATTGGATCTATGCGGTGAACAACAATACGGCCGTATATACCGCGGATATACAGTGTATATGGTACTGTATATACGACGTCTTAAAAAAAAAAAAACGACGTAAGTTGACAAAGATTAACCCTAAAATATAATTATAAAAGACTCCTTAATCTTCTATCAAAACTTCTTGTCATCGTCAAAGACACCGTCTTTCTTCAAGTAAGCTTTGAAATTTTTTCTAGTGTTTTTTACATCCTTTTAACAATTGTAACTTACATCCTTTTAAACTTTATACGTTGTTGTTGATGATCATGAATTTTCATTTTTTATGTTATAATATAATTGAAATTATCAAGCAACTGTGATAGTTGGTTGTTAGTTTCATATCAAATGACTTTTGTGATAGTTGGTCGCTTCGGTTGCGAGTTTATTAACTTACCAGTTATCACAAATAATATGTTTTATCCTCCTCATAACAAAGGACTTTAACTATTTGAAATGGTTTTTTAGTTTTCGTGCATACTAATTTAGTTAATATTCATCATGAATATATATATATATATATATATATATATATATATATATTTTGTAACAAAAAATACACCATATAGTTTCCGTATATATAGTTGTTTATATGTCTATACGATATACGGTGCCCCACTGTACGTCTAGCGTATAGCATATTATAGAACACTAACTGGAACTACGAGAATAAACCTACCTGAAGTGACGAATCCTTCACTAATTCAAAGCATCTTCTTCACCAAAAATCCATCATGAAGTTTCAATCTTATTTCGTTCGCCGGCTCTCCTTTTCTATTGGAATATATCAAGATTCTAAACAAGGATTAACTCAGGTCAATATTTTAAACATGATTGAAAAAATTCTCTCTCTAATGTCGTTATGTCATTACTGTTTTTTTTTATGTCGAGTTCTCTGATCTATTACATGTTTTGATTCAGATTTCCTTATAACATTCTTTATATAATGCCAAGGGATGATATACACTAATTTCTAGATATGATAGTCATCTCATATTAAGGGTGTTTGAAAAGAGAAACAAAATTGAATAGTTCTTAAATTGATACGATCACATGAATGGTTGGTTTTTGATCAAAGTTTACGACTGAGATTCTATTTCCATTTGCTATTACTTTTCGATTGAAGTTTTTCTCCTTAATTTAATAATCTCATGATCGGTTATTTATTCCAAATTTGACTCTTTATTTTCCCAATCATGATACGTTTTCACAATCATGATAAAACTATGATGTTTTATTACTTTTTATTAATTGTTTGACTCTTGCGATATCAAATATTTGTGCATTCATTTAATATTGATGATAAACATATTAATTACACTATTTATTTATAAATTAGTATGAATAATTTATTGTTTGACTTTTGATTTTAAGGTACTATAAATTTTTTATTAGCATTTTCTTTAGTATTTCATGTAAAAATGAAATCATAGTACTTATTTCATGTTGTTAACTAAAAATATTGGGTCTTTAAATATTTTTATTGCATTATATTTCTCTAACTTATAGGATTCAAAATACGTGAAAGTCTTCAAGAGAAATATGTTATTTACAGAGGATTAAAATCTCAAGTAACTAAAACGTTGATATTTCTCTTGTGTTGTAGTTTGATGGGTATATACAACTACTCACGATTAAAGTTGTTTTCAACTTTCATAACTTTCTTTTATCATCCAAGGAAATAATTTCATTGTTAAAGATATGAGATTCATGGTTTGTAAGGTATTAGTTATGGTTTATTTACGAGTAGTAGTAAGATTTGGTGGCCAAAAACATTCGAAGCACATATATTTATTCTTATATATAAGTTAGAGAGAGGCAACCATGTAACTAGCATGAGATAAATAAAAAAGGGAATAATGATATAATAAATGAAACAGTTTGAGGATGAAGAGCGTCTAAGTTTAAAAAGCAAATTAAAACAAATTTTTATAACTTCTACCTTCCATTTTCAAAATTTTCCACACACACAACAAATTTTTATGTTTGGGTACGTGGTTACTTTGGTTTGGCTTGTTGATTATTGAATTAGTTCATTTACGCAAAAATGTATTACTGAAAAGACGAACATATTTTTGTTGGTTCGGTTCAAATTGTGACGAGTTAAGTAAAAACTACATTGAATTTAAGCGTGGAAAACCTTCCCCACCTTTTTATACCCTACATCCACTTTTGTTAACAACAATTTTAGCCTATAAACTATGATAACTAAGAAGTAAGATTTAACTATCCAAGAGCATACTCTAACTCTCAAACATGAACATAATAAACACATTACAAAGGAAAACTATGTTGTGTTTATCAATTGATTCTATTAAAAATGAATATAAGTGATAGAAAAATACCACCACACACACACACACACACATATATATATATATATATATATATATATATATATATATATCTTTGATGAAGAAATATCCGCGCGTATGCGTGGATACTCATCTAGTTAAATTAAAAATTTGCTTGCAAAAGCTGCATTCGGTCATGCTATCTATGTAACAAATGCAATCTATTTTATTTCTATGAATCTTATGAAATCTCCTCCTAAATTTATCAATCAGCTGAGAATCTACTAATTTTATCACCAAATTGAGAATCTACTCCTTAATTTATCATATAGCTGACAATCTGCTCCTGAAGTTTATAATGAACGATTATTCCCACATTAGACTTGTTATAAACAGAAATTAATCTACATTTAGAGTTTTCCCACATCACAAATTAGAACAAATTTTTGTAATATTTTTTCAAATCTCCTCATTAAACTTTGATAATCAAAATCAAAATCTTATGAATATCATCACCGTATCTTTTAGTTCTCGTATTTTCGCTTTCTTTTTTCCAATATTAGTTGATTTTTTTATATATATCATTAATGTTAGAGAATTTTTTTTTTTTTCTAAATATTCTCAGTTTCTTATTTTTGATTAATCAAGAACATTTTGGTAATTTTAAGGAAAAGAAAAAATAGTTTTCAAACTTTTGAAAACATAGATTATTTTTCCAACTAGAAAGGGTTTTTGTAATATTTTCTTAAATTTACTCTTAAAAAAGAAGACAATGTTACATGAATATTAGCTTTAAACTTAATTCAAATAGAAATATGAACAACTAAATATATTCAAACATGTGATAAATTTTAATTGGAAAGATAATAATAAATATTAAATTTAAAAAATATAAACAATTATTTAAGTTTTTCTTTAACTTTTAGCGTTTTATACGAATTATTAAATATTTATTATGAACTGCATATATATTTAAATATGCAGAGATATATCACAAAATTTAATTAGAAATAAATAATTGGTTAGCTTCTTTATCCATTGTCTCGCATTAATGTACTTAACTATATTATGTCCCACACCAAATGTGGATACTATATTTTATACAAAAATTGCTTAAGTTATATTATGTCTCACACCAAACGTGGATACTATATTTTATACAAAAATTGGTTAAGTTATTTGTCAAGAGTGAATAGTTTATAATTTAAATAATTAATTATTTATGTAATATATATGTAAAATAAAATAATAATAATAATTATAATAATAATAATATAAAAAATACATCCTGAAATATTGTCTAATATTTTCAATAGAAATTTTAATTTGATATTCAATAGCAATATATCCTCGTATCTAATACAATATATCGCCGGATAAAATATAACCTTCTAATAAATTTATAATTTTTATAATATTATACTTTTTGATAATTTAAAATAATTCTATTATTTTAACGTTTTACCAAATTAAATATTTTTACTAATTTAAGGGCAAATTATTTAAAGGGCTCTTTACTAAAATACACCAAAAATTGAAGTCAACTCTAAAATTACATTCCCTTTCTCATATTTTCAAAATACCATAAAAAACCCTACAAATCTGAAACACCATTAAGAAGACTTCCTTCGAAGTCTATTACATTTTTTCAAAGACAAAAAAAACCTTAAGATATGAAATTATTTACAAAACTGTAATTTTCTCCAATTCACCATAACCACCATTAAAAAATCAAATTTCGAGCTCTTACTGCTTCATACAACCAATTTTGAGACATTAAATTTCCATATTAGAGTTCACAAACTTCTATCCTCCCATTTTCTCTGCAATTTCATACAAAAAACTCTTTAATTCGCGTTTTAAAAATTTAAAAATTTCGGATCTCTTGCGATTTCGGTTATTCTTGCTTAAACACGGCTATATTTGTTGGGTATTGGTGTAATTAGAAGTTATAGGCACTTGACGAAGCTACAAACGAGCTCAAAACCCGATTTGTGTGATTTTCACTTGATTTTCGAATTTGAGATCTGGTTCGTGATTTGAGACTTCTCGTGAAGCCTCATGTTCGGAGAAGACTTCATTTGAAGTTTGGTGGTCAACAAATGGTAGTTTTGCAATTGACTTTTTTTTCTTGGCTGCGGTTAAACGACTTCGTTTTTTAACTGAAAATTATCATGTGTAAAGGAAAAAAATCATTTTTGACCAAAAATTGACTTTTTTTTGAAGACTTCGTTTGAAGTCGACTCTAAAAGCGAGGTTAGTCAAGACTTCTTGAGACCAAGATTTGCTAAACATTGACCGTCGAGAAAAATAGTTTCCAGAATTTCAAAATTCGAAAACTTCTCGAGAAGTCTAGAATTATTTAAATCGAGATTTTGGTCAACTCCAAAAATACCTTTTTTCAGCCTTCATACGAAGTCTTCGCACATCAGATTTCTTGCGAAGTCTTTTGTGAAAAATTCAAATTTGGTCAATTGCAAAACTACATTGTACTTTTACCAGAGATTTCTTAGAAAGTCTGAAAAACAAAAGACTTCTCATGAAGTCTTCTGAAAAATTTAAACTTTTGGTCAATTGCAAAACTACCCCTTTCTATTTTTAGACTTCTCATGAAGTCTCTGAGAAAAGTCAAAATTTTATTCAATTGCAAAACTACACTAAAAATTTACAAGGAAGATTTCTGAGGAAGTCTTTTTTCGGAGAAGATTACATTCGAAGTCTCATTTGTAAAAGTTTAATTGCAAAAGTACACTTTATAGAGACTTCTAAAGAAGTCTATTTTAAAAACTTGAAGATTTTATTTGTAGTATATGAAAATAAAATCTCATTTTTAGACTATATATGATGGGTTTTTTTTTAATTTTCTTTTTTTTTTGGTGTTATACTTTGTTTTCTTGTTCATGTATCAGTATGACATGTTTATACGTGATATTTCTTTTGGAATTAAATTTCTTAGGCTTTGGGAAATTTTGCTAATATTTTAAGTTAAGAAGTCTTCTAAGAGACTTCGTTTGAAGTCTGAATATTGGACTTTATAAAAAAAAATCATTTTCTTGTGAATTATGTTGAGAAAAAATATTATTCATATTCTAAAGTGTGTCTTAATTATCTATTTTGATCTTGTAGGAGTCTGACAAGTTAATATGTGATACTCATCTTGGATTCAATTTTTTTATGTTTTTAGCTATCAATTGAATTAGAGGAGACTTCGCATGAAGTTTGGATTGTTATATCGATTGGTTATACTTATGGTTTTAACTATTTACCTCATAATTACAGACTTCGTTTGAAGTCTAAATAATGAACTTTGTTAAAAAAAAAAATAGTTTTAGCCTATTTCTAATGAATTTATTTGATTTTCTTGTTCTCACATGTGTGGTTTTAATTTTTTTTCTATCGTATAATTATGATATGTTTATCTATTCTAAAGTGTGTCTTAATTATCTATTTTGATCTTGTAGGAGTCTGACAAGTTAATATGTGATACTCATCTTGGATTCAATTTTTTTATGTTTTTAGCTATCAATTGAATTAGAGGAGACTTCGCATGAAGTTTGGATTGTTATATCGATTGGTTATACTTATGGTTTTAACTATTTACCTCATAATTACAGACTTCGTTTGAAGTCTAAATAATGAACTTTGTTAAAAAAAAAAATAGTTTTAGCCTATTTCTAATGAATTTATTTGATTTTCTTGTTCTCACATGTGTGGTTTTAATTTTTTTTCTATCGTATAATTATGATATGTTTATGTGTTATAATTATTTTAGAATCACATTTTTGAAGTTTAGAAGTTTTTAATTCATAAAAATCAGACTTCGTTTGAACTCTGCATGTTTAATTTTTTATAAAAAAAAAACTAATTGACAGTATAGATTGCATGTGTGTTGTCCCATTCTAACTTGACTATCTAAATCCAAAATCACAATGTTTGTTATCCCATTCTAACTTGACTATCTAAATCCAAAATCACACAGAACTCCACTTTGATCTTTTGGTTTATCATGTATCTTTTGATTTATCTTGATTGTAAACCAAAGTTGAAAAAAGTAGATGATTTGCCTTCTAAATGTATAATTTTTATTTACTTTGTTGATTTGAATGATTGTATGTCTTGCTGATTTAAAATGCCTTGTTGATTTGAATAGACAAAAGTGACGAAACAAAGTATGCGCATATACATGGGTAATATATACAACTTTGTATTCTTTTACAAGCAGAGTAAAGAAAAATGGAAAAGAAACTCTTTGTTGTATTTCATCTTCCTTTCGCTCTGAAAAAGTAAAGAGAAATGGGTTAGATTCTAAGAAACTACAAACAAAAAAGGAAAAGAAGATACAAAAAATTCTCAAAATAATCTAGAAGTCTAAAAGAGAAGTTTGCCAGAGAAGTCTCAAAACATTATATGTGGTTTTGTTGATCTGACTCTTCTCCCAAGCATTGCATTCTCATTGCCTGCAAATGGTGGTGACTTAGAGGAATGAGAGTAATAAGAAGAATGAAAATAAATGGAAAAAAACCTAATGCAATAACTTTTTTTTCCTATCATTTTATTCCACCATATTAGGGCAACAATTCTAGTGGAATAAAAGTTATTTTTCAGGTTTTTGGTAGGCCCCAATATATTTTGAATGAATGCCAAATAATTCTTTTATTTCTTTTTGTCACGCTAAACAGTTTTATTAAGATAACTCAAACTAGAGTTACAAGCAGGTCTCTAAGGGCCTGTTTAGCTATCATGTCAGCTTCCACGTTTTTTGTTCGTGGTACAAACGAAAATGAGATCCTCAAAAACGAGGTACAAAGCTCTTGAATATCCTTTACAACCGTGAATATTTCCGTAATAGGTTCCACATTGATAGCTCTGACCAAGGACTGCAAATCTGAGTACACATGGAGCTCATGAAACCCTTTATGGGTCGCATCTAACAGTGCGGCATGGACCGCTTTAACTTCAGCGACTAGGGCCGAAGCGGTCCAATTCTATGCTGTAGTTCCCTGAATGCATTCATTGTGACTAGGAACTCGAAAAATCCAACTCATACCGCAAGACATTGTCTCCTTATTCCATGATGCGTCAACAAAGCAAGTGACACTGCGAGGGTTCGGGGAGTCTTCTTCTCTTTCAGCTAGGGCACCCTGTTTGTGTTTTACTAGGTGTTTTTGAGACATTTCCCATGCAATCGCATCCAGATTCCCCTTGGTGACTACTTCATCCGGTGTGTCTCCTCTAGCATTAAAGATGAGGTTGTTTCGCGCCATCCATATGTGCCAAAAGATCAACGGAAAGGGGTTTATGGACCCTTCCATAGATGGTGGGCCTAGCAAACGGACTCCTCTCGTAATGAGATCCTTCACCGAGCTCATGCTTGTCAAAGGGGGGGGGGATGTCCAAAGGGGAGGCGTGCCAAACTTCTACAGCAAAGGGGCAGTTGAGAAAAACATGCTCTGGGGTTTCGATCGCCTGGCATCGTTTGCAAGTAGGGTCTAGCTAGATGCCCCGGGCTTCTAACCGGGTTCCCACCGGAAGAGCGCCAGCTGTGGTCTTCTAGAGTAGCATTTTAATCTTCGGGCAAGTTTTTAGCTTCCATATGCTTGTCGACCAGTTAAAGCTCCCCGAGTCTTGGGGCAAGGCGGAGGCCGTGAGGAGTCCATATCCCGATCTAGAGGTGTAGTTGCAAGTTTTCACGGGAAGCCAAATTAGCCGATCTTCTCTTTGCCTTGATCCTAGGTGGAGTAGCCGAATGTTTTCCTCATATTGTGGGATCACTCTCCGGATCATGCTCCAATCCCACTGATTATGTTCAGTGATAAAGTCTGAGACATTCAGTTGGGCAAACTCAGGGGGGGCTGGGCCTATAGGGCATTCAGGGGAGGCCAGGCTTAGCCAAGGGTCTTCCCATACTTGAATACGCTCACCATTTCCCACACGCCACCCTAACCCTTGTTTGAGTACCTCTTGTTCGGCCAGGATGCTTCTCCATCCATGAGACAGGTTGGAAGACAGAGGGGCTTCCATGAAGGTGTAGTGATGACTATATTTTCCAACGATGACTCGGGTAAATAAGGATTCCGGGTGGGTAATCAGCCACCATCCCAGCTTTGCTAATAATGCGTCATTGAACGCAGAAACGTCTCTGAAGCCCAAGCCTCCCACGCTCTTGGGGTTTGTTAACTTCTCAGCTATCCAGCTGATCTTTTGTGTTCCTGGTTTATCATCCCAGAAAAACCTTGTCATAATGGATTGGATTTGCTTGCAGAGGGACGCCGGGATTTTGAAGCTAGACATTTGGTATGTGGGGATAGCACTCAGGACTGACTTCAGAAGGAAAATTTTTCCCGCTGGGGAGAGGAAACGATTTTGGTATGAGAGGGCTCGCTGCTTCATCTTATCCACAATGGATGCGAATATATCGCGTTTCCGCCGCCCAAAGTTTTCAAAGATCCCGAGGTATTTCCCGGTCCCTCCTACTTGAAATTCCAAGGGCCCGCTTCACCAATTAATTCTAAATGATGAATTTTTAGAGGAATTTAGAGAAACAGTATATTCTACTCAATTTTATTCCTCTAATATGTCAACCATTTGCACCCATTATCATAATTAGAATTAGACCTTGCTCTAAACATGTGGATATCTCTTATCAACACTAAAATTCTTTTGATATAACTAACATACACATCAATAATCAATAAAAACAAAGGAATTAGATCAAGACGAAGAAGCTCGCCAAAAACGAAAACGAAATTTACTTAGAATGAAAGAAACCACAAACAATATCTAAATTTACATGGAGAATTTGTTGAAGAGCTTCATTTGTAAAAATGAAACCAAAACCGAATTAAACACAATTTGGTCATATAGAACTGTTATATACAAATTCAGATAATTTACCAAACAAATTCAGTTTCAATAACCCGAAATGAAACAAAAGTTAAAATGATGAGCTTTAGAAGATGTTTAAAATAACCCTGAGAAGCTGTGTAACCTTGCTCTAAACATATGGATATCGTCACCTCCACTAGCAGATTCAGAAGAATGTCGTCAAACGAAGCTTTGGTAACCACGAAATGAGAGCGACGATCTAGTGCCTAGAACTTCTGCCATAGGAACAAGATACCCATATTAATAAGCTGTCAATGGAAGAGTATCAGCTAAAAAGAGAGAAAAGAGTCGAGATCTTTGTTACCTCTACGCCGGCCCACCTCCATTTGTAATGAACTGACCAGCATGGAAGATATTTTTTATGGGATGGATCTGAAAGGGCCATGGAAGAGGGAAATTAGCTTGGATCTTCGATTTGGGGGAAGCCGAAAACGAAAATGGTTTGAATCTTTGATTGTGTATAGAGATGAGAAATGACGGTGACTAAAGGGACTCTCCGGAGGGAGCAAAGCCTCTTCAAGACGGCCATAATCAACATCTTCACCCATCGCCTCTGCTATTTCAGCTCAAATCTGCTAAATAATAATCGACATAAGTTGTGTTGCAGCTCAGATGTGGTCCTGATCTGGTTTGTATAGAATAAGGGATGAATTATCGGTGATGATGACGACGACGAAGGACTGAACAACGGAGCTTGGAAGAAGAGAGAAGAAGGGTGAAGAAAACAAAGCAAGCGGAGGAGAAGGAGAAGGGATGACTTACAGCTAGGGGTTTTTTTGTCACGCGGTTAGGTTTCTTGATTTCCAAATTATGGTTAAATTAGGTAAAATTTTCTTCTATATATGGGGTATAATTTTTAATTAGGTTAAAATTAGACCCAACAAAAATTTCGATTGGTTTGAAATTTCCGCTTTTGCAAACTTTTTTTGAAGTCTCTCAAATCCTAAATTACCGTTTTAGCTAACTTTTTTTGAACTCATTTTCGACTTCTTTTGAAGTCTTGAAACTCGAAATCAAATAATTATTAATTTACAATCTAGTTTAACTCATATGGTTTAATTTGATTCAATATTAAGAAAATTTCAATTTCTACACTATACAATTGTCTATATATTTTTTTCAAACTTTTAATTTAAATTTAAGATTTTATTCTAATTCAGACTTCTGAGGAAGTCTTTAAAACCCTAAATCTACTAATTACCACTTAATAAAGAAAATTGTGAACTAAAACCGATAACAAACATCAAAGTCGTTTAAATAGTCGAAATCTAATAAGGATATGCAAAGATTTTAAATGAAAAATCTTAAAACCCCAAATCTAACCCTAAAGATTTGTGTAAATGTTTCACAAGAACCTTTTGTTTGTAATTTACACCCCATTTTGATTTATATGGTTTAATTTAATTTATATACTTGAAAATTGTCAATAGTTAAAATTAATGTATAAAAATATCTTAATAAACTATTTATTTACAATTTTCTAATTTAAATTTATGATTATATTGTAAGACTTCTCGAGAAGTTTTGAAACCCTAAATGAATTGATTACCACTTAATAGAAAAAATTGTAAAGTAAAACTGATAACAAACATCAAAACCATTTAATATAGTCGAAATTTAACAGATATATGCAAATTTAACATTTCAATTGAAAATTCTTAAAACCCCAAATCAAACCCTAAAGATATATGTAAATGTTTCATAGGAATCTTCTGTTTGTGGTTTACACCCCATTTTAACTTATATGGATTAATTTAATTCAATTTCAAGAAATTTTCATTTATAGGTTTTACAAATGTCTATATTTAATTTTTGTATACAAGATATTTTATTAAATATTTTTTAAAATTTTTAAATTTAAATTTACGATTTTATTCTAGAACAGAATTCTCGAGAAGCCTTTAAATATTTTGAGGTATAAAACCTTCTTTAACTTACATGATTTAATTTGATTAGTTTTTATGAGTTGTAAATTTTCATACATCAAATTGTTTATATATAACTTTTGTATCAAATAAATTTTCTGCATTTTAAAATTTAAATTTTTAGATCTAATTACTTTAAGACTTTTGTAGATGTCTTATTGAAGAATTTTCAAGAAGTCTTCGACAACACGAATGTTATTATGGTAATTACGGTTTTTTTTTTTTTGGTCATAAGAGCATCTCCAATGGTAAGAAACTCACTTTGGGTTTCTCATCATATTAATATTATTATTTTTTATTTCATTTAATTAGATATTTAAAATTTAGTTTTTTAAAAAAATTAAACCAATTAAACAAAGACACATATTTTATGAGTATCTTATAGAGAGACTTGAGTTTCTCATTTGAGATACTTAGGATTCTCATGGAAAACCTCTCCTCCTCCTCTCTCATACTTTCTCTATTTTTTCCATTATTTTATGTTGAGAAACTCTCTTAGATACTTACATTAGAGATATTTTAAAGGAATAACCATAATTTTGCATACCCTTGAATGTAATTTTGCATTTGTTTGAATTGACAGTGTATTTTTGCAATAAAACTCAATTTATGGTGTATTTTGAGCGAATCCCTCTTGTTTAAAATACACCACAATTTTATATTTAAAAAGAATGTATTTTGAGCAAATCCCCATTGTTTAAAATACACCACAATTTCATATTTAAATTTTCAATCAAATGCACAACTATATTTTGTGGGCAATTAAATTATAGTTACCCCCTTCTCACCAAACAAAACACATGAAACTGCAATTACCATTATAACATTTGCGATATGTCACACTTCTATAGAGGTCTAATAATAAAATCTAATAGCAGTCTAAATGATTGCTATTTATCAGACTTCTCAGATTAAATTAGTAATTTTATATTTTAAAATTATAAATAAATATTTTGTTCAAAATATTTTATACAAGAATTAAATATAAAAAATTGTTAAGTATATAAATTAAAATTTCATAAAATTGAATCAAATTAAAGAATGTTAGTTAAATTATGCATGTACCTCAAAAAATTTGAGACTCGAGAAGTCTGAACCAGATTTAAATACTAAATTTAAATTTAAAAATTGTAAAAAAATTATTTTGTTAAAAATTACTTCTACATAAATTAAATATATACGATTTTGAAGTATGAAAATTAAATTTTGTAAAATTGAATCAAATTAAAAACATGTAAGGTAAAATAGGTTCTAAACCTCAAAACATGCTTTGTAATAGAAACATTTATATATAATTTTAGGGTTAGATTCATGATTTACCGAATTTACATTTGAAATTTTAAACTTGCACATATGTGTTGTAATTTGCATATATTTCACGACTTTGATGCTTCCTAGATGTTTTGTTTAAATATTTTCACTTATAAGTGATAAATATTAGATTTAGAGTTTCTCATACTTTCGACGAAGTCTGATAATTTTGGGGTTTCTCAGATTTCTCGGAGAAGTCTGAATCATATTTAATTTGAGAATTTAAATTAAAAACTTAAAATAATTATTTGATACAAATTTTTAATACATGAATTGCACATACTCATTGTTGATGTACATAAATTAAATTACATAAAATTTAATCAAATTGAACCATTGGAGATAAATTTGGATCTAAACACAATTTTGAGGTTTCTTAGACTTCTCTGAAAAGTCTGAATCGTATTTAATATGAAAATGTAAATAATAAAATTATGAAATTATGAAGCCCACACCTGCGTTGATGCTCAGTGCCAACAAAGGGTTTGTGATCAAGCGAGCCTATCTACTCAAGGTTTTAGTCTCCTAACAACTGGAAGGGTTTGCCAAACTGATGGATCGTGAAACAAAGATGCACCGTTTTCAGGCTTGGGATGTATATAATAAAATATCAAACATTAATTCATCAAAAATTCTTTTACCACTTTAGATGTGTTGACATATATAGAGTTTTTTCCTTATGGTAATCTACATTTTTTCAAAGCAAAATATGTAACTGATTTTAATTTTAAATCATACCCGCTAATCCACATTGAAAAACCAAAGAATAATAAATTAATAACATATAATCATAAATAAATGAGTATAGTAAAATCTCTATAAATTAATAAGATCGGGACAACAAAATCTATTAATTTATAGAGGTATTAATTTAAAAAGAGATTAATCGTTAATGTTGATCATGAGACGGAAGATGATATTACTGCACCCATAGAAGTGGTTATACGTAAAGAAGCAATTTTTGCGTCTAGAACTCTCTGAAAAAAAAATTTGCGATTCGTAAAAGCGACACTATAAGTTATTGATGCAGTAAGGAAAATTAGATATGAACTCCAACAAGACAAAATAAATAACACTAGAATCTTATTTTACTAAATTGACTTAATTATCTATGCAAAAATTTATATTTATTATTATTAATTTATATACTATTGGAACCATATATTTATATAGGGATTTCTAAAAAAATTATTATCTTATTATTTTATCGAATTTTGTAAAATTTTAAATTAATCTGACTCAAAATTGGATAAATTTATTAATTTATTGAGTATTCCTTATCCGAGGTTTACTGTATATTTAAAAGCAACTTTGATCCGACGTAACCAATATTAGTCTTTAGTACATAATATAATAGTGTCATTTACGAATCAATGAAACCATTAGAGTGACAGTCGTTTTAATTTTGCACTTATCATGCTGACACACATAATGTGCATACTTTTTAAACAATTTATCGATATTTATGGCTTCTCCAAAGTGAGCTACTAGCATCGTTTCAGCCACAGCTCTTATACAACTAGCTTCTCTTTCCCCTGCTTTAGCTTTATTTGATTGTATTTTATAGTCTTTTTTACTGTGGGCGAGATCAAATCCATGGGTCTCCAAGTCGTTTATTTGGAAGGATCCTTCTTTTCTTATAACCTCTTTCACTTCTTCTTCACTCGGGTCATAAAACGGCATTTTGAATGAATTCACTTTTGATGCACTCACAAGACCCTATACAAGATAATATATGAAACCATGGTTATATCTAAATTTCAATAAATATGAATATTAAAATAATTGATACCTCAAAAGCTAGGTCGCAAAGAGATTTGGATAACAATGTCCAAAAATGACAACAATCCCTATACAATGGATCATCAAGAGTTTTCCTGCCGATTAGTGTGATAACCATGCGTCCATTAGATACCAACTCTTCAGAACGTATTCTTAGAAATGTCGTAAAATCTTTTTGGAATTGATTCAAATAAGCCTTGAATTCACTCAGAGGACTTGAACATGTGATGTACACACTCATCTTAGTATTCTCTAGTCCGTCGGGAACCTTATAAGTGTGTAATTGTATTGTTATAAGCTTTATACTTCATAAGAAAAGAATAAATGTCTAATAAATGAAATTTATATAACAAATTATTTATACCTTAGAGAGAAAATGAAGGCTGTAAAGTGAATGTATTATATGAACACTCTTGCGAGGAAATAGTCTTGAGTAAAAAGAACCAGGGACTCCATAGACGAAACACGATCCTTTGCTTGTGAGATTTTCTCTGAAAGAATTTATGAACTTGAAAGTTGTGTTGAAATCGTTGTCAGGGAGATCGTTTAGACAACAATCTATCTCTGGCGGTTTTTGATTCCATTCTTGATATAACACATTGATTGTCTTGATTATCTCAAACATCGCCAAAAACGAATTTTGTCCAGACGAACAACCTAAATCGGCTACTTTAATATATTTAGGGAAGTCCAAGTTTGTCATCATTTCCTTGGTATTTTTAACCAATACTTTTTTGGTCATTGATAAAACTCTTCTCTGAAAGAAAAAAAAAGGAGAAAATTAAAAACAAATTTGTAGTTAATAAAATCATCGGGGATTACATTTATGTATTCACACTTGGGAGAAGTAATCAAATGGTGGAAGATAAAACTAAACCACGAAATATAATTTGCATAATGAAAAGCTTCGTAATGAAATAACTTGTAAGATTAGATAAGTTATACTTGTTGACGTTTAATTCTTAAATGTATATATTAATAAATATTTATAAAAAAAATCTATATCAACAAATTTTTTAACTATGTTTTAGATATTATTTGATTAATCATAAAATAAATTATAAATATATTTCAATTTATTATAAAGAGGTAACACATTTTAAATATTGATAGACCAATTTACATATTTTGCAATTAGTTTCACTTGTTTCCCAATATAATAATTATACTATACAAGAAAATTTAGTGATGTTAAAAATTATGAGACAAGTAAACTATTTTCCGAAAAAAATGAAATGTTTTTAAGTCGGGTAATTATTTATTTTATTTCAATAGTTAGCTTTAAGAAAAATGAAAGCAAAATGTTTAAGCAGGCAACTTAATTTTCAATTGTTTTTTTAATAAAATTTTACTTTTCTTTTTCTTAAAAGCTAATATAAACCTGAATTTTCTAGAAACTTTTAGCATTACAAATTTTTTTGTTGATTGGCAAATAACTTGCGGAGTCGTGTGTTCTAATACACAATTCTATGAGATACCATGTGTTTAATTTTTAAATCTCTATAGTATTAAATTAGAAGTATACACTTCAATTAGTAACCTTAGAAAACTACATCATATGCCATGAGGCATACTAAAAAAAATCAAAGTAATATCGAAAATTTGACTTCCATTTTAATGGGTGACTCGTACCCAACCGGATATTAGTGCATGATCTAAAGATTTTTAAAATCACCGAGTTGATTTAAGTAAGGTTTTAAGTCTAATCATAGTTGTTGATCTAATAAGAGGATTTATATGTAATTTTAAAAAATCAATACTCATAATGGGTATGTTATCCATGGGATATAATTTAGAAGTAATGCCCTATTTAAAAATTAGAAACAAAAATGAAAATATTTACAATGTAGGAAGGTCTTGGGGAAATATAAAATCCGTTAAACATAACATACAATATAATTTAAAATTAATGTTCAGTTTAAAGTTATAACTAAATATTTATATTTATATATTTTTTTAATTCTAAAAGACACCCCATATATTAATTGAGAATATATTTTAATTTATTTTTCATGTTTTCGCTAAAGAAGATTTTAATTAACACATCATAAAAATTAACTAATCAAGATATTTTAATTTATTTGTTTTTTAAAATGAAGGACCTTTCGCGTAATTTTTAATATAAACCTAAGTCATGCTAATTATATATTAACTCATTTAAAACTCAAATTACCTTTTATTAAAAATTCAATTTACAGACATTTATTTTATCATATATTGATTACGAGAGGAAGAGATTGACAAAAAACCTTTTTATAAATAATTAAACATACTAAAAATTGTGAATTATAAGTAGAAAATCTGATTTATTAGAAGTTCAAATTTTAAAAATTTTATTCTAGTTAATTTGGCACGAAATAAAAATATTTACTAAAAATAAAATATTTTAAAGTTATAATATTATAAATAATTATTAAGAAAAAGACGGTCGAAAAAGAGGATAGTCGGAGAACAAGATAGAGAAAAAGAAGAAGATTGAACAAAGATGCTAAAAAGGAAGAGATAAGAAAATAAAGAGTTACAATTAAAGAGAATATACATAAATGAGAGAAAAAATCAAGGTTATCAATATTGGAGGAGGTCAAGCACAACAATTAAGATTTTATGAAAAACATCATAGAGATAGAGGGGCGAATAAAAAAATAGAAAGAGTGTGTGCTACATTTAGAAAATAGTTATAAAATTCTTAGTTTTCATACAAAGGTTCAAACAATTTATTTTCAAATTAGGTTCAGTTTAAATCTTAAATCAAACAACATTTAAACTATGATGCATACCCAATATTTTCTTTTATCTTGATATACTGTATAGTTTTCAGTTCTATGTATAGTTTATCTCGATTCAAAAATATTTCTCAGTCCAAACCTGAATTTCATTAATTTCTAACATTAATTTTATTTGTTTTTATATTAATATATTTTAAAATATTTAATTATTATTTCGTGTTTAGCGCAATTTATCATCTAGTATTTTAGAGAAAAAAAAACCTACCTAACTGTGCTCTCCTATGAATAAAAGCCCAACCCAATTTTTCATCTATCATCCTCATTCCCAATATTTTAAAAAAAAAGTTGAACATTTTTATTTTCTAATTCTTTTTTTTTTTTTTTATCTTATAGGATTGGAAACCCGACTATAAAATTACTATTGGAAGGAGAAAAATAGGAAACTATTTTTAGATTTTTTTTCATTCGATGATGAACACGTTAGCTAATTAAAAAGAAAAATCGTGTTTCGCTTTCTTTTCTTTATAAGGTCATTAACAATTAAGATTTATGTTTATTTAAAGTTTTTTAGTTATACCTTTAAAGATCAACTTTTGTTGGTTTTTGTATTTTGTTTTGAATATAAACTTGAAAAAGGTATCTTCATAGTTTAAACATCGAATTTATATATATATATATATATGTATATATATATATATATATTGGATAAATAAAAGACATGACACTCTCATGTTTAATTAGATTATCTTAAAAAAAATTTAGAATATTTTCTTATGATTTGGAATCGTATGAACTACATAATTATAGTTTACATCCCTTATTTTAGCGATTTTAGTATTCATATTTAAAAAACAAATTACAGTTACGTTTAAGTTCTTATTCTCTTTTAACGTAAAAGGAAACATTATTATTTAAATTTTTTGACATCTGGGAAAATATATACAAAATGATAAAAGGTCTACATTTACAAAAATGGAGAAAAAACATTCTATTTTTCCCAATTTCTCAATATATTAATGAGAATAGTTCAGGTTACAAACAACAAAGAGGTCACAAGGCGGAAAGCCTTTGAACCAAAATGCAAACATTATTATTTAACATTGTATCGTTAAATAAACAATACATATATTTTTAACTTACGATAATTAAGATGATTTAAATATATGATTTGTAAGAGTAAATTAGAAAGGATATCGATCTCACTTTATTAAGACGTATTTAATATTTTTCAATACTTTGTTTTTCTCTAATTATTAAAAAAATATGTCAAAAAGTTGTTATTCTCTTTAATTTCGAAGGAAAAAAAATCAGGACTAATGGTATATAACAAATAAAGGAATATAACAAAATGACCACCAAAGCACAAAACTATATTATAATATTATGTAATTTAATTTATTTGTTTATATGAGTTTTTAAAATAATTTTAACAGTATACATATTTTTATTATTAATAAATTTATTTATTTGATAAAATATTAGTCCCATTATGTACCAACAATTACTTTAGAATATCCCAAATATATTGATTTTCATAAAATAATCAAAAACGTAACTTTCACTTTCTTTTATTATTGAAGAAGAAAGAACCTGAAGAACTGAATTGGTAGAGTAACTATTGTCTCCATCTCCTCCGTTCATACTTAGTGCACTCACAAAAGAGTATTTACTACATCTCCCTTCATCGCCATTATCACACCTGCATTGTATATATATGTATAGACACAGAGATACATCTATGTCAAATCACCATACAAATATATATATGCTTTGAAATGAATTGGTGAGAAAAACCTCGAAGAAAGATTGGCACGAATGAATACCGAATCCATTTCAAGAAAGTAAGTTAATTATTATACTTTATGTTGTCAAAGGAAGCTGCACCTCGCAGACTGTTTTATAGAGGTGGAAACTTGATGAAATATCTCGTACATTGTGTTGGTATCAAAAAAAAAAAAAAAAAAAAACACTTCCGCATCACCAATTAATCGACACAAAGATATAAATTTATGTCTTTTCCTTTTCAAGTTTAGTGGACCTGTGTTTGAAGAAAATTTTCTAATTAAGTAAGTGGTCGAAGGAGTTAAATGGTCGGTAATCTGTCCTAGCTTTAACTTGATTAATGCTCTTGTGGTGGAACTTGAGAAGTTGGGCATCCTTTCATGTTAACCTGGCCCACTTGTGGGTTCCAACTCCATGTGAGATCAATAAAACGTGATTTTAAGGTCTATGGCTGATGATATATAAAAGACATAATAATTCACATATAAAACTATTCTTGCAAAAACAAAAATTGTTTTAATCAGCTGTTTTTTCGTGTAGCCAACTTCGATATACTATTTTTTTGTGTACTAATGGATTTCAGCCATTTAAAATACGACTCAACAAATTATTATTCTCATTTACTTTCAGGCATAAGACATGTGTGAACCGGGTCACACACAAGTTATTTGGAGATAAGTTTTGGTTCGTAGCGAGGTGAGAAATGAATAATGCGAGGTGAAAGATATTTAGCGAGACGTGATTTTATTTATGAATTAGGTTTAAGGGTCCGAATTCTCAGTAAATGAACCAAATCGGATTACGAGGTATAAAGCGAGGTGAAATGGACTTATATTTGAATGAATGAGATTTATTAATTACAAGAAATTCGAGAAGTCGGTTACAAGAAAAGTAGTAAGCGAAGAGCGGAATCTAACACCTTTCGACGGGTCGTTAAAGATGTTAAATTCGATCTAAGTTACCGAGCTATTCTTCCTGTTCTCTCCGTTTTCTCTCCAGAATTCAATGTATTTACCTACTAAAAATCTACAGTATTTATAGCGGACTGTACATCCCTCGATTCCAACCCGTGGTGCGGTCTAGTCCGAGGATTACTGCCTCCTATGTCTGACAAGTCAGTCCATGCCTCGGCACAAGTTCCGAGGCATGCTTTCGGCCCATCTGACAAGGTAAAAAGGTGTGATTTGACAAGACGTCACTTCGAGTTTGGTCTCCTTGGTCAACTCTTGAATGCTGATCTCCTCGCGGATGAGGTCGCGTGCATGGTTCGCGAGGTGAAGTCCGGGGCGAAGAATAAGGGCTTTGACGAATTTGGGCCCATTTGTCTTTATTTGATTTGGGTCGGGAGGGGTGCTAAGTTCACCTCCAACATTTAGTCCCCCCAGTCTGATGATGTGTCATCCGATTAGTGCGAGGAAAAAGGAAGGCCGAAATCAAATGGGTAGGCTTGCTTGGGTGTCGTAGTTGTGCCACGCGTCCTAACTTGACCTGTTACTGAGTCAGTTTTGGGTGGAAATCGAGGAGTCGCCTATCGAAACGTCGCAACACTCGTGTTTCGAAAGCTGCCATTATTCGGAACGTTTCGTCTTCCGTTCTGTGCCTATAAAACCTATTTTTTCCCCGGAAATTCTTCCGCTGCTTCTTGTTTCAAATTCTCTCCCTAACTTCCCTGTTTTATTTGCGAGCCCTTCACTCTCTTCTTTATTATGGCGGACTTCAAATCGAACCGTTCTTCCGAGGCGGGATCCGGGTCGGAAGAGGCCCAATTTTATGATCACAGCGAGGATTCCCATAACGAGACTACATCAGAACGATCGCCTTCGGCTCGGGAACACGAATACGAGGACCCGGATCGTGAGGTGAGGGTCATTGAAGTTCACACCGGAAGAGGGAAACCCCGTAGAAATCCTCCAATTTCCAAGGTCATCAAGGCATCGCTGAGTACTCCCCACTCTCTGCGACAAGTTCTTCCGAGCGAGGCCTTTGACCGGGTGACAATTGAGATTCAGTCTCCGGAGGATCGGTTGTCCATCTGTAAGCCTGGGTACATAGAGCTCTACGAGTCTTATTTTTCCGAATGAGGGCTCTTCTTTCCGATCCCGAAGCTCCTCACTGACTTATGTGCCCGCCGGAAGATCGCGCTTACCCAACTGACCCCAGCGTCAGTCCGCAATATCGTAGCTTTGCAGGCGATAGCTCGCAACGAAGGGATAGAGATTCGTTTCCGATTTATAGAGGAGACAATGTCCTTTTCAGACAACAAAAACAACGTGATCGGAATGTGATACACCCCGTTCAGGAAGAACCGGAAGATCTTCGCAGGTGAAACTTCGAAGATAGATAATTGGTGGAAGAATTATTTCTTTGTGAAAGTACACGACAGGTCGCTGGAAGATCCGAGGTGCAACTTGCGTCGTAAATGGAATCCTTCTCCTGGTAAGCGTAGTTCATTTGTTTTTAATCCGTCGTCGCTCGTGCTCTTCTAATTGGTCCTTCTATCTTCAGAACGCTAACTCCCGTTCGATCCGTATCCGAAGGACTTTTTCGAGAGGAATCGGGTACTGCGCGAGCGCGGAAATCATCAATGGCCCGAGCTCTTCAACAAGATGATTGAGAGGTCGATGGTTCAGATAGTAGCAGGTAAGCGATCCCAGCCAATCATGTGCCCCGCAGGTTTCAAGTGTATATATATATATGTATATATATATCTTAATTTGTCATGTTTGCAGGCGAACAGGGCCCGATCATGGGTATTACGTACGTTAAAGATTCTACTCGGAAGCGATCGACTGGTCCTTCGAGGGGAACCGTGGCCAAAAAACGAAAGGTGACGCCGACGCCGACCTGGAGACTGCTTGATCAGGAAGGTAGATCGGAACACCCTGGTCCTGGGAGGGGTAAGGAGTTGTTTTCGCAGGGCAACTCCTCGCAGATCTTCGGCGAGCCTTCAGCGCGACTTGTCCGTTCGACTACAGAAGCGGCGGCGAACGCTAGTGGTTCCAATGAGGTTCGATACCCGAGGGGATTCCAATGAGAGAGGTTCGATACCCAAGGGGATTCCAATGAGAGAGGGTTCTGCCTATGCCTTCTGCTTTTCTCACCTAGGTGGTAGACCATTGGGGGATAACGAAGAGAAGTGTCACGAGCTGATCTCCAAGATCATTGGACCGGGGCATCAGACTCTTGACGCGACGCCAGTGACTGTAAGAAAAGACGTGGTTGTGAACTCTGGCCACTTGGTGAAGGTGAGCACAAGGCTTTACGTTTTTTTTTTTTTTTTTTTTTTTTTTACTTAATCCAACCTCTGTGCAGTACATTGCGTCGACCAACAATACTCTTGCGGCCTACGACACCGAGCTTCGTAAGGTGCGTCGCTTGTATTTTTGGACGCAGAAATCGAACGACCGATTGAACGAGGAGCTGCTCGCAGCGAACGGAGAGATAGAGAAGCTCAGAGTGAGGGTAGGAGAGGCTTCCTCCTTGGAGACCGGGCGAGCTCACGCTAGCCGAGCTGTTCCCGCCGACGTGGAAAAAGTATATGACGCGCTGTCCCAGGAGCTTGTTAAGTACAAGTCTTTCGAAGGCATCGTGGCGGGGTATCTGAGGGACCGGGAGCGGGCTGATGCTGCGAAAGCAGACTTAATTGAGGCTCATGGGCAAATGGATCTGATCCGGGAGCTGCAAGCGGGCGGGGTGGTCGTACCACAAGATATCCTGATGGAGAAATCCTTCACGGAGGAGCAAGCGGAGTCCAAGCTCAAGGATTTACAGGTGGTGCAGCTCGATTTTCAAGATCTTCCGGACCAAGATTTTCCGAGGGGAAAGGATTAGGGATATTGTTGTATTGTTCCCCCTTACATGTATTTTCTGTAATGGACTCTCGGGCTGACTTTTTGTCGATCCCGTACTTAATTGGAAGATATTTTTCCCTTTGCTTTATTATCATATTGTTTTTTTTATTCCGGTGTTTGGCCACGCGTTGTGGTGAACACGTGGGATGGGTGCGAACGCGATGTTCGGCTCGATATTCTCCTGCTCTCGATGAGTGGAAATGTGGGTTGATGGGTGATCAAGCCATCTAGGTTTGTGCGAGGCTGGCCTCGGCTTTTATTCCCCAGATGTCTCGGGTAGATGCGAGCCAGGGCTCGGCTTACACCGTGGGTCTGCCCGTAGAAGGCGTGAATTTCTTATTTTGCGACCTGAGCCGGCTTTTTCTGCGAGGTCGACTCGGCTTACGATGTTTGGGGATGTTTGGCCCGAAAACTTTGAGATTAATTAAAATGAGAAACTGTGCCTCGCGAGGAGGTTGTCTATGTACCCACAGCGGGGATCAAGTCTATCGTAGTTCTTTAGTTTGTTACTACAAGCATGCATATAAAGGGCTGAAACGTCCGTTAGAAACAACTGATTTCGTCGTTTGTTGATTACGCGATGCGCTTTGTCGTGGGTGGGGGTGCCTCCTGAGTGACCTCATTCTTGACTTCGCGGGGGGCTTGCCACCCTGTTCTCCGGCCTTGTTGTTAGCGGGACGAGGCTGTTGCGCTGGCTGCTGTTTCCGATTCATCCTTTCCGGAGGAGCTACTTCCACGGCGTGATACTTCTCATAGAGATAGTTGGCGAGACCTCGGCAATTGCTGTTGGAGTGGCCTGGAAATTGATGGTTATTACAGAAGAGGGTCGATTCTCGACCTTCCTCTGTTGCATTGTCCTTTAACTTGTCTCGGTTGCACTTGTTCCATGGTTGCTTCTGCGCTTTGTCGCTAATCGCGTGGCAAGAGACGGCTTTGCGCTCCTTTTCCTCCCGGTAATCCTTGTTGACGTGCTGGCGAGGCTCCTCGGGGAAATCCGTCGTTTTTTCTTTGGCCGCTTGAGATTTTGCAGGCCGGGCCTTCTTCTTGATCAGCACGTTTTCTTCCTCTAGCTCGACAAACGCGAGGCTCGGTGTAACGCATCCTCAAGCGTTAAGGGCGGATTGACCGTCATATCCTCCCTGAACCGGCTAGAGTATATCAGACTCCTTTTGAGGGAGTCTAGGCCTGCTTCGTCGGGGACTATGATACGGGCTGCCACGAGCTTGAATCTTTGGATGAACGTTTTCAGGGTCTCCTCGGGCTCCTGTGTGAGGGCGTACAGATCGGTGGCAAATGTCCCCTTTTCCACGAAGGTCAGGTACTATGTGATGAACGTTGTCTTCAACTGGAGGAAGTTGCTAATAGTATTGGGTTTCAAGCGGGAGAACCATCGGAGGGCATCGCCTCGCAGATTTTCCACGAAGAGTTGGCAACATCCTGCATCACGCTCCTCTCGGCTGAATCTCGCCCTACCCATAGAGATCTTGAAGGTCGCTAGAAACTGGCTTTGGTCGTCCCCTCCCTCATACTTAGGGAGCTGAATTTTTCCGGGTTTCAAAGGGGGAAGTCCGTTACAGCTGCGGTGAACGGGGTATTCTGCGATTCGCGGATCGCGCGATCGACTACTGGAGCCGAGCGTATTGCATGGTGCATTTTCGAGGTGAGATTTTTCACCAGTAGCTTCATTTCGTCAAGCTCCTTCTTGTACCCTGTTCTGACGGGGTCGTCGATAGGCTGAGGGCAAGCTCAGGGATCCCATGCAACAGCATGGTCATGGGTGGTTGGTGCGAGGACTGCGCTTTGGGGCCTCCGAAGAGGTTCCGACGTATTGGGTTGAGGGCTTCCTCCGAGAGTCTTTCCCGAGTGTGTTCACGTCTTCTACGTGATTGTTGCACCTGGTTTAGGAGGACTTGTAGGATACCCACAAGCTCGGGGCTTGCGTTGAGTGGCATAGTGGTTGGCTGAGCTCGCGGTGGGGTCAGCTCGACGGTCAACTGTCCTCCGGACCCGAGTGGTGGGAGCCAAGGCGGGTAGATCGGTCTTTGATCCCCGGGCGGCACGAGGAAAGAGGGCGCGGGAGGTGCCGTCGGCAAGAATATGAGAGCCATTCCATATGGGCGTCCCTCCGGGATGGTATTCAACGGCGTCCCTACATAGGGGTAGACGGATGCTGGTTGGAACGACGGCAGGGGTAGCCCGAGACGGACCGCCGCCGGGCGCATACCTTCGGTTGATAAGCCTTGCGGAGGGGCGGCAAGAAGCAAGTTGAAGACAAGAGGTGTTATTGCGGGTGAGTCAGTCACCGGCGCTATGACGGCATCGCTGAGCCGAACGTCGCGAGATGTCTCACCAGGAGTGTTCTCCGCAGAGGCTCCAGCTGCCGAGTTGGTTGCATCTTTGAGATGCTCCATTATCCTGTAAAGCTTTTCGAACTGGTTCCCGAGTATAAAGAATTCCTAAAGATGTTCCCCTCAGACGGCGCCAACTGTGCCAACCGGGTCGCACACAAGTTGTTTATAGTTAAGTTTTGGTTCGTAAGGAGGTGAGAAATGAATAACGCGAGGTGAAAGATATTTAGCGAGACGTGACTTTATTTATGAATTAGGTTTAAGGGTCGGAACTCTCAGTAAATGAACCAAATCGGATTGCGAGGTATAAAGCAAGGTGAAATGGACTTATATTTGAATGAATGAGATTTATTGATTACAAGAGATTCGAGAAGTCGGTTACAAGAAAAGTAGTAAGCGAAGAGCAGAATCTAACACCTTTCGACGGGTCGTTAAAGATGTTAAATTCGATCTAAGTTACCGAGCTATTCTTCCTATTCTCTCCGTTCTCTCTCCAGAATTCAATGTATTTACCTATTAAAAATCTACAGTATTTATAGCGGACTGTACATCCCTCGATTCCAACCCGTGGTGCGGTCTACTCCGAGGATTACTGCCTCCTATGTCTGACAAGTCAGTCCATGCCTCGGCACAAGTTCCGAGGCATGCCTTCGGCCCATCTGACAAGGTAAAAAGGTATGATTTGACAGGACGTCACTTCGAGTTTGGTCTCCTTGGTCAACTCTTGAATGCTGATCTCCTCGGGGATGAGGTCGCATGCATGGCTCGCGAGGTGAAGTCAGGGGCGAAGAAGAAGGGCTTTGACGAATTTGGGCCCATTTGTCTTTATTTGATTTGGGCCGAGGTGGGCTTATGGGTGCTAAGCCCACCTCCAACAAGGCCTTTGCGATCACACCCTAGTTCCTGCTAAGTTGTTCTACGACAACAAGTTAGCCTTGCATATCGCCTCCAATGCTGTGTTCTACGAGCACAAAAAAAATATCGACATAGATTGTCACACTATGTGCGATATATAATAATATCTCGTATACGACTTGATGAGAGGTTTTAGCGTGTTATTTTATCACAAAATTCTCTAATCAAACAACATTTATTTGTGCCTAGTAGTGCCAAAATCTAATCCTAATGGGTAGATAGTGGTAAGCAAATTGTCGAACCCCGGAGAAGTAATAGCTAGTTTTATATGACGTTTTAGATTTAATATTATTTTTTGTATTGATCTGGATATCTATGGATACCTTAATATTTGGACAGATATCTGAAATCTATAAATCAGGATCCAGTATTAAAACACGGATCGGGATACCTTGAAATTTTTGAATATTCAGATTTGTCCCACCCCTACTAGTAGTAGTTTAGGGGTTTAAATCCCCCAATTGTTACGCTTTTATTAAAGTTTTTTATGTCCGAGTAGTTCTTCTAGTTATTGATTATGATTCTAAGGGGAACATATGCACACATCTGAAGGGAGTATTTACATGTAGGCTTAAGAGTGGTGTCGGCGATTTAGAGAATCCATGAGGCATGATGTTGTAAAGTGACTAAACATTAGGGGAAATCCCTCAAATCAAAACCGATCCCTTGAGAGCACCTGTTTTACTCGGCATTCCCGATACTCGACAGAAACCGGACATCAACCCTATGATCCAACACCTTACTTTCCGTTTAGTTAAATTTACTTTTATGTTGTTCCGCCGCCAGTTTACTTATTCCTTTGTCACTTTACTTCTGTTACCCTTCTCAATCGTTTACTTTTCCGCTTAGTCCAGTTTACTGCTATTACTGTACTGAATTTACCTTTTTCCCTGTTACTGTACTTACTTTTCCGCTCTCTTACTGTTCATGTTACTCTGTTGCTTTAAATTTTTACTCATTTATAGATTGTTAGCACTTGGAAACTTACTAGTATCTAGTGGATTCAACATCCTACGTACTACACGCGATCAACTGTGCACTTGTCGTTAGTTAGAGTTTTATAATTTGATTAGAACAATAAAATACGCATCAACAATCAAAGCGGTACATCTCTTACCGCAACTACCGCAACGATAATACGTTACATGTGCACACAACAGAAAACATATATTTGTAATTTTGTCAATACTTTACTATATATAGTGCTCCATCTATAACTTTGTGAATAACATACTCGTAATATATGTCAATCACTTGATCATATTTTAACACATATTTTAAAAAAATCCAATTAAATTTTATCACGTGTCAAAATAATCATGTTTACAAAAATTAATAATTATTATTTAGTACAAAACACAAACTTATCTATTCTAAAAATCTAATATTATGATATTTTTGAATAATATCACAAAACACCATAAAAATAATATTATTACAAAAAATATTTGAATTTTAAATTTGATAAGTATTCTTTTGCTAATAATATAAATTTCAAAGAAACAAAATAAAAAGATGTAAATATGTGATATATAATTCAAATTGGAATATAATAATCAATCCTTAAAACTTATGGAAAATAGATTTATGAGTAACTAAATATTAGAAAGTAAATATAATTCAAATAGGAATGAGAAAAAATTAATAATTTGAAAACATGTGATGAAAATTATATTAGAATCTAAATAGTGGATATTGAGGTAAAAAATTTCACGTTTTAAAAAATACTTTAAATTCCGTGGGACCAAAAACGGAAACGTATGGGTTCAAACCCTTAGAAACCTAAAATTGAGATGTGACAACAAAAAGGATCCGACCTCGGCTACTGTAACTTTCACTAGTTATTCAACACCTCGAAAAACACTTGCAAGTGCACAGTATACAGATGTAATATGTAGGTTATCGATCCCACAGAGAGTTAGGGATAGTCAATGAATCTAAGAAATCTCAAGTAAATTATCGAACTAGAAAGCGTAGTAAACGTAATAGGTTGTATTCAATGATGGAAAAGGTATTAGATCTAGGGAATTTTAATTGGTAACTACGTATATAGATTAAACACTCAACCGGATTATATCTCCTAATTCTAGAACTCTAGGCACGTGATTATATGAATTTCTTATGTTGTTTCACAACAACGTCTTTGTTTAAAAAACCTAAATCTCAAAAATTCTTATGGATTATCGCTGAAGATAAACAAGTAATATTATTCAAGATAGATCAGCTCACAAGGTATCTCTATCAAAGAAACTTTGGTCAGAGAAGCACATTGCTCACTACATAGAGATAAATCGATCACCGATGCATTACTGTTATCGGATCTCGACTGCGTTTGATTGAAATAATGTTCACGATTTCTCGCAACCAGTAATAAAAAATTATAGGGAAGAACCATTAAAACTATTTTAGCAATTCATAGAAAAACCAAAGGAAAACCCTAAACCTAATAAGATGACTACTCGAACATAGAGATCAATTCACAAAACATGTTTGATGAAGTGATTATTGTAAACTCAAGAGTAGACAATAGAAGATCATAGATTCTCATGTCTCAAGGAGCTAAGAACAATCTCTTTCACTTCTTCGGAGTCTTAGAATCAATAGAGAAAAGTAATACCTAGAAAACTAGTAACAATGGATGAATTGGAAACAAATAAACAATAGCTAGGTATTTGATGTGAATGTGGTGATGATGGTCTCTTCTCCTGCTGTTGAGAGCTTCTTTTATAGTTTTAGAGATCGATCTTAGGGTAGAACCTACTTAAAACTTGAGTCGGGCTTGATTGGAGTGAAACGTGCCAGTCTTGTAAATCCTGTCAGAATGACATGTCTTTAGTAAAACGGTTATATCTTGGGTCGGGCTCCAGATATCCAATGGGATTGATTCAAATTGGAGAATAAATTTAACTTTTGCGCCTAAAAATTAATATGTATATCGTCTCCTGAATCTTTGGTTAAGTGGGTCAATGGTTGTTCGACTTCTTGAAGTCAGATTATGCATCTACATCTCTTTTGCTAGTTTTACTCCAATTCTCTTTACTTTAGCTCTAATTGCTCCAAAACATCATTTTCTTGTAAATACCTAATATATACTAGAAATACTTTATAAAAGCTATTGTATCATGATAGAAAACCGATAAAATCCACAATACATTGTTGATACTGGGTTCAACTTCTAATTATTTATAATTAAAGGGGTTCGTTTTTAGGTAAATACTTGATAAGAAAATAAATAAGAAACCTCGGAAAGAGGGTGTATTATTATTAAAGATGTTTACAATGCTTGTTAACTCGGAATGCCGAGATTAACTTTATCAAAGAGAAGTAAAACCTAGGTTATATAGTTCTTCTCCTCCCGATTCTGAATGATTGTTCTTAGTGAGGGGGGTATGTATTTATATATCCTTAATAGTCGATCTAATAATCCCATGGGCTAACCTCGGAAAAATAGAATATTTCCATTTTTCCAAGACTAGGGAATTTGTGATAAGATTCGATATTATACTGTCCGAGCTTAGACTTCGGCTTAGGACGATGTTCGTTTATACCCCCGCTTCGGACACTAAATCTGATCAACCTTCTCCGAGGTATCCCTCGGTCATCTGGGCCGAGGATTGAAATTCCTGTTTTCGGGACTTATAACCTAATAGATTATTAGGGAAGAGCTAGGCAAGGACCAAACTCCAATTATTTCCAAACTATTGATTAGGGGTAGAACCCCACCATCAACATACATCATCCCGGAAAGGTAAATCAGGTTTGGGTCCCAAGAAAGAGTCCCATGGAAGGTATAAGTGGAACCCTTATTGCTTATTTCTTTCTTCTAATAAAATATCTCTTAATGGCACCCTATAGATTGCAGGAATATTTTCCACATTTGAAAATCACAAAGTCTTGAACATGATCAACACCAGAGAAATAACTAACATGACAGCCGCTAACTCCCATGCGTCTCTATAAAATTGAAGCACACCAAAAGGACTATGTGACTACTCAAAACGCGCTATTATAATAAAAACAATATGAAGCGCCTTTCGCCTCCTTTTGCAACACACTCTAAACACCTTGAGACTATTCTGTTTTCCAACTGTCCAAAATGACAAAAAAAAGTAGGTGAAACGCACTCACGTGCTTCGTACCAACCTGACCCACTCCACAACTGATACATCCATCCAACCGGTTCTACTATTCCAAGTCATGTATATTATATATATACACCCACTCTCATTACGAGAGGAGGTCGGATTTTCTATCGTTTACCACATTTTTCGCTTTGTTTTCTCACTATGTTCCTCTGGTTCTCTTTGTATTCTCGCCGATGTTCTTTAAAAGTTCATTGTGTTTCAACAACATTTTCACTTTTCTTTCAGGAGCACCTCTAAGAGTTCGATCTATTTATAAAAGACTCAAACTTCTAGAGGTTTCCAATTCAAGACCATTATTTTCCTTCTTCTCTTCGGAGGATCTTGCACTTCTCCTCTGAGATGAACCATTTTACAGTCACTCTTAAGCAAGCTCCACTCAAATACTTTTTTATTTATTCTCTTCCAACAAAAAACCCCATAAAATGAAAAAGTATATTTGTGTATCGATATTTTTACCGGTTTTCACATATGTATTTTATACGGTGTTGGAGTTTTTTCACACTTAAAGCAGGATCAATCAGAGATTTCACATGATGAATCATTTGGAGAAGACTTAGAGGATTTAGAGAATAAATGAAGAATAGTTCATCGGAAAACAAGGTCGGCCGACTGGAAGCTGAATTCGACCGACTCGATTAGGTCGGTCAGAAGAAAGAAAATCGTTTTGCGGGATTTTTATTAAGCCCGAGGTCTTGAAACTTTTATGCCGACTCATGCACGACCCCTAGAGCTATATAAACCCTCTTAAGTAGTGGAATTAAGTGAAGCCTTCAAGTTCCCAAGAAGCAAAACTCCCAAGACACTCAAACCACCAAAAACCTTTGCCTCAAGAAGCCACCTTTGTTATTAAGGTTTCTTGAGTTTACTTTCTAGGATTTTCATAAGGAGAGAGACAGCCACGACATGTTCTTATTTCTAAGCTCTACTATTTACTTTTATGCAAGCTATTGATATTGATTTGATTATGGTTTTGCTTGCTATGTGTGAGTAATTTACTTGTTAGATCTGGGGATCTCAATGGTTTTATAGATCTCTAATGCATTCAATATGATATGATCAATAGGACTCTCTATTTTAATGGTATTACACACGATATACGTATAGTCGCCTACACCAGAGATTATATAATCTCGTCTTCTGTGTTATAGAGTCCGTATATTATTGATTGATGTTGATCTATATTTCCTGAGAATTTTCCTATGATATAGCGTCTTTAATTCATAAGTTTTACAAGAAAAAATATTTGCTAAGTTACTTGAATTCACTCATAGTTTCCAGTTAGAATTGCAACTCGACATAATCTATGTGGGATCGATAACCTTTAATATTACAATTGTACACTGTGCTCTTGCAGTTAATTTTAGGTGAAATAATTCGCGCATCAGACCAATATTTATTTTCAACCCAGAGTCAACATATCCCCTATTTATTCTCTTTCTTGAGTTTTTTTCTCGATTATAAACCTTTATCATCTGGTCTATATTCTCCTTTATATTTTCTCTGAATTGGCATTATATTTGCTTCACGGTGGACCTTGCTCTCAAAAACTACTACATCACGACTCATCTCTACATCGCTCACCTTGTGTTGGGCTCAAAAGCGACCCATACCAGTACAAAAGCAACTTAATCCCATTCCTGTTGAAAAGCTCATATGAAGGCTCATTTTGAGCCTAAGGCCCAAACTCGAAGGAAGTGAGAAGCCGACGTTATTTTACCTGCAACAATTTGGCACTAGAATGAGGGGGGAATTCTCTCGATGTAATATATATGTTGACAAACAGCACACAGTCATCATTCACCCTAACATGCTTGCCCATGGTTTTAGGGGATAATATGAATGTGTCTAGAAAGATTACTACCGCCACCGTCGATTCCGCAAGGATATAGCCTATGCCCAGAGAGAAGCACACAACCATGTTGTTTGCATATTCCTACTCACTTCCTTGACCTTTTCTAGTCTTCTAGAGTCCATTGATTTTCATCTAATCGTGAAATAATTTAGAGTTGGAGTATCCCGTAATAGCCATTTATTTATACTCTTTTGCCTTTAGAATTTCCAATCCTCCCTATGAGCTTATACTAGTTGTTTCTTCAATCCTCTTGAAAAAAAGAAGGAAAATTATTTACCCTTCCACTCACGAAGCTTGCTCAAGTTAAGATACTTTGTCTTAAGAGTTTAGAGAGTTCTCCTTCTTCTTTTAAAAATTTTGCGGCATATTCTCAAACTATCAAATATTGAACCAACCACTCCTTCATTTGATGATTTCCAAGCTTCACACTGCATCTCTAACATTAGCCTTAGATATAAGCCTTTTTCAAACTAGAACTACCCACTGTACAAGTCTTGGATGCCAAAAATTTGAACAAATTAATATGTGATCCGATCCTCTTTTTCAAAAAGGTTATAATAACAGCAAGGAACTGATAGATCCAAGCCTTATTCCCAAAAAGCATGTTCAGCTTAATTTGGATCTATAGTTGATATCTCATGCCTTCCCAGGTAAAGCTATTTCCAAGATTGGTTAATCCAAACATTTCGCAAGCTTTGAACATTTATACAAAAGGCTAGAAGCTAGCATCGCGTCTCCTTGGAACATCCAATTTCCCTCCATTCTGCATAATAACATTAAAAATCTCCAATTAAACACCAACTTTATTTTGTTATACCAATGTTCATAGGATAAGAATTTAGGGCTATTATACCTCTGTTAAGCATTGATTTAAGCCAATTCATATCCATTTCATCTCATTTTAGCATCATCCTTGTTTATAAGGCATTTAGAGTCCATGCCTAGCATAACATCTATCCTTTGTACATATTTAAACTTTCTAGAATCAAAGGAACCTAAGGGAGCTTCATGGGAGTTCAGTTGAGTTTTGGGAATAAGCAAGGAGAAAGGGGGTGCAAGGAGAAAGGCCAAAAAACCAATAAAAACCAAGAAAGTGAAGCCAAGCCTCCACATCAGTTATCACATCCCCGATGTGGGGTTGCGTTTGGAGACCATAGTCCTCACATTTGGCATCGTTGGCAACATCGACGAAGTGAAGCATGTCAAATCTCACATCATCGATGAGAGACCGAATGGTGGCACTGGTGAACCTCCCACTGGTGTGTTACCAAGGCTCATACTATCGAGACCATTTCTTAAGATATTGGGCCATTTAAAAAAGAAGAGAGAAACGAATTTGACAGCCGAGGGAACCCTAAATCCAGACCATTGTAATAGGGTGAGGAACGACACATCACATGTTATTGGAGTTTAGTCGAGGAGGAGGCGGCACCGATTGTAGACCTAGGGTTAGGAAGGGGTTTCTGAAATTACTTTGAGAGAGTTGTCATTTTTTTTTCTTTTTCTTTTTTGATATGAATCATAGATTATGAGATTACAATTACATTCAAGAAATTTTGTAACAAAAAAAGCAAAACAGTTTAGGCACCACATTCTTATCATATGCCTAATTGCCTTCGTCTTATCCGTCAATCTTGTGTGACTTTCTAACTTATGAAACATCTTCTTTTTTATGAAATACTTTTTAAATTTTTGAAAATTAAAATATGTGATCCATTTGTTATATCGCAAGACTATCCATATTAAAACTCTCCTACATAAAGAGATATAAATTTCAATTGAATGTAAAGAATACCCCTGTTGGTTGTTGTGATGAGTGCCATCTTCTTCTGATACGTTTTCACGATGTCTTCTCTTTCGCCAAATCGCAATTTCTCCTTAATGTTGATTTCCCGGGAAAAAAACATGGGATTATTTGTCTATCAAACGCAATTCCTTCACCTAAATGGAATCTAGAACTTGGAACATCGTAAGGAGCCATCACACTCTTCACGGAGAAAAGAGAGTTGTCATTCTTCTTTGTTAATCAAAGTTCATAAGAAAAAAAGATTTAGGCCTAAATAAATAAAACGACGTCATTCGTGCGGCAAGTGAGCGGCAAAATTTTTGTGATTCTTGAGATTGTACAATGGGCTTGTTTCTTCAGTAATTTTTTTGGCGCTTAGGGTTCCTCCTATCTGTGATTTCCAATTCGGTCGCATCTTCTCGCTTGCGGGTTTCCCAGAGAAATTGTCGTTCGAGGTGAGTGATTAACTTCGAAAGGTCTGCGTTTGGCATGTAATTGGTGGCGGAGCATTGTTAGTTAATTCGAGCAAAAATTACTAGGGTTAGGACTTCTGAATTTGGGATTATCCAGTCCTTATGTACGAGTTCTGTAATCTACGTAGTATAAATCATCCGAGTCATTACAATTTTCTCCGTTTTTCGAATCACATTCTGATCAGTTAAATGGTTTCTGGAACATCCCCAAATCCTGCGCAATGGCGCAATCTCCTATGTCTACTGCTCAGGCCCTGAATAGTTTGACATCGATGGATCGCCTAGACTTGTCTTCCGATGAAGCTGTGATTAAGCTTGTTGAAATGGGTTTTGAAAAGTTGGATGCTACGGAGGCTGTAAAAGCTGTAGGTACCTCATTTGATGACGCCGTGGAGTATATTTTGAAAGGAAATCATAGAACTGGTGGATTCTCATCGGCTAGTTCTACAGGGAACAATGAAATCCTTGGTAAAAGAGCTATGCCATCTTCGTCTTTGTTTTCTTCGGGCTCAATGCGGCAATCAACTTTGCTTGACCATTTTAAATCCATGGATCGGAACAAGAAAGTAGGCGACAGCTTTGAGACTCCGGTATTGGCTTCTCAGTCAGAATCGCTGTCTTATCCTTCAGATGAACCGAGGAAGTCTTTCGCTCCTGAAACACAATTATCAAATGGTTGCTCAGAGGCTTTATCAACGTGGGAGAAAAGAGTTAATTCTATTCTACGAAACCGTTTTGGTATTTCATCACTGAAAAGTTTCCAAAGGGAGGCTTTGTCGACTTGGGTGGCTCATCAAGACTGTCTCGTTCTAGCTGCAACAGGATCTGGTAGTTTTTTTTTTTTTTCGCCGCTGATGCCTTCTTTATTCTCACATTGAGTCAATAACATTCTAATTGTGGTTTCTGTGTGTTTCATCATGTAGGGAAATCTCTCTGCTTCCAGATTCCTGCATTATTGACGGGAAAGGTTGTTGTTGTAATTTCTCCTTTGATAAGCCTGATGCATGATCAGTGCCTTAAGCTATCAAGGCACAGAGTCTCTGCTTGTTTTCTTGGGTCAGGCCAACTTGATAATCGAATAGAACAGAAAGCAATGCAAGGAATGTATCAGATCATTTATGTCTGCCCAGAGACAGTGGCTCGGTACAGATCATAACTTTCTGTGATTCTCTTAAGTGCCTTTATATTTTTATTTTTTCTTGCTTAATAAAAAGATTTTAACTGGATTTGCAGACTGATTAAACCACTTCAGAGACTTGCAAAGACTCACGGTATTGCTCTTTTTGCAATTGATGAAGCTCATTGCGTATCAAAGTGGGGACATGATTTTCGTCCGCATTACAGGTATGTTCTTGAGAGAGAAAATTTGTAAGTGTGATTGCCTTCAAGTGCTTTTGTGAGTAATTCTAATTTCTAAACAAAGCACCCGCTGTCGGATTTCAGGAAATTATTCCTGTTGCGGGAAAATTTCTGTACCAGTAAATTGGAATTCTTGGAATATGATGTACCGATAATGGCATTGACTGCAACAGCCACACCTCACGTACAGGAAGATATTCTCGAGTCACTTCATCTGTCAAAGGAAACAAAAACAGTGCTTACTTCATTTTTCAGACCGAATCTATGTTTCTCAGTGAGTTTCCACTGCTGATTCAATCATTTCACATGTATGAAATTATTTCTGCATATGAAACTCTACTCAAAAGGGATGTGTGCACAGCTTAAAGCTGATATTTTTTCTGCTATTTACAGGTTAAACATAGTCGAACCAAGTGTGCATCTTCATATGCAAAGGACTTCCAAAACTTAATTGACCTATACTCTGAAAAGAATGGAAAGAGAAAGACTATTGGGAAAAAGCTAGCTGTTATCTCCCGAGAGTCAGAGGAGCAGGCTGATTCTGAAAACATCTATGAGACAGATTACGATGATGATGAAGAGGATGCAGAAAACTCTTTGGCAATGAAAAACAGTACAGGTGGAAAAAAAATGTCAGAAGAGTATCCAGAAGATGAAACTGACATCTTCGAGAGTGTCGATGATTGGGACGGTATGTTCCTTTTTCTTCTTTTTTTTTGTTTGGAATAGAGTGATCTTAAAGTGATGATCAAATCTAATCACTACAGTTGCTTGTGGCGAGTTCTGCGCAATGTCTCCTTGTGAAATCCCGGATATGTCTATCCCAACGCCTGAGGAAGCTGAACAGAAACAGGAAAAGGATTTTGACGGACCAACGATCATTTATGTTCCTACAAGAAAGGAAACTGTCAACATTGCAAAATATCTCTGTGGAGTTGGACTGAAGGCTGCAGCTTATAATGCATCGGTATGGACTGAAAATGGTGTATTCAGAATCAAATGCTGTTATTTATAAATATCGTTGTGTCTGTTTTAACAGTTTGTTATGTTACACAGTTGCCAAAAAAGCATCTTAGGCAAGTTCATCAGGAATTTCAAGAAAATAAGCTGCAGGTACTCACATAAAACCTGTATGTTCTTATGTTTTATGGCTCAAATTTAATGTTCTACTCTAATATCCACTTCGTTTCCTTATGTTATGATGGCTCAAACTTAATGCTACTCGATGATCCACTTTTTCTATTCTGGATAATCTGTGGAAGATCATGAACGTTATGTTACTCATCCTTTAGGTTGTCGTTGCAACAATTGCGTTTGGAATGGGAATTGACAAGAAAAATGTCCGGAAGATCATCCATTATGGTTGGCCACAGGTCTCTTGAACTCAATAAGATTTCTATCTCCGAGAATCATGTGCTATGCAAATTCGTTGTTCCCTTTTCTACACCTTACTAAAAAAAAGTTGAACTGCAGAGCTTGGAAGCATATTACCAAGAAGCTGGTCGAGCTGGAAGAGATGGCAAATTGGCTGAGTGCGGTGAGTTAATTATTTCGCGGTGTAAACTTCCTCATGATATAAGTAATAATTTGGGAATTGCAGTACTCTATGCTGATCTATCGAGAGTACCAACGCTTTTACCAAGCCGTAGGAGCAAAGAACAGACAGAGCAAGCATACAAGATGCTATCTGACTGCTTCAGGTCTGTAAATATATTACACTTTTTTTTATAAGTTCTCTAAACATCCATTCTCCTTTTCTTATGCAGATACGGAATGAACACTTCACAATGTCGAGCAAAAATACTTGTGGAGTACTTTGGGGAGGATTTTAGTTCCAAGAAGTGTAACTTGTAAGTCATCCTTTTTAAAAACCTGAGTGATAGCAAACGGTGGTAATAATACCTTTGCTATCTGTGAAACAGATGTGATGTTTGCACTGGAGGGCCTCCAGAGCAAGTAAATGTACGAGAGGAAGCTAACGCTTTGTTTCAAGTAATCACTGCTTTTCATGTAAGTCTTTTAGAAAGTTCGTATGAGTGATTGAGATATTTCTATTTATAACCGTTGTTTCTGCAACTTTAAGCTGGTAGTGGATTATTAGTTGCAGGTAGATAATAATAGCTCAGAGCATGTATCATGTGAAGATTATGGACTCGGGAATAGCAAACAAAAGAAATTCTCCCACAAGCCAAATCTTCCGTGCTTCATCAGTAAAATCATGGAACTGGTATAAAATCTAATATTTCAACAAACCACAATAAGTGAAATCATGTTTCATTTGATGCCTTTGGTTTGTTCAGTGCCCAAAATACATGGAAACAGATCGTCTTTGGTGGAGAGGTCTTGCCCGTATCATGGAAGCCAAAGGATTCATCCAAGAGATCGATAACAAGGTAAGCAAAGTACTGATCTCAAGAAAAGCAACCTTTCTTCTTTGATTTCGTTAGCTGTTGCTGATAATGTTGGTGCAGGCTCGTCGAGTTGAGATTAGATTTATACAAGGAACAGAAAAAGGGAAGAAGCAACTAGATCTTGAAGATGACAAGCCACTCTATGTTTACCCAGAAGCCGACATGCTGCTTTCACTGAAAAAAGAGACAACATACAGCGGATTCTCTGATTGGGGCAAAGGGTGGGCGGATCCAGAGATCCGGCGGCAGAGGTTAGAGACAAAGAAACGCCCAAGAGAAAGGAAACCTCGAAGAGAACGATCACGAAGACCTTCTCGAAAGTTACAAAAGAAACAACCATGGAGAAGCAAAGAATAATCTCAAACCCCTCTCAAGTAATGAATCCACTTTATTATTATGTCATAAATCTTCAACATTCTCAACCTCATTATCATTCTTTTCAATTGATGGATCTTTATGGAAGCATCATAATTCTTTCTGCGATTGCTCTTTCGGGATCCTTCTTCTTTGATCATAGGCGTAGAGCCATTCAGAAACTGAGGCTCGTGAATGAGGCTTTGGTTGTTGCGGAAGAAAGTGTGTCTAGGCTTCGAGAGCGTCATGATATGATTCTCAAAGAGATATGTTCTTATTATCTCGTTAACTCCGAGCTCCAAGAAGCTTTAGTTGCAGCTCGAGCAGCTGTTAATGATGCTTATGGGTTTGTCTTAGAGCTAAGGAGATTACAGTTGAATATTTTAAACTCGATCTAGTTTTGATACTTCCGCAGGTTTTTTATATTTAATATTTGAATGTAAGCAAAGAAGTCATTCAATTTTTTTAAACCAAAAAAAAAAAAAAAAAAAAAAAAGTCATTCAATTTTTTTTTCTTCCGCCATACAATCAGGAGAGTTTACAAAATAAAATTTAGCAAATCTGACTCCTGCGGAACAAATTAAAAAGATGTCATAGGATCGAGAGGAAGTGGAATAAGAGAGAAATAGCAAAATATATATATGGATGTCTAGATAACAAATACCATTTTTCATGGTATTTAAGACAATCGCCCATCTATATATTAAAAAACTCTTTTCATTATTATATATCTTTAGGGTTTCATAATGAAAAGAAGGCGTGAAGAGCTGAGCTATGAGACCTCATCACGGTCGAGACGATTTGGTCACGGTGGAGGAGATATCCATATACCTATGGACTTAACGGTGGAGATACGGAAGAGACTCCCCGCGGCGAAATCAGTCGTGAGGTTCCAAAGTGTCTCGAAGGAATGGTCATCAATAATCAACAGGAGATTTCATAGAGTCGATTGTGAGTCGTCAGCGTTCGCGTGATGCCCATATCATCACCCACTACGGTTCAGGCAACGTCACTTGGCCTTGTCATCTAATACTTATACTACTGACAAAGAATTATTATTACTCCCTGGAGAATATGGTGGATCCGTCCGCGGCTTGATCTTTTGTTGGTCGAGATCGCATCCTTATGTGGTAGCCATATATAACCCTACCACAAGGCTATCATTTATCTTAACGGAGGTTAAAGTTCTTGACCCATGGGAAAATTGTATTTTCGGATACAACCCTCTGGAGAATCAATACAAAGTATTTCTTCTACCAGAATACAGTAAGAGTGACAGTTGTATAGTTTTCACATTGGGAGATGCCAAGACGAAACAGTGGAGGACCATCGAAGGCTATAATAGAAGTATCTTTATAATGCGAGATGTTGTTTGCATCAACGGAACTATCTATTTCCTAGAAGGTTTTTTTTCATGTTGAGGAGGCTCCGACAACGCTCACTGATCACGAATCATCGATTTTGATAAACTACCAAGACAGAGGCGTGCTTACCTTATAAAAAAAAAACATTCGCTTTGGGGTATGAAATATTAAGAATTTTAGGGACCCTAAATTTTTGAAAATCTAGTCTAGTGTATGGTAGTTATATAAAATAAAATTAGTCTAAGAATATGAGTTCGAAACCCAATTTTGTCAAAATACTACGAAAGATCCACTGAAATGTTATATTTTTTGAAAAGTATGGGAACTTGCTATCCAAACTCGTTGCTATCCAAACTCGTGGATCGCTTACCGAATATTGTTGACAATTCCATTTTAGTTACTTCTGCTGGAAAAATATTTTCTAAATTGAAGCTGACAACAAGTCTTATTTGCGATCAACTATGTATCAAGAAAGATTAATTAGTTTGACTATCTTATCCATTGAAAGAGAGTTCATAAGAAAACTCGATTACGAGAGTTTAGATAAAAAGGTTTATAAAAAAGAAAGAACGGAAAATTATGGTTTAAGATTTTTGTAATAGTGTTTCTTTTGTTTTTAACTTATTTTGAAATAATAGTATTGTTATTACGTTAAAAAAATATAGGAACCCTTTTTCTAAATTCGTCTTAGGTCCTTATAACTCTAGGCACGTTTCTGTACCAAGGGAAGTTGCGGTTCATATGTTTCGAGAAGGTTGTCTAAATTTGGGTTAAGGAGACACAAGGATGGTCCAAGATTTTCTCTTATAAGATGAATGGCTTTCGAAAATGGCACGTCTCGGGTGTTACTCGTGGTCGTGAGATCGTTTTTGAATGTGTACGTCCTCACCACCTGTTATGTGTTTATTATTATGATCCCAAGCGAAACACTATGACATGTGTTAACCTCAAAGACTATTATTCAGAGGAAAGAAAGCGTAACTATTATCTCCCAAAACATAACATGAAAAGGCCTCGTTACCATAAAATGTATAATGACCTTACTTTCTTACTCTTCCGGATCATGTTGAGAACACAATGTGTTTAAAATAGATTATTAGTTACAAATTTTCATTATTTTTTATATTTGATTAAGAAAGTAATTATCCAATCCCAATAGATAGCCAATTTTTTTAGCTTCATTACATCATCAACTTTTTTTTAAGTCGTTGTCTTTATTCTTTAATCGATTATCTTTGCACATCCATCTTTATTATCTTTCTTTCCTTTCCAATCAAATGTTTTCGTTTTTTTCTTCTTAGTCCGGCGCTTTATTCACTAGTACCTACTTCGGAATTACTTCCATTGTCGCCCGTTATAGTTCGTTATCGGAATCAGTCGTGTTTGCTCTATTTCGGGATACTAAGCTACCATTTTCGTCGTTTCTCAACATGTGAACGTCTCCATTCAAGTAAACTGGTTCTATGAGAATGACTCTTGAGAGGCAAGTTTTCCCCATTTTTATTTTTTTTTCTCATATTTGCACTAATTTTGATTCCACTACTACTAGTCTACTACCACCATGCCTAATTAAAATATTTTGAAATCTAAACCATTTTTTGAAAATGAATGTGAAATTATTTATAAATAAAAAAAAAACCGAATAGTGTTTTCTAGGAATTTAGAAAGCCAAAGCAACTATTTCAGGTCATGTAGAAATATCAAAGAGGTTTCAAATGTTGAGAAAGCTTTAGATCAATCATTGGACTTAAGGAAATATGTCCTAACTTTTGGAAGTAAAATAAAGAAACCAATTAAAAGGTGAATGAGAAATATATTGGGTATCAATAATGAAGGTGGGGGAAGAAATATTTGGATCTCTTTGAGTAAGTTGGTGGAAAAAAAATCTGAAATGGTCCAAATATGTTATTGAAAGAGTTTATATCTCATAGAGGAAAGAAATATTGTTCAAATCCGTAGCAGCAGACATGCGAATTTTCCCATGAATATTTTCAAGCTGATCAAAGAGATTTGTAAAGAACTAAATGGTGTGTTGGCTCGATTTTGGTGGGGTTCTAGTGAGTCTAAGGGAAATATTGGATTGTTTGGGAACGTTTAAGTATACCAAAATGAGAAGGTGGATTGGGTTTTCGAGATTTGGAGATGTTTAATCTTACTCATTTGGGGAAAAAATATGGCGAATCATGCAAAATCCAAATAGTTTAGCATCGAAACTGTTAAAAGCCAAGTATTTCAGAGAAACCAATATTTTAAATGCAAACAAAAAGTTAAGCAACCTTTGTATAAATAGAGGAAGATATTCAATGAGAATAACACACAGAATCCACTCGAGAGCTTCAGAACAAAGAGAGAGTTATAGTTTAGATCATGTTTAACATGTAACCACCGACCCATGTCGCCAGGTATTAGGTTTCGATCTCAATTCATATACAATCTTGTAAACCCGACCCCTGTTTCCGAGGCAATTAACAAATGTACTATTCAGAATTTATGATCTTTTCTGAGCCACTTTACTTAGAATAAAACGGACTTATCTCGTTGTAAGATCTCCGACCTTGTCTCCTATATTAATCTGAACACTAATCTTGCATTGAACTTTCAACAACTTTGAGCCCTTGTCCAAAAACTTTGTGACATCTTATTTCTCTTGCACTCAACAGTAATACCTTATTGAAAAAAAAAAAAAAACTTGAGAAAATGGTCAGTGTGCTATACTAACCAAGTAATTAAAACAATAAAATCCTCAAATTTCCTCACGATAATTACAGCAAACAAATAGACACAAAATTACATAATGACGTAAACACTTTAAAAGTAAATTGATTTGGAGATGTTTTTTTTACAATAACATCTCCATATAAATTCGAACCTTCAGCGAAAAAAATCAAGAAGAAAACTTATTAAAAAGTGCAATTGCGTATACAATTGTTTCCAAAGATCTTAGACTTTTATTTACTGAGAGAAAGTCAACGAAATATACTAATAGTTAATATTACTTTTTTACAAAACAAAAGGAAAAGAACACACTTGGTGAATTCTTTAGTAAACCTGAATTTCGAAAATTCAATTAAATGTATATTTGAAAAATGAAGCTAGAACAAATACAAAAACAATCATTTTCTCGAATTCCAGAGTTAAAAAATAAAAATAAAAAAAATTATACGTTTATGTGTGTTTGAATACACATGCAACAAAAGTACACAACATATTCAGCTATAAATCAAATTATAGATTTAGGAGAGAAGGGAGGATATTATAGATTTAGGAGAGAAGGGAGGATGTGTCACAACCCTCATCTAAATATAAAACCATGTCGGTTTAGAATCGCAAATTCACTCGTAGTAAAATATCTTTAGAACAAAAACGTAATGAATAAAATTCGAACCAAAGTTAAAACAAAACTCCAAGAAAATGTCTAAAAAGCTTACAATATCATCGTTTTATCAAAAGTTTAACTCAAAAATTCAATCCCAAATCCAAACAAACATCTGACATCTCTACTGCTTGTCTGCAATTTGACTTGGCACTTGCGTTAAACTTCGAGTATAAGAACAAGAACATAAATCTTGTCCAATGATGTGAGCAGTACGGTTACCCTCCTCGAAAACCACATCAACTTTACTCTCCGCGTCAATGTGAAAACGGTCAACAGGATTATTGTTTAGGCGAATCACGGAGGTGCATCTGAAAGACTCATCTCACGCCCCTGCATTAGGACCAACGTTGTTCGTAACCCAAATATCGGCCTCCTGTTTATCCCCTGAAAGACGTAACACTGTGAGCTGCTCTTCTCTAACACAGGACAAGCGGATGTCAGCGGCTAGCATATTCTCAAGAACGAGAACAGTCAGACGCGATTCAAATCGTTTTGTTGTAAAATCAAAACATACTATAAAGATTTTCTTCCCCCACTGATGAAACATAAAATAAGCATTTTCTTTCAAACACACCCAGTGTTGATACGTCAGTAAATCCCAATTGAGTATTGCCTAGAAAGGGTACAAAATTAGAGCAACAAAATTGCTCCCAAGTATCTTAATTGGCTGTTTGAGTTTTATGGTAACATATGAGTATTGCAACTCTCAGTCATTTGTCAATAATGTGTGTTAAGTAGGTCCCAATCCATAATTTAGAAGAAGTACAGTCTTTAATTGGACAGGCAATGCTAAAACGTGCAACGGCTACAACAAACTCAAACAGCCAATCAAAGTACTTGGCATCAATTTTGTTGCTCTAACTTTGTACCCTTTCTAAGCACACCTCTTTGTGCTCTTTGTTATGGATAAGTTAAATGAGTTAGAAGCCCATTCATATTGAATATAGAGCCTTTCCCAATAATGTTTTAACTCAATATCTTCATCTTCGAAAACTAATTTTGGGAATGCTTTCAACCATAGAGAAGTAAAGAATAATCTCAAACCCCTCTCAAAATCCACTTTATTCTTATATCATAAATCTTCAATATTCTCAACCTCATTCTCATTCCTTTCCATGGATCTTATGGAAGCATCATAATTCTTTCTGCGATTGCTCTTTCAGGATCCCTCTTCTTTGGTCATAGGCGTAGAGCCATCGAGAAGCTAAGGCTCGTGAATGAGGCTTTGGTTGCTGCGGAAGAGAGTGTGTCTAGGCTTCAAGAGCGTCATGATATGATTCTCAAAGAGATATGTTCTTATTATCTCGTTAACTCCGAGCTCGAAGAAACTTTAGTTGCAGCTCGAGCAGCTGTTAATGATGCTTATGGGTTTATCTTAGAGCTAAGGAGATTACAGTTGAATATTTTAAACTCGATCTAGTTTTGATATTTCCGCAAGTTTTATAATATATTTTTTCTCTTTTGTGTATTAAAATATAAGCAAAGAAGTCATACATGTAAAATTAAAATGGAAGTTCCCAACCAATCAGGAGAGTTTACAAAAATTATTTTAACAAATCTGATTCCTACGGAACAAATAAAACTAATGTCATCATAGGAATATAAGACAGAAATAGTGAAATATTTATGGATGTCTTGAAAACAAATACCAATTTTCATTGTATCTATTGTATCTAAAACAATCGCCCATATATATATATATATATATTTATTAAAGAACTCTGTTTTCATTATTATTTTTCTTTAGGGTTTCATAATGAAAAGAAGGCGTGAAGAAAAGAGCCATGAGACCTCACAACGGCCGACACGATTTGGTCACAGTGGAGATACTGAAGAAACTCCCGGCGAAATCATTAGAGAGGTTCCAAAGTGTTTCGAAGGAATGGTCATCAATAATCAGCGGCCGTAGAGATTTCTTAGAGTCGATTGTGAGTCGTCAGCGAGCGTCCTCGTGATGCCCATATCATCACCCACTACGGTTCAGGAAACCGTCACTTGGCCTTGTCTTCTAATACTTATACTACTGACAAAGAATTATTACTACTCCCTAGAGAATATGGTGGATCCGTCCGCGGCTTGGTCTTTTGTTGGTCGAGATTGCATCCTTATGTGGTAGCCATATATAACTTACCGGAGGTTAAAGTTCCTGACACATGGGGGAATAGCACTTTCGGATACGATCCTGAGAATCAATACAAAGTAGTTCTTCTACCAAAATACAATAAAAGTGAGAGTTGTATAGTTTTCACATTGGGAGATGCCACGACGAAACAATGGAGGACCATCCAAGGCTGTAAGTATCTTTATAATGTGAGATATTGTTTGCATCAACGGAACTATCTATTTCCTAGAAGGTTTTTTTATAACTAGATTGGTAAGTTTTGATGTTAGGTCCGATATGTTTCATCATGTCAAGGAGGCTCCGAAAACGCTCAGATCACGAATCATCGGTTTTGATAAACTATCAAGGGAAGTTAGGGTTCATATGTTTCGAGAAGGGTGTCGAAATTTGGGTTATGGAGACACAAGGATGGTCCAAGATTTTCTCTTGTGAGATGAATATGGATTTCGAAAATGGCATGTCTTGGGTGTTACTCGTGGTGGTGAGATCGTTTTTGAATGGGATTAGAAAGTGTACGTCTTCACTACCTGTTATGTGTCTATTATTATGATCCCAAGCGAAACACTATGAGATGTGTTAACCTCAAAGAAAACTATTATTCAGAGGAAAGAAAGCGTAACTATTATCTCCCAAAACATATCATGAGAAGGCCTCGTTACCGTGAAATGTATAATGACCTTACTGTAAATGCTGTGAGGCAATATAAAAGTGCAGAAAATAAATAAGACACAAGATTTGTTAACGAGGTTCGGTTTTTCCTATTCCGCGGGACCACGTCCAGATTCGAATCCACTAGAACAAGAAAGCAAATACAACCTATTCGCAAACGCGTAAATCAAGCCCAACCCTCTTAACTTACCGCTCCGTTCTATCCCGTGAACTCTTCAGGATAAACTAACCCTGAGCTAAACTCTACCTGAGCCTAGACTTAAAACCTTGCGTAACTCCGCAACCCGAAACCGAATCCCAACAACGTTTAGAACAACCTGCTCACAAACTCAATCAACTCAACTCTCACAAAAATATCGTTCCAAAACGACCAACAAACTCAACCAACTCAATGACACACACACACACAAAATTCTCTGATCTTTTTAATCTCTGGAGGCGTGACGGCTCACAATGCTTTTCTGCCCTTTATATATCAAAAGCTACGATCTCATAACCCTAGCTGCACTAGATATTACGTGGAACTTTCTAAAATAAAGGATCTTCAACAAAAAGGAAACAATCATATATTTTCTTATATCAATCTTCACCCTGTGCCACATATTGTGCCAGCTCATCTTCACCTTTGTGTCACATTTTGTGCCAACTCATGTATCTCATAAGCTTTTCTTCATAATGATGTAAAACTCATTAAACAAACTCATTCTCACTTACTTCCTTATTCTTCCGGATCATTGAGAACACAATGCATTTAAAATAGATTACTAGTTACGAATTTTCATTATTTTTTATAATTTGGTTAAGAAAGTAATTTTTCAATCCAAATAGATAGCTAAATATTAAGCTTCATTATATCATCAATTTTTTTTTAAGTTGTTGTCTTTATTCTTTTATCGATTATCTTTGCATGTCCATTTTTATTATCTTTCCTTCCTCTCCAATCAATCATTTTCGTTTTCCTCTTCTTAGTTCGGCGCTTTATTCACTAGTACCCACTTGGGAATTACTTCCATTGTCGCCGTTATAGTTCCTTATCGGAATCAATCGCATTTTCTCTTTTTCGGGATTGTAAGCTACCATTTCCGTCGTTTCTCAACAACGTCTCCGTCCAAGTAAACCGGTTCTATGAGAACGACGCTTGAGAGGAAAGTTTTCCCCATTTTTGTTTTTATTTTCTCATTTTTGCACTAGTTTTGATTCCACTACTACTACCAACATGCCTAATTAAAGTATTTTGAAATCTAAACCACTTTTTTTGAAATGAATGTGATATTATTTTTAAAAAATCCAAATAGTGTTTTCTAGGAATTTAGAAATCCAAAGCAACTATTTCAGTTCATGTAGAAATATCAAGGAGGTTTTAAATGTCTATGAGAAAGCTTTAGATCAATTAGTGAACTTAAGAAAATCTTCCGTAACCTTTGGAAGTAAAGTAAAGGAACCAATTAAAAAGTGAATGAGGAATATATTGGGTACCAATAATGAAACTGGAGGAGGAAAATATTTGGATCTCCCTGAATAAGTTGGTGGAAAAAATATCTGAAATGTTCCAAATATGTTATTGAAAAATTTAAAGCAAAGACCCAAGGTTGGAACAAATAGTTTCTATCTCATGAAGGTAAAGAAATATTGCTCAAATCCGTAGCAACAAGGGTACCAATTTGCCCCATGAATATTTTCAAGCTGACAAAAGAGACTTATAAAGAACTAAATGGTGCGTTGGCTCGATTCTGGTCGAGTTCTGGTAAGTCTAAAGGGAAGCATTGGGTTGCTTGGGAACGTTTAAATATACCAAAATAAGAAGATGGATTGGGTTTCTGAGATTTGGAGATGTTTAATCTTACTCATATAGAAAAAAAATGTGACGAATCATGCAAAATCCAAATAATTTGACATTGAAACTATTAAAGGCCAAATTTTTCAGAGAAACCAATATTTTAAATGCAAATAAAAAGGTAAAAAATCTTTGTATATTTGGAAGTCTTTGCCTGATGTAAAGGATCTTCTGAAAAAGGGTTGTGTTTTGTTGTTGGTAATGGCGAATTAATAAACCCATGGTTAGATCCTTGGATCCCTGATCATCCTCCTAGACCCCCGTGACCATGAGCCCCTTATTCCACAAATGTCAAACTGAATTTGTGGATAAATGGTAATGGTTCAAATTGTAATGAGGAGTTAATACAAGAAATGGTAGTTGAGGAAGATGTTGATAAAAAAATTTCTCTAAAATTGAGTCAACATGCTTCACAAAGACTTGTTTGGGTGAAACTACAATGAGGATGGTACATACACAGTCAAATTGGGTTACTGGTTCATCTCACACTATCCTGGTAATAAAGGGTTTGATCCGTGAAGTTACGTTGAAAACAATAGTCTGGAAAGTGAAATATGCTCCGAAAATTAAACACTTTATGTGGAGATTTTTAACTGGTATATTGGCAACAGGTAAGATCTTGAAAAGCAAAGACATATGAGCCAAGATAGTGTTTGCAAAATATGCTTAAAAGAAGATGAAGAGACAAATCACATGTTCTTTAACTATAATTATGCTAAAGCATTATGGTGAGCATCAAACATTTCTCATATTGTTTTGTATGATGACTCCGCTATAATGGAAGGTAAAATGAAGGTAATCCTTGAGTTTAATATGTCTTCTTCCCTGTCACATCTTTCACAGTTTCCAATTTAGGATTTATGGAGAATCTGAAAAATTCGAAATGTATTAATTTTTTTTAAATAACAGTGTATCATTGAACAAATGTCTTCAATTGGCTAAAGTTAATGCTAAAGAATGGAATGATGTGGAAACTATGTTGAAATCCACTCAAGTTGTGGACGACCACAACGAGTCATATACAATCCAGAGAGAGAATGGGAAGACTGCAAGAGGGATGAATTAAATTCCATTACAAAATATATAGATTTTATACCATTGTTTAGGGAGTGACTTTTATCTTCCTGTTTTTGAAAGAGTTTTGTTCTAGAGTCTTCGAGGATCGAGGAGACGATCTTGCACTCTTTTCGTTTCTAGAGAAATAATTTGAACCCCTTTATTTGGTTTTAGTGCAATCCACTCTTTCAATTATGTTTTATGTTCTGTTTTCCATGTGTGAGTAAATCCCTAGTTAGGTCTAGGGTTTTTCAAAATGATAATTCGAGATTTGGTTATTGGATCAAAATATTTATAGGGAGTTATCTTATTTTCTTCTTCGTCTTAAGTAATTCTTAATGCTTGTTCTAGCCTTGCTACCTATAGTTAACAAGATCTTAGGTTAATTGATTTTAACGGATTTAGTTGATTAACTAGAAAGATTTAGGTCAACAATTTTATTTTACTATAAAGAATTTAAATTATAAAGAACTGTAAATTAATGCATGTTTAATTGTTTAGGATTCACCGAAATATTTGGTTTCTTAATATCCTAAACATAGTAATTGGTAAATGAAAGTTGGTTAGTTATATATTTGTGATCTAAATTCTAGAATAAAGCTTTATAGAATCCCTAGTAAAATATCCATAAGCTTTTCTTATTCCCTACTATTCAGGCATAACGATTTTAGTCAATTGATAAACAATCATTTTAATATGAAGTCTTTAAGTTTTTAATACTTAGTTTTGGACATTTTAATTATTAATTATTACAATTAGCTTAATTCGACCCCACAAATTTCTAGTGCAACTTAGATCTCTAGGGATTTTGTCCCCTCAATATTACAATTGCATAACTTTGAGCTCGTAGTTAGATTATGGATGAAATTATAGACATCAATTTCATAGGTGGAGATGGGTTTCAAGGATCAACTTTTTCGTATCAACAGAACAACATGATCTTAACAAGTAATGCCAATCGAGGAGTCTTCAAGGGTGCCAACACATCAAGCTTTTTACCTAATCAGACTTATCAAAAACTAGACGACCCATGAAACTTTGTGTTGAATTTCTAGATGGAGAATGAGATGTTTGTGCGGTCTCTATGCGATATCGACTCATATGTGTATTTGGCGTAGAGGTTGGGGATGTAATATAAGCAAGTATGTAATTTTTTTTACTTTAAATATCTTACACCCTCGTAAATTAAGAAAATAGTGGGTAACCATTTTCAAACCTTAGTCTATCTTTTAGAATCGGATTTGCGTGTGACATAGATGGAAAAAGTTTTTCTATCGTTTTTTTATATAGAATTACTTAGAAATTAATGACCAGTAAAGTTTGAAGCATGCATGATTTGGGATTGTTTTTATTGTTGTTTTAAATTTTAGGGTTAATTACTCTGTCCTTGATAAAAGCTAAATAAATGAATGATAAAATCAATGATAAAGCTGGTTATCATTGTATGGCGTGGGGATGAATCTAACGGTTCAGATTACTTGAGTCCTTACTTTGCGGCTCCCACGTGTACTAATGACAACGACTCATTGTGATTTATGTGATACAATGGCGTCACAGTGACCGTAAGATTGAAACCAACGCGATACAATCTGAACGGATAACTTTTCCAATAGTCGGATTGCCAGCGTGGCAGTAGATGGATGGTATATAGATACGCATTGTTGCGTCCTCATTATCCCAAATCGAAAAATAGGGAAAACACAAATTGTGCATTAAGATCCGTTTATTAGGAATTTGTTTCAATCTCGAGCTTCATCTTTATTCCAATGGAGTCATCACCAGCAGTAGCCAAGCCAGCGAGAGGTGCAGGAGGACGAAAAGGAGGAGAGAGGAAGAAAAGTGTTTCCAAGTCTGCTAAGGCTGGTCTCCAGTTTCCCGTGGGTCGTATCGCTCGTTACCTGAAGAAAGGCCGATATGCTATCAGGTATGGCTCCGGCGCTCCGGTTTACCTTGCCGCCGTTCTCGAGTACCTCGCCGCTGAGGTAAATCTTAGATCTCATTCTCTCAAATGTTTTCTTCCTGTCTTCCGGATTTCCATTTTGATTGGTTTAGATAGAAAACTCGCGAGAATGGAATTAGGGTTTGTGCGGGCAAACAACCGATTTTTCTGATTTGGTCTATTTGATCGCCACGTTGTTGACCTGATTATGGGGATTCTCATTTGTTCTTTGGATCGCTTGATTTCGAGTCTCCATCTACGTTTTGTTCCCCTAGTGAGAAATCGGAGATCTAATGGATTTTACTTTTCAGGTTCTAGAGCTCGCTGGTAACGCAGCAAGGGACAACAAGAAGAACAGGATAAACCCTAGGCATCTTTGTTTGGCGATAAGGAACGACGAAGAATTGGGGAAATTGCTTCACGGAGTCACCATCGCCAGTGGAGGTGTTCTTCCTAACATCAACCCGATTCTTCTCCCCAAGAAATCTGCTGCTTCATCACAGTCTGACAAGAAAGCTTCACCTGCTACAAAATCCCCAAAGAAGGGTTAAAAACATTTTAAGAAATCCATTGCTTTTAGACTCTTCTCTTTAATCTCTATCTTGAACAGCATCTTTCTTTCTTTTTCTTTAGGGATAATGTAGGTTTCTATGTTCTCCAACTGGTTTTCTATGAAACCAAATGAATATGATGATTTTCGCCATCTGTAATGAAAAAACTAATTTCTGGGTTTGTTCTCATCCTAGCTAAATAAAACAAATTCTGGATTTCGTACTTTTTTACGCGTGATTACAAGAAAACGAAATATAGAAATTGAAATAGGTGGTTCACGTCAAAGATGTTTAAATAAAAGGAAATGAAACGATAATGTCTATCTTTCGGTATGTTGGAAGTCAGTTTTAGTAGATTCTCTAAAATCAGTGCTATTAATGGACATTAACTAATTTAACGTTCTTAGTAGCAAGGACACTATACTCTTACCTAAATTATGTAACACAAAAATGTATTTGTTCAAGTTGGGCCCTAATTGGGCCTAATTCAAGTGGCCCATCATAATTGGTGGTCAGCAATCATGCGTCACTACGCGATTCTGGAAAAACCGATCGAGGGGTTTTGGCTTTCCGTGGGGGTTTAGCGATCGGGACGCATTTCCGAATTGTTCTGCTTCCATCTTCGATTTGAGATGATGAATTTTCTGGTTCAATTCTTTACCCCGACTATTGATGAACGATTTTTTGGTTGATTGATGTAAGATTCAATATAACTCGATTTTTTACCTTTTCGCAGAGGAGAGCTGTCTCATCTTCTAAGCGAATCTCGCTTATACGCATCGCAGCAGTTGCTACCACTACTTCTGGAATTGTATATGCCAAAATTAATCCAGATGCAGGTAATTAAGCTCTTACCATCTTCCCCGAATTTTTTATATTTTCGTCAAGGATTTTCTTCCCTTACTTCTTTGCCGCCGGCAAAAAAGGTAAATGTGATGTTATCGCTGATAATGGCGTGATATTATTCTAGGAACAAAAGTATCGCTGGCTATTCCGGAATTTTTGCGGGAATCTCTGTCGCTACCTTGGCAGATTTCACAGGGCCTGATTCATCGCCCGGATCAAAGCTTGTTTGGTTCGTAATACAATTCCGATATCTGTTTATGTAATTTTACTCTACTGTAAATTCGAAATATCTAGTCCTTTATATATATGTACAGGAAACATGACGGCGTTTTCTTCCGGAGTCGGTCCTGAATCAAATGTTCCTGTTGAAGCTCCGGATAATCCGAAACCAAGTAACGGATACTTAGGGAGGGATACAATAGCCAATGCGGCTGCAAGAATAGGACCTGCAGTTGTCAATTTATCGGTTCCTCAGGGTTAGTGTCTTTGTAAATTTCATTTCATTCTTGTGTCATCTTGGCAGAAATTCGTTGTTGAACAATTCGTCAAAAAAGAGAAGAAGAGTTGGTTGTAGAATAAGAATTATAAGGGTGGTTTGGTGATCTTGAGGTTGTTATTCTAGGTTTCTATGGAATTTCAACGGGAAGGAGTATCGGCTCTGGAACGATCATCGATGCTGATGGCACGATATTGACTTGTGCCCATGTTGTAGTCGATTTTCAGAACATACGTCAATCATCTAAAGGAAAGGTAAGTTCAAAGAGTATCAGCTTATATTCTTGTAGGGAAAGGGAGGTTGATCTCGAAAGCATGTAGGACTATTAATGAATCATAGTGTATGGGCCACTTACCTTCAGGAAGTTGATAATTATCAAATCTTTTCATCTGAAGCTATGTAGGTTTGTTCATAAATTTCAAGGATCTTGAATTGAATTTTGCTATGGTTGATTATTGAAGCTATAGGAAAAATGAAATTATAGTTGATAAGTTGAGTTTTTCTAGTGATTTAATTGGATGAAATCTTATGCAGTGTAACATATGTGAAATTTAGAGTTATTGAATTATAGGTCGATGTGACGTTGCAAGATGGTAGGACGTTTGAAGGAGTTGTGGTGAACGCTGATTTACAATCCGACATTGCATTAGTGAAGATAAAGTCAAAGACGCCATTGCCAACTGCTAAACTTGGTTTTTCGAGTAAGCTTCGTCCAGGAGACTGGGTAATAGCTGTTGGTTGTCCTCTTTCTCTGCAGAATACAATAACTGCTGGTATTGTCAGGTATATAAACACACATCCCCATAAAATGGTCATATAGTTACAATTGCTTGACTTTTTCTTCTGGTGGCAGTTGTGTTGATCGCAAAAGCAGTGATTTGGGTTTAGGAGGGATACGTAGAGAATACCTCCAAACAGACTGCGCGATCAATGCTGTAACTCATTTATCTCTTTCTCTTACTCTTTACATATTGACATATATCTACTGATTTGTCTAACCTTGTCTTGTTTTATGAGTTAGGGAAACTCTGGTGGGCCGCTAGTGAATTTGGATGGAGAAGTGGTCGGTGTGAACATCATGAAAGTGTTAGCTGCAGATGGGCTCTCGTTTTCTGTGCCAATAGACTCGGTCTCCAAAATCGTGGAACATTTCAAGAAGAGTGGGTATGTTTAGTAATCTCAAGACCTTTTTTTCATTGGCTTTGGTGGTATAAACATCTGAAAGAAGTTGATAGGAGTAGTCTTTAAAAAAGTTATGATTTGCAGTAGAGTGATTCGTCCATGGCTTGGGTTAAAAATGATCGAACTCAATAAAATGATCATCGCTCAGCTAAAAGAAAGAGACCCAATGTTCCCTGACGTCGAAAGAGGCATTCTAGTCCCTACGGTTAGTTAACCCATGAATTTATCAATATAATTGACTTTGTATAATCCTAATTTATGCATATTCACCAATGTTTTAGGTGATTCCGGGTTCACCGGCTGATAGAGCTGGATTCAAACCAGGGGATGTTGTTGTGAGATTTGACGGGAAGCCAGTCGAGACCATCCAAGAGGCACGTATCATCTCTCACTCTCTCTGTTTCACTATTGTCTTGGTCTTGTTAGGAATTGATTTTGGTGAATGAGAGTTTGAAGAATTGCAGATAATAGAGATAATGGACGACAGAGTTGGGAAGCGGATGCAAGTGGTTGTGGAAAGAACAAATAAAGAAAGGGTCACACTAGAAGTTATTCCTGAGGAGGCTAATTCAGACATGTGAGATTTTGAAATCAAGTTTTTATATATTCTACCAAAATGTATTGAGTTCTTCTTGACGTCGATTTAAGTCACTTTTTTTTTGGTCTCGTGATTCTTGGCTACGTGAGAATTGATACTAACCAAGATATCAAAGTGAAGACATTAATCCACGCATAAGGTAGCAAATAGTAGTACTAACCAATTACATGATTTGAAGAAAATCTAAAACCTAGTCTCTAGTTTTTATCTATTCAAAAATAAATCTAATGAGCTGATTAAAAGCCAACCAATGGCATCAATATTGGAGCCCACTGGTATTATGGGCGAGAGTAGGATACTTTTTATAGGCATAGATAAAATAAAAACTTATGAGCTGGAAATTCTTGCACCAAATCGAACCTGGTCCGGTTTGTTGGGGTTTTTTGAAGGAACCCTACCAGTTCCAGAGTTCGAACCGTATTTGGTACCATCTCCTCTCTCTCTATCTCTCGTCGAGCCTTCGCAAGTCGCTACGCTTACTTTGCTTGAAACGAGGTAATATAAATTACCTTTTTGGAGAATTTAACAAACTTTTCTTCTCAAAGCCAGATATTTTCATTGCAGATGGCCTTTTAGAGGCCGGACAAACAAAACCCAATTTTTTTCTTCTTCAATTTCCATTTAATAGACATTGATCTTTTACTGCATTGTCTTATATTTCATCAATTGTGATTACAATTGCTGTTTAGTTTGGTCTGGCTTTCAATTTCCATTACAATACATCAAAAAATTTATTTAAATCGCAGCCCCTAACGGTACCAATATTTGGAGCCCACTGGCAATCTATAGGCCGAAATAGGATAAAAAATCTCCAGCTGGGACATCTTACACCAAATCGAATCTGGTCCAGTTGGTTAAGGTCCTGTAAGGAACACTTATGGCCCCAGTGTTCGAACCATATTTGGTACCAAACCCCTCTCTCTCTCTCTATCTTTGAGCTCACCACACGCTTAAGCAGACAACGCGTCACGTGTAGCTTGAAACGAGGTAATATAAATTACCTTTTTGAAGTATTTAACAGTTTTTATTTTCATAGCAGATATTGCTTGGGTTTGACCTTAAAAAAAAAAGGCAGATATTGCTTGGAAATTAGAACACAAATAGCACGTGCAACACGGTGAGTGGATTAGACCACAAATAAGGCTTTTTTTGCTTTTGTTATGTACTACATTTTCATGGGCATGATGGTCTTTTTGAGGCCGAAAAGAGGATAATTTTATTTTATACACATGTATAAAAAGTTATCACCTGGAACTCCTTGTACCAAATCGAACCTGGTTCAGGTTGTTGGGGTTCCTTATAGGACCCTCACGGCTCCAGCGTTCGAACAATTTTTGGTACGATATGTTGTCTCTCTCTTTCTCTCTATTTAAGCTCACCACACGACTCTGCAAAGCGTCACGACGTCGTAACATGCTTGAAACGAGGTAATATAAATTACCTTTTTTTGGAGAATTTTACAATTTTTCTTATCATAACCAGATTATTGGCTTGGAAAATTGAAAACAAAAATAGCACGTGCAAAACGGTGAGTGAATTAGACAACAAACAGAGCCACATTTTCATTGCATGATGACCTTTTAGAAACGAGAGAATATAATCCAAGTACGCAACAATTAAATTTGCTAAATCACAACAATGCATCAAAATATCAAGGCATATAACTCGGAGAGAGAGAGAGATCCATTATGAAGTATGTGATACATGATTTTAGTAAGGAACCAAACTAACATCTAACATACAAATATATCACCACCAAAAAACTAAACACGACAAACATTTTACTCTCAAACGGGCTTCAATTTTCGGTTCTTTTTTTGTTGTTGGTCACAAGGGATGGTAAGGCACGTAGCCCAACAAGCCCGTGACGTTAGCCACAACGTCATTGCATTTTGACAACAGGTTAAGCATCTGGTGGGAGATGTCTCCTGCTGAGTTCTGGCTCGGACCACGCAGGTTTCTCGGAGGTGGCATCATCGGTAATGGTGGTGGTTCAACACGGTCAACCACTAGTGTTTTAACAAGTGGTTTAGAGTATTGTGGAGGAAGAGGAAGAATTGGAGGCAATGTTGAAGGAGGAAGCTGTTGTTGATGATGATTAACAACATTTTGAAACTTCTTACTAACAAATTCCATTCCAACACTTGATGATGATGATGAAGGTCCACTACTGTTCCTACTCGAGCTCGGTGGCTCCGCGATCGCCGCTTTACTCGAGTTTTCTTCGCCTCCTAACATGAATTTTACTCTTGCCTTACCATTTCCGTTGTTGTTGTTGCTACTACTGCTTGGGTCATCACTCGGTGGTTTCTTCAAGCAGGATTTGAGGTTGATGTTTGGTGGTGGTAAGGTAAATTGGTGAAGCGGCGGTGCTTGCTCTACCCACTGGTTTTGTGTCTCGTCATCTTCCTTTGCGTTTTCTGGTTCATTAGGCTCGGCTTTAGGAGCATCCACGTCACGGAGAAAGTACCTCACGTTCACATTCCCAAACAGAGAGCTGTTTCCCGTTGCGTATCGATACGCAGTCTGTGCATCAGCTTTGTAAAGAAACACAACTCGACAGGTCGATGATTTCCAGAAAACCCTAATGGCGGATTGATCTAAGAGCCCAAAGCGACCGAATCTCGCCTTTAGCAACGCAGATGAAGGGAGAGATGTGCCAGGTGGAAACTTCATGACCAGCATTGTCGGCTCAACCACCTTCACCGATGGAGCCGGTTTCTTCCCTGTTTGAGACTTGGCTGGTTTTGCTTGAACCGCCTCTCTTACTGGTTTTATACTATTCTTTGCTTCCCGGCTAGTTTTCTTCTCAGAAGAAGCCATCGGTTTCAACTGACTAGTTTTCTTCAGCTTCTTAGCTGATGGGATTTCGTCTTGATGATCCGAAGAGAGGCGTTTTTTCCCAGCTTTTGATAGGTCTTCGCTTCTGTTCGCAATCTTGACAGGTTTTGAAGGTTTCGTGTCTTTGGCAGTAGCATCAGATGAAGAAGATACAGCCAAGCTTTTCTGGTAATTAAGTGAACGGAAACGGAGAAAGAATTTCCTAGCAGCACCAAAAGAAGCAGCTGATAAACCAGAGAATGGGTCAAGAGAGAGATCTTGCAGATGATTCAATAGCTGCGGCACATCGGCTTCCACAATGGACTGTAACTGTGCCGAATCAAGCTGGGACAATTTCTTGGCTCTAGCTTCTCCAGAAGATGAAGCCTTTCGCTTTTCTGGTTGTTCAGAATTGGACTCTATCTTTTTTTTCTTTTTCTTTTTCGGCTCTGAAGGAGCATTCTCAGAACCCATTTCGCTTGAAGATCGTTTAGTAACTTTTACTTTCTTGACAACTGATACTGTTGAATTTTTGCCCTCAGCTACTCGAGGAGACTCAAGCAGGGGCTGGAGAGAGCTTCCAGGTTCTGTTCCAGCCTCTTTTTTAACACTCCCCGTAGCTTCAGATTTCCCATGCTCTGGAGATAGGACAGTTTTTTCTTCCATTTCCTCCTTTGATTCTTCTGCTAAACCTTTTTCTTCATCAAGAGAGAGCTTTTCACTAGGAATAGCTGCACTTAAAGAGGTGGAATCCATGCTGACAATCTCAGACTGCTGCTCATCTTTCATCGGAGTTTGAGGCGCTGGAGCTCTTCTCTGCAGCACAAAATCTCCATCTGAAGATCCACCAATGCTTTCGAGATTAGAACTTGCTTCAACAGCTTCATCCCTTCGTTTGAGAAGAAACTTGTCTTTTTTGCTAGAGTCCTTCACCTTTGTGGGTTTTTTAGAGCTCTTCCTCTCGCTTAGCGTTTCTGCTATGACCAGTGGGCCACTCAAAGGAGCTGGAAACAGTAGAAATTGGAAAACCACATCAACCACCAAGACAATAAAAAATGAAGCAAACAAGGTAAACGTATCTCCATAATAGAAAGAAAAGCAGAGTTTTTGCAATGCAGATTTCAACATCAAAGATACTTTGCGCTTCTTTCAAGCATGCTAATGTAAAAAAACACAACTACAAAGATATTAAACCTAAGGAGAAATCAGAGGATCTAAAAGTCACAAAACCGCCAAGTTATAATAGTAAATATCTCACATCTCCGTAACAGATAATATAGCTGTTTCAGGTCTGCATAGAAAAATCCACATACAAGAACAAAAAGATTATAGGTAAATGGAAACACTCCCATGATTTCCGAAGATATACCTCGAGGCGGTGCTCTATTTTGAGGTTCATGCGTACTCACAGAAGTGCGAACAGATTTACCCCCAAAGGCCTGCGCATACGTTTCATCAAACTCCTCAAACACTGCCTTGCGGAAAGCATGAACCACTGCTTTCTTCTTTAAAAACTTTAAACTCTCTGAATCAGACTCTCGAGGTGCTACTGCCAATTGCTTCAAAAATGAGAGGGTTTCAACAGGTGAAAACTTATCCCTAGATTTCTTAATCTGCTGAGCAGAGTAAACAGCTTGGAGCTCATAATCCGGCACATCAACAGCAAAATAATCTTGAGCATTAGTGGGCCTAAAGTTATAAGGATTCCGACATTTACAAGTCAACCCAAGAGCTGATCTTCTACTGGACTCATCAATTGCTTCCTCCACAGCTCTCACAAAGTGCTTCGAAACAGTCTGCTGCGATTTTTCTGTTAAATGCGGTTCAAAGGGAATAAGCTCAGCAGGATCAAACCACCCATAACTACTATCCCCGAAAAATGCAACAAGAACATGATCCATCCTCCTCATTCGACGAACAGAGGGAGATGCAAAAGCTTCGTTGAATATATGACCCGGCCACCATGGATGAGACTTTACCTTTCCCCAAACCAAATCGCCAACTTCAAACCCATAGCTCATTGCCCTTGAAACTCCAGAACCCATTTTCTCGCTTGCAACATAATCATCAAACTCGGATAAGAGAGATTTGTAGTCCGAAACCGCGCCTCGGTCTTCTTCCTTCGAATCCTCATCCAACTTCTTCTCGTCAGATTCGGAGCCAAGTTCACTAGATTGGTCATCGGAGACATCTTCTTTAATCTCAGGATTTTCATCATCCTTCTCAATCTGAGTATCAGTTATATCCTCGCTTTTGAGCTCAGAAAACCTAGGTTTCGTTTCACTAACATCGTCTTCCTCACTCTCTTTGCACGCCACGAGACCATCCTTGTCCGATCTCTCACTGTCAGAAACCCTAGCGCCGGCATCTCCATCGTCATTAGTAACCGCCGAATCGAGCTCCATAGGTGAAGCTGCAGCCTCATCAATGACTTGAAATGGCCCTTGGCCATCCCCGCTCGAACCAGCAACATCATTACCCGAAAACGTAGGACTCACCTCGGGATCCTCAACCGAATCCGTTTGCTGGGCAATCTCAGCATCGTCGCCCATCACGTACAGCACCGAACGAATGGAGCTATGCAAATTTCAATCGAGGAAAAACCCTAGGAACTTGGTAGCAATCCTGCGAAATTATCTGTATTGATTATGATTCTAGAGGAGAAAATGAAAAGAGGGATGGGAATAATAAGAAAAACTGTAAATCGAGGAAAAAAATTCATACAGCAGCAACCAAAGAAAAAATAAAGAGAGACAAAATATACGGATTATTGAGATGGGATATCATAAGACGGGAATTACGTCATAGTGTCTACTGTCTCGCCAGAAAACATAAGTTTTTTTAAAAATAATCTTTTTTGTGTCAATTTAAAATTATGAATTGGAAGAGGATAAGGAATTGGAAGATGCTATGTGTGGGTATTTCAACGAACTGTTTATATCATCTAACCCTTCGAACTTTGATCCGGTTTTTAAGTCTGTTCAAACCCGGGTCACGGAAGAGATAACAACATACTTGTTGCTTTGGTTTCGGAGGAGGAGGTTCGGTGTGCCTTATTCCTCATGCACCCGGATAGAATTCTTGGACCTGATAACATAAGCGCGATGTTTTTCCAACAAATCTTGGAATATCATTAAGCATGACTTATTGGGGATGGTGAATAGATTTTTGGAACATGGGGTGTTTGATGATCGGCTGAATAAAACAAATATTTGTCTGATTCCAAAAACCGTGAGGTCCCGAAAAATGGCGGAGTTTAGGCCGATCAACTTATGTAATGTCGGGTATAAAATCATATCAAAAGTTCTTTGTCAGAGATTGAAACGAGTTCTCCCTACCTTATCTCATAGACTCAATCAGTCTTTGTACTCGGGAAGTTAATTTCGGACAACATGCTCATCGCGCAGGAGATGTTCCATGGCCTCCGTACCAATAATCAGGCAAGGGTTTTTTTTTCTGGAAATTAAAACAGATATGAGCAAGGCGTATGATAGGGTAGAATGGGATTTTATAGAAATTTTTTTTCATAAAATGGGTTTCCACCTTAAATGGACTGGCTGGATTATGAAATGTATCAACTCGGCCTCCTACAAAGTCCTTCTTAATGGTCACCCACATGGTTTGATCCTTCCGAAGAGGGGACTTAGGCAAAGCGATATGCTTTCCCCATACTTATTTATTTTATGTACGAAAGTCCTTATAGCTAACATTAGGAATGTTGAAGCTGAGCATAACTCACTGGTATTAAGGTCGCTCGTTCGTGTCCTGTTGTTTCTCACCTTCTCTTTGCGTATGATAGTCTATTTTTCTGTAAGGCAGACCAAAAACAATGTGCGACTATTCTGGGAATTTTGGACAGCTATGGTAGGGTCTCGGGACAACAGATAAATTTTAATAAATCATCGGTTGTCTTTGGGCACTTAATCCCGATGGACAGAGACAGTCCCTCATGAATTCTTTGGGTATTCTTACCGAGGGAGGCTTGGGTTCCTACCTGGGTCTTCCACAAAGCCTGGGTGGGGCCAAAAGTAAGATTTTTGCCTTTGTTCGAGATCGGTTACAGGATATAACATCTACTTTGTCTTCAAAGTTACTTTCTAAAGGGGGGGGGGAGGAAGAAGTGCTCATTAATCGGTGGCTTCTTTATTACCTAACCATGTTATGACATGCTATCGCTTGCCTCAGACTTTGAATGCCACACTTATGAGTGCCATCGCTAGATTCTGGTGGAGTTCTGGAGGAAACAAACGTGGGTTACATTGACTTAAATGGAAAAATCTATGTGCTTTGAAGGAGGATGGGGGGATAGGATTGCGCACCATTGATGAGGTTAATTCGGCTCTTTTGGCTAAACAGCTCTGGAGGCTTATTTAATTTCTAAATTTTCTCTTGGCTAGGGTTATGAAAGGAAGATACTATCGCTGCTCCAACCCAATGGCAAATAACCAAGTCTATTCACCTTCTTATGGGTGGACTAGCATTATGTCGACAAAATATATTGGCTTCATTAAATTTTTGGCCTATGGTAATTCTATATCAGCGTGGACAAATCATTGGATTCCTGATGTGGGGCCAAGACCGGCACGACCTAGGAATGCCAATTACCTTCCTAATCTCAAGGTTAACCACTTAATCGACCCTCTCACAAGGACATGAAATATGAACCTGTTGAATGAGTTCCTTCATCCATAGGATATTTTCCTTATCCGGGGAATCCCGATACGCAGATTTCCCATCCCGATAGGATCGGATGGGGTTTGACTAACTCTGGTGTTTATTCGGTATGGTCTGGCTATTGGGTAGCTCACTATGTAGTCATGGCCCAATCGGATCCACCCCTTATTGACCCTTCAGTAACGACGCTGAAGGCGAATTCCTAGAAAATTGAGGGTCCTTCCAAACTTAGGCATTTCTCTGGCAGATTACCTCATGATGTCTCTCGGTTTATCAACGGCTGCGTACCCGGGGGTATTAAGTGTGATAAGGCCTGCCCCCGGTGCAAAATGGACAATGAAACAATTAATCATGCGTTATTTGAGTGCCCTCTTGCTCGACATGTTTGGGCCCTCTCACCTATTCCAAACGAAAATCTTTCCTTTCCATATCCCTCAGTGTTCTCCAATATGGACTATCTATATTCAAAGATCCCGAAGGATTGTCTTTGGGATTACCCTATTAACACATTCCCATGGATTTTATGGTTTATATTGAAGGCTCGGAATGACAAGGTGTACAAAGGTCTCGATCAGTCACCGTCGCATATTATTAGACATGCTATTGGTGAGGCCCATGCGTGGCTGACGCTCAGAACACCCCATTTGAGGGGGCTCGGGTGGAGAGGGTTCTAGTGGCCCTTCAATCTCTAGATAAAAGCTCTTTGGACAATTTTTCTCCGGATAGTAGGCCACCAACTACTGGAAGTGTTTGCCAAGTTGATGGATCATGGAAGAAGATTGTCACTTCGCGGGCCTAGGATGGTATTTCAAGAGCTCGTCTTCTTCAGTTAATCTAATGGGTGCCAAGGAACAACGACAAAGTTTATCCCCCTCTGCATTCCGAGATGGAGGCCCTTCTTTGAACAATAAAGTTCATGCTTGGTCATCAAAACGATTCAGTGACTTTCCAAACTAATTGCACGGAGTTTGTGAAGTTGACAACTACGTTGAAAGATTGGCCTGCCTTCACGACTCTATTTGTGTCTTTATTAGATTCTATTTTGAGACAAGATTTCAGTTGATCACTCGGATCGAACACAAGCCAACATATGTCAATCCATCGTCGAAATTTACTTTTATTCAAATCATCTAAGAGTATAATATACTCACCTAAAGATTTTTAAATTAACAAAAGAAAACAATACGTGTGATGTTTAACAGAAGGTAATACGTGTGATGTTTGAAACTGAGACTCTACAACGAGGGGGAAAAAATATAGAGAAGTGGAGCCACTGGTTTAGATATATATAATAAATAAACTGAAATATTCTCCTCTCTTCTTCACACTTGGTCGTCTCCAATCTTTGCTCCTTTCTCCAACGTCGACAATTTTTCGTGGACTCGTTCATTTGGGGAAGAAGAAATCAACTTCTCTCTATCGCTTTGGTTTTCTTACTGAAGGCACCAAAGAATCTGTAGATGTTTAGGGTTTCTCCAAGCTCATAAAAGCCCAATTTCTCTGGAATTAATTACTTTCGCTTCCGCGGTGAGTCATTCTCTCTTTTGCGACTTTCTGTTTTCTGATTTTTCTTCGTCTTGATATTCGACTCTGTTTTCTTCTTCCGTAATTGTGAAGATTATCGATTTTATTTAACTGAAATTTGAAATAAATTTCGCCCGTTGATTCCTGTTCGACTTGACTTGTTCCGGAAATTTCGTTCCGCTCTAGGTCGTGGATTGTCGATATTGATTTGTTAAAGAAACAGGGCTTGACTCGGTAAGAGAGTCCATTGATGACGCCTGCAAATTCCTTGTCGGGCAAGGAACGCTCTTTCCCAGGTATGTAATTATTTCATTTCTTCTAGTATGCTAAATCATGAGACCGATGTTTATCTTTGCCAGGGCTAGTGAAGATGAATTTCCAAGTCATAGTAGTCAAGATGATGTGGGCTCCACAACCGAGTACCAGCAAAAGGATGCGGAAGTAGTGCGTTTACTATTTGATGAAAACCCGAACGAAAACGGTGTTCATGAAGATGCACAATCCCAATCTGGTCGTGAAGATGGTGAAATGGATGCACAATTTTGGGAACCCCCGAACCAGAAAACCCACAGGATGGAGATGTTACCGATTTCGTGGATAATGATGATGACTATGACTCTGAGTGGGGCTATTCAAGTTTCTTAGGTGAAGCTGAAGATGAAAGCAGTAAAAAGAGAAAGGTGGGAGAAGAAAATCAAAGAGCAATGCTTGGGGAGGCAGATTCAAAGTTTAAGTCCATTGTGAGTCAAAATTAAATGCATAGCAACTGGTTCTTGCAACCAAAGGTATTTTTTTTAAATTATCAAGATTTCAAAAAAAAAAGGACTTTTCTAATGATTGTTCATTTATTTGCAGTCAAGTTTTCAAAGGCCTTCTTTTCAGAAAACATGCAGCTCACAAACACATGGCTACTAAATTTGATCGTCTTAGAATAATGTTAGTCGAAGGAGCACTGGGCCAGTCATTAAGTGGATTTTATTCTTTCTTATCAACGGATAAGGACGAGGATAACGTGTGAGCAAAGCCATTTTTCACACATAAAGTTATACGAGCACTTTGATGTTCCCTTGGAAAGATTCCTACGAGATATGTTCAATCAGGTTCGACTCATCAATACACTGTTTTGTTAATTTTTTCTTTCATTATATTAAAGAAAGCTGTTCATGATGCAGGAAAACCGATGCCAGACATGTGAAGAATATCCGGAAGCACATGATTACTATTATGCGCATCAGAAGAAGCAACTAACAATCCAAATGAAGCGAATCCCCACAGCAGAAATGTTTATCTGGTGAGGCAAAGGGAAAAATATGGATGTGGAGTTGTTGTGGAAAGTGTAAGGGGAATCGGAAATCCACAAAGCGAGTAGTGATATCCACTGCTGCTCGGATTTGTAGATTTTACTACTTCTCTGGAAGCTTCCTTCTTGGTTCTATTGTTAATTATAAGGACAAATATAACTTGCAGATTAGGCACCATGGTTGCTATGCTCAGTTACTCTCAAGTCATATCTGACGCAGTGTCTCTGCCACCCGTGAAGATGGAGAAAGAGAGTTGGCTTGAGAAAGAATTTCAAAGAGTAAGATTCTTTCTTGAGTAGAAGGATGGGAACCTATTGTATTGTATATGATGCCTTTCCTCAATTATTTCTATTTGGATTCGAACCTATTGTAATCCTCGTCATTACTGAAACGCATTAGGACATTGGAAAAGTGGAGGTCAATGCTTTCAAATCCATTAACCTTGTTGCGAGGAAGTATCGGTGGAACTTGAATATGAGAATCTAGATAAGCCTTGTTACAAGTAGGCATAAACCAGCAAAAAACAAACGAGGCCATAATTTAGCTCCTCCAGAGAACTATGGACCAAACAGATTTCTATATATATTTCTCTTTTCTTTTCTAAAAGTAAATACTGATATATCGCAGAAGAGATTGGTCAAGAAAAAAAAAAAAAGGTACCAGAAACAAAAATACTATTGGGGAATCATGTTTTTTGCGGAGTAGGAGTTCCAGCGAGCCAGCCCCAGACGCCACCAGAGCTCTGCCTTTTGGCGTTCATATCAGCAACGGCCGTTTGACGTTGGAGGATTCCGAGTTCCTTTTTTACTGTTTCCAATTTCTCAAGCTTTTGTCTTACCTCCGCAACTTCAACCTACAGGCAATTAAGAGCGAGTTTTGTTAGGATTTGGCCAAAATCAGAGACGCATTTTCCGACTAGAGATGCTTAACCATCAATATTATACAGTGGCCTTCCTTAAAAGCAAAGAAAAGTGGATTCCTTGGAAAAAGATCTCTCAATACCTCTAGTTTGGAACACCTTGCTTGTTCCGTTGCAAGTTGACTTCGCACAGATTGAAGTTCCTATAGATGTCCAATACCAAAAATGTTGAAATCTTGAAGAAATTCTATATACCTCGCACAGCAGATTGGCAAGAGAAATCCGCCAAGGCAAAATAGTATCACCTTGTACAACTCTGTATTGCGCGTTTCTATCTCTGCTAACTCTTCCTTTACTTGGAGAGTTTGAATCTTTTCCTTGCTGAGTGATGCCTCCAGTTCTTCCTTCTCAGATTCAAGTGTTGTTATGATACGTTCACTTTTTCCTCCAACTTGAGGATTCTGTATCCAAAATACAAAGGAGAATAAACACGAGTTGCATTGTCAAAATCTCTTCATGTTTTCTGTGATTATCTAGTTGACAATTTCCCCTACTTTTCTTTCTTGGCTCACCTTCATCTCAGACTCGATATCTCTGGTTGTGGCGGCGTTATTCACAGCAGAAACAGTATCTGAAACAGGGGAAGCTTCCATTATCTTTGATTTCAAGCTTGATTTGTGGCTTGGTTTCAGAACATTAACCTGATTGGCGATAAAAAGAAGAATTATCAACCTGAGATGAAAACCAAATCAGGACAAACCTATCTACAGTCACCTCATTGTTATAACGTCCATTGTATCCACCAAACGCCACGATTACATCTTCACCATTGTATGAGCTCACAACTAAACTCAATCCCTGTCATCAAGGGAAAATTTGCAGCTCAGTTCTAAAAGACTGGAAAAGAAATCACAAGGTCTTCCCAAGTTTCAGGAATAATGCGTAAGAGACTCTTATATGGATTTTTTTTTTTAAAATACCTCACTAGCAAGAGGTACACGTCCGTGAACCGAAGTGACTACTGACCACGCAAGAGTTGACATGTTTAGTACAACAGTCTCAGATGCCCCTGCGGTCAAGTACCAGCAAGCATCACAGTTAATCACACTGTACCAAAAACAAAAGTGAAGCAAACATCAAGGTTTTTTCCCCGGGAAGGTTTCAGTGTAACATAAAGAGCATCGTAAAGCAATCTTCTAAGGACAAGTGTAGAAACATACCGCTCTTGTTATCTCCACCACCAACAATAAACCAATTCTCCCCAATTGTCACACCAGCGTGTCCAGCACGTGGAGTTGGTGCGTCACCTTGCTGTGTATGTCTTGACCACTCCATCTATAATATGGTAACAAATATGTCAAGAAGCTGACTAATGAACGTTGCTGAAACTAAAGTAGCGTAACATACAGTTTGCAGATCAAGGACGTGTAGATCATCAAAACAAGTTGCCTGTGATCCTCCGCCAAAGATAAGAAGGTAACACTCTGCGTGCACTGCAGCAGCATGACCTGACCTTGGAGATGGAGGAGAACCCCTGCAAGTTCACAGCAGTTTAAATCCAAATGTTGATCTTTCATTAACAACTAAGATATGGAAGTAGATAGTTGGCAGCTTTATAGAATTTCCTTCATTTTCTGGATTTATATAACGTCATAAGATCTTACAGAGGATCTATCTCATCCCACGTCATGGTTTCCAGGTCAAGTATATGCAAATCATTCAGAGGCGATTTCTCTACATCCTGGCCGCCAAATATCACCAAGCTTTTTCCCACAACGGTCACTGACTGGCCTCCACGCGAAATCTGCAACCAAGAGCAAGTGAAAATCATAGTCCCAACTTCACCAACCGAATACTCAATTCCCAATAGCAGCAAAGAGATCAATAAATTGGATTTTTTGTCCAAAAGTTTTTACTTGTTCAGTAGATTGAAATATTTCCCGATACAAAGATTAGACGACTTGAGAGAAAGTATTTACCGGTGGCTTCCCATATGTCTTTAGTATTGACCATGTACAGGTGTGCAGATCAAAAACATTCACTGTGACGAGAAAACAGAAGAAAAACTGATATAAAAGAATTCGTATGCTCCAGAAAATACCTACAAGAGATCTGCAATTAGCCCATTTCAACAGTTTCAACTCCTACCTCGCATGGAGTCTAAGGGATTCTTTGTATGACCACCAACAGACAGAAGCTTGTTGTTCCATGGTATCTATAGCACAAAAAGGCTGGTGAGAATATTATGCAGCTAGACTCTCATGAAAATATTTCTATACTTTGCCCAAAACTTGCCTTGGATATCTAAAGGCCAGAAAATCAAAAGAGAAACACATGTTAAAATACCAACCAAAGAATGACCAGCACAAGGAGTTAGTATTGCTGGAGCTGACATTTCCTGTGATTCAGTCGCAACCTTGGTTTCAACTCTTGTCCAAGTCCAGTTTTTTAAATCTAAAACCTGTATTTGAAATACCATGCACAGAGGACATGCTTCCCAAGTGTCAGCAGGAGTGTTTCAAAAAACAATGGGAGAAGATTCTCGAAGGCAGGCAAAACTGAAACCATACATTTCAACTAGATCAGTTAATGCTATACAAAGAATGCTATCATTTTCTTACATGAAAATCACCAAGATAACGCCCATTGTGGTTTCCACCATATATATACATCTTATCTTGAATAATTGCTGCTCCATGCTGATACGAAGATAATAATAGACAAGACTTAGAAAAGGGAGAAAATACATGAAGGGAATATTTTCTTTCATGTCCACAAGAGTTAGGAGAAATATTACCTCATACCGAGCTTTTGGTGGCTGACCTGAAATTAGGGGGGCAGTCCACTGGTTATACACAGAAACCGTATTTGGGACTTCCAAGACTACATCTTTATCTTGGGTTTCCATCAAGCGCCCATCTTCAGTAGAAATCGTCTCTGTCTCACCAAATGAGGCTCCGTTCCCCACAATAGGCTCGGCCTTTGTGCCCTACAACACGGAAGCAATTTATTAAACAAGTAAGATACTTCTCTTAAACAAAAAAGAAAGAGAGATCTAAAACTGAAACATGGAATGGTGTTATACACAAGGATCAAACGCTTCAGAATTGATACAGGTAATAGAATTGCTTAATCTGGGATCCAAAACTCACTTTGATTCGGACATCTACGGAAGGCTCAGGAACAGAGTCAGATGCTCTTGGATACCAACCAGGATCTTCTTCCTAATGAAAAGTGAGCAATAGGAAGAGATTAGCCTATGCTCCAGAAAATCAAGAGAAATGAGCATAAACTACTCGGTTGGTTACCTCAAGAATTTTCACAAAGAGACGCATTGCCTCAATGGAGGGCATGGTTCCAAGTCCCTGCCAACTAGTTAACATGCACTTCTCTTAGGAAAGTTCACAAGGAGCACGTTTTGAGCTTATTTTTCAAATAGAAGATATCCTAAGGTAACTATGATGACTTTCCCCGGCATGTCACCAGCATTTTGCATGAACAACAAATTAAGGATACTGTTTCATTTTTTCATGAGGGAAATACATTTATACAAGTGCCACATTTCTATGTACTTCTACCATACTATTTGCCGTTGCCCTGAATCATGAGACATGTTGATCCTTGCACTCTGAATCTACTTAAACATTTGATGAAATTTAAAGCCTGACCACATGTAGAATTGCAGATAGTTATTGGCTGAAACGGAAGTGAATCTAACCTTTTCCACTTGCTTTGCTCTACTGGATTCCACCACGCACTAGGTTTTGGAACACTGCAAGGTCCTACAGTAGCCTGTTAGCATGTTACAGCCAAAAAATTAATCAATATCAGTAAATCCTCTTTTATCACACAAGGATGATAAACAAGTTGACTCGCCAATCAATTGATAGAGAAGAAAATTCTCTCTCAGGGAAAATATAATCCAGTTTCAGTATCTAGAGCAAAGAATCAATGGATGGCAACAATATCATGGCACTAAGATCTATAGCAATGGAAACAACGTGGGATCATCTTCCCAAGTGTAGGATTGTTGCATGTCAGTATTGTCCGTAAGCTAATCTACCGAGATTATACCAACATTCATATCTATTAATCTATTATCGGAAAAGCTAAGACAAGTACGGAAATTGCGACAATTCTAAAATTCGAAGAGAATGCTGGAAATTGGCATGTTAGATCACCAGATCTCGTAGAATTCCAGACCTAAATCCGAGACCACGATTTTAGCATTGGAGAAGATGAGAAACCGAATTCACGGACCTGCTGGTGGAGCGCATAAAGGAGCAACGCGGTATCATTGGACAATTCCGAGCTGAGTTGTTTTACCGACGATGGAGATCCGTCGAGGCCGACATACGATGCGGCGGCGTAGAACCTCTCCGGATTCGTAAGGCCAGAGCTTGCTCTCGCCATACTAGCCATTTTGTTTCTTCCACTTCGCCCGCAGGTTTGATCGAAGGTGGAGTCAGCCAAAGGTTCAAATTTTTGGAGGTGTCTTTAACAAAATAATATTTAGTTACGAAAAAGAACACAAATGTGGCTATTTTGCCTCGGTTTGGGTGAATCGAACCCTGGTTGATCTCTTATGTGTTCCTATCGAAAACCTTTGTATCCTTAACTTTGTATACTACCGTAAATATCTTTACGCGGAAAGACTCGATGACTTAAGTATCCAGTTATCGTTTTCGAACTATACGTGTGAGGTCTTGAAATCTTGCTCATTTTATTTCAAAGTGAAGTGCTTTTTTTTTCTTTCAGTTGAGTCGACTTTTGAGATGGATTGGTTGAGGGAAAATAAGAAGAAAAAAGAAAGGTTGGTTCGAGGGAGAGAGAGAGGGGCGAGATTGTTAGAAGATCTCATTGAATGTTGCGATGGAAAATCCAATCCCATCAAGTTCTTCTCTGCTGATCAGATCATCAAAGCCACAAACAATTTCAGCGAGTCAAATCGTGTTACTGGATTGTATTATCATTGTTATTCAGGTAAAATAGATAACCATCCCATGGTATTCTTCTTGAACACTGACTTCGGCTATGAACTAAAAGACTATTGCCGTGACATAGTGATGTCATCGATGGCAAGTGGTCACAAAAACTTCATGAAACTGTCGGGATGTTGTCTTGAGTTGAAACATCCAGTCATTGCTTATAATTTTATAAATGCATCTAAGTTAGATCTAAGAAAAGTAGTGTCGTGGAGAAGGAGAATAAAAATAGCAGAGGATATTGCAACTGTTTTAGCTTACCTGCACACTGCGTTCTCGAGACCTTTTGTGTATAGGATTCTGTGTCTCCAAAACATCTTCTTGGATGAACAAGGAGTCGCGAGGCTTTGGAATTTCTCTGACTGCATCTCAATTCCACAAGGAGAAACATTTGTCAAAGTTGATAGAGTAATGGGAACATATGATTTCATGGATGAGAAATATATGCGTACTGGTACGGTCTCAGAGAAAACGGATATTTTCGCCATTGGGATTCTCATGCAAAAGCTTCTAACCGGAGAAGAAAGATTTCGTGAGCTTTGTAAACAACACCAAGAAGAAACAAGAAAAGAAGGTGATGGTTACGAAACCATGTCAGAGATGGATGTTTCGAGACCAATGATTGTAAGGTGGTTGTCCGAATCTACGGAAGAGCGAAGAATAGATGAGATTGTAGATCCCAAGATGTTAGAGAAGATGGATGAATTTGGAGAAGAAGAGCATTGCCAAGTGAAAGCTTTACTAGTACTCTCACTGAGATGCATCGGTCTTAAAAGGGAAGTTCCAAATATGGTGGAAGTGGCCAAAGAACTGAAGAAGATCCAAAATATCATCTCTTAAAAACGTTTTTTTCCAAATACTATCATTGAAGACTATAAAATAATAATTAGTATTATTGTTATTGTTTTTCTGTTTAATAAGATTAAAAGTAACCAAAGTACCAAGGAAGGATCTGATGCAAACAGGAAACTCAACCAGTAGGTGCTCCGTTTGGTGTATCATTGGAACTTCTATGGGACTTGTGCTTCGATCTCTTCTCCCGTTTCTTACTCCTGAAGACAATGAATATATAGAGAGAGTAAAGAATATGAAATATAAAAAATGGTTAAAAGAATCAAAAGCAGGAAGGTTTGATAACGTACTCGTCGTGTGAAGAAGTATGTCCTAGACAAGATTTAAGCTTCCGGTTGATATGCTTCATGTCCTTCTCACTTGGGTACTTGTACTGCTTTACCTGCAAACAGAGTTGTTGCGTATTTTAGTAAAAAAAAAAACAGCACTTAGATATGAAGGCTTCATGGTTGTGAGAGTGCATACCAAAGTTTCAATTTCATCAAGTAACTTTGTGAGCTCTGAAATCGTGTGCTCTGGGTTTGGTTGAGAAACAATGTTCTCTAGGTACCTGCACTAAATGCAGTTTAGATGAAAATAAAACCGGTAAAAGCTTCCGACATAATGAATTAGAGACTAAATATCATGGAAAGATGATTGTGCTAATGACCATATGGTGGGAAATGGAAGAGGAAGAGAAATAACCTATCAAAGTCAACCACTCCAAGAACTCCATTTGCGATACGCAAAGCAGCCAGTGACAACTGCAAGTGCACACGTCTTACAATTGAGAGACAATACAAACACTTTGTGAATTACATATTAACCAAAACAAGGAACATGGTAAGTCTATTTCCATAAGCTAATCTAAGTTATAATAGATATTTGCGTCCTATATTAATAATGTCTTGAGTAGCATGTTTGCGTCCTATATTAGATATCTTCAATTTGATAGACACAAAGTCTAAAGAGACGGAAGAAACTATATTTCACCTGGCCAGGAGGAAAGAGAAGTGGAGCATCTGTGAGCATAATTTTATCAGCTTCTGCTGTCGCCGCTTTCAGCAAATTCTGCAAAGTACTTAATGTTATGCCAGTATGAGAAAAAATGACACTTCCATAACCCCCGTTTCAGTAAAAAGAGACTTGCAGTTATGATCAGAAATGTGTCCTAGAATTAAAATCTAGTAACAGTTAAAGGAAATATCTGAAGAAATACCTACCTTTAGTTTTTGGATTTCATCATCTCTAGCTTGAAGAAATTCCTAGAGGATGAAAAGATAATTTCAGTTTTGGAGACAGCGTGAAGTTAAACAAGGAAGCAAAAATCACACACCATATAAAAAGTATCTAAAAGCTTATTGGTTCACCAAATTCTTCCCTTCAAGATAATAATCATAAATTTGCTTGCAACAAAATAATTTCTTATCAACTTAAAAAGAGTCTACTCATTATAATTGATGTAAAGATAAGCTTGCATAAGATAACCTATGAGAACATTTAGACAGGCCAGATTTACCTCCATGTCACTGACAAAACCTTCAAGTGCACGATATGGTGCATAAACAATCAGATCAAATTCCAAACTCTGCACATAAAGTTAATCCAATAATGAGCAGAAAGAATAGAGAGAGAAGAGAACATCAGGGATAAATAAGCAAAGGGATACAGATTAAGTGACTCTTATCATACCTGAAGAACAGCCATCTCATACTTGAGAATTATGCGGTGATCTTGTTTAATCCCCTTCCCTATTTCCTCAGCAGATACATGATTCTCCTCTATTTTACAAGCTGCATACACGCAGGTTAACCTGTCCAATGCAAGGTATCAATTAGCCCAAATTACAACATTCTACTGCCACAATATAAGACTGTCAGAAGTACAAAATACTTAGCTTAGAAGAACTATACATTATTTCTTTTGGATGATGTTGCATAACAGACCATTGCAGATAGAATCGTTTAAAGTATTGGAGGGCTGTTGCCTGCAAAAGAATAGAAGAAAAAACATGAATTCATAGACTTAACAAGATCAAAGATTTTATATTTGACTTCATCATAAACTTCCATCAGGAAGAAGACCAATGCACCTGGATTTTGTGAGGAAATTCAAAGGCACTGCACACTTCTTGAACCTTTGCCTCATAAAATGCTCTCATGAACCGTTCTTCATCAATACTCAAAGGCTTAAGCTTTTTTTCAGCTAAAAGTAAAGCAGCAGAAAAAACTAACATTATATAAAACTTTGACCAGCAAAACTGTACTTCTGAAGATATTGGACAGACCATGCTTTACCTTGGTCTCCTCCATCAACTTTATCTACGGGATATGTTAATGATCCACTGGCATCTACTTCAACTTGGGTTGTTCCACACTATAAATACGAATAAGTTAAAATATATCCTGAACACACACTAAAGTTCCATATCAAGACTTTAACACGCACCTTCTCCAGCATTTGTACTGCCCTCTGGTTAGCATCTTTATATCTATCTGCCTGCAATTCAAACACTACAGCTAAGTTGCAATAACACACAGGGTAATAAAAGATGTCTACTAATAAGACAGATCAAAATATTTTGAAGTTATGAAACTAAATGCTCATTATCCCCAGACAGAAACAAACAGGAAGGCGGTCTCTATGATGCAATCAACGCAAAGAAAATGCAAAAAAGATGAGACAAATTCTAAACTTTATAAAGCCTCCAAAAAAGAAGGACCAAATAATATCGCAGTTGCTTCTCATTTTCACATATTTTTCGGCAAAGCAAAAGAAAAAATAAACAGCACAACGGAGGATGGAGAGGGAAGCAGGATACCAGTTTCTGGGGAGTGAAAATCCACTTGGCCCGTTGAGTTGATGTCTGGAAATCCGCCATTACCGAGTCCCCAACAAGTAAGGCTCCAATGATTAACAGATTCGAAAACCCAAAATCTGACCTCCCAAGTAAAAGTATCTCTCTGTCGAACGGAAAGTTTACGTCGGTTTTGGACGGCTGCGGCCGATCAAATTCACACGCTGTCGGTAGTATTTGTTCGTTTTAATCGGTTGAAGAAACAATGAAAAAGAAGGAAGAGCCAAAGCGTCTCAGAGAAGATGAGAGAGATGAGGATTCCGACGGGTACCAATCAAATTCATCGGTTAAGGAAGTGACCTCGAGACAGTAGTTATATTATAGAGGATTCCGGCGATTTCGATTTTAGGCTTAGCTTTCTTCCAAAAAAAATTGATTTTTGAAGGTTTAGGCATTTTTGGGATTTTAGAGACAAAGGTGTCCTCTAACCGGACAAAACCGAAATAAGTGATTTAGTTCACTTAAAAACTGCTAAATCGAGCGTTTTATCTTGATTTTAATTCCACTTTGAGATAGTTATATATGTTTCGGGAAAAAAGTTGATCGGTTCGTCACGTCTTTCTCGGTGTGTCGATATGAATTTATCTTTGGACGAACTTTGGCCACACCAAGCAAGAGGTAGTCTTATGCAATGATGTTGGAACAGGTTTCAGGAAAAGGTTTAATCCACTGAGAAGAATATCTTTTGTCAAGACGGTTCAGTCTCGAAAAAACACGATGGAGTGTGTTTTCCTCGTATTATCTGACGTTAGATAAATGTTAGGTCAAAAATCAAAAAGAAGTTTTAAAATAGAAGGGAAGAAATAATAGTTTACCCTAAGTTGGTAGAAAGAAAGGGTGGTTTGCAAAGTTCTATATCGTTTTGAGAGGTTATTTGGTGGATAAAAAGGAAAAGAAGAGTTTTGGTGAAGTTAGGTCAAGAATGATTGGAAAAGTGAAGTTCCGAGAGAAAAATGAAAGAATGAAGAGATCCTTAGACAAACAAGATAAAATGGTGGTTTATGACTAAAAACATCCTAAAGTTTGCGTCTATATGGTTTTTGTGAGTAAAAGGTAAAAAAATTGAAGAAAACCGGTGAAAATAGAGAGATCGACTAAAGCAAGTGTCGATTAAAAAATGATATGAACCTCTCTTGTTGCGAGACAAACGTATTTTTTATAGAGATTACCTGAACCGAATTAGTAATTGGTTGGATGGACAGTCTGGGTGAAGAGCAGGTCGGGTTGGTACGAAGTATTTGAGTAGTTTGGAAAGGATACAAACAGTGTAATCATGAGGCGTCTGGAGGCAGCTATAATAGTAGGCGAGAGGGGCTTAATATTGCTTTTTGTCTGGTGCAACATTCAGAGTCATCGCAAAGTCTTTGGTGTGATTTTCTTGTTACCAAGAAGTGTGGGTTTTTCTGTGAACGTCTGATCTTATCAACACCTGACATGTCGATGTATTAGAGAAAGTTAACGATAAGTTTCCTTGAATGAGAAAATATCTTGAAAGGAGGAAATGAAAAGTAACTTAATACACAATCTATAAATACCTAGCCCGGGTTTTGATACTAAACTCGAGCTACAAAGACTTAAGTGTGGTGCTCCATAATCAGACTGTCTCACACTTAGTGCTTCTCTTACTCGTGGTATACGACTAATAAACTCAAACCATGAGAACACTAGGGGACAATCTATATGTTATGTGCTATTTTTGTGTCAAGCCAAAAGTACACTTTTACGTGACCACTCTGTCCCCGGTGCTCTCAATCCGAATGGTGTAGCCATTTTACAAGGTTATACATTCATTGAACCCATTCTAACTTGATCTAACATATTCAGTCCTTGTCCCATATCTTTAATTGCTTTGCATTCAATCTCATTTGCATATTCTTGATTTTAGTTTGACTTTTTCATCTTGTATTTAATTTGTTACTTAGCTTATTTCTTTGCATAGTAGGATAGTTAGATCATCATCAAACCTATCTTCTTAGCGTAAGTGAACTCTTGAGTATTAGAAATTAGTAACACTTAGCCTTCTTGTGGATCGATATATGTATTTACCCTCTTTCAACTTAGTATAAGGTGAATTTGGTTAATTATTGGTTTGATATATATGTGTTGATAAGAGGATTATGTTATTAAAGACTAGAATAAAAACCTCTTCATCATGTGTGAGACAGATTGGGCGTGATGCCCGGTAACAAGAAGAATGATTGAAGGATAGTTTGTTAAATTTGGACATTCTTTGATTTCTTGGGAGACCAAGAAAGAAGGAGATGTAGCTCGATCATTGGCCGAATCGAAATATAAGTGTATGGCATTGCCGGTCGGCGAAATATAGTAGTTGCGAGATGTATTTAGGGGGTTGCGAATTACATTGTTGCGAACTTGATGTTCATGAAAGAATAAAACATATCAAAATTAATTGTTATACAAGATGGTACCATTGTTACTCGGAAAGTAGAAAAGAAAGAGAAGCTAGCTTATGTATTTACTAAAGTATTGGGACAACAAAATTTCGAAGCTATCGTAGTCAAGTTGGGCACTTACAATCCATATATTTCAACTTGAAGGTAGATGTTGATGTATTGGGCTTGTCATCACACCATCGTATTAGGCATGTGATAATACTTTAATCTCTACAATCTCTATTTACCTTTCTTGACAATTTGTAATTAGTTCTCTATCTTAATACTATTAATTGAGTAGTGTAAATATAGAGAAAATCTTACAATGATGTGTAATATTGCATGTAATGTCATTGTAAATTACTTAGAAATAAAATATTTCATTAAGAGTAAAATAAACACTAAAAACCAGTAATTTTAGCAGGTTCAAAACATCACGCACGGATCCTCATCTGGTCAGAAACAAAACGCGTTGTTGAAAAATTTAATAGTCCATGTTTTAAATACCAACGGTTGATTTTTTTTACTGAAATTATTCTCTACGGTCAAAGTCTTATGTGAAGCCTTTTGTATAATATATTATTAGGTTGGATCGTAGATGTTTTATGTAAGATAAAATTGGGCGTAATAATTCCAATGTCATTCGTCTTATGAAATATGAATGCATTTATGGTTTTATTTCAACATGTCTTAATGTTCATTATTTACAACATTAATTATAACAATACATTAAAACATAAAACAACACAGAAATAAAATGCAATTATCATTTATTAAATTTGAAAATAACATATTGAAATCCATGTACATATTTTCATATATATAAATAAATATAAATATATGTATTTTTGTTATGTTTATTGCAATTGTTCAAAATGTCATGAAAAATTTAGATGTAGACAAAATTGACACGTTCCAAAAATGTCAGTTTTGTTGGACGATTTTTGCTTTCAGTGACTTATAATAGAAGATTTTATATTTGGAAAGCAAAATATCATATTCAGTACGGTCGTCCTAAATTTAACTTCTAAAATCTTAGCTTTTAAGAAGAAATTATGTGGTTTAGGATGAAAATAGTTGATATTTGAGAAAGAAAAGGTCATTTTAAGTAAGGTTGTTCTAAATTTGACTTTTAAAACATGATTCTAGTGTTTAGGAATGAAATTTTTGATTTAGGATGGAAGTTGTTGATACTAAGTACGATCGTCTGAAATTTGACTTCTAAAATCTTAAATTTTAAGAATAAATTGGTGATTTATGATGAAAATAGTTGATATTTGGGAAACAAAATGTCATTTTAAGTACGGTCATCTTAAAAAACGTGATTCTTAATTTTTAGGAAGAAATTTGCTTATTGAGGGTGCAAGTTTTTGATATTTTAAGAAGCAAAATATCATATTAAGTACAACTGTCCTTAAAAACATGATCTCAATTCAAACAAATGCACAGCTACACCAAAGGGTAGACCAAATTACGGTTACCTCCTTATGACCAAACAAAAAAAAACTTAACCGCAATTACGATTATAACCTGCGCGCTTCGCAGACTTATCATGAAGTCTTGGAGTAGACTTCATGATAAGTCTGATACTAATTAAATAATAGATTTAAAATTAAAAAATATATAAAATTGTTTGGTAAATTTGTTTGATACAAAAATTAAATATGAAGTAACCTGATGTACTAAAATGTACAATTCAAAAAAACTAATCAAATTTAACTATGCAAGCTAAATTATGTTATAAAACCCCAAATATTTGGAGACTTCTATAGAAGTCTAAATGTGTATAAAATCTTAAAATTAAATTATAAATTAAGGAAAAAATATTTTGTTAAATTTTTTTCTATATAAATTAAATATAAACGATTGTGAAGTATATGAAATTAAATTTTCCGAAAAATGAACCAAATTAAACCATATGAGACGAAATGGGGTGTAAACCACAAACATTAGGTTTATATGAAACATTTACATATATCTTTAGGGTTAGGTTTGAGGTTTTAAGATGTTTGTGTTAAAATGTTGAACTTGCATATACTTGATATATTTCGACTTTGTTAAATAATTCAGTTGATTATTATGCGGTTTACTTCATAATTTTGTCTATGGTGTGGTAATTAGTCAATTTAGGGCATAACAGACTTCTCTAGAAGTTTTCTTTACCCTAAAATATTAAATTTAAAATAGAAAATTACAGAAAATTATTTTGCTAAATATGCTTAATACAGAAACTAACTATATACAACTGTAAAGTTTATAAAATTAAATTTCATACAATTGAAACAAGTTAAACCATGAGTCAAGATGATGTGTAAACCACAAAGATAAGGTTTCAAAGAACCATTTACATATATCTTTAGGGTTTGTTTTCATTATAAGTATTTATGTTGAAAATTTAAATTTTCATAAACTTGTTATATTTTGACTATATTAAAAGGTTTTAGTGTTTTTTTTTTTCAGTTTCACAGCATAATTTTATAGATTAACGGGTAATTAGTAAATTTAGGGTTTTATTTAGGGTATAGAGACTTCAATAGAAGTCTACTAGTTCAGAAGACTTCGTATGAAGTCTATTGAATTATAATTTTTAACCTAGAGAAGAAATTTTATGCGGCTATATAAACCAAATTTTCGAACAGTTGCTGTAAAATTCAGAATCACTCTCTCTCTCTAAAACCGCAACTCTGCGTTTTCTCTCGACAATTTCTCTTTCTAAAAGTGTGAATCTTCCCGAAGCATCCCCAACATACAAGCGTAGCCGATTAGCCGCCGTCGCCATCTCCGTCGCGAAACGGTTAAGGTTCGTCTTCTCTAGTGCAAAGGATTTTTTTTACAGAGATTTTAAAAGGGGGTTTATTGGTTTGTTATGGTTTTAGATCCAACGAGAGGATGGCGATACATAGTTATACTCAACCGTCAAGTAGCTCATACACAAGTATGAGTTCCACTGGTCGACGCAGATCCGGAGGATCTTATGGATTTCCAAATAAATGCTTTTGTGGTTTGGTTCCTATCATGCAAACTTCGAAGACAGCCGATAATCCAGGAAGGAGATTCTATGGTTGTCGTAATTGGGATGTGAGGCCTTTTTTATGTTGTGTTTGTTGTTTGTTATTGGAGTTTATAGTTGTTAGAGTGTATTGTAAGTGTATGTTTTGTAATTTGGTTCTGTAGGATGGTGGCTATCATCTAATGAAGTGGTGGGATGAGGCAATGATTGAAGAGTTTCATGAGTTCTGGGTGTGGATCAACACGGTTAACAAATTGATGACATGTATGTTCGTCGTGGTGAAAAGGAAACGTTAAGGACCACCTTGCACGATGAGGTCTTGAAAATGTAGGAAGAGATAGCTCAACTGAAGGAGCTAATTATGGAGATTGAGAACCGTTCTAGCGGCAATTTAAGATATATGATGGTCGCTGGTCTTATCGTTGTCATCATGTGTATTTCTTTTTTGGTTCAGGGGATCTTAATCTAAGCGTTGCTATAATAGAACGTGTTTTTTTCAATCCCAATTCTTGTATTCCGCTGCATATTTTTAATCGTATGTGGTATCATTGCAAATTTAGAACCCTGACGGCAATCGAATACACACGAATTATGCTTCAGACTTCCGTCGAAGTCTTTTACACGAATTACTATATACAGACTTCTGGGGAAGTATAAATATAGACTATACATTATCATCTTTTAGACTTCTGTCGAAGTCTTTTACATGAATTACTATCTACAGACTTCTGGGGAAGTCTAATATAGACTAAACATTATCATCTTTAAGACGTCTGTCGAAGTCTTTTACATGAATTATAATTTAAAGACTTCTTGGGAAGTCTAAATATACCTGACCCGACCAAATTGTTATTTACTGTTCCGTATTTATCACAGACCCGGCAAAATTAACCTAAAATATAAAAGGCAATTTTTACTGGGGTTAAAGTAAAAAACACAAAAAAAGCGTAAATCAGAAATCCTAGGCGATTTCTCTCTCAACTTTCTGGATCTGAGTTTTCGACCTCTCGTCTCAAATCCACTGAAATTGTAATTCGTCTATCTGTAAGTGATTCAATTTGTTTAAAATCTACGACTGAAACGAAAATCTCTTGTTTTGATTTCTAAGTATCCTTCCCTAGTAAGCGAAAACCACGGAATCCCGGGCTGCTTTACATTTTCCCGCTATATATGCTGTAATCTTGACCCTTGTTCATCTTATTGTATGTTAAATCTTGCGCAAATCTCGTAACCGTTGAGATTTTAAATTGATTTCATCTCTGAAGAAAGATCTTTTACCATTACACTTTGTTTGCTTGCGCAAATCTCGTAACCGTTAAGATTTTTGTTGATGAGTTCCCCAGGAAAATTTGATTGGAGATTTCTCTCTTTGACTTCTTAAGAAGTCATTTCAGTGGACTTATAAAGAAGTCTGTGATTGTAGACTTCTAACGATGTGTTTTTTTTTTTTTTTTTTTCAGGTTAGAGATGATGCCAACATTTCCAACTCGAATGTTCTATAAGAATGACCATCCCTTACCTAAAAAAAGCATAACTCACTATAGCGGTAGGAGAGTACTACTTGATTCATTGCGCAATGCAATGCAGGAGGATGAGTGGGAACAACTTAGAAACTCACATTTGGGAGTTTTAGCGAAGTTCCACGAATTGAACTTTGCATGGGCTTCGAGATGTGTGCATTTTATGCTTAGTGCACAGTTGTGGTGCGACAAACCGTACGAGCTATGGACCCTCGTTGGTGACCAACCACTGAGATTTTCACTAAATGAGTTCGAAGAAGTCACTTGACTCAACTGCGCTTACCGGGAAAATGTGGAGAAACCTGAGATTGAGATTACAGACGATATTCAAGACTTCTGGGATCTGCTGGGAATTAGTGTCGCTGGTGGTCCAAGCTACGCTGATTTAATTGAGGCGTGTGAAAGGTGTAGAGAGTGGGAGCGGGAAGATCGAATAAAGTTGGGATATCTAGCCCTCTACACAACGTTCATAGAGGCTCAGTCAAAGATGAATCCGACCTCAGCTGCTCTCGCTATGACTGTGATCGATCCAGTAGAGTCTGCATCATACCCCTGGGGAAGAGTGGCACATAACATACTGATGAACTCTGTCAAGGAGGCTGACGTCGCGCAAGGATCGTACACCATTAACGGCTTTATTGAAGTATGCAAAAGTGTATGGAGAGCCTCTACCTAACATGCCAACTCCACCGCTGCTGGCTTACCAAGGATCAAGGGGGTGCAAGAATGTCAAGTCGAATATGCAGAACCAGGTATGTGATACAACTTAGACTTACGTGGAAGTCATACTCTGGTAGACTTCTTGAGAAGTCTTTTAATGTGATACAACTTAGACTTACTTGGAAGTCATACTCTGGTAGACTTCTTGAGAAGTCTTTTAATGTACAATCTTATGTTTTGTAGACCAATGTGATACAGTTCATTAAGAAGGACTATGATGACATGTTTCCACAATGGGACAATGATAAGGCAGATGAGAAGATTATCAACATTCTGAAAGCGATGTATGGACATTTCGGACCCAAGTGGAGATGGAACGAGTCTCACTGGCCAGATAATGGTGTTATGGTTTCCAAAACTGCGAATGTGAAGGATGAGGATGAAGATGAAGTTGAAGATGAAGAGGAAGATGGGCTGCGTAAAGGTAATAGTGGTAAGAGGAAGGCGAAAGTTGTTCCGTCTCTACCAAGGAAGAGAGCAAAGAACTTTGGAAATGGTGATGGTGATGGTAATGGTGATCTACTCCGGGAGATTAAGAAGGGATTCACTAATGTGATGGATGTGGTCAACCAAAGTCTCCAGGTTTTTGGTCGGAAGGTTGATTCGCTCAATGAGAAGGTGGAACTGCTGGCTGCTGATGTGACGGTAGTGAAAGAGAAAGTCTATGCTATTCCTGATGAAAACAAGAAGGCAAGGGAGGATTCACAGAGTAAAGAGGAAGAGGATAAAGTAAAGGAAGGAAAGGAGGCAACGGAAAAGAGGATGGTGCACTTTGGGGATGAACAGGGTAACAAAAAGACGGAGGAGAAGAATGTTGCCGAACAGGAAGAGGGGGTGGAGAAGGACAAGCCGGAGTCTAAAGAGGAGCAGACGAAGGTGCCTCCTAGCGAGGTTAGTAATGATAATCAAAACACCGTAGTAAGGAAAAGTAAGAGAAGAGAGAAGAAGAAGGAGAAGAAATAAAATAAGGCTACTGAATCAGTCTTGTTTAGTCTAATTTTTAGGCTTGTGAATCAGCCTTGTTTCGGTTGTTGTAAACTATGTGGAATAATGTAACTACTCTTAATTACGCTTTTCAATGTCATTTGTTGTTTGTGAATGTTCTTTATGTTATACAGACAATGGAAGAGCCGAGTGTAGCTGAAATCAGTGAAGAAGATACTGGAATTGATTTTATGTCGGTCAAGCGAGCCAAAAACGCCACTCAGGCTAAAGTAGCATAAACTCTTGCACGAGCCAAAAGCGATGAAGCAAAGAGACAACTCGCTTTAGCACCAGAACTAGCGTTTAAACCAATCCAGGCTTCATCAGGGCATGGCTACGATCCAACAGTACCCATCAGTAATTAAGAGTTGAACAGCCTGAATAAGTATATCAAGAGCCTCCCGTAAGTGAAAAATCCTTATTTGACAATGGTGTTATGATTTGGTAGTATCTAATCCAATTACTAAATGGATTGCTGGGGATATCCTGCTAGGCCGAACGGAAGTAGCGTGAAATGGTACTAGACACTCCGTAATAACGGAGAGTGGCTAATGGACTTGGTATACTTCTCATCATACTGCATACTTCGTAAGAAGTCTACACGATAGAGGACTACTTCAGAAGTCTACTATGACAGAAGACTTCCGTCGAAGTCTACTAGGACAGAAGACTTCTTTTGAAGTCTACTATTTTATGATAGTTGACTTCTTATGAAGTCTTCTACGATAGTTGACTTCTTATAACGTCTTCTATCCTGTAGACTTCGAATGAATTCTTCCCTTCTACTGTTGCTAACTACTATCTAATTTCCAACTTGCAGCACCTTGATGGTGGGATTGATCTGCTGAGACTGAAATACCACCATCACCCGAAATGGTTCAGAAGCGAGAGGCTCTGTTTCCTTGACTGTTTAATGCCATCTCTCTGGGTACGTCACTACACCGACTTCAAAAATGCAGATATGATGCCGCCTGGAACTTATGATTATCACAACGGTGAGCTGCCACTCTTCTGCCGATCAGGTAAGATATGGGGGATCAATATTGATGATATCTACATGCCGTTGAATATTAACAACAAACATTGGATTGCATTGTGGATATCTATTCCTGAGAGGCACATCACTATTTGGGACTCCGCTCTTAGCTACGTGAAGGACGAAGTGATTGCAAGCACTGTTACTCCAGTTTGTGAGATAGTGGCAGCTATCCTCAACAAGGTTGCATCTGAGGATGATAAGTGGAAGTATCCTCTGACTCCATTCACTTACCACAGGGTTACGGTGGGAGTACCTCAAAATAAAAGGTCCGGTGATTGCAGCGTTTATTGCCTAAAGTATATTGAATTTCACTCTCTAGGAATGGAGTTCCCTGAGTGGTTGTGTGATAAGAACACTAAGGTGATGAGGGATAAACTCGCGGGTGATATATGCTGCATTTTGAAGCGCAACGGGCAAGAATCACGAACAGGGCAGGAGCTACAGCTCTTGGACATGTATGATGGAAAAACTGTTTAACATGTATGATGGCAAAACCAGTTATTTTGGCTACTGCTAGGGGAAATTTTTTGGGCCCTATCTAAGGATCTAATTTTAATATGTTGTTTATGATAGGGTAGGGTTAGTTGCTAAGGTTGTAACCTACTTTTGAATGTTCTGAATACTAACAAAAGGAAAGTAGCATTTTGGCTGATAAATATCGTTTTAAACAAGACAACAAGACAATAAAATTCAAATACTGGAAAGACTTCTTTAGAAGTCAACATGTAGACTTTCCATGATGTCTTCTAGTTCCCTGGGCCTTGGACACCTAAGACCAAATACTGGAAAGACTTCTTTAGAAGTCAACATGTAGACTTCCACGATGTCTTCTACTTCCCTCGGCCTTGGACACCTAAAGCCAAATATTGGAAAAGACTTCTTTAGAAGTCAACATGTAGACTTCCCAGGATGTCTTTTAGTTCCCCTCGGCTTTGAACACCTAAGGCCAAAATACAGGACAGACGTATCGTTAAACGAAGAAGATACCTGTTAACTGAAGATGATGCGTAACTTACACAATTTGGTAGAGTATGACCAGGTTGTTTGCAGTTTGAACAACTGTATTGTTTGTGCAACTTTCGGGGCTTTGCTTTCCCTTTGGTGGCTGCGATTTCTAACCAAGTTTGCCACCTTGACTTTTTCTGTCGACCAGGACCTCGCCGGTATTCTGGCGGATCGCATTTCTTGGCTTTTGGAGTAATGAAATCTTTATTAGAAGGGAAAATATTCCGAGAGTATGTCATGTAAAAATAATCTTTTGCGTAGAAAGGAGACACCAGCGTCTTAACATGTAACTCAAGCTCAGGTGCAGCCGCAATAGCATGTGAGCACGAAATTTATCAATTTGCCACACACCACACTCACACGTTTGATGTTCCAAGTCGACAATACAATCTCTGTGACCGCCTTTAACGAAGAAAGGCCAACCGTCTATAGCTTCCACCGTTATCATATCTACATAATGCTCTCGGGTAGCCAACAAATACTCAACTCCCTTAGAGAAGTGTGTTGTTAGCCCTAACGCATTTGCTCGCCGTTTGCAGAACCACGTTCCCACCTTCGCTCTTATAAACTCTAGGAGGAAAGGTATTGGGAATCCTTTCGCGGGTTTTAGTAAAGAGTTTATCGACTCGGCGATGTTGCTCGTCTTGATGTTGTACCTATCATGGGGAAATGTCAAAAAGATAAAAAAAAATTGTTACAAAGTTTAACAGATTCAATAGACTTCTTAAGAAGTCTACGTTCGAAGTAAACTTTCTGGGAAGTCTACTTGATTTTCAGCAGACTTCAAATGAAGTCTGTTAATGTATTAGACATCCAGAGACGTCTGCTTGTGAACTTCTTTGTACTTGTCTCCGGGAAAATGAACTCGTGACCAGAGTCTGGGATCAGCGTCCTTCAAATAGTCTGCAAGGTCGGGATTCGCCTCCCTTATTGAAGCCATGTACCTGTTATAGTCGTACATGGTAAACGCAAACGCGGAATTTTTCACCAAGTACAACAGATGCTTCCCCCTAAACTTAGAGACAATATTACATTGTAGATGATAATAACATATCCCTCTATTGGCCCAAGGGAGAACAGTCTCACATGCGTTCTTGATGGATTTGTGCCTATCTGAGACTATTACCAAAGCATGTTCGTCGGAAATGCATTGTGACAACTTGGTGAAAAACCACTCCCAACTTTCATCATCCTCGGCATCGACGACACCAAAAGCCAAGGGAAAGACCTGAAAGTTCGCATCTTGTGCACATGCCACTAACAAGACACCGCCATATTTTCCTGTTAAGTGAGTACCATCAACCACGATAACTCTTCTGCAATATTGAAAACCGTCTGTAGACACCCCAAATGCCATAAACAAATATTTGAATCTATTCATTTCATCAACTTCAAAAGCGGTTACGGTTCTTGGATTGCTTAGCTGGAGCTTTTGGAGAAAGGAAGGAATCATCGCATACTCATCTTCTTGTGTTCCTCTAACTACCGTTGTTGCATGTATCAATGCTCGGTATGCCGTTGTGTAGCTCATCTTTATCCCATGCCTATGGTTTAAGAAATCTTTTAGCGCTTCTGGTGTTATCTTGCTGATTGATTTCTTTCCCCATTCTTTTAAGAACAGGTCACCCATATGAGATGGTGCATGACGCCATTCTATCAGCCGCTCCACATGTATGAACTCTCACATACTTGGTCACCCAAAACGTATGTGAATCATGCTTCAAACCCGCTCTTACCATCCACTTGCAGCCTTTCACTTTACACCTACCGACAAACAACTTTTTTTCAGACTTATCAACTCTGTATGCGAATTTCCGCTTTATAGCCGTCATTCGCAATTCAGATATTAGATCGTCTTTGTTATCAAAACACGCTTCCACAAAAAGACCGTCCGTCCATGGCCTTATACCCGCACCAAGATAACACGATCTCAAGGCCTTTTCAGCCTCATCTTCACTCTTATCTTCATCTGGAACTTGCTCATAAACCTCGTAATCGTCGCCGTCAAAATACGTTGCAGCTTTTTTCTTCAAAACATCCTCAACTTTCTCTTCTTCACTCTCCATCTTACAAAAGTCATCGCAATCATCAGCCCCATCTATTTCTTCCTCCGCATCGTCGTCCGCATTGTCATCCATACCATGATTACAATCTTGATATACTACTTCTTCGCAATTGTCATCACCATCTTCAGCATTACTAGAAGCATCCATGGAGACTCGTAAGGAGACACAAAGACGTAGTTGATTGGTACTTGCTAATTCGATCATGCTCTGAACTTGCATATCACTTGTGACATAAATTGGAGGACACTCAGGGCCAACCATTGTTGCTGGCAATGGATAAGTTAAATCAACCAACTCTGCTTTCGTGCCCAAGTTATACTCTTTTACTGACATCTCAACGAGTTCACGATGTCTACAACCATCTCGCAAAGAGAACATTCTCCCTCCCTTGGCATTGTCAACAATAAACTGCCAACCCGATTCTCTCAACACCCATTCCCCGTAGAAAACAGGTAACTGAACTATTCTCTGTAAGAAAAATGTTAACACAACATTAGCAATCGATATATTAAAACAGACTTCATTTGAAGTCTTATATAATTCGGTAAATAGCTAAAAGCATAAGAAAATTGAATCCAAGATGAATATCAAATATTATCTTCTCACACTCCTACATGATACACATAAATAAGGCTAGACACACCTTCGAACAAAGAATGCATTTTTCATCAATATAATTCACAAGAAAATGACTTTTCTACCAATTGTAATAAACAGACTTCATAGAAAGTCTACTAGAAGACTTCCACAAGAAGTCTACAAAAATGCGCTAAATTGCTATAAATTATAAGACATTTAAATCCTAAACAAATATCACATATAAACATACCAAATTAATACCTGAGTAAGAAAACAAAGTATAACACAGAAAGGAAAAAGAAAATATTGATAAAAACATATTCTATAGTCCAAAAATGAGATTTCATCCCAGCAGACTCCAAATGAAGTCTACATGTTTTGTGAGGAGATTACCGTAGAAGTCATCTTAAAGGTAGTTCTGCAATTACACTTTTCTGAAGGAGACATCGAAAGAAGTCTACCCAAAAACAAACTTCATCAGAAGTCTCCCTTGGAAATTTTTAGTGTACATTTGTAATTGACCAAAACTTTGAATTTTGACACAGACTTCATGAGAAGTCTAAAAAAAGAGAAGGGTAGTTTTAGGGTTGACGAGAAGTTTGACTTTTTCGCAAGACTTCTAGGGACGTCTTCTAGATTTTGCAAACTTCCTGGGAAGTCTTCTCTTAAAGTACGGTGTAGCTTAGCAATTGACCAACTTTGACTTTTTTAGAAGAGACTTCATTAGAAGTCTGGGTAGCATAGACTTCTTTCCAAGTCTGCGTTTTGTAAAAAAAAGGTATTTTTGGGGTTGACCAAAATCTCGATTTAAATAATTTTAGACTTCCCGTGAAGTCTTTGGCTATTACATTTCTGAATATTATTGTTTTCGACGGTCAATGTTTAATAAATTGTGGTCAACCCCAAAGATACCCTCTTTTTCAAAATTCAGACTTCTGTAGAAGTCATCTATTTGGTCAATTACTAAGCTAACCTCCCAAGTAACTTCGCTTTTTGAGAAGACTTCTCATGAAGTTCTTTGAAAAGTAACATTATTTTGAATTGCAGAACTACATCAGTTTTACGCAGATTTCTCGACGAAGTCTCTTTAAATTTTTTTTGTTTACAGATGACAATTTATAGACATAAAACGAAGTCGTTTTAGAGCCACGGAAAAGAAAGTCAATTGCAAAACTAACTCTTCATTGACCGCGATATAATATTAGACTTCACTGGAAGTCTACGTACGCTACACAGATATGGAAATTCGGGGATAAGGAACTTTAATTACCTAACTTCTGGTTTTATCTTCTTCGTAGTTTCGTCAAGCGCCGAAATTGCCTAAGTTAACAAGAACGCATGAAGCCTAGCCGCAAGACACCTTCTGTAAGTGGAGATCTATGATTTGGTGAAACCACAAAAGATTTCTTGATTTTTGGATCGAAAAATCTGTGATTAATTGGCAAAAGTTGGACAATATAAGGAAATAGGTCGTTCTAGGCTTAGTTATGGAGCTTTTAAGGCTGTGGGATCAGTACAATAGAGCATTTACAGCTCGTTCATGGTGGTTACGGTTGGTGCAAAACATTAAAGAAAATGGCATAATCGTGAATAAGTTCATGTCTGATGGATGTTTTTGTCTTTTTACGGGCATCGATGACTTCGTGCGAAGTCTGCGTAGTTGTTTTAATTCAATAATAATGAATGTCAGGGGTATATCTCTGTATTTCGGAAAAATGAGAAAGAACAGTGTAGTATTTATTTTGACTTTAATTTGTAGTGTATTCTATCAAGAAGCCCTATTAAGTATAGGCATCCTGAAAAACTTGATTCTTACTTGTGTCATTTCTATCAAAAAACAAAAGTTTGTGTCATTTTAGGAAAACTAAACTTTCTTGTGTTGAAATTATCTTTATCTCTTTAGCAAACTAAAAATACAATAATAATTATTTTTTTATTTTTACTAAATATAATAATTTTCAATCTTATATAATATCATGTCATACCATATTTATTATATCTATAACAAAAAAATTAACGTTTGATTTTGTTTCAAATGGGTTTTAGGAAATTCTCATCCCCTTTCATTCTCAACCAATCGAAAGTCTAATCTCATATGGGAAATATCTTAATTTATTTGTATACAAGTACATATCATATCCAACTTAACTAATTTATAAAATTTTACAAATGACCTAAACTTATTTACTTATATATAACTTGATACTTCAAAGCAAATTTATAACATTAGCAATATTATACATTAATAATGATATGATTTTAATTTATATGATTATAAACTAAGATATAAAGGAAAAAATATATTGATTAAAAAATTTTAAAAATTGAAAATATGATCTTCAATCAGAATTTCGTTTGATTTTTTTCTAAAAAAAACTATTATGATAGTTTCATTTTTCCATCATAATTATAAAGATGGGCAAACAGAAATTTGAGACAAAATTTTGCATAAACTGGATAGGAATTTGGGAAAATATATGTCTTATGTTAGTCTCATCTAAATATCGGGACGAGACAAAGACGTGATGGGAATGAGAATTCTCATACTTAAATATGTCATGTTAAAAATGAATGCTTTACCGAAATTATAATACATTATAATTATAATGGAAATCATATAAATTTTTTTCTTAAATCTTGCTATAAATAGTATAATATCTCATACAAAATCATCGGGTTATCTTATCTAGTCTATATCATTTATATTTATCATTTTTTATAATAGATAGGGATATACAAATGAGAATTCGGTACGAGAATTTGCAAAAACGTAACAAGAATTTGAGAATAAACAACATTTCTCATTTTAATCCCATTTTAAGGTGTGGATGGAATAGGAGTGGGACATGAAACATAATTTTCTATACTAAAAAGATGTAAAGAAAAAAGAATTGAAAAATATAAAAACAAATAATAAAAATACTTACTCTGCGCTAGTAAGGAATCAAAACCTAGTTTTAGTTTAATACAAAAGCTTGATTTTGTCCTTTTTCCTCAAGCTAGAGAACTGTGTATATATGTTTTAGGCTTTATGCCAATGAATATCATCGTAGAAAATTCCAAAAGCCTAATTGTTTTTACATCATCAATTACTATAACCAACAACTAATGCCTCGCTGGTTTGCAAAAAAATGCCTGAATTCTTATTGACCTCCTTTAGTTTAAACATTTATGCGAATACCTAGCTTCTGTTGATGGAATAAAGTTAACAATGCTTTTCTTTAAAAAAAAAGGAATTATTTCTATTTTCAATTATGGAGAAGAGAACAAAACTGAGAAAATAAAAAGATTACCAAAGTTACAGAATCGACGGTAAAACTATAAAAAGCCACTGAAGTTGTTCAGTTATTAACTAACTAAAGGCTATACAATCCCAAACAGTCAATCCGGTAATGTACCAGATGTTATTATCTTGAGCATCAACATCCTATTGCAGATGGAGATATGTTAATTAATAATAGAGCTGTTTCACGTTCTTACAAGAGCCATGATCTGAGTCTTGATCCATCCCATACAAGTCTGAATTTCTCTGTAGATGGGCATGTTCTGCGGACACCGTGGCTGCAAACTACTCACTGCTCTCTCCATCAGCTCAGCCACGTCTGCTGGTGGGTACTTCTTCTCTGTGCACATCTGCCCATTCAAGCAACATAACAAAAAAAACCAAAAGGTGAATACTTTGTGATTTTAGATAAGACTTTCGTTACTCCAAAAGCATAATAATTAAACCTGAATCATGAGCCAAGTTGCAACACAGGAGGTGATTAGCTCTGAAGGCATTTGCCTCTCGTCTTTTCCTGATCCTTCCTGTGAGATGAAATCGTCAGTCGTCGGCTCTGGTGTGCTTGAGGGAGACCGGCTTTGATCGTCATCCAAGCTGCCATTCGCATGCTCTTGATGCCTAATACCATCCACCATAGACTGATCTAATGACTCATGTTCGCTCATTGAGTTTAAAGCTTGTTGGATCCTTTGCCTTGCGTCTTCCTCTTCCTTCACCGAAGATGCAGCCTGCAACCATACAGTGACAACAATTCAGACATAAGAAAAGACAGAGTTGTATTGAGTTTGACTTCTCTGAATTCTCTGGAGTTATTATAACTACCTTCACAGCTGCCTCCACCATCGCTTGCGCTATTGACTTTGAACTAGTGACAATTCCAAGTATTTCTGACTCCATTTCCTGAAAACAGAATTATGACAAGAGAATTCAAAACAATTTCTTCTCTACTTACTGTTAGCTATCAGATATTGATCCACTTTATTTTGCAAAAAAAAACTAAACAAGACAAGTCTCTACTTTGAAAATGATCAACGTGAAGGCAGAGTTTCCAGTTTCATTAACTTGACCCTATCTAGTTACCAATACACCCGCACAAATAAGGTAAGGTAATATAGAGTCATTACCTTATCATCTGAAGTACGGTGCAGCATCAGACCTCCTCTTGTTTTGCTATTCGTTGTAATATATGATTGATCAGTAGTTTTGGTTGCTAACACTTGACCATGCAAAATTGACCGGTCCCTATCATCCTGTACAGACTTATAAAATTATGCACCGAGTTTAACAAAAGTGTACAGAAAGAAAGAAAGAAAGAAAGAAAAAGATCAAAGCTTTGATAAACCAATCAAACATTTTGTTTACCTGTTTCGTAGGAGGAGAGAAGAGACTAGATGCATGAGAGTTCAGCTGTACTATTTTGCTATCAATTTGCGTCCTCGGACCCTCTGGCATGTATTCCAACGAATTTAAAGGCATGATATCAATGTCCTGTCAAAAGCGGGATTTGTTAAATCATCTCAAATGTGATTCAAGTAGAAAACCTCATCACAAAGGAGTGAATCGTGTTAACAGAAGTTTGTGGTTTACCATAACTAACTCGACGCCCAATTCATCAAACAGAACGTTGCACTTGTTATGATCAACGGTAAGAATCTTTCCATCACGAATTTCCCGTGTTTTAGGATGGATGGCAATGACTCTATTCCCAACTGCTAAAGGCCGAACCAAATCTTTAGGAAGCCCTTCCTTGTTACCTGCACGGAGCTCTGTATAATGCTTTCTCACAGATTCACGATATTGTTTGAGTTTATCCCGCTCTTCCTGTAGGAATCTCTCAGAGAATCTCCGAGGTCTACCAAGAGAACTTCAAGAAAATACAGAATGAGTAAGATTTTTGAATCTTTTATCTATTTTGCAGGGGCAGGAACGTTAAACAACCTTTTAATGACACTCCACTCGAGACGAGTTAGTCTCGGAACGTGACCGAGCCCAACATGATTTAGATAATCAGTAAACTCCATCTTTGCAAACCAGGGATAGTCGATAGCACTGTAGAACCATTCAAATATGCACCTTCGACGAACCAACGGATATGACAGACAAGTTGAAGCCTTCTCCACCTTTATTAATTCATCTTTCGAAAGAGATTCATAATTATGTGGCTTGTCATGAGTGCTTTCAGAAGAGTTAGCTCTTTCTTGTAAACGTTTCTTCAAACCCATCTTACGCCTGTTTGGAGTTTTCTGCGGCAAGCTAGCTAGATCCGAGCCTGAAACTTTCGAAGCTGAAACGTGCGGAGCTGACACTACTGCATCCGGCTCAGTTCTTTTCTTATCACTAGTTGAAGAAGACTCTTCTGCAGTTTTCAGCTGTTTTGCTGGACCTTGACCAGCACGTCTTATTTTGATCACAGTCTTCAAACTGTCATCTTTAGCTAATTCCTGCAACGTGATAAACAAAGACACGTTGAGAGGAAGGACAAACCAGACCACAGAGTAAGATTAAACCAAGCCTAATCAAAGCAAATCCAGAGAGAAAAGGGGCTTTCCCATTTATAGATTTTCAAATACCTTATTACATATAAATTTGTTTTGGACAGCATTTGTTGGAGCTTCAGCATCTAGCACCTGAAATTCAAGTTAACGTGCAATATAGCTAAGTAATGATGCACAGAGGAATGACAAGATAAACTTAGGTAAGCAAAGAGAAAAATGTCTTGCAAACCTTTGGTTTACGTTTTCTTCTTGAAGTGCCAAGGTCTCCTATGAAAACATGATCACCATCAACAGATGCCTGCGCAGACTTCGATATTCTATTATCAACAGCTAAATTTGCATGCGGGATACTATTTTCTGGTTCTGCTTTTTTTGCCTTTTCTCTGTGGTGGCCTGCGGATGTGGTTTCCGGAGTGTTAGACTTCTCATCCATGTTTTTAGCTATTCTTTCTTCTTTCAACTGTCCAGATGATTCTGGAACCAACGCAATACAGTAGAAATAAATATATGAAAGGTGAAAGCTGCAGATATTTATCAATGGTTCTCTTCTTTTTGAACCCACAAAATCTAAAACCATTTGACGCTCACCTGATTCCATTACACCAGCCGGAGTCAGTGAGCCTGACAGCTCAGCCAATCCTTGCAGAGCTTCTAATTCATCTACACAGGGAAAGAGGCAATAAGTTACAGATTCTGAGATATTAACGGTGGCAATAGTATGAAGGTCCCTAGTTTCATAAGAAAATGTCGTATAGATAAATAATCAAGATATCACTATGATAAAACTATGAGATAATAGAGACTTATCATTGGACTTTTCCCACGTTAAAATAATATTTTTTTGTACCTCCGTAAAGATGTTTCTTATGTCTTTTTTTGGGGGTACCTAGTGAATATTTCCCTCTTAAGGCTTCAACATCTATCATTCCTTGCTGCGGTTTAAGTCGGCTAATTCTCGGCCCATTCTCAAACATGGAGCTACTACAGTGCTTGGCTTGAGCTTCCTTTGCTTGTGACTGGTCAAAGCAAAAAAAAATATAATTAGAAATGTGTGTTTTCAATGCATCATGACAACACTAAAAAACTGATGATAACCTTGAAAGTTACGATATTCCCCAGCCTAACTGGCGTGCTGTCATTGAGTTCTGTTCGTCTATGTGCACCTGCCAATGCTAATGCTACATCAACTTCTCTGTCATCCCTCTTGGTTCTTTTATTTGGTGGAGTATAACCTTCTCTGTCATCCCTCTTGTTTGTAAATCTTATAGTAATGCGAGGTGTGCGTATCCCAGTGGCACGCCGTTCATATACTGCATAAGTTAAAGTTAAAAATATTCATTAAGCTGTCACAGAAGAGAACTACAATATTAAGATAAACAGCAGCTATTTATTCATTTGCTGACCAATTTAAACCATAAATTTTAGAAAAATGAATTGCTGTAAATAATGATATGTACCAAAAGCTGGGATTTGCCTCAAAGTTGAGAGGCATCCTCTTGCTGATGCAAATGAATAAAATGGAAGAATAACTTCTTCTTGAGAATCAGAAGACTGAAATTTAGCACTTTTGCGCTTCTTATGTTTAATCGGTACTTCAGAAGCATCAAGGCCTTCTCCTTCACTTTCGCTCTTCTCCTACAAGCAAAATCATAAGAACATACAACATGAGCCACACAACTTTACTAGCCAACCAATTAGCCACATTTTCTCCCCTATTTTCACGAAATTATAATGAGATCTTCTATAGTGTGTATGTACTTTAGCAATGCTTCAATATTTCAACGAGGAAGTCATTTAACATGTTCCAACCGTAACAAAATAGAATTACTCACCATGTTGTTGTAATGATCAGTCACCATTGCAATGAGGCCAGCAACAGACGTCATTCCCTCGGGCAGGGATAAATATGCCTGCAAATAAAAGGTAAATCAAATGGATGAAAAAAGGAATTTATGTTTATATCTCAATAACTTCAGATATTTCTTTATACCCGATTCATATGAAAAACCGTTTCCACCATCTCAACAGACCGGTTATTCCGAACAGCAGCAGCTACCTAATCAATTCCAAGGAACAACTAGTCTTAAGAGATTGAAGCCATACAAAAGATTTAGAAAGTAACTCGTAACACAGTTTACCTTTCTCCAGTCACTCCCATGCTTCCTGTAGGCGTCATAGAAACGCTCAAGCTCTCTCTTGGTCCACTGAGGACCCAGCTTCTCACTCAACTTCTTCGGCTAGGAAGAGAAAAACCATAGTCAACAACAAATATGAGTAATATCTGATTCAGCTTTCAAGAAACGAAGATAGAAGATCAAAGGACAGCTGAAAATATCTCAGCCGACACATAAGATTTCAAGAAGAAGGGCTTTTGTTCAACTGACAAATTGATAAGATAACAAAGAGCATTCAAGTGAGTATCTCAAAAAGAGATTGTTCAGTGACAATGAAACTCACTCGTTTGGTTTTGCTCGAGTTCCCTAAATCAATGTTTGGAGAGGCTTCATTGATGAAGCGCTTGTTCACACTCTTCGACTTCCTACTCGACGCCATATCTTATTTCTCTGCTCAGTGATTGCAACGAATATTCAAATAGTTAGAAACTAGGGAAACCTTGAAACTGATCTGACCAAGATCGACATTGAAATGCCAAATTCAATTTCATCACAGGAAGATCAGTACGTAGATCGGGAATATGAAAGACAACAATATTGCCTCCAAAACGCTATAACATGTTATTAGATCGGAGCAATTGAAAAACACTACAGGGAAGAAAATAATTTGCAGCATCGGTAAAGAAAAGGAATCGAAAATCCGAATTCGGAATCAACTTTTGGGAATTCAAAAACCCGAAAGTACCGAAAGGAAAGAAAACCCAGATTCAGATGCTGATACTCATCACGGCGAGTCGGAAAATCTTTAAAGAAGAAGCATAATTCACAAGTTCGGAGCCAGATTTCAGAATTAAGAAAAAGTTCAATCCGTCGAAATCAAAAATTGCATCACCGAACCAGAATACATCAATCAATAAATAAAAAAGCAGACTCCACAAATCCGAAACTGATTTCTCCCCATAAACTGGAAGTTGAAGAAAATTCCAATTAGTTCTGTTGGAGAAAATCCGAATCAGTTGTGTTACAGAAAACCCAGATGAAGAAAAGTTGATAACGGAACTAGATTGCAACACGTTGCTGTGAGGCAAAACCTTTCAAAACCCTAAATCAGAAGAGATCCACTTACCAATTACGCGGCTGAAAGAGAATCGGTGCTGAATTTCATTAACAGGGAATCGGAGAAGAAAGAAAGCTCGAAAAGTGAGAAAGATCGGTGAAGAAATTCGAAAGAGGTTTTAAAGAGAGAGAGATAGAACGATTTGGATGAAATATTGAGGAGAGAGGCGTTGCCGCGAAACTTGAATAAAAGGACGACTTGAGAGTTGAGAGCCAATTGGCGTTCCGTATTTTTGTCATATTTTTCAATTTTATTTATTTTGTTTCACTCAGAATATCAAAAGCTTGTGCTTATGTGATCCGAAACGCACACGTGGCTTCTCAGTATCTGAACCGTTAGATTTTGAGTTTCATTTAGGGTTTGTAGTAACGGCATCATGCGATTATATTTGAAAATACCCCAATTTTCTTCATATAAGTAAATAAACATAAAATTAGTGACGGAGAAAAATGGAAAATTACGTAGAACGGAACAAGGTCGAAATCTTTACAAAAGAGAGTCGGAAATTCAAAGAGAAAAACTTTTAGAGTCCTATGACCCCGCCCGGAATAGACTATACTTGATACTAAATACAACAACATAGAAAAAACTATGCTATGCTCGCATCAAAATATAGTAATTTATATTCTTAGTCAACGTTCAACGTCAAATTCTTTATAGAAATGTCCTGGAAATCCAAATATGGAAGGAAATCTATCTAGGATAAAAGGGTTGTCGAATGATTATTAAAACTTTTTTTTTAATTTAACGAGTTTCCCAACTAATTCTTTTTTTCGCTACATGACGTTTAAAACTTTGTTAAATTTTCAAAAAAATATCTTGACCATATCTATATAATATATTAGTTGGGCAAATAAAATTTTGTTCATTTTTAAATGACTATATGCAACCGTTCGTATTGTTATCATTTTAATTTTGAATTTCATTTTAACGCGCGGATATAAATCTAGTTAAAACAAATGACACCGCCCTCTCCAGATTCACAAGAATTGAACTCTATCATCTTGGATCTGGAATGATGGAAATGTCTATCTATCAGATCACCGCATGATCTGACTAGTATTTCTAGTAGAGGAGGCTACCTATAGCCGCTTAATTGATTCCCCAATCAATGTAGTAATGGAGAAGGACACGATCCGGTTACGCCCGAGAGTTTATCAACAAAGAGCAACAAGAAATAAACATAACCGAACCTCAACCTATTCAATCTTCAATCTACAATCCCAACCTATCAATCTTGAAAGCATAACTGACATCTAGTCCAAGTATCTTGCACTGAAAGCGGTATTAATTCCACCAAAAAAGAATGGTGGCCCAAATATTTACTTCAACATATACCAGAGCCCATCTCGACAGCTTGCCATAAGCTTATCGAAACAAGGTTAGAGGAGAGGTTCTAGCAAAAAATTCCGCAATGCCAAAACTAAGTACCAAAAGATGTTGCAGCTTATAAATCTTTTTCTAGGAACAATAACCAAGGTGAAATACTCTTTGCAATATAAAACTGAATATAAACATCTATTTATTCGGAAAATACATTTCCTCTAAGGTAATACATCTATATATAAGAGGGGTATTCCCTTCTTCAAAGATACATGGAGAACTTGAGAGAAGGAGTGGAAGAAATCGAGTTTTTCAGGTTAAAAAATGTCGGTCTATCACATCCGCGTTATTATGAGCTTCTTGGGCCTTAGATGAAATGAGCATGAGTTTTATGGACTTTGAATATCGGTGGCTTGTGAAAAGGGGTCTCTTGATATGCTGCTGAGTCCAGCGAAAGGTGAACTCTGAGCACTCAGGGTCTTCGAGGTCATGGGGCTATGAGCTAGTAAAGGGGTGTGTACTCTGGATTTCTCATGGACTCACCTTGGGGTTGTCCAGAGATACCCTAGGGTGTTGTTAAAATATAATATGGAGTGGTGTTCATTCCGTATGACATGAAACCTCCTACAACAGCAAGGAATTGCACGAATTCTTTGGGAATAATACGATGGGGGTGTGTTTCCCAAATATTCTGTCATGCTCAAGTTAATAATAAGACCATGAGACTAAGGCCATAAAATGAAAGAGATATCGTCATAACGAAGAGAAACAAGAGTTCGTTCAGCTCAGGTTTACAAGGAAGGATGGTACTGGAACTATTTGCAGTTTATGGAGCTGTTTGAGGTGAAATAGAGTAAAGAAAAGTGTGTTTCGGACTGGACAGGGTCTAAAGTAGCCAGAAAAGAGGCTTATTGCGAAGGATCGGGATATTCTCCGATATTTTATGGGAATTGAGGTTGCTCATAATTCTGTCGGTATCTATTTGTGCCTACGAAAATACGCATTGGATCTCATTGCCACAACGGGTTGTCTTGGGGTAAAACTGGTTACCTTTCCCATTGTTCAACATCATCGATTGGCACTCGCTGATGATGATTTGCTACCCAATCCTACTAGCTACTAGCCTGATTTGCAAGCTGATTTATTCTTGATGTCACAAGACCTGCAATGTCATACGTCATTCACATCGTAAGACACATTGGGAAGCGGCATTATGGGTGATTAGATACTTGAAGAACAGTCTCAATCAAGGTATTCTCTTGCGAGTTCATCCTAACTTAATACTCACTGCATGGTGTGATTCAGATTGGATTTCTTATCCACTTACTCGTGGCTCATTGACTGGTTGGTTCATTCAACTTGGGCTTCTTGGAAGACAGGAAAGCATGACAAGGTCTCGTATTCATCTGATGAGACTAAGTATAGGGCTATGAGTAATATCATTCAAGAAATCTTATGGCTACAAAAGTAACATTTTATTATAATAATTTATCTGCGATTAATTTGGTTGTTAATCCAGTTTATCATGTATGGATGAAATATATAGACTGTCATTTTATTTGTGATGAAATACTTTGGGGAACGGTTTTCACCAAATCTCAATTTACTAATATTATGACCAAGGCTTTTGCTAGTCTGAGAGTTTGGTGATTTCTTGTCCAAACAGGGTATTTATAATCTGCATACTACAGCTTTGGGGGGGGGGGGGGAGGGTGGAGGTGATATTGAGCGCCTATATTAGACTTATGGTTTATGTACACATGGTCCATTGCATTTAGGGTATGTCAATATCGATTGTAACTTGTATATGGAGGCAACACATCTGATCTTCGATGAAATAAGAGAAACATTTGCAACTTTTACGAGTTCCTCTAATGTTATGACAAATACCTTTAAAAGGTATCTATTGTTCATGTAACAAACGCTATGTCTCTGTTACTCTTTTAATGAATAATATTCAATCTTCAAATAAAATAATATATGTTCGTTATTGATGAGGCTGAAGGTTTTTGTTATTACATGAAATTTAGGTAATAATTTGTTGGACTTGCAATATCTCTCAAACCAAAGAGCCACGAGCGAGAGTTTTGCATCACTTGTTGAAATATTAGCTAAACTTTTTGTTATTAAATACAATTAGGTCGATGGAGCCGGTTGAAGCAGTGTTTTACTATCTTTTTCTTTTTATGAAATTATTTTCATGGTTCAGATTTGGTTGGAGCAGTAAGTAAGGAACACGAGCGTCAGGCAAACCAACAGTATACCGGAAGAGATTCTTTTGGACCTGCACTCTTTCTTAGACATCGTTCCACATGAAGGAACTCCTTTCAGGAATAGAACCATAATAGTCTGCTTCTTTTATTTGACAGTATAACTGAAATTTTACAGCAGAGATTTAATCTATTTACCTCCAACCTATCTTTAACAGTTCTATATAACAAACACTTGTGAGTAATGTATATATCATCACATTTTGGAGGGTATGGGTTCGAACGCTGCGATTTCCGAATACATATTGGATATTACCTCTGCAAAGTAAGCTTTTGCTTGAGGCCTCTTGATCTGTTCATAAGTTTTAAACAAATGAATTAGACATTCAAAGGTTAAAAAATACAAATTTTCGGTTTCAACTACTTGCACATTATTATTGTTGGTTTACCTTGAATGTTGGTGTTAGAAGTCCATTCTCTAAGGTGAATGGTTCTGGCACCAAAGTCACAGCCTTTGCAAACTCAAATCCTCTCAACTGAATGAATATAACACAGATTATTATTGTTGAGTTATTATTTTTCTTGTGAAAAATTAGATGTTTGCTTTTACCTGAGCTTCTCTCCCAACGTTGTCCATCTCGGAAAGAACAGCCTTTCTCACTCGTGGATCGTTACAGAGCTGACCTAGATTCTCATACTGCAACCATCAAAAAAAGAAATTACAACAAATTGAGGAACTGCTTTTAAGGATCATATCATTTGAATTACAAAAGTAATACCTTGATGCCTTCTGAAGCAGCCCAATCTTTCATAACATCCGGATCGACTGAAACTATAGCTACTAGAGACGAATTGAAGCTATCACCTACAATACACATTCTGGCTAAGAAACCTGTCTCTGTAAACATAAACACCTTGAGGTAGTAGAAAGAGAGAAGAGTCTTTTTTGCTTACCGTATATGAAACACTGGGAAACAAATTTACATTTGGTATAAACATTTTCGATCTTTTCTGGTGCTATGTATTCCCCTTGCGCCAACTTAAATATGTTTTTCTTCCTGTCATGAAACATCCGAGATTTAACTAACATTTCAACTGTATTATCAAATGGAGAGAAAAAAAGTTATTATTTATAAAACCTGTCAATGATCTTGAGGCGACCACCAGGTAACCACAACCCTATATCTCCTGTGTGTAGCCACCCATCCCCATCAACAGTTTCTCTCCTGCTCAACCAAAATGCATCAAGACTCATATCCACTTATCAATATACACAATATAAAGAGCCTAAAGTAGTTACGTTTGTTCTTCTTCTTTGTAGTAACCTTTGAAGATGATAGGCCCTCTTACACAGATTTCCCCACGTGGGTATGGTTGATCATCTGATGTGTAATTCATTTCCGGAACATCCACAAGTTTCACTTCTAAGAAAAATAATTTTCAAAAAATTTAAAACTAGTCATATATATATTAAAAAGTTCATACTATTTATTTCTTCACTAATATTAAGCTATCTATCTTTAAAATAGCACATTGCTTACCACACGCTGGACTCGGAGATCCGACATGGCCAGGTAAAATGTCGCCATCATCCACACAGCTTATGAGACAAGATGTCTCGGTCATACCATACCCTTCACGCACCGTACATCCAAAGCATCTGTACATAAAAAAACCATATTTGCTTTATTTTAGCTATAGTCTCAAAGTAGAACAAAAGTTAAAAAGAAGAGAAACTTACACTCTCAAGAAATCCATGATATCAGGTGACAATGGAGATGCACCAGACGCCATGAAGCGAACCCGTCCACCAAGCTTTTCTTTTATTTTGTTGAACACCAGTTTGTCCCAAATTGGAGACGGATTCCGACCTAAAGAAACCACACATGAGACGAAACAAGAATACTTACACTGTTTCTTAAGCAGACAACAACATACCATTAATGATCGCTTGCTTCTTTGAGTTATAGGCAACTTGGAAAAGCCTTTGTTTCATTACCCCAGATGATTTTACGGCATTTGTGATTCTGTGGGTATTTAACATTAGCGCATAGAGCCACATAATTCCAAAATAATAGTAATTCAATTTACATAAGAGTGCTTACCCATCATATATTCGATTATATAAACGAGGGACACTACAGAATATTGTTGGCCTTAACACAGCTAAATCATCCATCAGTTTCAGGTTATCCTGTCAAAGAAATATATAAATTAGTCTCTGATTCCTTACCACAAGTTCATGTCACACGACACGAGCTTACATACCCCCTGATAGAAACCAACAGCAACGCCATTGTACACACACACAATCTGGTTTGCACGTTCATATATGTGCGCCAAAGGAAGATACGATATGAAACTAAAGATACAAGACATCTCAGTTATATCAAAATTTCTATTACAAGAAAACTATGTATGTCACTTGTGAAGGAAAATATTCAACTCACATATCTGTAGGAAGATAATTCGTCATCATGGTGAAACCGGCGACATTTGCAATCAAGCTTTCATGAGTCAATATAACACCCTTCAAAACAAACACTAAAACAATTATAAAGTGATATTATTTACATTCCAATTGATTCATGACATATATCAATTCAGCCAGACACGGACGAAACTCACCTTTGGTGTTCCTGTGGTTCCACTTGTGTAGCATATGGTTGCAATGTCTTGAGGCTTTGGAGGAGAAAATGGATGTAAGCTACTGCGACCCTAAAAGATAATGACAGTAGCAACATGAAGTCTCTCCATACACCAAAGCAAAGGTCATTGCAGGGATAGAGACATTTACAGTTAGCAGCACACATAGAAGGCTACCTGACTCAATAGCTTTTGGTATGATAAAATTTTGACTCCAGATCCTGGAGGAAGTGATGGCAAATGCTCGTCCGCCCCTCCCACCACCTTATCACAATGCAAAAATGATATCTAAGTGAAGGACACTTCAGTATATGTATAAACTTACAGTGCAATTACACATTCGAGAAAGTATACATACCACAACAAGATGAACGGATGGGATTTCCGCTAGGAAGCTTAGCAACTGCATATACCCAAAAGAAAGAATATATACCACAATGATAGAAGAAGACTGAAACTGCTGCAATTTAGACCACTTGAACTGATTCTCATAAGATAATGACCCCAAAACAAACTTACAGTGTTTAAGGTTTGCGGTACACAAAATATAGCCTGTACAGTAGCATGATTCACAATAAATTTAACGGCGTCAGGACCTGCATAATCAGAAAAATCATATCACGAAAAGAGACAAGGCTTGCATATCCAAAAACGAAATAGAAAATCTAAGAGATTTAAATGGGTACCAAGTGTATCATATAAAGGAACAGAGATAAATGAATATGCTGCACAAGCATGATCCACAACCAACCACTCTGGTCTGTTAATAAAATAGAGTCCAACACGAGCTCCCTGTTCCACTAAACCAAGACTTGTCAAAAAGATAAAACTGGAACCTGGCTAATCAAATCAGCTCCAAGAAATTAAGGAGAAATGCAGAGAACACAATGAAAGTAGAACGGTTGAGGGGGGAGAGAAACTTGCTTGGTTAATTCCGTGATACAAGAGTCCTGAACCTATGGATTGTCGTGCAGTAGCGGTTTCTCCATATGTCATCCATGTGTACCTTTCAAACACACATCACAGTAACATAATAAAGCTATCTACTTCTCAAACTCAAAATTCCAAAAATCTCTTTAAAAAAAAAAAAAAAAAAAACTCACTCTCCAACGGTGCCATCAGGGCGAACTCGTGTACCCAGATACTTGCCATCAGGATATGTTTCAACAGCATGTCTGTATTCCAGAAAATAAGTAGTCCCAGCATTAGTTCCTGGAACTAGCCAATCATAGAACAAGCTCAAAAGAAGAATTAAATGGAGTTTTCTTTCTTACACGAAATTATCGTGTAAAGTCCCGATTTCAGGATGATCAGGGAATCTGCTAACTAGTTTCAGAGGCGACCTCGTAGATCTGCAACGGTAAGAAAAAGTAGATTAGCTTGTCAATTAACTCAAAATCTCATCAAAGTAAAAAGATGCAAAAGAAAAGACCTGTAAACATTCCATTTTCCAGTGTTTAGCTTCTCTGGAAGCACAACACTGTAGCTATCCTCTAGAGAGAATAAGAAAACAATATAAAGCTCAATTTCAAAAAAAAAAATTAATAAACAATTTAAATAGAGAAATCAATCAGCTGCTAAATTGGGAACTCTACCGTTAAAGAAGGGCGAAGCGGTGGCGTTGAGTAAGAGAGAGCTTTGATCGACGGCCGGAGAAGAATCGACGTGGGAGCGAATGGTTTCGAGTCGACGCTGTGCCGCCGAAGAAAATTCCATCGTGGTTGTTGTTTTCTCGGGCAAATTTTGAGGGAAAGTGATTTGGAGCGCAAAATTCTTCGCGTAAACAAAAAGCAGCGAAAGTTTAAGGATCACAAGAAAAATAACCTTTCTATAAAAAAAGTTTCAGCTGAATACATATGTGGCATCAGAAAATAACGTTTTTATGCAAGAAAATGGGCATACTTTGAATTTATCGAAGCTATCAAGAGTAAGGTGAATGCTAATTAGATGTTTGGTTGGAGTGGAGTCGGCTAAAGAGGTGTCCACATTATTTATCACGTCATATATACGCATGTTTTTTTTCTGTACGTCATTTTCTCTGTGTAATAAAAGGAAAATCAGGCACCCTTCTCTATGTGGATAATATCAATTTTGATGAAAATATTATGTGGTCCCTATCCAACAAAACAGAAATCGATCATAGACACTAGTTTTCCTCAAGTTCAGAGTAGGAATATGAAAACGGACCACCATTAACGCCTACTTTATAGTACTAATTTGGTAGGTTAGGTTAGGATTAAACCTTTGAGCCAGAGAGGACAGAAGAACAAACGAAAGAGAACTCTTGTTGCTCAACACTCTTTACGAAGCATCTACTATATTCATTTTTGATGGTAATGTGATAGCATATACGTAATACGCACTTTAGTTACATTTTTTCTAAGTACAAGAAATGGGAACAGAGAAGAAAACCATCTTCACATTGCTTTCATAAACCTGTTAATCGACGAGAAAATCCCAGCAGCCTGACTCAATAAAGATTGCCCTTCTTCTGGTTTTTCTTCTACATCCCCATATATTATCTGTGACAAAACAACAAAATTTCATAAATGAAACTAGGATTTTCATCCAAATCTTTTCAGTGCAGGTAAGAATTTTTCAACTTAGTATACAAATTCCAGTATTGACCTCAAGATCCTCAGCATCAGGTCGACCGATGAGTTCTTTGGCGAGTAGGTACCGACCTGGTCTCTCCTTATCATCATAGAAGACCTTCCATTTACTAGAAATCAAAATGATCAGCTTGTGATTTTCAAAACAGCATCTAAGTAAGACTTAATCAGATCAGAAAAAACAAGTCTTAGTACTTACCCAGGATAACATCTGAAAACAGCACCAGCAGCTACAGGTCTCATGGAGTAAACCGTAGTGAAAGAACTACAAGAATACAAAAATTGGAAGAAAAAAAACAGTTATTTGATGTTAACTCAACAAACTTTTTCAAGTCTCATTGTTTTTTCTTTATTACCTTAGGAAGTAACGCCTTAGTTTTCTTACGTTAAACCCAACCCCGACCTCCTCGCTTATAAGACGAGGGTTCCACATAATGAGAGGCCTTGGCTTGAAAGAACACAGAGGAATGTCTTCTTGATGTTAGAACAAAAAGGCTTCTTGGTAAAATTAGAAAGTAAGATTTGACAAGATTTTTAGTTACCGGATCATCAGCAAGCCCTTTTGCGATTTTCTCAACGTACTCCAACATTTGGTAATCAGGAACAACCATGACAACTATCTCATCTTCTTTCTCCACTGGTTTACGGTCACTCAAGCTGCATCACGAGAAGGAAACATGACCTACAAATTCCATTGAACCAAAACCTTTTAAACTTTCACAAACACATACCTAGCAAATCCAAAAGCTGCATCTTTCCACTGATATTTTAGCAAAGCAGCAGCTCCAGCATCTGGAAACACGGCTTTAACTCTCTGACAACAACATTTTTGAAACCACTTAGGAGTGTTATTGAGCATCCATGAACTGTTTCATGCGAAGGGAGGTTTTCAAAAACTATGAACTCACCTCACAACCTGTTTCTTCAATGAGAGTCTCCAAGAAAACCCGTGAAAGCTCCCAAAGTTCAGCTTGTGCACCTTCATCGTCTAAGAACTGCAGCTGAGGAATTAAGAGCTCTACCTGCGAGATTTTCCAAGTCAATAGTCTGAGAGAAAACTGAGCTACTGAATGAAGCTGATATTATATCACTAGCCCTTACAATAGCTCTTGCTCCTCCAGAGTTAACAAACTTGGCACTTGCTTCACCTGACTGTCTAACAGCTCCCACCAAATCATTAGGCAAACAGCTGAAATAATAATAACAAACAAACCTGTGATTAACATTCTCTCTTAAGGATCCGATCAACATTCTCTCTTAAGGATCCGATCATACACTTGCAAAAAGACAATCATTTGTACCCACATGTTCCCTTATTATTCCTATACACGCACAAAAAATGTTATAGAAATTGATCAACTACGAATCGAATTCAACGGTTTTCCTTTCACAAAGGTCACGGGAAAATAGAAGACAACCGAATTCCCAGAACAGAAAGTGTAATCGAACAAAGCAAACAAGTCGAAAATTTACTGAACCTATCGTCTTCTTCTTCTTCTGATTGGCCTTGAGCTTCTAAGGATGCTAATTCAGAGGAAGTCGAAGCTGATGTGGTCTGTTCAAGCGGAGGCTCGCCCTGAAATTTCTCGAATTTGACTCGTGTTCTTAGTCTTGAAGTGAGAGAAGCAGAAAAGCCGCAAGAGAGAGAAGTTGGGCAAAATTGGGTGGTGGAGAAGGAACATCTGTGGAGATAGCCATGGAAACAGCTTGGTACCGAAGAATAAGCCATGGCCACCCTCTGGGCTCTGCCAATCCTCACAAAACTGATATTTCGAAATTCAGTGAAACTGAACTAGATTTGTTGAACACAGGGGCGTGTATCTTAAAATTAGTATTTTCGGGATTGTTTGATAAAGTAACTTGAAGTTTAGGGGTTTTTATTAATTCGTGGAACGTTTTATCCTTTTTTCTTGGAACCCTCCATTGTACAGAAGGTTTCAATTCAAACCTCAAGTTTAAAAGGCTTAGAATCCGTTTAAGTACCCGGATCCGGGCCTGGACCTAGATCCGATGCTCTGACGCTCCTCTTGGTCTTGTTGACTCTAGATGAATGAACGAATGATATTATATAGACGTTACAAAGCTTCTTTCATCCAACGGCTCTTATTCATCTAATTCAAATTCCCCCCTTTTTACCTACACTCGTCGCAATCTCTTTCTCCATCTCTCTCTATCTCTCGCCATCTCTCGATCTCTCTCGCCCTCTCCCGTTCTCTCTCGCTCACTTGCTTCAGAATTTTGGATTTCAATTCTTCCGTTTCTTTACCAGATCCGCCATGGGAGAAGGTACTATACTCGTTTCAGTCGTCGCGCTTCCTATTATGCCTATATTCATGATTTTCTTCATTGATCTGTATTTTTTTTTAGTTTTCTTGATGAGAAATAAACGTTTCACTGATGATCTGCGGTTTCTTTCAGATCTACATCCAGAAATATGCAACGATGGTGCTTTTTCATGCGAATTGGAGGAATTTCCTGCTAAAAACCACGATTCGGACACTGGTAAGGGTTATCTTGGGTTCTCTCGTCGTGATTTTGCGAAGTTAGTATAGTAATCACAAATGAAAACGAGATTTATTTCGGTTGTTTAATCCTTCATTGGTCTTCTCTGATTGTAGATATCCCAAACCCTTACTTCTGAGATTCCTGTTTGTTTTTAGATTTTTTCTCTCTGTGATGGAATCCAATTAGGTCTTTGAATATTGTTTGGAATTCAGAAGATTGGTTTATCCTTCAATTTTCGACAAATTAGGTTTGGTTCCCTAAGTCATCCTCTGAAACTGAAAATTAAGTCATCCTGAAAATGATCCTCCCTTAATTGGTACTTCGTGTCTCCTCGCTTTATTTAGTGACTATAGTATGCGTCTTACCAGAAATGTATGGGAAGAGGTAAGACTTTTTACTGCTTGCTTGATTGACTGACACTATGCATTACCGGTTTAGCTGAAATAGTGGAAGAACGTGAAGATACTGCTACAAGTGGAAACCAAGAAGTTTCTCCCGCTAGTGGACCAACACTTCCAAAATTAGAGAAAATTATTGATTTGAGCAACACTATTAAGGTACAACTTTCTTTTCCTCCTCTGGAATAACACAATTACAGTGGTTCTGCAATAATAATATGAATACAAGTCGGAGGATGTTTCAAGATGAAGTGACTTATGAGTATTCCATAGATTTTCTTTCATTCCCTTCCTTCTGCGGGTGGTTTATGTTTACCCTTTCCACCTCATGTCATAGGTCTTGAAGGACGAACATGCATTGGTATCCAACCAAGTGAAAGAAATTAAGAAATGCTCCTTTATAGAACCGGAAATTTCAAGGGCCCTCCAGCTTCTGAGTCAGTACCTCTTATTTTTAATACAAAACTTGTTTGCTTTGCCTGTCATTGATATTTTTCAACATGTGGAATGGCAGCTACTGAGTATGGAACTCTGAAAAGGCAGTTCTTGGTAGAGGCGTCAGAGAGGAAACGATTATACAATGAAGTGATAGAACTGAAAGGAAACATCAGGGTCTTCTGCAGATGCAGGCCTCTCAACCAAATGGAACTCAAAAGTTGTGCTTCGGTAGTTGAGTTTGATTCAACCCAGGAGAATGAGCTCCAGATCATTTCAACCGATTCCAAGAAGCATTTTAAGTTTGACCACGTTTTTAAACCCGAGGATGGCCAAGGTAAACCGAGGCATTACCTGTGTAAACTTTACTTGGCTAAACCTTTGCTCGTTTAATAATAATAGATTATGGAGTGTTCTGATCTGACTGTATCCCTTATGTGCAGAGGCTGTTTTTGCACAGACGAAACCTATTGTTACTTCTGTACTGGATGGTTATAATGTTTGCATATTTGCTTATGGCCAAACTGGAACTGGCAAGACATTTACCATGGAGGGAACACCAGAGAATAGAGGAGTGAACTATAGAACATTAGAAGAATTGTTTAGCTGTGCAGAAAAAAGAAGTCGTCTGATGAAGTTTGAGCTATCTGTCAGCATGCTGGAGGTTTATAATGAGAAGATAATGGACCTCTTGGTAGATAACACAAACCATCCCCCTAAAAAGTATGTGCTTCATTACGTTTTTTGGCAGTAAAATGAATCTCCTCACGGTTTCTCTCTCTTTCTTGTTAAGAAAACCAAAATAACAGTCTGAGTTGAATTAATGAAGGTTGGAGGTTAAGCAATCAGCAGAAGGAACACAGGAAGTCCCTGGATTAGTGGAAGCGCAAGTTTTCAATACAGATGAAGTGTGGGATCTGCTCAAGAGGGGATATTGTGTTAGATCTGTTGGTTCAACAGCTGCAAACGAGCAAAGTAGCCGCTCCCATTGGTAAGCTAAACAGGGTTTGGAAACAAATATCATGGTGAAACGAGACCTTTGACCTTACGACCAATGTTTTTTTCTTGTGCAGCTTGTTGCGAGTGACAGTGAAGGGAGAGAATTTGATCAATGGTCAGAAAACCAGAAGTCATCTTTGGTTGGTGGACTTGGCTGGTAGTGAGCGAGTAGGAAAGATAGAAGTTGAAGGAGAAAGGCTGAAAGAATCTCAATTTATCAATAAGTCGCTTTCGGCGCTTGGTGATGTCATCTCTGCCCTTGCATCCAAAACAAGCCACATCCCTTATAGGTTTTCACCTTCTTCCCCTCTGTCAGTAGATTATTTGCGTGTGGGATTTTTCTTGATTATCTTCTTGACAGAATTTTCCTCTTTTTTTTTTTGTGTAACTGTAGAAACTCAAAGCTCACACATATGCTGCAAAACTCTTTGGGTAAATAAACTTTTTCCTATCTCTGCGTTGTTTTGAATATATGAACCATAAGAGATCTGAATTTTTAATCTCCATGGTATATCTATGTGACTTATATAGGTGGAGACTGCAAGACATTAATGTTTGTCCAGATTAGCCCGAGTTCCGCCGATTTAGGAGAGACCATTTGCTCCCTGAACTTTGCAAGTAGAGTACGCGGAATCGAAAGTGGACCTGCCCGAAAACAGGCGGATGTGTCTGAGCTCCTCAAATTAAGACAAATGGTAACGTGATTCCTCCAACTCCAGTTCATATAATAAGCTAAAGTTAACATTATTTATGCTTAGTTTCTTTTTTGGTTGTCTCTTATTAACAGGCGGAGAAGCTGAAACATGAAGACAAGGAAACGAAGAAGCTGCAGGACACTGTGCAGTCGCTACAGCTACGCCTCACTGCCAGAGAACACATATGCAGAGGAATGCAAGAGAAGGTAGTCTGCTTTAAACTAACGGATTGATGTGCTCTTCTTTTAAGTTCTAACACTTGAGATCAAATCATGTTTCAGGTTCGTGATCTGGAATTTCAACTAGCAGAGGAAAGGAAAATCAGAATCAAGCAGGAGACACGAGCACTAGCGACTGCATCATCATCTTCAACATCAACAACAGCATCTAGACAAGTGAGAGAGAAACTACCGACAATAACAGAGAAAAAACCACCTTTGGCTCCAACAAGAACGCGAGTGCCACTGAGAAGAATCACAAACTTCATGCCACAACAACAACAATCTCAGGCTCCTTCCAAGAGAATCTCAGACATAACATCAACTAGAAGCAAAGATGATATGAGCCTGAGGAGATCATCATCCATGGACGTGAAGGCAATAATGAAGCCAAGAAGGAGCTCTTTTGCAATCCGACCAACTCCTACTCCATCATCATCAGGTGAGAACAAAACCATCCAGCCGAGAAGGAGGGTTTCGATTGCAACGCTAAGACCAGAACCAGCGGCATCATCGTCTTACATGGCTACTCCATCACGCCCTTCCTTTAAACCGAGAAAGGCGAGATACTCGCAGCTCTTCTCTCCAAACCAAAATATGTTGACTCCCAATGCAATGAATAGCAACAGGTTCGTGAAGAGCCCTCTTGGAGGAGGAGGCAGGTTCGTGAAGAGCCCTCTTGGAGGAGGAGGCAGGTTCATGAAGAGCCCTCTTGGAGGAGGAGGCAGGTTCATGAAGAGCCCTCTTGGAGGAGGAGGAGGTGGCAGCGGTTGGAAGCCGACCCATCCCACGGTGGTTGCATTGCAGAAGAAGGCGGTTGTGTGGAGTCCCCTCAAGTTAAAGAACAGAAGGCCATCCTTCGCCATGCGCCCTTCTTCTTCGTCTTCTGCTTCCGATATGCTCCAGAGGGAGCAATAATAATAGTAGCCTTCTTAGAAGTTCTTCTATTTCACCATCTATGTGAAAGTTTATTCACCGTCTTCGTGAAAGTATTTGTTGTGTCTATTAAAAACTTTAAAATAGGATTTCTGCTGCTTTTGTTATTATCTTCATATACTTTTTGATTTGTTAACTAGACTCCACTAAGATCTTTCACTATGGTTTGATGATCTATGTAAGAAGCTTCCTTCTTGATTCAAATGCATACTAGATGATAATTTTCATATGGTTTACAGATTGTACATAATTCTACTCTGACGAGAGTCCTTTTTCATATTCTAGTCTGGGTCATTCGCTCCTTTTTCATATTTTTAGTTCAACCCACAAATCTCTATAACTTTCGCAATTGTCTAAGTTACACCTATGTAATGATTCTTTGATTTCATTCATCTCAATTTTGTTATCTTACTTGAGTAAAGGGATTTTGTGTGTTTGAAATTAAATTAGACCTAAGAAATGGACTCCTTTCTTTCTTAAAATGCTAACACAAAATCCCTGCCGTTCAAGCTTGTAACACAGCACGCTGTTCGGTACGAGAGGTTTCAAACGGCACGGAGTGGGATGTGTTAATAAAATCCCACATCGGTTAGGTACACAAGAGTGAGCTCCCAAAGAAGAGTATAAGAGGAGACGCGGATGGAACGAGCAAAGTACTTACCTGGACGGGGTCGACTCTTGATCAAGAAGAAGAGTGGCCTAGGCCAGTGACCTCCATTGCACACTAAGGAGGGGTGCTATGCCTAAGGTCTCCCCAAGTGGGAGAGCCTGCGTCATTATTTGTGGCAGAGGGGTCCTGCGTTCGCGCGGTCCTTACCATCCCTAGTCTTAATTCTTTATGGTAACTCTTTATTTATTTTAATAATTTACAGTATTTTAGATTCGAAAATCCAATTGTGTTTACAGAGTATATCAGCAAGTACACTTTAATAGATTTTATAATACAACGGATCTGTTATCTGTTATCGATCGTGTTAATTAAATATGGGTTTTCGCCTCCAGTCACAACAACAAGAAGAGTAAACAGAAGCCACATAAGTTCTTGACCAATCCTCCTCAGACTTCAACAGCTTCCAAGTTTCAGAATAACAAGGGGTGCACGTGCACCCATAAGTTTTTCCAAGTTTCAGACTAACAAGGGGTGCACGTGATATCAGGTATCTTTTCCGAGTTGTTTAACCATGGAAGAGCTAGCTTAAGCCAATTTCTCTACGTTTGGAACGTTGTAGTATTGTGCTATGTAAATCCCGGACTTGTTCCAAACACACCCAAAAAAATATCAATCTTGAGAAGCCAAAGTTTGGATTAATCACTCTATTGCGAGTATATTATTAGTTGATAGTAGTAATGTTACCCTTAATCGAAACCAAAGTGTTTTTAGTTTGTTCCTGCTTCCACTAAATACTTGGTTACCAAAAAGGCAAAAAGAAAACAGGGAAAACTTAAATTGTATGTGAGGTCATTTTGTTTCATCTTTGTTAAATAATGAATTTGAAGGAAAGTATTAGCTAACATGAAATTTAAAAACAAGACTTTAAATTAAGCATAAGTATTATGGAAATTAATAATACATTTCCAGCTAGAAGTAGAACGCGATAGGAAATGACTTAGAGAAGAAGCCATGTACTCTTCTTCTTCGTTGTCGTCTTGTTCAAGTACTCTTACTCAACTGTTTCTTGGGCTGTCTCAACAATGTATTAGCAGAGTAAAATCAATATCATGCATTCTACTTCACATTTGGAGAGGAAATCAGGTTTGCTTATAATTTTTTTCAGTTGAATGAACTCTTTCATTAAGAAAAGACAAAAAAAAAAGACTCTCAAGATTAGAAAGCTCAACTTTGCTTGTGGTCGCTTCTTAGGTTGCTTAGGGGGACTGCAATGGAGTTCAGTGGAAAAAAGAAAAGAGAGCATGGGGTCAAATAAAACGCAAGGGGAACTTAAGGTCGTGGAATCAAATGCTTACTATATTATCGAGATGCATGGTGAAATCTGCAAAGTCTTTGCCACCCCAATCGCATTCTTCGCAATACCAACCCGGTTCCTCCACAGCTGAATCCACCGGGGAATCTGCGGAAAAAAAACAAAAAAAAGAAATTAACTAGTTTAGAAGCAGCTTAAATTAAATTTGCTGGTTATGTCAACACGGACAAACACCTGCGCTTAAGGTTGCCACTATGGATTCCCAGATGGGGCACCGCACATGAGTGGCGAAAGAGGGGGAGGCTTCTGAAACGCCCCATCCTGGATTCTATGTCCGGTGAGGTTGTTCACCTTCGATCTCGCTAAAGGATCGATTCATTCAATCCAAATTATAGTCTGAATTCCATACTTAGTCATTTACTTGTCTTCATTATGTGATTCGCTATACTAGAGTTTTTATGCGGAAATAATAGAGTCAATGTGATATAAGGAAGTACCGGATTTTTATTTAGATAATAATTGGATTCAAATATATATATAGGTTTTCTCTTTAGGCTTACATAATATAAATCGAACTTAGCACTACCCAGTCTTCACACCACCCATCTTCATATGGCCGCCAATCCTTTGCTCTGACACGATCCTTACCCCGATCACCATATTTTCTTGAAATGCCAAAGAGGCGTAAGTAATTCGAAAATTATTTAATGAATCCTAACCGATATATCGAACTATAGGTATGAATGAAATGATATGCAGATCACGCATTAAAACATGGAATAACACTTAAATCGTTTGACTAAATCTGGACTAAGACCATCGTCTTCATACTGGTCAAGTCTTGGCGACACCATCTTGTTCCGCAAGCCACTCACCTTCTGCGATTTCCTAACCCTAGATTCGGCCGACCAGTTCAAGTTAAGCAAAATAATGAATTTCGAACCCTAGGTACAGATGGCCTAGTCGGAATTACCAAACCAACCCGATCTTATCCTATCCGGCGAATCTGTCTCGCATTCGAGCATAGAGTCCTGGTTCGCACTCACCGTTGCCTGACGATTGGACTGTTGTCAACCATTGTAAGTGCGAATTCTTCCCGCTTGGTCTGGCCCGTCTCTGTGTTTTTATAGAACACTTGGTCGGTTTCCGCGTAGAGAAACTGTTTTTCTTCGACCAATAAAAAACCAAACCGAACAATCACGAGTTGCCACTCACACCAATTCAGGCAAAACCGCCTAACCGTGCATCGATTCGACGATAACTTGCTCACTTCACTCCCCACAACTAAGATGAGCTGATTGACTGTACCTCCAGCTGACCCAGTTGGCTTAGCTCGATAGTTCAGCTAGTCTGAGCTGACTGGAGCTTAACATCTCGATATCTTAGCCCTTCGATGTTGTTTTTTTGCTAAGTCCCACACTTGATCTTGGCTGAATGAATCAAACTTTTGATCTTGCCAAGTTCTTGATAATCCGGGTTCCCTCCTAATCGATATATCATGATTCAATTACAACCCCTCCTTTGATTTCTTCAACCCTTGTTAGACTCGGTATATCCGAGGTTGGATGAGTATAACTAGCCCACGATTCATCTGCGTTCAAGTTCCTAGGCTAGGCATCCCCCTATATAGCTTAAATGTCATCTACTAATCTGTCACCAAAAGACATTGAAATGTCTATAGAGTCCCCTCTACATTATACATTAATTAACTGAATTCAGAACATAGTGGTTTTCACCATAGACGAGTTTTCATCTTCTCCTTCAAGGGTTCCCAAACTCGGCCATGGTACATCCCGACGATCCTGTTGCGGATCGGGGATGCTACAAGTCTCCTCCACTTGAAATGGATTTATCCTCGAATCTGAATCAAGTCACATCATCATCTCTTCTGCCTTTTCGAACTATTTAGGAAAATCAGCCTTCATCCGATTCATCATTTGCCAAGTTATGTCCTCAGATCCATTACAATCCCAAAGGATTTTGACCATCTGAACCATCTTCTACCTTTTACTCTTTTCCATTCCGTCCAGGATCCGAATAGGAATGGATTCGATTGTCAAGTTCTCTCTTAACTCTGCAGGTGATTTAGGCATGAAAATGTCATGATCCGAAAGACATATCCGGATCTGAGACATATGAAACACATCATGAAACTGAGACATCTCCAGGGGTAGGTCCAACTTGTATGCAACCGCCCCAACCCGTCTCAAAATCTTAAACGGCCCTATATATCTCGAATCAAGTTTTTTGTTCCTCGTTTTACGCGTTATTCCCTTGTACGTGATCATCTTTAGGTAGACCCAATCATTCACCTCGAATGTTAAGTCCTTCCTTCGCTTGCCCGCGTAACTCTTCTGCCAGTTATATGCTTCTTTCTTTTTGATCTTTAGGAACTTGATCTTTTCTGAAGACTCATCCAAAATACCCAGTCCAAACACACTTCGCTCCCCCACTTGAGCCCAGCACAAGGGTGTTCGACACGGCCGACCATATAATCCTTCATAAGACGACCTTCCGATACTCACTTGAAAGCTATTGTTGTATACGAATTCGGCCAAAGGTAGATGATCTTCCCAAGATCCAGCCTAATCCAGAACACATGATCGCAACATATCTTCCAATGCTTGGATGGTTCTCTCTGATTGCCCATCGGTTTGAGGATGGTAATATGTACTCATCTTTACCTTGGTTCCCATAGCATCTTGGAAATCATGCCAGAAATGGGCTATGAATCTGGAGTCATGGTCGGAGACTATGCTAGCCGAGACACCATGTAATCACACTATCTCGTCAATGTACTGTCTGGCAAGCCTTTTCATTCCATCAATCTTCTTGATGGCAACAAAGTTTTCTATTTTTTTCAGTCTATCCAGCACCACCCATATGGTATCCCGCTTGGTTTTTGTCATTGGCAATCCACCCACAAAATCCATTGTGATGTGATCCGACTTCCATTTGGAATAGGAAAGTTATGTATCAATCCGCTAGGCACTTGGTGTTTCGCCTTGATCAGTTGACAAGTCGGAAATTTTGTCACCCACTTAGCCACATCACGCATCATTCGGAGGTGTGACTGTTGTTGATCCGTTACATACATTGTGCTTATTTTTTGGTGGTCTACCTCCTACCCAAATTTCATTTGATTTAAGAACCAAAACAAATAATTTTTTTTTTTGCCATCATAAGATAAAGAGCTTATACAAAAGGTTTGGTGATCCAAACTGGGGGAACACAACTAACGTAGGTGAACTCTTGTCGTCGAGCAGTATAACTACATGCCAAGCAATTCGGATTACCATTAAACTTATGTGGGATAAGAGTAAGAGAAAAGGCTTGAAATTGTCCTTTGAGGTTGGAGAAATCAGCAAGAAGCGCCGCGAAAGTTGGCCAATCATCCATCTTCAAAATCATCTTCACGAGCTCCGAACAATCTGTTTGAAAGATGACCGCAAGTTCTTGATGGACAATCATGCACTCCATAGCCCAAAGAAGAGCCTCCATCTCTAAGTGAAGAGGAGATAAACTTTGCTACTATCCTTTGGCCCCCATCAAAGAAGTCGTGCTACCCGGACTACTCAACCACCATGTAAGGCCCGTGTAGTGGTTATCTTTCTTCCATGATCCATCAATCTGACAAACGCTTCCAACAGCTGGAACAACGCCACTCGGAGATGGTAAAAGCATCTGATCCCGTACTACTTGAGAGTCTTGGGCCTTCGCCCATGCGTGGGCCTCTCTGATTGCGTGTTTAGGGATATTCGGGGGTTTCCGGTCGACACCTTTGTAAACCTTATCATTCTGAGCCTTCCAAATAAACCACAAAATCCATGGGAAATGATTGATAGGAAAACTTCGTGCATATTCCTTTGGGATCCATGAAAATGAATAATCCATATTTGAGAACACAGAGATAGAAGGAAAGGAGAAAGTTCCATTTGGGTTGGGAGACAATGCCCAAACCTGCCCCGCAAGAATACATTCAAATAAAGCATGATTAATCGTTTCCCTCTCCATTCCACACCAAGGACAAGCAATATCACAATTAATACCTCGGTTTCTTAATCGAGGATACACCGAAAGACAACCATAAGAAACTTGCAAAAGGAACGAAAACAAATAATTAAACATGAAAATATTAAAGTAATTTAAACTTACTTGTTGAGACTGGGTTCAACTTCTAATTATTTGTAATTAGAGGGGTTCATTTTTGGAATAAGTTAAGTAAAAGAAAAAAAGAGAAACCTCAGAAAAGAGAACTTTTTATTGATAATATCAGTTACAAGGGTGTTAACCCGGAATACCGAGTTAACTTTATCAAAGAGAAGTATTAAACCCAGGAAATCTAGTAATTCTTCTTCCCGATCCTGAATGAATTAAATTAGTGAAGGGGGGGGGGGGGTGTGTATTTATATATCCTAGTAGTTGGTTATCTAAGCCCATGGGGTAACCTCGGAAAAATGGAAATATTCCATTTTTCCAAGATCAGGGAATCTGTGATAAGATTTGATCTTATTCTGTCCGAGCTTAGACTTCGGCTTGGGACAAAGTTGTTTACACCCCCGCTTCGGACACTAAATCCGATCATTCTTCACCGAGGTGTCCCTCGGTCATCTGGGCCGAGGGTTCCAATCCTATTGAAGGGACTTATAACCTGATAAATAATCAGGGAAACGTCGGTAGGGACCGACCCTCAATTATCGCCAAAATATTGATAAGGGGTGGTAACCCCACCATTAACAGTAAGTCTCCCCCAGTTTGTCCGAGGATGTCTTCAGGCAGAGTTGGCGAATTTCCATAATTTAATAGCTTGTTGATTAACGAAGCTCGGTTGCGGTCAATCTTCGTCTTCAATAGCCTTAATTTATCTTTCTCTTAATCTCGATCTGAGAACGAAAAGTCTTCTTTTGATGATTCATGAATCACAATCTTGATTCTATCAAGACCTCTTTGTCTTTCCATGGCGTGTCATCCTCTGAAAATGCACATTGAATGAGGAAGTGGAATAGGCGTGTCATGCTTTATAAATATTCACTTCTCAAACCAGAATTATCTCACTACCTCTCATTTTCTCAAAATTTTTTAATTCCCTTTATCTCTCTAGAAAGATGTCGAACCCTTTCATAAAGAACCTTAAAATCTACAAACCTCAGATATTTGTTTCTCAATCCGAGGAATCAAAAGTTGAAGAGAAAGTTCTGTCCAAACCAATGGTTTCCTCGGAAGCGGTTACTCCGAAGGTAGCAACCACAAAACGTGCTCTTTCGGGAACTCCCGAAGGAAAACAGAAGCAAAAGAAAAGAAAAACTGAGACTTCCCCCAAAAAGTCTCTCATAGACACCTCGGCGTCCAATCTGCAGTTCCTCCGCCTTCTTCTACTCTCCCGAGCAATACTATTACCATTCCACCCACCGTCGAGAAGAACTCGAATCCAATATCCTAGGAGAAAAATTCCATAATTCTGATCCCGGATTCCCAAAATCCGGGAGGAAACACTAGTATTTCTACCCGCGAAACCCGGGTCGGAGGTAAAAATTCCGAAATTATGCCTCCTCCAAAATCGAAAATCCTGAAGTCTGCTGCTCCTATTCCTACTCCAGCAGGTTTTTTGAAGCTGCTTCTCGAATCTCCTAAAAAGCGTTCGGCTAAGGTTTCTCAACAAGGTCCGCTTGTTCCACCTTCGTCTCATTCCTTCCGATACTCCTTCGGAAAGAATGTTCCTTTGTTTGAAGACCAGAGAGAATGCGCAAAACTCTTTGGCAGACTTGAAGGTCGATCCAATTCTCCTTCTCCTCTTTTCGAAGCCGAAAAGAACTCACATATCGAAAGCGCGGCTTCGTCCTTTTTCAAGGTTTTACTATTATTCGTGTTTCTTACTCTTTTAAAATTTTATCTGACCTTCGTTTCTATTTACAGACGGCATCCGTTTTCAATCGTCTTCTGTCAGACGCCGAGGTGAAGGAAGCAGCGATGGGGAGGAAAATCTGGAGTTTAAGATCCATGGTGGAGAAAGCTTCTCATGATTTTGCAGCTGTTGTGAGAATGACTGAGGAAGAATCTAAAAAGTCTGCCAAGCTTGCTGGTGCAGTGAGACGTCTGAATTAGAAGCAGCTCGTCAGCCTAATTTTTCGAAGTCAGATTCCGGACCAAACGTGAATAAAACGAAAGGTTACGTTATCGACCAAAAGATACTTGGTCATTTAGATGCTCTTGGAGAATGCAGGGTTAAGTTTGAAAAGATTCGGAAATACGTCGACGCAAGCCTACTTCGAAATTCTCTGACTGATTTATTTCATTAGGTGAAAGGAAAGTGCGATCTGATTGAAGTACTTGAGAAGGAGAAGACTTCGATCCCTTCTGTAATGAAAGAGGAACTTTCTTCTCAACTGAAAAACCTCGAGCATCGATTGAAAGAATTTCTCGATTTGCCCCTTAGTCCTTCAAACATGACAGTCCCGCCTTTAATTCCAAAAGACCTCGGACACTATCGTCGGTCAGATGATGTTGGGATGAAGTTACCCCCAGGAGTGTGTAATCCATATGGATCTTTTCTTACCTTGTAACTTTTCCCTTTTGTTGTTGTTTGTTTTGTTTTTCTCTTTTCGTATTTGTTTTGTATGAACTCATTTAGAAGTTTTATGATTTTGTTGAAGTTTGATGATCACATTAAAGTTTTTGTCATTTTTATAAAATTGTTTACGAGAAATGCTCGACCTTTATTTGTTATGCCGGATTTTACTTTATCGAATTACAACATTTGAAGTGGTTTTAAATGTGCGGGAATGACCCGACTTTGCCTTGTGATTCCTCGGCTCTACTTTATTAAGCTTCGAAATCTCCAGCTGCATTCGGTAAAGAATGTGTAAAGAGACGAACCCTGTTATTGAGTACGTGATCAAGGCCCCAATTTTTGTTTTTTATCATAGCTGGACTCCGAAGAGTTGCCTACGTACCCAAAATGAATCAAGCCATCTGTAGTTCGAACCTTAGTAGTTTTTTTTTGTGACTCTACGGCCCATCCGTGCAATGATATCTTTTTAGATGGAATGAATTCCACGCCCGAGGCACGTCCTCGCATTCCATAGTCTTCAAACGATAAACTCCGTGTTTTACTTTCTTTACGATTAAGTAGGGGCCTTCCCACTTAGCTCCGAGCTTTCCAATTCAGGTTCTTTTGTGTTCTTGAACACCATTCGTAAAACTAAGTCTCCTTCATTGTTGATGGTGGGGTTCTACTCCTAATCAATAGTTTGACAATAATTGGAGTTTGGTCCATGCCTAGCTCTTCCCTAATAATCTATTAGGTTATAAGTCACGACAACAGGAATTTCGACCCTCGCCCAGATGACCGAGGGATACCTCGGAGAAGATTGATCAGATTTAGTGTCCGAAGCGGGGGTATGAACGAACATCGTCCTAAGCCGAAGTCTAAGATCGGACAGTGTAAGATCGAATCTTATCACAGATTCCCTAGTCTTGGAAAAATGGAAATATTCCATTTTTCCGAGGTTAGCCCATGGGCTTATTAGACCGACTATTAAGGATATATAAATACATACCCCCCCCCCCCCCTCACTAATAATATTCATTCAGAATCGGGAGGAGAAGAACTAGATTACCTAGGTTTTAGTTCTCTTTGATAAAGTTAACTCGGCATTCCGAGTTAACAAGCATTGTAAACACCTTTATTAATAATATACCCTCTTTCGTAGGTTTCTTCTTTATTTTCTTATCAAGTACTTTCCTAAAAACGAACCCCTCTAATTACAAATAATTAGAAGTTGAATCCAGTATCAACATTTGGCGCGCCAGGTAGGGGGGTGACTAACTTTTGCGAAGAAAACAGAGAGATCTCGTACAGGAGGATGAGCACGGAAGAGCCACCTACTAACGAGCGTCGAGACGGTGAAGAAGCAGAAGTAAGCGACGAAGAAGGAGCGGTCCAGAATACCGACCAGAACCGCAATCCAATAGCCCGTGAACTAAGTTATCCTATAACTACACCCAATCAACTCGGAGAACAAGGATTCGTGACGCCTACTAATCCGATAGTTCGAACCTCAACATCCGAAACCCAGAATTCTCTGGAAGTACCAGACGAAACTCTTCGTCCTAACTCCCAGGCGGCTGAGCAACCCGCAGGAATGTTATCATCAAATAACGGAGGAAACCGGATAATAAACTGAATTCCCAACATAGAAGAGATAACCCCCGAAGGAATAGTAGTAAGAACACAACAGCAGCGCGAAAGTTAGATGACAGAGTAAATCGACCACCAACAACGGATAAACCGAAGTCTGATCGATCAACTAGCGATCGTATCAGAAGAAGTCCAAGATTTGAAAGCCCAAAATCATTACCAAACTCTTAGAACGACTTCAGTTAGAACTTCATGAGCCATTTCACAGCGAGTAACATTCGAAGACGATTAGACCGGTTCAAGAGATCCCAGGACGCCCATTACCCGCCAAAGTCAGAGAAGCGGAGATGACATGACTCAGAACCCGAGCACCGACCAATCGATCGCAATCTTAAAAAGAGAACCGGAAGAGATGCGATTGCTAGTCCATAAGGCAACTAGCATTGCCCCAGAAGTCGATCAACTGCTGGTAGAAACAGAGAGGAGCCCGTTCACTGAGAACATCACACGGGCGCGAGTCCCACTCAATGACAAGCTCAGACTCCCAACCTATGACAGAACCACGGATCCCGCAGTCTACATGAGAGCCTTTCTGATAAAAGTCGGCCGAGCTGAGTTCCAAAGAAACGAAGAGGACGAGGGAAGATGTCAACTTTTCTTAGAGAGCTTGAGAGGTGATGCCCAAGCTTGGTTCACTAGCCTACCCCCCGATTCAATCAGTTGCTTTGCAGAACTCCGAGAAGCCTTCTTCAAACAATACATGCTTCATTTAGAGCAACAGGCCACCGCATCGGACCTCTATGCAGTAAAACAAGGACCGAAAGAGCCACTCCGAGATTTGATTAAAAGATTTAAGGCGATTTATTCGTGGCTAAGGATTGACGACGACTTAGCAATTGGAGCGCTTAGCACATCAACTTGGTATCAATCAAGGTTTTGGAGCGAACTATCAGCTTATCGTCCCCAGTCTATGAGCGACGCTTTTCATCGAGCAAATACTCACATAAGGATAGAAGAAAATCGCGCCGAACTTGCCAAAGTACACGGATCCACAAAGGTGAACAAAGAGGTGAAACCAGAGGAAAAAGGAGAAGGGCGACGAGTGGAAAGGGATAACCCTCGAAAGGATAAATCAAGGTCGGAAACAACCTTCTCCGTAATGGATTCACAAAAGGATATATCTCGGAAAGATAAGTCAAAATACACCTACACCCGAGATCCTGAATATCCAACCGCTCCTTGGTGCGAGTACCACAAAAGACCGGGCCACAAAACCGAAGATTGTCGAAATTTAAAGAACCACCTGATGGCCATCCGATTTGAACAAGATCGAGAAAAGGAGAAACGTAAGACATGAGAAGATAAGGAAAATCAGCTCCCCTGCGAAGATACGGAAGAAGGAGAAGTTCTACCTTCACCGCCCCCAAACCAAAGGAAAAGAATTAACATGATAATGGGAGGGCTCGCAAACTGTGAGGATTCTGTTCGATCAATTCAGCGAAGCATCTTTAGATTGTCCGTGGATCAGGTTCCACGAAGTTCCACTTTGCAAAAGGAGTTGACATTTACCACCGAAGATCTGAAGGGAATCGACGCTCCCCACAACGACCCACTTGTAATCGAACTTCAGATAGGCGATTGCGACGTTCAAAGGATTCTCGTCGACACTGGAAGCTCGGTAGACGTCATATCTCTAGACACATTGCAGAAGATGGAAGTAAAAGATCAGAAGATAAAAGCTCGGGTTAAACACCTAACCGCCTTTGGAAGAGATACAGTGTCAACCATCGGAACTGTTAAACTTCCAGTATCGGCCGGAGGAGTGACAAAAATCGTAAAGTTTGAAGTAGTAGAAAGAGTCACCATCTATAGCGCGATCGTCGGAACCCCATGGTTATACTCTATGGAAGCTGTTCCATCTACTTACCATCAGTGCCTGAAGTTTCCAACTCCAAAAGGATATTTTATGGTCCGAGGCGACCAAAAGATGGCTCGGAGATGCTTCTTAACAGAGAATAAATTACGAAGGAACCAAGAACCTCCGAATCAACCTTTAATGCTAACCGCGGTCAACAAGAAGAAGCCGACATCTGCTGAAATCCTAGCGGAAATTTTTGAAAGAGAACAATACCTAGAGAGAAAAACCAAGAAAGGTCGGAAGGGAAGAGATTAGTCTTTTCCTCGAAGACAAAAAAAAAAAAAAACATGAACTACGTGTGGCTTGATCCCCTCCGAGGGTACGTAGGCAACCTTTCACAAGGTTCAGCTACAAAACCATAAACTTTGGTTTAGTTTCGCAGTTCACAACTCAACTATGCCAAGGTTCACAAAAAGTCGAAACCTTGATCACGTTCTCGACCAAAATAAAAATTACCAGAGACAATTTCGGAGCCGATAAAGTAAGGGCGAGAGATTAAAGGGTACAAAATCAAAAACAAAACTCTTACACATTCTTTACCGAATGCAGAAGTTCGACAGTAAGTCTGATAAAGTAGGACTTATTGTAAAACTTTAAACAAAGGAATAAGGAAAGCGCGCCTTATTTCTTTTTGCTATTTCCGGGTTTCGAAATATCAAATTGAGAAACTTCGAGTAAATAAATCCAAAAAATACGGGAAACACAACTTTCATTTAACATCCGAAATGTCATATTTGGGATGGAGATTGAAGGAACAGTCCAGTTATATGAGAAACAAAACTTCCATTTAACATCCGAGATGTCATATTTGGGATGGAGATTGAAGGAACAATCCAGTTGTACAAGAAAAGAATTTTTATTAACATTCGAAGAAGTACATTTACATAAGAGAATTGAGTTGAAGTTTTAATATAAGGATTACTAATCTAAATATTAAAATCCTCATTTCAAAACTCTGGAATTACAAGAGAATTCGCAACTTCGGTAAGACGGTCACGTTCCTTCTCGGCCATAACCACATCCTCTTCCGGAATTGAGAGTCCTTGTCAAGAAGAAGACGAAGATTCACAGCAACAGCTGCGGCTTGTCCATAATCGTTAGCTTTGCTAAAAGCATCATAATAAGCGTCGGAGTATTCATCGAGAGATTTGTGAAGCTGAATTAACTTCTCTCGACAAATAATGAAAGCCGCGCGTTGCCCCTCTTGGTAGCTTTCGGCACACTTGGAGTCCAGGATAGCCTTATTGATATCTCGCTCCTCCGTGATATCAACCACCTGCCGTTTCACTTCGGCTAGTTCAGTGATTAGCCGGAACTTTTCTGTAATAACATTAGAAATCCTCGACTCTTCTTCATCAAAGTGCGCCTTCATATTACCCAAGCGTTTATCCTTATTCGCAACTTCATTGAGCGCTTCAGACAAAGCTTTCTCGGCGTCGAGGGACCTTTTCTCCAAGTCTTCGTTCTCGGCTTGAAGAGAGTCGATCTTCGATTCAGATTGTGCGAGCCTCTTCTCATACCGAAAAAATACTTGGCCAACAAAACCCACCGACTGGAATAGACAAAGAAAATATTAGTAGAAGTTCTAAGTGAAAGAGGAGTTTTTCTTGATTGTTACCTTGAAAAGTGAGCAAGAAAGAGCTTCCAGAGTATCTGATTCGCAGCAATCTTCGGGCAGACGATTATCGTAACCACTTGCCTTTCGTAGAAGCTCGAAACTTTTCTCTTTATTTTGGAAAAGAAGTTCCGTACCATCAAATTCAAATTTAAAAGCATGGTGATCTTTTACAGGCAAGATTAGCTTCCTGTTCTCAGCGTTCTGCTTTTTCAAAGTTTCCGCATTCTTTTTCCTGGCAACCTCGGAGCCTTGTTTCTTTCTCGGAAGATTTTGATCACTGCCGGAAGCTCCTTCGGGGTTTGATCTTTTCATTTTAGGAGAAGAGTCAGTTCCCTCACAGTCTTCTCGTCCTACAAAAATTCGATCTTAAGGCAAGAAGAAGTTTGGTAAATTAGGAAGTTCGGAGAAAACATACCAGCCCAGGAGCGAGCTCTGAAAAATGAAGCAGGGAGTATTTCACTCCACTGAAGTTCTCCTTCCGCTTTAAGCTTTTCGAACTCTTCGGAGAAGTTTGGTGGAAGGGCTCGGAAGCAGCTTGGTTTAACTGAAAGGAAAATAGAGAAGAATTAGTGTCGGAACAAAGAGGATAGAGGAGACCTAGTTTCTACCAATTATAGTTCTCCAATTCTGATTGAATTTCGCATCAGATCTGTAAACTGAACCTTCGTTGATTCAAACGTAGAAGTAACTTCGGAACCATAACTTGGCACTTGTACGGAATCCAGTGAGGATTTTCTTCTTAGGTTTGATGTTTAGTTTGAAGGTTCCTTCTGGGTTCCTAGCACCGAAAATGTTCGTCAGTTCTTCTAGTTTCCAGGAATTTAGTCGAACATTGCACCGAGCTGCAAGTACTAGAAGGCTGGTGATAATTTTTACGGAATTCGGTGTTAGTTGTGACATCGCCATTCCTCGACGAACGCAGTAGCTTACCATTAATTGAGGTATTGGAAACCAAAGATTTGCCTCGGCGAAGAAACTTTCATAGAGACAAACGTAGCCTGGTGGTGGAGTCCAAGGTCTCTGATCAGACGTTGAAACCAGAATTTCAATCCCTTCAGGGTTTAGGGCCTTCCTTTTTATTGATCCGATCTCGGATCTAGGGAAAAGAGAAGGTCCAACGTATGGGATACTTGGCCAAGGGCAAGTACTCCCAAAATCGAAACTTCGAGGTCGTCTCTTCCCGACATTGATTTGAAAAATGTTAATTAAAGAAGGAAGATTGAAGGTTACCTCGGAGAGCGAAGAGTCGATTATGGAAGAAATTAATCAATAATCGGTGGTTATATAGGATGAACAAAAAAATGGATTTTTCATTAATAACTGTGAAAGGATCTGGTTAGTCGATTCGTGTGGAAAGAGAAGGAGTCTCTTCCTCTTCATTTATTTTTATCAGTTTTCGAGGTGACACGTTGTTTGGGAGGTGAAAGGTCTTGAGGAAACTGAGAAGATAGGCGTTTCATTTTCTAATGTTTTCCCGCCAAAATACGGAGATTTTGGAAGAATTAAAGTGAAGTAATCAAAGACGAAGATCAATTGGTTCCGAACTTCATTTATCGACAGACTATCTAAGGAGGAACTTCGCCAACGCTGCCTGAAGACATCCTCGGACGAATTGGGGGGGACTTACTGTTGATGGTGGGGTTCTACCCCTAATCAATAGTTTGGCAATAATTGGAGTTTGGTCCCTGCCTAGCTCTTCTCTAATAATCTATTAGGGTATAAGTCCCGACAACAGGAATTTCGACCCTCCGCCCAGATGACCGAGGGATACTTCGGAGAAGATTGATAAGATTTAGTGTCCGAAGCGGGGGTATAAACGAACATCGTCCTAAGCCGAAGTCTAAACTCGGACAGTATAAGATCGAATCTTATCACAGATTCCCTAGTCTTGGAAAAATGGAAATATTCCATTTTTCCGAGGTTAGCCCATGGGCTTATTAGACCGACTATTAAGGATATATAAATACATACCCCCCCTCACTAATAATATTCATTCAGAATCGGGAGGAGGAGAACTAGATTACCTAGGTTTTAGTTCTCTTTGAAAAAGTTAACTCGGCATTGCGAGTTAACAAGCATTGTAAACACCTTTATTAATAATACACCCTCTTTCCGAGGTTTCTTCTTTATTTTCTTATCAAGTACTTTCCTAAAAACGAACCACTCTAATTACAAATAATTAGAAGTTGAACCCTGTATCAACATTCATCTAGAGGGCGATCTCGGAGCTTATTGTTGTAATATCGAGAAGCAATCTGTTAGTAATTTTGAATACGAAGTAGAGCGTGGTCCCGAAGTTCCTTAGTTTCATCATTCCGTTCCTTCAACTTTGCATCATTGATTTTGGTATCATGTATCATTAGGGTTCTCCACAAACTTGGAACCTTAACTTCGGCAGGAGACATTGCTTCCATCCCATGAGAAAGTGAGAAAGGAATTTGTCCAGACACACTTTGAGGGGTTGTTCTGTGTGACCATGTTACTCCATCTAGTTCATCTGACCATCTTCCCTTTTTCCCGAGAAGTCTTTTCTTTATTCCGGCAACAATCGTTTTGTTTGTAGCTTCGGCTTGTCCATTTCCCTGTGGGTACCTCGGAGTTGACTTGTTTAAACGTATCCTCCACTTTTCACAAAAGGCCTAAAAAATGTTTGAAATGAACTGTGAGCCGTTATCGATTACTATTTCATAAGGAATTCCATGTCGACAAACTATGTTCTTCCAGATGAAACTTTCGACTTCACCACTTTGAATTTTCGGATAGGCTACTGCTTCGACCCACTTAGTAAAGTAATCAGTCATGATTAATAGAAACCGCTTCCCACTAGTTGACTTCGGAAAGGGTCCTACGATGTCTATTGCCCAACGCATGAATGGGTAAGGAGGTACCGTGGCCATAAGCAGTTCTGTTGGTGCATAAATCTCAGGAGCATGTCTTTGGCATTTCTCACAGCGTGCCGTGAACTTGTCACAATCTGTCATCATGGTAGACCAATAATAATCCAATCTCTGAAATTTTACAGCTAGCATCCTTCCTCCTGAATGATTTCCCACTTCTCCAGAATGGGTAGAAGTCATTACTTCGTTTGCTTCTTCTTTTCCGATGCAGTGAAGCATTAGTCCTCCAGCCGATCTTTTAAACAAAACGTCGTCCATTATCAAATATTGAGCAGCCAAGGTTTTAAGCCGACGTACCGCCCATTTATCCGACGGAACCTTGCCATTCTTGATATAGCGAACAATGGGAGTCCTCCAATCCTCTTTGTCCTCTCCGAGAAGTTCTGGTTGAGCCTCTTCTTCATCCGCGTTTTCAATTACAAGAGATTGCTGCTCGTGACTGCCAATACTCGGATAATTGATTGTCTCAACTGGGATCGTCCTCTGCAAATGAGGATCCGACGCCGTCGCCAGAGCGGATAAGGAATCCACCATCGTATTTTCCCTTCGCGGAATCCGTTTTAGATCGAATTATTTGAAATGTTCGACCAAGTGCCGTACCAGGTTTACATAAGCTCCCATCCGATCATTTTTTGCTTTGAATTCGCCACTAAACTGATTTGCTACTAATTGAGAGTCGCAGCAAGCTCGGAGATATTGGGCTCCCAACTGTTTTGCAAGACGTAAACCCGCGATTAGGTCTTCATATTCGGCTTCATTATTAGATGCTTCAAATGCTAACCATAAGCTTTGTTCCAAAACTTCCCCAGTTGGAGACTTCAACAAAATTCCAATTTCAGCACCAAATTTCGACGAAGAACCGTCCACAAAGAGTCTATCGTTTGTTCTGCGGAGCTATTGTTAAGACTTCAGGGGGTAGCTCGGACAAGATATCAGCTAACACCTAGGATTTTATCGTCGACCTAGTTCGGTTCTCGATATCGTACTCACTAAGTTCAATAACCCAGTTAGCCAATCGCCCTGATTGACCAGGGCTGTGTAGTATTGTTCGGAGGGGGTGGCTCGTCATCACAGCTATCGGGTGTGACTGAAAGTAAGGCCGGAGTTTCTGAACTGCTATTACCACGGCGAATGCTAATTTTTTCTAATGCTGGATATCTCGTTTTTGCATCAAGCAATGACTTGCTTATATGAAAATAGGTTTATATTCTCCTCTGTCTTCTCCGACTAATACACCACTTACGGCTGATTTGGATACTGAAATATAAAGAAAAAGGGTCTCCCCATCCTCTGGTTTGTTCAAGATCGGAGGAGCCGACAAGTATCTTTTTAGTTCTTGAAAGGCTTCTTCACATTCGTTACTCCATTCAAATTGTTTGTTTCCTTTTAGTAGATTGTAAAAAGGCAAACATTTATCAGTTGACCGTGAGATAAATCGGTTCAGGGCCGCTATTCTTCCAGTGAGTGTTTGTACTTCTTTTGAATTCTTCGGGGATGGAAGATTCTTTATTGCATTGATTTGTCTCAGATTGGCCTCTATTCCTCGTTTTGTTACTATATATATCCGAGAAATTCTCCATAAGTAACTGCAAACGTACATTTGTCCGGATTCAATTTCATACCAAAACGGTTCAAGATATCGAAACAATCCTGTAAGTGGGTGACATGGTCTGATGCCACCTGAGATTTTACCAACATATCGTCGATATAAACCTCCATTGTATTTCCGAGCTTCTCCGCAAACATCCGGTTAACCAATCTCTGATATGTTGCCCCGGTGTTTTTCAAACCGAAAGACATTACGCGGTAACAATAGGTTCCCCTGTCCGTTATAAAGGCAGTTTTTTCTCTATCGTCCGGATGCATCATAATTTTATTTTATCCAGAGAACGTGCCCATGAAAGAAAGAAGTTCATTCCTGGCGGTCGCCTCCACCAATCTCTCTATGCTCGGAAGGGGAAAACAATCATTCGGGCACACTTTATTTAAATCCGTGAAGTCCATGCAAATTCTCCATTTTCCGTTTTTCTTTTTTCACTACTACGGGGTTGGCTAGCTGTTCCGCATATTGAACCTTGGTTATCAATCCTTTATTTAATAGTCGATCAATTTCTTCGTTAACTGTCGTTGCTCTCTCGGGTCCTAGTTTTCTCTTCTTTTGCTTGATCGGTTTGTGGGTCGGATCAACGTTCAGACGATGTAATATCACTGTAGGATCAATTCCTACCATGTCCCCAGATGACCAGGCGAAAGCTCCCTTGTTCTTCTTCAATAGGTCGACTAATCTATCTCTTATTTCTTCTTTTAAACCTCCCCCTATTGTTATACATCATTCCGGACGTTCCCCATCAACGCAGATTTTTTCATATAGATCCTTTTCGAAGATATTTGGATCTAATTCTCCAACTACTGACCGCCTTGGATTTCCGTTACCTGGGACTTCTGGTTCCGAGATCAAAGAGACAACGCGCGATTCGATTTTCGTAGTCATGGAGCAAATTCTCGCCAATCGCTGAATCTCCTTCACCAAGTAGAAACCATGTGGAGTTGAAAACTTGAGGCATTGGTGAGAGGTTGACGGGATTTCCTCCATCATTGTTAACTAAGGTACCCCCATAATTGCATCGAATACAAAGGGTGCCGATATTACATGAAAAACAGTATCCATAGTAACTACTCCAATGGATACCGGGTAAACTGTGGTCCCTACTACTATTTCTCTTTTCCCTAGAAGCGAGGTTTTTGATTCCGTTCTTACTTCCATATTCTTCGAGACTACGTTCATTCTATTCATTGTTTCTAACTCAGCAAGTTCACTGTGCTTCCTGTGTCTATAAGTACCTTTTCCATAGGGTTTCCTGCTAGATAAAAACGAATCACTAGGGGATCATTATGGGGAATCTTGACCCCGTTAAGGTCTGCGTCAGTGAAAGCCGCCAAAAGATGATACGTTAGAGCCAGGCTTATCTGTCGAGTTATAGGTATCTCTCGGATATGCTTCTTTATGGTTTGATGTATCATGGATTTTATCGATTTTATGCCATGATATGACTGATTTTATAGAGTCTTTCTAGTGTGTTTTAGGTATTTATACAGGTTTTACAAGCAAAAGGTGTTTTGGAGCAAAAGGAAGCAAAAAGGAAAGAATTGGAGCAATTGTCAGAAAAGGAAAGTGCAGAGCCAGAATTGAAGTCTGGAAGTCAACGGACAATTGCCGACCTAAAGGAAGGGTATAATCGATAAATTACATATCAAATCGAAGCCCCGAGAGTTGAATTTCATTTCCAGTTGGAATCGGATCAAACAGAGTTCTGGAGCGCGAAATATTGTTATTTTACTGAAGAAGATCCATTCTGACGAATTCTACAAGACTGGCCCGTTTAGCTCCAATCAAGCCCGGCTCAAGTTTTAAGGAGGTTATGACCTAATGAAGACCTAAACATCTATAAAAGGAGTCTTAAGAGGCAGAGAGCAGCCAAGAAAATAAGGAGAATCACGAAATTCACAGCCACCAAATATTACTTTGCTTTCTAGATTTCTAGGGTTTTGCTACACTAGCTTTGCTTGAGAGCTTGAAGAGGAAAAGAGATCTGTTCTTCATACCAATATACTGAGTTTGTATCTCTGAACCTCTTTACTTTTATGAAGTTTACTTTGTGCATGAGTTTTCCTATGTGCGAATAGACAACTTGTTAGATCTAGGGTTTTCAATGGTTTTATAGATCTCTAATGCATTCAACAGGATATAATCAATATTCTCTACTTTAATGGTATTAACTACTTTATTCTGATCTGGCCATTTAGAATATTGCTCATAGGAAGAGTTACACCAATACACCATTGGGTAATGATTCCAGAACATGGTTTTTAGTAGGTAATCTCGTCCTTGTACAAACGAGAGTTTGGCTTGGAAGGTTATGAACAATCAGATCTGTTTCATTGCATGAGTTTTCATATAAGGTTTGGAAAGCATCCTTTCTGATATGATGATTAACTCATAGGTATAATATCTCGAGAGATCGGTTATTATATATATTGTCTTCTGTGTTCGTGAATCTATTGATTATTGATTGATTGTTGATCTATATTTCCGGCGATTTCCTTTGGATCTAGGGCCCTTAAACCAATGATGACACATCCGATTTGTTTTAGTCTAATGATATCACTAATGTTACTAATCATGCTTTGCTTTGAAAAGTTCCAAAGTACCAGATCTGCAGTAATCACCTGGTTCCCTGTGGGATCGATAACTTTTCATACTACAAATGTACACTGTGCACTTGCAGTTTTAGGTGAAAACAATTCACGCATCAAGTTTTCTGGCGCCGTTGCCGGGGCCTTTGGTGTGTCCTGCGGATTTTAGGAATTTGTTTGAAGTGTTTTCGTTTCTATGTTTGTTTGCTCGTTGGTTTGTTCCTTTTTCTCTCCTATGTTTCAGGTGCATGCTTGTACCAGCTACTAATACAACTTTAAAGGAGAGGAGATATCAAGTTGCGAACAAAGATACGAAGCCAAAGTCGACCGACTCACCTCCTCTGTCAATCGACTCGTCGATACCGACGACCGACTTACCTCAACAGTCGGCTGACTCAGAGCTGAAAATCGACAAAACGGAGGAGAAGAAGAGGAGATCAGTTTCTAACTCTCAAGCGCCAGAAATTATTCTCAGTACTCATGGAGAGAGAGTGGATGAAGATGGAAATCATTTGGATGCTGGAGGAAATATCCTTCAAATTGAGGCACCAGATGAAGATGAAGAGGAAGAAGAAGTTGGAATACTCATGGATGAACTCAAACCGGCTCAATTTTTCAAAAATCGATCAGCGATCGTGTTGCCACCAATGCATGGACGAAATTTCCATATTGAGATTGGCACAATCGAGATGGTCAGAGATAAGATGTACTATGGGCTGAAACATGAAGATCCTTTTGACCACATTGAAGTATTTGAAGACTCGATTGGGAACATCAACTTTGATGGTGTCTCACATGAGTGGCTTTGTTGCAAACTTTTTCATCATTCATTAGGAGAAGCAGCACTAAGATGGTTGAAGCTACTGGAGCCAGGTTCATTAAAAACGTGGAAGGAGGTAAGAGGTGAGTTCCTGAATCACTTCTTTGACGAGGCGAAATCCGAGGAGATGAGGAGAAAGATAACCATGTTCCAGCAAGTCAATTCTGAGACATTCCATGAAGCTTGGACACGGTACAAGAGGTACCTAAGAGATATTCCTCATCACGGATTCAATGATTCACAAGTTGTCAACATGTTCTTTGGAGGTGTGCATTCAAGGCACCAACACGCACTTGATGTAGCAAATGGAGGAAAGTTTAAGAAGCAGAGTCATATCAATGCGTTGAAACTCATTGAGAGGTATGCCAAGAGCAGCAGCGCTAATGAATTCATGACGGGAGAAGAAGAACAAAGTTTCATCCAAGCACAAAAAATTGCCGAGCTAAAGAGAACGATAGAGAAATTGCTGCTGAAGAAGAAGAAGAAGGCCTACTTTGATGAACAAGTGAATCCAATGGTGAATGTGAGCTATGCTAGAAGAGCTGGGTGTGAAGAACCAAGGAAGCAATATCATGGCAATACCTACTGCGAGTTCAAGGAGGATTACATAACTCCAGCTAGGACACAAGGAGCACAACCACAAGATAATGACACATTTGAGTCCATATGCCCAAAGATTCTTGATGGAGGGAGGAAGAGCAGCAAACAATGCGTTGTTGTCAAGACTAGGAGTGGAAAAATACGTCTCCCAAACTATGGGATTGATCCAGAGACCAAGGAAATCATAGAGCTTGAAGAAAGAAATGAATTTGAAGCTCCTGAAGCCGAGTCGACCGACCTTGAAGAGCAAGTCGACCGACTCGAGGCTGAGAAAAGCGAAGCAAATTTTTGCGAGTATACTGTCGACCGACACAACTCCAGAGTCGACCGACCCATACCCACAGTCGACCGGCCCGACCCAGAAACAACCAAAACTCCACAAAATCTCAAACCGAATGATCAAGAACGTGTCTACATAGACATACCGCCTTATCCCGGAGCTGTTAAGATAAGCAATGATCTGGTTTTGAAGATAAGTTGAACAATATCGATTACCGAATTTCAGGATTTACCATGTGTGAAAATTGTTATCGACCAAGTATTTGCTGATGAGGTTAGTTTCCATGGTGCATTGGAGTTTATTTTCATGAAGTGTACTGAGGTTATTAGGAGCAGAATACCGGAGAAGTTTGAAGGTTCGAGAAGCTTTGCGCTAAGTTGCAGAATTGGCCATAAGACGATTCATTTTGAAGTTTCTGCAACCAAGATCAAGGAGGATGAAGTGTTCGACCCTGGAGAAGAAGAAAAGGTGATAGCTCAACCTAATTTGACTGCGATATTCAAGGATACAATACATGCTATAAAGCATAAAGCTCCACACATCACACTTCAGTCACATCCGACAAGGCTAGGAATCCGATGTTTCTCCATTGGCGCGACCACAAGAAAACATGAAGTCCCGCCCATTCCTACAGCCCACCCTGGTGATATTCCTACATCCTTTGGTGTATCCACTGCGAGCAATACATACAAACCACCATGGATGAGAAGAATTTGGCCAAGAGAAGATGATGAACGAAGCATAAGTGATGATAACAAGCTGAAGGAGACGATGGAAGAAGTTGCAGAGAAGGAGAGACGCTTATCTAAGAAGGAGTCCTATGATGAAGCGCCTGCGATGCTGAAAGAAATTGGAAGAAAACCTAACTTAAGAGACGAGTCGACTGACCCATGCCAAGTCGACCGACGCCAAGAACCACGAGACCAACACTCAGCACCAGCGATCATCACAAGTGATATTTTGCAACCAAATATCCTATGCAAGTCACCCATATCTATCACAGAAGCAGCTAGACCTAGTTTTTGTCACATGAAGAGGGCATCAAAGAATCAACATTCCAAAAGGAGAAGGCGTTCACCAAAGAAGTCAAATTCATTTACTCTTGTTGATGATTCTAGAGGATTCACAACAATGCCCATTGATAGAGCTCACCCTGAAGCTGGAGTCACAATCCACACTGCTACCAACATTCATGATCATGGAGACACCTCACTTGTGTACTCCAATGGACCGAGACCGCCATGACTCGTCTAGTCCACCATAGTCAAGCTATTGACTTTAAACAAGCGCTGAGTGGGAGGCAACCCACTAGGTACATTTTATTTTCATTTTTAGGTGTTTTTGATTTGTTTTCAGGCGAGGAGATTCAGCAAAACTAGACTATACGTTACCCGAGTCGACCGACCTCTCATTAGGGTCGACCGACTTCACCTCAGAGGTACCGCGTTCGATCCTTTTAAATTTCATTTCTTCTCACTTTTGTTACACCGGGATGGTGTAATTTAAGTCTGGAGGGTGTTTATCCACACTAATGAAATTCTTGTTGTTTATCTCATGGTTTTTCGCCAAGTTTTTAGTTTTTATCGACTCATATTAGCCAAGGGACACTAATCACATTTTGTTTCACACTTAAGACCATTGATGCAGGAACCCAGTTAGAGTCTATGACTATTGGAAAACCTTGACATGATTCAATCAACCAGAAAATATCCATATCCTTGAGTCATGAAACCCATGTAAGTCTGAGCTATTGCACTTTCATAACTATATAAGTCAGTCCTCGTTCAATGTCATAATAAGAATGTCTGGATATCTATAGAATTCCACTCTCCCTTATTTAAATGAAAAGAATCCGTTTTTAACTAAAACCTAGTGATGAGGCAGGGGGTAATTCCTTAGGACGCCAACTATTCATCACTAGAAGTTCGGGATCTATGCGGTTAGGAAACTTTCTTGCGATACCATTATGCATTTGAACCTTTGAGAACTTGGTTGACAGCGAGGTTAGAAAAATTTCCTATAATACCACTATTCGCTTAAACCTTGAGAGTTTCAAAAGATAAAGAAATGAATAAGTCTGGGGGAGAGTGAAGTAACTTTTGTGACTTCTTATTATGATATAAAAAAGGGAAGGAACTTGTTCCTTGGGCAGTACTTCTATGGTTTTGAAATAGCTATGATGCTTTGGATTGATTGACTTGTAAATCGTGAGGAATGCATGAAAGATTGTTGAGTTGATAGGGAATGTACATGTTGGTCTTGACTTGATTGGTTCTAGCATTGATAAATTCTTTGCTAATGTGATTTCCCAATGAGTTCCCAAAGTTGTCAACACTTTTCCTAGCAGCCTTGATTATTTGCTTGAGGACAAGCAAAGGTTTAAGTCTGGGGGAGTTTGATGTATCATGGATTTTACCGATTTTATGCCATGATATGACTGGTTTTATAGAGTCTTTCTAGTGTGTTTTAGGTATTTATATAGGTTTTACAAGAAAAAGGTGTTTTGGAGCAAAAGGAAGCAAAAAGGAAAGAATTGGAGCAATTGTCAGAAAAGGAAAGTGCAGAGCCAGAATTGAAGTCTGGAAGTCAATGGACAATTGCCGACCTAAAGGAAGGGTATAATCGATAAATTACATATCAAATCGAAGCCCCGAGAGTTGAATTTCATTTCCAGTTGGAATCAGATCAAACAGAGTTCCGGAGCGCGAGATATTGTTATTTTACTGAAGAAGATCCATTCTGACGAATTCTACAAGACTGGCCCGTTTAGCTCCAATCAAGCCCGGCTCAAGTTTTAAGGAGGTTATGACCTAATGAAGACCTAAACATCTATAAAAGGAGTCTTAAGAGGCAGAGAGCAGCCAAGAAAATAAGGAGAATCACTAAATTCACAGCCACCAAATATTACTTTACTTTCTAGATTTCTAGGGTTTTGCTACACTAGCTTTGCTTGAGAGCTTGAAGAGGAAAAGAGATCTGTTCTTCATACCAATATACTGAGTTTGTATCTCTGAACCTCTTTACTTTTATGAAGTTTACTTTGTGCATGAGTTTTCCTATGTGCGAATAGACAACTTGTTAGATCTAGGGTTTTCAATGGTTTTATAGATCTCTAATGCATTCAACAGGATATAATCAATATTCTCTACTTTAATGGTATTAACTACTTTATTCTGATCTGGCCATTTAGAATATTGCTCATAGGAAGAGTTACACCAATACACCATTGGGTAATGATTCCAGAACATGGTTTTTAGTAGGTAATCTCGTCCTTGCACAAACGAGAGTTTGGCTTGGAAGGTTATGAACAATCAGATCTGTTTCATTGCATGAGTTTTCATATAAGGTTTGGAAAGCATCCTTTCTGATCTGATGATTAACTCATAGGTATAATATCTCGAGAGATCGGTTATTATATATATTGTCTTCTGTGTTCGTGAATCTATTGATTATTGATTGATTGTTGATCTATATTTCCGGCGATTTCCTTTGGATCTAGGGCCCTTAAACCAATGATGACACATCCGATTTGCTTTAGTCTAATGATATCACTAATGTTACTAATCATGCTTTGCTTTGACAAGTTCCAAAGTACTAGATCTGCAGTAATCACCTGGTTCCCTATGAGATCGATAACCTTTCATACTACAAATGTACACTGTGCACTTGCAGTTTTAGGTGAAAACAATTCACGCATCATGGTTCCTTTTGAGTCCGAACTGCGTAGGATAGTGCCAACGTACTTTTTCATTCCCGAGGCTTCTTTTACTTGTTTCTAAAGGAGCTACCCCCCTACCTGGCGCGCCAAATGTTGAGACTGGGTTCAACTTCTAATTATTTGTAATTAGAGGGGTACGTTTTTGGAATAAGTTAAGTAAAAGACAAAAAGAGAAACCTTGGAAAAGAGAACTTTTTATTGATAATATCGGTTACAAGGGTGTTAACTCGGAATGCCGAGTTAACTTTATCAAAGAGAAGTATTAAACCTAGGAAATCTAGTAATTCTTCTCCCTGATTCCGAATGAATTAAATTAGTGAAGGGGGGTGTGTATTTATATATCCTAGTAGTCGGTTATCTAAGCCCATGGGTTAACCTCGGAAAAATGGAATATTCCATTTTTCCAAGATCAGGGAATCTGTGATAAGATTTGATCTTATTCTGTCCGAGCTTAGACTTCGGCTTGGGACGAAGTTCTTAAACCCCCGCTTCAGACACTAAATCCGATCATTCTTCACCGAGTTGTCCCTCGGTCATCTGGGCCAAGGGTTCCAATCCTATTGAAGGAACTTATAATCTGATAAATCATCAGGGAAATGTCGGTAGGGACTAAACCTCAATTATTATCAAACTATTGATAATGGGTGGTAACCCCACCATCAACACTACTTAATCTTTTAACAATAGGAAGAGTGATTGTTGCAGAGACATACAATATCATTTCCTTTTTTTGATGGTCTACTAGCTGTAATTAACAATTAATTATAAACTATTCACAAATTGTCAATCATAAACTTTATGACTTAAATCTCTTTTTAATTGGTAAAGGAGTTGTTAATACTGGATTCAACTTCCAATTATTTGTAATTAGAGGGGTTCGTTTTTTGGGCGTAAATGAAATAAGTAAAATACAATATTCCTCGGAAAAAGAAGTTTTATTAATGATATCGATTACAAGGGTGTTAACTCGGAATGCCGAATTAACTTTATCAAAGAGAAGTATTTAGCCTAAGTTTGCTAGTAATTCTTCTCTCCGATTCTGAATATCGATTCTAGTGAAAGGGGGTATGTATTTATATATCTCTGTAGTCGGTTATATAAGCCCATGGGCTAATCTCGGAAAATGGAAATATTCCATTTTTCTAGAATCAAGGAATATGTGATAAGATTTGATCTTATTCTGTCCGAGCTTAGACTTCAGTTTTGGACGAAGTAGTTTATACCCCCGCTTTGGACACTAAAATCCGACCATTCTTTGTCGAGGTATCCCTCGATCACAAAGGCCGAGGGTTCTAATCCTATTGAAGGGACTTATGACCTAATATGTAATTAGGGAAAGATTGGTAAGGACCGAATCTCAATTATTTTCAAGCTATTTATAAGGGATGCTAATCCCACCATCAACAGTAAGTCCCCCCAGTTCGCCTGAGGATAAACTTAGAGAAGAGTCTGCGAATTTTGAAGTTATGTAGCTTGTCGATAAGTGAAACTCGGTTGTGGATGATTGTGTTCTTCGAAAATCTTGAACGTTCCTTCCCTCCTTTTTTCGTCGATTAATATTGGCAGGAAATGATACGGAAAATGAAGGGTCTGTTTTGTTGCATGTGCTAAATTCTCGGTACTCTCAAACCCTTTCACCTTCCACATGACGTGTCGCTTGTACGTTCTCAAAGCCCTGAATGCATTTTTTGGCGGGAAGATGAAAAAGAATGATCATTAATTGAACCTAGGTTCCCCCAATTATGATTTGAAAATGATGATGTGTCTCATGAAGACGTCGGTTGAGTTTCCATGACCCAAAAAGTCGCAAATCCCTTTAAATAGCCATTATACCTAAAAAAATTGTATCCTCAGGCCTTTAATCTCTCTACTCCTTTAGCGATATTCTCCTAAAAATTTTAAATCCTCCTCCCACATTTATTTCGTAACTCTCCTAGGATGTCGTTTGACAAACAAAACTCTCTCGGTTCCGACTCCGAAACTGATTCATCTTCATCAGGATCCAGCGAATCTTAGCAGAAAACCTTTGAGGACCATGAATCCAATAATTCTCCGGTTAATATCGAAGACGTTTCTTCCGCGGAAAAGAAAAGTCCGATTCCAAACTTGTCAATCCTGGCCAATTCCCCAACGAGGAGTGGTAGTTTGGAAACCATCTCTGGCCAAGTAGTGACAAGTGGGGACGAATTGTCGGAAGACTTCGGAGATTCCTATTTTAAAGAAAGTGACATTGAAACTCTTCGATCTTTTGCTTCAAATCCAGAGGATCTTGATATTCTGGTTCCGAAGATTGGCGATAGACCATGGAATCCTCCAGAGGGATTTATGTGTTTATACCTTCACTTCTTTACCGAAGCTTGTCTTTGGTTTCCAATTCCCTTTCTGATGGTGGAGTTTTGCAAACGCCTGGGAATTGCTTTTACTCAATTGGGGCCTGACACCATCAGACACATGGTTGCCTTCCTAATTCAGACTGGAAGAGCTAACATCGTCGTCCCGTGCTGGAAATTTACAGAGCTCGCCAAACTTGTAGATAACCGAGACGACAAAACTTGGTTTACTATGGTGAAGAAAGCCAGTAAATTGGGTACTGGTTTTACTTCTAATGCTAAAGACTGGCGTACTAACTTCTTTTTCGTTAGGATCAATAAAGCCTCCATTTTTGATCCTAGCTCCAAGGTTATTCAGACGTGGTCGGTTGATGCTTCGACAATTATAAAATCGATCCTTTTTAAAGAGCTTCCCCCAATATTCAAAGGAGAAATGGATCGGATCTATGAACTTAGTCCGTTAAAATTTCCGAAGATTTGTGCTAACTTTATTGACCTAGCTCGGCAACGTTCAAGTATCTTATTCACTTATTTCCTCATTCCTAATGTTCTCTCGTCGTTATTTTTAATACCATTATCTTTTTCTTTTAGGTTACGAAGTTTCGGAGGTTGAATGTCGCTTGGAGAGATCTCCCTCGGATTATGCCAATAAAGCACTTGTCCGAGCACTTTCCAAGAAGTCGAGACCTCAAAAACTACTGAGGGGTGAAAGTGACCCTTTTATTCCTGGCACCTTGTCTCTAAATTCCGGAGCTTTGGAAAAGAAACGCGGAAAAACTATTGCCGTGTCTAGATTTTTGAAGATTAAATCTTCTAGTTCCTCAAAGAAAAGAGCACCTCCTCCAATCATTGGAAGTCCTCTTTCGAAAAAGCGAAAAAGTCAATTGGAAGCCGAGGATGCTCCATTCAGATTTAAATTTAACTCTTCGAAGCTCCTTTCGAAAGACGATGAGAAATGTGTTGAATTTTTCTGGAAGATGGCCAGATGTGAATCTCTGAAACCTACATAACTGCCATTGCCAAAAGCTATGTTCGGGTTTGTTAGTCTACTCTTACTCTTGCTTTCCCTTCCGAAATTTATTATCTGAATCTTTTCCCCCCTCTTTGCCGGAAGCACAAAATACTTTCCTCATTGTTGCTGAATACGAATGTCTCTTGAGAGAAATTCGGAAATTTGCCAAAAACTTCAGAAGAAGAATGAGACTTTGGAGATTGACCGAAATTCTCTTGCTCACCAAGTTGAAGCAATGAGGAAGGAAGCTATCATTGACGGTTCTTCTTTGGCTTAAAAGATAAGATAAAAAAATGGGAGGTGACCGAGAAAGCTCAGGACAAACTGAATTCTATCCAAAAGAACGTCCAAATATGAGAAGATGGACTAACGAAAACCATGAACCTCGGTCAATCCTAGGCTGTCTTCGGGGTACTCAGCGACCTTTCTTCTCAGGGTGTGAATATCCCCGTCAATCTCTTGAAACAAGTGGAAGAGGATGCAAGGGTAGCTGAATAAGAACTGAAGAAATATGAGTTCGCCGAACTTGAACCTGATGCTTTTCATTTTGATGTTTGAAGATTTTTTGTTTTGTTGTTGTGTTATTATTATTATTATTTTTTGAATGTTAAGACTTTATTTTAATGATAAACCTCCGGGTTTTCCAAAATTTTCATTTCTTATGTCTTTACTTTTAACTATTATGCACCCTCTTTCAAGTTCGCACTTAAACTTTTAAAAGAAATTTTCTTCGAATGATCCGTATGTTGGACTTTGAAAGTTCATTTAACAGATCACCGAACATTCATGGGCGAAGCCGAAATTTGAGTTTTGTTCAATGAGAAAATCCTCGACTGTTAACCTCTAATCCGCAGATCCTATTTTATCATATATTTAGATTTTTTGGGTATAGATGTTTTATGTTTATTATAAACATAAGCGAGAATGACCCGACTTTGCATTGTAATTTCTCGGCTCTACTTTATCAAGCTCCAAAATTTTCAGCTGCATTCGGTAAAAAATGTGTAAAGGGACGAGCCCTGTTATCGAGTACTTGATCAACGTACTGATTGTTTAATTGTGTGAATTTTGGTTAAATATAGTTGAGTTACGCGAACTTCATAACTATAGAACCAAAATTTATTATTGATATTGCAACTGAACCTATTAAAAGGCTGCCTACGTACCCTCAGAAGGGATCAAGCCGCACGTAGTTCCGAATCTTTCATCAATTTTTTTTTTTTTTTTTTACATTCTGAACCTCTTTAATCTTAATATCTCATCTCCAGGAGAAGGGAAGGCATGATCTTCTCTCCGAAGATTCTTTTTGAAGAAACTTCTAGCTTCAGATTGATTGCCTCTTACGGAAAAGATCCCTAGTGGAGTTGAGAATTTGAAGCATTGATGATATGTGGAGACTACTCCTTTCATTAAAAACACCCAGGGGGTTCCGAGAATCACGTTGTAAAGAGTCGGTTTTTCTATTACATCGAACTTGACGATCTTGACTGTTCCTCAGACTGCTAATGGAAGTTCCACTGTACCAAGTGTTGGAACGTTCTCACCGCTAAATGCTGTCAGCATCCTGTCTCCCGGTTTAATCTTTGCTTCCTTTGTCCAAAGTTTTTGAAACATATCAATACATATCACGTTTGCCGAGCTTCCAGTATCTATTAGTATTCGGGGAACTAGATAGTCTCCGATTTGTAATTCAACAACTAACGGATCGTTATGAGGAACTTCGACCCCTTCCAAATCATTATTAGTAAAAACGAGTTCCTTTTGAAAAGTCCACTTCGTCGTTGGTTGATTCGGCTTTATTTGATATCCAGACTGTTCTGATGCTTCTGCGGGGAGTGACGAAAAAACATTTGTCCTTCTTTGTTGAGATGAGAAATTAGGTCGAGGAGATTCCTTTTATATACATATTTCCTTTTCGATTCCGATGTTTGTCTTCTTATGTCAACCAAGTACATCTTTCCGGGAATTCGCTCTCTATTAGGTTCTTCTGAAACTTGCTCCAAATATTTACTCAAAAGATACTCCGGCAAGCTACGACATTTTTCTGTATTGTGCCCGTATGCAGCATGATAATCACACCATGCCAAAGGGGCCCTTTCCTTTTTGATTTTGGGTTTCGACCTATCTATTTTGTATAGCCCTAAGTTCTGATTTTGGAGTTCGTCTGTTAAAAACGCAACCCTTGCTTTGGCCTTTTCCTTTCGTTCGTACGCTCGATCGTAATGCTGGCAAGGTTCTTTATATTTTGATTTTGCTTCTTTTCCTCTAGAGGTATTTTTATAATCTTCGGACAGCCGAGCCCGACTTTTGTCCGTCCTGATATATATGTTCGCTTTATAAAAAGAATCCTCCATGGATTGTGGTCGATACGCTGAAAGCTCTTCCCAAACTATTTTTTCATACCAGGTTTTGCCAGTTAATGCGTCGATGACTAGTTTGTCCGGGATATCCAGCTGAGAATACACTGTCTTGAATCTCTTTATGAAGCTCTGAAGAGATTCAGTTGACGCTTGTTTGATAAAGTAAAGATCGGAAATCGTTGCTGGACATTTGAAATTAAACATGTATTGTTTCAAGAATTTATGCCGTAGTTCATGAAAACTCCTGATCGAATTAGATGGAAGATTGGTTATCCAGGCTTGGGCATTTCCACACAAACTTTCCACAAAATGTTGACATTGCTTCTTCTCTTTTTCAGATGAATGGATTTTGGCTTGATTGATTGTGATCATGAATGCCTTAAGAAAAACTTTCGGATCCCCCATCCCGTTATAAGTTGGGAACTCTAATTTTCCTTCTTTAAGCGAATAAGGACCAGCAATTGCTTTTTTAGACGAATCTTCGTCTGAACTTTTGAATATTTGACGAATATGCGGGGTATCGACAGAGGACTTTTGAAGCAAAGTTATCATGTTCTGAATTTCACGATGCAATTCCGCTATCGAATTATCCGTTTTCGAGATTGGATCTCCGCCAGTTGACCTTGTATCACAAATCTTCTCTCGGTTTCTTTGTATCAAACTCCGGTTTTCTTCTATTTCTTCTGAGTTGTTGAGCGTATTTCGTTCTTCCCTTGTTGGTGATGATGATAAACGAATATTCGAAAGTTTATCTGTTTTGTTCACGATTATAATCATGATTTTGAACACTTCTTTCCCTGTGAAACATGGGATTCCCGACTTTTTTTTATCCCGAACTCCGTAATTGCGATCTTGATGGGTTGCTGGTCCCAACGAGTTATTCTTGGTTTTCTTCAAGTTTTAGATATCATTCGCTTAGTTTCTCTGAGGTTTCTCTTTACTTTTTCTCAAACGGTCACCCCTTACCTAGCACACTAAATGTTGATACTGGGTTCAACTTCTAATTATTTGTAATTAGAGGCGTTCATTTTTTGGGCGTAAATTAAATATGTAAAAGACAAGAGATTCCTCGGAAAAAGAAGTTTTATTAATGATATCGATTACAAAGGTGTTAACTCGGAATGCCGAGTTAATTTTATCAAAAAGAAGTATTAATCCTAAGTTTCCTAGTGATTCTTCTCCCCGATTCTGAATATCGATTCTAGTGAAAGGGGGTATGTATTTATATATCTCTGTAGTTGGTTATCTAAGCCCATGGGCTAATCCCGGAAAAATGGATTGTAATAAGATTTGATCTTATTCTGTCCAAGCTTAGACTTCGGCTTTGGACGAATTAGTTTATACGCCCGCTTCGGACACTAAAATCCGACCATTATTTGTCAAGGTATATCTTGGTCATCGGGGCCGAGGGTTCTAATCCTATTGAAGGGACTTATGACCTAATACGTAATTAGAGAAAGATCGATAGGGATCGAATCTCAATTATTGTCAAACTATTGATAAGGGGTGCTAATCCCACCATCAACATGAGTTTCGTTCTCTTTATTCTCACTTGACAATCCCACGAGAATCTCTAGTTTCCTTATTTTTTAGTGGCATACCTCCTGTATAAATTTCATATGATTTAAACAATAATGTGAGAAATATATATTTATAACAAACTATTTAAAATTATTTTAAAACAAATATATATTTTAAAAAAATACTGTTTAGACTTGCTATAGAAAAAAAAAAAAACTATTTAAACTTACATGGTCTCTTGACAACAATAGGTGTGATTGTTGTATGTGTGAGTTTAGATAATGGGTTTTGAGTCCATATATCACTTACTGGATCTTTATATAAGATAAATCAATAATATAAAGTTAGAAGATTTCCATCAAAGTGTAGAATCAAATGATATCTTATTATAAACAAATAATTAACATGAGGGAGATCCATTCGCTGTATTTTCTTTATTTTTTCGTGGCTTACTGATGTATCATGGATTTTACCGGTTTTCTACCATGATACATGTGCTTTTATAGAGTATTTTTAGTGTCTTTTAGGTATTTATAAAGGTTTTTCAAGTAAAATACGTTTTGGAGCAAAAGAAGTTAAAGTGAAGAGAATTGGAGCAAAACTAACAAAAGAGATGCATAGACAAAATCCGAATTCCAGAAGTCTACCAACCATTGACCCACTTACCCGACGATCCAATAAAATAAATAAATTCATAGATAAATAATAAGAAAAGAATTAATGTATGGTTGTAAAATACTAGCATGTGTAAAAATCTAAGTTAGGTAAGTATGCGAAAATAACTTAGTTAGGTAAAACCTAACAAAGACCTTGTAATATCTACTATAAATAAGGGTGTTTGGTGAGCATGTTTTTCAAGCCAAGTGAGTGAGAGTTCTCTAAGTGTCTTCTTGAGTGTTCTTGTAATCCTTTGAGTGTTCTTATATAAATAAAGTTTCCTCTTCTCTTATATATTCAAGTCTCTTATATATTCAAGTCTCTTATAATCACTTATAAATAATCTTCATTGATCCTGTAAAACCTCTTTCGTGGTTGTACCCACTATGTGTCTGTAAATTTGGTATCAGGGCCATGGTAGTCTAAGCCTAGCTACTTATCTTCATTCAGCTTATAGAAAGTATGCTATGTGGTTACCATTTAATGGATCCTCCACATAAGAACTCTAACCAAGCTTAAAAGAAGAATTTAGATGAAAGATTTATGAGATCATAATGCTCGAAGTACCTTGAGGCTTCAAAAGAGAATATTGCATCGATTAATGTAGCTAAAAATCTCATGAATTTATTCTCTATGTTCTTAGCACATAATTGATTAAGAAGAACTGCTTACGGTTTGTTATTTCTTCCGAGGATAGAAATTAAAGCTTGTTGTCTTGGTTTCTGGCCTCATTACACCATGTAAAATATACTTACTTTAAATCCTTTATTCTCTTTTAGAAGATCAACCTCTAGTAAAATAGATTACCTTTATAAAGTCGAATATGTGAGTGATGATAGTAAAATTTCTATTACCCAACTACCACTACTTAATCCATAAAAAGTCTTTACCAAACCAAATTCTACATTCCCTAGAGTTATAAGAAAAGTCTTTGGCCCGAATAGGTATGCCGCCAAAGAGCTTGTTCTGGCCTCACAACTGGAACAACATCTCATCCCAGCCACTGACGCAGAACATATGATTCCTCTCCAGCTACAAGACGGAATGATTCATCACTGGAGATCTCATGGTTACTGTTGATGCAGGGATTCAGCTTTTAATTACTTCTAATTAAAAGGATCCCTTTGCAAATACATCTTATTTAATCGGGAGATTAAATAGTTAGGTTCGTCTCGATGTGCAACCGCTCGGCAAATAACGGAAAGGTCGGCTCCGAGAAAAGGTCCCCCGAAGGGGTCTTCGATTTGTAGCTGAACCCGTAGGCTGCCTACGTACCCTCGAAAGGGATCAAGCCAGACGTAGTTCCGAAGACAGAGGTTTATCCGTGCTAAAGCTCGAGGATTAGATGACTAACTCGGCTAAAAAGCCGAGTTGTTAATTTGGTATTTCTCTCTATTTTCGGTCTCTCTTTGAGTCTAAACCAGATGTCCTTTTGTTCGTGTTCGGGTTTTGAAGCAATCCTGATAACTTTTGTTCGTACTTGCTCTGTTGGGATTTCGCAGTTAGTGACTTTAGCTGATGGCTTCAGCTTCGCGGGTTTTGTGGTAAAAGACTTTCTTCCTTTTTGGTTGCAGCAGAACTTCTCACAATGTTATAGACGAGCTACATCGCAGGAGGCAATTGGATTGAACGAAGTGACTGATAGATGCGCGTGGAGGTCTCGGTTATGACTGGTCTAGAACTGCGTTGAGATTTGAGAAGTAAAGTTTTGTATCTCCTTTGTATTTCTAAAAGCTGATCAAGAAAACTGATCGTATCTCGGTAAAGCTTTTGATTCGGTTTTTCACTGATGCCCTTCTTGGTTTTTCTATCGAATAGTTCGGAGCGACGAGTTTCGGGGAATACGACCGAACGAAAAGATGAAGACTGCGGTGCAGGTTGGTTTCATAACTAACTCGAGGTGTATGAGAGTTGTGGCTCCTAGTCTCTATTCCACCTTTTCTTTTCTTTTCCTTTTTTTTTTTTGAAAACCGGCTTCGGCTCTAATATTTTCGCCTTTTTCTAATTAAATTCAAGGTCCCTAACCGCGATATGTCAATGACGAGCAAGGGATAATAACACCGCTTTGTCATTCTCCACTGTTTATTTGCAGGTACTAGCGCGAATACGACGGGGTAGAAGCTGCTGATGTTTCCGATATTTTATTCCAAAGTAGAAGTTGCTGATGTTTCTGATGGTTTGTTCCGAAATAGAAGTTTCTCCCATAAATCCGAGTAACCACACGACCAAGGCGTTTGTATAATAACCAAAATGATGAAACGCTAAGTCTTTTTCCTCTTTTTTCATCGCTTTTGTGCCAAGCAGACGATGGCCGAACAAGTTCCTTAACCCAGGTGAGCGAATTTTTTTTAGCTTGCTCAGTGCACCAACCTATCCTATATAAACCAATGACCAATAGTCATATCCTCCCCATTCACAAAATTTCATTCGTCCATTATTTCTACCCTGAGCAAATTAAGACGACACATCCTATTTTTTTTATTAATATTTTTTTTTCTGTTTGTTTTTTAAATAGTTTGAATTAGATTTCAATTAGTTTTATTTGTTTATTTTGTTCATTTTTGTTTTTTGTGTGGTTCTCATCATTTATTTGTCCCAGTTTTTTGTTTATTCATGTTGTCCCGAAAGCGAGCGAAATCTGATTCAATCAGTTCCTTTGATACTATTATTAAAAAATGCATCGAAGTTATGTGATTAGTTTATTGATATGATATGTGCGTACAATGGCACATTCCACACGTATGCTATGTTGAGCATTTTTTGTTGTGGTATTTTTTATTTTTTATTTTGTATTGTATTTTTCTGTTTTTAAGTTTGTTCTCTAACATATGAACGAAATCAAAAGAGAAATGTGCGATTTAATCACCGTTGGTTGATTTTTTTTTTTATTGTAACTCATCGTATTTAAGTCATACGTCCATCCACTTCCATTGGAATCTCAATCAGTGGTGGATTGGATCCAAAAAAATGTTAATATTTGGCTCATGATCCAATATTGAATTTTAGATTTTTTTTTCTCTTCTTTTTATTGTTTTGTTATGTTATTTTCTTTTCATTTAAATAACATTGTTTTTCCTTTAATGAAAAAGTAACTTAAAATAATTGAATAGTGATACATTTGCTCTTTCATTCCAATTTACAAATATTCCATTAACTATAGACATTATTATTATATTGCAGATACAAATTGTGGCACTATCATTGAGTTTTTAACTTTTAACCAGAAAATACATTAATTTGAATTTTATTAATTTCTAACCCTAGGAATGGTTTTTCCTCTAGGCAATAAGAATAATTTTGCCTTCTTATTATTTGTATTTTTAAAAAATTAAAATTGTCCTTTTTTTTTTAATAGAAATCATAGCTTATGTAAAATTTAAAAATAACAACTCCATCTAAAAATCTTCTAATGCGATATACTTATTTTACCCGAAGATATTTAGTGGATTTTTAGAAATCGTTTTTAACGGATTTAGTGATTTAGGAAAAAAAAGATGAAAACAAATAACCTTATTTTCAATAGAATATTTTTATCTTGCTTAACAAGAGATCCTATCAAATTATTAAATATCAAATTGGCGTGAAAGAAAAAAAAATCGAAACCGTTTACATATACCTATATATAGATCCAATCGAAGATCTTTTCAATTTTTTTATTTCAAATTAATTATTAATGCAAACCATTGAGTTATTTTAAATTTTACTTGCTACTAAAGTATGAAATCTTCAGCTATTTAAGATGGTTATTTGTTCCTAAAATATGTGGACCAGAAAGATTCGATGACTTTAAATCTTTAAAATGAATAAATAGTTTTCCCAACCCTCACACAAAATATTTAATTTGACTTTTGGTAACAATTTTCTAGCGATTTTTGTATAAATATTCATGGACATAAAATAGACATTCATATAAATGAAATATTTTAGGAAAAAAAAAAGTACTATGTAAAGGATCTTTACTTGACAATATATCCGAATATTCACTATTCTTAAAATATTAGTTTCAATTTAAATTTTATATTAGATTAATTTCAAACTTACGATAATATTTTATCTTATATGACTGAATAAAAAATAAGGAGAAAATACTAACAACGAAGATAAATTTAATTAGATTAGTGATAAATTATAGTGATGGAGAAAGATAATTCAGGAAATGAATTTGAGGAAATATGATGAGAATTAAATTGGGACGGGGCAAGCGGGAACATGAATTCACATACCAAAAAAATTGTAAAAAGTATTAATTTTAAAAATAGGGCGATAATACTAATAACAAAGCTAAATTTAATTAGATTAGTAATAAATTATAGTGATGGAGAAACATGACTTCAAGAAGGGAATTTGCGAAAACATGACTAATTATACTGATTAATTTTTGGAAACGTATAATTCCAATATTGGAAAAAAGTCTCAGAGTTTTCCCGATAAAGAAACGGGATGATAAATTCAAATACTATAAAGTATATAACATAAAGGGGCGGAAATGAGAACTGGAAAGTTAGGAAAATTTGAGCAAGTTTAGAAAAATTTGAGAAGACTTTGAAACATCTCAGAATTTTTTGAAAAATAATATTTCGAGAAACATGACGGGAAATAAGGGGAACTTGACGGGAAAGGATAATTCTGAAAGTGTGGAACGGTAGTAAGAGTATTGCCACACACAGTAGGACACGAGATAGTACACGATAGTTTCTTTACAAAGAATTTACTTTGATTATAAACTCTCTTGATACACTTACAAGTTATATCAAAATGTTCTTTATCCACAAGAACTCGCTCTCTAATCTACCCAAAAACAATCTAAGCTATGTGCTTTTCACTTCGCTCTATAATGTGTTTTTCCCTTACAACTTGTCAAGTGATAACTCTAATCTACCTTCATGTCTTTATCTCACAGGGCAGTTTTCAACCTTTATCTTTCACTGGAGGGCGGCTGAAATACTTTGTTTTTTTATTATTCCTCCCTTTTTTTTATTTCTTGTGTATCTTCTCATGTGCTACTTTGTGTCTCATGAATCATTTGTGACTTTACATTTTAGCCCTTCAGCTCCTTGTACTCCACTCTCAATGAGAAACCTGTACTGAGCCTAAGAGACGACATGAGAGGCAGCTCTTTTCCTTAAATACACACTGAGATTCCATGCTGAGTCTGAGCCTGATATACTTTGCACGCTAGTTCCTGTGTCAGCTCAGCATGCTCAATAAGAGGATGAGTAATCACATATCCCAAGTCCTTTGTAGAAACTTACAAAGCGACTGAGATCCAAAGATTTTAAAAACAACTTAGCCAATTGAGACTCAGAGGCACCATGTTCGATCATTATATTTTTGTCTTCAACTAGCTTTCTTATGACATGGTGTCTTATGTCAATGTGTTGAGTTCTGGATTGTTGTAACGGCTACGATACAATAGTGTTATCCAAAAAGAGGCTGATTGACATAGGCCTTGCTTCAGTAGCCGTAGTCTCATCAAAATTTCTTCCTTCATCTTGTGCTACCAGGTGAACCTTGTTGTGTACTACCACACCATCTACGTCATGACATGGTGCCCAGACATCATTTCTGACACTTTGCTCAAATTCTTCTTTCAACGCCTTGCTCCAGTGATTACCCTTTGATCTTCTATAGTTTCCTTCAACACCCAGACTCTTCACTATCTTGTGTTGAAACTTGAATTGAACCTCTTCCATGTGAAAACCACAGCTCTTATCTTGATGTTCGGAAGCGCTGAGGTACCTGGTGTGGTTCGCTGTGAGGTTTCTCCAAATATAGCAGTTGTTGTTTGGCCGAACCCCTCTCATATTGACATTACCATCTTTGTCAATAACGTCACAACCTACATTTGTAAAGACAACCTTCAATCCCTGATCACATAGCTGACTCACACTTATCAAATTGGATTTTAAGCCATCAACAAAATAGACATCCTTCATTTTGGGGTGTTGGTCATTTGATGTTTTCCCTTTTTCTTTGATATGACCAGTAGACCGACCACCATATCCTTTGACTCCCTTGATCTCCTGAAGATGTTCAAGCTTTCCAGTCATGTGCTTGGAATATCCGCTGTCGAAGTACCATGTTTCTTCCTCTTTGAACAGATCCTCTTGACAAGCCATGTTACACCACTCTTCATATTTCTTGTTGTACCTCATGTTGTAGTGACATCTCCTAGGTCTTACATACTCCTCATCCCAAAATCTTCTAGGGTACTCAGTAGGAATGTCATACCATGATTGAGAACCATACCTAGGCGCAGGATATGTTCTACTGTAATATGGATCCTCATATCTTCTGTAGTATGACCTTTTCTGACGTGCACCTGATATGCTAGAGCGTCGTCGTGTGGTTCTTCGCGAGGTACCCTGTGATTTTATTTGTACATCATGCAAGTGTGTCTTCTTGACCCAACCTCTGTTCCTTCCGTCATAATGTACCTTATTTTTTTGTGTAAGCTTCGCTATACTGGCTCTATACTCAGGACACTTGGCTTTGAAATGCCCAAGGCTTCCACACACAAAACAACTCTCCTTCTTTTTCTGATGAGGCTTCTGGTAAGGTATTTGGTGAGGTACCTTATTCTTCAAAACTTAAAACTTTGAACACACAGCCTGGAAATGCTCAAGACTTCCACACACAAAACAGCTCCTCAGATTAAGCTCTTCGTCGTCTGGTATGTTACCTTGTTGTGTGGCTTCCTATGAGGTAGTTCGTGTAGCTTGTAACTGTTCAGCCTATGCATGATGCATTCCTCCTTTGATGAACTTGATCTTAGGTGTGTTGGATACTCCAGTATATCCTAGACCATAGTTTGATTTCCCATACCTTTGTTGGTTTAGAATATGATCAAGTCCCTTGGTTCCTACCAACATTTTAATCTTCTTGTTCTGCTCCATGAGGTTTCCGTTTAGCTTCATAACCTTGGCACGTTCTACCTCGAGCTCTGCCTCAAGATGATTGATTTGATCAAATTGGTGAGAGTTGAGTCGACTCACTTCCAATGCTTGTCTACACATCTTCTGATACTCTTCTTCTACATCGATGTCAGCATCACTGTCACTCTCATCTTGGCTATTACCAATAGAGTCATTATCTTCAGGTTCTTCAGTTATCCCAGCAAAAGCAACAAAATTACTTATTACCTCATCATCAGTTTCATCTTACTCATCGTCTTCTACACCAAGCATGGATCTTTCTTTCATCCTCTTCTGATCCCCTATGCATTCTTGCTGTGTATGCCCAAAACCATTGCATTCATGACACTTGATTTCTTTTCTCTTGAGAGAGGGACATTCACTCTTGTAGTGACCAATGCCCTTACATTCATGGCACTGTGAGTTACTTCGTGAGGTACTCTTTCCAGCATCACCATATTTCTTGGAGGAATCAAACTTTCTAGATCCCGAGTCATCCCTCTTGAATACTCTATTAAACCTCTTAGCCAGCAATCCCATTGAATTTTGTAGTTCCTCGATTTTTTGAGAATCCTTTGCAGCAACTAAGCTATGCTCTTTTCCTTGACTACCCAAGCAGATTCCATCTCATATGACTTTAGCATACCAACTACCTCACTGTATTTTGTTTCATCTGTGTTGGATGACACATATAGAGCTGTCTTGTACGCTGTGTACTTCTTTGGTAGGCTTCGCAGTAGCTTCTTCACCAACTTCTTTTCTTTGTATTTCTTCCCAAGTAGTTGAGCTTCATTAGCAATATTGCTAATGCGTGCACTGAACTCAGCAACTAACTCGTTTTCCTCCATCTTCATCACCTCGAACTGCGACGCGAGGTAGTCAATCCTGGTTCTCTTCACAGCATATGTTCCTTCATACTCGCTCTGAAGATATCTCATGCATCCTTGGCTGTCTCACAGTTTTGGATGGTTTGGAATTGCTCGGTGTTTACTGCGGCAAAGATGGCTGATAGGGCCCTTGCATTGAACTTGGACATCCGCTTCTCATCATCTGACCATTTAGATTTGAGTTTGAGCACCGTCTTCTCTTCCACCACCTTGGTTGGAGCAGTCCACCCAGTCTCTACGGCCGTCCATGCATCTTCATCAATACTTCTGATGTTTGCCTTCATACGCTGCTTCCAGTGTCCATAATTGTTTTCCTCCAAAACAATCTCTTTGGTCCAGAACTTCTTACCCTTCCCAATTCCTCGAGGATCTTCACCTTCTTCCAATACACTCAAGTGATTGACTCTGATACCAATTGAAAGTGTGGAACGATAATAAGAGTACTGCCACGCACATTAGGACACGAGATAGTACACGATAGTTTCTTTCTAAAGAATTTACTTTGATTAGAAACTCTCTTGATACACTTACAAGCTATATCAAAATGTTCTTTATCCACAAGAACTCGCTCTCTAATCTACCTAAAAACAATCTAAGCTATGTGTTTTTCACTTCGCTCTAGATGTGTTTTTCCCTTACAACTTGTCAAGTGCTGACTCTAATCCACGAGCCAACACTCTTTAAATAACACAGCGATTCCCAACTTTCGTTTTTTGCTTCAATTGGAAATCCTTGACTTCTCCTTAATTTCTGGTTTCCTTTTTGGCTCCATCAATTAAGGATCCTTGATTGCACGTCATATCTTTGATTGCTGTCAATCTCCAATCTCTAGAATCTTTCGATATGATTGGTCTTTGATATCTTCTTGATTGATACTCCTATATCTTCTCACCCCAGTCTCTGGTGTCGCACTCCGTATGCCACTTTCGACTAGTTCACGATCTGGTTCACCCACTGCTTCATGATCTGGTTCACCAATTGACTTGCATTCTCAAATTCGAGTATTGGAAAAAGTCCTGAAATATTCATGATAAAGAAACGGGTTGAGAAATTCGGGTACGAGAAAAGACATAACGGGAAGTGAAGGAATTTGAGTAGGTTTTAAATCTTTTCTAAAATCCTAATGAGTCCTTTTAGCCCTTTAAGATCATGTTGATTGAATCAATTGTTCGGATCTGGATCATACCTGGAGTTTATGAGCAGCGGAAATGATCAGGATGTCGAGGTCAGGAGCGCCTCAGATGCTGCGCCTCTAAAGAAAGTCCACACGTACACATATTGGAAGCGGGATGCTAGTGCCTTTCGAGAACAATTCTCTTGGGATTCAGGAGTCTCTGGTGGCTGTAGAACTAGGTTAGAAACTCTCTAGGTCGTGCCTCTATCTTATATATGGCGACCTAGAAGAATCCCTAGTTAACAGATGGATTAACTGGTTTAAATTAAGTCATTAATTAAACCCGTTATCTTTAATCCGGAGCTGTGTCGACTGACACTAACATGTGTGTCGATCGACACACTCTTAAAAAACTCAATATCAATGTGTAACAATTACACATTGATGAGATCATTACTCTAATAATCATTCCCAGTACTTGTTATCCAGTTTGCTTAGGTGTGTGACCCTATAGGATCATATGATACTATGAGTTTATAAATCATAAGTTATAAGCGGCTTCTAGCAAAGCATTATAACTACCTAGTATCACATGATACTCTTATCTCGACTTCACAACTATACTAGAGTGAATACAAGTATGATCTCCAGGACACATTCCCTTCAATCTCCCACTTGTACTAGAATCAACTTATTCCAATAATCCCTTTGTCTCTATATCTTGACTTAGCATAAGGCAAGAGCTCGTGTCATCCTTATAAAGCCAAATCACGTTTATCGAACTCTGATTTATACTGATAAAGGCAAACAACTGACATTCAGCTTGTTTGAGTGTGGCCACACATTCCCTCAGTACCAAATCTTCGATAGGCCCAGAGATATTTAACTCCCGTTATATAGGAGGGACAAATTCCATCTTGTTCCATCCCCTGTTCCCCACACACTTCATGATATGCCTAATCAATGTCTGAATAGTCACCAGCTACGGCTGACCTTTGACAAGGTCAAAGCAAACCAATTCATATGCAGGAAATCATGATGAACTCAGGTCTAAGGACTATATTCTATAGTCGTTATGAGAAACTCATATGACACTCATATAACAATCTTGTTGAGTTCTCATTAGCGGGTCATATCCGATACCATGTTCACAACACATATATATATGATTGACTTTGATACTCCTATCAATGACACCATGAAACTTGGTCATCAGTCACATCCCATACTAGTCTCACGCGGTTATTAATGTCCCAATTTAATAACCTTCGACCAGAGACCTCAGTAATTTATGACATTTATCGCTTATAGGGTTCCATGATCAAATCACATATTTGATGACTTATAAGAATGCCTTAAATTATTTTAGGACTATTATTTAATTAATTAATTGCACAATTAAACAATACTGAAACAATTTTATTAAATAACACATAACCAAAGTATGTTTACATGAACATCAAAACAAAATAAATAACTCCCACTCAAATTAAGATTACTGCTCGAGAAATCTAATTCCTATTGCCGCAGCATGACTCTCATGCTTGGGCCATGGGAGTGGCTTAGTCAGAGGATCAGCAACATTCTCGTCCGTCGGGACTCTGCTGATCTTCATATCTCCTCTCTCAATGATATCTCGTATCAGATGATATCTTCTCTCGATGTGTTTGGATTTCTTGTGTGATCTGGGTTCCTTCGCTTGAGCTATAGCTCCATTATTATCACACAACAACGCCACAGGCCCAGAACTGCTAGGAATCCCACCAAGTTCAGTAATGAACTTCCTAATCCAAACAGCTTCCTTTGCCGCTTATGAAGCAGCAATGTACTCAGCTTCTATCGTGGAATCCGCTACAGTGCTCTGCTTGGAACTCTTCCAACTGACTGCACCGCCATTTAGATAGAAGACGTAACCAGATTGAGATCGGAAATCGTCTTTGTCCGTCTGAAAACTAGCGTCGGTGTATCCACTTACCACAAGCTCATCACATCCTCCGTATACCAAGAACTTATCCTTAGTATTTCTCAAATACTTCAGGATATTCTTGACGACGGTCCAGTGACTTTTACCGGGATCTGACTGGTATCAACTCGTCATGCTCAAAGCACAAGTGACGTCTGGTCGTGTACATAGCATGTCATACATAATAGATCCTATCGCAGAGGCATAAGGAATCCTACTCATGCGCTCTCGCTCAGCAGGTGTCGAAGGACACTACTTCTTGCTGAGAGTGATGCCATGTGACATCAGAAGCAAGCCTTTCTTGGAATCATGCATATTGGACCTGTGTAAGACCTTATCAATATAAGTATCCTGACACAGTCCAATTAGCCTCTTCGATCTATCTCTATAGATCCTTATTCCAAGAATATACGTGGCGTCTCCCATATCCTTCATCGAGAAACAACTTCCAAGCCAAGTCTTAACAGACTGAAGCAACGAAATATCATTTCCGAGAAGTAATATGTCATTTACATACAGTACTAGAAAAGCAACTGCGCTCCCACTAGTCTTCTTGTAAACGCATTGTTCCTCTTCGTTCCTGATGAAACCAAATTCTTTAATAGCTTCATCAAAACGAAGATTCCAACTCCGAGATGCTTGCTTCAATCCATAAATGGATCGATGAAGCTTGCATACTTTCCTAGGGTTATTGGGATCTACAAAACCCTTAGGTTGTGTCATATACACATCTTCTTCCAGAATCCCATTCAGGAAGGAACACCATGCACTTGTTTGAAACCTTTTGCCACCAATCTAGCTTTGTACATTTGTACATTACCATCCACGTCAATCTTCTTCTTGAAGACTCATTTACACTCAATGGCTTTTGCACCATCGGGTAAATCTTCCAAAGACCAAACTTTGTTGATTGACATGGACTCCATTTCGGATTCACTGGCCTTAAACCATTTTTCGGAGTCAGGGCCCAACATTGCTTCTTCGAAATTCGCAGGTTCGTCACTATCAACGATCAACATATCAAGACAGTTAGTCACGAGAAATCCATATCTTTCGACTTCATTACGAACTCTTCCGGATCTGCGAACTTCAGGCACCACAGGTATCGGTTCTACAATTTCTTGTGGATCCGACGGCTGCTCTACCTCATCAGGTTGAACATCATCCTGTGATTCTCGAATTTCTTCGAGTTGTACTTTACTCCCACTTTTCTTCTTGGAGAGAAATTCTCTCTCAAGAAAGACACAGTTCCGAGCAACAAATACTTTGTTCTCGGATTGGTTGTAAAAGTAATATGCCTTAGTTTCCTTAGGATAACCAACGAAGTAGCACTTATCAGATTTGGGAGCAAGCTTATCGGATATCAATCGCTTGACATAAGCTTCGCAACCCCAGATTTTAAGAAAAGACAGACTTGGAACCTTTCCAGTCCACATCTCATATGGAGTCTTTTCAACTGATTTTGTTGGAACTCTATTTATCGTAAACGCAGACGTTTCAAGAGCATATCCCCATAAGAAAAACGGTAGATTCACATGACTCATCATCAATCGAACCATATCCAATAAAGTCCGATTCCTCCTCTCAGACACACCGTTCCATTGGTGGTGTTCCAGGAGGAGTGAGTTGTGAAAGGATTCCACAATCTCTAAGATGATCATCGAACTCTTGGCTCAAGTACTCACCTCCATAATCAGATCTAAGAGCTTTGATTCTTTTTGCCAAGTTGGTTATGTACTTCATTCTGGAACTCCTTGAACCTTTCGAAGGATTCCGACTTATGTCTCTTAAGATAGACATAGCCATATCTACTGAGATCATCAGTAAATGTGATGAAGTACTTAAAGTTTCCTCTTGCACTAATGCTCATTGGACCACACACATCTGTATGTATGGCCCAACAAATCACTGGCCCTTTCGTTAAACATGTTGAAAGAGGCCTTTGTCATTCTGCCCAATAAGCAGGATTCACACTTCTCAAATGATTCATAATCAAATGAGTCTAAAAGCCCATCCGATGGAGCTTTTGAATCCTCTTCTCATTGATGTGGCCCAAACGACAGTGCCAGAGAAAACTTGGGTTTGAGTCATTTGTTTTAAACCGTTTGTTATCTATCTTATAAACAAGCATTGATTGGTTGAAAATATAAAGCCCATTCTCTAATGTGGCGCTACCATAAAATATATTATCTCGAATAAAAGAGCAACACTTGTTCTTAATCGAAAATTCAAAATCATTCATGTCCAAAACAGAATGATAACGGTAAAAGAGCAACAGTTGTTCTTATCGCGCTTTGGCTTGGAAGACGACTCAGGTTTGTCCCGGTTATCGACCTGGACAGCCTTGCTCTTACCCTTGCCCTTAGCGGGTTTCTTAAACCCTTTACCCTTTTGTACCATAAGTACATCAGGAGCAGCCTTCTTGATATTGGGCTCTACCGTCTTGAGCATGCCATGCAGCTCAGTCAGAGACTTCGTCATGTCATTCATATTATAGCTCATGATAAACTGATCGAAGCCAGACGGCAGAGATTGTAGGATGATGTCCGTAGCCAACTCTTGGCTAAGGGGAGAATCCAGTTGAGCTAGGTTATCTATATAACCCATCATCTTAATGACATGGGGGCTCACTGGACTGTCCTTTGACAGCTTACACTCGATGAGAGATTTAACCGTCTGGTATCTCTCAGTGCGAGCTTGCTCCTCAAACATAGATTTCAGGGTTGTGATTATCTCGATCGGTGACCCCGCGTTCTCAAACTGTTTCTGCAGTTCCGAGTTCATCGTGGCCAACATCAGACAAATTACATTTGTCACATCATCCGAATGCTTTTCCCACTTGTCCTTATCAACAATAGGAGCATTGGATCTAGGGTTTTCAGGAAGAGGTTTCTCAAGAACATATTCTTTCTTCTCATATCTAAGAACGATTCTTATGTTCCGATACCATTCCAAGAAGTTGGATCCTTTCAACTTTTCCTTCTCAAGAACGGATCTCAACGTGAATGAGTTTGAGTTGTTGTTTTTATTCATAGCTGAATCAAGAAAAGAGAGTTTAATCAGTTTTGATGTTCAAGGAATGAGAAATCTTAACAATTAAGATAACTTGCATTATGTTCAAAATTAATTTTTCCTCAAGTTGAACATAATAATCCAAGATCCATATTTCACTGAGATTTGAGTGAGCTTTGGCTCATTGCCCAAACTTCAGTTATTTAAGTGAGCAACTCTTTGCTGATCATATCCAATATGACTCTTGGTCTTGGATTGATATCCTATATCAAACCCAATCTTATGTCTCTGGGCCCAAAACTTTTGATAGCCCATTCAAGCAAACCAATCTTCGAGTCATGTGGTAACGATTACCACCTGCCTTACTCGTGTAATTGTGAATGCCTTGCTTTGGCAAGCCCATCACACAACAAAACAAGACCCGACAATTGACAAGATTTGGAAAGACATCAAAGATGCTTGATATTTTGTTTGAGGAAGGAACATTGATCTTAAAACATATCAATTATATGTTTAAGAAAGACTAGATTTAATTCGAAAAGTTTTAATCTAATTAAAGTTGATTTAAATCTAGAGCGTTGAATCTAATTCAGACTATAAGACACTTAAACCGGTTCAATCACGGTTAAACCATTTAACCCGATTAAACCGATCAATTTTGATTCAATCCAATTGAACCGGTGTCGGTTTGTGTTTGTGTCGATCGACACGTAGTTGTGTCGGTCGACACGAGCTAATCGGTTTGAAACCGCGATGAAATCGACCAAACCAAATTAGACCGATCATACCAATCCGGTTCAATCCAATTGAACCGATGGAGATCGACACGTGTCGACCGACACGAACAGTGTGTCGATCGACAGAGGCGATTTCTTGGAATATCGATCATTTGATCGACACTTAACCGTTTTACTCTGCTTTAAGGATTGTGTCGATTGACACACGCTTTCTGTCGGTCGACATAGCCATGCAGAAACCCTAGTTTTTGAAAATTTTCGAAAACCGCCGTTTCGCGAATCAACAGGCTGTGTCGATCGACACACGCTTTGTGTCGGTCGACACGCCTTTCACAGAAATCCTAATTTTTCAGTTTTTCAAAACAACTTTGCATCCAAATGATCTAACATGCATCCTATATGAATTTTATGAATCAAATTCGAATTCAAAACATTTAGACATCATTTTACAGATTGAATTACAACATATGGCTTTGATACCACTGAAGGAATTTGAGTAGGTTTTAAATATTTTCTAAAATCCTAATGATTCCTTTTAGCCCTTTAAGATCATGTTGATTGATTCAGTAGTTCGGATCTCGATCATACCTGGAGTTTATGAGCAGCGGAAATGATCAGGATGTCGAGATCAGGATCGCCTCAGATGTTGCGCCTCTACAGAAAGTCCACACGCACACAAACTGGAAGCGGGATGCTAGTGCCTTTCGAGAACAATTCTCTTGGGATTCAGGAGTCTCTGGTGGCTGTAGAACTAGGTTAGAAACTCTCTAGGTCGTGCCTCTATCTTATATATGGTGACCTAGAAGAATCCCTAGTTAACCGATGGATTAACCGGTTTAAATTAAGTCATTAATTAAACCCGGTATCTTTAATCCGGAGCTATGTCGACCGACACTAACATGTGTGTCGATCGACACACTCTTAAAAAACTCGATATCAATGTGTAACAATTACACATTGATGAGATCATTACTCTAATAATCATTCTCAGTACTTGTTATCCAGTTTGCTTAGGTGTGTGACCCTATAGGATCATATGATACTAGAAATGAGTTTATAACTCATAAGTTATAAGCGGCTTCTAGCAAAGCATTATAACTACTTAGTATCACATGATAGTCTTATCTCGACTTCACAACTATACTAGAGTGAATACAAGTATGATCTCCAGGACACATTCCCTTCAGGAAGGTGACATGAACGAGAACCAGAGTATGGGGTATAATTTGAAAATTTCGAAGCATCTCGATAATTTTTGAATAGTGATATTTTTGGAAACATGAAGGGAAATAAGGGGAACGAGACGGGAACGTATAATTAGAATATTGAAAAACTTCCGAGTATGGGGTATAAAGTGACGGGATGAGAAATTAGGGTACAGAAAACAACATAACGGGTAGGGGACGAGAACCGGACATTTTGACGGTTTTAGGAAAATTTTAGAATTTTCGGAACATCTTGATAGTTTTTGAATAATAATATTCTGGGAAACATGACGGGAAATAAGGAGAACAGAATGGGCAAGGATAATTCGAGTATTGGAAAAAAAAGTCCCGAAGTATTCCCCATAAAAGACATAACAGAAAGGGGACATGAACGGGAACCACAGAATCTGAGAAATTTCGTCAATTTTAGAAAAAAGGTTGGGAAATTTCAAAGCACCTATGTAAATTTTGAATAATAATATTTTTGGAAACATGAAGGGGAACAGGACCGGAACGTATAATTCGAATATTGAAAAAGTCTCGAGTATTCCCTATAAAGCGACGGGATGAGAAACTAGGGTACGTGAAACGACATAACGGGTAGGGGACGAGAACCGGAAATTTCGGCTTTAGAAAAATTTGGAAATTTTCGAAACTTCTTAATAATTTTTGAATAATAATTTTCTGGGAAACATGACGGAAAATAAGGAAAACGGGGCGGGTAAGGATAATTCGAGTATCGGAAAAAAAGTCTTGAAGTATTCTCGATAAAGAAACATGATGAGAAACTCGGTACGAGGAAAGACATAACAAAAAAGAGACATGAACGAGAAGAATAAATTTTGAGAAATTTCGGGAATTATAGAAAAATGTTGGGAAATTTCAAAGCACCTTAGTTATTTTTGAATAATAATATTCTGGAAAACATGACGGAAAATAAGGGGAATAGGACGGGAACATATAATTCGAATATTGGAAAAAGTCTCGAGAGAGGTAAGCCTCAGAAGACTACAAGTCGTAGTTTTCAAAGAGATTTTTCATAAACTCCGTCAAAACGTACAAGGTATGTTTTTCCACTTATATTTATTTTTCCTCTTTTTGCTTTGTTATACATGTTTAATCGTCTTGACGAAAATATTACTAATTATGAGTAATAATTTTCCCGTATGTGATAATGTTGACGCATGAGATCTTTAAGATGAAAGGGTATTTTGACGAATATAAGCCAATGTTTCATGTCTTCGTAAATGTTTGATGTGGTGAGCGATACTATTTTTCAATCAATTCTCACATCTTACGTATCATAAAATTATTAACATATTTTCTTTCTGTTTCTTTTAGGTTTTTTTCATTCAAGCATGAGTAATTTGTTTAAGTTTACCAAACTTCATTTTGTTTTATTTATTTCGATCCTTCAAACTTATGTTCCTACTATGCTTTGAAGTTGTCTTCTCTTTTCAATCGAACCAAAATAAGTCATTGCTTGGTAACGAATTCTCCATTCCAATCCGTGCGATCAGTTCCATCAAACATGTTTCCTTTCAACGATAAAATAATATAAAGAGTTCACACACCAAATAAAATATTCCAACAAAAATAAAAAATCGTTAAACAAACAATCCCACGCATATCGCGCGGATCAAAATCTAGACAAGGATAATTCGAGTATTGGAAAAAAAAGTCCCGAAGTATTCCCCATAAAAGACATAACAGAAAGGGGATATGAACGGAAACCAGTGAATCTGAGAAATTTCGTCAATTTTAGAAAAAAAGGTTGGGAAATTTCAGAGCACCTATGTAAATTTTGAATAATAATATTTTAAAAAAACATGAAGGGAAATAAGGGAACGGGACCGGAACGTATAATTCGAATATTGAAAAAGTCTCGATTATTCCCTATAAAGTGAAGGGATGAGAAACTAGGGTACGTGAAATGACATAACGGGTAGGGGACGAGAACCAGAAATTTTGGCTTTAGGAAAATTTGGGAATTTTCGGAACATCTTAATAATTTTCTGAAAGGAATGTCCTGGATATCATACTTGTATTCACTCTAATATAGTTGTGAAGTCGAGATAAGACTATCATGCGATGCTGGGTAGTTATAATGCTTTGCTAGAAGCCGCTTATAACTTATGAGTTATGAACTTATTACTAGTATCATATGATCCTACAGCGTCACACACCTAAGCAAACTGGATAAACAATATTGGGATTGATCATTAATGTAATGATCAAGTTGATGTATATTTGATATACATCATTATGTGTTTCTACGGAGTGTGTCGACCGACACAAGTAGTTGTGTCGATCGACACAAGACTAAAATCAGACCGACTGGTTTGATTAATGATTTAATTAATCATCGGTTTAGCCCGGTTATTAATTAGGTTTTCGTGGTCCCTAAATAAGATAGAGAGGCACGAAGTTTTGAGTCTAACTCTAATCCGCAGCCGTCTTACAAACACAGAATCCCGAGAGCTCTTCCGGCACTAGTATCCCGATGATCTAGTTTGTGTGCGTGTGGACTTTCAGTAGAGGCGCAGCATCTGAGGCACTATTGATCTCGATATCCTGATCATCTTCCACTACTCATAAACTCCAGGTATACGCGAGATCCGTATAATAGATTCAATAAACATGATTCAAGGGCTAGAATTTGTCATTAGGGTTTTAGAAGAAGTTTTAAAACCTACACAAATTCCTTCATTTTTGAATAATAATTTTTCAGGAAACATGACGGAAAATAAGGAGAACGGGACGGGTAAGGATAATTCGAGAATTGGAAAAAAAAAGTCTCGAAGTATTCCCGATAAAATGAGAAACTATGTACGAGAAAAGACATAACAAAAAGGAGACATGAACGAGAACCATAAATTTTGAGAAATTTCGGCAATTTTAGAAAACGGTTTAGAAATTTCGGAGCACCTCGGTTATTTTTGAATAATAATATTCTGGAAAACATGACGGGAAATAGGGGGAACAGGACGGGAACATATAACTCGAATATTGGAAAAAGTCTCGAGAATGGTAAGCCTCAAAAGACTACAAAAAACGTTGTCTTCAGAGAGATTTTTCATAAACTTCGTCAAAACGTACAAGGTATGTTTTTCCACTTAAGGTATGTACAAGATAAGTCAATGTTTCATGTGTTCGTAAACGTTTTATGTGGTGAGCGATACTATTTTTTAGTCAATTATCACATCTTACCTATCAAAAAATTATTAACATATTTTATTTCTGTTTTTTTTTCAGGTTTCTTTCATTGAAGCATGAGTAATTTGTTTAAGTTTACCAAACTTCATTTTGTTTTATTTATTTTGATCCTTCAAACTTATGTTCCTACTATGCTTTGAAGTTGTCTTTTTTTCAATCGAACCAAAATAAGTCATTGCTTGGTAACAAATTTTTCTTTCTAACTCCCGCGATCCGTTCCACCAAATATGTTTCTTTTAAACGATAAAAAAACATAAAGAAAAATAAAAAATCGTTAAACAAATAATCCCGCGCGTTTCGCGCAGGTCAAAATCTAGTTTCTAATTAAAAGGATCCATTTTCAAATACATCTTATTTAATCGGGAGATTAAATAGTTAGGTTCGTCTCGATGTGCAACTGCTCGGCAAATAACGGAAAGGTCGGCTCCGATAAAAGGTCCCCCGAAGGGGTCTTTGATTTCTAGCTGAACCCGAAGGCTGCCTAAGTACCCTCGAAAGGGATCAAGCCAGACGTAGTTCCGAAGACAGAGGTTTATCCGTGCTAAAGCTCGAGGATTAGATGACTAACTCGGCTAAAAAGCCGAGTTGTTAATTTGGTATTTCTCTCTCTATTTTTCTCTCTATTTTCGGTCTCTCTTTGAGTCTAAAATCTATATTTCAGGATTCCTTTTTTAGGAGGAGGAGGTCTTCCTTTTATAAGGGAAGATAGACGGTCTATTTAGACCCAATAACCTAATAACAAGGAATATTTCCTTATTCCCCCAAAATTAAGGAATATTTCCTTATTCCCTCAAAAATAAGGAAAATTTCTTTATTTCTGAGAAATAAGGAATATTTTCTTATTTCCGAGGACTGAAGGATATGATTAAGATTAAAGTTTATCTCATTTAGTTCGGCTTGCAAGGCCGAAGGAAATAAGGAGTACCCCTATTTCGGGTTTATGACCCGAAGTCGGCTCATAGCTAAATTGGAATGACTAAATCCTAATTAATTATGAGCTGTTTATAAGGGGTGCTAATCCCACCATCAAAAGTTACACACATTTTCACTATGGAGCAATAAGAGTAGCCTTAACCCTTCATGGAAAGAAAGGTCTACTAGTAGTGATATGAGCATGGCCAGCAAGGAACCTCAAGCAAAGGAGCACCTAGAACCAAAGGAGGAAGAAGCCAATGAAGAAGCTAAGGAGCAGCTAGAACCTGCGGATAATGGAGAATAAACTCTGCAGATCTTTAATGACCCCATTATCTGATCCAAGCAAGCCAAACTTAAGACAACACTACAGCACATTCTCAACACCATTCATGCCAGTTTAGTGTGTGCTAATTCAACCACATTGGATATGATTCAAGCCAGCTAAACCTCCCCAAGAGAGGTGCCTTGGATTGTACTCTTTTCCCTATTCTTAGTTTTGTCCCAATGGGTTTTCTAAGATAGGTTTTTAATGAGGCAAGCCCAAGGTATTTTATCACAGCCTCTTGGTGAATCAAGGCTCATTCTATCTCAGTCATGCACGAAATTGGAGTCAAATATACATTTAATATTGTGTTTAAGTCTTAGTCTTCTTTATTAATCTCTTTGCATTTCCCTAGTCTTTCATAATTGTCTTGGTGGAATCCTGATGCATGAATTGTTTTCACCTAAACTAACAGCAAGTGCACAGTGTACATTTGTAGTATGAAAGGTTATCGATCCCACAGGGAACCAGGTGATTACTGCATATCTGGTATTTTGGAACTTGTCAAAGCAAAGCATGATTAGTAACATTAGTGATATCATTAGACTAAAGCAAATCGGATGTGTCATCATTGGTTTAAGGGCGCTAGATCCAAAGGAAATTGCAGGAAATATAGATCAACAATCAATCAATAATCAATAGATTCACGAACACAGAAGACGATATGTATAATAACCGATCTCTCGAGAATCTTATACCTATGAGTTAATCATTAGATCAGAAAGGATGCTTTCCAAACCTTATATGAAAACTCATGAAATGAAACAAATCTGATTGTTCATAACCTTCCAAGCCAAACTCTCGTTTGTACAAGGACGAGGTTACCTACTAAAAACCATGTTCTGGAATCATTACCCAATGGTGTATTGGTGTAACTCTTCCTATGAGCAATATTCTAAATGACCAGATCAGAATAAAGTAGTTAATACCATTAAAGTAGAGAATATTGATTATATCCTGTTGAATGCATTAAAGATCTATAAACCATTGAAAACCCTAGATCTAACAAGTTGTTTACTCGCACATAGGAAAACTCATGCACAAAGTAAACTTCATAAAAGTAAAGTGGTTCAGAGATACAAACTCAGTATATTGGTATGAAGAACAGATCTCTTTTCCCCTTCAAGCTCTCAAGTAAGGCTAGTGTAGCAAAACCCTAGAAATCTAGAAAGCAAAGTAATATTTGGTGGCTGTGATTGGTGATTCTCTTGTGATTTGTGATGGCTGCTCTCTGACTCTTAAGACTCCTTTTATAGATGTTTAGGTCTTCATTAAGTCATAACCTCCTTAAAACTTGAATCGAGTTTGATTGGAGCTAAACGGGTCAGTCTTGTAAAATTCGTCAAAATGGATCTTCTTCAGTAAAATAACAATATCTCGCTCTCCAGAATTCCGTTTGATCCGATTCCAATTGGAAATGAAAGTCAACTCTCGGGGCTTCGATTTGAAATATAATTTGTCTATTATACCCTTCCTGTAGGTCGGTCAAACATCCGTTGACTTCCAGACTTCAATTCTGGCTCTGCACTTTCCTTTTCTGACAATTGCTCCAATTCTTTCCTTTTTGCTTCCTTTTGTTTCCTTTTGCTCCAAAACACCTTTTGCTTGTAAAACCTGTATAAATACCCAAAAAAAACTAGAAAGACTCTATAAAACCAGTCATATCATGGCATAAAATTGGTAAAATCCATGATACATCAAATCCCAGTAGTCATTTTTGATTCCTATGCACCTCTAGACTACTATAAGTAGTCTCTTGTATTCACCTTTCTAAATCATCAAAAATTTTAATATCAAATGATCTTCTTAAACTCGTTTGATCATCCTCTTGAACAAGGAATTTTGGAACACTTTCCCATTCCTCTCAAGAGTCGAAAGTCTAAGGGAATCTTCGCACCCCTTGGAAGTTTCACTTCAATTCTCCTCTTTTCCATCTTGTCTGGCCTTTGCTATTCACACAGAGCAAGTAGATAGTCCAAGGATCTTCCACCATCCTTTAGAAGTATCACTCATTCCATCCTTGTCTCGGATCCATCCACTTCAAGTTTCACAAATCCGCAACTTTCACCATCATTACTTCACTTCCGCAACCTTGATCTTCACACCATCACTTGCACAGCCTCTTGGAGTCGTTCAGGGACTAGATCCTACCTAGGATCACATTAAGTTGTATCAGAGCCCACTACAAACCAGGTTGTAACTCTTCAACTCATTCGCACCTCTTCACCTTTTTGCAAAAATGTTTTGAGACTTTTCACCTTCCATTTTTTGATTTTGTTTTGAATATTTATGGGTTTAATTCTTGCTTAAACTTGAATTTAGAGCTTATAAGAACCTGGAAAATCAGCTTGAAATTTTTTTTTCGTTAGATTCACTCTTTTCAAAACCGGAATTTCAAAGGTCTAGAACATGTTTTGCTAGGGTTTATCTTTGTTCTTGTGTCTGGGAATTGATGTTTCAAGTTTTGTGTTTTCTTTTGAACATTTTACTTGTTTAGTTGTCTCAATCTTTCAGGTACCATGGTGGGAACATACCACAATAGAAAAGAATCCTCAAACTCTATCAACCAACAACTCATGGATTCCTTTAAGGCTATGATGGACGAGAGTATGGAAACCATGAGGGCTGAGATAGAACGATCCATCAATGATAGACTTAGGAGAAATCATCTACCCTCTGATACTGAGCATTATAATAGTCACTCATCTAGGTCACACCAAACTAGAAGGAAAAGGCCTCAAGATGATCGAATGCCTAGAAACCCCCAAACAAACACCCGCGATCCTTTAGCTGGCCTTAAGATCAAATCCCCTCTTTCCATGGAACCAATGACCTTGAGGAGTACCTAGAGTGGGAAAAGAAGATAGAAATAGTCTTTGAATGTAGGGAATACACTCAGGATAGCAAGGTTAGAGTAGCACCAACCGCTTTTAAAGATTATGCCTTAAGTTGTTGGGATCAATTAGTTACTTCTAAGAGAAGGGTTGAAGATTTACCTATAGATTCGTGGAACAAAATGAAAATCATCATGAGGAGAAGGTTTATACCTAGTCAATACCATATGGAACTTCACCTTAAGCTTAGGAACCTATATCAAGGATCTAGAACCGTAGAGGAGTACTTTAAGGAGATGGAAACCTTGTTGCTTAGGGCTTACATTCAAGAGGATAGTGAAGCCACTATGGATAGGTTTATGGGCGGTCTCAATAGAGAAATCATGGATAGGCTAGAGGTTAATCATTATGTAGAGCTAGAAGAGCTTCTCCATAAAGCCATAGTGTTTGAGAAACAAATTAAGAGAAAGAACCCCAAATCCGGAGTTAGTTCAAATAGGTCTAGCCAATCTAAGGAGGATAATTCTAGTAAAGATTACAAGCCTTTTACTAAACCTAAGGTAGAAGATTAAAAACTTAAGGGTATAGATATGGGTTCTAGCACCAAAACTAGGGAAATTCAGTGTTTTAAGTGTAAGGGTTTTGGTAACTACTCTAGGGAATGTACCAATAAGAGAGCCATAGTTATTAGGCTAATGGTGAGGTAGAATCAGAGGATGACCATTCGGATGTTGAGTCCTTGGAAGAAAATGTAGACATAACCCATGCTAGACAACTCTTAGTCACTAGGAGAACTCTAAACTTACAAACTAGAACAAAGAATAATGAGCAAAGAGAGAACCTATTTCATACTCGCTGTCTAGTGAAGAGTAAGATCTGTAATTTAATGATAGATGGGGGTAGCTGTACCAATATAGCTAGTGAGATTATGGTAGAGAAGTTAGGACTTGAGATTATTAAGAGGTCTAAACCCTATAAGTTGCAATGGCTTAATGATGAGGGTGAGCTAGAAGTAGAAAACCAGGTCTTAGTTCCTTTGTCCATAGGCAAATATGAAGTTGAGGTTTTGTGTGATGTTTTATCCATGGATGCTGGTCACATCTTGTTAGGTAGACCTTGGCAATCAGATAGAAGGGTTATTCATGATGGTTTTACTAATAGATACTCATTTGAGTTTTAGGAAAAAAAACATATTCTAGTGACATTAACCCCCTATGTAGTCCATCTAGATCAGTTAGCTATGAAAAAGAACAAAGCCAAAGCTACCTCTACAGTCGATCATTCCACCAAACTCCTTATCAAATGACTAGGAACATGCAGTTCACTTATTTGCCCAGCTTCTAAACCATGCAAACCACCTGACCTTACTTCAAAAGGAACAATTATCACAGCTGAGCCAACCCAACATCTTCTTCTTGGTACAAAGATAAGTGAAACTCGGACCTTGATTCAATATTGGCAAACTTTCTTAATAAGTCATAGTTTCAAACTCAATGCTTTTAAGTTTTCTACTTCATGTTATCATGTATAATACAATTTTCTTTGCCAAAAGGGATTAATGCAGGTTCCAAGGAGAATCTTGAGGAGTTGCTTGCTGAGGAAGACCTTATTACACCCAACTTGCATGTCGATGGCACCACCACACCAGCAGCCAAACAACCGGTTATCTTTGATCCAAGAACAGTCATTGAGACATTTCTCATGAGAAATGTAAGGTAATTATTTTGGCTGATACAATAATTTCAAAGTATGCATCTCTTCTTAACCCTAATGGTAAGTTGCTAGAATTTGAACACATTAAAATGTTTTACCATTCAAATGATGACTTTAAGAATGTGTTTCCATTTCGTGAAGAATTTGAGCATAAGAAATTCTTTAGGCATGGAGGTTTTAAGTTCGATAAAAGTAAATTATGTGAGCCTAGTTGTTCTTTGCTGAATTCTATTTTAATGAGTATTGATAAATTCACTAGAGCTACTAATACTTCGAGTGTTGCTGAACTGTTCTTTGGAGAAGTTGTTTACTATGATAGCATTCTGAATCTTAATTTAGATGATCCTACTAAACATGAGATTTATGTTTTAGATGCTCTAAGTAAGAATATGCTTGCTAGTAGACTTGACTATGCCTATTGCACCTATGATCGCTTGTCTCAAGATTTTGTTGTGAGTATACAGGGTTGTGAGCTGAATTTTCATGCCCCAAAAACGTGGCTCTTCCATGTTTGGCTTAAGAAGCTTGTTGCCCGAGCTGATCTTGAATCATTGGAGTATTTTAAAAGGGAGCAGCCAGCAAACCAAAACCGATGCCGAATGATCTTTGATCCTGGTGTGGGTTTAAGGATTCAAACGCAAAGAGGACATTTTTCAGCCCACACAAGGACCAATGCCTACAAAATATGTTTACAAGGTGAGTCTAGTTTTTCAATTTTCAACATATCTAACTTGAGTCTTTTCCGTGCAGTTCTTTCAGATTTGAGGTCAAATCCTTCTCAACTGGGGGAAGATGATGTGAGCATGGCCAGCAAGGAACCTCAACCAAAGGAGCACCTAGAACCAGAGGAGGAAGAAGTCAATGAAGAAGCTAAGGAGCAGCTAGAACCTGCAGATAATGGAGAAGAAACTCTGTAGATCTTTAATGACCCCATTACCCGATCCAAGCAAGTCAAACTTAAGACAACACTACAGCACCTTCTCAACACCATTCAGGCCAGTTTAGTGTGTCCTAATTCAACCACATTGGATATGATTCAAGCCACCTAAACCTCACCAAGAGAGGTGCCATGGATTGTACTCTTTTTCCCTATTCTTAGTTTTGTCCCAATGTGTTTTCTAAGATATGTTTTTAATGAGGCAAACCCAAGGTACTTTATCACAGCCTTTTGGTGAATCAAGACCCATTCTATCTCAGTCATGCACAAAATTAGAGTCAAAGATACATTTAATATTGTGTTTAAGTCTTAGTCTTCTTTATTAATGTCTTTGTAATTCCCTAGTCTTTCATAATTGTCTTGGTGGAATTCTAGGAGTCATTTTTGATTCCTATGCAGCTCTAGACTATTATAAGTACTCTCTTGTATTCACCTTTCTATATCATCAAACATTTTAATATCAAATGATCTTCTTAAACTCGTTTGATCATCCTCTTGAACAAGGAATTTTGGAACACTTTCCCATTCCTCTCAAGAGTCGAAAGTCTAAGGGAATCTTTGCACCCCTTAGAAGTTTCACTTCAATTCACCTCTTGCCCATCATGTCTGGCCTTTGCTATTCACACAGAGCAAGTAGATAGTCCAAGGATCTTCCACCATCCTTGAGAAGTATCACTCATTCCATCCTTGTCTCGGATCCATCCACTTCAAGTTTCACAAATCCGCAGCTTTCACCATCATTACTTCACTTCCGCAACATTGATCTTCACACCATCACTTTCACATCCTCTTGGAGTCGTTGATGGACTAGATCCTACCTAGGATCACATCAAGTAGTTATACGAGTTGCTCTACTCGACACGAGATATAGAAAATACCAACACGCATTCATTTTTACTCTTCAAACAACGTTGAATGTAGGCACAATATTTTTCACTCTTTACCCAAACTTCGACGTAGTACTAGAAGATCTGCAAATCTACCAGAACATGCAGATCCAGCTACAGATCATTGGCGCCCCACAAATCGGCAATAACTATGCAGCTACACTCCTCCACCAAATGGCGTATATAATTTAGAACCATGCTATGGATCTTAGTCTCCCTCGAGACACAAAAGATGCTCTGCTCATAGAATTGGAGTCACAGCATAGTCCATCGTGCATCGACATTCCTAGGCAGATTCCTTAAATTGAACTGATTAAGCTACTCCCATAATCATGGGTTACAAATTATGAAAAACTCCATGAGAGTAGCACGCCTATACAGTCAATTGACTCATCCATCAATAGACGAATAGACGGAGCTATAGAGATTGCTTTCAAACAACAAGATACTGAGAAGCAACACCCCTCAGTTTTTTGTACATAGATAAATATTATCTCTTCATCTGAAGAACCTAACTTTGCAATCCAAGAAGAAGATTTGGGAGTTCAAATTGAATACTTCGATGAACTTGGTAAACCATTTTACCCTTTCCAAGACGAGACTGGTCACAAATTCTTTGATATTTGTGATTGCATGAAATGCCTAGAAGACGATTCTGACGTAGATGAAACCCCAAGACGAAGAAAGAAAAAAGGAGATGAAACCCCAAAACCACAAACTCAACAATTGCTTAAAAATAGATATGAAGCACAAGACCCATAAGTTGGCCTTCTCGGAGAACCTACTGGAAGAAATTTTGAATACTATGTTGTTGATGCAGGGTTTCGGCTTTTTTTAATTATTTCTAATGAAAATGATCTCTTTGCAAATAAATCTTATTTAATCGGGGGATTAAATAGTTAGGTTTGTCTCGATGTGCAACCGCTTGGAAATTAACGGTAAAGGTCGGCACGGAGAAGTCCCCCGAAGGGGTCTTCATGTTGTAGCTGAACCCCGTGAGAGGCTGCCTATGTACCCTCGAAAGGGATCAAGTCGCACGTAGTTCTGTCTTCAGATGATGATCCAAGTTTAGGCTCGGGAATTTTGTGATTAACTCAGGCTCTTAGGCCGAGTTGTTGTTAACTTGTGATCTAAGGCCGAATTGTCCTTAACTCGGGCTCTAAGGCCAAGTTGTAAGTTGCTGATGATTCTTTCTATTTTTGGGATCTCTCGGAGCCTAGAACCTACTTTATGGTTCTCTCCCCGAGTCTCTCACATGTTTTTTTTTTGTCTGTCGGAGTCTCTAAACTTTCTCTCTTTTGAATCTCTCCTTAGTATCTGAGTCTAAATCCTCTTTTCTTAGGATCCCCCTCCTATATATCAGGGGGTCTCCTTATATAAAGAATAAAGATGGTCTATTTAGGCTCATTAACCTAATAATATAGAATAATTCCTTATCTCCAAGAATAATGTATATTTACGAGAAATAAGGAATATTTCATTTTCCCAATATTTGAGGAATATGGACGAGATTTAACCCTATCCTTTTCGAACCTAGACTTCGGCCTGGACAAGATAACTAATACCCCCTTTAGATATTAGAATGAGGCTATACCTCGGCAATGCAAACCTCGACCAAATGGACTGAGAGTGATGATAAAACTAATACCCCCAACAAGTGGGCTTGTAACGTAATTTGTGATAAGGAAAGATCGGTAAGAACTAAACCTTAATTATTGCCAAGCTGTTGATAAAGGGGTGCTAATCCCACCATCAACAGTAAGTCTCCCCCCCCCCCCAGTTCGTCCGAGGATGAGCTTGGGAAGAGTCAACGAATTTTTAAAGTAAAGCAGCTTGTTTATAATGAAGGTTCAATTGACAGCGATCGGAAGTCTCGAAGTTCTTAATCTAGAAAAACTTTTCAAGATATCTATCTAATGTTATAGATGTGCCCTGGGAAAGGCTGCCTACGTACCCTGAAAAGGGATCAAGCCATTCGTAGTTCATCTTAAATCTATAAGGTGAAGATATCGCTACAATCCTTGAATTGCATGAGTCAAATGATTGCGGCTTATAAGGAGTTGCCTAGTCTATAAACTTCTGAGAAGCGGGTAAAATAAACTATCTTGTAGCTTTTTAGGAGATCGAACACTTCCAAGAGATAGGGAAATTGACCTAACTGAAGCTTCCGATAAGTGTGAGAACTTCTGAGGGATAAACAAACTAGCCTAACTAAGAGGCAAGGAAATTTTGAGAAACGGACGATCTCCTGAAGGATAATCAAACTGGTGTCACGGATTTTCCTAACCTGATAGAGTTTTCCAAGCTTATAGCGTGAATGAACTAATTCCTAGCTTATAGCGTAAGGAAACTAATTCTGAGAAAGTCTCAGCTCCATTTTATCAAGCTCCAAAGTCTCCAGCTGTGGATTATTTCTCCGCTAATTTCGAGCTTATACCGCAAGGAAATTTATGCGAGGAAAAACTCTCGTCTATTATTTAGGGAAACTAAGTTTCATTAATTCAAAGAATTCTCCGCATGATATGTACTTCGGATTTACTAATCCTTTGAACAGGTCACTAGATGTTCTTGGGCGAAGCCCGAATTTCGTATTTGTTATTACAGTGAGGATACCTTGACTGTCATCCGTCAATCTTACGATCTTACTTTATCGGATCTTACAATCTTACTTTATTGGATCTCAAGATTTATGGGTGTCTTCGAGGGGGGGGGGCGTTTATTTTATTTTATTTTGTACGGACCCATTCTAAAGTTTTCGGAATTCATTGTCATTTCTTTTTTAATGAAAAATTGAAATTTTTGATGACTTTGCTTAAATGTTACTTATCTCATAATGTTTACTCGAAACTTCAAAGTTTAAACTTCGAAAGTCTAAACTTCGAAATCCAGAAAAGATCAAAACAAATAAGGCGCGCTTTCCTTATTCATTTGCTTAAAATAAATTTTAACAACGAGTCCTACTTTATCAGACAAATTGTTGAACTTTTCATTCGGTAAAGAATGTGTAAGGGAAATCGTTTTAACGAGAAATTCTCGACCTTTATATGTCATACCGAATTATACTTTATCGAATTCAGTACTTGAAGTGGTTTTAAATATGCGGGAATGACCCAACTTTGCCTTACAATTTCTCGGCTCTACTTTATCAAGCTCCAAAATTTCCAGCTGCATTCGGTAAAGAATGTGTAAAGGGACAAATCCTGTTATCGAGTATGTGATCAAGGTACCGATTTTTATTTTTGGTTATAGCTAGAGTCCGAAGAGTTGCCTACGTACCCCCGATAGGGATCAAGCCACCCTTCAATAGGATTGGAACCCTCGGCCCAGATGACCGAGGGATACCTCGGTGAAGAATGATCGGATTTTAGTGTCCGAAGCGGGGGTGTAAACAACTTCGTCCCAAGCCGAAGTCTAAACTCGGACAGAATAAGATCAAATCTTATCACAGATTTCCTGATCTTGGAAAAATGGAATATTTCCATTTTTCCGAGGTTAGCCCATGGAGTTAGATAACCGACTACTAGGATATATAAATACACCCCCCCCCTTCTCTAAATTAATTCATTCAGAACCGGGGAGAAGAATTACTAGATATCCTAGGTTTAATACTTCTCTTTGATAAAGTTAACTCGATATTCCGAGTTAACACCCTTGTAACTGATATTATCAATAAAAAGTTCTCATTTACGAGGTTTCTCTTTTTGTCTTTTACTTAACTTACTCCAAAAACGAACTCCTCTAATTATAAATAATTAGAAGTTGAACCCAGTCTCAACATTTGGCGCACTAGATAGGGGGGTGCTATTTTAGGAAAAGAAGACATAGATGTCAGAAAACCAAGATGGTGGATACCCAACAACCACCACCAGAGGAACGAAGAGATGGAGTGGTCACCAAAGCAAGCGATGGGGAAGAAGATACATTAGTTCATGAAAACCTTCGAAGGACCAGAGAATCAGCAACAGCTTTGTTCAGAAATCACGATCCCATAATCCGAGAGTTAGACTATCCACAAACAACTCTTAGCCAACTCGGCGACCAAGGATTCGTGACCCCGAACAATCAACAGTCGAGGTGCAAGCATTAGAAACTGAGAATTCTCAGAAATGGCCAAGGATGTCAACAACACCTCAACCCACCCCTCGAGCGGATGAACAACCTCAACCTCCATCCTCGAGCAACAGAAGTAGCAACCCCCAAAACAAGAAACGAAAGAGCATTAGTAAGGACGCAACAACAGCGCGAGGATTGGCTGGCAGAACAATTTGGCCATCAACAACGGGTTAATCGAAGCCTAATCGATCAAATCAAAATTCTATTAAAGGAACTCCAAGCTTCGAGAGCTCAAAATCACAACCAATCTCCCAGAACGGTCCCGGTCAAGCCCCCGCGAACCATTTCTTAACGGGTAACATTCGAAGATGGCCGGAGTGGAGTAAGAGAACCGAGAACACGAACCTCGACCGTACGCCAAGGTTCGAGAATTGGAGATAACCCTAAGTACCGATCAATCAAATGTGATTCTAAAAAGCGAGTTAGAAGAAATGCGTATATTGGTTCATAAGGCAACGAGCACCGCTCCGGAGGTCGATCAGCTACTAGCAGAAACGGAAAGGAGTCCATTCACCTACAACATCACGCGAGCACGGATACCGCTAAATGATAAATTAAGACTCCCAACCTATAATGGAACTTGAGATCCAACGGTTTACATGAGAGCATTTTTATTTAAGGTCAGAAGAGCCGAGTTCCAGAGAGGAGAAGAGGATGAAGGAAGATGTCAGCTCTTTCTAGAGAGCTTGAGAGGTGATGCCCATGCCTTGTTTACTAGTCTACTTTCTGATTCTATTAGTTGTTTCGCCGAACTTGGGGAAGCTTTGTTTTAACAATACATGTTGCACTTAGAACAACAAGCTACCGCATCAGACCTCTACGCAGTAACACAAGGGCCGACAGAACCGCTTGGAGATTTCATAAAAAGATTCAAGGTAATTTATTCGCGCTTAAGGATAGGCGACGGCTTGACAATCAGAGCACTCAGTGCGGCAACGTGGTATCAGTCGAGGTTTTAGGACGAGCTATCTGCTCATCCTTTTTAATCCATGAATGACGCGTTTCACCGGGCAAATACCCATATAAGGATCGAGGAGAATCGTGCCGAGCTTGCAAAAGTACATGGATCTTCAAAAGTGAACAAGGATACAAAACCAGAGGAGAAGGGAGAAGGACGACGAGTAGAAAGAGACCAACCTTGGAAGGATAAATCAAAATCAAAAGCATCTTTTTTCTATGACTGATCCCCAAAAGGACACGCCTCAGAAAGATAAATCGAAATACACATATACCCGAGAACCTGACGATCCAACCCTCCTGTGGTGTGAATATCATAAAAGACCGGGCCATAAAACCGAGGACTACCGAAACCTGAAGAATCATTTAATGGCTATCCGATTTGATCAATACTGAGAAAAGGAGAAGCGTAAAACGAGGAAAAATGAGGAAAATCAACTTTCTCGGGAAGAAACGGAAGCCGGAGAAATCCTGCCCTCACCACCTCCAACTCAGAGGAAAATGATTAACATGATAATGGGAGGACTTGCAAACTGCGAAGATTTTGTTCTGTCAATTCAACGAAGCATCTTCAGGTTATCCGCGGATTAGATTCTACGAAGCGCTACTCTACAAAAGGAATTGATATTTACTGCCGAAGATTTGAAAGGGATCGATGCCCCTCGTAATGATCCACTTGTAATTGAACTTCAGATTGGTGACTGCGACGTCCAAAGGATCCTTGTCGACACAGAAAGCTCGGTAGATGTTATATCTTTGGACACACTTCAAAAAATGGAGATTAAGGATCAAAAGATCAAGGCTCGGGTAAAACATTTAACTGCTTTCGGAGGAGACACAATTTCAACTGCCGGAACGATAAAACTCCCAGTATCAGCCGGAGGAATAACAAAAATCGTAAAGTTCGATATAGTAGAGAGAGCCACCATTTAGAATGCGATTATCGGTACTCTGTGGTTGTACTCTATTGAAGCTGTTCCATCTACTTATCACCAATGTCTGAAATTCCCAACTCCAAAAGGATACGTTACGGTCCGAGGTGATCAGAAGATGGCTCGGAGGTGCTTCGTAACAGAAAATAAACATCGACGAGAAACCCGAAATCAAGGAAAAGCTTCAGATCAATCTCTCATGGTAGTCTCCACTAACAAGAAAAAGCCGGCATCCGCCGATATTTTAGCAGAACTTTTCGAAAGAGAGGAATACTTAGGAAGATCAACCAAGAAGGGTCGAAAAGGAAGAACTTAGTTTTTCCTCATAGGCAAAAAAAAAAAAAAAAAAAAAAAAAAAAAAAACGTTGATTTCTCAAATTACCTGAGATAGTCAACAAATACTCAAACTTCAGATCTACGTGGGGCTTGATCCCCTCCAAGGGTACGTAGGCAGCCTTTCACGAGGTTCAGCTACAACATCATTATAAATCTCGGTTTTATAGTCAAGAAGTTTATACAACTCAACTATATTAACCAAGATTCACACAAATAAAACGTCGGAACCTTGATAACGTTCTCGACCAAAATTAGGACAGTTTGTCTTAATAGAAAATAAACTTGCCTAAAAAAATCTCGGAGCCCGATAAAGTAAGGCTGAGAGATTAGAAGGTACGAAATTACAAATATTTTACACATTCTATACCGAATGCAAAAGTTCGACAATTAGTCTGATTAAGTAGGACTTATTGCAAAACTTTAAACAAACGAATAAGGAAATCGCGCCTTATTTCGTTTTGCTATATACGGATTTCAAAACATTGAGTTTTGGAGTTTCGAGTAAACAATCTAGATATACGAGAAACAAGATTTTTATTAAAATCGAAAAAAGTTATTACAATACAAAAAAAAGTCTGAGATCAATTCGGAGGTCTTAATACAAGATTACTAATCTGAATATTAAAATCTTCGTCTTGAAACTCCGGAATCGAGATAGCATTTGCAAGGTCAAACAGTCCATCACATTCTTTTTGGCCTCAGCAATGTCCTCCTCCAGGGTAGCAAATCCTTTTTCACGAAGAGACCGAAGTTTCTGAGCAACAGCCACAGCTTGCCCATACTCGCTAGCTTTGTCAAAAGCTTCGGAATGTTTTCCAAGAGATCCACGGATTTTTTCCAACTTCTTTTGGCAGGCGTTGAAGATTGATCGTTGTCCATCTAAATGTCCTTTTTCAAGTACTCGATACATTTGGAGTCCATAATAGCTCACCCAACGTCCCTCTCCTCCAAAATAGCAAGGATTTGGCGTTTAGTATCGGCAAGTTTGATGATTGGCCGAGAATTTTCCTCAAAAAGATCGGAAGTTTTCGACTCTTCTTCCGCGAAGTTCATCTTCAGGTTGCTGAAGCTTTTGTTTTGGTTTTTAATTTTGCTTCGCGCTTCAGCTAGAGGTTTCTCGGCATCAAGAGATCTTCGCTCCAAATCTTCATTCTCGGACAACAAAGTACCAATTTCCAAATTAGAATCAGCGAGTCTCTTTTTGTACCGAAGGACGACTGAAACATAGAAGGAATATAAATATCAGTATCAGAAAAAGATGGTAAAAACAAGGGGGATTTCCGGATCGAATGTTACCCTAAACATAAAACAGGAAAGGGCTTCTAAAGTATGTGATTCGCAGCAAGTCTCGGGGAGACCACTATCATAACTGCTTTCCTTTCGCATAAGCTCGGCGCATTTTTCTTTGTTTTTGCAAAGAAAGTCTGAACCATCAAATTCGAATTGGAACGCATGTTTTTCCCTTAGGGGCATTTCAAGCTTCATGTTCTCGGCGTTCTTCTTCTTAGCAGCTTCAGCATTATGCTTTTTGGCTGTCTTTGTATTCTGTCTCTTTCTCAGAGAAGACCTCGATTACTGCTAGAAACTCTTTCGGGGTTAGATCTCTTCATTTTAGGAACGAGATCGATTTTTTCTCAGCCTTCTCTTCCTGGAAGATCGTTTGCAAAATTAGTAGTAGTTCGGACTGCGATTTGAGAAGTTCGGATAAAACATACCTGTCCAAGAAATGGCTCTGCGGATATGGATAGGGAGAATGTCACCCCACCGAAGTTCTCCTTCTTTCTTGAGTTTTTCGAATTCTTCGGAGAAGTTTAGCGGGAGAGCTCGGAAGCAGCTTGGTTTAACTGAAAAGTAACAAAATATGTGGTTAGACTTCAAATAGGGAAAGGAAGAGAAGACCTAGTTTTCTACCAATTATGGTCTTCCAGTTTCGGAAAATTATGACATCAAGGTTGTAAATCGAAGCTTGATTGATACGAACGTAAGAATAGCTTCGGAACTGTTGATGGTGGGGTTACCACCCCTTATCAATAGTTTGGCAATAATTGAGGTTCGGTCCCTTCCGACCCTTCCCTGGTGATTTATCAGGTTATAAGTCTCTTCAATAGGATTGGAACCCTCGGTCCAAATGACCGAGGGACACCTCGGTTAAGATTGATCGGATTTAGTATCTGAAGTGGGGGTGTAAACAACTTCGTCCCAAACCGAAGTCTAAGCTCGGACAGAATAAGATCAAATCTTATCACAAATTCCCGGATCTTGGGAAAATGAAATATTTCTATTTTTTCGAGGTTAGCCCATGGGCTTAGATAACCGACTACTAGGATATATAAATACACACCCCCCTTCACTAATTTAATTAATACAGAATCGGGGAGAAAAATTACTAGATTTCCTAGGTTTAATACTTCTCTTTGATAAAGTTAATTTTGCATTCCGAGTTAACACCCTTGTAACCGATAATATCAATAAAAGTTCTATTTTCTGAGGTTTCTTTTTGTCTTTTGCTTCACTTATTCCAAGAGCACGAAGAATCTTCAAGTGATATTTTGGAAATCCCTGAAAAGGAAACTCGGGATCGCGGACAGACAAATAAATTTTCAAAAGACCGTATATCTCCAAAAGTGGAGGGAAGAAATACATTCCATAGCTCAGAAGAGATAGAGGAGGATCAGAGCCCGATACCAAGGAGCCAAGAAAAGATTAACAGTGCGAGGTCATTAGGCGGCAATCAGATTTTCAAAATAGAAAATTCAATAGCATAATTACATCATGAACTTCGGGATATGAAAGCCTTGCTTCAAAACTCTTCCGTCGATGTTCCACACTATAATCAGACATTCAAGAACATGGACGGAGATTCCTCTAGAACAAAAATGGTCGGACCTTAATCACTTAGAAACAGGAAGTTATAATTTCCGACCTACAACGGAATTGAAGATCCAAGAACTTTTCTTAAAGCATTCACGATCACAATCAATCAAGCTAAGATCCCTTCATCTAGAAAAGAGGAGAAACAATGTCAATACTTCGTGGAAACGCCTAAACATGGATAACCGACCTGCCACCTAGTTCAATAAAAAAATTTAACGAGTTACGACAGATTTTCCTGAAAAAATACATGTTCAACCTCGAACGGCCAGCAAAGATCTCCGATCTATACTCTATAAAACAGGCTCCAACTAAACCACTCCAGAGCTTTATAAAGAGATTCAAGACAATGTACTTTCAGCTAGATATCTTAGACGAACTAGCCATTGACGCTTTAACTAATGGAATTTGGCATGAGACAAGAATTTGGGAAGAACTTTCAGCATATCGACCGCAGTCCATAGACGATGCATTTTATAGAGCAGGTGTATACATTAGAGCAGACGAGAGTAAAGCTCGGCTATCCGAAAGAGATAAAGATGCTTCTAAAGGAAAAGAAATAAAGAAAGAAGTACAAGGAACATTGCCGGCATTACCACACCGCTTACAAACATAGTACGGAGGAATGCCACAGTTTACCAGAGTATCTTTTACAAGGTTATTTAGAGCAGATTTCCGAAAAGCATAAAGTGAAAGAAATTCCCACAAACAGGTGTCTATCAGAAGCAAAGGAACGAATGTCGAAAAAGGACCTTGAACGAAAAAACGAAGTCCCTCAGTTAGGATCTTCGCCTCGACGAAGAAGGATAAATGTCATTTTAGAATTCCCTACAGAGGCGCAAGAACAAATCCAGTACCAAACAGAACTGACTCCTCCAAAGTGTACTTTATAAAAGGAACTTTTCTTTACTCTCGGAGACTTGGAAGGAGTCGAGGTTCCCCATAATAATCAGTTAGTGGTCAAATTACAAGTTGGAGACTACCAAGTTGTAGCGCCCCCGAACCGTCCTCCCCGTTGACCGACCTGCCTGACCGCCTTGCCAATCAAACAAGAACACTTAGCGGTCGAACATCTCGGTCGAGGACCTGCTCGAGTCACTACAATATATGACGATAACTGGTTCCACGTCAGCTAGAGCAATGATCACAAAGACTATCACCCTCCCGAGGCTTCCCTAGACTATCGCCCCCTCATATCTTCCGAAGGAGAACAAGGTTGTGCCGGTTCGACAGAACCTTGTACCAGTGGAGTCCGCCAAACGAAAATAAGGACACTCAGCGGAAAACATGCAACAAAGAAAACAATGAAAACGGTTAGTGGAGCTCCAATAAAACAATTTAAAAGTCGAGTCAAAGCGGGATTTAACAAACCATTTTCACACACAAATGCAAGCAATCAAACAATCAAGATATCCGGTAGAAAAGCCTCCTAGACTCCTATGATTCTCCTTTAACCTAAAAGGGTGAGGGGTGAGTAACACCGACACGTTACTCAGCGAGTGGGATCCACCTAAGGGATCAATTCTAAGACCGAAAATCAACAATCAATAGCCGAAGTAACAATAATAAAATCAAGCAAAAACATATACCCGCTACTTCCCCTGAAGTAACGAATACTGAACACAACCTTCTTCACATCAACCCAACGGAATGACATCATCCCCGATGTCAAACCCAACTACAATACCGCGGAATAGGAGCATTGTCCTCCATACGACGGGACGTACATCAGACAGTCTCCTATAAAAATCCTAGAAAGAAAAACATCACTCTCCGTCTACTAGGGCCCTGGTGATATCGTAATCCCTGGGATAGTCACATAGACAATCCCCCAATCACCATGTTCTCAGCAGAAGCATGGTACACGGGCTCCTTAACAGGACGCCACACCCACGGCCCGATAATGAATCCATACTGTTCTCTGGGGTCATTCCGCCACCGTAAATATGGGGGTTTACAGTCACGAAGATCAGCTCTCCTTAGGGGATTACAGATACACCTCCTATTAGTGATAGTGTCTCTGACCCGCAGGCCGAGAAACACTTCACTAAAAACATCCAACCTTGCTGAGACTCTAGGGAATCACTCATCTCACTCTAACGCGGAATCAATTACAACCTAGTCTATTCCAGACCATATCTCCGTTACTTCTCTAGCTACCCATAAACATTAACATAAATCCGCAAGGTGGTCAAGAGTCTACACAGTGACGAATCATCACCCTGCGCAACTCCGCAACATCGTTCTCAGCAGACACGATGCCACTTGGAGCCTATCATTCTCACGGCGAGACCTGATAGCTCCCATACACGAGTTGAGCTACTAAGGGTCTACTGCGCTCATCATGAGGAACAGCAGACACACTCTAGAGCCCATCATTCGCACATCGCGACAAGATGGTTCATGCTCCACCCAGAACCCCCTGAACTCGAGGTTCCAGTAGTACTCTACTCTCTCACATCTCCGTCTGGGATTGTTTCTCGCAAGAAACAACTCCCTAGCCTAACTCCGAATCTATCTGCATATAGATTCATTGGCTACTAGTCCGTTGGCCCTGTAACCAAACCTTATATCACGATAAGGATTGATGGCCTCACACCTCATACCAATGGTTGAATCTGTACGATCATAGTCAGAGTCTGGTAGTCAACTCATATACCCGAACACTGACCCACTCGTGGTCTAAGTCCGTTAGCCCGACCGTGTACCAGCACTCTATCAACTCATGATCCAGGTCCGTTGATCAGTCCATACCTAGTCTTTCTTCTAGACAAGGGTCCACCGGACAATTGAGCTGATCAAGGAACCTCTCCGTTTCCCGCTCTTGGCGGAGATTCGACCCTCTCCGTATCATACACATTTGTCTATTCCCCAATGGGAGATAGACAGTCCACTGGCACCATGCCAAGTGGTCCACAAACAAGTCTATTCTACAAACAAGCAAGTGAGGATAAACAATCAAGGTGGGTTACTGGACCGCTGACTCCTCAACACAATCAATCAATCACCATTCAATCATTATCTACATGCAATGCATCTTTACTCCTTATCCGGTTATTAGCGTTTCACTAGGCATGCAAATAATTATACGCATCGGCCAGAACCGCGTACGTATTTCAGATTCATGGGTACATTCTAAAAAGATCCTAAGGGTTGCTCAGGGATCTATATGCATTCTACCTAATGCATCAAACAATCAATCATGCACCCACTCACCTTGGCTATATGCTGCGGCTGATGTGATTGAGTGATGACGATGGAACCCCTGCCTGAACCCTTACTGACTCTGAGAAGCTTCAAGGTTGATGACTTGCTGCCTAAGTTATCTTCCTTTTCTTCCTTTGTTGCTTCTTCACTCCTTAAATTGCTTATCCTTCCTTATTCTCCAATAAACCAGCTTCAATTGGGTCTGGACCAACCCAATTCCTTCTTGAACCTCTAATTTGGTCTAACCAGAGATAACCGGTTAAACCAGCTGGTTTAACTAAACCAATTAATCCAGGATTAACCAACTGGTTTAGCTAAACCGGACCAAACCAAGGTAAACCAACAAACCGGTCCAATTGAATTAAACCGGGTTAGACCAGTGAACCAAACCAAATCAATTATGATTTAATAAACCAAATGTTGGTTTATCAAACCAAACCAATCGGTCAGCAATGGTGGTGGTTCACGGCGGTTAACGGCGACGGCGGCAATGGCGGCAACGACAGCGGCGACGCCGGCAGACCGGAAAATGCGACTTGGGTATCAACGGAAAGGTGACGACGGTGGCAATGCATGCACGGGGATAACAGCGGCGATGGTGGTTTTTTCAAAGTTTGATTTTTTGACAAAACGATGAAATGACGGCGTTTTTGAGGTAACGGACCACCGAAAACAATGCAGAAGAGAGAGAAGATGGATCGCCGGCGAAAAAGAGATGCCGGAGAACTCGCCGGACACTCGCCGGAAAATGACGTTGGCGGCAGTCAACGGCGGTCAACGCCTGGTCAACGCCGGCGGCGGACCGTTGACCTGTGACTGTCGACGGTTGACTGACGGCGGCGGTGGTTGCCTCCCTTGAGTGTTCTTCGTTCTTCGTTCTTTACTTGAATGTTCTTCGCGTTCTTGAGTTTCCCTTGAGTTTGATCTTCAATCCTCCAGAGAAAACTTTGAATTTCTGTTTTTGCAGAACAGTGAAAAATGAATAATAAATCCATTTCCCGAGACTTTACTCCCACGTCTCATGGGCTTGTACCACTTGAATTGCTTCGGGTTTCGCAATAAGAACTCCGTTTCTTCTGAAATTTTGTCCATAAATTTGTCTTGAATTTACACAATTAATCCCGTTCTCGGCAAACGGAATTAACGTGTAAATTTATTTTAAAAATTCCAACACTGAAAATAATCCCGAAAATCCTTTTTAATTCATCTCGGATTATTTCAATGCGGAAACTCTTCCGTCTTCACTCCGTCTTCACCTAGAATTTCCTCTGAATATTCTTGAGTCTTCAAATCACTTCTTCGATATACTAATCGCCTTCTTAACCACCTTCTTGGGAATTTTTATTTTGGTCAAAAATTCTGTCTTCGCTTGACTTTGACTTTGACTTGCTCGGTCAGCTCCTTGATTATACCGGTTGTTACACAAGTTCCCCGAATATTAGTGGATACCGGAAGCTCGGCGAATGTAATGTGCATCGATGTTTTTCAAAAATTACGGTCGAAAGAAACAAAGATCAAGCCAGGAATTAAGGCATTGACAGCATTTAGCGGCGAAAATGTTCCAACACTCGGAAATGTAGAACTCCCAGTGACAGTTGGAGGAACAATCAGAATCGTCAAGTTCGACGTAATAGAAAGGCTTATTCTCTACAACATAATCCTCAGAATTCCCTGGGTTTCTTTAATGAAAGGAGTGGTGTCTACATATCATCAATGTATCAAATTTCCGACTCCACTTGGAATCTTCTCGGTGAAAGGAAATCAAACCGAGGCAAGATGCTGCCTCCAAGGGAGCTCAAAAGAAGATAGGGAAGTCAAGCTTTACCTCGGAGACGAAACACTGAGATTCAAAAAGTTTCGAATGTAGAGTCTAAAAAAAAAGAAAAAAAAAACGTTGATATCTCGGATTATCCGATATAGTCAACAAATAATGAAACGTCGGAACTACGTGTCGTTTGATCCCCTCCGATAGTGCATAGGCAGCCTTTTACGAGGTTCAGCTACAACATCAAAATAAATCTCGGTTTTATAGTGATGAAGTTTCTATAACTCAACTATACTTAACCATGATTCACAAAAACAAAATCGGTGCCTTGATCACGTACCCGATAACAGGGTTCATCCCTTTACACATTCTTTACCGAATGCAGCTGGAGATTTCAGAGCTTTATAAAGTAGAGCCAACTAATCACAAGGAAAAGTCGGGTTATTCCCGCTTATGTTTATATTAAACATAAAAACGCTTACCCAAAGAACCTAAGGATTTGATAAAGTAGGATCCAAGGATTAGAGGTCAAATAGTCAAGGTTTAACTCACTAAAACAAAATTTCGGCTTCGCCCATGAATATTCGGTAAATCTGTTAAAGGAATTTTTCACAAAGACCAACATATAGAATACTCGAAGAATCTTTCCTGGAATTTTAAATATGAATTCAAGGGAAGATAGATTATTTAAGAATAAGACGCAAGAAGTATAATCTCGGAAAACCCTGAGAATTATCATTCAAATCGTCTGAAAAACACTTACAAAAAGAAGAAGAAAATAAACGCTACAAATAAAATCAAATCTCAAAACGAAAGGCATTAGGCTCAAACTCGGCGAACTTGTATTCCTTCATTTTTTGTTTTGCTGTTTTTACATCCTTCTCCACTTGAATCAGAAGATCAGCAGGGATATTTATACCCTGGGAAGAAAGTTCGTTAAGTACTCCAAGGACTGACCGAGGTTCATGGTTTCTACAAATCCTTCTATTCGAGCCTCGGCAGTTTTTTGGATAGAATCCAGCTTGTATTGGATTTTTTTCAGCCATCGCCTTCCTAGTGGATTGTACCTTTTGAGCTAAAGAAGCACCAGCAATCTGAGCTTCCCTTTTCATCGCCTCGACTTGGTGAGCAAGAGAAGTTCGGTCAACCTCCAAAGCCTCGATTTACTTTTCAAGATTGTCGATGAATTTATTGGTGTCTCTCAATAAACTCTCATATTCGCCGACAATAAGGCAGATGTTCCGAGCTTCCTGAGAAGAAAAAGAGTTTGGTTAACGTTTAGATAAAGTAAAAGGATAAACTAGGATTGAAGAACGCCATCAAACTCGAACTGAACTTCTCGCAAGAGCACATATGTGCACTTTTGTTGATACTGGGTTCAACTTCTAATTATTTTAATTAGAGGGGTTCGTTTTTGGAAAAGTATAAAGTAAGAAAACAAGAGGAAACCTCGGAAAAATGATGTATTATTAATGATTTTGATTACAATGTTTCTTAACTCGGGACGCCGAGGTAACTTTATCAAAGAGAAGTAAAACCTAGGCGATCTAGTTCCTCTTCTCCCCGATTCTGAATCAATATTATTAGTTAGGGGGGGTTATGTATTTATATATCCTTAATAGTCGGTCTTGTAAGCCCATGGGCTAACCTCGGGAAAATGGAATATTTCCATTTCTCCAAAACTAGGGAATCTGTGATAAGATTTGATCTTATACTGTCCGAGCTTTAGACTTCGGCCTAGGACGATGTTGTTTATACCCCCACTTTGGACACTAAATTCGATCATTCTTCACCGAGGTATCCCTCGGTTGTCTGGGCCGAGGGTTAATGTTCCTGTTGTCGGGACTTATAACCTAATAAGTTATCAGGGATGAGCTCGGCAGGGACCGCACACCAATTATTGCCAAACTATCGATAAGGGGTATGTTGATGGTGGGGTTCTACCCCTAATCAATAGTTTGGCAATAATTGGAGTTTGGTCCCTGCCTAGCTCTTCCCTAATAACCTATTAGGTTATAAGTCCCGACAACAGGAATTTTGACCCTCGGCCCAGATGACCGAGGGATACCTCAGAGAAGATTAGTGTTCGAAGCGGGGGTATAAACGAACATTTTCCTAAGCCGAAGTCTAAGCTCGGACAGTATAAGATCAAATCTTATCACAGATTCTCTAGTCTTGGAAAAATGGAAATATTCCATTTTTCCGAGGTTAGCCCATGGGCTTATTAGACCGACTATTAAGGATATATAAATACATACCCCCCTTCACTAATAATATTCATTCAGAATCGGGAGAAAAAGAACTAGATTACCTAGATTTTACTTCTCTTTGATAAAGTTAACTCGGCATTCCGAGTTAACAAGCACTGTAACACCTTTATTAATAATACACCCTCTTTCCGAGGTTTCTTCTTTATTTTCTTATCAAGTACTTTCCTAAAACCGAACCCCTCTAATTATAAATAATTAGAAGTTGAACCCAGTATCAACATTTGGCGCACCAGGTAAGGGGGAGACTTTTTAAGTAAAGAAACATCTCGGAAGAAAGGGGGAAAGCTAGTAATGACTTTCCTTCAGCGAAAAAACAGGAAAACTTGATGGGATCAATCACCTATCGAGGTCTCTGATCCATAACCCTTTAAATGGTCCCCTAGGTGATATAGAAGCAAGTAGTGAGGGCAGTCAACCAATATGTAATATTCCAGAAAACTGTCTATCACTAGGTGAAGCAGAACAAAGAACGGAAGATGCGGAGGAAGAACAGAACGGGCCGACCAAGATTCAAAGAACGATCGTCGGCGGGAGACTCGTGGATGACGAACTCACTTCTACGACGAGAAACTCAATAGCGGAATTGCACCGTTAACTACGGGATATGAACGTTATGGTCTAAAACCCCCCATACTTGGACCAAAATTTCGGAATTAGAGAGGAGAATCCACCCAAGACGATGAGGTTCGGACTCGATTCTTTCGAAAAAGGAAAGTTAGAGTTACCAACCTATAATGGAGTAGGAGATCCAAGGACCTTTCTTAAAACATTTATGATCGCAATCAACCAAGCACGGATTCACCCGTCTGACGAGGAGAGAAAAAAATGCCAATACTTTGCGGAAATTCTACGAGGAAACGCCCAAACCTGGATAACCAGCTTACCCTCTAATTCAAAAGGAAATTTCGAAGAACTATGACAAAAATTTCTAAAGAAGTATATCTTCAACCTCGAATGACCAGCAACAATCTCCGACCTCTACTCCGTAAAGCAAACACCAACCGAATCACTTGAGAGTTTTATTAAAAGATTCAAGATAGTATACTTCCAGTTGAATATCTCCGACGAGCTAGCCATCGATGCCCTAATTAGTGGAGCATGGTATGAGACGAGATTCTAGGAAGAACTCTCAGCTTACCGGCCCCAATCCATAGAAGATGCGTTCTACAGAGCAAACGTATACATTAGGGTGGACGAAAGTAAAGCCTGGTTATCCAAGGACGATCAGATCACTTCGGAAAATGAAGAAATAAGGAGAAGAGTTAAAGAGCCTCGCCTGCACTATAATAAAACGTTTGAGCAGAAAGAAAAAGCCAGAATTTCCCTCCTCACCTCCGAACCGCTGAGTCAGCATCAGGGACAGAAGGGAAATGCTGGGATCAAAAGAGAAAGAGTCTCCCCAGCATGGTGCTATTACCATACCACCTATGGACATAGCACAGAAGAAAGCCGTAATCTACCAGAATATCTTTTGAGAAAATACTTGGAACGTGTCCCCAGACAACTAAGTATTAAGGAAACATTAGTTAAAAAATATCAACCGAAGGAGCGACCCGTGGAAAAGAATCATCAAAGAAGAAAGGAACTTCCTCAACCAGGATATTCGTTCCATCACAGAAGGATAAACGTTATTTCGGAGCTGTCAGAGGAAGCACAAGACCAAGCCAAGCAGCAAACGAAGCCGAAGATAATTCTACCAAAGGAGCTCATCTTCACTCACGAAGACTTGGTAGGAGTCAAAGTCCCACATAACGACCCTTTGGTGATAGAACTACAAGTTGGGGATTACAGAGTTCCCCGGATATTAGTGGATATTGGAAGCGCTACGAATATCATGAGTATCGAGGTCTTCCAAAAGTTATGGTCAAAAGAAACAAAGATCAAGCCGAGGATTAAGTCATTAACTGCATTCAGTGGTGAAAGTGTTCCGACTCTTGGAATAGTACATCTCCCGATAACAGTTGGAGGAACAATCAGAACCGTTAACTTCGACGTAGTAGAAAAGCCAATTCCCTACAACATAATTCTTAGAACCCCCTGGCTGTTTTTAATAAATGGAGTGGTTTCAACCTATCACCAATGCCTTAAATTCCCAACTCCAATTGGAATTTTTTCGGTAAAAGGAAATCAAGCCGAAGCAAAACGCTGCCTCTGAGAAGACCTAAAGGATGAGAAAGCCGAACTTTTTTTTATAAAAGAAATTTTAAATGTCAAAAGGCTCCGACAATAGAGTAAAAAAAATAATAATAAAAAAATAAAAAAACGTTGATGTCTCGGATTCTCCGAGATAATTAACAACAACTCGAAACTACGTGTGGCTTGATCCCATCCAAGGGTACGTAGGTAACCTTCCACAAGGTTCAGCTACAAACATCATAACTACGTGTGGCTTGATCCCATCCAAGGGTACGTAGGCAGCCTTCCACAAGGTTCAGCTACAAACATCGGATCCTAGTTTTGTAGTAATAGAGTTTCAACAACTCGACTATACTTAACCTCGGTTCACTAAAAAAATCAAACATACAAAAATCGATGCCTTGATCACGTATTCGATAACAGGGTTTATTCCCACCCAACACATTCTATACCGAATGCAACTGAAGATTTCGGAGCCTGATAAAGTAGGGCGAGAAACTCTAAGGAAAATTCGGGGTTTTCCCGCTCAAAAACTCATACCCAAAGAATCTAAGGATCTGATAAAGTAGGATCTAAAGATTAGAGGTCAAAACAGTCGAGGTTTAACCTCACAAAACATTTTCGGCTCAGCCCATGAACATCCGGTATTTTGTTGAAGGAACTCTTGAAAAAGACCAACATACAGAAAACTCGAAGAATCTTTTTTTAATCATTTAAGGAAAGATAGATAACTTTAAAAAAACAAAAATTATTACTATTTAAACGGTTTTTACCAAAAAGAAGAAGAAAATAAAAAATTACAAATCGAAGCTACAGGCGTTATGCTCGAATTCCAGAAAAGTATAATCCTTAGCTTCCTGTTCAGCTACCGAAGCGTCCTTTTCCACTTGCTTCAAAAGATCGGCGGGAATCACCTTGAGAAGATAGAGTATTAAGTACTCCGAAGACTGCCTGGGCTTGACCGAGATTTATAGTTTTTTCGAATCCAACCTCTCGAGTTCAAAAGATTTTTTCGATAGAGTCCAGCCTATCTTTAATCTTCTTGGTCATCCTCTTCTCGGTAGATTGTACCTTATGAGTTAAGGAAGCGGCAGCTGCATGAACCTCCTCCTTCATAGAAGCTTGATTAACTTCCAAAGCCTTGTTCTTCTTTTCAAGACTGTTGATATAATCATTCTTCTCCTTCAACAAGCCTTCGTACTCTCCCACAAGGAAACAAGTAATCCGAGCTCCCTTAAGAGAAAGGAAGGAGAAATTCATTTAGAACCTTAGAATATTTGGGAAGATGACAGAAGCAGAGATAGATTATCAAACCCGAATCGAATTCCTTGCAAGAATTGATATGTGCTCCTTCGCAAGAAAATCACCTTCCAGTCTTAAGGAGTTACAACCTGCCATTTTCCAGAAAAGTTCAACTCTCTTCTCTTCATTGTTTGAGAGGAGCCGTGGCGAGTTGAACTCAAAGTTAAAAGGAGCGTCCTCGGCCTCAAGCTGAGATCTTTGCCTTTTGGTCAAAGGAGCCTCAATAGTCGAAGAAGCAGGCCTTTTCTTTGGAAACTTTATTTTCGGAGAAGTGGCGGTAGTTTTTCCACGTTTTTCTTCCGAGGAGTTTTTGAGATAAGAGGAGTCGACTTTATCTTCTTGAGATTCTTGAAACCTCGGCTTTTTAGGAGGAGCTCGGATAAATAATTTGTTGGTATAATATGAAGCCGATTTTTCCGAGGGACAGTCCGTTTCGGATACAGCAAAGCCTATATATAAAAAAAACCTGATAATAAGAAGAAGTAATCTAAATTATATAGAAAGGAGAGAATTCGAAATACCTGAGTGAGATCGAGTTAGATTGATTAGGTCCGCGGGAATCTTTGGAAATACTAGCAGCGGAAGACTATAGATCCGATCCATCTCCTTTTTAAAGATAGGAGGAAGTTCTTTAAACAAGATCGGTTTAGTGATTGTCGAGGTATCAACTGACCACGACTTAATCACTTCGGCACTAGGATCAAAGATGGAGGCTTTATTGATCTGAACGTAGAAGAAGTTAGTGCGCCAGTGTTTAGCATTAGAAGTGAATCCTTTTCCCAATTTGCTGGCATTCTTAATCATAGTATACCAGGTTCTGCCATCTCGACTATCAACAAGTTTGGCGAGTTCGGAGAATTTCCAGCACGAAACGATGACGTCAGCCCTACTGGCTTGAATCAGAAAAGCTACCATATGTCTGATAGCACCGGGTCCTAGTTGAGTGAAAGCAATCTTCAATTGTTTGCAGAATTCAACTAAAAGGAAGGGAATTGGGAACCAAAGTCGAGCTTCGGTAAAGAAATGAAAGTAGAGACACATGAATCCCTCTGGAGGAGTCCAAGGTATTTGTTTAGATTTCGGAATCAGAATATCGAGACCTTCGGGATCAGAGGCGAATAAACGAAGAGTTTCGATGTCGCCTTCCTTGAAGGTTGAATCTCCGAATTCTTCGGAAAAGTCTTCTCCTACGATTGCTTGGTCGGAGACGGTTTTAGAGCTGTTACTCTTAGAGGGAGAGTTTGCCGGAACAGATAGAGCAGGGTTCTCTTTTTCCTTTTCGGCAAAGGAAACACCTTCAATATCGATCTGGGACTCAATTGATCGATTTCCGGAGTTCTTTTGGTGAGAATCACTAGATCCGGAAGAGGAAGAATCCGAGGTAGAATCTATTGTGGAACTAGAACTGGAGCTGGGAGAGTTCTGTTTAGTTAACGACATTTTGATTAATTCGGAGAAGAAGAAGATTTAGAGGAATTATATGAATGATATGAGATAAAATAGGGATTTAGCCTCTTTAAATAGTTAAAGGCGGTGTTATTTGCGGAAGCTTAACCGACGTCTTCAGGAAGTGTCAAAATTCTATTGGGGAAAATAGGATTTCAATGTATAAACCACGATCTCTTTATTTTTCCGCCAAAAGATCATTTCGGAGGATCCGAGTGTATGATTGACACGTCATCGGGAAACGGAAAGGTCGTTTGGAGCTAGGATTTTTCGCGCCAGAACGATAAGACTTTACACTTTTCGGACTTTTCCCGCCATATTGAAGATGAAGATTTTTGGAAATAAAGCTGAAGTGATTGAGGACGAAGATCAATTGGTTCCGAACTTCATTTATCGACAGACTATTTAAGGAGGAACTTCGCCAACGTTGCCTGAAGACATCCTCGGACGAACTGGGGGGGACTTACTGTTGATGGTGGGGTTCTACCCCTAATCAATAGTTTGGCAACAATTGGAGTTTGGTCCCTGCCTAGCTCTTCCCTAATAACCTATTAGGTTATAAGTCCCGACAACAGGAATTTCGACCCTCGGCCCAGATGACCGAGGGATACCTCGGAGAAGATTGATCAGATTTAGTGTCCGAAGCTGGGTATAAATGAACATCGTCCTAAGCCGAAGTCTAAGCTCGGACAGTATAAGATCAAATCTTATCACAGATTCCCTAGTCTTGGAAAAATGGAAATATTCCATTTTCCCGAGGTTAGCCCATGGACTTATTAGACCGACTATTAAGGATATATAAATACATACCCCCTTCACTAATAATATTCATTCAGAATCGGGAGAAAAAGAACTAGATTACCTAGGTTTTACTTCTCTTTGATAAAGTTAACTCGGCATTCCGAGTTAACAAGCATTGTAAACACCTTTATTAATAATACACCCTCTTTCCGAGGTTTCTTTTTTATTTTCTTATCAAGTACTTTCCTAAAAACGAACCCCTCTAATTATAAATAATTAGAAGTTGAACCCAGTATTAACAGGGTAGAACCCCACCATCAACAGTAAGTCCCCTCAGTTCTGCCGAGGATGTCTTCGGGCAGCGTTGGCAGATTTCCATTCTAAATAGCTTGTCAATAAATGAAGTTGATATTAGTCGATCTTCGTCTTCAATAGTCTTAGTTTTAATTCTCATATATTCTTCGTTCTTCAATTGGGCGGGAAAACACCGGACAACGAAATCTAATCGTTCTTAGACATATATGTGATATGTTTAAAATCAATATTCCTTTCCTCAAACAAAATATCAAGCATCTCTGATGTCTTCACATATCTTGTCAGCTGTCGGATCTTGTTTTGTTGTGTGATGGGCTTGCCAAAGCAAGGCATTCACAATTACACGAGTAAGGCAGGTGGTAATCGTTACAACATGACTCGAAGATTGGTTTGCTTGAATGGGCTATCAAAATGGTTTTGGGCCCATAGACATAAGATTGGATTTAATATAGGATATTAATCTAAGACCAAGAGTCATATTGGATATGATCAGCTAAATGTTTGCTCACCTAAATAACTGAAGTTTGGGCGATGAGCCAAAACTCACTCAAATCTCAGTGAAATATGGATCTTGGATCATTATATTCAACCTGAAAAAAATTAATTTGAATATAATGCGAGCAGTCTTAAATGTTATGATTTCTCATTTCTTGAACATCAAAAACTAATTGAACTCTCTCTTTTCTTGATTCAGTTATGTCTATCAACAACAACTCGAAAGCTTTCGAGATGTCGATCTTCATCGCACAACGCGGAGAATATCTTCTTTGTGGTAACCCTTTACTAACTCCATAGCCAAAAGCAAATTCTCCATCAATAACCTATCGCAAACAAGCACATACTGATTCGGAGCAATAAATCGAGGTAAGATACCTTTAAGCCAATTTGTCAAAATCTTTGATATAACCTTGTCTTCGAGATTCATTATTCGATCAAAAGGTAATGTTTAAATTTAATGAACTTATAATGTGAATGGCTTAGGAATCCCACAAACAAGCACCTCTGATTCATTTCTTTTGGTTTAAGATTCTAGTCTTCAAGAATTGTTTGCATCATGCAATAGACTACCGTTCAGTGTGGACACGAAAACAAAGGGTGTGCACTCATTTGATTCGTAATGGTTCTTTCTGGAGTGTTGAATCTAAAACGCGAGGTTCATGGATGTGGCATAAGTTACTTAAATTGCGTTGGATTGTATTTGATTTTTTTCAGTGGGAGATCCGAAATGGAAGCAATATTGTGTTCTGGTCCGATCCTATGTCTGAAGTAGGCTGGTTGATCGATGTCTTGGGTGAGGCTGGTATGAGGCAATTGGGGATTAGACGCGGGGAAAACCTTGATTCTGTCATATTAAATGGAGAATGGCAGCTGTGTAGGACACGGTCGTCAGCAGTCGCTGCTATTATTAAGGAGATACAAAAGATGACATCACCGGTGTTTGCGGCCGGGAAAGATCGGTTATTGTGGCGGCGCAAGGAAAAAAAATTCAAGCCTCATTTCTCGATGGCCAAAACATTGAAGCATGTTAGAGAGGTGCAGGAGTTCGTTCTTGGTGGAAGTTCATATGGTTCTCTGAAGGATTTCCTCGATTCACCTTTATAGCGTGGCTTGCATTTCTGGACGCTTATCTACGGGTGTGACGATAGTGGCTTGGGGCGCGATACAGCCATGTGTCTTATGTGGAAAGGTAAATTAATCTAGAGATCACTTGTTTTTTACGTGTCCGTTCTCGTTTACGGTTTGAGCTGAAATGTTTGGCTCTTTAATTCGATCGTCGAATCCGAATTTCGGAGATACGATCGAGTTTTCTCTAGCTCATTGGATTGATCGTGGTGATTTTATATTGATCTAAATTCTTCTCCATGCCACTATCTATATGGCATGGAAAGAGTGGGACGCTCGTATTCATTCGACGTCTCCATTGATGCCACTTACTCTATCACGACAAATTGAGCGTGTGGTTAAAAATCGAATCACATCTTTAGAGTACTCCGATGATCATCCTTGTTCCTTTTTTATGCAAAGGTGGTTCAGTACTCGAAGAGCGTTCATGGTGGCCGGACACTGATCACCATTGTCGTGTTGTCGTTAGATGATGAGGATGAGTTGTGACTTGGACGTGAAGAAGAGAAGACAAAGGTGACGATGATTGTGCTTTTGTGATTTTGTGCTTTTGTTATGTGACGAACACACAAAGATTTTTTCTTATTTACATGCTCTTTTGTAAGCTGGTAATGATGCAGAGAAAACGGGATAACCCATGAACAATAGGTCTTTTGTGAATATATATACGAAGTATAATTCGAAGATTAAAAACACTATGAACTAATTTAAAATTTGAAATCATGAACTAATTAATTCATGCGTAATCCGACATTTTAATGGATGCTGCCGTTAAAATATACTGACTAGGATGACACGTGCGTAGTTTTGAATATATCTAAAAAAAATATGTAGGTTATTTTATATGTAATGTAATTAATATTTATTTTAAATTCATTAATTTTGTTATATAAAACTTTATCTCAAATTTTTGTAATTGACACAATTATAACACGTGTCATATTAGATTCTGACACATGTCTATTATAAAGGAAAACACGAATACTACACATATCAAATAATTAATTAAATTTTAAATTGTGTTTAAAGAAAAAATATGAAAACATCATTTTAATAGAAATAGAAAAAAAATATATTTAAAAAGTTGTGATAATATTTAATTAGAAAATAAATAATATATAAATATAGGATATTCAAAATATATAAATTGATGTTATGTTGTTTTAAATCAGTATTTTTAATCTTATTTTATTTTAGTTTACAAGTGATTTAATTTTTGGGCAATTCTTTAAAATGCCACGTAAAATTAGAGATTTGACAAAATTGACACACACATGTTTTGTTTTAAAATTACAACTAAATTGGACGATTTTGTCCTCGTTTTTAAGGCCTTGATTGATACAATTTATATTATAGCAGTAGTATAAATCAGCATAAGCATCAGTTGTTTATAAACTACAGACAATTTATTAAATTATGTGATTGGCAAAAATATAAGTTGTTGGGTACAAAATTACCATAATGACATAAAAATAATAATTTAAAACTTAATTAAGTAAGAGTATTATTGTAATTCTTAATTAATAATGCTAATGCTAAGTCAAATGCTCTAATCTTGAGCATTTGGAGTTCTAAATGCTTATTTTGCTAATGCAAGCATTAGCATTTAGAACTCCAAATGCTTTGTTTAATGTTATAGATAAAAATACTTGATTGGATATAACAAAGTATTAAACTCACCCAAATACTTTACCAATCAAGACCTAAGTAAACGGAGAAAAACGAATAACATATCTTAGGCTTCGATTGGTACAACTGGTAATGGAACAGTAGTATTAAACAGCATAAGCATTAGCATAAGCAGTATAATGATATATGTGCCAATTAATAAAATTATGTGATTGGTAAAGCATGAGCATTTAAATATAAAATTACTAAAACAGACATAACTTTAAAATTAATAAAAGATTTTCTACTTAATTAAATTACCACATTTTTCAAACTCTCATGTTCCACCTCAACAATAATGGAGGGAAAGACAACTGAAGATGAAAATGGAGATTAGAAAAACAAAAATACGTGCATTTGGAGCACATAAACATTCAGCAAATTGTATAAATCGTGAATAAATAATAATCATACGAAAAACAAAATTATTTGGAATATTCAACTAATGTCGAGTAATCCAAATACTTTCTGCGATATTGTCACGGATTCCTGACATGTATGCATCTCCTGTAGGTTCATAACGCGTAACCTCTGCTTCATCTTCTACATTTGAATTATTTAACGTTTGTTCTTCCATCCTTTCGTACTCATCAAAATCATGATCAGCAATGGTCGATGAACGAATAAAATTATGAAGAGTCATTGTTGCAACGACAATCTTGCATTGTGTCTGCAGATTATACCGTGCCTCATTTTTTAGAATTCGCCATTTTGCCTTCCACACACCAAAAGTACGTTCAATCACCGAACGTAAAGACGAATGTCGTTTGTTAAACCATTCACTTGCACTATTAGGTGGTCCATCACCCCACTGATGCGGGTGATATCTGGTTCTGCGGTATGGAGCTAAATAACCTTTTCTATTCGGATAACCTGAACCAACAACGAAGTACTTTCCTTCAGGAGGTGTCGGGAAAAATGAATCACTTTGTGCACAGTAGGTAAGAACTTTTGTATCATGTGCTCTCCCCGGAGTCCCGACGTATGCATATATGAATTTCATATCCAAATTGCAAATAGCAAGTACGTTCATTGAAGGGAATTGCTTTCTGACATTCCAATATCTCTCTTTTTGATCACTTCTAACTCGTACAGACACATGAGTGCCATCTAGAGCTCCAATGCAACCACTAAAAAAAGGCCAATATCTTCTATCAAAATATAGACGATTGCTAGTCTGCCGTAGTTCATCATGTTGAGGCTTTAAAATATCCTTGGAGAGAAGAAGGACAGCGTCTAGTACTTCCACAAATTTCCTGTTCACGGTCTCTTGACTACGCTGAAAGTTTTTACCAATTTCCCGTTGAACTTCATCATGCCCAAGTGTTTCTAAGAACATCGCCACTGCCTCCTCCAATGAACATTCACGTGATTCCTTAAGGTTATAATCATTCCTTAGAGTATCACATAACCGTACGAAGGTTTCTTGGTTCATTCGCAAAGTTTCATAGCATTGTCTACCAGACCCATAGATCATTTGCTTTGTATGGCGCAACCCGCGACCTCAATCAGTTCTCATAAGTTGTCTATCACAGTATGGATCGAGTAGTTCACTTGCCACTAGCAATCGAACTACTGCAAGTATGTTTGTATTGCATACCATGGCTAGTTCCTACAAAAAAAAACGAATAAAAAAAAAGGATACGTGAGCTTAACAGTAGATGGTAGATACAATAACAAAAGTAGACTGAAACATGTCATTTGCAAGTACAAGGACCAAAATCAATAGCCAAACTTACGTAAAATTAGAATAAAAAATGAGATAAGTGGTTTAAAATTGAAGGAAACAGACGTTTAGTTACGTCTAAAAACTCAAAAAAAAAACACCAAAGATGTAATGGAAAAGCCAGGAAAGAAAGAAAAATCAAAAAAGAAAACATCAAGAAACTAGAAAGTTATCTAATTTTTTTTTCCTGTAACCCTTTCTAGATATTTAATTTTTTGTTCTTCATTTGGTAACGTCATAAAGATTTGACGACTATTCTCATTGCCGGCTAGGTAGTCAAGAGTCGCCCAATACAACTCCCCTTCATGATCAATCGTAGACATCTTCAGCAACTCCTCTGTGCATATGGCACTGTTAAATGGATTAAAAGAATCAAATGTTTGTCGACCCGCTGACCAAAAACTCTCTTGATTTTCTAAAGTGCTTGTGATACGATCCCAATGATCTGAGTTAGCTCTTTTCTGAGTAGATCTTGATCTACCAGATTTTTCATGTGGTCTTTTAGAGCCAGAGCCATGTGTTTGTTGAGTCTTTTGACCTTCAGCAGGCTTGTGAACAGGAGATGATATCTCATCAGATTCTCCTTCTTCAGATTCTATAGTTTGGGGCAACTGGCTCGGTCCTTGCTGATGTTGCCAACCTTCACTGACCGAGATTGTAACCTTTTGATATAAATTATCAAGGAGTGGAATATCACGTAATGAATTTGAACGAAGTTTTGCAGCTTCCGGGTAAACCTACAATGGCCAATAAAACTTACAGTTATATAAATGGAAACAAATTTGTTAAAAAAACTAAAATATGTATTACCATTAGCTTATTAGATAAATACCTTAATTAGTTGATCCCACCAATCCATAGACATGTCAAGCTCTCCAAATTCATTGAATCCCAATCCGGTTGCATTTTTGGTGACACGTTAATAGATATCATATTGTCTTCGTAGGTTCTCTAACCGAGTTTTAATTTTTCCCCAAGGTGGATTCAAATTAAATCTGGTTGAAATTCCTATTCGTATGTTTTGTCTTTCCAATTCATTAAAACATGTGCCTTTCCAGTATCCCTTATCTTTTTTAGCATTGGCCAATTCTAACATCACATGACTCATTTCATGTGTCCAAAAGAATTTTGGCTAAAGAAATCCAAAAACCAAACAATATATATATATAACTTTATAACACTGACAGAAACAAAAGAAGAATCAACATATAAAGAGCAATACATACACAAAATTTTACCTTAGTACTTGGAACCACTGTTTCTTGTTGATTCGACATGTCCTGCCAATTAACAAATGATAGAAATTAGTATATCCTTGTACCATACACAAGAGCCTAAAAAGAAACAAGCATACGTGATTCATCATAAAAGATGTACGAATAATATCACACACATATGTATACACATGATTAACAAGGGTAAGTGTTTGCTTGAGGCTGAAGAAACATGAACGGAAAAAAAGATATGTACCAACATGCTCAAATCGACATGAAAATTAGAGGATTAGAGGAACAAAAACTTACTTTCAACTTCAAAATGTTGAACTTGCCGATGGCTTGCAAGTTTTCTCAAACTCAGAAATTTTTGTAAGATCTTTTATAGCTACTTCATACGTAAGAATTAGGGTTAGAAAGAATATTTTGTTAACATTTTAAAAGATTTATGTAAAGATATAATTGTAATTATATATTTATAAAGCTAAATGCTTTTGCAAAAGCTTCAAAACGAAGCATTACAATATTGGAGCATTTAGGGCCTTTAAATGCTCTTCTCTATGCTATAGTTAAAATCTTTGATTGGATATTAGAGACCATTTAGGACCTTCATATGCTTTACCAATCAAGCTCTTAGACTTCGTGATTCCTCTTCCTCGCCGCCAGATTATCACTGCCGGAATTATGTCTTTGTCTCGTTCTCTTCTCTATGTACCATCCCCTTTCTCTCCTTCACTGGAAACCCTCCGCGAAATTGTTGGCCAAACCGTGAAATCAAGCTTCGGAATCAGTTCTATTTTTTCAAATTCCTCTTCACTTGTAAGCAGCAGATATTGGATTGAGAGCCCGTAATCAAATATGGAGAAAAGTGATAAATCTTTCTATTGGACCCTCGAATCCAGGTGAAGAAGAAGATCAATAACGCCGCCGTGAGATTGGATCACCGGTGACTGTACCGGGATTTTGTACTTGAGATTGAACGATTAGGGAAAGATGAACGATTGGATTGAAAGCTGAGGTGGTCGATTGGAAACGGATAAACGAGGCTCACGATAGTAATCGGTCTTTGATGTCTCAATCCTCAACGGAAAAGGTAAAGGAACAGCCGGAGCAACAAACTCCGTCTTGATGCATGATTCTCGTTCCAAAACTAATATCTCCGATTATGAGACTCTTTTTTTTGCACTCTCTAATCGCTATCATAATTGTAGATTTTTCAATTCGAGTTCGTATTTACAGTTTCCTGATTTGGGATTCAACTTTCTTGGAAATGAATTTTAGAGTTTTTGAAGAGCTCAAGCAAATGGTTTATCAAACGTATAAAATGTTAGAAACTTGATTTAGAACGCAGCTTTGGATGTTTTTAAGAAATTTTCTGAAGCTTTGCGCGTAGAGCAATTGAGGGAGCTACAACCACAAGTGTTCGTTTTTGTCATCTACTTCGATGCTTTTTCATAAGGATAAATCTGTTCATGGGCTTTCTAATTTGTTAGATTTCTCGCCTCTATGTAGTTGCAATGCGAGAATGGTTTTGGATCATTGGTAATAATTGTGGAAGAGATTTTGAGAAAGAGCGATTTTATTGTATTTGATTCCGTAGTTTGATTTTGTGGTGTTACCTTGTAGAATGGTAGCTCGGTACATCTAGAAGTGTATTCATAAGAATGAACCTGTGTATATATACTTACCATCCGCTGAAAGCTTGTCTATTGTTACTAAAATGGTAGGATTCTTACTGAATGGCTGAAAATATACTGGTGGGTTCTCTCATATTTTGGTGGAAGACCCAGAAATAGAGGCGAACCCGAGATTAAACTCAATGATGGCAGAGAGGTATGACTTTTATCTCCAGTTGATGCTCTTTGAACTCAGATTGCTTCCATTTTCTTATAGAATTTGCACTTGGTGATTGTCACGGAAATTTAATTTTTGTAGTCCTTTGTTATGTTAGAGAAATTGTTTGTTTCAGACATTTAGAGAAATGTATGTCCAAAACCCCCTTAATTATCTTCTCCATGAATGCAGCCTATGACATGGTTTTGTTTCAGAGATTTAGAGAAATTCATGTACAAAACCACATCACCACTGTAGTTTGTAATCATCTTTTATGGTTTTGTTTTTAGTATCCGTTCTTTGTTTTTTCAGCGCGATGAGTGTTGATGTTGAGGAACAGTTTTATAGAGTTGTTGTTTGTAACCTCATCACAAGTATGTTTCTTTTCCTAGCACTCATTACCATGAAACAAAAGTCGAAATTAATAGGTAGGTCGGGTTACAGTTTGTTGTTTTTTTTTTTGGTTTGATAGAAACTGAAAGCCATATAGAAATATTTATATGTGAATCTGTGCTTAATGGTTTTTTGTTTTTTTCATGAATCACTCACTCATGCTCTTGAGGAAGATATGGTTATATGGCATACTCAATGACATTGGATTGATTTTGTAATATGCTCTAGAACACAAAGGAGATAAAGCACTTGTCTCCACTCAAGGTAATAAAATTGATATAACCGAAGTCCAAGACTATGTAGTTTGACCCCTAGCCTTTGATGGTGCCACGCTGCGGCTGCGGTTGCATCTTGCTAAGGTAAGATTGAAATATCTATTCTCGCAGACAGTTCTATTATCTTGCTTGTTATTGCAAATTTACTCAGTATATAAAGCCATATTTGAAGGTCTGTAGTGTCCAAAGTTTTTTCTTGCACATTACCCTTTAAAACATTCTGTGTTTTTGTTTGTTGTAGCTTTACAATCCCTAGTTGTTCTATTGTCTCAGTCTTTGACTCAAACAACCAAAGTGTGATCTCTTTTTGTCATTTGATCTTGTTGGTGTCAGATCCTCATTTTCAATTACTTGTGGTTTTGCTTTTGGCACATATTGGGTTTGAACAGTGGAAGATCTTACATCAAGCTTGTCCGGCGTAAACAAAGGGTTTGATAGATAGATCCTTGCATTCCAGAAATGAATATAACAACAAGAGGTCTCATTGAAGAAGAAGTTAAGCTTTTGAAAATAAAATTAAATTGAGCTTGAACAAGTTATGAGAACGTTTTGATATGTAATAGGCAATGCATTGTGATAATTAATTCCACACTAAATCAAGATGCAAGATAGTGTTGGGAATGTTCTGAAATCACACTTTTATTTACTTTTACATATAGTTGTCGAGATAAGACAATCATATGATACTAGGTGATCATAATGCTTTGCTAGAAACCTCTTGTAATCTATGAGTTTGTAATTCAATACTAGTATTATATGGTCCTACAGGGTCATACACCTAAGCAAACTGGATGTACTATATTGGGATTGATCATTAATGTAATGATCAAACAAATGTGTATTTGATATACATGATTTATGCGTTTCTGAGAGGTGTGTCGATCGATACAAAGAAGTTGTGTCGGTCGACACAGTGTCGGGCCAAAAGACATGTTTTGGTTTATGACTTAATTAAACATGGGTTTGGCTCAATGGTTAATTAGGTTTTCATACACCTCACTATATATATGAGGTAGGCACAAAATTTTGAGTTAACCTAATTGGTAGCCGCCTCAAGAAACACAAAGAGAAATCCCGAGAGCATTCTAGAGAGATATGATCTCTCTCCAGCACTAGCATCCCGACTTTCCAGTTTGTGTGCGTGTGGATACTAGTAGATTAATCCTAAAACTTAAATTTATGAGAACGTTTTGATATGTAATAGGCAATGTATTGTGATAATTAATTCCACACTAAATTAATAAATTTCTAAAACTTAATCCTAGCTTTTATGAAGAAATTTGGTGATATTTGGGAATAAGTTGTTATTATTTAGGAAGCGAAATGTCATATCAAATAGGGTCGTCCTAAATTTGATTTCTAAAAACTCCACTTAGCTTTTAAGTTAGAAATTTCTTGATTTAGTGTGGAGTTAATTTTTTTTTTGGGAAGTAAAAGGTAATATCTAGTAGGGTCGTCCTAAATTTGAGTTCCAAAACCTAATCCTAGTTTTTATGAAGAAATTTGATGATATATGGGAATACGTTGTCATTATTTGCAAAGCGAAAGGTCATATCAAGTAGGGTCGTCTAAATTTGTTTTCTAAAAACTTCACTTAACTTTTAAGTTAGAAATTTCTTGATTTAATGTGGAATTAATTGTTTTTTGAAAAGGAAAAGGTAATATCAAGTAGGGTCGTCCTAAATTTGAGTTCCAAAACCTAATCCTAACTTTTATGAAGCAAATTGAATATTAGATTTGGGAAGCAAATTGTTTTTTGATGAAGTAAAAGGTCATTTCAAGTATGATTGTACTGAAAATTTAATATTAGCTTTTTGGAAAGCAAATTGTTTTTTTTATGAAGGAAAAGGTCATTTTAAGTACATGTCGTCCTAATTTTTCTTCCAAAAGCTCCACTTAAATTTTAGGAGGAAAGTTTATGATTTAGGGTTTGATTAATTGATTTTTGGGAAGTAAAAGATCATTTCAAGTACGGACGTCCTAGATTTGACTTAAATAACTTGATCCTAGCTTTTAGGAAGAATTTTAGATATTTAGGATGAAAATTGTTGATATTTGGGAAGCAAAAGGTTCTTTTAAGTATGGATCGTCCTAAATTTGACTTCCAAAAGCTCCACTTAGCTTTTAGGAAGAAATTCTATGATTTAGGGTGTGATTAATTGTTTTTTGGGAAGTAAAATGTCATTTCAAGTACGGACATCCTAAATTTAATTTCAAGAACTTGATCCTAGTTTTTAGGAAGAACTTTGGTGATTTAGGATGGAAGTTGTTGATATTTGAGAAACAAATTATCATTTCAAGTATGGACTGTTTTAAATTTGACTTTTAAAAGTTTCATTTAGCTTTTAGGAAGAAAGTTTATGATTTAGGGTGGAATTAATTAATTTTTGGGAAGTAACATTTAAAATACGGTCGTCCTAAATTTGAATTCAAAAACTTAATCCTAGATTTTAGGAAGAAATTTGGTGATTTAGGATGCAAGTTGTTGATAGTTAGGAAGCAAACTATCACTTATGGATCCTAGAACTTGATTCTATCTTTCAAAGACGATGGATCTTTATACCAGATCATGATCCTGATTTATCAAAAAGTGTCAGAATCAGTCTACCTCAGTTTTAGCGGAACTAACTCCAAATTTTCTTTTTTTTTAATCTCCAATAACTCTTGGAAAAAAGAAAGGGAAATTCAGCTAGAAAAAGGCGTGGTTAAGGTCGTTAAAACAAAAGACACGTTTTTTTTTTTTAATTTCTTTCGTCATCATATGAACTAAAAACAAAAGATTCTTGAGGATTAAAAGAACTATCATTATGAAACAGAGTATAAGTAGTATCGTCGCACATTTCACCATCGCTCCTTCTCTCTGTTCTCTCCGCCTAATATATTCAAACATCAAATAAATATGTGTCTCTGTAAGTTCTCTTAAGATCAAAAATAGGTAGTATCTAATGAGTTTTAGGTAAAGAATCAAACCTTTTGAAGTTGTTTAAAGCCTTCCTCCACCGATGTAGAAACATTTTGAATATTGTAGTCAACCCGATCAACAGTTGTTCCCTGATTGATGATACAAGAACACACAATACCGATTTGTATACATTTATGTATATTTAAATGTGCGTAATAGAGTTAAATCTTAAAACCTAGTCAATCACAAGAGACGATAAGTCCTTCATTATCTGTGCTAGGTCATTCACTGATCCCAATACCTAAACAAAGAAAATCTCAAGTCAATCACCATTGATAAGTAGAAAGCAAGCAGCTTCCTTAGAAATATAAAGACCTTCTCGTTATACATGTTGTACCTCAGTAACTTGACCCGTGATGCAACCCTTCATACCTGAATAAAACCAAAATCATGTGAATGCGAGACTCCATATTGTATAAGACTGCAAGGAGATGAATAAAATCTTACTTGAACGTGGAAAGCCTGCAAGTGTCATGAGAGTGAGATATAGGAAAATAATTCAGACGGAAATTTATCAAGATTTAGAAGAGCCCAAATCTAAAAGCCACTGCTAAAAGAGCAACATAAACAATGATATGCTTATGATAGTAGTTTTGTGGAAACCAACGTGAATTGCTGTTAGAGCTAGCAGTTAATCTTGATGCCAAGCATAATTATCCAAAGAAAGGAAAAAGCTGATTAGATCAGCTTCATCATAAGCAGAGGAGGAAACTGGTGGATAGTTTGACAAGCATTTTCGAGTTGGAGAACATACTAAAATCAGCATTTGCAGATAAACCTAGATTGTCTAAAACAACACCAGCCACATAACCACCATTGCAGACAATATTATTCCAAGAAGAAGGACAACCATTGAAGTCAATTGACTTATCGTTCCAAAAATTAAGAACAAATCATGTTGGGTCATGTTTGATGTCTTTCTTGAATTCAAGCAATGCCATGATGTCCTGTGATGGAAGTTGTCCCATTGCATAAAGGCAAAACATGGGTAGTAAAAAAATCCTAGTTAATAGATTCATCCTTCAATTCAAAAGCTACAGTTTTTAGCAGAACCCCAACAATTTCTCCAGCTCACCAAGGTTCAGCACTATATACATCAGGATGTGTCTGATAAGAAACTAGAAACATGTGCTGTGAGTTGAGAATAATCAAAGCTGTAAAAAGAATCTTATGGTGGTGAGTATGTTCTTCCAAACGGACTGGTGTGGAAGCTTCAGTTTTTGTGCGTTTGTACCAAAGTTCTTGGCAAAGAAAAAAAACGAAAGATTCTGCTTTTGACTAACTATTTAAATTACCCAATGAGGTTCACACAAAGATTCTTCTGTTTCTTCCCAAAATACCACCGATTTTCTTATCACATACTTAATCTTCCAAGTATGTATAACACTTAAGCACGAACCAAAACGATATTCAAAATTCAAACAATACTCATAATCGAATCGACATTGAATTAAATGAAATTACCTTGCTTTATCTTCGGGTTTTGATGGTGTTTAAGTATCCTTGCCAGATCGAAATGATTACAGTCTGTGTACAAGATGAGAAATCAATGGGAAAAAACTTCAAATCGATATGAAGAAAGGGGTCCGATTTTGAGAAAATAGATAAGAGACACGATATATTGTAGAGATATTCGCCTTGCTTCCTTTCATTCATACCTCAAAATCGAATTTTATCCTCTTGCAATGCCTCCCAAGATCTATCGTCCACATAAGCTTTCTCCCAATCACCAATTTCTTCGTCTTCTTCTTTTGTTTCTCCATGTAATCTCATTTTTTTATTAACCATCCTTTAAACCTACCGCAAAAAAAATAAAAGAAATCAGAGGAAAAGAGAAAAAGGCCAAATCGATTCAGAACCGTAAGAGATAAATTTTGGATGGCGTGATGAAAATTGAAAGCTACACTAACCTCTGAACTGAAACACGGCGGAATACTCTGAGATTGAATCGAGATGGTGTAGGAACAATAGAACAATTTCTCCCAATTTGACGACAATCATTCACGAATTTGAGAAATGTATCAGTATCATAGAAAAGCTGAGTAACAATCAAATCTATTTCAACATCAACCTGTTCCAAAAATGCTTCCAAATTTAAACACACAACACGAAATCGATGCAACACCTTTAAAAACTAAAAAGAAGCACCTCTGATTTCCAACCCCATAATCCAATTTAGCTCGAATCATAAACAACGAGAATGAGAAATCGAAACAAATCGAGAGAGGCAATACCTGATTAACCAGCGATGGTGAATCCCAAATATTCACCATACTTGCTTCGAATATGATTAAACAGATCCAAAGCGCTATCGAATCCACCTTCAACCAGAACAGTTTATCGAACATGGAATTTAGGAGATAAAGGTTTCTTCAGTTGGATAGAGATCAGGATGAGAAAAGAGAAGGGAGCGAGATTTGAAGCTAGACTGAGACATCTTGGAGCTAGACGAAGACCTCGCCGGAGATGAAATCGGAGCACGACCGAAAAGATGTCGTTGTCCACAAGGATTATATTAATGATTAAATAATACAGGGAGAAGATGGATACTGAAAGCGGCATTTTAAGAAAACAAAAAAACTTTATGTGTGGCATTTTAGTACTAAAAAACTATTTTGTGTCATTTTGATCATTATTTTTTTTATTTTTTTTCATTTTATGTTTTCGGTTTCTTAATCACATGTTATAAGATATCAAATTATAAATTCGCGTATACGCGAATTTTAGTAGAGGTGAATTTAGTATTCCCCCTTCCAAAAAAAGGATCTAATCCAAATCAACCCAACTCACTTCCATAGTTCAAGACCAACGAAAATGAGCTCGAACCGATGAGGCCCAAACCAAACCCAAGTTTCATCCTCCCAGTGTCGGCTCGACGTCCGAGAAACCACGTCAACAACTATATGTACCAGTAAGCAAGTGCTACGCGCCCTACCTTCTCAACTCGAAAATTTTATCTCAGTGGATGCCCAACACTTAGCATACACCGAACAAGAGCCGTCGATCCGAAGGATACGTCAGGAAAGAGCAGCTTCATCTAGACGCAACCACTCCTCTGACTGTAAACAATTCGACTGCAGGTGGAATGATTGTCTAGTCACCCACCAGCATATCTTGTTCGGCAACCGCATAGCAAATGATGACTCTCGAAGTATGAGCTCAACTGCTACGAACCTTACGTCCAACCTCTCGCGATAAATAGAGGACACATTCAATGAGAAAAAGGGACAATTTCCGGACAACGCTCGGAACTTCGACTTAGAGAGATAGAACTTAGATCGCCTTTAACATTTGGTTCGACTCCACAGTCATTAAGTGTTGGATTCTGATCTCGACTTTTAGTTCCATCTAATTCGTTAAAATCACTTATTCCCTTTGTAACTCGTATGTTTCCTGCTTATAAACTAAGAGTTCGGAATACAGATCTCAAACCTCATATTCAGTCTTTCCACTATTTACTTACCTCATCGTTGAATCTCCGACCCACTCTTTCAAATGTATAATATGAACCTAACTTGCACTGAAATTTCCGATTTCAATAGGTCCTAATCTAGTTTTCAATAAAAATAGGATACATATCCTTTTAGTTATTTTAAAAAAAAAATTAGTAATATAAGAAATTTTTAAGAATTTTAATTTTTTTGGAACTTTTCAAAAAATTTGGATTATTTGTATTTTAAAAAATAAAAAAAATTTTAAAAAAAAATGAATTTTAAAACTTGTCCATCAGTACTTGTTCACGAATATATGTCCACGATATGATTCTTGATTTTAAGATTTTGAATTAGAAATCTTGGATGGCAATTTAGCGCGTAGGGATTAAGAATAAGGATTTAGGTGTAGATTATATAGCCATGAAACATCGATTACGAATAGTTGTCCATTATTTCTTGCTTACGATTTAGGGATTGGAATTGGAGAGTTAAAGTTCACTTAAATATCTCTCTGACTACATGTCCATGAATATACATTTATAATCATTTGTCACGATTTTTCCGTTTCAGGATTTAGGGCGGACTTTTGATTTGCGGTTTTAATGTTCACATTAATATGTCCATTTAATGTCCATAAATATATGTCCACGAAAGACTATACATACATACCACACATCACCATTTAAGTTTAACTTTTTCAAGACCATAGGTTTTGATTTACATGAAAAAAAATATAATTACCGCGAATACCATTAGTTAAGAATTTTATTATTTATTTAATTTTTTCTCAACAAATTCTAAGAAATTCCCATATAGATATCCATTAAATACCTCCATTTCTTGAAAAAACACGTTAGCATTAAAAATAATTTCTGGAAATAATGCTTAGTTAATATAATTAATTAAATCAAAGATACCATCAATCAAATAGTAGATTTACGGGTAATCTATATTTTTCAGTTCCTGATTTTAAGGATTTTTATATTTTAGAAAAATTTATTTTCGAATATCCATCTGCAGATTCATATTTAATTAAAAAAATGTAAACCCTAAAAATTTACTTTTATTCGATTCCAATTTTAAAGATAATAATTTAAAATTTCATATATAAATTAGTTAGAAATATCAGATATTCTAATGGTTAGTATTTCCTAAAATTACTTAAAAATAGCATGCATCTTACTTTAACTTTTTATTGTTAGTGGATTTTTAGAATATATTAGGTTTTAAATATGGGTTACGGCTCCCGTTAATATTATATGTTTCGACTTTGTTTTGATATTTAATAATATATTTTTATTGAATAATATGGTGATATTTAATATTTTCAATTTTTAATTATTACTACTTTATTTGTTATTGTATTTGTTTTCCAAATTTAAAACTGCTTTGTTTTGATTTTTGGAATATATTTAGAAATTAAAATATATTATTTTTTAATTTTTAGTGTTTTTTAATATTTTATAATAAATTTATTTTTTTCTGTCATTAATATCATGATATTTGAATTTTCTATGCGGTGTAATTATATATTTTTTTTTAATTCGACAAGAGTTTGTTGTTGTTACTATTTATTTTTTGTTTTATGATGTAAGAGATAGAGTTGAAAGTGGTTTGTATCGGGGCAGCATTTATGGTACTCCCACTTTTAAAGATAGGTTATGTTTTAGTAGTTCTCTGAACTCTAGAGAGTTTAGATATTCAACCGTATATAACGTCTTATAGTTTGTTGATATTGTGTCACCTTTTTCTATACGTTCTGAGTTGAGATATTCTTCTTACTTTCGTGGCAATTTTGATAACATGTTTGCATTAATCTCATCAATTGTTTCAATCCGGAGTGTTAGGATGTTGTCTCTGTAATGCTTGCATGTTTATTTTTTGTTAGTTCATTCTCTACATTTGTGGCTTTAAATATTTTCTCCATATGATCTCCAGTTGATTGCATTAGGAATTTTGAATCAACTACAACCATATGACCATCAGTTCAGTTATCGTTTTTATTTCCCATTGTGGGTGCATTTTCATCTACAACATTTAGTAGCCATACTGCAACACTTGTTTTTGATTCTTGGAGTCTTATGTTATGTTTTAAAATGAATACATTGCAAGATTTCCACAAGTATGATTTTTTTATTGATGCTAAAATTGTATCTGCTTTAGAACCCTGTGGAATGGCTGGTAGTATTTGTCGGAAGTCACCACCTAGTAGTAAAATCTTGCCTCCGAAAGGCTTGTCCTTAGCTGCTTCATTTTTCATGGACATCAAATATATCAATGTTATGTCTAGCGCTTCGAATTCGTACTGATTTGTCATGGACGTCCCATCCTATATGATAAGATCGATTTTTCTGATTAATTCAGCAAGCATTGTTCCAGGTCTTATATGGCACATTGAATCTTCATCGATATATATCGGTATCTTAAAATGTGAATGTGTTGTCCTACCTGCCGGTAGAAGCAATGTTGTGATGCATGACGAAACTACTGGGAGCATTATTTTCTTTGCTGAGCGCATCTTAGAAATGATGGTTTTATAAAGGTATGTTTTCTCTGTTCCGCCAGAACCATATAGGAAGAATAGTTTTTTCCATATCATTTTCTACCGACTCCATAAATGCAAAACTACTTTTTGTTGCACATTCAAACTCCTGAATACTTTTGTGCTTTTTTTTCCTCTGTTACATTGTATTGTAATTCAAAATCTCTGTTACATCAGAACCTCAGTTAGTTTCACTAAACATTTCCCCACTCAAATCACCAGCAGTGAAAGGAAAATCTCAACTTTGATTTTGTTGTTATCTTCGTCAGCGAAAGATAGACGATTCATAGATTCGATTGAAAAAGAAGTGGATCGATATGAGAAACTGTAATGTGCAAATCGAATCAGTTCCAACAACAAAAGGAAAATCATAGTTTCAATTTTTTTGTTATCTTCGTCGGTGAGAGATAGGAGATTCACATATTTGATTGAAGAAGAAATGGATCGATCTGGGAAGTGAGAATTTTTGATGTGCAAGATTCGATTCAGCTTCGTGATGATTCTATCACAGACATTTTGGTCAAATGTGAATAATCAATAGAAGAAAAAAACCTTTTTGGGATAAATCTAATTTTGAGTATGGTTCGGGTTGATGGGTGATTAGGTTGGGTTGGATCAGTGTTTTTTTAAAACACCAATCACAAAAATATGTGTTTAATTTTAAATTGTAAATTTTTCGTTTTTAAACACAAAAAGGTATTCGCTTAAAAAATATATATGTTTAAATTTAGATAATGATTCAAAATTCATAATGATTTAAAATCTGTTTTTAAACAATAAAAAATTTAAATTTAGATAATGATATATATTTAAAAAATTATTTAGATTTAAATTCATTTTAAAACAATAAGAAATGAAAATATGAAATTAATATGGAACATGATGATGAGGCTTGATTTTGAAGATATTTGATATTAAAGTTTAAATTCTATTCTATTTTTGAAAGCCGATTTGGAATAATATTTTTGGTCGTTTAAAATCACATGTGAACTACCATAAAAGTTTTTTAGGAAACTATGATATACTTTCTTTATTTCTTCCTTATTTCTTAAACTCTGATTTCCTTTTTAATTAGTTTTCTATTTTGTTTTTAATTGGTGATGTGAAATAATATTTAAAACAATAAGAAAAGAAAATATGAAACTAATATGGAACATGATGATGAGACTTGATTTTTAAGATATTTGATATTAAGGTTTAAATTCTATTCTATTTTTGAAAGCCGATTTGGAATAATATTTTTGTTCGTTTGAAATCATATGTGAATTACCATAAAAGTTTTTTTAGGAAACTATGATATAATTTCTTTATTTCTTTCTTATTTCTTAAATTATGATTTCCTTTTTAATTAGTTTTATTTTTAGTTGGTGATGTAGAATTATATTACTGGTGCAAACTATATACAATTTCCTTATTTCCTAAATTCTATTTTTTATAATTAATTTTCTATTTTATTTTAAAACACTGATATGAAACAATATTACTGGTTGTTTTAAATCCTATGTGGACGGCCTAACAACACTATACATTTAGCTTTTATTAGTAATAGACTAGATTTTAAACCCGGACTACGCCTGGGTATGTTAATATTTGTTTGTTTCGTTTATTTTGATATTTAATAATATATTTTTATTGAATAATATGGTGACATTTAATAATTTTAAATATTTATTACTACTACTATATTTGTCATTGTATTTGTTTTTCAATTTAAAATTGCTTTGTCTTCATTTTTTGAATAAATTTAGAAAATAAAATGTATTATTTTTAATTTTTGCTGCTTTTAAAAAATTTAGAATAAGTTTTTTTTTTTTTTTTTTTTTGTCGTTAATATCATGATATTTGAATTTACTATGCAGTAATGTTATTTTTTTCTTTTAATTCGATATGTATTTATTGTTATTACTTTTTATTTTTTTGTGTTATGAAGTAAGAGATAGAGTTAAAAGTAGTTTGATTATAACGTTGCATATCACCACAAATTCTCATATTGCACATGTGTTTACAAAAGCTTTATTACCTGGTCATTTTCATGTATTGATAGACAAGATGTCATTATAATCTCTTTACATGTCATCTTGAGGGCATAATATAATATAAAAAAAACCCGTTATTGGTTAAATATAAACCATTGTAAACCGGTCATATATAGTCATCATATAAATAGCTTATTATGATTAATGAGAAACTATAAAATAACATTGATCTAAGCTATGTTTATTGCTTCTCAAATATGGTATTCTTTTCAATCTAATCCTTTGTTTATTTATGCATAAACAATATTTTTGAATGTACTCTCTGCATCACCATCAAATTTAGAATGGGTAGACCTTTAGGAGATGTTAGACGTGGTAGTGTCACGTAAAGTTGGTTATGACTGAAAATGGGTTGAGGCAAATATAGGAGAACCAATTTCAAGCTTTGTCCCTAGCTTTTCTTAATCGTCATTGCATATAATACTTTTGTTGGGATCTGTTTTCTTCGTAATGTGAAAGGCTGCTTTGTGTCAGTTGGGGATAAGATTATTCTTGGGAGGATAACTTTATTACCCGCATTTGTTCCCGTACGTGTTACTATCAATCGTGTACCATTGCATAGTCTTTCTTTTTTATTAATGTTATGAAGCACCATTATTGGCACTCCCACTTTTAAAGATAGATTAGGTTTTGGCAGTCCTGCGAACTCTAGAGAGTTTAGATACTCAACCATATATAGCGTCTTATAGTTTGTTGATATTGTGTCACCTTTTTCTATACGTTATGAGCTGAGCTATTCGTCTTGTTTTCCTGGCAGTTTTGATAACATGTATGCATTAATCTCATCAACTGTTTCATTCCAGGATGTTAGGATGTTGTCTCTATAAGGTTTGCATGTGTATTTTTTGTTAGTTTGTTCTCTGCTTTTGTGGCTTGAAATATTTTCTCCATATGATCTTCAGTTCATTGCATTATGAATTTTGATACAACTACTACCATATGACCATCATCTCGTTATCATTTTTATTTTCCTTTGTGGGTGCATTTTCATCTCCAACATTTAGCAGCCATGCTGCAAAACTTGTTTTTGATTCTTAGAATCTCATGTTATGTTTTAAAGTGAATATATTGCAAGATTCCCAGTATGATTTTTTGATTGATGCTAAAATTATATCTCCTCTATAACCCTGTGGAATGGTTGGTAGTACTTTTCGGAAGTCACACCTATTAGTAAAGTCTTGCCTCCGAAAAGCTTGTCTGTAGCTCCTTCATTTTTCATGGACATCAAATCTCTTAATATTTTGTCTAGCATTTCGAATGCGTACCAATGTGTCATGGGTGCCTCATCCCATATGATAAGATCGGTTTTTAAGATTAAATCAGCAAACATTGTTTCATAGCCCCATATTTTCCTTATTTCCTAGATTTTTTTCCTTTTCTTTTTTATTAGTTTTCTATTTTATTTTTAAACGTTGATGTAGAATAATATTACTGGTGATCTTTAGATAATTATGTGGAGTTATGTGATTTGTGTTTTAAAATCTCATGTGGATAACCTGACAATACTATAGCTTCATAATTTCCTTATTTCCTAGACTTTTTTTCCTTTTTTATTAGTTTTCTATTTTATTTTTAAATGTTGATGTGGAACAATATTATTGGTGATCTTAAATCCCGTTGATGTTGGGTTTTTTTATTAGATTTTAATGACGATGACATGTTTATATTGGAGGATTTAAATCCTATGTGGATAATTGGGCTTATGAATTACTAATTTGTTATAATTGTTGGGCTTTTTATTAGATTTTAATGATGATGACATGTAATGTTTCCACTGGTTTTTGAAAATAGATTTCGAAATTTTCTAAAATCCTTATTAACTAATTCGGTCAATTTTTCCATTTATAGTTCCTTAATAAAACTCATCTTTAGCTTATCACATCTTTTCGAAAACAAAACAAGCTGCGTTCTTTTTTTTTCTTTTTCGTTTTGATATGTCTTTTTTTATCATCAAAATAAATCGTTACCTATTTTATGTTTAAGCCGATTGTTCGTACAAGTTATATCGATTTAATGGTTTATTTTATGTTTCTTTTTTTTTTTTTTTTTTTGTATATTTTAACTTTCTTTTCTTTTTCATTGTGACAATGCATTAAACTTAAAAAAAAAAAAATGCATTAAGCTCGATCTTTTTCGACTTGCACAGTCCAATTAAACACCATGCATCATTTCAATATATATATATATATATATATTTTTTTTTTTTTGGTTAGTCATTTCAATGATTTCTTGATAAGAAAAATAGAGTCTCATGCCCAATTTAAATAGAATCGAAAAATCAACATCTATAGGTATTAGTTCTTTCTACGTTGTTTTGTTGATAAAAAATACCCGTAGTACCAACAAATATCAAACTACCATAAGATGATCAGATTGATAAGATTATAATTGTAGAAATTTCATATAAAAATTTAGAACTGGATTTATATGAAATTGTTGGAGGCGTGATGATGTATTGAGTTTCTAACAAAGACAATGTGTGTATGCAAAATAGAGAGTGTACTAAATTCTTTCCAAAAACTTTTTAGTAATGCAATCTCATGTCAATGATGTTGTATATCCGATTTATAGACGTCGACAAGATGAAATGTATGTGACTGAAAAACGTATTCAGTTGGACAATTCATATATTTTATCATGTATAACCAAATGCCATCTCTTCGTTATCAAACGCATATAAACATCAAGTAGTGCAACCAAACTCGAGCTGTCAAATGCCTCTTTAAATATATAAAGAAAGATCCAAACTATTTTAGAACATCAGTCATAAAATAAAATGATAAGAATGAAGTTGATGATGAAATCACAAATTACCTCAATTGCAATTGTGTTTGCTCTAAAATCTTTTTCATTTTTTTGGAATTTTTAATATAATTCGAAGACAATTTCTTATATTATATTTAAATTGCTTTATTATTAAAATCATGTATGTATCTAGATTTGAGACTACTTGGAAAATTATTTCATTCAATATTCATTTTTTTTGCACTACAGCAACATAAAAGCTTTTATTTTATCTCTAGATCAACAATGATTGTCTAAGAAAAAGATTATTCATTGGAAAACGTGGTAAACCAGCTGTGTGTTAGAAAATTAAAGTTTCTACCTTTTATGGACTATTACAAACAAAATCCAAACGTCGAGAAACAAGCATATGAGAATTTTTCAACCAAGCATGTTTGGGTTTTTCAGAAATGGGAGTAGAAACATAGGCAACAAGGATTTTCACTTGGGAATATAACCTATGTTTCCCCAACTTTGGAAGAACCGTATTATTTGAGGGTCTTGCTTAACATTCAACTAGGTCCAACATATTTTATTTGACATCAGGACAATAATTTTGTACATGAGGTATTTTTTTGTTTATGGATTTGGAAGGACATAGTTACTTTTCTTTGGAGTATTCTAGGAGTTGTTATTTGATTTAAGGGTAGAACTCTAATAAACATTGCATCCACTGGTATTGTTTTCTTGTTATTAAAAGATGGTAGGACAACTCACTCTAGATTTGGAATACCTATAAACGTAAACGAATGGGCAACATGTTCGATGAAAGCTGGAACAAATCAAGAAGAGTTGATAAAACTAGCTAAGCTAATCATATCGGACAAAACTCCAATGATGCACTATCATTTTTTTGAGACTTTAGATAGAAGCATGCTTGACATATAGGGATGTGACAAGCCTTTTAAAGGTAAATTTATAGTTTTTCAGAGGTGATATTAGATAGATTTTTTCATAGGTGGAAGAGAACAGACTTTTATGTATTCCCTAAACGTGTCATTACTTTGGAAACAAGTTAAAGTGTTAAAATTGATGAAGAACATGAGGCCTCTCGCATATGGGCTTAGTATTCATGAAACACAAGTACTTGGAGATTTTTCAAAGTAAATTTTTGATATAGGAGATGGAAAGATCAAAGGAAATGATGATGATCTGTTTGAGATTGACATTTCATAAGATTTTCTTATAAATGATGTTGATGAGTCTATCAAAGCAATCATAAGAGAAGTGCGTGGAAAATCATATGAAATAGAATCTGATCATAATTTTTTTTCAAGGAAGAGCTATACTTAGTCCAAAAAATTAAAATGTTAATATGGTCAATGAGTAAATGTTAAAGAGTATAGAAGGTAATGTTTTAAGTTCAATTTTTCATTTTTTTCTCCAATTTATTTAATGTAGGAATTTTGGTTGTTTACATAGATTAATATTAAATAATATTTACTATATATTTAAATTTTGAACAAGTGAAGTTAAAACATATTTTAGTGTCGACAACATTGATATATCAAATACAAGTTCAACGGGTGATATGGTTTATCTGAAGAATTTTTTAACAGTATCAAAATATATGGATTACCGCATCACAACTTAAAATTAAAAGTTGGTGCTTCTATTCTTTTGCTAAGAAACATTGATCCAAAGGGTTGATTTATGAAATGGAACAAGATTGCAAATTATTTAGTTGGTTAAAAATGTTATTGAGATTAGAATGATAACTGGAGGTAGTTGGTGACAATTTTTGTTCGCTAGAATGTTTATTACTTCCTCATAAGAAAAATTAATTTTTATAATGCGACGTAATTTCTAATAATTCTTACTTTACGATGACTATAAATAAAAATCAAGGATAAACACTCTCCACAATTGGTTTGTATTTTCTAAAACCATGTTTTACTCATGATCTGTTGTATGTCGTTGTTTCAAGAGTAACTCAAGAACTCGAATCAAAAATTCTTATCACAGATAAAAAAAAAAAAAAAAAACCCCTGAAGAAAACTGGTGATGTTGTTTTCACGAAAATGGTTTAAAACCTTTGAGGTAACATTTTCTCTTTATATTAGGCTATATAATCTCAAGTCCGCACTAGCGTGTGGGTCATCGTCTATTTTTCGGATTTAGTTTTACACTTTTCGGATTTAGTTCATCGTCTATTTTTGGGTGTTCGAGTTTTAAAGCGTTGACGAGTATGTTAATGTTTATTTTTGGGTGTTCCAGTTTTAATGGACAGCACTGTATGATCTTCTTCCTTACGGTACGGATCGCTCACATATTCTAAATGATTATATAAATCCGTCTTTTGCTAGACAATACAATGTGGAAAATCCGATTGGAAACACCTCGCTGCATGTAGCTATGGATGTCTGCTGAAGCGGAGAGAAAAATAAAAACAGTTACATAGCTACGACAAACACGTTGCGAATTAAATTTCTTCAAAATCTGCAAGTGGAGGAAGGAGATGTACTAAGATTTCTCTTTCATCATGTGTGGGTCCCATTTGAATCTCATCTAATCTAGGCCATTGATATATAACGACGGAAGGAAGAAGCTGGCCACAAACAGCTTTCTCTTTCATTGCGTGGGACCATACTAAATGTCATCTAATCTCATCCACATACAGTTCTTCGTCCATCACTCAATATCCAATCAAGTGCTTCTGCAGAATATAATGATGCTTATAATTCCTTTAGATCGTCCATCGAACACTAAACACTATGTGTGGCCGGTTAAATGTTAGTATGGACTAGCTAGTGTGGCCGGTCGTTAGTGGATTTTGCTCAGCCCTTTCCGATGAGTTGGGAGACGATTTATGGTGCTATGGATATCTGCTGTATCACAGAAATACCGGAAAAAAAAAAAAACGGGACATGAGCAGATCGAGCTAAGCAAAGATTCAACCGATCGCCGTTGACGAGAGGAAGAAGAAGGATAAAGTACGCGTGAAGAGGAAATGTTGAAGTAATTACTCTCTCATCTTGGATGGGGCCCAAGAAAAAGTAGTCCAATATCGTTCATTGATTTTAAAAATAACTGATGTCAAAAAAAAAAAAACTTTTCAATTGGACGGACAGAATTACATGTGCTTCATACAGATATGGTAACCACGGTTGGTCTCTGGTTAAAAGGAGAGGTTTGTATTTAAAAAAGTATCTGTACCGAGAAAGTGTGGTAGTGTAGAAAACTGGGTATTTCGTTCCAACTTTCCTAGAAACTGGGTGTAGATGTTAATAACTCTTTTAAATAATAAAATTACAGAAAATAAATATTACTAGTCTTCTTTATTCTAATAATGTTGACTTACTCATCTCCTCTTTCTTTTCTTTATTTTCAGAAAACTTTTTTTTTCTTCAGACCAAAATTGAGACTGTACAAACTTTATTTATTGATCTCATCTCCTCTTTCTCTTCCCATTTCTCTAATGTCGTCGTGACCCTCTTCCTCATTCTCTCTCGTCACAGAGACATCCCTTCCTCACTCTCATCGCTTCACACAAAAAACAATACAACTCGAAAGAAAAAAGACATTTCCATCCGATTATCGATTTAGATCTTTGAAACCCTAATGTTATAATGTCGATCAATCGACTTCTCTTCCCTTACTTCCTCGTCTCTAGTTTCATCCTCTCCGGCTTCGCATCCTCTGCAACATTACCCTCAGAAGAAGGTATATATATATATATATATGTTCGATTCGGTTTATGATTTGTGTTCTCTGTAATTTGATTTTTTCGCAGTTGAGGCTTTAAAAGCCGTACAGAAGGCGTTAAAGAAGAGTGGTTGGGATTTCTCAGTGGATCCATGCGACGTCGGTTCATCTAAAGGTGGATGGAGAAATCTTAACGCCGGCAGGGGATTTGAAGACGCCGTCACTTGTAACTGCTCTTCCGTTTGCCACGTCACCAACATGTGCGTTCGTCTCTTCTCTCTTTTTTTCTTATCTACAATAAAATTTCCTTTATATCATCTATCAAAATTTCGAAATTTTTCTTTACTATAAAAAAATATCCATGATCATCATTATTTTAAGTACTTAAGATATGAAACATTGAAGAAAAAATCAAAGTATTATTGGTGGATAAAAAAAATCATATTCAAACTCTAGTTCGAAGTAGGTCTCTTTTTTGCAAAACCTATTTTAATTAGAGTACTCAATTTCACTCGTTTTATTTAGAAAGATAGCTTTTATGACGCCGTCGCTGTTGAACTTTTTGACGCATCCATGAATGTGAATCTAAAACATTAGTGTTATTTACATAAATTAATTTGCTTTCTTTTCGTGACAATTGGTATTGCGCCGATGGGCCTATATTCTACAAAACCTTTTGATTTATAAGCCCAATATGGATACAGAGTTCTCAAGGCACAAAACCTTGAAGGAAGTTTACCAAAAGAGTTAGCGGGACTTCCTTTCCTGCAAGAGATGTAAGCCGATTCACTCACCAATGTGTTAGCCCTCGAATGTGGTTATTATTACAATACCTGCCACTGCCACTATCTTTCCATTTACTAACTGAACTATCACAACTCCTTTCTCTGCAGTGATCTGTCTAGAAACTATCTAAACGGTTCCATTCCTCCCGAATGGGGATCCTTGCCACTTACCAATATGTAAGTATATGCGTACTTATATTGTTCATATACACATTACAAATATGTAGATCGATAGAGTGAATCCGTTTGATGATGAAACGCAGCACACTACGTGGAAACCGGATAAGTGGCTCAATCCCAAAAGAGATTGGAAACCTTACAAACCTTATGACCCTGTGAGTAGTACAGACTTTTTGGATTTTTCTCTCTTCAACAGTGTTTCAGATAATTCCCACTTAATAATTGATTCGGTTTTTCTTTTCTGGATCATTTGGTTGTTTAAGTGCTTTGGAATACAACCAGCTCTCAGGAAAGTTACCTCCAGAGCTCGGGGATCTACCAAACATTCAAAGAATGTAAGGATCTTTGTCTGATTTCTCTCAAAACGTTTTATTTTCGTAACAGACTATTGGTCTTTGTTAATGTTGAGACTTTGTTTTCCTTTTTGTAGCCTTCTCAGCTCCAACTACTTCAGTGGGGAAATCCCAACTACTTTTGCCAAGCTTACTACATTAACTGATTTGTAAGTATTCCTCTGCTTTCCTTCGAACACAGAACATTTTTTTTGCTAGAGATTCTGACTTTTTTTAATACTTTTTTCTTGATGTATAGCCGTATAAGCGACAATGAGTTCACCGGCACTATACCAGATTTCATCAAGGACTGGACAGGACTTGAAAAATTGTAAGCACACCTTTCAACGTAATCAGGTTCTTGCATTTTTCATATCCGTATTGGAATTTTTTAAAAGACTAGAATGTGTCTTTTTTTGGTGCATGTATCAGGGTTATTGAAGCAAGTGGTTTAGTCGGACCGATTCCTACTGCCATTGGCCCTCTTGAAAACTTAAAAGACTTGTAACTACACCAACTTCTCCTTGTGGAATTTATTGTTTTCACCATTCGTGCACTCACCATCAATAATGTTTATATACTCTTAATTTGGAATTTTGTAGGAGAATCAGTGACTTAAGCGGACCCGAATTTCCATTTCCGCCGCTACAATACATGACATCGATGAGGACCTTGTTAGTTTGAGCCTAAAGCTAAAAAAAATTCGTAACGGTTTCTTCTCACCTACCGTGAGCTAACTTCCATATTCCTCTCGCTACTCGTTGCAGGAATCTTAAGAACTGCAGTCTTACAGGACCTTTACCTGAGTTTCTTGTACCCATGAAATACTTAAAGCTTCTGTTAGTTATCTCTATTGTTCTTCGGCAAACATAACATCGATTTATCGACTATGAATAAAAGTATCAAGCTGAAACTGTGATACTCGTTGATGCAGAGATCTTAGCTTTAACAAACTGAGTGGACCAATCCCGGATAATTATTCCGCTCTTTCTTTTGTAAATAGCATGTATGATGCTCTTCTCTTCTTTTTGTTCCTCTGTTTTTGTTATATGGAGTAAAGTTTAAATGCGTTGAGCTTTGTTTTTTTCCGATCTTGCAGATATTTTACGGGTAACATGTTAACCGGGGGAGTCCCAAGTTGGATGGCAGACAAAGGAGACCGTGTGTGAGTTTTTCTTCACCGATATATACAACATAGTACTTTGTGATAACACAGAAGAATAACGTTTTTCTTTGGTTATTACATTTAATATTGCAGTGATCTTAGTTACAATAACTTCACCATAGATCCAAGAACCACAGTATGTCAGTGGAGTGTCGTGTAAGAAGAACGACAAAAATTCAAACCTCTCGTGCCTTCAAATTCGTTAATCTTACGGTTTCTTGGTTCTTTTTATTCACAGGAATCTGTTTTCAAGCACAAGCCCTTTAGTGCCAAATAACTAGTAAGTCTTTGTTTTTTGTTAAGATTGTAAGATCGCTGAATGATTTGTGTTATTGATTTCATTGATATTGTTTACATTATATAGAAAGAGCTAAACTTAACCCCCAAGGCAACTATTCTAATATTACATCATTAGTCCTTATACTCCCCCTCAAGATGGCGTGTGTAAATCCTGAACACGTATCTTGCCAAGAAGATAAGAAAATTGAACTCGGCCAATAGCTTTGGTTAACAAATCGGCAACCTGCTCCGTAGTGCAAACGTAAGCTGGTGCAAGTAATCGATCTTGAAACGCATCTTGTATAATGTGACAATCGTTCTCAATATGTTTTGTGCACTCATGAAACACCGGATTACGAAGGATGTGAAGAGCAGCTTTATTGTCACACTAAAAAGAAACAGGCCGTGATTGTTTGACATCAAGCACGGGAAGTAATTCAAGCAACCATTGGACTTCGGAGTATGTGAAGGACATGGCGCAATATTCAGCTTCAGCGGAAGAACGAGAGACGACGCATTGTTTCTTTGTCTTCCAAGAGATAGGAGACTCGCCCATGAAGACCACGTAGCCGGTAAGAGAGCGGCGAGTAAGCGGACAAGCAGACCAATCGGAATCACAAAAGGCAGACACATGTAAATCAGGTTTTGAATCAAGAAAAATACCTTGACCCGGAGTGCCTTTGAGATACCGAACAACCCGAACTGCAGCATCCCAATGTTTTTGACGCGGCTTCTCAAGAAATTGAGCTAGCAAATGAACATCATAGCTCAAATCGGGACGAGTAATCACCAAATATACCAAACGGCCCACCAACGGTCGATATTTTGATGGTTCATCAAAATAGTTTCCTTCATCACGAGCAAGGGTATGATTCTGCTCAATAGGTGTGTCAAACGGTTTTGATCCAGTTAATCCACATTCTGATACAATATCCAGTGCGTACTTCCTTTGAGAAACATAAATCCCATCCTTTCCTCGAGACATCTCCAAACCAAGAAAGTATTTCAAAGCACCAAGATCCTTCATGTGAAAGCATTTACTCATATACGCCTTGAACTTGGAGATAAGCGCGGAATCATTACCTCCAATGATGAGATCATCAACGTAGACCAATACAAAAACGACGGAGGAGCCACGTTTATAGGAAAATAAAGAGTAATCTTTCTTGTTTTGCACAAAACCAAACTGCAACAAAGAAGTAGAAAGTTTGGCAAACCAACACCTTGGGGCTTGTTTGAGACCATATAACGACTTCTTTAAACGACATACTTTATTCTTTTCCGTCGTAGAGTAGCCTTGCGGAAGCTTCATGTATACCTCTTCATTCAAATCTCCATGAAGAAATGCATTATGGACATCCATCTGATGCAATTCCCAATTCTTCGCGGATGCTATCTTAAGAAAAATTCGAATGGTAGTCATCTTGATAACTGGGGCAAACGTTTCATCATAATTTGTCCCCTCTTCTTGACGATTTCCAAAGACCACCAAACGAGCTTTGTAACGCTCAAGTGTACCATCAGATCACAGCTTGACTTTGAAAACCCATTTATTTCCAATAGCATGTTTACCAGGAGGAAGATCCACAATATCCCAAGTACCACTACGCTCAAGTGCAACTATCTCATCTTTAGATGGAAACGCCAATGCTCATGCTTCATTGCTTCTTTATAAGAAGTGGGTTCCGTGTAAGCATTTACTGCTGCCAAAAACAACTTCTGCGGACAGGTAAATCGATCAAGAGAAACATAATTGGCAATAGGATAGAGACACTTACTTGACGACATTTGAAGGGAGCTGGAAGAGGGTGAGTCGCGGGGGGGGGGGGGGTTTATCATTTGCTTTTGTTCCATAGACCACATAGTCTTTGAGTTTTTCCGGAGGTTTAGTGGCACGATGACCACGTCGTATCAATGTCATGAGAAGATGTTGGTGGAGTTGTATCGATTGGAGACGACTCCCCCTGAGTAGTAGCGTCAGGGGACCGGGGAAAATGATCCAAATAAGGAAGAACTTCCTCATGAAAGATAACATCTCGAGACAAACTTTTGTGATGTTTCAAGATCAAGAACTATCCATCCTTTCTTGCCAAATGGATAACCTAGAAAAATACAACGAGCACCCCGGTCTTCAAACTTATCACTGGATCGTCTGACTCGGCGTGCATAACATAAGCACCTGAAAGTTCTGATCTTATCATAAGAAGGAGATGTCTTAAAGAGTAACTCATAAGGTGTCTTCCCTTGGAGAGCGGAAGATGGTGTACGATTGATGAGAAAAGTAGCAGCTTGAATACTCTCCCCCCAATACTTGGTCGGTAATTGAGCTTGAAATAACAAAGCTCGAGCTATATTGAGAATATGTCGATGTTTTCTTTCTGCTCTCCCATTCTGCTGTGGAGTATCAACGCATGATGTTTGATGAATGATTCCTTGTTCTCCAAAATACGTCTTCAAACACGTGAATTCAGTACCGCTATCCGATCGAACCGTTTTAACTTGTTTTCCGAATTGTCGTTCAACCCACACAAAGAAATTCTTGAGGATGGTCGGAACAGACAATTTGGCAGTGAATAAGTGAGTCCATAAAGCATGAGAATAGTCGTCAACTATAGTAAGGAAGTAGATGGAGCCGCAAGTTGTTTTTGTTCGATACGGTCCCCAAACATCGCAATGTATTAAAGAAAAAATATCATCTGCTTTATTCAAACTATCTGAAAATGGAACACGCGTTTGTTTTGCTCGAAAAAAAACATCACAACAATCCTCCAAAGCACTAGTACTACTACGGAAATCCCCAATAGCATAAAGAAAAGATAAAACTCTAGAAGACGGATGACCCATCCTGCGATGCCAAAGATCCCGAGCATCCACTTTCACAGCACGATTCGCCTGAGGAAAAATAGCGCCAGCAAGATGATAAACCCCATTCCGCTCTTCACCCGCTCCAATCAAAGTCGTCGAAACTTGGTCCTGTATCACACAAAATTGACGAGTAAATATCACTGCACTTGCAATATCACGCAATAACTGAGCAACAGAGATCAGAGTAATGGTGAGCTCAGGAGCATAGAAAACACGATGGAGAATTAATTTGCCCCCAAGTGACAAGGTGCCATGTCTAGTGGCCCATGTCATCCCATCGTTTGGCAATTTTATGGGACATGGATCGATTTTTTTCAAATCCGTCAACAAATTAATATCACCAGTCATATGGTGTGATGCTCCAGAGTCAATAATCAAATCGAAACGATTCTGAGTGCCATAAATAATGAGTTTTTCAAGGTTACCGGAAAGTTTTTCGGAGGATGATGCTTTTCGAGACTCGATTGACTGTTTGTCAAAGACGGAATCCCTTGTGAACCAGAGGTGGTGACAGCGTTACTTGCTGTAATCTGAGCACCTCCTCTTCCTTTGCCTCCTCTGCCATGTCCAGAACCTCTTCCTCTCGTGCTAGACCCGCGTCCTCCTCTTGATCCAGATGAAGAGGTGTTAGCCGATGGATTGTCTTCCCACCACTCAGGATAACCAATCAACTCGAAACAGCCACTCTTTTCATGGCCTTTCTTTCCACAATTACTACACGAGACTGATTGACGGGAAGCTCCATTCGCTGCAACAGAGGCATTCAGACTGATGGCAGAGACACGATCTTGCTCTTTGGTGACAGCACTGTGATGACGTTCTTCTTGTACTATTTGAGAATACACTTCATCGAGAGTCGAATCTCGGATACGAGAAAGAAGATTCGCTCTCATGGTGTTAAACTTCTCACTCGACAATCCCATGAGGAATTGATGAATCTGGAGCTGTTCCTGTTTCTTCTGATACTTAGTCATGGCTGAACACTCCGAACTATTACAACAGCAGGTGACACCACTGTCAATTTCTGAGATGGCATCCCAGAGAATCTTCAGGCGTGCGAAGTAATCTTCTACGCTATCTCCGTCTTGTTTACATGCTGTTAGATCAGCATGTAATTGATGCTCCTTTGTTCCATCGCCAACTCCATAGCGACGTTTGATACTTGACCACATCGCAGATGCTTCCGTGACGAGAGAGATAGAGAAGCACAACTTCATCTCTAAGCTAGCATAAAGCCAACCGATGATCATGGAATTGACCATCTCCCATCTCTCTACATCATCTCTTGATGCTGGTTTCTTCAAGATTCCATCGAGAAAACCAAGTTTTCGTTTGGTTCTCATGGCGTTGGTGAAAATTTTCGACCAACGTTCATAGTTAACACCGTTCAAGAGAATCGGTGTTTGCACATCGCTTGTCTTGTCGTTTGTGCTGAGAAAATACGGCGAGATAAGCATGTCGCCGGTGGTGATGAGGGGCTGCTGCTCTGAGTTTGTCATGATCAGCGGCTAGGGTTAGGGTTTTTTTTTTTCGTTTGTTTGTTTGTTTTTTTTTTTTTTTTTTTTTTTCAACGATCTTAATCACATGTCAAAGGGAGGCTCTGATACCATGTTAAGATTGTAAGATCGCTGAATGATTTGTGTTATTGATTTCATTGATATTGTTTACATTATATAGAAAGAGCTAAACTTAACCCTCAAGACAACTATTCTAATATTACATCATTAGTCCTTATATTTTTCATTCTCATAATTTTTTTTAAAAAATCTTTGGGTCTAACACAGTCACTAGAATATTGAGATTACGTTGTATATGTTTTGCTACAGCTCAAACGTTTCGTGTCTGAGTAACTACGCCTGTCCTAAAAGTAAGTCTTTGCTATTTATATTATACATACAAACCATATCTTGCTTAATAGTGAATCTGATTTTTCGTTGGTTTTTAACTATTGTTTTATCCCAGCTTTCTATGGCCTTTATATAAACTGTGGTGGTAATGCAACAACAATAAATGGGACTAAGTATGATGCTGACACATCGGAGAAACCGATGTTCCACGACAGTGGGAACGGTTGGGTTTCTAGCAACACAGGACGTTTCTTCGATGATTATCGGTCTCCAAAAGAAGTAATCACATGGTCAGCTTCAGCACCGCTGAAGGCAGCAGACCCTAGGCTTTATACACACGCCCGCCTCTCTGCCATGTCCCTCACTTACTATGCTCTGTGTCTTGGGGAAGGAAATTACACGGTTAATCTTCATTTCGCTGAAATCATGTTCGGTGACAACAGCACGTATTTCAGTTTGGGTAGGAGATTCTTTGACATTTACGTCCAGGTAATTTTTTCTCGTAAATTAAATGAATGTCTGAAAGATTTGTGATTGGTTAAATCATGATATTGGGTGGTGTGATAAATGTGCAGGGTAAACTCGAGATTAAAGATTTCAATATTGTGGATGAGGCAAAAGGTACAGAAAGAGCTGTGGTTAAGCAATTTCCAGTCATGATTACAAACGGGAAATTGGAGATAAGATTGCAATGGGCTGGGAGAGGAACTCAAGCTATTCCTGTAAGAGGTGTATACGGTCCTCTCATATCGGCTGTTTCGGTTGAACCAAGTAAACTTTGCTAAACCCAAAACTATCTCTGTTAGATTTCTCCTTTTATTCAAATGTTTTTTTACTTACCCCTCCCATAATCTTGCTGTAGATTTCAAACCACCAAAGGAACCTGGCACTGGAAGCGGTGGTGGGAGCTCTGTTGGTACAATTGTTGGGAGTATAATCGCTTCAACGGTGTTCCTTGTGCTTTTAATCGGCGGTATTTTATGGTGGAAAAGCTGCTTTAGGACCAAGAGTCAGATAGAAAAAGGTAGACTTTGCTCCAATAGCCTTTTAACATTCCAATTTGATTTGAGTTTGAAGTCTCTAACGCTGTTCATTCACCTTAGATTTCAAGAACTTGGATTACCATATTAGTTCCTTCTCGCTGAGGCAAATTCAAATTGCTACGGATAACTTTGATCCTGCAAACAAGATCGGAGAAGGTGGTTTCGGTCCTGTACACAAGGTTAGGATCACAATGTGAAATGACATTGTTATGTAAAGATCGACTTTTATTTAAAGGTTTGTCCATTGTAATGAAAACAGGGAAAGTTGACAGATGGAACCGTAATCGCGGTGAAGCAGTTATCAGCGAAATCAAAGCAAGGGAATCGAGAGTTCTTAAACGAGATTGCTATGATTTCGGCTCTACAACATCCACATTTGGTTAAGCTATATGGATGTTGCGTCGAAGGTGACCAGCTTTTACTAGTCTACGAGTACTTGGAGAACAACAGTCTCGCTCGAGCACTTTTCGGTTAGTCCACTCCTCTTGAAAACATATCTTAACCTTAAAGCGTTGTTTGGGTTTTGGTCTACAATAGTAAATTTGTTTCTCTCAATTTAAAAGGTCCTCAAGAGACTCAGATCCGACTAAACTGGGCAACGAGGCAGAAGATTTGCGTCGGGATAGCGAGAGGATTAGCATATCTCCACGAAGAATCAAGACTCAAGATTGTACACAGAGATATCAAAGCCACTAATGTCTTGCTCGACAAGGAACTAAACCCGAAGATTTCGGATTTTGGTCTTGCTAAGCTTGACGAAGAGGAAAACACACATATCAGCACCAGAGTAGCCGGAACATAGTGAGTCAAACCAATTAATGAAATAACTTAACAAACAAGAAAAGTTATTAATTTCTGTGAGATTGCTGATGAATGAGACAAAACTTGTCCTTGGCAGCGGATACATGGCTCCGGAATACGCCATGAGAGGTCATTTGACAGATAAAGCCGACGTCTACAGTTTCGGCATTGTCGCTCTTGAAATCGTTAATGGAAGTAGCAACACGAGCGCGCAATCCAAAGGCGATACCTTCTACCTTCTTGACTGGGTAAATAATCTTTTCTCAGTAATTCGATCACCAAGTTCATATAGATACCCTAAAATCTCAATTTCTCGACAGGTACACGTTCTAAGGGAGCAAAACAAACTACTGGAAGTAGTAGATCCGAGACTAGGAACAGATTACAACAGAGCAGAAGCATTGGCGATGATTCAGATCGGAATAATCTGCACCAGTTCAGCTCCGGCGGATAGGCCGTCGATGTCGACGGTGGTGAGTATACTTGAAGGAAATGCTACGGTGGATGTCGAAAATCTTCTAGAAGCTTCGTTCAGCAAAAAAAACAACAAGGACGAAGAGACCGTGAGGGCGATGAAGAAGCATTACGCGATGATAAATGGAGACGAGATAACGAATATGACGAATCAAACTATTTCCACTGACGGAGATCTTAACCCTCTTATATTTGACTCTGCTTATTGGAACACCAGAGCTTCATTATAGATTGTTATGTATTGGGTTATGTGTATATTGGGTTTGGTTTGTTAGGCTCATGTATTAGGCTCATGTATTAGGCCCATGTATTAGGCCAAATTAGTCGTTTGTGATGAAGTATATATATCCTTATATATGTAAAGTTATAATGAGACAATTCAGTTATCTAAACCTACATGGTAACAGAGCAAAAGATCTGAGAACATAAAACCTAAAAATCTTCCGTTGTCATATTCTTAAAAGACCTAACCGTCGTTTGAGGGTTATGTCGATCGACACAGTAACTCATGTCGATCGACACCGTCGTTGTTTGTCCATTATTCGTCTTGTGAATCAGCTATGTTTGTCTTGTCTGATATAGTTCTTCATCAAGTTTTCGTCTTACATGTCTCCTTCGGTGGTAACGTCTCAGGATTCCATTATGGTGGTTCTCCCATATACGTTGTTCAGTTCTGATAATCCTAGCGTTGTCATCTCACCAATGATCCTTACTGGTGAGAACTACAATGAATGGTCAGTAGAGATGCTCAATGTTCTTCAGCCTAAGCGAAAAACAGGATTCATCAATGGTTCATTGTCGTGTCCGCTTCCTGCTGATCCCAATTACGAGAATTGGATGACAGTCAACTCCATGATTGTCGGGTGGATCCGTACTGGTACGATCTACTGTCACCTTTATTGCTGAGGCGAAGTCACTTTGGGATGAGCTCAAAGGAAGGTTCTTGATTGGGAATCCAGTTTGTCTGCATCAGATTCGGAGTGCTCTTGCTTTGTGTAAGCAAGATGGTCATATTGTTCTCCAGTATTATAGCCGATTGGCTAAGTTGTGGGAAGAGTTCTAGATGTATCGTCCGCTTCCCTTCTGTTCGTATGGTGCGGCCTCCCTTCTTTCTAAGGAATGCAAAGAAGAGAAGGTTCATCAGTTCTTAATGGGTCTTGATGAAGTCAGGTTTGGAGGTTTGTGTCAGACTTTGGTCTCTTCTGATCCATTACCCCCTCTTGGAGAGTGTTACTCCAGAATGGTGAGAGAAGAGCAACGTCTAGCTTCTTCTCGAAGTCGTGAGCAGCAGCACGAGGCTGTTGGTTTTGTGGCTCGTCATGAGTCAGGTGATGGTCAATCACGTGTGGAGTCTGGTAAGGGAGCGGATTTTATTGTTCACTCTTGCCCTAAGATGTTGTGTGCAGAGTGTGGTCGTTTCGGGCATATGAAGAAGGATTGATCGCAATTAGTGGGTTTTCCCGAGTGGTGAAACGAAGGTGGTCGTGGTAATGGTGGTGGTCGTGGTCGGGGGAGAGGAAGAAGTTCGTTGGGTGATGGATGTGGGAAAGCCTTGAATGCTCAAGCTTCAGGTTCTTCTCCTTTTCCTGCGTTTTCTGAGGAGCAGTGCCATGTTCTTTCTCAGAAGCAGTGGCATGTTCTTTCTCAGATGATGCAGAGTCAAACTGGTTCCACTTCCTTGGCGATGGATAAGTTTTCTGGTAAGACTAAATATGGCGATGGAATTCTTGATACAAGAGCCTCTCATCATATGATGGGTAATCTACAATTTTTAACGAATCTAGTGTTTATTCCGCCTTGTGTTGGTAGTAGAACATTTGCTTTGAAAATGAGAGTGTGGAGTTTTTATGATCGTGTTGTGTTGTCCAATGTGTTATTTTTTCCGTCGTTGAATTGCAAATTTCTTTATGTCTCGAAGTTGTTGAAGCAGGCAGGTTGTCTGACTTTGTTTTCTAACAGTATATGTATATTACATGACTTTTTTTCGAGGACTCTGATTGGAACCGGTGAAGAGCGTGATGGGGTGTACTATCTTACAGATGTGGTATCGGCAAAAAGTCATAAAGTCAAGGTTTCAGTGGATCAAGGCTTGTGGCATCAGTGTCTAGGACATCCGAGTTTTTATGTGCTTTCGGCTTTACCTATGTCGTCTTCTTTTTCCAAGTCTGTTGGTTTTGATTCTTGTGATGCATGTTTTAAGGCGAAACAAACTCGGGAGGTTTTCCCATAAACTTCTAATAAAGCTAAGAAATGTTTCTCTCTTATTCATTGTGATGTTTGGGGGCCATATCGGATTCCTTCTTCGTGTGGAGCGGTTTGCTTTCTTACTATTGTTGATGACTTTTCTAGAGTAGTATGGACATAATTACTCTTAGAAAAGTCTCAAGTTCGTAGTGTGCTAACAAATTTTCTAGCATACGCAGAGACACAGTTTGGTAGACAAGTTCGGATTGTTAGGAGTGACAATGGAACGGAGTTCATGTATCTTTCTTCTTACTTTCGTCAACATGGAATTGTCATCAAACCTCTTGTGTGACTACTCCACAACAGAATGGTCGTGTAGAGTGCAAGCATCGTCACCTTCTTAATGTGGCTCGTGCTTTTTTGTTTCAAGCAAGTGTGCCTACGAATTTTTGGGGAGAAGCGGTATTGACGGCAACTTACTTGATTAACCGTACGCCCATGAAGATGAACAATGGCAAGACGCCATATGAGCTTTTTCATGGTTGTTCTCTGAGGATTGATCACTTGAGAGTGTTTGAATCCGCGTTCTATGCTCATCGTGCTTTGCGGGATAAAGATAAGTTTGGAGTACAAAGTCGTTTGTGTGTTTGTTTGTTGGCTATCCGGTTGGACAGAAAGGTTGGAGAGTATTTGATTTTGAAAGAAATGAGTTCATGGTATCTTGTGATGTGTTGTTTACGGAGGATGTGTTTCCATTTGCTAAGTCATCTCTAGACCCTTGTCTAGCTCTCGTATCGTCTTCTCAAGTTGTTGATGACGATTGGTTGATGACGATTGGTTGATTTCATCTGCGGTGGTTGGACAGAAGAGTTCATCTGCAGATGATGTGTCGACTCCCTCGTGTCGATCGGCAGGGGGAGTCGTCTGCATCTGATTTGTCTTTGAGGTCCTTGTCTATCGACACCGTATCACCTGTCGATCGACATGGGAAGTCTCCTTCATCTACATAGTCTCTGGAGGCAATGTCGATCGACACAGCCAATCCTGTCGATCAACAAGGATCCGATGTACAGTCTCCACTATCCTCGGTGCTTGCTGATGTTGAGCAGTTGGGTTGTGGTCATCGTAAACAGTGTCGCAATGTGTTGCTTCATGGTTTTGAAACTGAAGATGTTCTGTCAAAGTTTGATTTACAAGTCCGCTGAAACATGTCAAGGTACATCTTTATATCCTCTCACTCATTACATCTATGATGAGTGTTTTTCTGCAGGACATCGTGCCTTCATTGCATATGTCTCTCCTGAGGTGGAACCCAAGAACTTTAAAAAAATTGCTGGGATTAAGGTATGGACTAATGCAATGGTGAAAGAGATTGATGCTCAAGAAGGTGCTCACACTTGGGACATCACAGACCTACCTAAAGGCAAGACAACAATAGGAAGTCAATGGGTCTATAAGATCAAGTATAATGGAGATGGAAAAATTGAACGCTACAATGTTCGTTTGGTTGCTCAAGGTGATACTCATGTAGAAGGAGAGAATTATGAGGAGACATTTTTTCTAGTTGTGAAGTTGACTACAGTGCGGACGCTTCTTTGGAATGTTGCTGCAAAAGGTTGGGAAGTGTATTAAATGGATGTCAATAATGCCTTCTTACATGGTGATTTTGATGAAGAAGTCTATATGAAATTGCCTCCAGGGTTTCGTCACACTCACCCCGGTAAGGTATGTCGTCTTCGGAAGTCTTTGTATGGCCTCAAACAGGCACCTCGATGTTGGTTTAAGAAGTTGTTGGATGCATTGGTCCGTTTTGGGTTTGTTCAGTCGTATGAAGATTACTCTTTGTTCTCATATACTAGAAAAGGAATCGAGTCGCGTATTTTAATTTATGTGGATGATTTGGTTATTTGTGGAAATGACAATCTTATGGTGAAGAAGTTCAAGGAGTATTTCTGGAAGTTTTTTTCGATGAAGGATCTTGGTAAATTGAAATATTTTCTTGGCATTGAAGTAAGTCGTGGCCTTGATGGTCTGTTTCTTTGTCAACGCAAGTATGCTTTGGACATTATTGCAGATTCTGGTTATCTAGGCTCCAAACCATTTCACACTCCGTTGGAACATAATCATTATCTTGCCTCTGATGAGAGTTAATTTCTAGTCGATCCTAGGAAGTACAGGCGGCTGGTTGGTCGTTTGATATATCTTACTCACACTAGACCCGAGTTGAGTTATTCGGTTCATATTTTGTCTCAGTTTATGAAAAACAGACACATGAGGCACAATGGACTGCTGCACTATGGGTTGTTTTGTATTTGAAAGGTTGTCCATGCCAAGGTATTTTGCTTAGGTTTGATGATGATCTTTCTCTCACAATTTACTGTGATTCGGATTGGCAGTCGTGCTCCTTGACCCATCGTTCCCTTAGTGCATTTGTGGTTATGCTAGGGAGTTCTCCTATTTCTTAGAAGACCAAGAAACAGAACACGGTGTCTCATTCGTCAGCAAAGGCTGAGTATCGTGCTATGGCTGGCTGCTGGTTTTCGCGAGGTTAAGTGGTTGCGAAGGTTGCTGAAGGATTTGGGCATTGACTAGTCACAGCCTACCCGGTTTTTCTGTGATAGCAATGCTGCTATTCACATTGCTGCCAATCCGGTGTTTCATGGGAGTACGAAGCACATAGAGGCTGATTGTCATGCTGTTCGCGATGTTGTTCAAGATGAAACGATTATTACTCATCGCATTGGTACAAATAATCAGGTCGCCGACATTTTGACTAAAGCTCTTGGTCGTCCTAAGTTTAAAGGTTTACTATCCAAGTTGGACGTTCGTGATCTTCATGCTCCATTGTGAGGGGAATATTAAGTTATTACTTGCATATTGGATTTGGTTTGTTAGGCTAATATGAATTAGAATAACCTGGTCATTTTTGATCAAATATATATATTCTTATATGTGTAAAGTTATAATAAGGTAATTTAATTATCTAAATCTACATTTTATTTTTGAAAGAAAAAATAAATTTTTTTTTTATGGAAGTAGTAATTATGACTCTTTTTGCTTTTCGTTAAGGTTTTATTTTTGAATTATATAATTACTAGTATCCAGGCTACTGCGATGCACGGGCTAAATTTTTCTTGTTTCTTTTAGTTAAAATTCAACCATAGAATATAAAAAGAACTGGAAAAAAGAAAAGATTAAAACGTGTTAGCATAATAACATGCACATGTTTGGTTTTAATATTCATCGACAAGTGTAGAGTGGATCTCATATGTTTAAGGAGTCACTACACTTTCTCCACTACATCTCAAGTTCTACTCAGATGCATTGATTATTGTTTACTCCTCATACATAGTCTTTCTGTTAGCTTTCCTTTTATCAAACCCAATCTCTTTCTAATCCCAAAAAAGCACTGTTTCTTCTCTGTCAATTATGTCGTCGTCCACCTCTTTCTCTCTAAGTTCGAGAGAGTTGAATCCTTTGCTGACCGATGCGGGTAAAAACATGAACCGTAAACATGAAATTAATTAGACGAAATCCTTTGTCCACTGAAACTTAGATGTACATTAAAGTGTTTTTTCTTTGAAATAAGACATGAAGCTGATTTTTTGTTACCAAATAGAGATCTCACATAGAATCTACCACAATTTTCAGAATTCCAACAAAAATTAAATGGCAGTAATGGCATGAGTCGACATGGTATGATATAAAATTATACTCATGTGCATGTAAAATTGTATTTGTGACTGGAGACAAAAAAAAACAAAACACATACAAAATATATTAGCAGGACAATAGAACTTATTGTCGTGCTCTAAAAGTGATACGTCAAATGTGCTGGTACATGCTAATTTCAAGTATCTGCAACAAAAATAAAATGAGCAAAATCCAAATATCAAATAAGAGCACAATAAATTAAACCAAAACATTAGAATCAATATGAATCAAAATAAACTCGACCTGAAAAAACAGTGAGAACAATACTCAACAAACATCATAACACATAGATCCGACCTGAATTTACTGTAATACTATTTTTCAACACCAACGGATCTAACCAGAGATAGGAAAGCGATAGAGATAAGGAGAGTGGAAAATAAATTTTTGGCAATCTAGAGAAAACAGGAATCCTTGGTCCCTGAAAAGAAATGAATAATATTGATTGATATTTACAGTATATCTTCTCTCTTTTTCTCACTAAAAGGGAGTGCTACATGGACGTGGATTTAACCACTTGAATAAAACGATCAAAAGACATCAACGAATGAGTCCTACAAACATCCTTATAAAGGCTAAGAACCAAAGAACGAAATTGATCCCTTTTCATGAATTTAAGAACAATATCTAAAACACAAAATTAAAGTCGAACATATTCTTACTAGACTCCCAAAGCCACAAAAGAACTGGTATGAAGCGGATGAAGCGGAATCTAACATTGTTCAGGAAAGTTTTGGTCGGAGAAAATCGTTTTTGGAGACTTAACCCGAGGTTTTGGAGAAAAACCAGGCAGCCTCATTCCAAAACCAGACTCGTTTGTGAAGAGTTAATAAAGGACTATGACACCAATTCGGGCCTGCGAAAATCTGTTGTGACTACCAAACGAGGTATGGACATTCAACCGAGGGATGCCGCCACTTAAACTACCAACCAATCGAAATATTCAAGAAGGGCAAGGTCGTCGTCCCGCCGCCCAGACCGAGGAACGACACAAAGCAAGCAACGCCACAAGTGAACCAAGTCTCTACCCTTCAACCTCCAGAGCCGATGCAGCAGTCCCAAGAACAAATCCCTCGCTCACAGCAACCCGAACAGACCCCCAATGAGATATTTCATCCTCCTCCTCATGTGCGCATAAACATAATCATGGGCGGATTGATGGACTGTAACGACTACGTTCATTTGATCAGGGCGAGCAAGAGAAGAGCCATCGCAGCACAAGCAGAATGTGGTCTTCATGTGCAGTTCGGAGGAGATAGAATTGAGCGTAACCTTCAGTAAGTCCTACCTCGACATAGTGGATCTCCCGCATAATGATCCCCTCGTGATTACTATGACGGTTGCAGATTGCGAAGTTATGCGCATCCTTGTTGATACAGGTAGTTCGATCAATCTCATCTTCAAGGAGACGCTGGACAATATGCACCTTCACGGCTATTCTATCAAGCCAAAACCCCGCTCGCTAACAGGATTCAACGGACAGTCATCGCTGACAATCAACACGATCGCTCTTCCCGTCGGGAGCAGGTATGGAACAAGTTTGGTTAGGTTTCAGGTAATCAACAAGCAGACGATCTACAACGTCAACACCCCCCCCCCCATGGATGTACCAGCTCAAGGCCGTCGTCCCAACCTATCATCAATGCGTGAAGTTCCCAACCAGGTCAGGGACAGCGGTGATCAGAGGGTCTCAGTTCGCGCCTTGCTCCGCGAAAGATAAGAAACGAAGCTAGGGATTGATCGATAGGCTCACTAGGTTCTTTTCTCATCTCTCCCTCGAAGACTACCCGACCTCCTGGATCGCACTCCCCGTTCGCTCTCTCGTGAATGAAGTTTGCCCACTCGCATGACCAAGCAGCAAAAGCTATGTAAGATTCACCCACTCAAGCATTTGCCTAACTCACTTCTCCAAAAAAAAAAAAAAACCGAGGATCATACCTCGCTAGCTATGTATCAAACTATGAATGGCTTGATCATTCTCTTTCCAACGGTCATATTTCGCCGTCAGTAACTACTTACTCCGCTTTTGGTAAACATCTATCCATATAGATAAATGTCTATCCAGTAAACGTTTATCTATTACCGAGATATATGTTTACACAAACTAAGTATTTAGGTCCTCTTGATTAATAAAAGCGGGTCAATCTTCAAGAGGCTGTACCATGAGAGCTAGCTTTGCACAATCGGTTTCAAACACCTGACAATCAATCATTTTATGTAGAATATTCTTCATAGCACATAATAACGCTTCCATCTCCGAGCGAAGGGGTGAGAGAGATCGCCGTTAACACCTTGCTCTCATGAGTACTACTACATGATTGATGCTCTCAAATCACCCTCAACCCAAGCATGTAGTTAGATAAAATTCTTTTCACAAACCATTAATCCGACACTGTAACATCGAAACTACTCCTACGTAATGTTAGTGTCATCGAAACTACTCCTACGTAATGTCTTTAATTCATAGTTATTTATTTATTTATGACATTGATTTTTTTAATATATTTTATTTATCTTAATCAAAATTTATAATAAATATAAAAAATTATGTATTTTATAATTATTAATTTTTCTATTGTTTAGATAAACACAGAAGAGAAAACTCTATCATTATTTATAAAACTAGGTTTTAAACCCGGACTATGTCCGGGTATGTTAATATTATCTGTTTCGTTTGTTTTGATATTTAATAATAATTTTTTATTAAACAATATGGTGACATTTAATATTTTTAATTTTTAATTATTACTACTTTATTTGTCATTGTATTTGTTTTCCATTTTGAAACTACTTTGTTTTGATTTTTGGAATATATTTAGAAATTAAAATGTATTATTTTTTAATTTTTAGTGTTTTTTAATATTTTATAATAAATTTGTATTTTTTTGTCATTAATATCATGATATTTTAATTTTCTATGCGGTTGATTTATTTTTTTCCTTTCAATTCGATATGAGTTTATTGTTGTTACTATTTATTTTTTGTGCTATGAAGTAAGAGATAGAGTTGAAATTGGTTTGTATCGGGGCAGCATTATTGGTACTCCCACTTTTAAAGAGAGCTTATGTTTTGGTAGTTCTGTGAACTCTAGAGAGTTTAGATATTCAACCGTATATATCGTCTCATTGTTTGTTGATATTGTGTCACCTTTTTCTATACGCTCTGAGCTGAGATATTCCTCTTATTTTGGTGGCAATTTGGATAACATGTTTGCATTTATCTCATCAATTGTTTCATTCTGAGGTGTTAGGATGTTGTCTTTGTAATGCTTGCATGTTTATTTTTTGTTAATTCACTCACTACATTTTTGGCTCTAAATATTTTCTCCATATGATCTCTCATTGATTGCATTAGGAATTTTGAATCAACTACAACCATATGACCATCAGCTCCGTTATCGTTTTTATTTTCCGTTGTTGGTGCATTTTCATCTTCAACATTTAGTAGCCATGCTGCAAAATTTGTTTTTGATTACTGGAGTCTCATGTTATATTTTAAAGTGAATACATTGCAAGATTCCCACAAGTATGATTCTTTGATTGATGCTAAAATTTTATCTGCTCTAGAACCCTGTGGAACGGCTGGTAGTATTTGTCGGAAATCACCACCTAGTAGTAAAGTCTTGCCTCCGAAAGGCTTGTCCTTAGCTGCTTCATTTTTCATGGACATCAAATATATTAATGTTATGTCTAGCGCTTCGAATGCGACGTCTCATCCCATATGATAAGATCGATTTTTCTGATTAATTCAGCAAGCATTGTTTCATGCCTTATATGGCACATTGAATCTTCATCGATATTTATTAGTATCTTAAAATGTGAATGTGTTGTCTTACCTGCAGGTATAAGCAATGTTGTGATGCATGATGAAACTACTGGGAGCACTATTTTCTCTGTTGAGCGCATCTTAGAAATGATGGTTTTATAAAGGTATGTCTTCCCTGTTCCGCCAGGACCATATAGGAATAATAGTTTCCCCATATCGTTTTCTACCGACTCCATAAATGCATCGTAAACTACTTTTTGTTCCACATTCAAACTCCTGAAATATTTTTGTGCTTTTCTTGTTCCTCTTTTACATTGTATTGTATTTCAAAATCTCTCCTTGAAATTGTCGCTTTCTCACTAACATCATAACCTCAGTTAGCTTCACTAAACATTTCCCCACTCAAATCACCAACAGTGAAAGGAAAATCTCAACTTTGATTTTGTTGTTGTCTTCGTCGGCGAGAGATAGACAATTCATAGATTCGATTGAAAAAGAAGTGGATTGATATGAGAAACTGTAATGTGCAAATCGAATCAATTCCAACAACAAAAGGAAAATCCGAGCTTCGCATTTTGTTGTTATTTTCGTCGGCGAGAGATACGCTATTCACATATTTGACTGAAGAAAAAATGGATCGATCTGAGAAGTGAGAAGTTTTAATGTGTAAGATTCGATTGAGTTTCGTGATGATTCTATGAAAGACATTTTGGTCAAAGGTGCATAATCAACACAAGAAGAAAACCTTTTTGGGATAAATCTAATTTTGAGTATGGTTCGGTTCTGATGGGTGATTAGGTAGGGTTGGATCGGTGATTTTAAAACAACAATCACTGAAATATGTGTTTAATTTTAAATTGTAAATTTTTGTTTTTAAACACAAAAAAGGTATTTGTTTAAAAAATATATAAATGTTTAAATTTTGATAATGATTTCAAATTGATAATGACTTAAAATCCGTTTTTAAACAATAAAAAAATTTAAATTTAGATAATGATATATATTTAAAAAATTATTAGATTTAAATTCATTTTAAAACAATAAGAAATGAAAATATGAAATTAATATGGAACATGATGATGCTTGATTTTGAAGATATTTGATATTAAAGTTCAAATTCTATTCTATTTTTGAAAGCCGATTTGGAATAATATTTTTGGTTGTTTAAAATCATATGTAAACTACCATAGGAAACTATGATATAATTTCCTTATTTCTTCCTTATTTCTTAAACTCTGATTTTCTTTTTAATTAGTTTTCTATTTTATTTTTAACTGGTGATGTGGAATAATATGACTGGTGGAAACTATATACAATTTCATTATTTCCTAAACTCTAAGTTTTTTTAATTAGTTTTTTATTTTATTTTAAAACGCTGATGTGGAATAATATTACTGGTTGTTTTAAATCCTATGTGGATGGCCTAACAACACTATATCTTTAACTTTTTTTATTAGTAACTAGGAACTTACCTGCGCGATTGCGCGGAAATGTGATGTAAGAGAGTAAAATTTAATACATTAAAATACTATAATCCCCCATATTCTTATCGAGATTCTCAAATCAATGTTTACTATATGAAGATACGTATAGACGTATCGTAAATTAGGTGTAAGAGATCATAATATCTTATAATTGCTTACTTGTGAAAAAATCTAAACCTACATCCCTCCTTTGGGAACCAAAACACATTCATATACAAACCACAATATTTACGATACATTTCTCTGAGAAATCTAAACCCTAGAGCCTCCTTAGGGAACCCAAACACATTCATATACAGTCCACGATATCTACAATATGTTTCTTTAGGGAATCTATACCCTAGACCCTCCTTTAGGAACCCAAACACATTCATATATAGTCCATGACATCTACAATACGTTTCTCTAGGAATCTATATTCTAGACCCTCTTTTGGGAAACCAAGTACATTCATATACAGTCCATTATATGTACGATGTATATCTCTTGGGACTATATACCCTAGACCCTCCTTTGGAAACTCAAGCACACTCATATGCAGTTCACAATATCTACGATACATTTCTCTAGGGAATCTAGACCCCTCAACCTCCTTTGGGAACCAAATCACATTCATATACAGTCCACAATATCTATGATACGTTTCTCTAGGGAATCTAAACCCTAGACCCTCCTTTGGGAACTCAAACACATTCATAGTCCACAAATATGTAAGATACGTTTCTCATTAGAATTTACACTCAAAGACCCTCATTTGGGAACCCAAGTACATTCATATACAGTCCATTATATGTATGATGTGTTTCTCTTGGGACTCTATACCCTAGGCCCTCCTTTGGAAACCCAAGCACACTCATATATAGTCCACAATATATACGATACATTTCTCTAGGGAATGTAGACCCTTTAACCTCCTTTGGTAACCAAAACAAATTCATATACAGTCCATGATATCTATGATACCTTTCTTTGAGGAATCTAAACCCTAGACCCTCATTTGGGAACCCAAACGCATTCATATACAGTCAACGATACGTTTCTCTGGGAAATCTATACCATGGACTCTCCTTTGGGAATCCAAATACATTCATAGTTCACGATATGTATGATACGTTTCTCATGAGAATTTACACCCTAGACCCTCCTTTGGGAATCCAAACACATTAATATACAGACAACAATATCTACAATATGTTTCTCTAGGGAATCTATACCCTAGGCCCTCTATTGGGAACTCAAACACATTCATATACAGTCCACTATATGTACGTTAAGTTTCTCTTGGTATATATACCCTAGACCTTCATTTGGGAACTCAAGCACATTCATATACAATCCACGATTTCGACGATATGTTTATCTGGGGAATCTATACCCTAGACCCTCTTTTGGGAACCCAAGCACACTCATATAAAGTCCACGATATGTACAATGCATTTTTCTAGGGAATCTAGACCCTACAGACTCCTTTGGAAATCCATGCACATTCAGATACAGTACACGATATCTACGATACTTTTCTCTTGGGAATCTAAACCATATACCCTCCTTTGGGAACCTAAGAACATTCATATTTAGTCCAACCGTCTCCATGGTTTGACCTTGGTTGTTATTTATTGTCATAACAAATGCAACAGTTACCAAAAATCGACTACACCGTATTTTAAAAGGAAACTTCGTTTCCGCCGGAGACACAAATTTTCTAGTTAGTAAAAACCAAATTACTTACTTTAGTATCCATTAATATTTTTCATCTATCACATGATTGACCAACTAAGCTACTTTTAGTCTTGTACACAAAATCATTTCTTGTATCGATATTTTGGAGCAACATGATCACGACTTTCAACTTTAAACAATGATTCGGCTATCCCGATCCTTTGACACTATAAAGAAATTCATGAGTATAAACTATTCCATCAGCAGTGCTAGTGTCTGAAGTACCAATGCTATCAGAGTTGTGATATTCTTCACCTAAAAATACTTATACATGAAAATTTTAGTTAAAAAATTTAAGAAAAAACTTTTTGAATAATGGTTTTAGTTTTATTTTTTTTGAAGAAACAACTTACCAATTTAATATGTTTTCAAATGAGAAGATAAAACATTTGTATAATAAGACAGTTTGATGAAGTCTTTAGAGAAGGAATAAGGCTATTGGACCATAAGTAACTAAGTTAAAGCCAAAATGTTTCATAGGTTGTGTTTGATTTCTATAAGAAATTAGATTAAAACAATAACTAAAACGAAAGTGAAATATTTGAGTTATTCAAATTTTAGTAGTTAATAATTTGGTTGGTTTTATGTTGTTTAATATAGAGTCCGAATAGTGTTTAAATCTGTGATTTATTATGGTTTTAATGTTTAGGGTTTAATTAAGGATATTTATGTAATTTATGTGTTTGCGTTTAAATTTTAAAATCATATATTATGTTTTTAGTAAATTATGTAAGATTTTAAACACATTAATAAAGTTTAATAAGTAAGATTTCTTGATATAATTATATGGTTTTAGTTTAGTTAGTTAGATTTTTATATATAATTATATACAATAATAAAGTTTAACAAATCAATTTTCTAGATGGTTGTGGTGATGTTGTGTGGTAACATGTATTCTTATATATGATATGATAGATTGTTCTAGTCAACTATTTAATTAATAATAGGAACAATTTTAAAACGTTTCATGATACATGAAGCTCGGAGGTATTTAATCAATCATTAATCGCGAGGTAAATGCAGCAGTAGACGGGTTGGCTAACTTCATCTCAATTACATTACTTGATTTTTAGATCAAGATCTAGGAGACTAAATTACGTCATCGAATAGTAAATACATCGAGACAAAGTTCTTTTGTTATTGAAAAACTCAACACAATGTCTATTGACTTTGTCCTCTTTCTTTTTCTTTTCTTTTTGTGTCCCTAAATGTTTGTGTTCCTACAAATCCTCTTCCAACTAATAACTTCAAAGCCCATTTCCATTAAACTTCTAAAAAAACCAGTGCTCTTGATCCAGTTGGTTTAAAACTTGGGAATGATAAACAAACTCAGAACAAGAGATTTGCTATCTTCTCTTCGGGTTCGCAACTTAAGAGATTGGATTGAAATCTCAATCTTGTCAACCAGAAGCGCTCTTCCTTGCGGCGTACACACGATATGCAGCCAACCCAACAACCACAGCAGCAGCTCCAACTGAAAAAAGAATATAACCCAACAACATGAGTCGAAAGCACTTTTGTAGTCAAAATTCAAGACCATGGAAAGAAAACGCACTTGAAACAGCCATAAGAGAGCGGTTGATTAGCCTGTTGTAATGTTTGCGGCTTTTTCCTGCTTCCGTCTCTGGAATACTCAAATGAGGATGTTGTGCTGCTGTCAAGATTTTGCGGAATAAGTTGTTGAAATCCCCCAATTTGGAGCTGATGGATACCGGAGGCTCTATTCCCATATCTTGTGTCATCTGCCAAAATACCCAATTGCATAAGTATCTATATGTGTGTCTGTGTGTAAGGTGCAAGTTTCAATCAACAAGAGCCGCCTTACCCTGGTGGATTCTTGTATGGAAATAGGGAATGAATCAAGATCGTCCTTTGCTGAAACCATGAGGCATGGAACCTCGTATCCGGCGTCCTCACCACGAGTAGCAACTTCTACAAGTAATTCAGTCGCTCTCTTCCATGACGACTCATCAGAACTGGACAAACAAAATAAGGGATGCATTAGCGCCAAATGAACTCAAATGTTGCAGGCAACGAGATGACAAGTTATGATACAGAAACTACTTGAGCATATTACATACCTGTCGTACACAAAGACAGCTATGTCACATGCAGCCAACGCTTCCTTGGATGAAAATAGTCCTTGAACCCCATCTTCTGGAATTTCCCTCATGACAAGAGTTTTCTTTGCACCCTACATTCAGAGATTTGAAATTATCAGATTAATGAGCAAAATTATATACAGAAACTTAGAGAAACTATAATGAAAACTAGTAGTCTTCGATATCTTGAAAAGTAGCTTGTCTAAACAGTTTTGTTTGAAACTTTCTAGTTTAAAAGCAAATATGTGCCCACATAGAAACAATTCGTCATAGAAATCTTGCAAGTTCCCGTTTTAAAGTCCCGAAAATAACACTCAAGTTTGTTATTCTTGTTTCAGGTATTCACTCACCCCAGATTCATCGACCATATTTACTGCATAGCGCTCATCAGTACTTGATCCCTGGTTATCACCATATGTCCTAAATCATGGAGAGATATAACTGTTAATCAGATGGAGAGGTCTAATGAAATTTTGCTGACATTATACACGACGAACCTTCCAAGAAAGCAATTCAGCAATGCAGATTTTCCAGCGTTATTGGGTCCAAAAACAAAGCACTGGAAAACTTTTCTTTCAGATTGTTGCTTTTTGCGATCTAAACGTCTTCTCCTAGTAATGCGAACGGCGGAAGCTGGATCACCCGGGAATCCAATGTAAATCAAATGTTCCACACTCCGAGCTGGTTCTAATAGTGTCATCAGTGACCACTGCAAGGAATATAATTGAAAGATTATTAAAAAGATGTTAACTTCGAACTGGTTCCATGAACAAATTAATAAAACTTGATTCTGATAACCATGTGGAAGAGAGTATTGATTACCAGTGACAGAAAAGCATCAAAAGATAGTCCACCAAGGGCAGTTTTCTCCGCAGCATCCTCATAAGGAGCTTCCTTCCAAGGACTGCAATCCAAAATTCATTATGTGATGGAGATTACGACAATCAAAATTACACGATCTTTTCCTTCTCAAGGTGGAAAAAGTACCTTTCAGGTGCAGTTGAAAAAAGATCCTCAATTTCTTGGGGTCTCAGATTATTATCCTGCCAAGTGTTAATTGTTGTGAGAACTACAAACCAGCCTAGGCCATTAATAGAAAAAAAAAACACTTACATCGTCGTCGTCAAACAACATATACATTCCTTTCAGGAATTCGATTGCCACGTTTGTCAACTCAACACTCTACAAAAACAATAAGCACAATCATTAGCTGCTTGATTGTGTGAGCTGTGAGATAAACTGCTTTCCAGCAATGTAAGCATCCAAAACTCTTATTTTGCATCCAGAAAGTTTTACCTGATCAGGAGCTCGCTTGAATAATGAATGTGGAAGCAATTCATCAGCAAGTCTTATATCATTGTTATACCCAAATTTCCTAAGTACAGTCCATGTTGTCTCAAGCCTTCCTTTCTCAATAAAGAGTGCGTGTAAAAACAGGAAGCCAGTCACTGTCAGTCCCCTTTCATTCACACCTTCTGGCAACTTTTCTTGCACGACCCTCTTAACACCTTCAATTTCAGAAGGCTGCAATGGTGCGTGGAAACACTTGACCTGTTTTTAAACTATTATTAGGTGCGTCATGGGAGAGAGGAACTATAATTAAACTCCTAACACATAGGTTATTTAAAAATCTGAAAGATAAGCCTGAGCCAGTACAATAAAGAAATAACCCAAGCACATGAAACACGAGAAGAAGAGAGAAGAACCTGAAAATCATTTAGCTCAGCCTCGCTAAGAGCACCATCTCTGTCATGGTCACAAAGTATAAAGATACGCTTCAAGGCCCTTACACAACGGGGCTTCAATGCCTGGGATTCTTGATCAAACAGAGGTCCTGTTGGGTGAAGGACAGTTTTTTGTGCATAATAGAAAACTTCTTGGGCCTACAGGAAAGCTTTTTCATTAGGATGACAGTTCAGATCTGAAATATAATTTGTAATTCACATCTACTGTTGCATTCTGACTAGGCATTTCCAATTCCTCGTTGAAGTCCAAACCAATCACCACAACATCCCCTCCTAATTTCTTAGTAAGATAAGGACATGCCTAAGTAACCTCGAATCAACCTGGTCGAGCTTAGACGAATATGAAATCCCAAGAAGAATAACAGAAGGCATCAAACCTGGAGTTGCTTCAGGGCAGAACACTCGATACATGTCTCAATCTCCCGGAACTGCTGCATAATAGGTGACATCACTTGCTCGAGGCTGACTTGGTTATTGTCATCTCTGAGGTCAAGCTTACACCCTGCTACTATAATAGGAACTTTTACCTGTTCAAAAAGATCACAACAAAAGTTTTACACCTTATAACACTAGGACAACGATACGAACTACCCACAATAAGATTTACATGACCAAAGTGAAAACAGAGAGAAGAAACTCAAACCTCCAATTGTCGAAGCTCAGGAAGCCAGTATGTACTCAAACGTTCAAGAGTCTCAGGTCGATCACATGCATATGTCAAAACAACTGCATCTGCTTGCTTCAATTCCTCAGCAACCGCGGCCCTACTTTCCTGCCTGATTCCACAAGAAGAAACATCAAAAGATACCATAAGCACATCAACAAAGCTGGCAAGCAAGAAAATCCTAAACCCTTCTTTATGAACCCCATGAATCCCCACAGAGAGTAACAGAACAGTTGGCATAGTGTACTATCCCAACAACGATATTATAAAGCAATGCAGTTGGCATGTCAAAACATATATACCTGGAGGAAGTGTCAACAATGGTGACGGGTATACCGTCAGGGAAGAATTCAGAAGGTAGCTTGGTATCTGGAAGAACAGGAGGGACGTTGGGAGGGAAAGAATCGGTGGCTGCAGCGACAATCAAGCTGGATTTTCCAGTGCCCTTATCACCCACCACAACGATTCGTACAGATTTGGGTGAACCGGGACAATCACCCGTACCAGCCGAGTATCTCGCCATCTGAAATTGCAACACCACGCATGTAAATTTAAGTCATGCCCAGAAACAGATTGAACCTAAATCTTACCAGACTCTCTTAACAGCACGCAATACATATGAGCAGAGGATTAACAATTGCAATCAAGCAGCTAACACATAAACTCATGAATTAGGGGCTCTTAATCAGGTTTCAAGTACATAGAGCTTGAAAGAAAAAAAAAAAGATCTTTTAACAGCCACCAGATTGAGGAAATCCCAAAAATTCGCACCAGATTTAGAAAGCCCAGAAACAAGAGCAAACAGAGAGAAGAAGATCGTTAAGAATGACGAACAAGGCCGAGTTTTCAGAACCATACATAAGAATAGAAAGAGTAGAGCAACGAGGAGAAAACAAACCTAATATCAAAGATTAGATAAAGAAACGAGAAATAACCCCTGACCTAAACTGGAGATTGAGAGAGAGCCACGAAGATAAAAACCCTTGGAAAACCCTAGAGTTGGGAAGAATGTGGCGGTGACGATTGCAATGGAGGAGGAGAAAAATAGAAAGCCTCCTTGGCCTCTTTACTTGTCTGTTTTTATTCTAGTGGTATTTCCGTAAATACCAGCACTGTGTTCTAAAACGCACATCCATAGTTTTTATTTAAATATATATCTATATATTTTTAGTATTTAGCAAAGTGTTGAATTTTACCATTATTCTTTTGTTTATGTTTTATATGTTTTTCATGCATAGATAAATGGGTTCTTAACGAAGATGTTGTATGCTTTGATTAAGCGACGGTTTGGCCTATGGTCGTTTTTGTTCAATCAACTGTATTCATTCTATTCCTTAACAAAAACAAATTGTATTCACTATGTTTTTTGGAGAAATTTTGTTTTTTTATCGGCTTTGTTTACTGTAAAAATTTTGGACTAAAGCTGTACTTTATCCAATTTGTAACAGCTCTTGATGATATTATAACAAAATTCAAACGACAAAATAATTGGGAATAAATTAGGCATATCATTTAGAGGGAGCCAAATTAAAGAGTAATTTGTGTACAATGTTTCACAAAAAAAGGAAAAACTGAAATTAAAATGTATCAGAAGTCTGCCAACTTGTATCAATAGTTGATTTATATTCTGTTTGGTTAACAATAGCTGTTTTGCTTTTAACAAAAAATAATAATAATAGCTGTTTTGTGCTTGTTACCTTTTTTATGATAATATTTTGCTTTTAAGAAAATATTCTATAACTTTAAGGATGAGAAAAAAAATAGAAATTGGAATTAGTGATAGGAGGTGTTTTCAAAATTTATATTTATAAACACCTCAATCGTTATTCAAATATAAAAAAATATTTGTTTTAGCTATTGAGGGATCGAATTCAAATGAGTGTGGTAGTTTAACTAAAATTTAAAAACTGGATTTAAATTGGATAAAAGATGGTTTTGTTGGTTTGATTTTGTTTGAAGATAGTTTTAGTAAACACAAATTAACTTGTAAAACTTGAAAACAATATATAAAGATATGGGTCTAGTGAGAGAGAAGATAGGTGATTGAAAAATATCTAGGTGGATTAAATTTAGGAGGGTTAAATCTAGGACGGTGGCTTTTAAGCACTTGGTTTAGGAGTTTGTTTATTGTGAGGTTTGATTAATCTTATGATGTCTCAATGAGAACAAATTCGTTAAGTATACACTATAACAATAGGTCCAATGAAAAATAAATAATGAACAACCTTAAACCCTACAAATAATCAATACAATTTTTAATGTGGATATTTAATTATAATTTATTAGTTAATTCAACAATTTCTTAGAACCAACTAACTCTCTAAATCACTCTTTTAACATGTTAAGTCATTTGAAAGGATGATAGTGTGATTATAGGCTTTAGACATGGTCTCCAAAAATCATGTCCTAAATTCTACCTGAAACATAGTCCTCTTAGAGTAGAGAAAGACATCTCACTAGCCACTTAGACATTCCCTCAAACACATAATGTGAAAGAGAATGTGGAAGAGAGATTGAGTGATGGGAGATTTCACTAGCTCTATCTCAACCCTTCTCCATGGACCCATGAGTAATTAATTAATTAACTTTGATCATACTTAACCCACTAATTACTTTCTTAAACCCTTCCTCTCACCTAACCAATATATGAGTGTGTTACTCACACATGGACATGGTGAGAGAATGAATGGTTGAGAAATAAAATAGCCTCATTAAATAAAAAAAAGAGAAAAGAGAAAGAAACAAAAGATATTTGAGATATTAAGTTGTATATACATGGTTTTTTTAAAAAATCAAATGTATGAGAGATAACGTCTTGTTGGTAATGAAAAACCAAGTGTACCCTTACATCTATACATCTATACGTGTGGGTGATTGATATCATAAAGCATTCCAAAATCTTGTGCACTTATTTATCTCTTAAAGTAAATAGTTTTCATATTTATCCAATTAAAATCTCTTAATAGAAATGAAAAGGTATCACCATAGAAATTGACGAATAAAATTTTAGCCAAGCTAAGCCCTCACCCACCAGCCATAGATCCACAAATCGAAGACGAAGAACCAGCTGCAAAGTCTAAAATATCCCACGCAAGACCTATTCACGACATGTTCTAAGAAAAGGGAAGCATCGATCAGAAAAAGCTTTGAAGATCTGGGACCACCACCACTAGGTTCGCCGGATAAGCCATGGATCCACATATTGGATCAGAGGTAGGCCTGATTGCCGGAGAAGCCCATTTGAACCCACCGTGAATGAACCCAACCATAGACTTCGACCCGTTCGCAGCCGTCTCACGAAAAGAGAAGGAGATCAAAGCTAAGAAAGAAACCACTAATGGAAGAGAGAGCCACCAAACAAGGATCTACGACAAGCCACCGCCCATGTTTGCCGTAAACCCCTGTTCGAAACCTATACGCCACTAAATCTGAGACCAAACTAAGTCGAGAGGGAATAAAATGTTAAAATCGAAGCTTAAACCGAAATAGAAATAAACTTTAACATGAGGAAGGGAGGACCTGCGCCGGCACTGGAGGAGCTGTCGGCTACCAGTCTCCAAATCGTGTTTTTATTTTTCACAGCGCCGACTTATTTGTTAGAGCAAAAATGGCGAATCCCATTTGATTAATGATTAAATAATTTTGTAATATAAAGTTTTGTAAAACTACAAAGTATCCGGATAAAATGGAATGGTAAAAGATAACAGACATGGGATATCTCATGAATTAATCGATGAATTATATAAGTACCCAATATAATCGATAAAAAGGAACCTTTGGAGGTATTTATATGAATATAATTTCTTTTATATAAGGTAATATTATTTGTATTCAGTTATCAATTGTTTAATTCGGACTATTTAACTAAAGTTATATGTTATATTAGTATAAATACCTAGGGTTTCACTGTTGAGGTTTAGTTTAAAAAAATAGGTCAGATAACTGACTCAATCTTTGTTTTAATCTTATTTATTCGTATAATACAACATATGTTAGGTAAAAATAAACATATTCGTAGCATTAGTAAAAATACCCAGGGATTGTCATTTCCCTATTAGGATTTAGTTTTGAAAAATAGTATAGATTTCTCAACAAGGGTTCCCTTTTTCTATTAGGTTTAGTTTTGAAAAATAATATATAGGTTTTTCAACAAGGGTTCTCTTTTCCCGATTAGGGTTTAGTTTTTTTAAACAATCTAGATAAATTCAACGATAATTAAAGAAAAAAACTGAATTATAGAAGTACCCAAGGGTTCCTTTTTACCAATTAAGGTATAGTTTTTTAAAATAATCTGGATAAATTGTACGTTAACTAGAAAAAATCTAAGTACCCAAGGGTTATCTTTTTCGGTTAGAATATAGTTTTATGAAATAGTTAGGATAAATTAATTGATAACTAAATAAAAATCAGTTTATAACATAAAATCCTTTTATGGTGTATAAAAGACTTTTATTTGTTGGATAAATAATATATATATACAGGGAACGAATAAAAAAATAAAAATCTTTTTTTTTAGTTAAGAAGACTGACAGCTCTTACATAAATAATAACATGTATGTGTGGCTACATAGTGAGATGGATCTTCAATTCTTTCTTTTTTATATCATCATGTCGGATTAAGGAAATCGGGTTACATGAGTTTCAATACCACTTTCCGAATGTGGTATCGATACTACAATTAAAATCACAAAACTCTATCCATACAATAGGAGAATAGTGGATTAAAAACAGGAAACAAACCTCTCATTTTAACATTACCACTAAATATCAAATAGAGCCTAACAATACATAAATCCTCGATCAAAACTGTGCCACTAACAGGTCAGGGTGGCAATAGTCGAATAAATACCGATAAGAGAAATGTCACGAGCATCAGACTTAGGTTGATCCCTGATGCTTAAGAAAGACTTCATGAGGAGCTTCAAGCATTTGACTCATCACCAAAATCGCGTATAGAGAAATATTTTCCCTTACCCATATAAACTGAAACGAATCACCTCTAGGCATACAAAAGCCTAGTGAAGATCGGTAAGCAAAAAATTCGTCGTTGGTGAATACCTCTTCGGAAACATCTAGGCTACTTGAAGGGCATCGAAGATCATTTCACACCTGGAGACCACATCTAATGTAGGCAAGCAAGTTATAACTCTATTAATTCCAAGATTTCATGTGCATTGTCGATTTGTGTCGATCAATATGGGGGTCGATACGACTGTCATGTCTTCTTGAAATTGCTCCTAAAATCTTGTTTACTTCTTGGGTTCTCCCCAAAGTTTTATTGGCCTTCTTGAGTAGTTAGAAATGTCCTAAGATGTACAAAGAAACAAGCTACGCAGACTCCTACGAATCTAAGATGAAATGCATGAGAAACTATCTTAAAATGCATGAAGAATGAAGTAGAGATGGGTTTATTGGTCCAAATTGTATAGAAATCAATGTTAAAACCCTTAAGTTCTCATCTTATCAATGACCCCAGGACATGCAAATGAATAAAGAAAGTGTAAACAATAAATTATAATATCTTAGTGTTATGTATATGCGTCTCCGTGGATAGTCATACAAATTGTCAAAACGTGAAACCAAAATCTAAACTTACAAAGTTTCAAGAAGTTTAAAGGAAAGCGAAACCAAACCACAAAACAAAGAAAAAACGAAACCAAAACATGAAGGTAAAGTATAAAATAAGGTTTACGGCTTAATATACCTTCTGTGTATTTTATAATTTTGTGCAATGCACGAATAATCTAATACCATGTCACCAATGCAAATAATAAGTAACAAATAATAGGTAGTCATGTCCTACTTGAGTGTCTACCATCAATCAAACTTGGGTCCTTTCCTTTCCTAGGTTCCTATAACATATAACAGAATGATAAAGTGTAGGTAGTCTAGTGGTACTTCCAAGGTCCTTCTTAATGAGGTTGAACCTTGGTCGCATTTACTGCAAATATAAACATGGATATAAAACGATCCATTTAACAGAGAAAGATTATGGATTTGGGCATTTTATAACTAAAAAATAAAAGTAAGGAGCAGAATGACATATATAATTCCTCATCTCTTTTGCTATGCGTTTGGTCATTATCAATTTTTAAAGTTTGGTTCTTGTTTTGAGCTTTGTTTTGGCGTTCTCGTTTATTCACATCACTACTCCTTAGTTTTATTAATCACTTGAGGGTTGTTCCGGGTTCAACATATGTTTGGTAATGGTGACATCGTCGTTGAACTTTTTAAATAGTCTCTTGTTGATGATTCTCCTATAGCCTTCACGTTCATTTCGAGGCTTGGTCTTAGGGTCTTTTGTTGGCTTCGACGTGGTTAGCTACATATAAAGACGAGGATCAAGAATGATCTTTTTAGTCGGTCAGAAGGAGTAGGTATTTGGACTACATTTTGTGGCTTGACATTTATGTTGCAACAATACAATAGTATGTCTCTTGTCACGTTCACTAGTACATTGGGCGAATATGTGTCTCTTGTCACGTTCACTAGTACATTGGGCGATTTTGTGTCTCTTTCAAGGTCATGTCTTAGCCTTGAGTTCTCATAACTTCAATCCGACCTTTCCACCTTGAATTAGTTAGTTGTGACTGGTTCTTTATATCGTGTATGTTTCACTCGCTTATTTGATTGTTTTAACTTATAGTTGTAATGGACTTTGTTATGGCTTGCTCTTTCCAAGCTTTAGTAATCAAATGTCACAAAAAAAAAGAGATAGATGAGATAATTTGAAGAAAGGAAGTTTGGATGCTGGTGACTATCTAGCTAGACACAATTGAGAGGCCTGTTTAACATGGTTAAAAAGAAAAGCGCGTATGTCGACTTTGGTATTATCGTCACATATGACGTCACTAGTGAATAGACACAAGACGGCTGTTTAAAATCCCAAGATGATCCCATACCTCTTTCTCATTCATTTCCCCTCTTCTCGGAGAAATCTTGTATCTTGGAGAAATCACAATTCAGATTGGTGCGAAGATGGGCGTTGATTTGGAATCTGTCTCGGAGGCCACATCCGGAGCCATAGGATCGCTTCTGAGCACAACCATTTTATACCCGCTTGATACTTGCAAATCCAAGTTTCAGGCCGAGATTCGAGTTCGCGGTCAGCAGAAATACAGGTTTCTATCTCTTTCCCCTTCTCTTCTTATTCCGCGTTGATTTCGACGCGACTATGATGTTTCTCCAATACGGAATTCGAATTGCGTGAGGAGATTGGTTTCTGCGGAAATGGTGAAATCTGTTTTGTAATCGGGTCTTCTCTTTGAGGTTTTTTGACATAGATTTTGATCCCTTTTAGATCCTCGCCTCGATCAAAACGTATACCTGGGCTTTATATAATTCAGGCTATTTCAATATCTTTTTTTGGTACAAGGATTTTTTCAAGCTTTTAAACATCTTTTTGGTTTTAAGCTTTTATATATCTGGTTCTTCGTTTGAAATCCTGATGAGAAAATTTTGTAAAGGACGCATCCAAAACACTTTCAATCTTGTATCTATGCAAATACTTATAACTCCAGTTCGTAGATGGTATTGTGGAATCTATGAGTTATGTAGAAAAATCAACAATTACAAGCTAAAAAATGGTGCAATTGTAGATATTTAGAAGCTGTATTCAGGACACAGTATTTATAGGTGGCAGCATAATGGTGTCCATCTGTGATCGTCGTTTAAATATCTAAAAAGCTGGTGTTTGTAACATTTACAGAAACCTGTCAGATGTTTTTTGGGAAGCAATCTCTTCAGGAAACGTTCTCTCGCTGTATCAAGGCTTAGGGACTAAGAATTTCCAGTCCTTCATTTCGTCCTTCATCTACTTCTATAGCTATAGCTATTTCAAGAGGTTACATACTGAAAGGATAGGTTCAAAGTCAATTGGAACTAAAGCAAACCTGCTCCTTGCTGCTGCTGCTGGGGCTTGTACTTCTTTATTGACCCAAGTAAGATTTTATTTCCACTCAGCTCTTTCCTTCTTGGTGAACTATTTTCTTCTCCATGCATACTAACTTTAAAGTTGTATGTTTGTGTAGCCTCTAGATACAGCTTCATCAAGGATGCAAACTAGTGAGTTTGGAAAATCAAAAGGTTTGTGGAAGACCTTAACTGAGGGTACATGGGGAGATGCATTTGATGGCCTTGGGATCTCTCTTTTGTTGACCTCGAATCCTGCAATTCAGGTACCATTGTCACTTCATATTTACTGTCATATTTTTATCTGCAGTGATGTGATTAGCTGAAACAGCAAGCTTTTTCTTCTCTATGTAGTATACAGTGTTTGATCAGCTGAAACAGAACCTCCTTGAGAAAAGAAATGCAAAAGCCAATAAAGATTCTTCCCCTGTAGTCCTCTCTGCCTTTATGGCATTCGTGTTAGGTGCGGTCTCAAAAAGTGTTGCTACTGTCATCACATATCCAGCAATCAGGTATCAAATGCTTCCGTTGGGTGAATTACTTACTCAACTCATGTGATTTTAGAGCTGTGCATCAATATATATACATTCATGGGTTTTTGTAGGTGCAAAGTGATGATTCAAGCAGCAGATGACTCGAAGGAAGACGAAACGAAGAAGCTCCGAAAAAGAATGAGGAAGACGATTCCCGGGGTAGTCTATGCTATATGGAAAAAAGAAGGGGTCTTAGGGTTCTTTAAAGGCTTGCAGGCTCAGATCTTGAAGACAGTTCTGAGCTCGGCGTTGTTACTGATGATCAAGGAGAAAATCACTGCAACAACATGGATTCTCATTCTAGCGATAAGTAGAACTCTGTTTGTCACCAAGGGTAGGTTGAAAAATCCATAAAGATTGTCATTCCGTAAGCATCCAAGGCCAAGCAAGGCCAAGTATTGTAGTCTTTCTCATCTCAAGAACAATTGATTTTAAAGTAAGAATTATTTGTAGATCACATAAAGCTTCTTGTTGTTGCCAGATTGAGTTTCTGGGAGTAGAGATTTTGTTTCAGGTTCTTTGTGTAGTTCTGTTTGTTTTCTTCAGCTGTAATAAGACTCAAAGCGGAGGATGTCATAAAATCATGTCCTATGAGATGTGTTTCTGTATATGCGCTAATAAGTTTTCAATGAGTTTGTATCATAGTTCACTTTGAGACTTCTCATACGATATGGAAACGTCTTTTTTCCATACCAGAAACTGTAAAGATAACACAACTTGAAAAGATGAACCAAAATCTCTAAAGATTAAAGTTTCTTGTTTGTTTATCCAGTGGTGTTCTAAGACTTGTTGAGAATAGCTCCTTCGTACTTGGCTTAGAACCATTTCATTGCATCATCTTTAGTTTACTCCGTGTTGAATACCAAATCCAAAGCAACCAGTGTCACTAAAGTTCCTCCTAAGAAGCTCATACTCCTTTAACTTTCAAACCACTCTCAAGAAGCTGTATAGCCTTCTCTCCTCTAACGGTAACATAGCACACAATCTTTTCGTTACGCCTAATACCAAAAGACCTCACAGTGTACCTGAGAACAGGGGTTTGACCACTGAGCTGTTCCAAAACCCTGGAGACACGAGTGAGACAATCAACACTCACCAACGGAGATGTTCAGAACAAGTTTCTGGACATTAAAGTCCCTTAAAGGGTTCAAGAGCTTTGCCATTTTGAGCTGAGGGAAGCAATAGAGTTGCAGATGGAAAATTAAAATCCACAATCCACAATCTTTAATTATTCATGTAATAACAAGAAATACAAACTATCTATGAAATCCACCATCTGAAATTAAAAGCAATAAGAAGAAACTATAATCCATGAAATCCAAAAGAAAGGGATAGAAAGACAGGTTCTCGTCGTGATTCACAACTCCATCAAGCAATGTTGATGTTCGCTGGTGAATTCCTCCTAAGACCAATGGCCATTGTGTGGAGAATTCCAATGGATTGAGCTGTCTGGCCAATGATTCTTATTTGTGAGAGACTTTCGTACTCAATCTTCTGTCGATCAAGGTTATTTCTGACCTCTCCATCCTCGTGTATCTCCAGCTACGTCACAAGAGAGTTCCTGAGTCAAGATGGGCCTTGCCTCTCTACACAGGGGCAAACATCACCACATGTGTCCTCTCTCGCAGTGTAGAAAAATCTCTGAAACATAAAAAAAAAAAAAGAGAATATCATGTTTCTATTTATCAACTTGCCAATAAAACTAAATTGATAGTTTGGTGTTTGGATTTCTTACATGCAGTCATTTGAGTTTCTTTTGCAATATTCATGATTGTTGTAAAAAAAATTTGTTCTGCATTTAATTTCAATTTTTCGATATTTGATTGGTGAGTTCACCAATTATCAGGTCTAAATCCAAATTTGTAAAAATTGAGAAAGACAATGAAAATTCATATGCCTAATAATACCAAAATTTCATCAAACTGAAAAATCACAAATTGTATGACTATTATGGTATAGATAATGACATCTTGAAAGAGTATGGTGGTTGTTTTCAAATTATTGTAATGTGATGATAGAGATAATTAGTTGAGGATAATACAATAAGTTAATTTAGTATATTGATTTACTTGAAATATTTTTGTAGTTTTCTATGCAAATTAAATTATTTTCAATGTTTTAAACATAAGTTAGTTTTCAAAATATATAAATTTGTAAAATATTTCTACAATATAGAAAGAAATAAGAAGAAAAAAATAATCCATGAAATCCAAAATTTTACAAAACCATTAAGAGATGTAGATATTTTAACAGTTGGTGAAAGCATCGGAATAGCACCAGTCATTCTGATGTGGACAGTACCAAAAGTGTATTCATGTTTTCAAATGTCGCTAAAGTAAGTTGATCTTTAGAAGCTTGATTTAAATTTAGAAGAATCAAGTTTCTAAATATCAATTTAGCTCCTTTTTAGGTGCTAAACTCTAAATATTCAAATTTAGGTGCCAAATTTAACATTAAGCTCTAAAAATTCAAATGTTGCTAAAGTAAATTAGAATCAAAACTTCTAAAGATCAATTTAGCTCTTTTTTTAGGTGCTAAGCTCTAAAGATTCAAATTTAGGTGCCAAGTTTAACATTAAGCTCTCTTTTTTTCTTTGATGAAATGACTTCAGATTCCAAAGGATACGATGCAACATCAAAAGTTGTGTTTACCTCTATTAGCAAAGGTAAAATGGTTTTCAATAATCTTGCTTTTATTCGGGTTAGGTAGATGTGTCTACGATTGGTTCGTGGGTCTCTAGTCAGAGACAATTCCGCTTCATAAATCTTGTGACTTTATTTGCAGGAGTGTTCAACGGCTATGTAACCATTGTCCCTCTCGCATTATATGTGGTTCTCAAGTACTTTTCTGCACCATCAGGCTTAGTCCTACGGATACACTCCCGATACATCTTTATCCCTGCACTGGTAAGGTGAGCTAGTTCACAATTCCTCCCGAATGTGAAAAGCTCGACCCAATTCAAATAATTAACTGAAATGTCACCTTCCATGAGAGTTTTCCTAGTTAGCCAAAGTTTTGTTGAAATTCATTAAAGGATTTTGCAACTTTTAAATTGAAGTAAAACATGAATGAAAAATAGAACCCTTCGTTTTTCACTGAAGCAAATTTAGCAAGAATGAAAAGCTAAGAACGATTCGCCAAATAAAATTAAAGATAACAAATCAAGTCCAAAAAGATTCCACAAAGAACTATAGATCTGTGTTGAAAAGTGTTTTATCAACTTCAAATAAAGTAGAAGCGACACTCCCATCATCGTAATGTTATGGATCAAGCTTTTGACTTCTTGCCTTTGGTCTCGGCAACAGGCTTAACCTTGAAAGGCAAAAACGTCTCTCCCCCCATAAACGGCTGCAGAACCTCAGGGATGTCCACACCATCCTCTCGCTGGTAATTCTCCAAAATGCAGCATATGGTCCTCTCTGTTGCAGTCAGAGTCGAATTCAACATATGCACATACTGCTTCGTCTGCTCGTTGCTCTGTACCAAATCCAGATACAAAAAAAGAAAATTACGCAAGATCGAACATATTTGCCATGAATGAAAAGAACAGAGACAGTTACATATACACAACATACCTTTTTCTGACCGTATCTGATCTCAAGCCTTCGAGCCTGGAAGTCTGTACAGTTGGAACAGGACACGAGCTCCCTGTAAGTCCCTGACGAAGGAAACCAGGCTTCCAAGTCATACTTTTTTGCAGCTGCATCATTCAATGCTCCAGAGACTATCGACACTACTTGGTATGGAAGATTTAGCTGCACAAACACAATTTATCCCAAAATAAGATTACTCCAAAATAGACAGGTTGTAAAAACTACCACATTAAAGCATTAAAAGTTCTCTAATTTAATGATTTTTCCTCAAATCAATTCCAATTATGGGGGTTCAAGGGCTGTGATTTTACCGCTTGGTAAAAATCTTCCGAGTTCTTCATCATCTCCTCGAGCATTGCCCACGAATCATTATCGTTAGGGCCAGTGATGCAAAACTGTTCAATTTTCTCGAACTGGTGAACGCGGAAAATACCAAGTGTGTCTCTTCCATGGGATCCAGCTTCTTTTCTAAAGCAGGTCGAGGAACCTGCATATCTGCACCCCCAAAAGAATATCACGTCAGCGGATTTTTCAAACACAGAAAGAAACAGTCATCTATTGTGTTACTATTTATATAACCTTAGAGGAAGCTCGGTCGGATGGATCCATTCATCAGCATGGTACGCGCAAAGAGGCTGCTCAGCAGTTGCAATAAGATATTTGTCATCTCCTTCACCAGTCACCTGAACAAAACAACAATCTTCTTCTCTCAATCAAACCTCAAGACTACTTAAAACAAATCATGTTTTTGTAATGATTAAAGACCTTGTAAAGTTCTTCATCAAACTGTGCCAATTGTGCGCACTTGGCCATGACATCTTTTCTCATGAAATATGGAGGTTGCAATGCAGTGAATCCTCTTTTTTTCAAGAAGGTTAGCCCAAAATTGATAAGAGCTTGGTTCAGGAGCACACCATCTCCTTTTAGGTAAAAGCCTCTTGCTCCAGCAATATCAGCACCTGAGGCCAAAATTACCATTCTAATGAAACCCAAACCCACAACACAGATTCACAAGGTGACCAAAGTGTCAGTCATTGCTACCTCTCTTGATATCTGCAATATCGAGAAGCTCAACGAGATCTACATGGTTTTTCAGCTTCTGACCAGGCAAAGGAAGCCGCTTTTCACCAAAAACTTTAGTCACAAGATTATTTGCCTGCATATGAAAACACCTTACACTTATAAGTATCACTAAGCAAGCAAACCTTAAGGAAACGAGAAATGGAACTAACTTCATCGTTGTTAATCGGAACCGAGTCATGGATGAGATTTCCGACAGTTTCCAACTTGGCTTTCAAAGCAGCATAAGCTTCACGAACTTCGACCTCCTTCTCAGTAGAATCTTGCTTGTTTTTCTCTGTTTGCTGAATCAGCTCAGTTGCATCACCACCAGACTATTCCAAATGAACAAAACATAAAACTCATTACCACACTGATAACACTACTATCGTCTACTGATATCAAATGAACTAAACGATTGCCCAACTTTTTCATTTACGCTAATATGACATCAAACGCCAAAACCGATATAGAAAACCAAAATCAGAAAATGATGTGTGAGACTTGGTTAGCAAATTTTCAGATAGCTTCAGATCCTAAGTATTAGCACTAAGCACGATGGATCTAAGAGAAGGTTCTATAACTAACAATTTTGAGTTTGGCCACTTGCTTGTTCAGCTTGTTGAACTCTTTTCGGTAATTCTCTACTTCAAATTGACCTGAAACACAGAAATTTGATAGCATCAAGCTCAATTTGTAAGGAGAGAAAATGGTGTGAGCGAGCGAGCAAGAGGAGGGATACTTACGTTGACGCCATTCTTTGTCGAGCTTGATTATCTCATCGACGACTTCAACGCTGGCAAATCGTCGGCGTTGAGATTCCCGGATGATCTCTGGATTGTTCCCCTTTTCTTCTCGAAATAGATTGATATCCAGCATTTTCGCGTTCTTCTCTATGAATCAAAAGCAGAAACAAAAGCAAATCCCACAAGCTCAGTTAAATTTCAGATCAGTCCAAAACTCGAACAGTTGAGTGACAGGCTTGAGATTTTTGAGATTAAAATAAGTAAAGAAGAAATGTGTCATCAGAATTTCGAGAGAGAGGTGCAAAACGTACATGGAGCTGCGGAGAAGAAGATGATGGGAGTATCAGCGGCGTCGTTGTTACCTCTGCACGGAAGAAGATGGCATTTAGGGTTTTTGTCTTCTTTGTAATTTTTTTTTGTTCATTTATTATGATAAATAACCGAAATGTCCCCCATTTTCTCTTATGTATCACAGAAAGGCCCCAAAACTTTCACATTTGTTCCGTCACTTCTTGTAGTATATAATATCATTCCACGTCCTGGCATTACGAAGTTGGAGATACATGAACAATAGAACTATGGAATTAATCTTGTTATCGATAGATTAGACTAATTTAATCAAATCAATAAAAACACAATTCAGTTATCTCCAAAACCTATAGACTATATCTCCTCAAATACAGCATTTTATTTCATATCTTATTGAAGATACAATAATTTCAACAACAACAAAACAAAAATAAAATTCACCTTTGCTTGTTTTCAATCATTTTCTTTCAATGCCAATAGCATTTTACATTGAACACATCGGGTTAAAAAAAATTGACTCTGTAATTCTAATTGCAGCCTTGCGATACACGTCAGCAAGTTTAAGAATGGTCGGGTCAAAAGCAAATCTGAGCTCCGTTACCACCAATCGACGCCGTGAAGCACTGAAAACCGCTTGACTCCAACTCCTCCACCACTTTCTCTACCACCGTCGCCGAAACCACTTCGTTTTGCAGAGAGAGAGAGATTCAACGTCAAAGGACAAACAAATATCAAAATTCAAGAATCACGAAAACCAAATTCACCAAAAAATGATTATTGATAAAAAGGATACGGGTTGGTAACATGGTGAGGACACAGCCGCCTCCACCAGCTCCGGTAAGTTTGGACGTAAGCTTATGCTTTGCCGTGGTTCGGATCACGGTATCGATCGAGCAATGGCTAACTCCCATTGACTGGAGCAAGCCTTGGTTCATCTCCATGAGTTCTTTTATACTCTCTTCTTTCTCTTTAACCGAGATCTCCTCTTTAGATTGGATGATCGCAGCGACCTCTTTGCTTATCGAATCCACAGAATTGAACAACGAGTTCATCGCATCGGGATGTCTGGCTTTTCTCTCTGACACACCAGAGACCAGCGCTTTCGTGTTCCGGCCAACTCTAGTGTTGGTGATCAGCATTCTCAAAGGCATGTTCGACTGTAACCGAGTTATCTCGCCTGAGCAAAACTTGATCATGTTGCCTGCAACACGTAAAGACACAGAAACGGTTCTGTACCAAATAACTGAATTTTGATCAAAGAATTTTATTTGAGTTGTTTACAGTTAAGAACAAACCGTATGCACTGACGGTGTTGTCGATCCCAGAAGGTTTCCCATGGAGGATCTTTTCGCCTTCGAAAGCCCATTTATTCAGTAACTCGAGATTGGGTTCATCGAGAGAGGACCAAACGTGAACACGGGTTTTGTCTGAGTTAAGAGATGCGAGGAGAGCAGCAGCGAGGGATACACTGAAAGCTGCTGATGAACCGAGGCCAGCTCCGTAAGGAAGCTCTGATGTAATGATCACAGTTGCTGGTTTGAACCTAAAAACACACACAACAAAATTCAAAAAGTCTGAAGTCTCTTTGAGGAGCTCAAACTATTTTTTGGAGTTTTCTTATTGTTTACCCAAGAATGCTGGTGTATAACCAGAGAAAGGTGGAGATCCCAGAGGAGAGCCAGATCTTTTCCTCTGGAATATTTTGCTCTTCGACCAAAACTGCGATTGATTTAAGGGTCTCGCTTGAACATGAAGTCAATGTAGAAGAGGACAAAGCGCTTGAATCATGAGGAATTGCTTCTTTGAGTCTGGCTAAGGGCCAAGAGAATTCCATGGAGATGTCCTTGAGCTGGAGTGTAACCCTATCACTTGTTTCTACATAGGACAAAATAGTATAAGGAAACTAAATCAACTATGAAACTATTTCAAGAGAATCAATAAATGATATGAATTCCGTTAGTACTAAGGTCAACGGTATATTCCAAGTGAACTAGAAAACTAAGATCTTTTGCAAATCAATTTCTGAATGAATTCACTAGGAGCTTCAATCCAATAATCACAGTTTTGGTGGTCTCGGAAAAAGAAACCAAATCGCAGAATTTGTAAGAACAGGAACCTGATTGAAGCGGAAGGCGGAGAGTGACATAGGTGCAGAGATCAATTGCGGCGGCTACTGCCGTGGATCCATGGACAACCGCGTGTTCCCCTGCGAGTATGATCTTCCCGGGAGCTCTCGCTTTCACTTCCATTTTTCTAAGTCAAACACAAAGTGAAAGAGTGTTGAATAAATTTACATAAAGAGAATGTCAATGAAAAAGACAGATTCGCAAGAAGCCCAGGATCTGAATCAAACTAACAGCGACGTTGCTACAAGATCAAAGGGAATTTGAACCATTGGGTTCTGCAATCAGAGTAAGTAAAGACCAGAAATTTTAAAATTGATAGCTAAAATGGTAAATGTGAATCAGATCAAAGCTGCTCGGATCGAACAGAAGTTGACAAGTAGAAAAACGGAACCATAAAAATCGTTCGTTCATTCATTCATTCTTCTTCTCCTCCTTGACTTCATTTTCTTACCTCACGCGACAAGAATTTGAAATGATAACATTAAATTTTGAGCAGCAATTCCAGAGACAGCGACAGCGTACCTGGAATTGCCGAGAACAAACCCTAGAAGATGGAAAATGTCTGAAGCGACGACCAAGCGTGTTTAGTTAACCATTTTTTGGGGATCAAACGTTAACCATTGTTTAAGATATAATACAAAACGTGACCAAAAAAATATATATAGTGGACAAAAATCAGATCTTCGTTTAACTTTTCCGGTTTGCAAAAAATTATTAATTAACTAAATTTAATTTTTACTCAGTTTGGCCAGATTTAACCTCCATTTGTCTGATAAATGTGCAAATTTTGAAGAAAATCTCAGTTTCAGTTCTAATTTATCCAGTCATTAATTTTGATTTTCGGTTTGGTTTGGTTCGCTTTTGCGAAGGTATATCAAGAGGAACAGGTCCGAAGAAACAAGAAGACACACACAATCCCATACGCCTAAGCAACGGCTATTTCTTCCGTTTCTCAGCAAATTAAATAAAATTGGGATTGGACGAGGAACAAGAAGACAGAAAATGCGCTGATGTCTCTTCATCTCTCATCGCGTCTCGATGGGTTTTATTTCCTTAATAATCCACAAAGCCTGAGACTCTCATCAGTGTCGCGAGTCTCTACATCGCTCCCTTCGGTTTCACATCGAAGCCACTTCGAAAGTTTGATTGTTTGTGCAGGGAGGAGGAGGAAGAAAAGAGTTGGGTACCAAAGAATCACGAGGTTTCTGTTCAATTCTCTGTCTTTACTTTACCCTAATCCCCAAATTTTACCACAGCCGTTGGATCTTGTCATTGCTGATTTGGGCGGCGCGGATGGAGGGAGAGGAGGAGGAGGAAGGGGGCTAGGGTTTTGGAGAGGATGGGGAAGATTTGATGGATGGAGAAGGAAGCAGAACAGAATACCAATTTTGCTTTTCGTTAGTGTAGTTCTATGGATTTGTGGTTTCTACAAAATCTCTGGTAAAGAGATAAAGAGTGATAAGGTTTTAAAGGTTTTAGGGGTTTGCTTATTTGGTGTCTCTATGGTCAAAGAGTTGAAGAGAGAGGCTAGATATCTAGTCTTTGGGTTTCTCTGTTTCAGTGCTTCCCTTGTTTTTGGATTCAAGAAAGAGAATTTCGTTAGATTAGCTTCGGAGATGACGTCTTTTTCCTCAGCTCTTCTTTGTAAAAGAAAAACTCGTAGACGAGTTAAATAAGAACGGATCAATATCTGTTAATTCCTTTTCGAGGCTTCTTATGTTTTCATCCATTATCTATAAATATCTACAAAAGCTCTAAACTTTTGACGATTTGACTTGTGGGTTTGTGTATAAAAATCTATATGACTGGTTTAGCGATTTAGGTGTATGCAGAGTAATAACGGCATGAAGCTATAGTCACAGAGTCGATGAAGAGCAAAAGGATAATAATCTCATAAGTAGTTGGCTCATGATTCTAAAACAATGTTCTCAACGTCATGCTAATTAACTGAACACCTGAGAGATAACTCTATTCTCTCCTAGTTGCAGGACGCTCTTCGTATTCATCTGTATGCATTGGGTAAACGATAACCAGACATTACTATCTTGTCAGCAAACATCTTGCCAGTCTTGGGCATCACATGCCAGTGCAATGTCAAGTTGAAGTCTTTCCCCCGGAGGTTGTGTCCCTAGAAAAGATCCCATTGAAGACAATCAGATACTCTTGTCAAGAAGAATTACACATATAAGGACAAGAGGTTCAAGAAAGGATCATGGAAAGTGTTTTTCATGTACCTGATCAATGAAACGGTACTTGTTTGAGATTTGTATCCAGAATTTGGCATGCTCCTTCTCGGGTATAATCGCATCCCATAGAGAAACCTGCAAAAAAAAAGGTCAAATGTTCAAGGTGGTATATCAGCAAAAGAGTCTTAACCTACATCACAGACATGACAAAGGCAACAACACTCTGAACTTGTTCTTATTCCCATAGAGAAGCAAAGTGAATATAAACCTGATTTAGGGAATTCTTCGTGGTTTCATACTCTGCTGCTACAAAAGCAAATACCTGCAAGTGTTTTTTGGTATTATCTCATACGACCATACAAAAAGTGGTATTCAACAAGATAAGATTACACTGGGCACACTTCAGGCTATAACAAAAGATATAGGTTGGTGTACGCTATACCTGCTTTGTATTCCAAGTAAATAGTGACTGCAAGTCCGCTGTTATGTTCAGTGTCAAGCTGACCTAAAAATACGTCAAATGCTAAGCAGTTAGAATATATGCAAAAGGTAAATAAATGGCAGCATGATGACTCGAATAGAGGAAATAAAACTACTGGTATATGTAAAAGCTGAACTAATATCACTATGACTTTCAAGAATAGGCTAATGTTTCATATTTCACTACAATGTTGAAAGAAACAGTTGCATTATGATGACCATCAAATTCAAGAAACACAAAGAAGACTAAGCTTAAGATGACTCTCAATAAGATCTCAAACCAGAAGGTTCAAATTTAAAGGTGCCTTATTCAAGAAAAAAGCCAAAATTTTCATTTCAAGGCTTCCTTAAAGAAAGGCGATTCGGGTTTTTGACCAGGAATTTCTATCTTCTTGTAAGAAACTAATGATCAGGATACGGTATAATTCCAAGAGGTCAGTATAACTGAACTCAAAATTTCACAGTGGATATGATTTAGATACCCAGGGGAGGAATTGTCAATGATATAAGCATCAGTTTACCCAGCAAGAGTGAGCTCGAACAAAGTAATTACAGGCTACAGAAAACCATAGACGTATATAGGCAAGATTATGGACCATGAAACCTTTTTTTTTTTTTTTTTGTTAAGGGACCATGAAACCTTACCTCATCATTTCCATGGGGTTGCTTCTGAAACCAATTGATATTCAATATCTGCAACAACAGAACAAACATTAGCCCACATAAAAATTACGGCTCGCAAACGATTCTCAAAACCCAGTGAACAACCTTCCCGTATATTATTCCTTAACTTTCCAACCAAAACGCCAGAATTCAGGAAAATTAAGGATCTTAACGACTTGACCTATCACAAATAAAGCATGCACACATAGATCCAGAATACACTAAGAGATCTCTGCATTTAACCATACGCATACCTGGATCTGAGCAGTGGGAGTTTGGTTACTGAAGTTGTCAGAGAACGACGCAATCGCACAAATAAACGCCAGTATCGTGACGGCGAATGTCAGCAGAGCATTTGCTCTGTAACCAAAAGAATGCATCCTCTTTTAAATCACTCGGCTAGGGATTTTCGTTCTCCGGCGATGGTCTCGAACCGTCGTCTTCGTTCTCCGCTTGGGGAAGAAAAAGAATAAGAACGTTCTTGTTTGCTTTTTCTCGACTGATGGACGCTGTAATATGATTGGCCAAGACACGTAGAACACCAATCTAACCGGCACTTCGGTTTACAATAGCACCGGTTCAGAAAATAATCGGTTTTTAGTAAATATTTTTTTTTTTAACCGGCCATATATTTCATTATGTAAAAGATAGAGTGTAAGGGTTGTTACAAGTTTTTGAATCTTTGGTCCTTATATCTTTCAAATCAACAACTAGACGAGGAACATACTGAAATTTATAATGCAACATTGCCAAACACATTTTAGTAATATCTAAGAACTTCTCCTTTGATGCGTTGAGGGCACCAAAACTCAGTGTGTTGGCTTGCCTGCATTGCATTGAAAAGGGTTTGATTATCTCCAGCAAAATTAACATTCCGATACTTCAGTTTCTTCATTTCCTTGATTGTCATTTTCAGATCTACAACTTCTGTTTCTAAAGGGGCCTCAACTAGATTAATGGTAGCATAACATTTAATCGATTTTTAGTAACTAAAACCAAGGTTCGAAAAATCGTTAGGTGCTAGTCGGGCGGTTGGGATGGACCTAACGCCTAAGAAGAAAATCGGGGATTACGCGGGGATTAATTGAGGCGGAATTTTAGGGGTTTTATCTTGTGTATTGTATATATATAAAGTATTGCGTACAATTACCATTACAATGAGTTTGTCTAGTGGTTTTTGTGCCCTTATAATAGAAAATAACCAAGGTTCGATCCCCCCTTACCAATTTTCCCCTGTATTTTTACTAAAAAATTTAATAAAGGGTATAATTGACTTTTAGTCTTCATCTTCTTCCTCAGACCCTGACGCACCAAACCCTAAAAAACAGCGCCGTCCACTTTTTTTTGATTTTTTCATCTTTTTCTTTCAATTTTCTCTGCAATTAAACCGAAACTTGGTAAATCTACTAAATATGTTTGATTTATTCAGTTTAAAAGAGCAAAACATGATTTTTTTTGAGTTTTTTCACTTTGTCCGATTTGTTTAGCCGACTAAAACCGAATCGCGGCGGTTCCCGGCCGACCAGCGCCTCCACGCCGCCTAGGCGTCTGCGAAGACCAAGTTTTTGAACAGAGACTAAAACTGGCAATTCAAATTTTTTAGTTTTTCCATCTCTACTTCTTTTTTTTCAAGAATACCACAAACTCAACAGTAAAATGAATCAAAAACTCATTTCTAATTCTTAAATATAAATCCTAAATTTTAAATAGTGAATCTTGCTCTCTTTCTCCGACTACAACTGGTTGAATCGAAAACACCTTCTTATAAACTATAAACTTCTTCTGGATATTTGATTGAATCAAGGCTAGCATGCCATAGTAGAAATCTGATGCATCGAATGCTATGTTTGTGAAAGTTTATGATAATTAAACTTTATTTGTAATTTTGTTAGATTAAACAAGTAGTTTTCACCTATATTTTGTGGTATTTTCTGAGAAGAAAACTTGTAATAGTATATTTAGAACAAAAACTTAAAATGTTTTATCTTAAGGTATCTTACTATTAAATACAAAATCAAAATATCACGTTAAAAATTGGGGTGACAGATTACAGATTTTACTTTTAATGAACTAAATGGTTTCTGAAAACGATTTTTCGGTTTATTTTAAACAAAACATTGGTTAGCTTGTTTTTTTTAAAAATAGTTTACTTTAAATTCGATATTTCAGTTTGTAAACATATAAATATTGATAAATATCACGGCTGGACTCATAAACATGATTTAAGAAAAATATTAAATTAAAAAAAATGGAAAAAAATTATATTATATCCCTATTTAGACCTACTGTACTTCACACGGAAGACATAACGATGAAAGAGTTTTGTTTGCAATTTTGCGTCCATCGACAACAACAACTCCAATGGATCCCAACTCCCAACTTTTTCGTCTCTTCCACGTTATTTCCCCTCCACCTCCACTTTCATGTTCTTCCTCGACCTTGCAAACCTATTTGTTTACTCAATTTTTGTTTCTTTTATCATTTCCTTTTGCGAGATGGATCCTAATGAATCTTCATTTTTTGAAAAGATATCCTTTCCCAAACACTTCTGCCTTCTTTATTTAACATAGATATAATAATTATGTAAAATCGTATCTAACCGAATATGATCATTCGAATAAAAATTTGTTGAGATCCTTTTACGTACCAATATTTTATTTATGCAAAGTCTTCTTCATGGTCAAGCTAAAGCATAGCAACAAAGGCGTTTGGAATCATGTTTATCTTCAAGCAAAAGACATATCCTTCAATTTCATAGATTCACACAATTTGAAATTTATAGGTATGTTCTTTTTTTTGTTCTATTACAATAGGAATTGGTTCATGTATATTCTTCTTCGTTTATATATTGATTGCTCTGTTTCGAACAAATCAATTTTCTTTCATCGGTTCATGCATTTAATTTGCATGTTATAAATAACTGTTATGAGGAGTCGCATATGTTTTCAGACTTATTGATTTTTACTTATGATACAAATTTTAGAGAATCCAGCGATGATAAGTACGTTTTTATTTAGTTTTTTGTTTGAGTATTTTTTCAGATTTATATGTATTTAATTATTTGATTTTTTTGCAAGAAAAAGATTGAACTAAGAAAAATGTTAATTCCATTGATTTGATCTGTTTTTATATGTATTGTTAAATGGACAATTTTCATCATCATTTATACTTTTTAGAAAATGAGAAAGACGTCGATGATTGTGAAGAATCTACGAGAAGTTCTTGAGTATAAGTTTAATCCACTCGACTTTTAAGTGTGGTAAGTTGATGGTATTTCGAAGGTTTGTTCTTTTGATTGTGCAGTTTACTACTTTGAGAATATCATTGCTTTTGGAGAATTTTCGATTTTGTTTTAGACTACTTGTGTTTTGATTTTTTTGCAAGGAGCATATCAAGTAGCTAAATGGGTAGCACGAGTGAAAATAGTTGACAAAGATGGTTACTTTGATCCAAAACAAGTGTATATATTTTTGTTTTTTGGGTCTATATTATATAATAGGTAATTTGATAATATTTTGAGGGCTGTTTGTAAAAATACCCTATAATTTGAAGTCAAAGCTAAAATTATCTTTTTTCTCTGTTCTTTTTCAGAATCCCACGAATTACCCTTTAAGAATCTGGGTATTCGCTCAGAGTTCTATTAGAGTCTAACGTTTTTTCCAAAAGACAAAAATAAATTTCAGATCTAACTTAATTACGGAACTACCATCTTCTACAATTAATCCAACCACCATTAACAACCAAATTTGAACTTCTAATGCCTCACAAAACCAATTTCATGCCATTAAAACTCTATTAGAGTTCACAACCATCTATTATTTTATTTTCTCTCTAATTTCATCCAAAAAACTATCTAATTCACATTTTTAAATTTAAAATTTTGGATCTCTTGCGATTTCGGTTATTCTTGCATAAAAAAGGTTGGGTTTGTTGGGTATTGGTGTAACTAGAAGTTATGGACGCTTGCCAAGGTAAAAACGAGCTCAAACCCGGATTTAGGTGATTTTTCACATGATTCGCAGATTTTTAGATTTGTTTCGCGATTCAAAGTTCCCATGAAGTCTAATGAAGTTTGATGGTCAACGAGAGGGTAGTTTTGCAATTGACTTTTAAATTACTCAGACCAAAACTGAAGTCTAAGAAATTCCTTTGAAATAAAAAAAAATGAAGAAAATTCCTCTAATCGAGGCAGAGGGTAGTTTTGCAATTGACCGAAAATTGACTTTTTATTCAGACTTCGTATGTAGTCTGACAAAAAATTGAGTGACTTTGACCGAAATTTGAATTTTTTTCAAACAGAATCAGAAGTCTGATTTAGAAAGAGGGTATTTTTAGTAATTGACCGAAATTTTCAAATGTTGACCAGAATAGGGGAAAAAGTTTCAGACTTCTATAATTATCTTAAATAAAGGAAAAAACGTTCCAGACTTCTTTGGCAGTTTGAAATAGATGAAATCCGTCAGACAGCTAAAGAAGTCTGAACTCGTAGATTTTGGTCAACGCAAAAAGACACCGTCTTTTTGTCCGAATTTTAACGCAGTCTGACTATTTGTTCAGACTGCAAGGGAAGTCTGGGTAGAAAAGTCAAAATTCAGTCAATTGCAAAACTACCGCATACTTTTTGCCAGACTACAAGGGAAGTCTTACACACTTTAGACTTCTTCGTGACGTCTGACAAAAAAGTCAAAATTTTGGTCAATTGCAGAAGTACCTTTTATTTTTTCTCAGACATCTACTGTAGTCTGAGAAAAAAGTCAACGTTTGGGTCAATTGCAAAAATACCCTTTTTATCAGATTGCAATATAGGCATGTTTTGTAAACTTTTTGTCAGACCCCATCCGCAGTCTGCTTTGTAACTTTCTAATTGCAAAAATACCATTTTCGTCAGACTACAATAGAGGTATGACAGCGAGTTTTGTCAGACTTTTTTTGCACTATGGGTTGATCAGTTTTTTAAAACCATATTTTTTTGTTTATTTGTGATGAATTACATTGATTTTAATTTTTTTTTAAAAGTGTGTTAGTTGTATAAGTTCCTCCTACGTGAGTTTGACATGGTTATATTTGGTAATTATTTTTTAATAAATTTTTGAATAATATTGGCAATGGAACTCATATAATCAGACTTTACGAAGAAGTCTGATTCTTTTCAGACTTCTTTCTGAGTCTGACAACTGTTATTTTTTAGAAATGCATTTTTAAAACATATACAATGTATCTTTAATATTTTTCTAACTCTCACATGTGTTATACGTAGTTATGCATGTGTTATATGTAGTTATATTGCATATGTATCAGTTTTACAAGATTATTTGTTATATATTTTTGATAATCAAGTTTTTTAAATTATTGGCAATGTAGCTAATATAATCAGACTTCGCAGAGAAGTCTAATTTTTTCGATGTGATCGCTAATGAAGGATTGGACTTGACATTTTACCTATTGTTTATGGAAAACGAGAGATGAGAGACAAGACTTGGCATTTGGATTTTTTAAACTTCTAACTCGTATGAATTAGACTTCAAACGAAGTTTGAGTAGTTAACTTTTGTAAAAAAGAGAGGTTACTTTGATATTTTAGTACACCACCACCATCTTACTCCATATTGTAAAAAAGAGAGGTTACTTTGATATTTTAGTACACCACCACCATCTTACTCCATATTTTGGCAATATTTTGGCTTATCACGTTTGTTTATTTTGGTCATGTAGATGATTTGACTTGTTAATGGGAGAAAATGAGTTACTTTGTTGCTTGGAATGAACAAAACTCCTTGTTGATTTTAGTAGACAAAAGTCACAACTTTGTGTTACTCCTTGTAAATAAGATTTTAGTATAACTTCGAATATGCATAGCCATAAGGCATACAACTTTGTGTTTTTCTACAAGTATAGTAAAAGAAATATGGAGCAACGAAAGCTTCCTTCCTCTGATTTGATCCTCCACTTCCTTAAGATTTCATCAGCATCTCAATCCGACACACAACTTTCTGTAGCTTTTCCTTTGCGTTACCATTACCTATATTGGACAAGAAAAAAATGCATCAAGCTATCAAATTCAACATAAAACACACCGTTATCTATCTTGTATCCAATTATGAGAATAGGAATCTCGTTACCTTTTTCTTGGGTACATATCCATTAGCTCCATGGATCCACCAAAAGAGAAATACGGGATTCAACAATTCCAATATCAGACTTCGATTGTAGCCTAATATCAGACTTTGATTGTAGTCTACACCATATAAACACAATATATATCTTCTTGCTTTTCATGATGAAAGGATGAAATGTCCACTGCAATTTTCAAGGTGGAAACAAAAGTCATTCACTGGTCAGAACCAGACATAAATTAAACTCTGTGAAGCATGTCAGATGAAGGTGGACGTTGACCTTGAAAAGACATCTCAAAGCCTTCTGATGCACACTGAAACAGATATCAAAGATGAGAAAAAGGATACGTGGATATGAGCAAAGCAAAAGTTATGAAATTTGAAGGAGATACCAATTCTCTGAGCGCAGTAATGGAACCGGTGTGCCTCATAAAGCCTTCCAATCTCGTATTCGTAGGTCTAGAAGGAACTGGCATCGCTGTTTCGTCTCTGGAAAATGTCTAGTTATCAAGCGTATTTGCATTTCCCATAATCATATTTCCATTGGTGAAGGGGCTAACATCCCTGTGGCTTGAGCCTGATTCACCATTAACATGAGACATATATACATCTACAGCAAATGCAAAAAATGCAAAATCAAGTAAAATACTAAATCTAAGCCAACTGCCTACAAATCCATGATACAGACCCAAATTTGCTATACATTTAAGGTCCAACAACATATGTTGTTGTGACTTAACATAACGACACGCAGCCACATATGGTGGCAAACAGTTCTCATACTCATTGATATAAACCCATATACGAGAATTGCAAAGATTGGTTGAAAGATTAAGACTTACACCCCTAAAAAATAGCTATTAACAATGTGAAGGTGGTTTAGGAATGTCAAACAAATAACATCCCCCTAAGATTCCGACTTCTAAAAACAAATGCAAATAGTATCTCTGCAGACAAAGTTCAAAACATGAGGCGGAAAGTCTTACCAGTTAAATTATGGAGAGAAACTTCAGCAGCCTTGTGTAAGGTTTTGAGTCTTGATTTCCCAATCCCTTCGCCAATAGAATCTCACCAGGAAAAACAGAACGAATGCCCAACTATACCAACTTCCTCTGTATAAATCCCTAAACAAACAAAATGAAACAACAAAATTCAATCTCCCATTGCAATCAACAATACCAATCGCACATACTATTGCATTTAGCAGATAACATGTTTTAGATACAAGTTTTTACCAAATTTAAAGAAGACAAAAAAAGCATGACTGATATAAATGATAGAGATATAGAGAGAGATATAGGACTTCATCAGAAAATGGTGGCTAAGAACCAGAGGCAATGTTGAAGGGATTGATAACTTGATGCTCTACAGTGTTATCCCGTGGCGGAAGAAGGAGGAAAAAGAGGAGAGCTCAACATAAACGACCAGAAAAGGGGAGGGATATGTCATTATCGAAGAAGCTCAGATCTACGGTGAACAAACATAGATCTGCAGCGGAAGGTTTAGAAGGAGAAGGAGCAGAAGCTAGGCTTTACCGAGAACAGAGTCGAGACGGCGACGGTGTGCTTGACAAGGAGAGAAACATGAGCGACGAAGATGGTGGAAGCTGAGACAGTGAAGCTAACCGCAGACGAACGCGACACAACGGCGAGTAGCATCTGATGATGGGAGAAGTATAATCGATCACATATCTGGTTTGAGAGATGAGCAAAGAGAGATAGGCTTAGCAGAGGGAGAAGAAACAAAGAGAGTTGTAGATCTGGTTTGTGTTACGGAAAAACCGTACATCGATATTTGTATGAAGATAAGAGAATCCAATATTCATAAAACAAAGGATCTCAGCTAAAACAAACCTAGAACTCAAAGGTTTCTGAATTGGAAATAGCAAAAGTTGTTACAAGCAACAAGCGAAACTAAGAGACTAAGAGAACATCAATTTCAATTTATGAATTATGAAACGGAGAAGACGATCTTCGTATTTGTTTTCTCCTGAATTTGAGTTGAAACATCTTGACCTTCCACGTGACTGCATCTTTTCCATTTATTCTTTAATATCTTTAGCCTTTATAACCGAAATAAACTGTATCCTGTTAAACCGTATCAAATCCTCCATGTTCGAAAAACCTTGACCACAAGGTTTATAAGAAACCAATCTCGCTCTGCATATGTTTCTCTGTTTGCGCAGACCCAGAAACCAACGCAGACTGGAAATAGTGTTTTGCAATGAGGCTTGAAATTGGAATTTTTGCAAAAGCAGCCATGTGCTCTCTATTTCTATCATCACCAACAACTGATTGCTTAGCAAAGCCAGCTCCAACCAAGAAAGTAGTGAAAGGTTCAATTATTGGAGAAGTGGTGTTACTGCTGGAACCAGGGAATTAAACGTGATGTGATCGTCTCCCAAAATCACATAAGCCATAACCATAGAAAAAAGTATAACTTCCTCTTCTCGGAGCTTACTAAGCTACATTTCTCTCATTTGGCTTATAAAAAACCTGTTCACACTTGTACCTTTGCTCTTCCAACGGTGCCACACACGAGAAAAGTAGATTCTACTGTCCACAGCTGCAAAATCCAAAACGATCACTGCAGCTATATTAAGAAGAGAATCTGCTGGATCCCATGGAGCAAAAACCATCAATGTAACTGTAGGTTGAACGAAAAAATCTTGAGATTGAAATTCACCAGGGTCCCAAGGTAGATGCCGTCGCTTCTCTTGCTGTTCAAACAACACTGTGGACCCATTCACTACCAACGCACATAACGCAAACATAATCCCAGCAGAAGACAGAGTCAAGGGTCTGTTAAGCAAGAATCCCAAAAACAGTGACTGAACTCCTTCTCCATGGAGCTCTTTCTCCAAGGAACTCGTAAGCGTTTCAATTGTTGAAGAAAACGAGATATGTCGACTTGGTGAGTTGTAAAACCATGTCGTTCCAGGTGGTTGTGTGAGGGTCAGTAACTGCAGACACCTTTCCTGCAGATCCTTGACTTTCCAACAATGCCAAACGTCAAAATATTTGGTCGGACACAAATCGAACGTATACAATTCTATTCTAGTCGTCATGAGAACCATTTGTCTGCCAAGTTCCTCTCGCTCTCTGTATAGTTCCTTGTCAAGGATTTCCGCTGCTCTAGTCGGAAAAAGCCACACTGCCTTTGTTAGAGAAATAAGCTCTTGATCATCTTGCAACAGAGCCTCCTCCATTCCAATATCAGCTGCACTTATTTCTTTGGTGGATAAAATTTTTGTAGCTTGATTCTTCTTAAGGGTTTCACCCATGAATGTTTTGATAGGCACGAGATCTATGTCTTGCTTGTACCTCCATTTGTGTTTTAAGTGAGATGGTGTATATGCCAAAACCTCAGCCACTGCAACCCGTGTAATAGATGTAGTATACCATGCACAACCAATATTTTTTGCTAATGGATTAACTAAAAGCTGACCAATATCACCAATATCTTCATGTTGCGGTTCTTGAATCTCTCTTTTTATGTCAGCACCAACACCAAATTCTAGTAAGCAAGAGGGCACATCCACTTCTAAACCAGAAAATTGCCAAGGCTTAGCAGCCTTGTTGGTTCCATTTTTCTTGTTCCTCGGATGTTGTACCCGATCTCCCTGAACTTGTACACACAGTAATCTTCCAGGTTCCCACACACTTCTATGAGCGTGAGAATATGGCTGTGAGAGTGAGAACTCGACATCGGTTGATGGTTTGAGCAAAGGAAGCTCAACACCTGTAGAGAGCTTTACGTTTTGTACCAAGGAAACAACAACATCACATTCAACAACAGCAGCACGAGCATTGATTATCGATGTTGGTTGCACAGTTTTGAAACCACTCATTTCATCTTCCTGATGCAGCACTTCTGGCTTTGATTCCTTTGCTAACCCGAAAACCAATGAACCATCTAAATCATCCAGAACTTGCGCTTCCAAATGATGAGAGCCAAACAAAAATCCACCACTATCCTTTACACAAGTAATTCCTCCTGGATCAAATAGTTGAGTGTCTCTAATACAACCATCAAATGTAAATCCCATATCGTCATCCACCGTTTTAGTAGGCAGATCATGTAACTGAGCGCGAGAAATTAAGGGAGAGAGGCGAGGACTGATCTTACTAATCACTGGACGATGTGAAAATTCATTTTCCGAGTCGACGTTCTGCGAGTCGATCTCATTCTCCAGATGTTCGATGCTTTGCCTTAGAGGGAGCTTTTCTTCTGAAATTGGTTTGATCGCATCCTTCAGCCTCGATTCCTCGCTATAAACCTCACGATAACCGTGGCTAAACTCTTCACGCAACTTACGAAGATCTTGTTTAATCCCTTCTCTACACTCCTCGATTATCGATTTCACCTCTTTACGCTGTTGCGCAAACACCGCTTTAATAGTCCTCCGCAATCCCTCTAGATCCGACCCCATGGATTCCGAGTAAGGAGATGGCTGTGCCGTCACAAGAAGGGATTCGTTCCTCACAGATTGGAGCACGAATCTGCCATTAGAACCAAAAATCAAGTGACTCTGAGTAGAACAAGTTTCCGTCGCCATAATCCGAGGAAAGAATGGCTCTGATACTTTTGTTACGGAAAAACCGTACATCGATATTTGTATGAAGATAAGAAAATCCAATATTCATAAAACAAAGGATCTCAGCTAAAACAAACCCAGAACTCAAAGGTTTCTGAATTGGAAATAGCAAAAGTTGTTACAAGCAACAAGCGAAACTAAGAGACTAAGAGAACATTAATTTCAATTTCTGGATTATGAAACGGAGAAGACGATCTTCATATTTGTTTTCTCCTGGATAAGACGATCTTCATATTTGTTTTCTCCTGGATTTGAGTTGAAGCATCTTGGCCTCCCACGTGACTGCATCTTATCCATTTATTCTTTAATATCTTTAGCCTTTTTAACCGAAATAAACCGTATCCTTTTAAACTGTATCAGTTTGAGAGATAATTATCTCCCCTTGCTTCTCTTCCATTTTTGCCAGAGAGGAGAAATTTTTTTTAGTCAAAAAACCCTAGTCAATGCAAAAAAAAATATTTTAAAAGAAAAAATAAAGAAAGTAAATGGAGGAAAATTTTGCCGGGTTTTTAACAATGAAATTTTTTTAGGGTTGTAAAATCTCTTGTAGTAGACTAAATTTGCCGTTTGGGATTGTATTTCTGAATCGAGTGGGAACTCTCAATTTTTCGAGCGGTAAATTTTTCGCATTTCTAAAAAAATTTCAGATTAATTTTTTAAAGAAATTTCAAATTTCATACTTCATAAAATATTTGCTGAAACCCTAAATCTAATAATTAGTACTTAAACACCATCATTTTCTATAGAAAACTTATAATAAACATTAAAATTGTTTAACATCGTCACAAACTAACCAGTAAATACAAATTTAACATCTTGAATGAAAAATTTAGAAATTCTCAATCTAACCTAACTCTACAGATAAAAACATGATATCCAACCTTATATGTCAAACATAGATCAAACTCCTGTTTTCTTGGTCAATTGCACAATCAAATATATAACTCGATATTTAGACTCTTTTATAGTTAATTAGACTTTACAAGCAAACTCTTAACCCCAGTCCAACAATTTTCTAACCCTTACACCCTAAACTCTAAATTACATGGGGTTTAGAACCAAAATTACCTTCAATGGTTCAATTTGATTATAGTTTATGTAAAATTAATTTATATACGTCACAATTGCTTATGTGTAATTTATGCATTAAAATTTTGTATAATATTAATTCTAAAAAACTTTTTAATTTAAATTTTAAACTTAAATCTGTTTCAGACTTCTCGGAGAAGTCTGAGAAACCCCAAAATTCAGACTTCACTAAGAAGTCTGTAAAACCCTAAATATAATATTTATCACTTATAAGTGAAAATATTTAAACAAACATCTAGAAAGCATCAAATTTTTTAAAATTTTTTAAATATATATAATGTGCAAATTTCAAATGTAAATTTGGTAAAGCATGAATCTAACCTTAAAGCAAAAACTAAAATACGTTGAAGAAACCAAAATTTATCAATACAGCGGTGTAGTTTTGTCAAAAAAATAAAATTGTGATGTATTTTAAACAATTTCCCCATATTTTGAAGAAACCAAAATACGTTGTTTTCTTATTATTTTGAACATAAATATATTTAAACATAAATACACTAGTATGTGACATATGATAGAACGAGACTTTTGATCATATAACATTTTACAAAGAAAGTCAAATTTTAAAACTAAATATTAATCAATAAGTAATAAGGATTTAGAAACACGGATGTCAATAAAAAATCAAATCAAATCAAGATTGTGATTTATAAGATTATGAAAACATATGTTAAGAAGATGGTTTTATTCTATTGCAGGTTTAGAACAAGAAAAGCCACATGTGTTTCTCATAATTAAAGGTAAAAATAAGCATTATTAAAGAAACATTCATTTTGATTAGTAACAACAACAATCTTTATATTTTGAAGAGTACTTAGGAACGCATTTTCCTTGCAAAAAATCCCTTCCTCTACAATCCACGTAGCATTGGTAATTTGGATTTGAGCCGTTACATTGACCTAAGCATTTTTTTGGTGCTTCTGATTTCATCTCTGCACATATATATACAAAAACCCTGCATTAATCTAATTATCATATCATAAATATATATGTGAATCATTCCAATTTAAATGTTCAAAAACCCATGGTATTTGGCGATAAAAATAAAAAATAAACCCATGGTATTTAACCATTTCTCAAACTTATTCATGTTGTATGTTTTTTTTAATAAATTTATATGATAAAAGCTTATTAGGTGCAATAACATATTTAATATGTATACCTGATAAAACCTTTTGGGTGGATAGCGAAACAGATAATATAATGAGAAAACAAATCCCTACAATTTTTGTGAAATTCATTGTCTTCAGTTTTTTTTATAAATCTATTGAAAGAAAATGATTTGAAATTTATAAGCAATATTTTATACGAATTTTTCAACTAAAACTAGTGTTTTCATATATGTTAACAACATCAAATTCAGGTGAAAATCATTTCAATAAGTATTAATTTAATACATTCTTGTATTGAAGAAAAAAACTATTTCACTGCATTAAATGTTAATACTTATTCAAATGATTTCAACATGATATGATGTTGTTAACAAATATGAAAATACTTTTTGACTTCAAAAAATCGTATAAAATATTGATAATTTCAGAAATAAATTAATGGAATTTATGTGTTTAATTCTTAGATAAAGAATTGAGAAAAAACTATTTGACTGTATTAAAAAATTTATAAATAAATCTCTTCAAGTCTTAAAATTTTGATTTGTTATATGATGCCAATTTCACATTGAAGTTGAAGGAGAATAAATTTAATATTATTTTTTTTTAGCTATTATTATTTTTAATATGCTAGGAAAATGAAAATGAAATTTCTTAAAATCAAATTAAATTATACGTGACTGAAATTTTTTGAAGTTTTATTTATTATAAATAAAAGGTAAAGAAAAAAGGTACAATTTAATGTGAAATCAATAAAAAAAATCTTTGGGAATGACACTTAATTTTTTAATATTCTTATTTTTCTTTTCAAATTTTCATTCTCATAATATTTATGATTTCGAAAATATCAATTAAATTTTCAAAAAGAATAAATATAAATTCAACCGGTTTGGTGTTTAATTCACGTTCATTTGTTGATATTTGATTTGCATTCACCAATTTTTTATCGGTTTCAATACATATATTTATTATATTTTTGGAATTTTGTTTGTGGGTATCTAACACGTCATGAAACATTTGGAGAAGAAGAGTTGAACGTTTTGGAGCGAAAAATAAAGAAAGAGTCAATCTTTGGGATTTGCGCCGATCAACGCACCATTGGTCGTCGACGCATATTCCCTGTAAAAGAAAGAAATTTTTTATCGGGATTTTTTCCAAAACCCGAATTCTTCTATTATTTTTGGAGATCCATGTACGATCCCTATGGATGGACATATGGCGTACCTTCGGATCCACTGCAGTAGACGCCTTGGCAGCAATGTCAATACTTGGTCTATTTATGCCTTCTACATATATGATTCGTTTCACGAGGGTCGGAGGTGGAAGCTAGAGCTGCGACGGTGTCAGCTAAAGAGTTTTCGCCTTGTGAGATTCTGGTTAATTTGAAGTTTTCGAATTGTTTAGTGAGGCTTTGTACGATTTTGAGGTATTCCCCCCATTCGTTCGTCTCTTGTGTCGTATTCGCTGTGGAATTGATTTCCCACGAGTTTAGAATCGCTGAACGCATTCAACTCTCGAATTCAAGTCCCTGGGCCAACTTTAGACCTGAAATCAATGCCTCATACTCAGCTTCATTATTCGAAGAATTGAAACCAAGCCTGTAGGATTGTTCAATTACTTCTCCTCTAGAGGAGGCAAGTCTTAGGCCGACTCTAGATCCTTGTCTTGAGGTTGCTCCGTCTACATGGAGCGTCCATTTCGCTGTTATCGAGTTATTTTCGACGTGGTCGGGAGATAGTTTGATAACAAAGTCGGTGAGGATCTGAGCTTTAGCAGCTGTTCAAGGACGATATTCTATCGTATTCACTAAGTTCAACGGCCTATTTAGCCAAGCGTTCCGATTGGCTGGGACTGTGCAGGATTGTTTGTAATGGCTGTGATGCCACTACTTCGATCGAGTGTGATTGGAAGTATGGTCGGAGCTTTCGAGCCGCAATAACAGCCGCAAGGGCAAGTTTTTCCATTGCTGGAGATCACGTTTCTGCATCTACGAGAGTCTTGCTTGTGTAATATATAACTTTTTGTTCATTTTGTTCATTTTGTTCTCACGGACCAGCACGCCGCTAACGGCAGCTGAGGAGACAGCAATGTAAGGGTACAAAGGTTCCCCTTCTATTGGTTTGCACAGTATTGGAGGTTCCGAAAGGTACGCTTTTAATTGTTTGAAGGCGTCTTCACATTTCTCATCCCAAATAATTTTTTTGTTGTTCTTTAGGAGTTTGTAACTTGGGAGACAATTGTCGGTGGACTTGGAAATGAATTGGTTCAGGGCAGCGATTCGTCCGGTTAATCTTTGTAATTCCCTGGTTGTCATAGGGGACGACATTTCCAGGAAGGTAGCTATCTGCTTCGGATTAGCTTTGAGGATTTCACCAACATGTCGTCGATGTAGACGTCCACCGTTTTTCCAAGTTTTTCAGCAAACATCTTATTTATGAGGCGTTGATAGGTTGCCCCAGCGTTTTTCAAACTGAAAGGCATGACTTTAATAGTACGTGCCATGTTATGTTATGAAAGCGATTTTTTCTTGGTCGTTTGGGTTAACCATGATCTGATTGTATCCAGGAAAGACGTACATGAAGGACAACAACTGATGACATGTCGTGGCGTCTACCAGGCGGTCTATGTGCGATAACGGAAAGCTGTGTTTTGGACATGCTTTGTTTAGGTCGGTGAAGTCGATACATATCCTCCACTTCCCATTTTCTTTTTAACGACTATTGAGTTAGCGATCTAGTCTGGGTAGTGAACTCTCGGATTGACCCCGCCTTCAGTAGTCGGTCGACTTTGCCATTGACTGTCTGGGCCCTTTTGTAGCCCAACTTTTGTTTTTTCTGTTTTATTCATTTAAAAGTGGGGTCTATGTTGATTTCGTGGAATGTCATGCTGAGGTCGATACCTTTCATATCACTAGTGGACCATGCAAAGGTATTGACATTGTTTCGGAGGAAACCCACGAGGGTCTCCTTAAGTTCAAAGGGCAGCTCTGAACCAATACCTACGCAACGTTCAGGGTTGGCATCATCGATATAGATTTGTTCTACAAGTTCCTTGCGGGAACCTCTCATAGCATGCTGGATCGCGAGCTCCTCCTGGATCTGTAACTGCTATTGGGAGATTTCATTGATCATTTGGAAGCCTCCCATGTAGCAGACAATGGGAGTCCTTTGACTGCCTCAGATTATTGGTATCCCATTTGGACATGAAAATTTTACGCATTTTTGGTAAGTAGATGCCACCGCCTTCATTGTATTGATCCAGGGACGTCCCAAGATCGTATGAAAGGGGGCAAGACGTTCTATTACTAGGAAATTAATCATTTTCTTGACTCCACTTGTGATGACGGGGAGTCTGATCATTCCAACGGTCGTGACAGTCTTGCCGGAGAAACAAAAAATGTTGGTGATTTTGTAATCGTCGATGTCCATTTTCTTTAGAGCATTGTAAAAATGAGATCAACTGAACTTCTTGTGTCAATCATTATTTTGGTCAGTTCGTAGCCTCCAATATCTAGCATTATAACAAGGGCATCGTCATGTGGCTTGTCGAGGACCGATGTCTCGCTTTCCCAAAAAGAGATTTTAGTGTTAGGTCCTTGTGGCGGAGGATTTCTCCGCAAATTACATTTGGTCTTTCTCATGTAAACTTTAATAGAATTAACGGAGTCGCGACAGACACCTGATCCTCCAAGGATGTAATCCACTCTATGAATCGGAGGACCAGAGGTTCGTGCGAGACCTGAGATCGACTTCTTCTTCTGAGAAGGGGGTGGAGTGTGCGCGAAGGACTCTCACCGAGGGTCAATTCCCCGAAAATTACATCGATTCTCTTTTTCGGGTTCGGTGGTGGAGAGTCGGTCTCCTTTTCGGGTGATCGATCCCGCTTTGCTGGCGAGGACCTCCTTGAGGATGATCCCTTTTGAAAGGGACCTGGTTTTTTTTAATTCTAGGTCCTTTAGCTCGCCGGCGGAAAATTTCGTCGCCAATTGACGCTGGAGGTTCGATCACTGTTCAGTAGAGTAATCTTTTTCGTTGATGATATGAAGAAAACTTGTTTTCATCATAGGTCTTAGTCCAAGAAGTTTTGCCTGTATGAGGTTGGCCCACGACGTATGAATGCTCACCCTGACCTTGATTACCTTGAGGATTAGGCTTCTTGCCTTGTGTTTTGGGATCATGAGATTCGGTCTGTGCAGGGTTATGAACCTTTTTATGGATCTTATCCATAGCGGCAGTTTCTTTTCTAAAGTGATAAATCGAGTTGGACGGTGTAGTGCTTCGTTGATTGTCGGTGGAGGGTTGACTGTTAGCTCCGACCAGAAACCTTACATGTACCAAAGTCCCTTTCGGAGAGCTTCGATAGCGACCTGGTCATTCGGGTTCGAGAGTTTGGTTCTGATCGCTATGAATTTATCAATATAAATTATGAGTGTATATCCCACCCCCTGTCTTATTTTCCACAAGTGTGCTTCAGAAGCTTGTTTCTTGATATGACTCGAAAACTGCTTCACAAAAGCCGTAGTCAGCTGATGGAAACTATCAACCGTGTTAGGCTTAAGTCCCGAATACCATTCGAGGGGAGTACCTGTAAAATTCTCAGCGAAGGTACGGCAGTAGCCTGCCTCACATTCTTTGTGAGTAAAGTGAGCTTTGATAATAGCGAGCCTGAAGGCCTTTAGGTGGGCCTTGGGGTCCGAGGTCCTGTCGTATTCAAGGATGCAGATTTTTCTCGTATCCCTGATGTAAGCATTATCAATTCGATCGGTGAACAGAGTCCCCCGAGATTATACTTTCGATTTATGGGGCGGAACTCATGGCCTTATGGACGTGGGAGTTCAGCTTTTGGAGTGCAGCGTTGGTCCTTTCCATGTATCTACGAACAACCTCTTGATCTCCTGACCATACTGGACCTGAGTCGTTGCAGGTTGCATGATGTGTCGGATCTTGGGTATACCAAGATTTTTCACCATTATCAATCCTCCTAGGAGGTGGAGAATGGTGTTCTTCCCAGTAATCTTCCATGTGATGTTCGATTTCAGGGGTCTGAGCGAAATCTGACCTATCCTGGCGACTGAGATCTGAGGTAGCTTTATGCTCTCTCGTGTGATCAGAGGTCGCCATGTTGAGCTATTCCTGATAGCTGGGTACCTGAAGATTTGAGAGTAGGTCTCCAAATTATCTGATAGCTGACGTATTAGGAGGATCATGTCGTGCATGTGCATCCGGAGCGAAGGCTGATGTCCCGTCCCTAGCATAATTCAGAGCTCCATTTCCATACTGAAGTGGAGGCGGAGGAGGAGGACGTTCGAGGTTTCGGTCGGATCTTGGATCCGGAGCTTGCGCTACTATAGCGTTGGAGCTGGTAGTATTTGTTACCATATTGGTTGTGTTTGGAGGATTGAACATGAAACGAGAATTCGTGTGTGGGGACCTCAAAGGGAGATCTATGTTTCCCAAGTGTCGTGTTGACTGAGGAAAATTCAAGGCGACCTCGTGGAAAGAAGGCCTCAGCCGCGATGTCACTAAAAGTGGCAGTTTAGCCCCGACGAGGAGGAGGTCTCATGGGGGTAACGAGGGACCTGGAGACTTCTTCCATTCGGCGGTCGTGTTGCTGTTGGGTTGAAGCGAGATCTTGTGTCCTTTCAACAAGTAGCGCCATCATCCCACATATCTCGAAAAGCTGGTTCGATACCTGCGCTGAGGTCTCGACTTGAGGTGGTTGTCCCGCAAGGTTTCATTGTCCAAACTCGTTAAGAGCCTGAGATCTCACACCCTCAGGGTTGGTGGGTGTCTGAGTGATCGCAGTTGTGGCTCCGGATTTGACCTGGGGTCGAGTTCCAGTTCCATCGTCGGGTAAGTGGAGTTCAGGGACCGGCGGATCTGAGCCTTCGTGATTCGGTGAGCAAGGGCTCGGCGTCACAGACGCAAATTCGGATCGATCCAAATCGTGATCAACAGAACTCATCTTCAGCTAACGGAGTAAGGGATTCAATGATTCTTTTCCATAGTCGGCGCCAAAATGTGGATGATAAAACCCACACTTAGATTTATAAATGCTTTGAATAAGGAAAGGACCAAAAGGCTGAACCCTGTTTAAATTTAGATGAATATTGATGAATGATTGATTGTATTGATGAAGTAAGGTTACAAGAGTACAATAAATTTCAAGTTTCGGGATCAGGTAACGGAATTCAAGTAGCGGAAATCTCGCTATTTCTCCTTCTCAGCAACTGCTTTGATCAGCTCTTGTTTTTGACTTCGAAGGCTTCACTTTGGGCTTGCTCTTTTCATAATGGATTCGAATTGGTGGTTGAAAACCCAGAATCATATAAAGACTTTTTGGTTATTTATAATTATTTTTCTAGAACAGGATGGCAATTTCCTACGTCACTATTCGAATTGTTGAACAAGTAATCGTCGTCTTCGTATAAAGGTGACCTTGTCTCATGGTTTAAATTAGGTGACATAAATAATGAAGTTGTATTTTTAATTTATATCTTTCCAAGTTGTATTAAAATAATATTTTATAATATTATTTTTTGGTCCAAAGTAAGAGTATCTCGTACTTCAAAATTCAAATGATTATCTGTCGGAACAATGGGGATAAGATTATCTGAACTGTTTGAGCTAATCAATCCACTACACATGAATATACGACAGACATACCAAACTATAACATGCTGAAATATAACAATTTAGAAAAGGTTCTATATTCTTCCACAGATCTGGTATAAAATCACTAGAACAAGGACGTTTCCATAACAAATTTGTACCTAACTAATAGTTGTTGACAATAGTCATTAGATAATAGTATAGTACATTCTATTACAGTAATAGAATAACATTGCATATATTCTGTATTTTCTATGCATTCTTTCGACGAATAAGACTTTTTTTTTGTTTATCTGTTACTTTCGCTCTTTGTTCGAGTTTTAGATATGAATGAATTTATATATACGACAAATAAAAGGATACCTTTTTGAAGACGAACATAAATTAAAACGAAACAATCTCCTATCCTTGTTCATGGGATTGGCATTTTTAATATCTTACAAAAGAAAGAAAATAAAAGAATAGCGCGAAATCTATTGCGTGTTTATGAACATGCACAACACACCAAAAAAATCGGCGAAAAAAAGAAAGGACTTAACAAAAAAAAAAAAAGAAAAAAAAAGAAAAAAAAAGAAAGGAAAAGTAATTCTCTGATAGATTAACCAATTAAACCGGTAACCTAACGGAATCGCTAGTTGTACCGGTATAGTGAACCGACGATGTTCCTTCACCGTCCTTATTGACTCCAACTCTCGGCGAAGGAACCGGCGTAGTCCTCCACAGAAACGATGGGTTTCTAAGAAAAGCCCACCGGTCTGCTCGTACCGAGTCACCGGTTGGACTTGTTACTGCATTGGCTCTAATGCTACCAGTACCACCGAGCCTAATCGAACCATCGTCCCGGTTCCGCCACAGAAACGACGGTGTTTTACGGAATAACCACCGGTCCGATCGAGCCCTCGACGAGTTAACTGGTTTACCGCTCCTGGAGCTCCCTCCCCTCGGTAGGACCAAAAGACTATTCGACCGGTTCATCTTCCAACTCGCCATTATCTTCTTCCTCAAATCTTCCGGTAATCTGAGCGTAAACCGCTCGATATTTTCTCCAGGTAATACCACCGAATGACCCGTCGTGTGAGACCTCGAGAATTTGACAGGTCTGACACTCCCACCGAGTTCCGCCGCCGGTTCTGGGATCACCGATTGCTGCGCTTCGAGATCCGTTTCGGTTACTAATTCCGGCTCGACCGGTTCAGCCGGTTGCTGTTCAGCGAGATTCGTGCGGCAAACAGGGCAAGTGACGTGGCCTTCGAGCCAGGCGTCGATGCAGTGAGGGTGGAACACGTGATCGCATTTCGGTAGCAAACGCAGCGTTTCATCGTCCTCGAACTCGTTAAGGCAAATCGCACACTCCAACGCACCTTTCCCGATCTTCTGCGTCTTCACTTCCGAGTACACGAAAGTCGGAAACGTCTCGACCAACGAAGCGTCGAGCCCACGCGCCACCGTCGCGTTCGTCACTCTCCTCGCTCCTCCCCCGGGGTTAACGCTGGCGTCTAGAGATCCCGTACAGTGGCGTATGTAAACGGTGAAAAAGCCCATGAAGAAGAGAGCAGCGATTACTACCACCACCACCACCGCCATGGCGGGACTTAGCCTACCTTCGTAATTATACTGTTCATTTCTTGAGTCGGGTTGACTCGTTTGACCCGCTGCTAGCTCCGACCCAAAAGACAAGACAAGAAACAAGACAATAGCTGGAAAAGCGGTATGATCGGAGTTCTTCATGCTTCCGGGAAACCAAAAGCACGAACAATTTTGTTTTTCTAATTGCAAATGTTTTTCTCAAAAGAGATGCGAAGAATCTGAAGTTTATAGAGAGATTTTGAAATGGTCAAGTCTTGGAGAAGAAAAGAGGAGGAAAGGACTAAAGAGGGTGTGGTGGGACCAGTTGGGGGATATGACATTAGCAAGTTTGTCACTAAGGTTGACGCCACGTGGACAGAGAATTTTCCAATGGAGGGGAGGCAGTGAAAGTCATAAGAGTTGGCTGAGGATGAAGAGGTTTGACATGGTCTTAATTCATAAACATATATGAAAGGTATTTTTTTTTTCTTTTTCTCATAGCTATTTTCATCTTTTTTAACACTTTCAACGGCAAGTTTCATTCTTTCGTTGTTAATATTTATTTTTATCTTATAGGAAGACGAGGCTAATTTTGAAAAGTGTGAAAAGGCGGATTTACTTTTACCGCTTAAAGTATGTACAATGGCAATGATTGAAATATTAGTGGTACTAAAAGAAAATAGGCTCATTTCCTTCGAAAGCTCTATCGAAACTTTACTAACGGGTCTTTGGAGACGACTTTCTTCTCTATTAATAATCTTTAGCCATCATTCATAGGACCTACTTTGATATTCACGTGCTTCTAGATAGCCATCACAGCTTCCTCGTTCATAGAGTCTATCGTAATCAGTAACTCAAATATGATTCTTTTATTATAAAAAATAAAATCAAACAAAAGAGGCTGACTTGACTTGCCCGCAACAAACTGTTATTACATTGACCCATACCCAGCATCGATATTAGATAGAATGAGACGCATGACTCTCTGCGACCCAAAACATCTCGCATTTTCTATTTGCAAAATTAAAACAGCATATCGTTTCCCACCGCTACGTGCCGCTATTTCTACTTGTCGTACGCCATGGTTTACTCTTATAATCCCTCCAAAACAGAACCTTCTCAGTACTTTATACTTTTTATTTGGAAAAGAATCAAAACAGCTGATGGATCATGTAAAAGTTGAATACCTTTCCTTATAAGAAGAATATTCTTATTCAACTTTCTGGTTAGAGTTTAAAAACCTAATGATGGTTAGAGTTTAAAAACCCAATGAATCCGATTAAGCGAGTAATTCATATCTAAGAATCCATATTTAATACATTAAATTTTATTCGCATTTTGCACGGATTCAATGATATATTATTCTTAGTTCTTTTTAAAATAATTTTTACTATTTTTCTTTTGTTTAACAATTATTTATTAAAAATTTAAACTATGTTGATAAAAGTTCCACATTTCTCTTTCAAATCATGATGCTCATTCTAACTTATTTGTATTGTTGTACAATATGAGTAATGTCTACCTACTTATCTTTTTAAGTGTATAAATTACAAATTCCTTATTTAAAACATCTCGTATTTTCATTTTTTACAACTTTTTGAAAACTTACCACACAACCCAAGTTTGAAATCTGATTATATATCATTTTCATTCTTTATTTTTTATCTAAAATAAAAATAATACACAATTAAATTTTTCATTTTCTCAATAATATTTGTAGATAAGATTGTTCATGTCTTACTCTTGTAACTCGACTACTCAGCGAACCTCAAAACAAGGCACTAAAATCCACAAGAAAAGAAAAAGAAGGGAAAAAATTATGTAGATTGCTAATATCATTCAACTAAAGTTTTTTAGCTTCAAATCTTCTTAAAATGTCCGGTCTCCTCATACTCAATATTATCGATTAATTTCAAATCTTCGATAATTTATCTTCATTTGGTCGCTCTTCTCTAATATCATTTATCCTTATTTTTATTCATGTGTTCTTATTTTTGTGTTTGTTTTACATATTATAGGTTTTTTAAATTATGATTAAAAATACTTATCTTTAACATAAATACATAATGTTTCTATAATTTTCAAATACATTATCTTATATTTATAACACAAATACATAATGTTTATATATCTCCTCATATCATTTATTCATTTTCTCTTATATTTGTGTTTGTTTTACATATTTTAGACATGTGAAATTATAAATATAGTTAACTTCAAAATCTAAAAGTTATAATTATTTTGGTCTCTTAATATTGTATTTTTGTTAATTTAATTAGAAATATTTTTATATTACATAATAATTTTTTCAGTAAATTGTATCTTTTTTATTTTTATAATAGACGCAAATAACATATGTATATTTAAATTGTATCTTTTTGTTTTTCATAACATATTATAAATTCTTAAATTAAGATAAAAATAATATTTCATTATTTTTTTTAAAAGTTTCAAAGATAAATATATTAATTATCAAGTTAAATATATTTATAAATTAAAGTCATGAAATCATTTTAAAATATTGAGAACTAAGGTCAAATAACAAAAATAATTGAAAGAAAATTGTATTATTTTTATCATTATAATATTTCATAGTCCAGTATTCATTAGTTTTATAAATATTTTATATAACTATAAAATAAAAGTTGTGTATGTACTGAGATGAATTCCCTCAAAGTTTTTGTAGTCCAACCTGACAACATATTTTATATGAATGAAAATAAACAATATTAGAATAATAAACATATAGAGAATACTGCTTATTTTATTGATTAACAAAAAGGTATTATCTATACAAAGAGAGAGAATCTAGAAAGGATAGTCTAGATTTACAGAATATTTTATATTAATTGTATCAAATAATATTTAAGTAATATCTATTTATTCTAATATGCTCCTTCAAAATGGAGGGAGTTAAATAAGATCAATCTTAACATATATATGAAGAAACTTGGTCCGAAATGTTTTGTTAACGCATCTGCTAATTGATCAGCATATGAGCGACTCGTAAAGCATCCCATTACACCAAATCTCAAATAGCATGAATATGAACCGTTACATATTTCATGCGCGACTGAAATACTGGATTATCATAGAGATACGTCGCATCAATGTTATCACAATAGATAACCGGAGTTGAGGACGAAGAAAAACCAAGCTCACGAAGCAATGAGGGTACTCACTCAACCTCATATGATGCATCAGAGACTGACTTGTACTCGGCTTTTGTAGACGAGCTGGCCACCGTCTTTTTCTTCTTAAAAGACCAAGACACCAAATGGTTACCTACATAGACTAAGTACGTACCCGTGAACTTGTAATCATCTCGATCAACAGCTCAATCCACATGAAAAATGCATGAACATCGATCGTACTAGAAGCAGAAAGAAAAATACCCGGTGTCGTCATACCATAAGATATCGCTCAACTCGCTTAACGACATTCCAATTTTCATCACGAGACTGATGCATAAACTGAGAGAGCTTATTCACAGTGAAGGCAATGTAAGGGCGGGTTAGAGAAGATATTGCAAGCTTCCAACAATCGATATGTACTCAGCAAAATCATCAAGAAGAGAACTAGAGTGACGAGTAAGCGGGGAATCAACCATTGGAGTAGATACTGCAAATGTTCGTAAAATGAAGCAAATCGTTGATATACTTTGTTTGTATCAAAGTAATACACTACAAAAAAAAGGTGATATTGTGACGGAAATCTGAGACGGAATATATTCGTCATAAGACTGTTACACTTTAGATACAACGTCGTGACCAAATTTTTCAGTCACAAATTAGTTGATAATTTGTCACAATATCGTGACATACAAATTGGTAACAAACACTCGTAGCAATTTGTGATACAACTGTGACGAAAATAACATTCGTAACGTGTCTTACATTATGGTGACGGAAAGTATAGTCAGTAATTTGTTACGAACGTGTAACACCAAATTGATGCTGATCAGGTGTTGAAGTGACCAACCGATCTTCTATCTGAATCAATATCAGTCATTGGATATAGGTGATTGGTTTTAGGGAATTAAGAAATTGAATAGTAAGCTCCCATTAGCGACATGTTTACTATACGAGCTTTCGTAAGAGTAACTTCGATCTCTAAGAAATAGTTCAATTCTCCCAAATCTTTAAGAGAAAAACGATAATCAAGAAGAGCAAAAAATTGAGTTACATGATCCGGAGAGGTACCTGGCAATATCGTAGACGTAAACAAGGACAAAAACCATGAGTCATGTAGAAAGAAGAACGAACAACGACGTGTCTGCCACTGAATTCGTGAATCCGGATTTAAGACCATAAACCGCTTGTTATACACGGCTCGCCGCTTACTCTGTTGGAACAAATTTTTGTTAACAAATGTTGTTGAAAGTCAATTCTGAGAAATCAAGAATTGGATTTTGCAAATTTGTTTCAAGTGTGAATAAGAAATGAGTTTTAGCCCAACTAAATTAAATATTTTCATTGGCTATTACAAAATATGGGAAGTGAAAGTATCCCACATTGGAAGGAAGGAAATTTTCATTGTTCTTTATATATGGATTGGCTGTGTCATTAGTTCAACTGACTAACAACAAGAGAGGAGGAAAAACACACACACACACATGTGCGCTGCCATTGGGCTCGTTGCTTCATTGCTTCTAATTTGGCTTTTAGGGCTCTTGGGCTCTATATAGCTAGTGGGTTCATAGGTCAGCTTGGCGTGATTATCTCTTCACATAGAATTTATTTTTTAATTACGACCAACCAAATCCTACGACCCAGAAGAATATTTTCAGGAATTATACTCCGAGAATATTCTTATTCGTGTCTATCAAGTCGAAAACTTGATGGAAAAGTCGCTCCCCTCTCTCCTATATAAAGGACCCCTCATACTCTCATTCACATCATCAAATCATCGAATCATCATCGAAAAAATCATAACCACCAAAGCAAAAGTTCCTTCAATCCTCCTCTGCTTTCAAGTCAGTCCTTGAGCTCAAGAGTATGGTAGATATCATGGTCGCTAGGATCGATTTGGGTGTTGCAAATTGATCGAACTATGGTTGTATCCTGGGACTCATGGATTCATAAAAACCCGTCACACTCCGGGGAAACTTTAGAGTTAAGGAAAGAGATCAAATTTCGCCTCCATAATCCGGTTTTATATTCAGATCTATTGTTTCTTAAAATCGTTTTTATCTCGTTTTTCCTTAACGCTATTATCGTGATTGATTCCTATTTGTAGCGGAAATGTTTTGGTATAATAGTCTTAACTCTAAAGAAAATTCGCTTATGTTCTTATAAACATAAAACGAATTTCGATGACGAGTCCAAAATGCTTTTTCGAAAAAAACGATTTGAAACGATTTTATATGACGAATTAATATATTCAAAAGCCTGGTTCGTGAATAGTGTAAAAACGAGAAGTTCACGATTGCTTATAAGCGATTCTCACCGACTTTGAAAACGTTTCCACTTGGGTTTTCTTATATATAATTCGTTCTAATCACTACAATAAGACCTGGTTTGCGAACAGTGTAAAAAACGAAAGTTCGCAATTTCCTTAAGCGGTTGAAGCGAATTCGCCTTGAAACGCTCCTCAAGTAGTTAAGTAATTGCCTTACAAGCGATTATCGGTTAGCTTGGTTGCAGTTTGGAACGTTTGTAAAAATGCTTCCCGGGTTAGGGTTTGCGAATGCCTAACAACAAACCTGGTTAAAAAACGGTTTGACAAACGCTCTTCGGAGATTTGGATTAGAACGTGCGATTGCGGTTCAAAACGATTTTTCAATCGGTTATTACGGGTTTTTAAAATGCGGTATAAATAAAAAAAGGTTTCGGATTCTCATAAAATCGAATGCTCTTACCATCTAATAATGTCATAATTATTTAGGTACTAATTGTGGGAATGTGTTTGTGCTTTCAGAATGACAAACAACACCTCCAATGCTGCTAATGCTGGGAATACCGTCAAGGTAGATGGTACTCCCGAAGCTTTGACCATCGGGAAAGTGGAAACCAAGATCCCTAAGGCAAACCATCCTCCTCCCAAAAAGTTTGAGGGGACATCATCACAGTTCAAAATTTGGAAAAAGAAGATGTTCTACTTCCTAACAACTCTGAACCTTTTGAAGTATCCCAGCGAGACTAAACCAGACCTCACAGCAAGCAACACTGATGCACTAAGGTCGTGACAGTTCAAGGCTGGGAACATCAGGATTTCCTGTGCAAAGGCTACATTCTAAGCATGTCTGATCTATTGTACCAACTGTACAGTGACCTGAAAACGTCCAAGGACGTGTGGGATGCTCTCACCAAGAAGTATCGCATGGAAGATTCTGGAACTCATATGTTTGTTGTGGCGAAATTCCGCAAGTATAAGATGGTAGACTCAAGGCCTCTGATGAAACAAGTTGAAGAGGTGCATAACCTCCTTCATGAAATCCGTGCTGAAGGCATGCAACTGTGTGAAACCTTTCAAGGTTGTTGTCTCATTGAAATGCTTCCACCTGGTTGGACAGATTTCAAGAACTACTTCAGATTGAAGAAAAATAGGATAACCCTTGAGGACCTGGTAGTCAAATTCCGCGTGGAATCGACAAACATGGAGAATCTTGGCAAAGGTGGAAATGCTCGCGAACCTAAGGCGAACATGGTGGAACACAAAAACCAAAAGTGGAAGGGACGCCAAGACAAGTGCAAAGGGAAGATCCCGCTAAATAATTTTCATAAGTTCAAGAACAGGAATGGTCAGAATGGTCTAAACGGCCATAATGGTTCAGATGTTCAGAATGGTCAGACCCCTCGGAGGTTCCTGAGGAACTGTAACTTTTGCTTCAAGCCATGACACAAGGCTGCTGACTGCAGAAGCAGAAAGGCTCAAGTCAACTTGACTGAGGCTAACATGTGTGTTGTCGTTACTGAAGCTAACGTTGTCGAATGCCACCGAAGACTTGGTGGTATGACACTGGTGCAACCAGACACATCTGCATGGATGTCGAGATGTTCTCCTTGTACACGGAGTGGAAGGGCGAAGAGAAGCTGTGGATGGGAAATCATGCATCCTCGAAGATTGAAGGTCGCGGAACGGTTATTCTCAATCTCACCTCGATGCAAGAGCTGGTGCTCGAAATTTTTTTCCACGTGCCGACAATGCGCATAAACCTAATTTCAGGATCTCTGATGATTAAGCACGGATTCACCGTCAAGCTGGAAGGAGAAAATCTGATTTTATCCAAGAATGAGATGTTTTTGGGTAAGGGTTTTGTTTGTGAGGTAGTCATTAGTAAAAATAAAAATGTTGTAACCCAGGTTTCCACCTCGAAGATTGATAAGATGAATGGAAAGAAACCAGTTGCTTATTTTGTTGAGTCTTTTACCATTTGGCACGAACGTTTATGACATGTTAAAGTCTATGAGTATATTGATGAACATGAATATGATTCCCAAACACAAAATAAGTAAACATAAGTGTGAGATTTGTGTCCAAGCCAAACTCACTAAAACATTATCACCGAGTGTAGCTAAAACAACCGAACATCTAGAATTAATCCATACGAATTTGTGTGATTTAAAATACATACAAACTAAAGGTGGAAAGAAGTACTTCGTGACTTTCATAGATGATTGTACAAGATACTGCTATGTATACTTGCTACGAAGTAAAGATGAAGCTTTGGAAGAATTCAAGGAGTACATGCTTGAAGTTGAGAATCAGCTTGATAAGACTATCAAAATGATTAGAAGTGATAGAGGAGGTGAATACAACGAACCGTTCAATGCATTCTGTAGAGAGAATGACATTATTCATCAGACGACTGCTCCCTACTCACTTGAATCCAACGGAATTGTGGTACGAAAGAACCAAACTCTCAAGGAAATGATGAATACCATGTTGCATGAATCTGGGTTAGCCCAGAACATGTGGGGGGGGGGGAGCCCAGATCATATGTGAGATGGAATACATATGATCAAGAAGATTTCGAGCTTTGAAGCAGTGAAAGCATTATTTGATTCAGAGAGAGTTCATTTTGTGCACCAACCATCAAACTTTAAAGTTCTTACACATCAATAAGGTGATAAATAAGATGCATGCTCGATGAGTAAGTTTTTCGCAAAAATTCCCCTTTATTATCCAACCTAAATTGAGAGTTCTTAATAGAGTGGACGATGCCTTGAGTAGAAGGATTTCATTGTTGATTACTTTAACACAAGAGGTTGTGGGTTTTGAATTTATGAAAGATTTGTATTAGGGTGATGTTGAATTCATAGAATTTTGGACCAAATGCAACGAGAAACATCCTTCTTCATATTTTCATTTTTTGGATGGCTACTTGTTTAAAGGAGATCGATTGTGCATTCCTTGCTCATCGTTGAGAGATACGTTAATCCGCGATCTGCATGATGGTGGTCTTAGTGGGCATCTAGGGAGATAAAAAACCATCGCCAGCCTGGAGGAAAGATATTATTGGCCACACTTGAGGAAAGATAGCCCTGTGAATTCAGTTCGGTGTCTCGGCTTTTCGGTTTTTCAGTTTTAAAAGTTTAGCCAAAAATAACTGAACAATAAAACAGTTCGGTTCGGTTCGGTTTTCTAGTTTTTTCGGTAATTTATTTTTGTGCCGAGCTAAACCGAACTTTAACTATAAACCGAAATTATGATCAGATTTTCGGTTATTTTCAGTTTAGATTTGTAATTCGGTTTTTTGTTAATTCGGTTTAATCGGTTTCATTGGATACAAAACACAAATTATTGCAAGAGAACTGGTGTTTGGTATGGAGTATGGACCATCTTCTAAGTTCATGTCATGTCCATTACATTCCAATACAAAAAAATATAGAATTTCATGTTCTTAAACTTTTGTATGTCTTCATCACTTCATTGTGTGGTCATGTGAAAATCCTTAAGACATTCTTTTAACTAGAAACAAACCTACAACATAAAATGAATCCAAAAACTAAATCCAAATTTACAAATAACATAAAATGTTCTCATCTTATATCATATGAGTTTGCATACCATAAAAACTAAATATAGAACCAATATTAGATGATGAATTTACATAGCTAATTGTTTTTACATCTCATATTTGCTTGTTGTTGTAGAAATAGAGAACAAAAAGTGTTGATCTCTCTGTTTTAAAAGTTTTCAAAATACAACAAAAAGTCAATACAAAAACAAAAGCTAAGTTAGAGACATGGAAAGATCTAACATCGATGTTGCCTTCTTGTCTTCCCTTTATGTCATGTCCCTACAAAAATGAGACCAAATAGAATTAAAGCTAAGTCTGAGAACCACAAATATACAAAAAATTGATGCCTATGAACGTGACAACATTATGAAGTGGCTTGAAGGAGGGCTCTCGACATGTCAAAGACTCAATAAACGCTTACTAATGCTACATACACACCAAACTATACTTTAAGAAGCCTTAGAGCTCAAGAGACGACAATAACTACTATTTAGTTTTGCTCAACAACAACAAATTTTTTGTCAATACAGTAGCAAACAATAACTAACAAAGAAATCAAGTTATAGCTTAGTGTAACGAATAGATACCTGTTAGGGACTCAAGGATAACCTTCAACTTGATTCCAAGGCTCTACAACACAATACAAACTGTTAGAATTAGATAATCATTTCTAAAATTAAACACTTGAAAAATACAAATCTTCGAAGAACACCATACCAAATGAATCTTGGAATTCTTCTTCTTTAGTCATCTGATCTAGGTTTTGAAGCTTTGTTTCTGCATTGATGGACTATCGCAGCCACTATTGATGGCAAATGAGAGCCTCCACCATAAAAGGTGTGAGACAGCTTCGATAGGGATCTAAGACTCGGCCACTGGTGCTAAATGCAGATTCCGAAGCAACTAAACTCACTTGATACGCAAGCACATCTCTAGCAACCTCAGATAAGATAGGAAACCTAACATTATTTTCGCTCCACCATCCCAGGACATTGTACTCTAATTCTAAACTGGTTGTATCTCGTGGAACACGAGGCTCTAACAGGTACATATCCAGCTCAGTACCCATTTCATTTGCAGTTATATTGTCCATCTCAGAGTATATAACCATCCTTTCATCCATTTCATCATCGGATAAGTCGAACATCCCACCTCTAGATAATATTGGACTTCTGCTTCCTGAACTTTCACATTGGGAATTAGACGGCTTTAAAACCAACGCATACTCATCATAGAGCTCACGCAAGACTTTTAGAACTCCATTCTTCAGCTGTTCATACTCCATACTACCTTTACCATACAGCTTCTCAAAACACTTTAAAGCAAACTCCAACTTGTTTCTTGGATCAAACATACTAGCTATTATCACAAGGGGATTCATATTTTGTAGCCCTTCCCAATACTTCTCCAACTTTTCTCTCATGCTCATTGCTTCATCCCTTAGTTTTTCATCACCACTGAAACTTAAAAAATATGAGTTTCTTCTCAATTATCACTATCTCATAGTAACATAACGATGAAGTGACCTTTTGAGAAGCTGAAAAAGCTAAGGTGCAGTGGAAGAATATTTTCAAAAACTTCGCTAGTCTTGACACTTCATCCCACTCATAATCAATAGGTGGTCCAACCCGTTTCTCTCCATCCTCTTCTTTTTGAAGGAAGTACGTATTGTAGAGCTTGTCTTGGTCAAACATCTTCTGAAATGTTTCTCTTTGCTTCAAGGCTTTCTAACATGAGATACATAGAGTTCCACGAAGTGTTGCAATCCATTGGAAAGCTTCCCCTAGTAACAGTTCCTGTCTCAGTACGTTGTGCAAAAGATTTAACTCTATAAAAAGAAGATCTCACATACTTAATCGCATTCCGAATAGCCTTCACACTATAATTCACATGCGCCAACCCATCTCTCACTATCAAGTTAAGAATATGTGCACATCAACGTATATGCAGCAATATACCATTTCTAACCAAAGCATTAGCTCCCTTCAACCTCAAAGATTTTGTAATAACCGTATACCCTTTTCATTATCACAAGTCACTATGAAGACTTTCTCTATTCCCCATTCTTCTAGACAGCTAACTAAGTGAGCTCCAATCGTTTTACCTTTGTGATTAGTGACTGGTTTGAAGCTTATCATCCTTTTTTGCAACTCCCAATTAGAACTAATCCAATGCGCTGGTATAACCATGTAGCTCAATGATGTCGTAGGAGCTACCCATATATCAGTGGTGAGTGACACTCTCTTCTTATCATAACCAAACATATTCTTCAACCCCAATTTATATCGCGTAAACATTCCATGAATATCCGTAGTGGTTGTCTTCCTGCAGTGAACCGTGTACATGGGGAGGATATTTGACGGAAACGCCTGAAACCCAGTGACTCCACAAATGAAAAAGGCAGCCATTAATCACAATCATCTCATTGACCGATCTTCGAAATAGCTCCTGGTCATACTTCAAGGTCGTCGCTAAACCTCCACTACTATCATTATTCATCGGTTGTGTACCACTCTCTTTAAACGCCTTGAACATTGTGCACCTATCATTGTGAGCTTTCATAGGGCTTGTCCCATTCCTCGTACTGTGACACCGAATCTCTGTGCCACAATAATTGCACACTGCTATCAACGGATCAAAATCTTTATCAGTGCAGTGAGCCCACACCGGTGACCTTTTAGCCATCTTTTCCCTCTTTTTAGGCGGTTTAGAACTTGATCTCTGACTTTGATTCCGTTTCATTCCAACGGAAGGTTGTTCATCGTCTTCTATGTTAATCTCTTCGTCATTCATTGCTTCTTCGTTGTTGTCTTCTGAAGATAGGGGAACCATCTGCCAAAAAAGTGAAAAGCAACACCATTAGAGCCTTGCCAAAAGAGAAAAGCAAAACCATAGAGACAATTACAAAATAACAAGAAAATACTATTTGTTATATAATTAACTCAAGATCAAGTGTAATTACAACTCATGAAAAAAAATCTATGATTAAATAATGAAGATTAAAAAAACTATAATCAACCATAAGAGTTATATTATATACGACAACTTGATTCTAGTTTGAGATATTATATACATTTCTAGTTGAAAATTGTTAATGAGAATACGACAACTTAGGTTTCTAGTAAGAGATAGTATATACATTCGGAACATTCCTATTGGAGAATTGCTGATGAGAATATAACTTAGATTTCTAAGAAGAGATATTATATACATTCCTATTTCAGAACTGTTTTAATGCAATGCAAAATATGTGAACTTGTTTACATCTTTTAGCATTTGAGATCAAAGAGGAAAAGTGGTGGATCTTAGGTTCCTAAACGGGTGATAAACAATGAAGAGACCAAATTTGAATGTTTTAATATCAATTTCTCCGGTTACTAGAGCTTAAAAGTTACAGAAACGAAAGCCAATTTGACTTGTCTGTACTCTCTAGTTAGATAAAAAATTATTCAAGTTTTTGCATTTTGGAATTTCGAATCGATCATATAGAATCGAGAGAGAAGAGAATGAATTTAGAGACAAGGCTAGAGAGAAGACTGATAACAATGCAAAACCCAAATACATTATCAAATCAAAATTTTGTTTCGAATTAGGTCACATAAAACAAAAGAGGATTAGAGAGAACCTTGATTTTTATTTACAGGTAACAGATTAGGTTGGAGAGAAACATATGAGGATTTGCTTCGGTTAGATTGGAGAGAAACATAACGATAATGGCGGATCTGTTTCGCTTAACCTCTCGTCTTATGTTTGTGGCCTCTGAGGAAACAAAAGTTTTGGCTCGATGTAATTAGGTTAGGGTTAAGAAAAAAACCCTTTTATATCTTTGGTTTCGGTTTCGGTTTCGGTTACCCATCGGTTGGGGTAAACCGAACCGAACTGATAACCGATTTAAATTTTAAAACCTGCCACTCGGTTATTGTACAATAAATTTGTTCGGTTCGGTTTACTAAAACTTCGGTTTGGTTTGGGTTTTAATCCCAGGACTAGTTGAAACAATTGTTAGGAGGTGCTATATTTTTCAGGTTTCCAAAGGCCAGTCCCAAAATACTGGTCTTTACATGCCTTTACCTATTCTAACACACTTTATTGCTTGCAAGAAGACTGCTGATGCAACCAATATTGCAAAGTTATTCTTCAGGGAGATTGTATTACTTCACGAGGTTTCTAAATTTCTCAGCCATTTTTGGATTATTATTTGGAGGATGTTTGGAACAACTCTAAACATGAGTTCTACAGCTCATCCACAAATTGATGGGAAAATCGAGGTAACCAACAATGCTTTAGGGAATATGATTCGAAGTGTTTGTGGTGATAAGTCAGAGCAATGAGATTTGGTTTTGCCTCAAGTCGAATTTTCTTACAATAGCACTATGCATTCCGTGACGGAAAAATCACATTTTTCTTTGGTATACACTTATGTTCCTAAGCATAAAGTTGATTTGGTTAAACTTACTAAGGCTCCCGGGGTCAGTAGATCTGCTAAGGCTATGGCTGAAGAGATTTTGGCTGTTAAAGAAGCTGTTAAAGCTAAGTTAGAGGCTACTGAGTAGAAGAACAAGGTTGTTGCTGATAAACATTGGACGGTTAATATTTTCAAAGAAGGGGATGATGTAATGGTGTTTCTCCTTAAAGAGAGATTCCCTGTTGGTACGTATAACAAGATGCAACCACACAAGTATTGGCTATTCAAGGTGTTACGAAAGATCAATGACAATGTCTATGTCATAGCTTTTTCGGAATCTTTTAACATTTTCATTACTTTCAACATAGCTGACATTCATGAATATCAAGCAGATTCTATATTCGGACAAGAACATATGACAAGTTATTGGGAGATGGAAGAGAGTAATGTAGGAAGGATTCTCTAGATTTTATTTTTCTCTTAGTTTTAATATTTTATATTTTTCTAGTTTTTTTTTTAGTTTCTTATTTCTATTTGATTTAGGATTTTCTTATTTTATGATTGAGATCCTTCTCTATATAAATATAAAGAGGGGTTTTAGGCTTTTTGTCAGATACAACTTATTTTATCTAAATTTGAGAACTCTTTTCAACTGCGTCATCATATATTTAAGACAAGGTCTTCTTCTTCTCTCTGATTAAACAAAAAAAAAAAAAACGATCATGGGTAAGAACCCTAGCTCTAAATGCCGGAGAGTAGAGGCAAAGATTCCTTCTTTTGAAGAATACTGTCGCCGTCTGGAAGGAGAGGAGTCGAAGAGAAGAAACTGCCGTTATTGGTCTGAGCTTCCACCAGATCTGATTCACTCTGTTCTGGAAGGACTCAGTTTCCGGGATTTAAAAGGAGCCAAATCCGTTTGTTCAGCTTGGCACTCTGCTTCGCGGAATTGTGTGCCAAAAAACCAGATCCCATGGTTAATTAGATTCCCTCGCCACGACGACGACGACAAGAACAAAAATAGGTGTAAGTTGTTTAACCCAGAGGAAAAAGACAAGATGTACACAAGTCGAGATATGGGTGTCGGTTTTGCAGAGAGTGTGTGTGTTGCGACGTATGGGTGCTGGCTACTTATGAGAACACCTTTATTCAATTTCTATATCGTGAATCTGCTAAGCGGCGAGAGGATCGATGATTTGCCGCCGTTGGAGTCGCAAATTGGTAAGACTAAGCTGGAGCGAATTGTAGATGATAAGTTCCGGGCGACGATTACATCCGAATATGTTCGAAGTGAATCCATAGGTTTGGAAATCAACTCCCCACGATTGTGGATAGACGAGGAAACCACAGACTATATGGTTATGTTGTGTTTCAAAGTAGATACGTGGGCGGATAGATTACAGTATGCGATTATTTGCAAGAAAGGAGATCACTGTTGGAGACAGATTCCAAACTGCCATCCTTGTCGTGACTTGGTATACAAGAATCGAAAGCTTTACGTTTATGGCAATGGTGGTGCTATCAAAATATCAGATATCTCTGGGGACCTAGCTCCTGAGACCGATCTGTATGTCGAGATATTCTACTCAGGCTTGTTTTTTATCCCTTCGTCACGACCTATCACTTTTAAGAATACAAACATTGTGGTGACTGTAAGTGGAGATGTCCTGATGGTCACGAGCGTAATGGATAGCTGGAGAAACTGGCAATTCCACATGTACAAGATGAGTCCAACAACGATCAAGTGGGAGAGAGTTTTCTGTTTGGGTGACGAGGCAATGCTACTGGACTTGGGTATCACCGTGCCTGCCAAGAAAATACAAGGGATCAAGAGAAATTCAATCTATTTTAGCGGTGGTCGTCACAATGATATTATTATCTTTGATCTCACTACAAACAAGATTGAACGACCTTACCAGCCTGTTTGTTCCTCTCTGCAACACTCTCGTGCCCGATGGTTCTTCCCATGTTTTACCCGCAACTATTCTTCATCATAGGCTCTGTTTCACTGTAGCGGACTAGGTGATTGGTTTATCTTCAAATATATCACTTTTGCTATAACTCAAAAAGTTATACTGATAGAATCTGATGTTTGTAGATAGTTTGCTTGTAAAGTACCGGAAGCTAATTGGATAATAATTGACTGACTGGTGAAGGAAAATATGGAGGACAAGATTCATCAACACTCATAGATGTTGCACTTGTTTCTATACTTTTACCCTTTAAACCATCTAATTACTTTTAATGGTCTTCAAATGACCTTTTGACACACCTAGTATCATAGCCATCATATTTGTTCCTGTTACATTCTCCGTTTGTTTTGCTCCTATATCGCTATTTACTGTTTTCTCAAGTGATCATTTTATTCCTTAAGAGTGCTCTAATCTATTTACTTGTCCTCTGTTTTGCTCAGTTACTATTGCAAATTGCTTTGTTTTTAATGACTTGTGATTGTTTTCATGTCCACTTATTGTTACTGTTTAAGCCCGGAACCGAGCCAAGCCATAAACCAATCCCATCTTTAAGCTATTAAATTCGGTTTCGAGTTTCGATTTGAGCCGGTTTTGTTATTTTAGGTTTGGTATGACATCTGTATCTGATGACAAGTGCTGCTACTTATTGCTTTATTATGGTTATCAAAGTGTTTTAAGAGTTTGAAAACGAGACATCACTCGTCACATGCTTACGTTTATATAACACACCTATTATGATAGTGCCCATATTAGATAACATTTCATAAACTAAAGTACCCAACTAAAATTGGTGGTTGAGGATTTTGAGAGAATGTCGATCCTAACACCACGAAGTCTAGCCGTAAAAATCCGCTTCGTATCTATCAGTATAAAGATTGTTAGGCTTCAAAAGCAATGGCCGTAGAATTTGCCATTCCGTCATAAGAGCGTTTATGGATACTATAAACGACTCTCTTTAGCCATCAGTCATAGGACCTACTTTGATATTCACGTACTTCTAGAAAGCTCTTAGCCATCACAGCTTCCTCGTTCATAGAGTCTATCGTAATCAGTAACTCAAATATGATTCTTTTATTATAAAAAATAAAATCAAACAAAAGAGGCTGACTTGACTTGCACGCAACAAACTGTTATTACATTGACCCATACCCGCATGACTCTCTGCGAGGCAAAACATCACGCATTTATTATTTGCAAAGTTAAAACAGCACATCGTTTCTTATATCTTACGGAGACCCACAGCTACTCGTCGTACGCCATGTTTTATTCTTATAATCCCTGCAAAACAGAACCTTCTCAGTACTTTATACTTTTTATTTGAAAAAGAATCAAAACAGATTATGATGAATCGTGTAAAAGTTGTATACTTTTTCTTATAAAGAAGAATCCTCTTAGTTCAACATTCTGGTAAGAGTTTAAAAAACAATAGATCCGATTAAATTTCAAAGCTTTTCGTTTTTCCAGTAAAATACTCCTCTGCATTTGGCTTAAGCTAAAGTAATCCATACCTAAGAATCCATAATGAACACATTTTGAGCAACGTAGACTACCTTTTGTGTTGTATGATTAAACACATAGTTCAATGGGTTCTTGGTAAGTAGGTATTGGCACTCCAGAATCATCTGTCAGTTTCTTATAAGCACTTTGCAATATTCTTGTTACTGCTCCTACTTTTCCTTCACCGATCACACGCCCATCAATTTTCACAACCTATATACGCAAAAAAAAAAAAAAAATCGATAAATAAGACAGTTGTTTCGGAATCACAACATTCTCTCTGACTGTAAAATAGAGATTGTGTATGTACCGGGCTGAGTTCTCCCATAGTTCCTGTAGTCCATACCTGGCAACATTTTTGACATGAATGGAAATAAATAAACAGTTATTGATCATTAACGATTTTCTCAGATTTAAGGAAAAGATATGGAAACCTCATCAGCGGCATGAAATTCTGACAAGCTGATTCTCCGTTCTTCTAAGATGAAGTTTTCTTTCACCACCAGTTCCATGACCTAGACATTGATGAGAAAAATAAGATGGTCAACGCTTTTTCGATACTTAGATATGATGTGAGAAGAAAGAATGTGAATCTTCTTCGTCTCTCTTGCTTACAGTAGCTCGGGTAATGCCTGGGAGACAGTAATCAGCGTGAGGAGTGAGTACTCGGCCTTTCTTCACCATGAACTGCAACAACAGGTTTCCACAACCATTCAATACGCTTCTTTTGAGAATAAAATATGATAAATCTAAGCCGCTCGCAGATCTTACAATGTTGGTTGCATTGGTTTCAGACACAAATCCATCCTTGTCAAGCATGATTGCATCATCCACACTGGCATTGTTGCTTTCAATCTGTGTCATCATTGCAGAAAACAAACTTTAAATGATATCCTATAAACACACATGATCACGGATTTAACTTGATGCAATGGAACCTTTGCAAGTATGTTATTGAGAAGGTTGTTGTGATGAATCTTGGAATCCAAATTCTGAAAAGAGAAACAACAATGGACAATAATACTTTTGAGTAAATGTGTTTCTCAACTAAATACAAAATGAAAGAGCAATGAGACCAATCTTATACATTGGGTGAATTACGGCGTGTAGTTGCAGTCACCAGTACAACTCCACCATCGTTGTCATATACAGGAGGCTTCCATTCGGCAAGCACTACATTATTTTGAAAAACAATAATACTAACAAAATTTGAAGCCAAAATCATATTTGTATGCTTTCAAGAAACGAGACTGAAACATTTACCAATCAAAGTACATCCATCACGGTTAAATGCAGGGCTCATTCCAGAAGTGACCTTAAAATTAGAAACAATATTCATAAGCTTGTTTTGGTTTTAAAAAATGATTGAAATGGAAACAGACAGTGTAATTAAATACCTTTTTGCCTCGAGTTAGAGAGAGTCTTATATGTGTATTATCAAACATTCCATTGGTTATGAGAGTTCTGAAGATGGCTTCTTTTACCTCCTTGCGGGTTGGGACATTGTTGAAAGCCAAAGCTTTAGCTGAATCAAACAACCTAAGTGCGATACTTCAACATATTAATAAGAATGCTAAGAAGAAGTGCTCCAGTTTTACTCTTACTTGCTTCTTACCGATCTAGATGTTCTTCAAGCTTGAATACTTTCCCTTTGTATATTCGAAGACCTTCCCATACAGAGTCACCGCCTTGTACGACTGAGTCAAAAACAGAAACCTTAAGAATTAGAGATAAGAGAAACATTAGAGTTCCGAAAGCATAAACACAACAAACAGAAATAGAAATGCATGTGGTTCAAGCACCTTCGCCATCTCACGTGGCACAATCTCATCACCAACCCAAGCAAAAAGTTTAGCATTTTCAGGAACTGGGAGAGTGGGAGTTAAGTTGCTGGTCAAGAGAGATGACTTGTGCTTCACGTGGCGTCTCAGAATGTTGTATAGCGGTAAACACTGCTCCAGCAGATCGTAATACCTTAAAGGGAATGTCTGAAAGCAAAACAAATACACATTATAGTTTGAATGATATTTTTGAGTTCCATAATCTTTAATCCGTAAACCCGGACCCGTACATGAGGGTATTTCCTCGGAGACAAGAAACCCGTTGATTCATGAAGAGTTTTGTACCACCATGGAGCCCATAGTCCATCTTCTGGTATGGGACCAGCATCCCATCTTTAAGAAAACACAATAATGAGTCAATGTTTCCTGTTTAAAGTCAAATCCAAGAGAATGCTAGAGAGCCTTACTTAAGCATAGAAGCTTGAAACGGGATCTTCAAGTCATCGCAAAGACCGAGTAATGTAGCCTGAAAAAAATAGATGAATGACACAGTACCTAAGTATCTTCTTACATAAGAGAAATGACTTCTTTGTCAAAATTTCATAAGACAGCAACGCAACCTCGGGATCTCGCTGGAGCTCATCTGCATCGACGATTGTTGGTGGTGTTCCCATCTGACAGAGATCGCTGTATATCGAAACTAACTCTCCCAACCCCAATTCAAGAAACGACGGAGGGTGTATCTTCTCAAAAGAAGGCTGCAAGAAAAGTCAAACAAACAATAACAATGTGACCATAACCTACAAGACAAACCAGTTCAGAAGAATCTATAACAAAACAAGTGAGTTTGAGAAGCTTACCAATATATTAAGGGGATTGCGTATCAATATAAAGTGCTTTCCTTTACTCATTAGTTCACTTGGCAAACCAACAAGTCGCTGATTCGATAAATTCTGGTGCAGAGAAGGGCCAGAAACCCGATTAGAATCACAGTTTTGTCCCAAACGCAAAGGTGATATAGATAGAAACTGAATCTTCTAAATCAAAAAGAGAAGTGAGTACAACCTTACAAAACCTATATTTCTTCTTTCCTGGTCCAAAAATGATGTCCTTCACCACCTTTTCTCCATCACACTCCTATTCGAAAATGTGATGATTACAATATATTTCTCCTCAAAGAATAGTAGCATTCCCTTTACACCTCGAAATCAAAATCGATCACTGTGAGTTGTGACATACCATCTTAGAGAGAAGCTCCTCTCTGTATGGCCTATCAACACCAGTAGCCTTAAGGAACGCAGGATACAATGGCTCGTCGAGCACTTCGATGTCATCTCTCTGAGTGATTAAACCAAAACATCTTTCAAGATAAAACTCACATCAAAAAAAGTTTCACAGTGATTCAAATGTTAAAACTTTTATTCTCAACTGTCCAATGTTGGGGACTCATATAAACAAAAGTTTGATCCTTTTATTTTTCTATCAATCCACATAGAATTTCATCTATACTGCTCAGAAGATTTGGATTTACAGGAAATTTCTATCATAAAACGGCAATCGAAATCGGAATAGCTTTTTTCAAACTATCATCACGAGAGAAATCTATCAGAGGAGGCCAAAAGTTACAACTCCAGAGATACTCATGGCTTTTGTTTCTTTTACATTTTCCAGGAAAGTCCTTTCAATAAAGTAAGAGAAAAGGTACCTGGGCAAAGGAATGCATGAGAGTGGTGCTGAGGGATCTTGGAGCAGACCATGAGTGAATCACTTCTGGTTCTGCCATTTAAGACGATCGCTATGAAATCAAACGAACACTTCTCCCTCTGGTAACTCCACTAAACTTCTAGTAAACCATTGTCTTTGCTCGTGTATTAAAGTATTCATTTTTTTTACTTTTGGGAAAGTTAGAAATTCCAAAGTTTAAGCTTTTTTTAAATCTTTAGGTGTTTCCCGATTAGTTTAATTTCCACGAGTACCTAATCTTATCTCTTGCCACATCGAAGTTAGTGAGTGATAATGTAATATAATAGCCTTCTAAATAGATATTCTCCAGCTTCTGTAAACCAATAATCAATCTCTAATTTATTTCGACAACGAGATCCGATCACTGTCACAGAACACAGGAGTAACAGGGTTTCCCAGAAATGATAAACAGTTAAATAAAGAAATGTAGAAGATCATATCAAAAAAGACATTATCTGGAGGATATGGAGAAGAGACGAACGCTTGAGCGGTCATACGAATGCATATACGGTAAAAGCTCAAAGCGAGGCCTAAGTTCTGTGGTCACGTCTGTGATGGAAAGGTCCATTTGATCAACAAGTGTCAAGAACGCATCAAAAGTGTCTGCATTGCGGATCACAGACGCGATATAAGCCACCACGGGGCTGCTGCGTCTTTCTTGTGCCGTGTCTTTGTCTTCAGTCTTGACAGGGCCACTGTCTCTTTTGAGTGGTTTCCTTAAAAGGGCTAGTAGAACCCGAAGCAGATGAGGGAGACATGACGGGTCATAGATTACATCTGCGCCAAGACTGATAAGAACGCAAGGGTTAGTGACAGAAGCAACTTCTTATAACAAATGAGTCTCGGTTAACTCACACGATATCTGGACGATATTCACTCAGTTCACTTTCTGATGCAGTTTCCCACGGAAGATGAATGCATTTAACTCGCTGTTAAAGGAAAGAAAGAAACAATCTTGAATCGGTTAAGTGTATCATTACAGATATTCTGAATCAGAAAGCACAAAGAAACTACTTCATACTCACTGTACTATGAGCTTCTTCAGGTTGTTTGAGGAACTCGTCATCATAGTTTAAGTGATTTCTCTCCAAATTAAGCTTCATGTTAGAGAGAGTCAAAAGGTCCCCGTCTGTTAGTATCACCTGAGTACAAGAAAAATTTGTGACTTAACATAGCTTTGGACTTAAGATGAGAGAACTTCGGTAATAAGCAATTCAAGATACCTTTTTGGCCTTTACATGTGAGAGGCAAATTCCGACCAAACCAACACCAGAACCAACCTATACATGGCTCCATCGAATCAACAAGTGATCAGAATGTAAAATCTCCTTGGTAAAAAAACCTTATGATACTAAACTAACCTCAAAACAGGATTTATCGGCGAATAAGTCTGGAAATGACAGAACAAACTCTGATAGAAACAGACTTGATGGCCAGATTGAACACCTGCTCGAAACCAAAGATCCAAGGTGAGCAATGTAGAAGGAATGGATCAGAGGTAGTCAAGTAATCACAGAAAAACTCCTACCCTGTATCTCCTTCAAGCATGTTCAATGAACATTGCAGCGGAATAACTAATTTCCTTGACCTTGGAAAACTCTGCTGTTTCATTGAACCTAAGAATAGTTATTCGCAGACAGGTCAGAAAAATGGATTCCGAGAGGACAAGATTCGATGACAACGATCAAAATTACACTGCAAAGACAAGTTTTTTTTTACCTTCAGGGAAAAGAAAAGAGATGAATTTGGTGATCCTTGTGTTTTCTTTCACCAATGTATCTTCCTAAACACCCAGCCAAAATTAGTTTTATTTTCCATCAATGAGGAAAAGACAATGAAACAAAAAGTACACCTGAGAAGCCGACATGTAAAGAGCACATTCTTCATACACTTCATCCAATACTTCACCATTCTCCACCTCAACTTCAACTATGAGTTTCTTCAGTAACTTCTTCGCGTATGATCCGTTACCACTCGCAGCCTGCACCAGTGAAACAGTTTAAAGAAGAGTGTACAGTCACTTACACATTACTACTACTACTCAAGATATAGTGTCTTATACAGAACAGAAACACAAACGAGTCCCAACTGAATGACTTGAATACCAAAATGTTAACAATATTCCGTCACAAAGCTTCCAGATTTCTCTGAGTTTCTGATATTCTACTACATTTTCCGAGTAGAATAGAAGAGAATAGTCTACTTACAGACTTTACACAAATTTCCCAGAAAAATCTCTGGACGCTATCAGTGATCAATCCTCCGGTACATCCTCTACAAAAAAAAATGACACACAGAAGCAAAATCAAACGCCGGAACACATGGAACAAAGAAGCTCGCGGCGGCGGCGACGGCGGAAGTGATGGTGGTGTATACCTTGCAAGAGCGATAACGGAGTCCACCGGCTCCATGGCGAGGAAAGCAGAGAGGACATGAAGGTACTGTGACTCCGTCTCCGCCTCCGCCGAGTCCAATCCCGTTGAGTTCTCGCTTTCCGCCATGACTTCGCCGTGTCAAGCTCGGAGAATCGCGAGCCATATCAAAGCTTAACAATTATAAAATTTGGGCTTAATGGGTCTTTCAGGATTTGGCCCATAAACAGATACAAAGTCGCAAAATGATTAAATGACCCTTCAAAAACTTCGAAACTTCTAAAATACCCCTCATCTTGCACGATGCTTTTGTCTTCCTTAGTTTACCTTGAGCGGATTTTCTGACTTCTTATCCATTACAAGCCATGAAACCTTCTTCTATCTTCTTCCGCTCCTCATGGCCAGTCTACTTCACTCCCTCTCTCTTAGTATCCAAAATCTTAAGAGGCCCAAAATTGTCTCTCCTCCCGAACCTTGTGCAACTCTCGAAAACCCCACATTTCGGAGAGATGTGGTGCTTAGAACAGCATCTCTCTGCTTCGTCTCCTTCATCTTTCAAAACCCACTTCCAGAATCTTTAGCCGATCCTTCGAAGTCGCCCAAACCGGGAAGACTCGGCATTGCCAACACCAATTCTTGGTTCCAGTTCTTTGGCGATGGGTTCGCCATTAGGATTCCTCCTGAATATGTAGACCTCACGGAGCCTGAGGTGTGTATCTGTTTGACCAATGCAAATTTCTAATTTTAGTTTCGTTTAGTCTCTTACTCAATTTGAAAATGGAACGATAATTTATGCAAGGACTGCTAGTTTGGTAAAATCTGTAGACTTTTTTATCGATCATCGTTTCTTTTTTCCTGGATAGTGAATTTCAAAGACAAATCATGATTGTTGGTTGAGATTTAACTTTTGCTTTTTTCAAGTCTTAGAAATTAGCTGCCAAGTTGGGTCTAACTAACTTTATGGTTCTTCTAGCCAGTCGAACGAAGAGCTATTGTAACCACTGTGTTAAATGAAAATACATTTTCTGTTTCATGACCTGTAGAATCCTAGAGCTATTAACTGAATTCAAATTCTTTCTTTGGAAGAAATAATCTTTGTTTTTTGACAGCGTGTGTAATGGGATGTTGTAGGATTACTCTGCAGGATTGTCTCTGTATGGGGACAAAGCAAAGACGAAGACTTTTGCTGCCCGTTTCGCATCTCCTGATGGGTATTGTTTTCCCTTGTCTTTGTATTAATCTGTTGGCTTTCTATTATTATAAGTCTGTGTGTGATCCGATGCCTGGTATATAATTGAGCTTGTGTAACTGCAGATATGAAGTTTTGAGCGTAGTCATTCGTCCTTCAAATTCACTTAAAATCACTTTCTTAGAGGTTTGTCAGAAAGCAAACATTTTCTTCAAGTTTTACATTTTCACAGTCAAAATTGTCCGTTAAGATCTTTAAACTCTCTCGGATTCAATCAGGCACAGGATATATCAGCGTTGGGATCATTGAAGACAGCTGCAAGACTTTTTGTTCCAGGTTCTCTTCATTCTTCTCCTTTGTTATTTTTTTTTTGGGGGTTCGGGTCATTGCTAAATTCTTGTAACCGGTGAGCAGGTGCGGCAACAATTTACTCTGCTCGTACAATCAAGGTTAAGGAAGAAGAAGGCTTCAGGCAAGTTTGCTTCAATCACTTTGGCTTTTTTTTTTAAATGTTCTTGACAATTAGAAGTTGGTTTTCCTTTTCTTTCTCTCTGCAGAAATTACTACTTCTACGAGTTTGGTAGAGATGACGAACGCATAGCTCTAGTAGCTGCTGTGAACAGGGGGAAGGTCTCTGACTCCTTGACATTCATACTTCCAGATTCATATCTTAAGCAAAATTACTACTTCCTTTATTCATTGAAGCGTTTGATTTCATGTGTTTTCTTCTCTCTAAAATAGGTTTTTATCGCTGGAGCAGCTGCACCGGAATCCAAATGGAAAGATGATGAGTTGAAGCTTAGATCTGCTGCTATTTCTCTCACGCTTCTATAATCCAAAAGCAAATTCTTATTCTAACAGAAAACGCGAAATTCCAATCAGCTCATCAAGAAACGCTGGAACTTAGAACAAATGGGTCAAGTGCGTTCATCACCGGACATTGTTTCACTAGCGTCTTGACACAAATTTGTCAATCATCACTGCTTTTTGTTATATGTTTTCTGGTTTTTGGTGCTGTGATATGTTAATTACTTGTTTTGTATAATGATCAAAAGAAATCAAGATTCTTTGAAACGCTTTTTGTTTTGTTTGTTACGGTTTGCGTCCCAGAACGCGATTTTGCTGCTTGCGTTTCCTTTTGCGTGTCCGTTTGTGTTATTGGTCAATTGTCTCCAATAATATTTTACCCAAACGCTAGAAATGTGCGTTTGCGTTTTCGGCTCAATCTGTGGCCTGAACGTATGGCACGTTCCGTTGTCAGAGGATACGCACCCTTAGATACGGTGCTCCGCGATGTAGAAAATCAAATCCACCTTAAACCCTGCAAATGCAGATCGAGAAGTCGAAGAACGGGAATCCTTTGATGGAATTTTGAAAATCAGTGAAAGCTAGGGTTTTGCTTTGAGATTTCTTATTGGTTATCGAGAAATGGCGCTCGTGAGAAGGTTTCAGACAGTTCGTTCTATGTTGCGAACAGCTGGATCAAGAGAATCTTCTTCCCTTCCGTAAGCAGTTTCCTAACTTTGATTATTCTTTCTATGATTGAGGTTTAGGAAAAATGCGTGAAATCAGAAAAGCAAAATTTATGATTGAGTTTGCTTTGACTTACATCTCTGAGTCGTTTCTGTTAGCACAAGCTGTTCGACAAGTTATGGAATTTAGGGGTTAGATTATAGCTTCGATTTAGCTAAAGAAAGATTCAACTTTGAGCTTCTTTTTCATTTGATTTCCAGTCTTGGGAATGGAAACGACTTCTCTTGGATTCAAAATGGAGATGATTTCAGATTCGGGTGTCGAAGGACCTATCATTCTTCTCTTTTTCACGGTAAATTTTCTCAATCGTGAATCTGGATCCCCTTTCTCCATAGAATTGACTATGAATTGAATGCTTTTGAGTAATTTAGTAACGTAATTGACATTTCCAGTTCCTGAGGCTCATGGAAAAGGCGTGTATTCACGCATATATGATGGCCAAAACGTCAACACACATTTGCTTCGTTCTACAATGGTAATTATCATTGGGTTTTGTTGTTTTATCTGAGTTTTATTGATTACTGATTTACATTCTCATCATATACAAATGATTTGTGTTGTTCTTTTCTTAGATTGCAGAGTCTTTTCCGTTTACGAATGACAAAAGGTCTGCTACGACGCAAGTAAAGGCTCCACCTCAGCTACAGAAAACGGTCTGTTTAGTGTCTCAACCTCAATTTCTCTCAAAATTTCTTGGTTTCAATTGTCAGATATTAAAATACACTACGTCCTATGGTTTGATCTCTTACATTCACTATTTATGATTGCAGGGTGCCGTTAGAGTATCCATGGTTAGTCCTGGATTTGTTTACGAACCCTATACACTCCAGGAAAATATCTCGATTTGGCGGAGGTAAGTTGTCACCATTGGAAGTCCCAATGATAATCTACTTAAAAGGCACAATATATTTTTTATGCCAAGAGTTGAGCTTAGTTTCTTTCTGAATTGCAGATGTTTCACAAGAGGCGGTTGGAAAAGAACGAAAGAGGATTTTGTCCGAGAGGTTGAAACATCTTCATGCATTACCTAGATCTTTAAATATATATCCCAAGAAATATTACTAACATATCAAAAACTCTGAAATTCAGCTAAGAAGTGCCTACGCTATCGCAAAGTTAAGAAAGACTGGCTACTCAAAGAATAAGTTCTACATAGAAGCACTAGAGTTATACAAAGAGGTACTTATGCACTTGGTTATGGATCTTAAAGTGAAATTCATCTTGAACTAGCTTAAACGGGTTTTCTTCAGATTAACATTATGATGGCCAATGGTGACAAGAAAACAATAAGGAAAAACGTGACTGAAAGAATGTATTCTGTAAGCTTTTTCAACGAACTAACTATCAGTTTTTGTGTTGAAAATTGAAGATAATGTGGTCTACAGCATTGTTCAATTTTGGTTTCTTTACACTGTAGGCACTGAAGAACGAGATTCGACAAAGAGAAGCCATATGGGGTAGTGTTCACTGGGAAATGATTGAGCCAGTCATCAAGATCAAAACTTTACAAGCTCGACTGGCAAGTTCTTTAAAAAAGCTTGAATTCGTAGTAGATATTGAGCGTTTTGTGTTCTGAAGCAATGATTGAAGATTCTCCCTGCTAATGGATTTTCAGACTCATCCTCTGTCTTTTCATTCTTTTTGCTACTTCTCAGATCGGCATTGACCGGACAGACCTTAAGAAAGCATTCATACAACTGACACTCGAGTTTCTGACAAAGCAGGTAAGTGTTATCTAAGTCATCAGTTTGTATCTCATGCATTTGAAGCTGAACTGAGTTCTTGAGATCTTTTTCTATTCAGAAATTTGAAGCATACGATTCAAAAGGCAATGTAGTAGCTGGAGACAGGAAAAAAGAGGTAAAGTAAACTTCAATCGTTGCTTTTCCATCATGTTTCTAGACCGCAACCAACTGGGACAATACTTTTAAACATAACATTTGGCCTAATGAATACCAAGTTTGTTGCTTATGCAGGTGCTTGTACGTGACATATGGGTCTTTGAGAAGTCTCTTTTCCATACAGGAGCTTACTGGCGGCTCTGTGGCCGCATTAAGTTATGAAGTTTTTGTAACATTGTGGACAAAGAGTCAGTATTCAGTTTCCGACAAAGAATAAAATCCAACCTGTCCTCTGATTTTTGCTGAGTCAGTATTATTCTTCTTTACAAATTACCTTTCTTTTATTGTTCTCTCTTTTGCAATGCAAGCCTAGAGAAACCTACTTTGCTATTTATTTTACGAGCAAAGATCAGAGAAAAATGGCAGTATGTTTTTGTGCTCTTGTAATCCTCAGTGGAGTCAAATCTTTTCCTTTGTAGATCATTAGCAGAGACTGATTTTGTTGCTTCAGGCAACTAATGGAAGAAATATAGTTAATAAACTGGGACCTGAGTCAAAGAGTTTTATGTTTGGAACATAGAAAAGACAGTTCTCCTTCCTTATTCCTAAAATGCCCCCATCATCTTTGTTTTTTTCAATTCATTTTTGGCCACATTACTTGGAAATTCTCAGTTTACGCCCCCAAAATTTATTTTGTACCACAACAAAGGTCCTACAGATAAGAAGACAGTTTTCAACTACTAACAAGTCTCACCAACCTCATCACTACTGATAAAACAATGTTTTAAATGTTGCCAAAACAATTGTTGTTTATCATATGATGGAGAACAAAAACAATTTGATTTTTGTTTTCAGTTTATAATTAAAATGGACAGTGTTCAAAGAACATCTCTAATGTCATTTTTTAATTTTTTTATCAAAATCAAAATCAATTGGTTCTTAATTTTATTTTCAGTTTTTCCAAGATAAAGATATCGATCATAATAATACTAATGTTCTTGTTCGTTGAAATTATTATTTGAAAAGTAACTTACTAGTAAAATTCACAATAACTTAAACTAAAATATATGTATAGTTTGTAGTTTAAATCTGATCTCACATAATAAAACTATTTTTATTTGAGTAAAAAAACAGCTAAATATATTATTTGCGAATTTGGTCTAATTTTGATAGTAGTTTTTTCAGAAAAAAAAAAAACAAGAGAAAGTCGTAGTGATCTTTGTTTGACGGATATCCTTGTGAATGTGATGTGATCCTGCACAGGGCTTTAAGATTGGAAATGGGCAGTGGCTGCTCTTCTCTCTCTTACTCTTGTTCATCCACTTCCATTGCCACTGTTCTCTCTATTTCTTCTCCCTCTTCTTCCTCTTCCCTTAGACTCAATCCAAGAAGCTTCCATTTCCAGAGCTACGATTCTTCACCATCCCATTTCCACAAGAGCCCTAGAAATTTAACGAGAAATCAGGCACCTTTGAGGTGTGGGAGACCCCTGGCGATGGAATCTCAGAAACCCATGTTCGATGTGGAAAAGCTTGATGATGAGTTTGTTGAGAAAGTTGTTTATGATGCTCTCGTTTGGTCTTCCCTTCACGGACTTGTCGTCGCTGACAAAACATACCAGGTCAGTTGCGCAATTTAAGTTCCGATTAAGTTGGAGAAGAAATTCAAATTGATGAATCCTTATTGAATCGGGTTTAGCTGATTGATCATTGCTCTTCTGAATTGTGCTAATCTTGTTACCGATGATCACACCATTGACAAAATTTGCCTTGAGCTTAACAATTCTGGATATGAAACAAGCTTGGTATGGATGATAGAATCTAAAAGGTGATTTTGATGATTATAGAAATCAGGAAAAGTTCCAGGGGTTGGAATGATGCACGCTCCAATCGCATTGCTACCAACGCCATTCCCAGAAATATACTGGAAGCAAGCTTGTGAAGTTGCTCCCATTTTCAATGAATTGGTTGATCGTGTCAGCTTGGATGGGAAGTTCATACAAGAGAGTCTCTCCAGGTTAGCTTCTCTATCTGCTCTAGTATTAAGCCACTGTTTCATGTCTTTTGATTGATTCTTTATGTTTGTAGAACCAAAAAAGTTGACATATTTACATCTAAACTTCTCGACATTCACTCCAAGATGCTAGAAAGTAACAAGAAAGAGGTCTTTTACATTATCTCTGCTTTCATCTGAATAATCTCGATAACAACTTTTCTGGATGGCATTCATTTCGTTGTTGTTTGTGTGTTGCAGGACATACGTTTGGGATTACATCGGTCAGATTATATGCTTGACGAAGAAACAAAATCACTTCTTCAGATAGAGATGAATACTATTTCCTCTTCGTTTTCAGGACTTGGTCGTCTTGTTAGCGAGCTACACCAGTACGCACCATCTTCTCTTTGGCATTATACCGCGAGTTAATAGGTTTCATTTTGTTTGTTGCTTATTATCCTTGTTCTCAGGACATTGCTTCGATCTTACGGGGATCGTCTTGGGCTAGACCCTGAACGTGTACCCAAAAATACATCCACAAGCCAATTTGCTGATGCAATGGCTAAAGCTTGGTTGGAGTACAATAACCCAAGGTTAGCCTTATTGGCCACACAACATTCATGACTGTGTAACTAATTTTCAAAGGGTTTTGAAGTTTAAAGATAGGATATTTTTCTGTGTTTCAGAGCGGTAGTTATGGTAGTTGTGCAGCCAGAAGAACGCAACATGTATGATCAACATTGGCAAAGCAGTGTATTGAGAGAAAAATATCCTCTTTTTTGATTCTCCATCTTCAACTCTTATTCTATATTAATCTTGTACAAAGACAGAGTTCTTCCTTAGCTTCGAAAACACGCACAATATTGTAACTATCAGGAAGACTTTAGCCGAAGTCGAAAAGGAAGGACGTGTACAAGAGGATGGAACCCTTACTGTGTAAGTAATTTGTTTGCGTTGCGGTTTTTAAGCATTTCACACATTGTTCTTGAATGCTATGTTAAGAGTTTATTCGTTGTGGCAGTGGTGGCAAAGAAGTTGCTTTGGTTTATTTCAGATCAGGCTATTCTCCTACTGATTATCCGTCTGAATCAGTAAGTGGCCATATTCTTTTGACATATTATGGCTTTTGATTCTTTGAGAATATTCTGAATCATATCTTTTTGTGATGTTGAAGGAATGGAATGCTAGGCTGCTTATAGAGCAATCGTCAGCGGTCAAATGCCCATCTATAGCTTATCATTTAACCGGCACCAAGAAAATCCAACAAGAACTCGCAAAACCAGGTGTTCTCGAGAGGTAAACTCAAAGAGCGGTTTTAAAATTTCTCATTGGCGGTTATTTTTTCTTCTTATAACTTTTGACAAAAAAACAGGTTTCTAGACAACAAAGAAGACATTGCTAAGCTGAGGAAATGCTTTGCTGGGCTTTGGAGCTTGGACGATTCAGAAATCGTCAAGAAAGCAATTGAGAAACCTGAGTTGTTCGTTATGAAGCCTCAGAGAGAAGGCGGAGGTTAGAACCAAAGCAAATTGAGAGTCTTCTTACTTTTTCCCGTCATATACGTTTTTAAAAAGCGGATTCTTATTTCAGGAAACAACATCTATGGAGATGATGTGAGGGAGAATCTTGTGAGATTGCAGAAAGAAGGAGAGGAAGAAAACGCTGCGTATATCCTAATGCAGAGGATTTTCCCAAAGGAATCAAACATGTTCTTGGTGCGAGAAGGCGTTTACCATAGAGATCAAGCTATATCAGAACTCGGGATCTATGGTGCTTACCTTAGGTACATAGTAAAAAGAAAAAAGACCTTGTGTGGTATGCTTTTATTCATTCTCTACTTAATCTGTGGCATAATCTCTGTGTAGGAACAAAGAGAAAGTTTTAATTAACGAGCAGAGCGGTTATCTGATGCGCACGAAGGTGTCGTCATCAAACGAAGGTGGCGTTGCGGCTGGTTTTGCCGTCTTGGACAGCATTTACTTGAATTGAGATGTGGAATCACACACAAACACTCTCACAATAATATACTCATAAATGTCTCTGCTGGTCTTTTTCATTCTTGTTCATCTCTTTGCTTGCTTGTTAAAGATTTGTGTATTTGATTCATGAGCAAGACTAGACAAAGCTCTCTTTACAGTTCTATCTAAACTCTTGTTGCTTTTGCTCCATGAGATTATTGAATCCAATGAAGGATCATCCACCTTGTAGATTCCAGCAAACCAATCGTCATGCATTGTTAAATAACTTCAGATCTAATAATCGGAAGAAACAACTAACAAGACAACGTGATGAAACAAACCCTAGCAGGAGTTCCCCAAATCCCACTCCACCTAATGGGCTTTTCTCAATTGATTTCTTTCGCCGCAAACAATTTCAAATTTTTTATTTTTTGAGGAAATGCTTTGCTGGGCTTTGGAGCTTGGACAAATCGTCAAGAAATCAATTAAAAACGTATTTTTCTTGGATTCTTATGACACGAACAGAGCGGTTATCTGATGCGCACCAAGGTCTCGTCATCAAAGGAAGGTGGCGTCTTGGAAAGCATTTTGTTTGAATTAAGATGTGAAATTACACACACGATCATCCTCATCAATGTCTCTGCTGGTCTTGTACCCTTTTCTTCTTGCTTGCTTGTTAAAGACTTGTATATTAATTCATGAAGAAGACCAGACAAAGCTCTTTACACCTTTTTACACAAAGCATATGTGATATAATGCTGTGTTAACTTATGTTATTGAAGAGATTCTTATCAAGTTAGAAACCTGTTTCGAGAGATTTTTGTCTGAAGAAAGTTGTAACCACTTCTTTATAGTTTTATTGTATGTAACGTACTAGTGTGAATTTTATAATATATATATCAACCAACATACACATACACAATATATACATTAACTTTCATTAGCAATGTCGGTAAATCCAATGCCTCTCCGTTTTGTGGGAAAGATGGCTATCAAGAAGCTCGCCACTGCCCCCACCATAACCCCAAAATACCTTATCAAAATTACCATAATACCACCCCAATGGTCGCCGTCGTCCTCCGGGAGCAAACACCTCCGAAAATCCGAACTCTCTACGGCTAACGCCAAGAATACGACCACTGACACGAAAGCATGAACAAAATCCACAAAGCTCAGCTTGTATCTCCGTTTGTTGTCCTCCGTTAAGCCGGATTCCGGATCATAGCCTTCCTCCTGATCGTCGCCGTTGAGGACGTAGAGTCCGTTAGCTGTGGCGATTCCGTAATAGATACGGCCGTCATCGCCTACAAAGGAGTCGGTGAAAGAGCAGAACAAGCAAGCCGCGGCACAGAAGGAGATGAGGGAAATGGTAAGGAGCTTGTTGGCGGGTTTATTGGTGCATTCGCCGCCATTGGAGAAAGACGGTATTAGGGTTTCGAATACGAGTGCAGTTCCGGTCGGTAAGAGGTTTGCGAGGTTTCCGGCGGCCGGTAGAGATCTAATGAAGGCCTCCGCCATTTCTCTCTTTAGTCGGGGAGAGGGAAAAGTTTGTATTTTTTTGTTTTGGAAAAGAGTGTTTTTCTTGTATGTTCGTTACATGTAATGCATGCGTGGGGTTACGTTTGATGCGTCTTTATAACATCCCAAAATGCAATAGATACTCACCTTCGGATGACGTCTGTTTCGTTCGAAAGTTTGGATCTATTAGACGTTAACTTGGTAACTCGCGGGCATGAGTGTTTCATAAAACTTTGTGAAATAATAATCATTATTAGTAATTGTATATATATTTTGCTTACTTGGCACATGGGGTGGAGTTGCAACCTGATCTTACGATTAGATCTTTGATAACCTCCGGGATAATATTAAATATGTTGAAATACTAATATAGAAAGATATGAAAATAAAGTTAGAAATTGATGATGTTTAGATCAGGCTGATCATCATTTTTTTGAATTGAAATAAACTAAACAGCAAAATCGAGAATTCTCAAGTATCGAAATATAATATTTATCGTCTATGTTCGCGTTTTAAACTAAACCTTAATTAAAACAAAATGATTTAAATATTTTATAAAAATTAAGAATTCTATATCTATATTTCAAATATCTTCCACCCTCATTTTGTTTCTGAATTTTTCTCCATTTCTCTAGGATTTATTTTCAGAAAATCTTAATCGTCGTGTATTTCCCACTCCAACACTGATAGCTGTGATTTATTCTTTCTTTTATGCATATTTGCTTGTATCTTTTTTGTTTTTTTCTCTCTTCTTTTTCTACATTTTGTTCTCAAACTTCCATCTTCTTTAAACTTCTTCTTGATAAATATTTATAAATTGTAATTTTGCAATATTTATTTTTTGTCAAACATTTTTATTCCGTAATTAAATTAAACCGAGTAAAAAATTTAAATGTAAAGTGCTGTTATATAAGATTTCCTACTTGCAGTTCATCATTTAAGTATGTTTAATTATTTATTAAACTGCTTCATGTCCTTCCATTCTTTTTATAGTCGCATGAGATAAAATAATTTCATTGCAAATTAAGTTTTAAAATAATGGGTAAACTAAATTTTAAATGAATTAATACAAATTGGATTCATAATTTAAAATCCAATGAAAAGTTCTCAATGACTTATTTGAAAAAGTAGATGAGTCAAAAAGTAGATGGTTAATTTTAAAACATGCCTCTTAAAACTCTCTTTAATCGACAAATAAACTAATTTTCTCTCTTTGTCTTCTTAATAGTATATAGGGGATGAAATCGCCTAATTAATTACAGTGTCATTGTGGTGTGACGATTTGTTATTCGTTAGCTTTTACTTTTGTTAATGTTGTCGTTGACACGTGTTGCAGTCGCTTAATATTTTTTTCCTCTCAATTAATATATATGGGATGAAATCTCTTAATTATATTGTCATTTTGACATGATGATTTGTTATTCGTTAGTTTTTATTTTTGTTAATGACGTCGTTGACATATGTTGTCGTCGCATACGTGATACATTTGTTATCATATCTAATTAGGTTATGGATCCGTTTGGAGAATTTGTGAGTCTTGATTTTAGAGTGACTTAAGGGTCACCAAAATTTGTAGCGTTTTTTTATTTCTTTTGTAGTATTCTAGAAGCCTCGTCATCATATGTATCTATCAACAATGGTTTTGTTATTCAACACTCACTTTTCTACGTTTTAACACTTCATGTCATTTTCTATCTCTTCCACCTAGTTATTCAATACTCTTTCAATTTTTACACTCTATAATGATTTTTTCTAACAAATTCAACACCCTTAATGATTTTTTTTTCTGTGTCCAAAGTAAATGAAACAAGTTTCTATTTATAGAGTACAAAAATAATGAATTTTGGTATAAACTTATTTTTTAAATAAATTATGTACCATGAACCAATTAATCTTAAATAACTGGAATAAAATCAAAGTGTGAAAAACTAAAGCACGAATCAAAAAACAAATGTGACGTTATGGTCCCCATCTTTTCTTATTCAATATGTTGAATTTATTCAACACAAATTAATCCACCTCATCTTCAACACTTTTTGTAACAATTTTTTTTTTTTTCAACTAGCCCATTGTAAGTAGTCTCAAGGAAATCTTAAATAGATCTTTTGAGAAGTAGATTATCAGAGATGTCTATGTTGAGATTTGAGTCAACATTTTCTCCCATCATATCATCTATGGGCTTAGTTGCAATAGGAATTAGGTCATCAGATGGTTCACCGATTGAGTTTTCTATGAGCAATTTAAAATTTAAAGAAGAGGTTGTCGTTAAGGTAGTGGAGGTTGATTATGTTGAGGTTCTGGAAGCAGGTTGAAGATCACTGTAAATATTTTCATGTGTGAATTCTTCACAAGTTGAGCGGTAGTTTCTCAACTTCTCATAGGTAAACCGAATAAGCACATGCTATTTATGATCTTTAAAGTCGATGAAACGAACAAAAATCAATCTGCTATAGGCATTCATATGGTTTTTGACCTGTACCTCTCCTTCTTGGCTGCGACCTGGTTTCTGGATGAAGACCTCCTCAATGAATATGAGAAACAAATGATTTACTTTGTCTTCATCAGACAAATCGTCCGAAATGTTTAACATTTTGAACCGAAAGGTTAAGGAAAAGCTTCATTTTCGATATGATTTTCTTGACTGAGATTTGTACTTAATTAATAAAACAATATTACTTATAATATTTCTAAGCAAATATTACTTAGCTAAACTATCAAATTCCTTTGAATAATCTAACATGTAAAGCATGCATTCAATTAGGTTTACTTAGTTGACAATCTATCTAGTCAAAATTCATTTGCAACTAAAATCACTTACTCAATTAATCTATGTTCCAATTAATCAATTCCACTTATGTTTTACTAATTAACTAGAAGATAACCCGCACCTTGTGCGGATATAATATTTTCTTTAAACAATTTATTTATTTTTGTTTAATAATATATATATATATATATATATATAATATATCATATTTGAATAATATTTAATGAATTGTGTATTGGATCTTACAGTACAAATTAGATATATATGAAAACATAAATATTCACAATTGTTAGAAATTAGTTTTAGACAATATAAACCATATTATGATGTATTATTGTAAATAAAAATCAAATTCATATAAAAAGCTACTAAAAAATGTCAAATACTTAGTGGTACAATAAAGAAAAAAAATATAATGCTAAAGGAGTGAGTTGGACTGCAAATGATTGAATGAGCTGAGTATTTTTAGTGTTTAGGGGTTAGTTTTTAATGACATGTCTTAAAGAAATAATTTCATTGGTCCTTACTTCTCAATTTAATCTCCTTGAGACATGTGGCAGAAAATGCTTAAAGTGTCTTCTCAATTAATATATAGGGGATCTATGACTTATATCTAGGTGATCAGGCTAGATCTAAGTATATAAGTTCAGATCAATTGAAGAACTCTTAATTTCTCCTAGTTGTGAAAACCCTAATTATGAGTCATAAATTCGTTGAATCCCTAAACCTAACTAATGAATTACTCGCTCATGGTTTGAGATAGCACAAACATGATTGATAAAGAGAATTGCATAAGAAAGCAAAACCAAGAGAAAGGGTAAAAGAAGTCTTCTCCACAAAATCCGGGTTTTGTCTCAGATTGCAAAACTCACAAGAGCAAAAGTCTTCTCTCCAAAAGCAATAGTAAAACTTCTCAAAAACTAAACCTACAAATTCATTTATATGTCTAAAAGCCGTGGCTAAACATTGGGCTCAAATATGGAAACAACAAAGCCCAAGTTGTAAAATAAGGAAAAACTCGAAATAGAAAATCCCGTGTTGCATCGATCGATGTAGTGTTGTGCATCGATCGATGCACTCCTTAAAAAGATTCTGGAGTTTTCTTCCCAAAGCTCCAAAACACTTCAATTATGCTCCAATTTGGTCCAAGCTGCTGCAAGTGTTGTAAGCTCCATATTAGCCATCTAATATCTATAAAAGACTTAAAAAACACAAAAGCAAAGACTCTAAAACCATAAAAATCATAATATATCATACCTACTATGTGTATGTAAATTTGGTATCAGAGCCATGGCAGTCTAAACCTAGATACTTATCTTCCTTAGAGTTTTGACATCAATATGTTGTTCTTCATCCAACTTATAGAAAGTATGCTATTTGGTTGCCGTTTAATGGATCCTCCACATCAGAACTCTAATCAAGCTTAGAAAGAAGAATTTAGATGAAAGGTTTATGGAATCATAATGCTCGAAGTGTTAAGAAGAACTGCTTATGGTTTTTTATTTCTACTATGGATAGATAAGAATCAAAGCTTGCTGTTTTGGTTTCTGGTCTCATTACATCCCATGGATAGTACATCTAATTTAAATCCTTCATCCTGTTTTAGAAGATCAACTGCTTGCAAAATAGATTTATCTTTATGAAGTCGAATATGTGAGTGACGATAGTAAAGTTCCTATTACCCAATTATCACTACTTAATCCATATAAAGCCTTGACCAAAAAAATTCTACAAGTCTTTGCCTCGAGCAAGCATGTCGCTAAAGAGCTTGTTCTAGCCTCACAGCTAGAACAACATCTCGCTACCGAAGTAGAACAAATGATCCCCCTCCGGCTACAAGACGGAATGATTCATCACTAGAGAGCCCATGGTTACACACATCTTCACTATGGAGCAATAAGACTAGCCTTAACCGTTCATGGAATGAAAGGTCTACCTGTAGTTGCGAGAGTTGCCCTACTCGACCCAAGATATATTAAATACCAAACGCATGTATTGCCACTTTTCAAACAACACTGAATGCAAGAACGGTATTTGTTACTCTTTAACCAAACTTCAATATAGCATTGGAAGATCCGCAAATCTACCAGAATATACAGATTCAGTTATAGATCACTGGTGTTCCACAAATCGATAATACCTATGCAGCTACGCTCCACCACCAAATGGCATATAGTATTTAAAACCATGCTATGGATTTCACAGCTAGTTATAATATGCCAAAGAAAGATAGCGTTATTTCTCATATTATTAGTTAGCCGCGTAGCGTCATGCTGAAGTCCACCCATCTAAAGTATATGAACACATGACAAACTCATCATCATCATTACGAGTCGCATCTCTCTCTATCGTTCTTCAAGTCAAAACTCAGCCATGGATGTGAGAGAAGCTATGACTAAGCAGAATGAAGTCGCGCTGATCCTTTCAAGGCATCTATTCGCTAGCGTTGCCAAAAACCGTAACAGCGTTTTCTCGCAGACGTCAATAAACGCCGCCATCACCATGGTAGCCTCTGGTCCCGGCGGTGAAACACTCTCCCATGTAATCGTCTCTTTGCTGATATTGAATATATTCATATATATTCCATATCTTAGAATTAGGAATATTGTACTTGTGAATATTCTCTTTAGATTTTATCTCCAAAGCTATGTATGTACTATAAATATGTATCATTTTTTTATCGATAAACTTAAGCTTTATATCTTATATGATACCAGAGCATAAATCCCTAAAAACCTAAAAACAAAAACCCTAATTTCGGCGCAGCCGCCACCTTCCTCCTCAAGTAAACTTGACAAACATGTCATCTCCAACCTCATCTTCCTCTTTCTCCACCGTTGTCAGCAGCATCGTCTATGACGCTACCAAAGGAATTCTCCTCTCGGTCAACATGGCCAACATCACAAAGTTAACAAGCACAAATTACATCATATGGCATCGCCAAGTTTATGCCCTCCTTGAGGCACATGAACTCCACCCGTTTCTCAAAGCAGAGAACGCACCGAAGCCCACCAACACCACCGCTGGAGCTGAAACACCAGCATACATCACTTGGAGGAGACAAGATCGACTGCTATACTCAGCACTTCTTGGCGCCATCTCTCTTGATGTCCAACCCCTCGTCGCAAGCGCGACGTCAACCCATGAAATCTGGTCATCTCTAGCCACCACCTTTGGCACACCAACACGAGGTCACATCAAACAACTCAAATTCCAAGTCAAAAGCTGCACCAAAGGCACCAAGACCATCAGCGAATACCTTCGCCTCATTAAAACCAAAGCCGATGAACTTGCCCTCCTAAACAACACCAATGCAGGGAGAAGCGATGAGAGCTCGAATTGGCGCAGCAACAACTCCAACAGCAGGGGAGGCTTCTCTGGTCAGCAAGGTCGAGGAAGAGGATCACGACCCTCTAGACCTTATCTAGGTCACTGTCAGGCGTGTGGCACACAAGGACACACTGCTCAAAGATGTCCCACCTTCAGAGTTGTAGCACAACAAGGATCCTCACCAACAGCCAATTCCGCGCACTACACCAACACCAACATGAGTGGACACTGGAGCATCTCATCATGTTGCCTCCAATCTCAGCCAACTCTCCCTTCACGCACCATTTGCGGGCAATGACTCTGTTGTCATTGGCAATGGATCCGGCCAGCAAATCACCCACACCGGTTCGACTTTAATGAAAACACCCTCTCGATCTTTTAAACTTGATAATGTCCTATGTGTACCTTCTATGCATAAGAACTTGATCTCAGTGTATGAATTCTGCAATACTAATCGAACCTCGGTTGAATTTTTTCCGCATATGTTTCAGGTGAAGGATCTGGCAACGGGGGCACCTCTACTTAACGGATCGGTCAACGAGTGCACCTATGAGTGGCCAAACACATACTATCCACGAGCTTTTTCAGTTTCTAGGCTTTCTTTATCCGATTGACATCATCACCTCGGACATCCGGCTTTTCCAGTTTTAAAAACTATTATTTCTTCTTTAGCACCTCAAAGTAGTTGTAATCGGTCTAAGGCCTTTGATTGCAACTCATGCTTAATAAACAAGAGTCATTAGTTACCATTTTTTGAGTCTTCCCTCCAATCAACCCATCCTTTACAAATCCTATTTTCCGATGTTTGGTCGTCTCCTGTTCATTCGATCGATGACTATAAATACTACTTAGTCATTGTTGATAATTTCACCCGATATGTATGGTTTTATCCTCTCAAACTTAAGTCCCAAGTAGCTTCCACCTTCATCAGGTTTAAAGCCTTAGTTGAAAACCAATATCGCCAAAAGATTAAGACATTTTACACCGACAATGGCGGGAAGTTCATTGCTCTCCGCTCTTTCCTAGGAGACCAAGTCATATTTCATCTTACCACTCCACCACATACCCTTGAACACAATGGGATGGCTGAGAGAAGACATCGCTATATAGTAGAAACCGGGATAGCTCTCATGACCCATGCCAAGGTACCAGTTACTTATTGGACCTATGCCTTCGCCACCGCTACCTATCTCATAAACCGCATGCCCACCAAAACACTTGCCGGTGACACCCCCTATCAATGCCTCACAACCTTAGCACCAAATTACCTTAGTCTCAAAGTATTTGGTTGCCTGTGTTACCCTTGGCTCCGACCCTACACCAATAATAATAAACTACAACCCCGTTTCACACCATGTGTGTTTTGAGGATATTCCCTCACCCAAAGTGCCTACCTATGTTTGGATTTAGCCACTACCAGACTCTACATATCTCGCCATGTTGTCTTTTGCGAGAATTCCTTCCCGTTTAAGGCACCATCATCATCCACCATAGACTCCTCTCCAGGCTTAGAACCTGAGCAAGCATGGACACCTAGTGTGTCTCCCGTGATTTCTTGTGTTCGTCCACTCACGGGTCCTCCGACATCACCGTCAACCCCGTCACCAGATTCTTCACCGCCACATGATCAGCCATCGCCTCCACATGATCACCAGATTCCTCAGTGACACCAACGTCGATCTCGCCGATACCGGCATCACCTTTGTCCCCAGAACCAGCAACAACATCGCCACCAACGACCCACCGTCACACTCTCCAGCTCCGACACCACCATCATCACCGGAGCCTGCGTCTTCCGAGTCTCCCCTTGCGTTTGATAACAATCATACCATGAAGACTCAAGGGAAACACAATATCGTGAAACCCAATCCAAAATATGGATATCTCGCGACGGTAACTTCAGAGATCGAGCCAACGATGGTCACGCAAGCGATGGCTGATAAGCGTTAGAGAAATGCCATGAGTGTAGAGTTTGATGCGCAGATAAGGGAGAATACATGGGATCTCATTCCCGCAGCCATAGCACCAAATATTATTGGGTGCAAATGGATTTTCAAACTCAAACTTTTACCTGATGGCTCTATTGACAGGTTTAAGGCGCGTTTCGTTGCCAAGGGATTCCACCAACGACCCTGTGTTGATTTTCAAGAAACTTACAGCCCGGTGGTTAAGTCCCCAACAGTCCATATCATTCTCAGTGTTGCTGTCTCGAAAGATTGGCCCCTTCACCAGCTTGATGTTAATTATGCTTTCTTACAAGGTACATGAAGAAGTTTACATGGAGCAACCTGCTGGATTCATTGATAAGGATCGTCCAACACATGTTTGTCGTCTCCGGAAAGCAATCTACGGCCTGAAACAAGCCCCTCGGGCGTGGTACACCGAATTGCGCAACTTTCTGCTCACACTTGGATTTCTAAACTCCAAAGCTGAAACGTCCTTGTTTTATCTTCATCACAATGATGTTACGCTCTATCTTCTGGTCTATGTTGATGATATAATCATCACTGGCAGCTCCACTGATGCTATTCAATTGCTACTCAAGACCCTTTCTGATCGCTTCTCTTTGAAAGATCTTGGCGAATTCTCCTATTTTTTAGGTATTGAGGCAGCTCGTCATACGTCTGGATTACTCCTCACTCAGTGGAAATACATACTTGACATGCTCCACAAGACAAACATGCTTACAGCTAAACCAGTCGCCTCTCCTATGTCTTTGACTACGTCACTTTCGATCAACGATGGAGTTACTCTCGATGATGCTACTGAATATCGCATTGTTGTTGGCAGTCTTCAATATCTCTCCCTCACTCGCCCAGACATCTCCTTCGCTGTCAACAAACTCTCCCAGTTTATGCATAAACCAACGACAACACACTGGATTGCAGTCAAGAGAGTGCTTTGATATCTTGCGGGAACTTACCAAACAAGTACTTTCTTGTCTCGGGACAATCCGTTGTCTCTCCATGCCTTTTCTGATGTGGATTGGGCTGGCAATCGTGATGACTGTACTTCGACGGGGGCATATGTCATCTTTCTTGGGAAACACCCTATCTCTTGGTCGGCAAAGAAGATGACTGATGTTGCTCGTTCTTCTTCGGAAGCCGAGTATCAGGCTCTTTCAAATGCAGCCTCTGAAGTTCGCTGGATTCAGTCACTTCTTCATGAGATTGGGATCTCCCTTCCTACTCCACCTGTTATCTTTTGTGATAATGTCAGGGCCACTTACTTAAGTGCCAATCCTGTTTTTCATTCTTATATGAAGCATTTGACCCTGGATTATCACTCTGTTCGCGAGTTGGTTCAGGCTGGTTCCCTTCGTGTCTCGCATATCTCGTCCAAGGATCAACTCGCCGATGGTTTGACGAAGCCGCTTCCGCGTCAACGTTTCTCTGAATTATTTGTCAAGATTGGTCTCGCTTCTCGCGGTCCATCTTGAGGGGGTGTATTGGATATATTCATATATATTCCATATCTTAGAATTATGAATATTGTACTTGTTAATATTCTCTTTAGAATTTATCTCTAAGCTATGTATGTACTATAAATATGTATCATTCTTCTATCAATAAACTTAAGTTTTATATCTTATACCTGAGAGCTTCTTCGATTGATGAGCTCAACGCTGTTTTCCACGTTCTGGCTTCCGTCGTCTTCGTCGACTGTAGCAATATCGGCGGCCCAAAGATCAAAACGGTGAAAGGCTTCTGGGTCGACAAGTCATTACTCCTGATTGATCTGAAGTCCATAGATCTCTTTGAGAATTTGTTCAAGGCTGCTTTTGCTCCGGTTGATTTCCGATCAAAGGTAAAATTAAAATTTTTATTGTCGTGAAATCAGGGTTTCGGGATTTAACCTAGTCTCAGTGTATTTCTATCTCCCAAACGAGAAAGACGGGTTGGAAAATCTGGTGAAAACTATGGAATCTTCTTTTGGATTCGTGGACAGTCACATTCCAAGAAGCAAAGTTAAAGTTGGTCAATTTAGAATCCCAAAGTTTAAGATCTCTTTCGGGTTTAACGCTTCAGAAGCGTTTAGTGAATTGGAGCTGGGAGTGTCATTATACCATAAGGCTTTTGCCGTAATCGATGAAGAAGGTGCTGAAGCTACAGCTGCCACTGCTGTGATTGGTTTTGGTTGCGCGTTTGTGCCGAAGAGGACTGATTTTGTGGCTGATCATCCATATCTTTTCTTGATTAGAGAAGACAAAACTAGTACTCTTTTTTTTGTTGGTCAGATCTTCAATCCTTCCGAATCTGCTTAGGTTAATGCAGAACCAGCCTCTTCTTGATTGCTTTCTTTGCGTGAGAAGTAGCAAAGAATGGCAGTTTGACTTAATTTGGTTTTGGGTTTTGATTTCTAATTACCTTTTATATGTTGACTAGGAACTTGCCCGCGCGATTGCGCGGAGATGTGATGTAAGAGAGTAAAATTTAATACATTAAAATACTATATATCCCTCATATTCTTATCGAGATTATCAAATCAGTGTTTACTATATGAAGATACGTATAAACGTATCGTAAATTAGGTGTAAGAGGTCATAATATCTTATAAATGCTTATTTGTGAAAGAATCTAAACCTACATCCCTCCTTTGGAAACCAAAACACATTCGTATGCAAACCACAATATTTACGATACGTTTCTCTGAGAAATCTAAACCCTAGAGCCTCCTTAGGGAACCCAAACACATTCATATATAGTCCATGACATCTACAGTAAATTTCTCTAGGAATCTATATTCTAGACCCTCTTTTGGGAAACCAAGTACATTCATATATTGTCCATTATATGTACGATGTATATCTCTGGGACTATATACCCTAGACCCTCCTTTGGGAACTCAAGCACACTCATATGCAGTTCACAATATCTACGATACATTTCTCTAGGGAACCTAGACCCTTCAACCTCCTTTGGGAACCAAATCACATTCATATACAGTCCACAATATCTATGATACGTTTCTCTGGGGAATCTAAACCCTAGACCCTCCTTTGGGATCCCAATCACATTCATAGTCCAAAAATATGTAAGATACGTTTCTCATTAGAATTTACACTCAAAGATCCTCATTTGGGACCCAAGTACATTCATATACAGTCCATTATATGTATGATGTGTTTCTCTTGGGACTCTATACCCTAGGCCCTCCTTTAGAAACCCAAGCACACTCATATATAGTCCACAATATCTACGATACATTTCTCTAGGGAATGTAGACCCTTTAACCTCCTTTGGTAACCAAAACATATTCATATACAGTCCATGATATCTACGATACCTTTCTTTGAGGAATCTAAACCCTAGACCCTCATTTGGGAACCCAAACGCATTCATATACAGTCAACGATACGTTTCTCTGGGAAATCTATACCATGGACTCTCCTTTGGGAATCCAAATACATTCATTGTCCACGATATGTACGATACGTTTCTCATGAGAATTTACATCCAAGACCCTCCTTTGGAACCCAAACACATTAATATACATGCAACAATATCTACAATATGTTTCTCTAGGGAATCTATACCCTAGGCCCTCCATTGGGAACCCAAACACATTCATATACAGTCCACTATATGTACGTTAAGTTTCTCTTGGTATATATACCCTAGGCCTTCCTTTGGGAACTCAAGCACATTCATATACAGTCCACGATATCTACGATATGTTTATCTGGGGAATCTATACCCTAGAAACTCTTTTGGGAACCCAAGCACACTCATATAAAGTCCACGATATATACAATGCGTTTTTCTAGGGAATCTAGACCCTACAGCCTCCTTTGGAAACCCATGCACATTCATACACAGTCCACGATATCTACGATACTTTTCTCTTGGGAATCTAAACCATATACCCTCCTTTGGGAACCTAAGAACATTCATATTTAGTCCAACCGTCTACATAGTTTGACCTTGGTTGTTATTTATTGTTATAACAAATGCAACTGTTACCAAAAATTTACTACACCGTATTTTAAAAGGGAACTTCGTTTCCGCCGGAGACACAAATTTCCTAGTTAGTAAAAACAAAATCGCTTACTTTAGTATCCATTAATATTTTTCATCTATCACATGATTGGCCAACTGGGCTACTTTTAGTTTTGTACACAAAATCATTTCTTGTATCGATATTTTAGAGCAACATGATCACGACTTTCAACTTTAAACAATGATTCAGCTATCCCGATACTTTGACACTATAAAGAAATTCATGAGTATAAACTATTCCATCAGCACTGCTAGTGTCCGAAGTACCAATGCTATCAGAGTTGTGATATTCTTCACCTAAAAATACTTATACATGAAAATTTTAGTTAAAAAATTTAAGAATTTTTTTTTTAATTTTTTCTCATGAAAATTTTAGTTAAATAATGGTTTTATTTTTTTTTTTTTTTTGAAGAAACAACTTTCCAATTTAATATGTTTTCGAAGGAAAAGATAAAACGTTTGTATAATAAGACGGTATGATGAAGTCTTTAGAGAAGGAATAATGCTATTGGACCATAAGTAACTAAGTTAAAGCCCAAATGGTTAATAGGTTGTTTTTGATTTCTATAAGAAATTAGATTAAGACAATAACTAAAACAAAAGTGAAAGACTTGAGTTTCAAATTTTAGTAGTTAATAATTTGGTTGGTTTTATGTTTTTTAATATAGAGACCGAATATTGTTTAAATTTGTAATTTATTAAGAAATTAGATTAAGACAATAACTAAAACGAAAGTGAAAAACTTGAGTTATTCAAATTTTAGTAGTTAATAATTTGGTTGGTTTTATGTTGTTTAATATAGAGGCCGAATATTGTTTAAATCTGTGATTTATTATGATTTTAATGTTTATGGTTTAATTAAGGATATTTATGTAATTTATGTGCTTGCGTTTAAAGTTTAAAATCATATATTAGGTTTTTAATAAATTATGTAAGATTTTAAATACATTAATCAAGTTTAATAAGTAAGATTTTCTTATATAATTATACGGTTTTGGTTTAATAAATTAGGTTTCCATATATAATTATACACAATAATAAGGTTTAATAAGTTTTTAATAAACTAATTCTCTACAAAACATGTATTCTTTTCATCTATATGATTAGGTAGCAATTTTGGTTTCTATTCTTTTCTTTTGTTTCCTTTTCTTTAGTTTACTCGGTTGTTAGAAACAATATTTAAACCTTTCTTACAGTTTTGGTATTTTGGTAATCGACAATTTTTTTTTTTTATCTCAATAATAAGAGTTTTGTTGTGAAATAAAATATATCAAAGTGATATATAAATGTGAGCATATATAATAGAAATTAGGATTTTTCTCTTGGTCCAACGCAATAAAGGATTTAAAATGCATTATTAAATCGAAAATCGTAAAACATGTAAACTAAAAAGAAAAATATATAATGCGAAAACATTAATGCAAGCAATCATATCGAAAATTAGAAAACCAAAAATTCCAAACTTATTTCACCAACTAAACACCACTACTACGTTTACATGCCGCAAAAACCTCGTGCATAGTTACAGTGTTACGGGTTAATGGTAAAACATAAACCTTAAGGTATATCTAAGAATATTGTATGTGCTCGGTGCGGATAATATTATAAACTCTTATCTTTCTGAGTCTATTAGCCATTTCATGTATCACTTAAGATCCAATTCCATCACCGATCACAATTTTAACATAAGTACAATATTTATAAAATTATCACACCTGTTGCATCACCACTACTACTTCACATTCAGGTTATTTCACCACCATTCTAGTTACCGAACCAAATCCAGCTCTGGTGAAGAAAATCCACCACCAACTACCTCACCATCACCAACTGCCTCACCACCACCAACTAAGGGTCCAAAATCTTCCATATTATAGCCAAACGATCGTATTAAACTATCGTTTAATCACATACGTACATTAAACATCTTTTAATAAATGTAAACATTAATCCAAGCCTTATTAACCCAAAATGTTGCTTTAGATCTTGTTAAATCACATAAACTGTAATAGTCGTATATTCAACATCATCCAATGGTTAAAAACTAACCGAAACCTTGTAACCTAAACAGTCGTACAATTCTCATCTAAGCTTTATTTGGTTTAATTATATTTGGTTTTCCTAAGCGTAGTTTTTAACAAAACCCTAATGCGAACTAAATCTTTTGTGGAGAGATTCTAAAAATATGATTTTTTTTTCTACTTACGTGAACGCACTTGATATTTTGGTACATTAATACGACTTTTCTATTTTATAATGACCAATTGTTACCCATGTGTAGTAGTGGCATGATTCCGATTTCTATGAAAAAGAATTATGAAAAACCACTAACACCACTAAATTGTAACTATTCAAAAGACCATGGTGCTCAAGATCTTTAGACCAATATTTTTTTATAACCGTACATATAGTACCCATTCTATCATAATCAATGAATCACATGGTAAGAAATATTTTCAATTAACTACTAATCAAATAAAACAAAAGCTTTAGATTAATCAAATAATAGTTGCTTAAATCAAGATATAATTAAATTCTTGAAACTTTCATTGGTGTTTCTATATCACTTAATTTGCTCTTTATTTAAAATAACTGAAACTTCTCTGGAATGTATCGGTTGTAACGAAAGCGTCGAACTGAGCGACATTACGTTCTATAGAAGCAAGGAAAGCGATACCGCGGCGGCCACTATATTATTTGTCGAAGCTTTAACCACCAAATAACCATACTTCGTCGCAGTCTGTAAATTGACATTATAGATCCCAACGCTGGTTCTTCCAACCACCTTCAACTGCCCCTTCGCCGCCTCAAACACGTAGTATAGTTTTATACAGAGAGTTCCAACCTTGGATCATTTATTAAGCTCAAAATATTTGCTTCTAAAAGCATTAAGTATGTAGAGAGAAGAAACTCGCTTGTAACATAATGTTAAAAAGAGTTACAAATGAGCAAGTTTTTGTTCTTGCATGGTTTTAAACATCATCTATAGAGATTGACTTGTGGCAAGCATCACACCAGAGATACTCAAGATGATAAATATATAACACCCAAAATATTCACATATTTTATGTGTTTAATTTCAGAGTTGCAACCACCAAAGAATTTAGTACATAAAGCTTATCTATAAGTCAAAATCAAATTAATAATAAGCTTACGTAGGAGAAGGAATTACATTTTTGGAGTTTTTCATATTTTTTTCACCTCATCGTTGTCTTCCCTTCCTTTGTCTTTCTCCTTTAAACTATTCCAAATAACCTTATCAAGCTGCTCACTTTCATTCAGCGAGACGATATAGTAAATATTGTTATTTACTTTACGTCGAGGAAAAAAACTTTACCATGTTACTAAAGAGATTTTGAATATCCAACGCTATTTTTTTCATCCTAATTGGCGTGTTCATATTCAATTTTTTTTTCATTTTCTGTTCTCCATTAAACTCTCCTAAGCGAACTGCTCATCTTTATCTTCCAAAACATATTCATCATGTAGCCTTATTCTTTCCTCAGCTTCCATCTCACAAGCGTTGCTTTGAAGATCTTGCGCTATCTATTCATATTTCTTCGTTTGCTCTTCAAAGTGTTTTCTTCTTCCTTTCTCCTTAAAATATCCTTAACAGTCTTAGCAAACTGCTCATCACCGCCGAATTAAGTTTGCTTGATCGAATCACATGTCACTGTGATATAAAAAAAGAAGTGGAATCACATATTGAATTGAGATCAAACCTTACATTGTCAAAGCTAGTGCAAAACATGTTTTGATCGATAATTCAGCACGCCGATGACGGTTTTGGATGAAAACCTTGACTACATATTAAATTACATAATTCTCTCTCGCAAATTGGTCATCGACTTCGGGAATCTTCTTTCAAATATTTTCCAAGTCCCAATTCATTCGTTAAAAACATCAAATTCAAGCAATTTATATTTGACCATATCGTATTTCTAACCAAAAACGGTATAAATCCAATACCTAGACGATAATCTCAACGTTGTAATCCCAAAATTATTTTACATTCATATATTGTTTTTTGTGTTCAAAGCTGCTAAGATTTAGCTAAATACAAATGATTCTCTATGGCATGATTTTGATATTTATAATAGATTAAGCAATTAGGATTTCGATAATGAGCATACCTAACCAAAACTTTAAACCGACGAAAATACATAATCGAATAAACTAACCGGGATTATAAAACAAAGAAAACTATCCCACTTATTTAAATATAAATCAAACAACCATAATACTAAATCAATCGATTCATTAAAAACTATTTTGTAATCAGCTACCTCAACTTTTAATCTGATGCATTCTCAATTCTGATTTAATATTATAGATAGAGATCGTGTATTAATATATAAAGAGGAATAGTGGTAGTATAAAGAAGAATTAGTAAGAGATAAAAGGAAAAGATTAAGAAAATAATTAATCAAAGTGAAACTCTCTTGTTATTATTCTATCTCATGTAAACAACCCTTTATATAGGGTTACAAACACATAAATATAATAAACAAACTTCATCATGATGGACAAGTGTGTGTGTGATGATGCTACACTTAGCACAATTAAGATAAGTGTGTGCATACCTCTAATTCCAATAGATAAGTGTATTGGTGAATAATCACTATTTCATATTATTTACCATTGAAGAATTACGTACTGCCTCGTTAAAATCCTTACCATGGAAAAACCTAATGGGATAAAAATTATGAAAAGGGAAAAAGAGTACAATGACATAATCTGCCCCTTATAGATCGAATTGATCTTTTCTTCATTGATCTTGTAGATGATGCATTATTTGCTCTGAAGATGCTTTCTTAACATTGTAGAAGGAGCCGTCTTTGTGAGTAGATATGCAGCATTGTCACTTGAACAGATATACTCAATGTTGACTTCTTTATTTTCCTTGAGCTCTTTGGTACATGATAAAAGTCTCAAGGGGATATGTTTCGTTTTATTGATCTTGATGTAAACTTCCTTGAGCTATGCCATGCAGCAATATCCTTAAGCAAATTTGTTGGCCTTTTTCTTGGTGACCAGCCCGTTTTCTTCTTCTGATGAGTCGTGGATCCCAGTCATACACATTCTTGACATGCTTATGAAGGGTTATGATCTCCGCATGATTTGAAGAAGTAACAACTAACGTCTGCTTCTGAGAAATCCACGAGGCACAACACCTCCCATTTTTGAAAACGTATCCGGTTTGCGATCGATCGTTTTCGTGGATTTGTTAAGTATCACGTATCTGCAAAACCAACTAGACCAAATGCAGAATTTCGAGGATACAATAATCCAAAATCAATCATACCTGAAAGATATGCTATATCACATTCCAATGCTTACGCAGAAGGGATGAACCATATCTTGCAAGCGGATTAATAGCAAAAACTATATTTTTTCGAGTACAGTTTGCAAGATACATGAGCGCATCTATAACTCTCAAATAGGGCACTTCAACACCTAACATTTCCTCATTATCTCCACAAGGTCGAAAATAATTTTTATCAATGTTAAGCGATCTATTGACTATTGGGGTACTCAAGGGTTTTGCTTTATCTATATTAAAGCCTTTTAACAACCCCTAGGGTAATTTGATTGATTCACAAATATCTCGTCTTGAACATGCTCTATCTGGAGCACGATACAATAGTTTGTCTTTCTAGGATATTTCATCTCGAAGTCTTCTTTCATATGAGTTCTTGCATCATCAACTTCCTTCTGAGTTCCAGGTCATCAACATATACAACAATGATCACAAATCCTGATTATAATTTCTTGATAAATACGTAATGGCATATCGCATTTCTTTTATATCCTCTTGTTTACAAATATACTTTCACTTAAGCGATTATACCACCTGCTTTCAGATTGCTTTAGTCCGTTAAGTGATCACTGTATTTTGACCGAACAAATATCTCTGGATCCATCTAAATCCTTTGAGGATTCTTATGTATATCACTTTCAAGTGATTCATATAGATATTCAATCACTAGATCTATATGGTACATATCTAAAATTTAGGCTCTTCAAGTATTGATAACTAGAAATGGGGTTGTTACAATTAAAATAAAAAATCATCTAAAAATGTCATCAACACTAATACAAAAATTATGGTTTAATAAATGAAATCTTTTCAAAAATATTCGGTCATTTTTAAAATCCTATTTATTCACCATTTAAGTGCATTTCATAATGCAACTAATAATTAATAACAAAATGAAACAAATTATCTTCTCAATGATACAATCAATTATTTATGGGATTTTTATAGAATTAAACCTTTATTTGAAGTCAATAGCCAAAATAAACCATTCTTCCCCAGTATTTCAAAATGCTTTAAACTATCATTTTCAACCTTTCTTAATCACGAAAATACCACACAAAACTTTACAATAAAATCTCATTATCTGGTTTTGAAAAAGGAAAATGACAAAACAACCCAAACACATGATGTAATTATATGAATACTATATTCTTTAATATTTTCCAACCACCATTACCATCAAAATCGAGTTTTAAATGCTTTACAAAACCGGATTTAGAGTATTTGATATTTCATATTTGAGTTCAAAGCTTTATTTTCCTCGATCGTTTTCAAATATCAAAATTCTTAATTCTTGTGATTTACAATGATTCTTGCAAAAAACGATTAAGTTTTTTGGATATTCGTGACAGAAAAAATTATAAGTTGTAAACAAAACTGAAAACAAGCTCAAATTGGACCTAGGTAAACTCATACTTGCTTTTTCGCTGATTTTTCAGAATTATATCACGAAACCAGACTTCAAAAAGAAGTATCATATTGACATTCTTGTGGTCAACGCATAGTCGAAATTTATTTTGGAATTGACTATTTTTTTACGGAGACTTCACTTGCAGTTTTGGAGTCTTATTTTTTTTTAAATAATTTAGTCTAGACTTCAAAACGAATTGTATAAAAGAAATTGATCCGAGTTTGACTTTCGAACGTAAAATTTAAATCAAAGCCTACAAAAAAAGAAATGTTAGTTTTTCATTTTACCAAAATTTTAATGCTTTATCGAGATTGAATTTAAAAAATATCCAAGAAAATGGGTTAGTTTTATATTTGACCAAAATTTTAAACATTGACTAGTGAGAAAAATGCATAATAAACAATTCATTATCATTAAATTTTTAATTATCTCTACATTATAAACAATTCATCATTTTGTTCATTTTTACCAAAAATACTTTTAAATGTCAAAGCTATATTTTTTTTACCTTTCAAACTAAGATAAACTATTATTTTTTCTACGTTTAGTACGGGTTATCAAGTAATTCATAATTTTTTTCTTTTGACATCAATCCATAATTAAATAACACCCTCGTAACAAAAAAATATATCTTTCTCTTCATTTTTATCTCTGAGTCCAAGTATTCTACCAATTTTTAAATAAAATGTTCGACTATACAGATGGATCGAAAAAAATACAAGCCTAGTTTTGAAAGACCATCGTATAGATTCTATACACAATCAAAAAATTGTCTTATCAAACTTATTGGTGGACTGCTACACAAGCATGCATGATAATTCTAGAATTATTATCATACTTTAAAATTAAATTAAAATGGGATGTCACATAACTATACATTTTTATTTGTTCTATCCCTATGGGATCATATAATACAACAATACAAGGATTTGCCAGCTTTGTTTATATTGTTAGTCCCTTGAATCATTTTTCGAACAATAATCTAGTTACACTATCCAATACTCAGCTAGGGTATCAACATCTTAGATAAATTTCTTTATGTATGTAATGAATAAAGAATTTTTTTAAATTTGTAACACTAGAGAATGCAGATATATTACAAATGAACATAGACCATATTTTACATTGCAGGAAAAATAAACAAGGATAAGTATTTTTGATGTGAAAAAGAGAACATAATTTTTTTTTAATAGTTGAGCATAACTCCATAAATTGTAATTATAATTTTACATAAAAGTAAACGTTCGATCTAAATATGTTTTATTTTGTCGGCTGGCAAGTAAGCGAAGCTTGTATTTCTTCAAGTGACAATCCTTTCGTTTCTGGCACGAGCAACCAAATAAAAAGCATTGCCGCTCCAGCGATAGCTCCGAATATATAAAATGTTCCTACTCATTAATAAAAAATGATTTGCTACATTAAACTTATTAAATATATATATATATTATATATATATAATTACTAACTAACAAGTATTTTTTTTTTTCACAGATTCTAATATATACGTATATCTGATTGATTAATGTTGTAAGATTTGGTCTAATTTAATTTGATATAGTATGAAATTATAATAGTTACAATACACTATCATTGTTGGGTGTGATTTTTTTTCTTACTAAGACTGCGATAAATGCTTTGAAGCAAGAGGACAATATTCTCAGCGCCGAAGAACAAGATAATGTCTCAAAAGGACAAGTCTCATAGTTACTTTTCATGATTTGTGGTAGATAAATCGTTCTTCAGTCATTAAATCGTTTTTTCGACCGAAATGCAGCCAAAAAGTTTAATGGACTATACGAGGCAGTCTTAACACTTAATCGCAATCAGCAGCACATAATCCTAGATTTTCTAGGTTATATCATTAGGCTAACCTGAACTAGATTTTGCAAGTTTTCTATACATAATCCCCTCATCATTTTGGGAGGGGTCAAGGCCGGGTCAAGAGTGATGAGACAAGGCCGGGTCAAGAGTCAATGAGACATGGTGCCGCCGCCGTAGACCAAAAAATCCCCAAATACACTTATTAGCATATTGAGTTATGGATCACCCTTTAGCTAAGTCTAGACCTTTACCATCACTCTTTATATGTACACTAGATTCATCATTTAGTCACGTTGAAAAATTATGAGTTGAATGTCGGAAAGTCTTAATTTGAACAACTATTGTTTGTCCTTCTAGAGATCTTTCCGACCGTACTCTTGTGAGATGGAGCTGGCATACGCAAGACGGTCGAAGGGGCAAGCCTTTTTTCACTAGAAATAACCAAGAGCCTGATTTAATTCGTTCCCAAGTAGATGAATCACCTACTGGCAGTCTACCATAACCGTTCTCGCCACAACAAAACAAATTTAACAATGCGACTTTACATAGATTCTGAAAAGCATGTACTTTTCTAGACTTAATCTTAGGGTTGGACTTGTTTTTTTTCCTACTTAATTTTTTTTAATGGATAAAAAGGGTAAAAGAAGAAGATGTAAAACCACAAGAAAAGAGATGATACCTTGAGTGCTCCACTCGAACAGAAAGTTGAAAGCGTAAGTGACGATCGAACTACTTGTCCACGAGGCTAACGTAACTATACTCCCCGCTGTTACTTTTATATTCATTGGAAATACCTGCAAATACGCAAAACTCATGTACACATATGTTACTCAATTTACAAAAAGAAAAAAAGAAATAGAAGGTATACCTCAGACATAATTATCCACGGGAGGCCTCCCAGACCCATTGCATAAGTTGCAATATACAGCTGCCATATGAAAAAAAAAAAAAAAAAAAAAACTTTTTATATTAGGTTTCATGGTAAAAGAGACCAGAAATATTATTTTAAAATATTGTGTGAAAGTAGATCAAATGTTTTACCGTGACGCATATAAACGTGAATACTGGAGTTAGCTCCGGAAGCAATTGCATTTTCTGTTCATACAAAAAAATTGGTAAAGAAATAAGTTTGGTGAAGTAAAGAATATATATAATAATAAAGTTATATAGAAAATAACCAAAAGTAGTAGTAACCTGTAATGTGAAGGACATTCCAATAAGAATGGACGTTATGCCCATCCCTAATGCAGAAGTCTATATCGTCCAAATATAAAAATAGCTTTAGTTTATTTGATTATATTATCATTTATTTTAATAATAAATAATTTCTGTGGTTAAGAAAATTAAAATGTGCTCACCAACAGAAGAGGCCGTCTACCCCACTTATCGACAAGAATGAGACCAATCATGGCTTTTGGAATCTGAGAATGGCCACAATTAAACACATGCAAAATTCTTATCTCAAAACGCCAACTTCACAACAGTTTAAACTTTAAAACGCCAACGTCACAATAGTTAAGTTGTTGTTGAATTATTAATGTGGCACTGTCAAATAAAAAAGTGAGAAATTGACTTACCATGAAGAGACCTAGCAACGTTGATCCAATAGCCACCGAAAAACCTGTTTCAACCGTAACATATTATCAAAGCAAATAATAACAATAATAATAATTGAAGAAAGGGATTCATGCATGGTAGTAATTTGATTAAAATTATGTTTGTGTCTAACTTAATCTTTACCAGCTTTTCTGAAAATGGTACTTGCATAGAAGAGTACAGCAGAACTTCCTGAGAATTGTTGTATCAACATTAACCCGACTCCTACCTACGAAATTAATAAATGAAACAACTTTAATGCTAGCGCAAAAAGAAGATAATTTATTAGTCTGGAAATTAATTATTATCCAACACTCTACCACGAGTGTGTATCTATACTTTCTCTGAAACAGATCACCAAAACTTGACTTTGAATCACTTTCAACTATTTTGTTCATAGCCTGATAACAAAACAAAAGACTTCACATTATTTTTGGTTAATTAAGGAATGATTATATATTAAATATAAATTTGCTATCGATACGTTTACTTAATATAAAACTCACTTGAATTTCTGAGGCTTCGCGTGAAATATTAGCATCTGGCCCCCTTAGCCGACGCAATGAATTTTCTAGTTCTTTATCCGTACCAACTTTTGCCTTCAAAAAACAAAATAGTGTTAGTTTCATTTTTTTCTTCTAAGCAGCTTAATAAATTATGTCATGATTTAAAAAAAAAAGTAAATGAAAATTGACAAACCAGCCATCTAGGAGACTCTGGTACGTAGAATAAACCGATGACTTGAATGAAGCATGGTAAAGCACCTAAAGCAGGAAAATATTATAGTTTTGTCAGTGAATTTCTACGTTCTTGTACTCTTAAATCATTTTCTCCGGTATTTAAACATCTCTTCCAGGTTGAAGGTTCTGAAATAATAATTTTTACCTAATAAGGCCAACGTCCTCCAACTAATGAAGTTCCCAATAAAATAAACCATGGCCAGTCCACAGTTTTGAAGAAGCTAACAAATCAAACACGCGATGAGCTTATATAAAAGGGGTCAATTCTCGGGAGAAAGGTAACAAATATATTTGATCTTTCGATTTAAACTGAATTGTCGGTTTCCAAACTTTAGTCCTTTAGCAACCATAAACACAAATAATTAATCTAAACTCTTAGTATAATTTTATGGAAAAAGAAAACAACAGTTCGCTCTTATAGCTTTTTCTTAAGTCTAAAATAATGAAGAAATAAATGAGACAGTGAACTTTTGGATCTTCATGGAGATGTGATTTTTTTTACCTAATGTTTGGTGAATTTATTTTTTCAAGATTCTGTCGGGAGCATATATGTTCCCATGGTCCATAGCCCATAAAGGTATGGCCAAGATCCATCTATAGCTTAAAGTATATATAAAAAGTAGTCATTTCAGAAAGAAAAAAAATCCATCTACAGTTGGTCTAGTTTTTGAAGCATTTGTCCTTGTTTATATCGTTGAGAAAATTTACTCCACACGATATTTTAGGTCGAGGTAGTTTTTCTTTTTCTTTTTTGGGTCGAGGTGGTTTGGTTTTGTCGTGTTTAGTTCTTCATTTAATGCTTATCTATTTGTTTTTATATGAACACTCCCGGAAAATAAAATATTACCTGGTTTGAAAAGGTAAATGTACCGCGTACATGTTTTGGCGTAATTTCTGCTATATAGACAGGTACCTGTTCGGCAAATTGGTAAAATTATTTGAAGAAACTAAATAAAACCAAAGTTGTAGTTAGGAAGATATATATTCAATATTAAAAAAGAAGAAGAAGAATAGTTGTAGTGAATAAGTGAATTAATTGTTGATAAAAAAAAAAAAAGTGAATTAATTACCACATAGCTAATTAAGCCAAGTCCTACACCAGAGGAGATTCTTCCGAAGTTGAGCCACATCACATCCTATTGCGGTCCAATCATAATATAAGGAACTATTTATTTCTTGCTTTCATTTTGTTACTTTTCTTCTTAGAAATAGTACTTTAAAATCAAGAAAAGGAAATTCTTTGTGGTTAGAGATAAAATTTTAATACCTTAGCGAAAGCAATGGAGAGCCAACCAGTGATGCAGAAGATATCGGAGACCCACATTGTCTTTGATAGTCAAAAGCAACTATGTCAGTACTACCAAGGAATTTAATAAAAAAAGGGAAAACAGTAAAGAAAAAGAGTAAAATTTTAGAACATGAAAAAGGATAAGGAGTAAATTTAATTACTCCTTTTCTGCCGAGGACGATTGCCAGTTTACCGCTGAAGAGTGCACCAACTGCAGCTCCCAGCGTAGAGAATGAACCAAATGCTGAAAACTGAGAAAAAGAAAACATAAATTAATAACCACAAAGATGATTTACAAAATATTGGAATATTATTTAATTACTAAAAACTTTGAAATTATAATTTACAAAAAATATTGAAAACCAAAACATCATGAAACATAATTAAATAATTGAAAGGTATTTTATTATTTTTTTCGTAAACTTTTTTTAATATGTATTTTATATAACTTCTATTATTGTAGATAAGAAAGTGTGGCTGATTTATTTTGGCATCATTGATTTATATACTATTTCTTTGGACGATAACTCCATATATACAAGGATATTTACATATGTACGTTATATTATTTATGATAACAATTTTTCAAAAACAAAGACGTGAATGACCACCCACCTACCAGGGAACTAATTAATCAACTTTTTTTTTTTGTTGGACGTAAGCATCTCTAAAGCTCACAACCTTTACCTCTATTACATGATTACATCTCTTAATCCGTAAACCATACTTTATTTTTTAACACAAAAAAAAAAAACTATACTTTATGAATTATGATTATATTCTGGTTTTGAACAAGAAAGGAAAATGAAATGTTGTTTTTGGGTGGATCTTGTTTATGAGAAGAACACTGTCTACATGGTTAATTTTTCTTTTTAATATGAAAGTGAATTAATTTTTTCAAAAGAAAATGTTGTACATACAAAAAGAGTGTTTTGAAAGGCTAGATAATGTAATTTTCTTAGCCACACAAAAAAAAAGGAATCTAACTAATATAATATGTGTTTGTATTTTTCAGTGTCGCCCTATCCGCCGTTTATAATAATTTGTCATTAGTTTATTATATGTTTTTGAAAAAGAAAATAGAAACATACTTGTGCAACAGAAAGATTTAAGTCCTTCATAAGTCCTAACTCAGCACCTGAAGTGTAACCGGTCTGCAAACAAAAATTAAAAAAAGTTAGGAATTAAACCAAAATAAAAAAATTAAAATAGGTATGGCGTAATTAAGAATATTTTTGGATTAAAAAAAAAAATCAAAGGACGAGAGGAGGAAAAGAAAACGCACAGCAACACCAAAGGAGAAGGAGCCACAGATGGCGACGAAAGTACTGAAGATAACAGAGACAGTAATACGACAGTCAGAATCGTCGTTTTTGTCCTTGAGGTGTAGAAGCCCTTCCTCTATGCTTCTACTTTCTTCCTCCACCACCATCGTAAGGAAGTAATGATTTTCTTTCTGGTAAGAAAGAGAGAGGGACAGAGATACTTATCCGAAGAGAGAACACAAAGAGAGAGAGAGATCGCGAGAGTGTGCTCTTGTTTGTCAAAGTGGGCTTCCTATATAGGCAGTGTGGGACACATGTATTATTCCTCTTTCTCGATCAAAGTTTAATTTGATTTGGTTTTTAATTCTGAGGGTCATTGGCAGGCTTACAGCATGTGATTTTAATTTTCATAAAAATACCGAGTAGATTCTTTTTTAACTATTTTTTGTCGGCTTTAAAACTCTTTTATTCAATTTTTTTTTTTTTGTATATAAATTATTCATACGTGCTTGTGCTTCGTCGATTCTATTTTTAATTAAAAACTTTTGTAAAGCCCAAATGAAAGTCTACCACAAATATGCTTAGCAAAAGTACCAAACATGAATCGAACGTTTCCAAACACTCTACAAATGTCTGAAAACATCTACCACTAAGGAAAGAATGGAAAAAAAAAATGGTTTTCTTTCTTCATGTTTAGATGACTTGGGTGGAATTGAAATGATTAAGGATCGATTTAGGATATCACAGCTAATGTAGCTAGATTCAATGGGTTTTAGTTCCTTCTTGGTAGTTAGTGAAATCACGAAACTGATTCTGAAGATGATAAAAGAATTCTTCTTGATTTTAATCTCTTACAACTTATATCTTATTAGAATAAGGGTTTTGAGAGTTTAAATACAAAAACGAAAACAAAAGGACATAGGTGAAACCCAAACCACCGAATCCAACTGTCACAATCATGCTTCAAAATTGGGATCCAATGCTTGGAATCGATTATGCAGAGCACCGTACCGCTACTTTTGATGTTTTGAGTCGTACAGAAAGAGATCTTATTTCTAACTGTTGTAGTTTGAATCAGACACGAGTTGGACATATCACATTCTTTCTGTTTTCCTTTTGAAGTCATTTGTTTGGGTTTGTTTTGATTAAAGTGACATTGCTTTAGTTATCATCAGAACTTACAGAAACAGAGTTGTTGAGCTGAGAAACATCCTCAGTTTTCTTGTTCACTCTTATATCCCCTCTTAAACACGGTGTGGGTAAAACATCTACTCCAAATTTGTATCTTAGATCACAAATGCCTCATTGGGAAGTGACTTCGTGAATATATCAGAAAATTGATAAGCTGCAGGATATGCTTAATAACAAGGGAATCGTCTGTATTGACGTGGATTGTGGGATCGTTTCGAATAATCAGAACCATAAGTAAAAGATCTTGTACCTCTAAAGAAATCAGTCGACATGAATCGCATATTCATTGGATCTTCCGGTAAACTCGAAAGGTTTACCGGATAAGTAGAGAAAACCATCGTCTTGCCACCATGAACGTCGGTCGGTTGACCAACGACCTAGTCGGTCGGCTCCATCTCCGCATCCTCTTCGTCTCGTTGTCCTCTCGCGTTCTCCTTTGGCTGAGGCTCAGGAACTCTTCTGGTAGGCTCTTGTGGCCTTTGTGAACTAGTGCAGCTAGTGAGAAAAGACAAAAACCACTTCACCATCTTGTTATTCTGTCTATGGCGCTCCACCTCAAATTGTGGTTGGTCCGATAAATCAAAGTAATCTGGCATAACACCAGTGGAGTGTCGTGCTACATCAGACATAAAATCATCAGCTCTCAGCTGAGAAGTAGAGGTGAATGGTGGTTGGGCGGCGGTGCGTCTTGTACGTCTGGGTGGTGCATGGACAGCTCCCGGTGGGTGGATCATAGCAGGAGCAACAAGGATGAGTAGTGCATTAGGTGGTGTGAATCTAAGCACATCCACTCCATCGATCCTCATGTAATCAGCATTGGGCAAGTGGAACAAACATATAGCTTCATCTTCCCGCGTAATCTCGTAGTTCTTCCCCAAATGGAAAATGTCGGAATGAGCTAAAGAAGTCTCATCCGGCAGCAGGTGAGTCTCTAGACCAGCTAGAGGTACCTCACAAAACCTCATAATCGGAGTCATAGACTCCCCACCATCTCCTTCTCGCTATATGGGCGCCTCCAGAAAATACAAAGTTTCTAAAAGAAACTACATGGCATGCAAATAGGGCACCCATGTTCCAATCCGTCTCCTTCGGGGCATCAGACAAAATAAACCCATCTCCAAGGGCGTAATACAACAACGTGGGCTCCTGCTCATACATGTGCCCAACCTCTGTCCGTCTCAGCAGTGTGTGGCTATTTACCCGCGTGTGATAGTAGTTGTGTAACAACCCGTATAATCAAGGAGCTGACCGGGCAAGTCAAAGTCAAAGTCAAGCGAAGACGGGAATTTTTGACCCAAAATAAAAGTTCCCAAGAAGGTGGTTCAGAAGGCGATAAGTGTATCGAAGAAGTGATTTGAAGGCTCAATAATGTTCAAAGGAAGTCCTAGATGAAGACGGAGTGAAGACGGAAGAGTTTCCGCATTGAAATAATCCGAGATGAATTAAAAATGATTTTCGGGATTATTTTCAGTGTTGGAATTTTTAAAATAAATTTACACGTTAATTCCGCTTGCCGCGAACGGGGTTAATTGTGTAAATTCAAGACGGATTTATGGGCAAAATTTCAGAAGAAATGAAGTTCTTATGGCGAAACCCGAAGCGATTCAAGTGGTACAAGCACAGGAGACGAGGGAGCAAAGTCTCGGAAAAAGAGACTATATAAAGCGGGAAATGGATTTACTATTCATTTTTCACTGTTTTGCAAAAACAAAAACTCAAAGTTTTCTCTGGAGGATTGAAGATCAAACTCAAGGGAAACTCAAGAACGCGAAGAACATTCAAGCGAAGAACGAAAAACACTCAAACGAAAAACGAAGAACACTCAAGGGAGGCAACCACCGTCGGCCACCGTCCCTTCACCGCCGACCACCACCGCCACCGTCAGTCAACCGTCGACAGTCACCGGTCAACGGTCCGCCGCCGGCGTTGACCGCCGCCGGTGCCTTTTTCCGGCGACCTTTCCGGCGTCCCTTTTCACCGGCGATTCATCTCCTCTCTCTTCTGCATTGTTTCCGGTGGTCCGTTACCTCAAAACCGCTGTCGTTTCATCGTTTTGTCAAAAATCAAATTTTGACAAAACCATTGTCGCTGCCGTTATCCCCGTGCATGCGTTGCCGCCGTCGTCACATTCCCGTTGATACCCAAGTCGCATTTTCCGGTCTGCCGCCGGCGCCGTCGTTGCCGCCGTAAACCACCGTGAACCATCACCATTGCTGACCGGTCGGTTTGGTTTGATAAACCAACATTTGGTTTATTAAATCATAATTGATTTGGTTTGGTTTACTGGTCTAACCCGGTTTAATTCAATTGGACCGGTTTAGTTGGTTTACCTTGGTTTGGTCTGGTTTAGCTAATCCAATTGGTTAAATCCTGGATTAATTGGTTTAGTTAAACCAACTGGTTTAACCGGTTATCTCTGGTTAGGCCAAATTGGAGGTTGAAGGAGGAAATTGGGTTGGTCCAGACCTAATTCATAGTTGGTTCAAGAGATTCAGAGATTGCTTGGTAAAGAAGAAAGAAGAAGAAAAGGAAGAAAGGAGAAGAGTCAGAGAAATGATAACTTAAGGAGTAAGTTATCGATTCCTTGAGAAGCTTGGGGCTCAAGTCAGTCATTTGGAGCTTTGAGGAGTCAAGCAGTGGGTTCAGGAAGGGTTCCATCGTCATCACTCAGTCACATCAGCCGCAACATATAGCAAGGTGAGTGGGTGCATGTTTGATTGATTGATGCATTAGGTAGAATGCATGTAGATCCCGAGCAACCCTTAGGATCTTTATAGAATGTACTCATGAATCTGGAATACGTACTCGGTACGGACCGATGCGTATAATTATTTGCATGCCTAGTGAAACTCTTAATAACCGGATTAGGAGTAAAGATGCATTGCATGTAGATAATGAATGAATGTTGATTGATTGATTGTGTTGAGGAGTCAGCGGTGCAGTAACCCACCCTGATTGTTTATCCTCATTTGCTTGTTTGTAGCATAGACTTGTTTGTGGACCATTTGGCATGGTGCCGGTGGGCTGTCTATCTCCCATTGGGGAATAGACAGATGTGTGTGATACGGAGAGGATCGAATCTTCGCCAAGAGCGGGAACAGAGAGGTTCCTTGATCAGCCCAATTGTCTGGTGGACCCTTGTCTAGAAGAAAGACTAGGTATGGACTGATCAACGGACCTGGATCATGAGTTGATAGAGTGCTGGTACACGGTCGGGCTAACGGACTTAGACCACGAGTGGGTCAGTGTTTGGGTATATGAGTGGACTACCAGACTCTGACTATGATCGTACAGATTCGACCATTGGTATGAGGTGTGAGACCATCAATCCTTATCGTTATATAAGGTTTGGTTACAGAGCCAACAGAGTAGTAGCCAACGAATCTATATTTAGATAGATTCGGAGTTAGGCTAGGGAGTTTTTTCTTGCGAGAAACAATCTCGGATGGAGATGTGAGAGAGTAGGGTACTACTGGAACCTCGAGTTCAGGGAGTTCTGGGTGGAGCTTTAACCATCTTGTCGCGCTGGGCGAATGATGGGCTCCAGAGTGTGTCTGTTGTTCTTCAGGATGAGCGCAGTAGACCCTTAGTAGCTCAACTCGTGTATGGGAGCTATCAGGTCTCGCCGTGAGAATGATAGGCTCCAAGTGGCATCGTGTCTGCAGAGAACAATGTTGCGGAGTTGCGCAGGGTGATGATCCGTCACTGCGTAGACTCTTGACCACCTTGCGGATTTATGTTGATGTTTATGGGTAGCTAGGGAAGTAAGGGAGATATGGTCTGGAATAGATCAGGTTGTAATTTATTCCGCGTTAGAGTGAGATGAGTGATTCCCTAGAGTCTCCGCAAGGTTGGATGTTTTTAGTGTAGTGTTTCCGGGCTTGCGGGTCAGAGACACTAGCACTAATAGGAGGTCTATCTGTAATCCCCACGGAGAGTTAATATTCGTAACCGTAAACCCCCATATTTACGGTGACGGAATGACCCCGGAGAACAGTACCGACTGATCATCGGGCCGTGGGTGTGGCGTCCTGTTGAGGAGCCCGTGTACCATGCTTCTGCTGAGAACATGGTGATTGGGGGATTGTCAATGTGACTATCCCGGGGATTACGATATCACCAGGGCTCTAGTAGACGGAGAGTGATGTTTTCTTTCTAGGATTTTTATAGGAGACTGTCTGATGTACGTCCCGTCGTATGGAGGATAGTGCTCTTATTCCGTGGTAGTGTAGTTGGATTTGATATTGGGGATGATGTCATTCCGCTGGGTTGATGTGATGTCTGTTGTGTTCAGTATTCGTTACTTCAGGGGAAGTAGCGGGTATCTGTTCTTGCTTGATTTTATTGTTTGTTGCTTCGGCTATTGTTTGTTGATTTTTGGTCTTAGAATTGATCCCTTAGGTGGATCCCACTCGCTGAGTAACGTGTCGGTGTTACTCACCCCTCTCCCTTTTCTACCCCTTTAGGTTAAAGGAGACCATAAGAGTCTAGGAGGCTTTTCTACTGGATACTTTGATTGTGTGATTGCTTGCATTTGTGTGTGAAAATGGTTTGTTAAAATCCCGCTTTGACTCGACTTTTTTAAATTGTTTTATTGGACCTCCACTAACCGTTTTCATTGTTTTCTTTGTTGCATGTTTTCCGCTGCGTGTTCTTATTTTCGGTTTACGGACTCCACTGGTACAAGGTTCTGTCGAACCGGCACAACCTTGTTCTCCTTCGGGAGATATGAGGGGGCGATAGTCTGGGGAAGCCTCGGGAGGGTGATAGTCTTTGTGATTATTGCTGTAGCTGACGTGAAACCAGATATCGTCATATATTGTAGTGACTCGAGCAGGTCCTTGACTGAGATGTTCAACCACTAAGTGTTCTTGTTTGATTGGCGAGGCGGTCGGGCAGGTCGATCAGCGGGGAGGACGGTTCGGGGGCGCTACAAGTTGTAACTAATAAGTGTCTTCATCAGCCTTCTCAGTCCAAGGCTCTTCATCATCTTCCCATCCAGCAATCTCATGGGCTGAATATAAACCTCCAGGTATCGGTTATAGAAAATTGTATCATAGTCATCCCAATGTTAGTGAGTTCGCTTCTTGCAATCTCAGTCTCTGACCACTTCAGCTCATTCTGTTCCTTCAAATGGGTGTGGTAAAGGAGTCTTCGCTGACTTCTCCCACATCTTAGTTTATACCTAATTCTAGGAATCTCTCCTACTAGTCGTCATATGCAAAAGAAAAATTGAAAATTGAAAAATTAAACCCATCCTTTATAGCAGTCGACCGACTATAGGCCCGAGTCGGCCGACTCGCGTGAAGCGATAGTTTTTCGCTAAATTGCACCTCGCGTTCTTCGCACGTTTCATCGATTTTTCTCAAAAAATTTCCATGATTCAACCACGTTTTAGTAGCAGTAACTAAATTTGATTATTATACAACCAAATTTGCCAAAATATGCCCAAAATCCCCAACATGTAAGCATTCCAATAGTTTAGATCATTATTTCAAAAATCGCAATAAAAATCACATATAAAGTCTAGGAATACCTTGCAGATTAGAAAAACGAAGTACATAGGACGATATAGCACTAAAAACCGAGTTTGGCAAGCTTCGAATCATGAAATTTGGTTGCAAATTGAGAGAGAAAATCGAGTTTGAAGTTTAGAGTTTTCGTGAATTATGAAGAAAAATCTCGAGCTTTACAAAACCAGAAGCACGAGTCGACCGACTAAAAGCATGGGCCGGTCGACCTGAAAATAAAATAAAAAGCTAATTCTAATTTTTTTTTTTTATGTTTTTTTTGTTGTGTTTTTAATGACTCAATTTAAGTTAGGACTCAAAAGCATGAAATAAAAAATGAACTAATACATTCGTTTTTTTTGTGGTTGCCTACCACTAAGCACTTTTTTACAGTCATTAGCTTAACTTTGTCTTTTCATGCGCTTTCTTCATTAGAACTGTTGAGACTGAGTTCAACTTCTAATTATTTATAATTAGAGGGTTCGTTTTTGGAATTAATTAAGTAAAGACAAAAAGAGAAACCTCGGAAAAGAGAACTTTTTACTTGTAATATCGGTTACAAAGGTGTTAACTCGGAATGCCGAGTTAACTTTATCAAAGAAAAGTATTAAACCTAGGTTATCTAGTAATTCATCTCCCTGATTCTGAATGAATTAGATTAGTGAAGGGGGGGGGGAGTGTGTATTTATATATCCTAGTAGTCGGTGATCTAAGCTCATGGGCTAACCTCGGTAAAATGGAAATATTCCATTTTTCTAAGATCAGGGAATATGTGATAAGATTTTATCTTATTCTGTCTGAGCTTAGACTTCGGCTTGGGACGAAGTTGTTTACACCCCCGGTTCGGACACTAAATCCGATCATTCTTCACCGAGGTATCCCTCGGTCATCTGGGCCGAGGGTTCTAATCCTGTTGAAGGGACTTATGACCTGATAAAATACCAGGGAAAGGTTCAGCAGGGACCAAACCTCAATTATCACCAAACTATTGATAAGGGGTGGTAACCCCACCATCAACAAAAGCTCAACAAAGAGTGTTGCTCTATGTCTTTCTCTTCCATGGTGACATCATCATCTTCATCCTCAGTATGATCTATGACCTTATTTTCATTTTCTTCTTTCACCTTCTCATGTTGTATGTTTGCAGAACACATCATGGTGGTTTTGGATGCATAACTCTTATGTCTTTGGATTGGTGTGAAAGTTCTTTTGAGTAAGACATGCTTAAAACGAGGCGGCCTATTTCCATTCATCCTGATCTTCTCTGCTTCATTAGACTCTCTAGTTTTAAATTTGATATTTCCAATCCGGCAGTCTATCTCAGCATGTGCAGTATGTAAGAAAGGTCTTCCAAGGATGATTAAGTCTTCAAGTTTTCCATCAAATCTCATCACATGGAAGTCTACTGCGACGAATTGGCCATTAGTACGCACTGGTACATTCTCCAACATCCCTTCAATTATCTTGTATGTATCATCTACAAAACTGAGAAGTACTTGCTTGTTCATCAATTTATCAAACTTCAGCAATTGAGATACTAAAAATGATATCAAATTTATTGCAGCCCTTGTATCATGTGGGACTCCTTCAAACCAAGTGTGGCCAATCATGCAACTTATCTCAATTCTTTCAAAATCTCTAAGCTTTCTGGTATTGACTTGTTGATAAAGGCATCCCACATCTTTGATAAGTGGTTACAAAATTCTTCGGCTCCCATCTTCTCTTTCAGCAGGTAAGAGACGAGTTCTTGTAGCTCTAACTCCATTCCATACTGCTCCATAAGTGGCCATATCTCCTTGTATTCCTTGATAAACTCTTCAACATCATATTTGAAATTACCTTCAAGCACCTTGTATCTCTCTTTTAATTGGGGACAAATATGGCATCGAGATAGCTCTTCGATTGGCTTCAGAAGAATCGGGTCGAATGACCATTGCTAGGGTCAACCGACTCGGGCAACGTTTCTTGATAAAAATCTTCTCTTTGGGATTCTCGAACACTCTCATCTTTGGTTTGGATCTCGTCATGACTGCTAGGCTCTTCTTCTTCGTCCCTCTTAGGATAGAATATGTGAATCTTCTTCCTCCTTCTTCTTAACCTTGAAAATAATATTTGAACTTCCCAAGTTTCTTAGGGTTATGGTGTCATCATTGCAATCAATTGAGCTCTATTGGTCTTGAGGAATGAACTTCCAAGTGTTATTTGCTCTACTCAACCAGCTTCATCAGCATAACACGTCTCCAACATATAGAAATCAAAGGCAACAAACCTATCTCCAATCATGCATGGTATGTTGGTCATATTTCCCAAAGGATGACACTTATATTATCTGCTAGCCTCATCTCCTTCTTGGTAGGTTTAAGTTCATAAGCTTTCAATCTCTCCATTGCAGTTAAAGGTATGGTATTGCCACTTGCTTACAAATCACATAGACATCTCTTGAACAATTGATCTCCAATTGTGATATTAAGCTCAACTTTTCAGGATCTTTCTTCTTGTCCGGCATCCGATACATGATCGCCTTGTCACAAATCGCCGCAAATACTCCATTAGCTTCTTATGGGGGAATCTTCCATCTCATCACCTTACTGAGCATGTCTATCAGCTCATTCTCTAGCCTATAGGCTCTTGAAAAGGGCATTCTTCCCAACAACACCTTGGTGTAAATTTGCAATTCTTTCTTCAACTCCCAATCATCTTCTATCGTCTCCATATTAAGACCAACGTCATCAACTTCGTACTCATCAAATGGAATCCATGGATACACTGATTGATTAGTGCACCATGTAATAGATGTTCTTCTTTAAAGGAATTTTCATCAAAGGGCAGCCAATCTTTTCATCCGAGGGAATAGGTCGACCGACTGCTTCAAGAGTCCACCGACCATTGACACGTCGACCAAATGATGTATCATGGATTTTACTGGTTTCTACCATGATACATGTGCTTTTATAGAGTCTTTCTAGTTTTTTATAGGTATTTATACATGTCTATCAAGCAAAATATGTTTTGAACAAAAGGAGTAAAAGTGAAGAGATTTGGGGCAAAACTAGCAAAGGAGTTACAAAGACAGAAACAAAGGATTAGAAGTCGGACAACCTTTGACCCACTCACCCGACGATCCAGAAGGAGAATTACATACCAATTTGTAGGCACGGGAGTTAAATTTATTTTGCAATTGGAATCAAGTCCATTGGAATTCCAAAGCACAAGATATAGCCATTTTACTGAAGACATGTCATTTTGACGGGATTTTACAAGACTGACCCGATTCACTCTAATGAAGCCCGACTCAAGTTTTAAGCAGGTTCTACCCTAGGACTGGCCTAAGAAGCTATAAAAGAAGCTCTCCATAAGCATGAGAAGACACCCACGAATAATATCATCTAGCAATCATAAAGTTATCTTGTTCCCAAATCATCCTTCTTGAGTTCCTCATCTCTTGTTACTAGATCTAGGTTTTTGATACTGAGAAGTTAAGAGATTGCCATTACTCTTTTGAGATCCACGACCCTGTGATATTTATTTGCCTATTTCATCCTTTGATGAAATTCATTAATCCAATAATGATTTGTGTCACCATAATCATGTCTGAGTAGTTTTCATATTAGATCTAGGATTTTCAATAGATCATTAATACGGTTTTCATCTGTGGATTAGGCCAAGAGATTCTTAATTATAGATTGTGTTTAAAACTTAGAAGCGAAGTCATGAATCATAGCTAAGTAATCAAGGTTGATTTCTTTACCTTAGTGGGATTGGAAGAAACCCGAAAATTCTGTAGTGAGCAAGGTGCATTCTGTGTCATAGCCAACGCTTGTTCAGACACCCTGTGAACAGATCTAACTTGCTTATTAAATGCATGTTTATCTCCAACAACAATCCAAGGAAACTTGAGATTTAAGATTTTAAACAAAGTAAATTTGCTAATACATCCTTAGAGTTTTGAAAGTATAACATACTTAAAGTTTAAGAAGTGACCTAATAAAACGTGATCCATTGTTTTACAATTGAATTTCCTTAAATCTAATGCTTTTAACTCTTTTATACAACCACCTCAATCAGTTAGCTTAGTCAGTAGATATTCATCTATACATCATCATTGCATTAATCCAAATTAGCCTTAGCTCTCTGTTGGATCGATAACCTAAGTACTACAATTGTACATTGTGCACTTGCAGTCATATTTAGGTGAATTACTTCACACATCAAGTTTTTCTTGCGCCGTTTTCGGGGAGCTTCGGTGTTAGTTTGGATTTTTTCAGGATTAGGAATAGTTGCATTATCGAAGTTTGCATTAGGAAATTTAAATTTTCCTTATCTCACTGATCAAATATTAGAACTCTCTTTCTTGCTAAAACAGGCTACAATCAAGATGAGCCACGGCAAGCTCGGAGAATTTCTAGCACGGAATGATAATGTCAGCCCTGCTTGCTTGGATAAGAAAAGCTACCATATGTCTGATAGCACCGAGTCCTAGTTGAGTGAAATCAATCTTCAATTGTTTACAGAACTCAACCAGAAGGAAAGGAATAGGAAACCGAAGTTGAGCTTCGGTAAAGAAATGAAAGTAGAGACACATGAATCCCTTAGGGGGAGTCCAAGGTTTTTCTCCAGACTTCGGAATCTGAATATCGAGACCTTCTGGTTCGGAGGCGAATAGGCGGAGAGTGTCGATGTCACCTTCTTTCAAGGTAGAGTCTCCAAATTCTTCAGAAAGTTCTTCTCCTAAGGTTGCCTGGTCGGAGATGGTCTCGGAATTGTTGCTTTTGGATGAGGAGTTCGCCGGGATAGGCGAAGTAATATTTTCAGTTTCTTTCTCGACTGAAGAAACGCCTTCGATATCGATCAGGGAGTCGATTGATTGGTCTTCAGGGTTTGTTTGATGCGATTCGCTTGACCCGGAAGAAGAAGAAGCCGAGGTGGGATCGGTTTCAGAGCTGGAGCTAGGAGAGTTTTTAGGCGACATTTTGAGAAGAATATTTAGAATGATTGCGAGAGTAATATGATAAAGGATAGGGATTTAGTCTCTTTAAATAGTTGTTTAGAGAGAGGTGGTTCAACATTTCTGGAAGATCAACCGACGTTTTCAATATGTGTTAAAATTGTATTGGGAGGAAAAGGGAGTTCACCTTTTCTCGCCAAAAGTTGCTTCGGGTGATTCGAGAGTATATAATCGACACGCCATCGAAATGTTGAAGAGTCTCTTAATATCCGAGAATTTCATGCCAGAAGAGAATAGGACCTTTCGTTGTCTAGTGTTTTCACTAAGACTATTAAAGGCGAAGATCGATTGATACCGAACTTCATTTATTAACAAACTATTTGGAATGGAAATTCGCCAACGCTGCCCGAAGACATCCTCGGACGAACTGAGAGGGACTTACTGCTGATGGTGGGGTTCTACCCCTTTTCGATAGTTTGGCGATAATTGGAGTTTGGTCCCTGCTAAGCTCTTCCCTTATAACTTATTAGATTATAAGTCCCGACAACAGGAATATTAACCCTCGGCCCAGATGACCGAGGGATACATCGGTAAAGAATGATCGAATTTAGTGTCCGAAGCGGGGGTATAAACAACATCTTCCTAGGCCGAAGTCTAAAGCTCGGACAGTATAAGATCAAATCTTATCATAGATTCCCTAATCTTGGAAAAATGGAAATATTCCATTTTTCGAGGTTAGCCCATGGGCTTAACAAAACCGACTATTAAGGATATATAAATACATACCCCCCTCACTAATAAGCTGTACTCAGAATCGGGGAGAAGACGAACTAGATCGCCTAGGTTTTACTTCTCTTTGATAAAGTCAACTCGGCATCCCGCAGATCAGATCGATTCAGCAAATCATTTTTAAATTTTCCGCGGATCAGATCCCTCGAAGTACTACTCTCCAAAAGGATTTGATATTCACCACCGAATATCTGAAAGGAATTGATACTCCTCATAACGATCCACTTATAATTGAACTCCAGATTGGTAACTATGATGTTCAAAGAATTCTGGTTGACACAGGGAGTTCGGCCGGAGGAGTGACAAAGATTGTAAAGTTCGATGTAGTAGAGGGAGCTACCATTTACAACGCAATTGTTGGGACTCCGTTGTTATATTCTATGGAGGCAGTCCCATCTACTTATCATCAATGCTTGAAATTTCCGACCCAAAAGAATACTTTACAACTCGAGGTAATCAAAAGATGGCACAAAGATGCTTTGTAACGGAAAATAAGTTTCGCCGAGGACCGCAACGTCAAGTGAAAACTTCGGATCAACCTCTCGTAGTATTGGCGAAACTTTTCAAAAGAGAAGAATACTTAGAAAGATCAATGAAGAAATGTCGAAGGGAAGAACTAAGTTTCTCCTCCGAGGCAAAAAAAAATTTTTGGTATCTCGGATTGCCGAGATAGGCAACAATAATCCAAACGTCGGAACTACGTGTGGCTTGATCCCTTCCGAGGGTACGTAGGCAGTCTTTCACGAAGTTCAGCTACAACATCATAATAAATTTTGGTTTTTTAGTGAAGAAGTTTATAAAACTCAACTATATTTAATCGAAATTCACACAGTTCAATATGCCAGAGCCTTGATCATGTTCTCGAAAAAAAATTAGGACAGTTCATCCTAATAAAAAATAAAAATTGCGTAGGAGAATCTCGGAGCCCGATAAAGTAAGGCCGATAGATTAAAATGTACGAAATTGAGAAATTTTCCTCACACATTCGTTAACGAATGCAAAAGTTCGAAATTAGTCTGATAAAGTAGGACTCGTTGTTAAACTTCCCCTTAAGCAAATGAATAAGGAAAGCGCGCTTTATTTTTTTTGCTCTTTCCGGATTTCAAAGTTTAGACTTTGAGATTTCGAGTAAACATTATGAGATAAAAAAGTTATTAACAACGGACTCGATTCGAAAAGAGTCATATTATTAAAGAAAATTTATTATTACAATGGATATGAGATTATCTAAACATTAATTCGGAGATTTTAATACAAGATCATGGCATCAATCTTGTTATTCAAATCTCCATAGATCGACTTCATCCTTCTCATCATGTCGGGCATTGATCTTTTGTTGTCCATTGAGATATTTTTGAAGCACGTTGTCTTTTTGTTCGAAATTCATTTGGGCTCCTTGCTGTTGTTTTTTTATGAGGTTGTTGTTGGTGGGGTTGACCAAATTGTCTGTATCCTCCTTGTTTTCGTTGGTATTTTTGCTGACTGTAGTAGTTGCATAGACTACTGAGTGGTTTGGAGCCCTGATTGCCTTACCCGTAGTTGTTTCTTGATCTAAAGACATTGGCTCCCACGAAATTGACCTTTTCAATGAGTGCATCCTCTATATGTTCTTCTTGTAGAAAATTGATTCCTCTTCTATCCTTCATCAACATTTGCTCTATCATTCCTTTCAATTCAGCTATATGTTGGGTTTGAGAGTTGTTTGATTTATCTTTTCCATTAGTTGTTTGATATGTGCTGCTACTTTTTTCCAATTTCTCAATCACCTTGAGAGCATCATTATGTTTGCTACCACAAAGTTACCTCCATTTTATGAATCAAGGGTGCACTTGTACTCCAATAATTGCAATCCTCCGAGGAAGGTGCTTACAGTTTGTGACTTTGTGAATCCATGGTGGGGACAGTCCTTTAGGTATTGGATGTATCTCTCCCAAGTTTCATTGGACGTCTCTCCCATCTTTTGCGCAAAGGTGGAGATTCGATTTCTTCTCAACCATTCCTTTGAGAGTCCTTCAGCATATATGTTTCCAACAAGATCTTCAAGTGCCTCAATGTGGTCGATCTGGTTTTTTCTCTTCCCGCCATTGAATTATCTATACAGCACAAAAGATATTGTGCTATTCTTCAAATCATAACCCTTCTTTCCAACGTTTGGAAATACTATTGGTGACTTGTTTGAGAAGTACTCATCGGGTTTGAGCTCATATTCGAGATTCTTGATTGGATCTTCGTTGTCTTTGATTCGGTTTCCTTCAACGTTTAGGTGATGTCCTTCATCATCGATCATTTCTCCCTTGGCATTAAGCTTGATGCCAGCCAATCTTCTTCTTAAGTTTCTTGTTGAATTTCTTCCTCGAGGATTTGCTTATTTTCATCGAGTCATGATATGCATCGCTCGACTCCAAATTGAGTGGGTCAACTTGGTGTTCGAGTCGATCGTCTCCGAGGTTGGGTCGGCCGACTCGGTTGTTGCGTCTGATTCTCTTTGTGTCTTCTTCATTCTTCAATCTGGCTTGACTCCTTGTGGTTGCACCTTGCATACATTAGAGACGCCAAAAAGAGTGAAATATCAAAATGTGAACGGTTGTTTTGTTTAACACTAAGATTTCTTATCATAAATCTAAATCAAACACTAGAGACGCGAAAAAGAGAGAAAAATTGATGTGTGAAGTAATTCACCCAAAATTGACTGCAAGTGCATAGTGTACAGCTGTATTATTTAGGTTCTCGATCCCACAAAGAGATAGGGTTGATCTATGATCTAAAAAACCTCAAGTAATGAAAATCCTTGAAAACCAAAGAGTTGAAAACATCGATTTGTGTTTTGATTATGGGGAATATTAGATCTAGGAAAAATTTCGACTGAAAAGTATGAATATGAATTAAGCACTCAATCAGATTTTATATGTTGATTGTAGAACTCTACGCACGTGATAGTACGATGCGCTAAGAATGTATTATGGCCATGCCTTTGATTAAAAACCTAAATCTTAAAAGTTCCTTTGGATTTTCGCTGAAGATAAAAAAAAAAAAAAAAAGCAATAGAATTGAGCTAGATTTGTTCACAAAGTGTCCGAACAAGTATTGGCTATAACACGGAACACACCTTGCTCACTATAGAGAGATAAGACAATCACTGATGCATAGCTGGTATATCAGATCTCGGCTAGATTTGATAAAAGACGATTTGCAATTTCGCTAAATCGTTTGAGAGAAAGTGTAGTGAAGAACCTTTTGTGATAAAACTGATTGATTAAAAACTATCTTAGCATTCATAGAAAACAATATGAGAAACCCTAAATCTAATAAGGTCTCAGACAGGGTTCTGCTATCAAAAATCATTATTGGATTAATGAGTTGCATACAAGATGAAAATATACAATAGAATATAAGAGGATCTTGGATCTCAATATGAGTAAGAACAGCCTCTTAACTCCTTCAGAGTCAAGTATCTAATGAAAAGAGTAATACCTAGGGAACTACTAACAATTGATGGAAACAAAAGCTTAATGAATATGTGTGTGATAGCTGGAAAATATGGAGTGTGTGAAGAGCTTCTTTTATAGCTTCTTATGTTGGTCTTAGAGTAGAACCTCCTTAACATTTGAGTCGGGCTTTATTGGAGTGAAATGGGTCAGCCTTGTAAATCCTATCAGAATGACATATCTTCAGTAAAACGTCAATATATTGAGCTTCAGATGTCCAATAGGCTTTATTCAAATGGAAGAGTATTTTAACTCCCGCACCTACAATTTTATATGTCAATCGTTTCTTGTTTTTTCGGTTAACTAGATTAAAGTTGTTGATGGTGGGGTTACTACCCCTTATCAATAGTTTGGCGATAATTGAGGTTCGGTCCCTTCTGACCTTTCTCTTGATACTAGGTTCAACTTCTAATTATTTGTAATTAGAAGGGTTCGTTTTTAGGTAAGTACTTGATAAGAAAGTAAAGAAGAAACCTCGGAAAGAGAATGGATTATTATTATTAAAGATGTTTACAATGCTTGTTAACTCGGAATGCCGAGATTAACTTTATCAAAGAGAAGTAAAACCTAGGTTATCTAGTTCTTCTCCTCCCGATTCTGAATGAATGTTCTCAGTGAGGGGGGGGGTATGTATTTATGTATCCTTAATAGTCGGTCTAGTAACCCCTTGGGCTAACCTCGGAAAAATAGAATATTTCCATTTTTTCCAAGACTAGGGAATCTGTGATAAGATTTTATCTTATACTGTCCGAGTTTAGACTTCGGCTTAGGACGATGTTCGTTTATACCCCCCTCGGACACTAAATTTGATTAACCTTCTCCGAAGTATCCCTCGGTCATCTGGGCCGAGGGTCGGAGTTCCTGTTGTCGGGACTTATAACCTAATAGATTATTAGGGAAGAGCTAGGCAGGGACCAAACTTCAATTATTGCCAAACCATTGATTAGGGGTAGAACCCCACCATCAACAGTAAGTCCCCCCCCCCAGTTCGTTCGAGGATGCCTTCGGGCAGCGTTGGCGAAGTTCCTCCTTAAATGGTTTGTCGATAAATGAAGTTCGGGATCAACTGATCTTCGTCTTCAATTACTTCTAAAATTACCGTGCTTTAATTTTGGCGGGAAAATATTGGAAAATGAAACGCCTATCTTCTCAGTTTTCTCAAAACCTTTCATCTCCCAAACGACGTGTCGCCTCAAAAATCGATGAAAATAAATGAAGAAGAACAGACTCCTTCTCTTTCCTCACGAATCAACTAACCGGATCCTTTCACATTTATCAATAAAAATCCACTTTTAAGTTCATCCTATATAACCAGTGATTATTGATTAAATTTCTTCCATAATCGACTCTTCGCTTTCCGAGGTAACCTTCAATCTTCCTTCTATTAATTTCTTTTCAACTTATTGTCTGGGAGAAACGAACTCGAAGTTTCGATTTCTGGGAATTCTTGCCCTTGGCCAAGTATCCCGGATGTCGGACCTTCTCTTTTCCCTAGATCCGAGATCGGATCGATTAAAAGGAAAGCCCTAAACCCTGAAGGAATCGATATTCTGGTTCCGGCGTCCGATCAGAGACCTTGGACTCCACCGCCGGGCTACGTTTATCTTTATGAAAGTTTATTCGCTGAGACAAATCTTTGGTTTCCAATTTCTCAATTAATGGTAAGCTACTGCGTCCGCCGAGGAATGGCGATGTCTCAACTAACACTGAATTCCGTAAAAATCATCACCGACCTTCTAGTTCTTGTGGCTCGGTGTAATATTCGGTTAAATTCCTAGAAACTAGAAGAACTGACGAACATTTCTGGTGCTAAGAAGCCAGAAGGAGCCTTCAAACTAAATATCAAACCTAAGAAGAAAATCCTCACTATATTCTGTACAAGTGCCAAGCTATGGTTTCGAAGTTACTTCTACGTTCGAATCAACGAAGCTTCAATTTACAAATCTGATGTCAAAATCAATCAGAATTGGAGAACTATAATTGGTAGAAACTAGGTCCCTTCTCTCCTCCTTGTTCCAATACTAATTCTTCTTTATTTTCCTTTCAGTTAAACCAAGCTGCTTCCGAACCCTTCCACCGAACTTCGCCGAAGAGTTCGAAAAGCTTAAAGCGGAAGGAGAACTTCAGTGGAGTGACATACTTCCTGCTTCATTCTTCAAAACTCGCTCCTGGGCTGGTATGTTCTCTCCAAACTTCGTAAATATTCCAAACCCCCTCTTGCCTTAAGATTGAATTTTGTAGGACGAGAAGACTGGGAGGGAATCGAATCTTCTCTTAAAATGAAGAGATCAAACCCCGAAGGAGCTTCCGGCAATGATCAGAGTCTTCCGAGAAAGAAATAGGACTCCGAGGTTACCAGTAGAAAGAACGCGGAAACTTCGAAGAAGCAGAATGCCAAAAACAGGAAGCTTATATTGCCTGTAAAAGATCACTATGCTTTCAAATTCGAATTTGATGGTACAGAACTTCTTTTCCAAAATAAGGAGAAAAGTTCCGAGCTTCTACGAAAGGCAAGTGGTTACGATAATCGTCTGCCTGAAGTTTGCTGCGAATCAGATGCTTTGGAAGCCCTTTCTTGCTCACTTTTCAAGGTAAAAATCAAAAACAGACTCCTCTCTCATCTAGAACTTCTGCTAATATTTTTATCAATCAGTCGGTGGGTTTTGTTGGCCAAGCATTCTTTCGGTATGAGAAGAGGCTCGCACAATCTGAATCGAAGATCGACTCTCTTCAAGCCGAGAATGCAGTTTTGGAGAAGAGGTCCCTCGATGCTGAGAAAGCTTTTTCCGAAGCGCTTAATGAAGTTGCGAATAAGGATAAACACTTGGGTAATATGAAGGCACACTTTGATGAAGGAGAGTTGAGGATTTCTGATGTTATTGCAGAAAAATCCCGGCTGATCACTGAACTTGCGGAAGTGAAACGTCAGGTGATTGATATCTCGGAGAAGCGAGATATCAATAAGGCTATTCTGGACTCCAAGTTTTCTGAGAACTACCAAGAGGGGCAACGCGCGGCCTTCAATGTCTGTCGAGCGAAGTTAATTCAACTTTACAAGTCCCTCGATGAATACTCCGAAGCTTATTCTGAGGCTTTTAACAAAGCTAACGAGTATGGACAAGCCGCAGCTGTTGCTATGAATCTTCGTCTTCTTCTTGACAAGGGACTCCCAATTCCGGAAGAAGATGTGGTTATGGCCGAGAAGGAACGCGACCGTCTTGCCGAAGTTGAGAATTCTCTTATAATTTCGGAGTTTCGAAATGAGGATTTTAATATTTAGATTAGTAATCCTTATATTAAAACCTCGACTCAATTCTCTTATGTAAATGTATTTCTTCGGATGTTAATAAATATTCTTTTCTCTTATAACTGGACTGTTCCTTCTTTCTCCATCCCAAATATGACATCTCGGATGTTAAATGAAAGTTTTGTTTCTCGTATAACTGGACTGTCCCTTCAATCTCCATCCCTAATATGACATCTCGGATGTTAAATGAAAGTTTTATTTCTCATATTATTTGGATTTGTTTACTCGAAGTTTCTCAATTTGATATTTCGAAACCCGGAAATAGGAAAAGGAAATAAGGCGCGCTTTCCTTATTCCTTTGCTTTAAAGTTTCACAATAAGTCCTACTTTATCAGACTTACTGTCGAACTTCTGCATTCGGTAAAAAATGTGTAAGAGGTTTGTTTTTGATTTCGTACCATTTAATCTCTCGACCTTACTTTATCGGGCTCCGAGATTCTTTCAGGTAATTTTTATTTTGGTCGAGAACGTGATCAAGGTTTCGACTTTTTGTGAACCTTGGCATAGTTGAGTTGTGAACTGCAAAACTAAACCGAAGTTCATGGTGTTGTAGCTGAACCTTGTGGAAAGCTGCCTACGTACCCTCGGAGGGGATCAAGCCACTCGTAGTTCCATTTTTTTTTTTTTTTTTTTTTTTTTCTTCGAGGAAAAGACTAATCTCTTCCCTTCCGACCTTTCTTGGTTTTTCTCTCTAGGTATTGTTCTCTTTCAAAAAGTTCCGCCAGTATTTCAGCAGATGTCGGCTTCTTTTTGTTGACCGCGGTAAGCATTAAAGGTTGATTCTTCGTAATTTATTTTCTGTTACAAAGCATCTCCGAGCCATCTTTTGGTCGTCTCGAACCGTAAAATATCCTTTTGGAGTTGGAAACTTCAGGCACTGGTGATAGGTAGATGGGACAGCTTCTATAGAGTATAACCATGGTGTTTCGACGATCGCGTTATAGATGGTGGCTTTTTCTACTACTTCAAACTTCATGATTTTAGTTACTCCTCCGGCCGATACTAGAAGTTTAATAGTTCCGATGGTTGACACCGTGTCTCCTCCGAAGGCGGTTAGGTGTTTAACCAGAGCTTTTATCTTCTGATCTTTTACCTCCTTTTTCTGTAATGTGTCTAGAGATATGACGTCTACCGAGCTTCCAGTGTCGACGAGAATCCTTTGAACGTCGCAATCGCCTATCTGGAGTTCGATTACAAGTGGGTCGTTGTGGGGAGCGTTGATAACCTTCAGATCTTCGGTGGTGAATGTCAAATCTTTTTTCAAAGTGGAACTTCGTGGGACGTGGTCCACGGACAACCTAAAGATGCTTCGCTGAATTGATCGAACAGAATCCTCACAGTTTGCGAGCCCTTCCATTATCATGTTAATTATTTTCCTTTTGTTTGGGGGGGGGTGAAGGTAGGGCTTCTCCTTCTTATGTATCTTAGAGGGGAAGTTGATATTCCTCATCTTCTCGTGTCTTACGTTTCTCTTTTTCTCGATCTTGTTCAAATCGGATGGCCATCAGGTGGTTCTTTAGATTTCGACAGTCTTCGGTTTTGTGGCCCGGTCTTTTGTGGTACTCGCACCAAGGAGCGGTTGGATCTTCAGGATCTCGGACGTAGGTATATTTCGGCTTATCGTTCCGAGGTATGTCTTTTTGTGAGTCCGTTACGGAAAAGGTTGTTTCCGATCTTGATTTTTCTTTTCGAGGGTTTTCCCTTTCTACTCGCCGCCCTTCTCCCTTTTCCTCTGGTTTCATCTCCTTGTTAACCTTTGTGGATCCGTGTACTTTGGCAAGTTCGGCACGATTTTCTTCTATCCTTATGTGAGTAGTTGCTCGATGGAAAGCGCCGTTCATAGACTGAGGACGATGAGCAGATAGTTCGTCCCAAAACCTTGATTGATACCAGGTCGCCGCGCTAAGCGCTCCGATTGCTAAATCGTCGTCAATCCTTAGCCGCGAATAAATCGCCTTAAATCTTTTAATGAAATCTCGGAGCGGCTCTTTCGGTCCTTGTTTTACTGCGTATAGATCCGATGCGGTGGTCTGTTGCTCTAAGTGGAGCATGTACTGTTTGAAGAAGGCTTCTCGGAGTTCTGCAAAACAACTGATCGAATCGGAGGGTAGGCTGGTGAACCAAGCTTGGGCATCACCTCTCAAGCTCTCTAAGAAAAGTTGACATCTTCCCTCGTCCTCTTCGTTTCTTTGAAACTCAGCTCGGCCAAATTTTACTAGAAAGGCTCTCATGTAGACTGCGGGATCTGTGGTTCCGTCATAGGTTGGGAGTCTGAGTTTGTCGTTGAGTGGGACTCGTGCCCGCGTGATATTCTGAGTGAATGGGCTCCTCTCTGTTTCCGTCAGTAATTGATCAACTTCGGGGGCGATGCTAGTTGCCTTATGGACTAGCGATCGCATCTCTTCCAATTCTCTTTTTAAGATTGCGATTGATTGGTCGGTGCTCGGGTTTTGAGTCGTGTTATCTCCACTTCTCTGACTTCGGCGGATAATGGACATTCTGGGATCTCTTGAACTGGTTTGATCGTCTTCAAATGTTACTCGTTGGGGAGAAGTTCGTGAAGTTTTGATCGAAGTCGCTCTAAGAGTTTGGTTATGGTTTTGGGCTCTTATAACTTGGAGGTCTTTTGATATGATCGCCAGCTGATCGATCAGACTTCGGTTTATTTGTTGTTGGTGGTTGATTTGCTATGTCATCCAACTTTCGCGCTGCTGTTGTGCTCTTACTACTACTCCATCGGGGGTTCTTATCTCATCTACGTTGGGAGTTGGATTTATTATCCGATTTCCTCCGTTATTCAATGATAACATTCCTGCGGGTTGCTCAGTCGCTTGGGATTTAGGACGAAGGGTTTTGTCTAATTCTCTCAGGGAATTCTGGGTTTCGCATGTCGAGGTTCGAACTATCGGATTAGTAGGTGTCACGAATCCTTGTTCTCTGAGTTGATTGGGTGTGGTATGAGGATAACTTAGTTCACGGGCTATTGGATTGCGGCTCTGGTCGATATTCTGGACCGCTTCTTCTTCGTCGCTTACTTCTGCTTCTTCTTCGTCGCTTACTTCTGCTTCTTCACCGTCTCGACGCTCATTAGTAGGTGGCTCTTCTGTGCTCATCCTTCTGTCCGAGATCTTTTTCTTACCAAAAGTTAGTCACCCCCCTTCTTGGTGCGCCAAATGTTGATATTGGGTTCAACTTCTAATTATTTGTAGTTAGAGGGGTTCATTTTTAGGTAAGTACTTGATAAGAAAGTAAAGAAGAAACCTCGGAAAGCGAATGTATTATTATTAAAGATGTTTACAATGCTTGTTAACTCGGAATGCCGAGATTAACTTTATCAAAGAGAAGTAAAACCTAGGTTATCTAGTTCTTCTCCTCCCGATTCTGAATGAATGTTCTCAGTGAGGGGGGGGTATGTATTTATGTATCCTTAATAGTCGGTCTAGTAACCCCTTGGGCTAACCTCGGAAAAATGGAATATTTCCATTTTTTCCAAGACTAGGGAATCTGTGATAAGATTTTATCTTATACTGTCCGAGTTTAGACTTCGGCTTAGGACGATGTTCGTTTATACCCCCCTCGGACACTAAATTTGATTAACCTTCTCCGAAGTATCCCTCGGTCATCTGGGCCGAGGGTCGGAGTTCCTGTTGTCGGGACTTATAACCTAATAGATTATTAGGGAAGAGCTAGGCAGGGACCAAACTTCAATTATTGCCAAACCATTGATTAGGGGTAGAACCCCACCATCAACACTTTCCCTGATAATTTATCAGGTCATAAGTCCCTTCAACAGGATTAGAACCCTCGGCCCAGATGACCGAGGGATACCTCGGTGGAGAATGATCGGATTTTAGTGTCCGAACTGGGGGTGTAAACAACTTCGTCCAAAGCCGAAGTCTAAACTCGGACAGAATAAGATCAAATCTTATCACAGATTCCCTGATCTTAGAAAAATGAAATATTTCCATTTTTTCGAAGTTAGCACATGGGCTTAGATAACCAACTACTAGGATATATAAATACACACCCCCATTCACTAATTTAATCCATTTAGAATCTGAGAGAATAATTACTGCATAATCTAGGTTTAATACTTCTCTTTGATAAAGTTAACTCGGCATTCCGAGTTAACACCCTTGTAACCGATAAAATTAATAAATTTCTCTTTTCTGAGGTTTCTCTTTTTCTCTTTTACTTAATTCATTCCCAAAAAACGAACCTCTTTAATTAAAAATAATTAGAAGTTGAACCCAGTATCAACATTTGGCGCGCCAAGTAGGGGGGGATTTCTTTTAGGGAAAAGAAGACAGAGATCTCAGAAATCGAGAGGATGAACACACAGGAACCATCCACGAAGGAGCGTTGAGACGGTGAGGTCGCCAAAGTAATCGATGAAGAGGAAGTAATGGTTCAGAACAACACTCATTAGGCTAGAGAATTGGCGAGAGTACTGTTTGAGAATCGCGACTCCATAATTCGCGAATTAAGCTATTCTCAAACTACGTCTAGTCAACCTGGTGAACAGGGATTCGTAACCACTATTAATCAAACACTCAGAACTTCGATGGCGGAAACTCAGAATTCCCAGGAACAACCAAGCATGTCAATGATACTTTGGCCCGACTCTTGATCCGGAGAGCAACCTTCGACGACGCCATCTTCGAATAATAGAGAGGAACACCTGATAGCTAATCAAATTCTCAGTGTAGTAGAAGTAACAACCCCCAAAACAGGTAGCGAAAGAGCAATAGTAAAAATGCAGCAACAACGTTAAGATTGGATGGTGGAATAAATTAGCCACCAACAACGAGTTAACCGGAGTTTGATTGATCAACTCACTATCCTATCAGAAGAACTCCAAGCTTTGAGAGCTCAGAATCACTATCAATCTCTTAGACCGACCCCAGTCAGGCCTTCACGAGCCACCCCTCAACGGGTAACGTTCGAAGATGATCAGAGTGGATCAAGAGAACCCAGGACACCAACCATACGCCGAAGTTTGAGAAGTGAAGATGATGGAGTTCAGACCCCGAGTACCGATCAATCCATCGCGATTCTAAAAAGGGAGCTAGAGGAAATGCGATCTTTGGTTCATAAAGCAACGAGCATCGCTCCGGAAGTTGATCAACTACTAGTAGAAACAGAGAGAAGTCCGTTCACCCACAACATCACGTAAGCGCGGGTACCACTCAATGACAAACTGAGACTCCCAGCCTACGATGGAACCGGAGATCCAGCGGTCTGCATGAGATAAGTTTTTGTTAAAGTTGGACGAGCCGAGTTCCAAAGAGGAGAGGAGGATGAAGGAAGATATCAACTCTTCCTCGAGAGCTTAAGAGGGGAAGCCCAAGCTTGGTTTACTAGTCTACCCCCGATTCAATCAGTTGTTTCGCCGAGCTTCGAGAAGCTTTCTTCAAACAATACATGCTGCACCTATAACAACAAGCTACCGCATCAGACCTCTACGCAGTAAAATAAGGACCAAAGGAGCCACTCTGAGATTTTATTAAAAGATTCAAGGCGATTTACTCTCGACTAAGGATAGACGATGATCTAGCAATCAGATCACTTAGTGCGGCAACGTGGTATCAATCGAGGTTTTGGGACGAGTTGTCTGGTCATCATCCTTAATCCATGAACGACACGTTTCACCGATCAAATACTCATATAAGGATCAAAGAGAATCGTGCCGAACTTGCGAAAGTACATGGATCCGCTAAAATAAACAAGAATACAAAACCAGAGGAGAACGGAGAAGGACGACGAGTAGAAAGAGACCAACCTCGGAAAGATAAGTCGAAACCAGAGATATCATTTTCCATGACGAACCCACAAAAAGATACGTCTCAGAAGGATAAATCGAAGTATACTTACACCCGAGATCTTGATGATCCGACCCTCCCCTGGTATGAGTATCATAAGAGGTCGGGTCATAAAACCGAAAATTACCGAAACCTGAAGAATCATTTAATGGCCATCCGATTTGAGCAAGACCAAGAAAAGAAGAAGCGTAAAACACGGGAAAACGAGGATAACCAACTTTCGCGGGAAGACACGGAAGAAGGAAAAGCCCTGCCCTCACCACCTCCAACTCAGAGGGAAAGAATTAACATGATAATGGGGGGACTCGCAAACTGCGAAGACTCTGTTCGGTCAATTCAACAAAGCATCTTTAGATTATCTACGGATCAGATTCCACGAAGTACTACTTTGCAAAAAGAATTGACATTTACTACCAAAGATTTAAAAGGGATTGATGCTCCTCATAACGATCCACTTAACTTTAGATTGGTGATTGCGACGTCCAAAGGATCCTCGTCGACACTAGAAGCTCGGTAGATATCATATCTCTGGACACACTTCAGAAGATGGATGTCAAAGATCAAAAGATTAAAGCTCGGGCTAAATATTTAACTGCTTTCGGAGGAGATACAATTTCAACTGTCGGAACTATCAAACTCCCAGTATCGGTCGGAGGAGTAACGAAAATCGTAAAGTTCAACGTAGTAGAAAGAACCACCATTTACAATGCAATCGTCGGAACCCCGTTGTTATACTCTATGGAAGCCGTTCCGTCTACTTACCATCAGTGCCTAATATTTCCTACTCCGGAATGATATTTTACAGTCCGAGGTGATCAGAAGATGGCTCGGAGATGCTTCGTAATAGAAAATAAACTCTGACGAGAAACCCGGAATCAAGAGAAAACCTCGGATCAATCCCTCATATTAGCTTTTGTCAACAAGAAGAAACCGACGTTTGCTGAAATCTTGGCAGAACTTTTCGAAAGAGAGGAATACTAAGGAAAAACTACCAAGAAGGGTCGGAAGGGAAGAGCTTAGTTTTTCCCGAAGGCAAAAAAAAAAAAAAAAAAAAAAACGTTGATATCTCAGATTTTCCGCGATAGTCAACAAATATCAAAACGTCGGAACTATGTGTGGCTTGATCCCCTCTGAGGGTACGTATGCAGCTTTTCAAAAAAGGTTTAGCTACAACATCATTATGAATCTCAATTTCAAGAAGTATATATAACTCTACTATACCGAGATTCAGACAAATCAAACGTCGGAACCTTGATCACGTTCTCGACCAAAATTAAGACAATTGTCTTAATAGAAAAACTTGCCTAAAAGAATCTCGGAGCCCGATAAAGTAAGGCCGAGAGATTAAAGGGTAAGAAATTACAAAAAAAAAATTTATACATTCTTTACCGAATGCAAAACTTCCACAGTTAGTCTGATAAAATAGGATTTATTGTAAAATTTTAAGCAAACAAATAGGGAAAGAACGCCTTATTTAGTTTTGCTATTTCCGGATTTCAAAATATTAAATTTAGAGGTTTCGAGTACACAATCCAATTATAGAAGAAACACGAATTCTATTAACATTCAAGACATACAAATACAAGAAAGACTAGAATCAAGATGGAGGTCTTAATATAAAGATTACTAATCTAAATATTAAAATCTTCGTCTTGAAACTCCGGAATCGAAATAGCATTTCCAAGCTCGGCCAGTCGGTCACGTTCTTTCTCGGCTTCAACAACATCCTCCTTCGAGATAGGGAGTCCCTTGTCAAGAAGAAAACGAAGATTTATAACAACAGCCGCAACTTGTCCATATTCGTTAGCTTTGTTGAAAGCTTCAGAATATTTGCCAAGAGATATGCGGATATTATCCAACTTCTTCTGGCAGGCGTCGAAAACTGCGCGTTGTCCATCCAGTTGTCCCTTTTGGTAGCACTCGGTACACATGGAGTCCAAAATAGTTTTTTTGACGTCCCGGTCTTCCGAGATATCAAGTATTCGACGCTTAGCCTCCGTCAGTTCGGTGATTAGCCGAGATTTTTCCTCGAAAAGATTGGAAATTTTCGACTCTTCCTCCACAAAGTTCGCCTTAAGATTAATCAAGCGCTTATTTTGATTTTCAACTTCGCCTCGAGCCTCAGATAGAGCATCCTCAGCATCGAGGGATCTCCTCTCTAAACCTTCATTCTCGGATAGAAGGGAACCAATCCTCAAATCAGAATTGGCGAGCCTCTTCTCATAACGAAGAAATGATTGACCGATGAAGCCCACCTACTGAAGTATTAAAAAATAAAGAAATTAAATATAGAAGATGTCTAAGAGAGGAAAATGCTTGAGTATGTTGCTTACCCTAAAGAGTGAACATGATAGGGCTTCTAGAGTATCTGATTCGCAACAAATTTTGGATAGACGACTGTCGTAACCACTCGCCTTTCGCATAAGCTCGGTGCATTTCTTCTTATCTTTAAAAAGCATGTCTGCACCATCATATTCAAATTGGAACGCGTGTTGTTCCTTTACCGACAAGATAAGCTTCCTGTTCTCGGCGCTCTTCTTCTTAGCAGCTTCAGCATTCTGCTTTCTGGCGGCCTCGGAGTTTTGTCTCTTTCTCGGAAGAATATCTTGATTGCTGCCAGAAGCTCCTTCAGAATTTGATCTTTTCAATTTAGGAGAATAATTTGAGAAGTTTATAGAAAGCATACCGGCCCAGGAACGGGATCTGTAGAAATGAACAGGGAGAATGTCGCCCCACCGAAGTTCTCCTTCCTTTTTGAGTTTTTCAACTTCTTCAGAGAAGTTTAGCGGGAGAACTCGAAAGCAGCTTGGTTTAACTGAAAAATAGCAAAACAGGGTTTGAATTCGAATTGAGAAAGAAAGAAAAGACCTAGATTCTACCAATTATAGTCTTCCAATTTCGGAAGATTGTGGCGTCAGGTTTATAAACTGAAGCTTGATTGATTCGAACGTAAAAGTAGCTTCGGAACCACGATTTCGTGCCTAAACGAAGTCCAGTAAGTATCTTCCTTTTTGGTTTGACATTAATTTTGAAGGTTCCAGGGAAAGAAACATAGATAATCTCACCAATCAAAACATTCGTATCAAGGTTAATGTTCAGAATCTCCAAAAAAATGATAGAAATAATTTTCCAAAAAGTATTTTGGGAAATCATCTGATGGTTTTATTGTCGAAGTTTTAAGAAGATGTATCTTGTAGAGCAAAGGACTTGGCATAAATACTCCTTCCCATTTCTTAGGATTGAAATCAACGATGATTATTGATTTCCTTCTTTAAACACGGCTATATGCTTCAAAATCAAATCCTCGTCAACCGACTATTGGATTTTACTACCCTATAATAATATACACAAATAAGATAGTCATATATACCCAAATGAATCCATTGAGTGTTCAATATTATAAATGAAGAAAAAGATATTTACTTCTTTGTCGACTACAATCATCTCTAATGAGCTACCATTTTCTTCATTATCAGCCATCCATATTATTAAAATATGAACCTCAGTCTTCGTTCCTCTTCCATTGAGTTTGATATTTTTCGAAAGAATAAAAAAATGTGATTGTTTTGTTTCTAAAATTCTATCCATTTTTTATTAGGCTAAAAAGCAATTAAGTTGGATCCTTCAATACTACTGCCTTCACACTCAATATAAAATACAAAGTGCAAGTCTTAAGATGAGATTAGCAGGAGAACACATTTCCATTGGTCAATTAATTTTTTTTATCAATAAATCAAGGTTTTTTTTCGGGTTAATTTTATCATTAATATTTTACTTATTAATTAAATAGTTATATTTTTCTTTTCTTTTAAGAATAATTTATTTACGCACCATTAATTAAATATTGATATCGCTACATGTAAAAGGCTACTTTATTATCAATCCTACTTCATGTCGGATTCTGAGTATAATATATTGTTTTTTAAACCGAGACAACCATTAGAAATGATATACACTTCAAAATACTCGAACGAAACAATTGAGTTGGATGCTTTAATACTACTACCCATCACATGATCGTTATAATAGGGAGTGTAAAGATTAAGTTTACAATATCACGATAACACATTTTCATTTGTCAATTCTTCGATGGATAAATTTTATCTTAATTTATATTGCGTAACTCTAATTTTACAATATTAGAGTGAAGAAATAGTCATCATTGCGTATCTTGGTTTACTTAAATTTCGTTTATGAAGTGAATCTTTATAATATACATTTTAAACTAAATACCACAAAATAAACGTAATAGACAATTAGCATCGGGGTTTCATATAAAATGATCATTATTATATGACATCTTTTTGTGTTTTTTATGAATTCGTTAATTAAATTTACTTAACGTTACAAAATTAAACGCAATTTTCACTAAATTTTTATAAGATTATATATTCATAGTTTACCTTATTCAATGGATGAACCTGATTTTAAAATATTAGCGACAAAAAGTACTCATCATTACATATCTTGGTTTACGTAACTTAGGGTTTTGAAGGGAATTTTTATATAAATAAGAACCACGTAAGATAAAAATACATATTATAAAAAGAATGAAAAAAAATAATATTATGAAACTCCTTGATTTCTTCCTTTCAAATTTTAAAATACGAAAAGAAACCTAATTTTTTTGCTAGGATCGAGGCCCAATATAAAAGAATAATATGTATAAACATCATATAATCTTTGTACTGTTAATGCTATATTACAAACTTAAGAGCAATTTTTAAAAAATTTATTTTAAAATTTTACTTTCATTCTGAAACTTAAACGCAATTTTGATTTTAAGTTTTATATTTAAATATTGCCTTCATCGATGGATAAATCCTATCGTAAGGTTTAAAATTATCATATTCCTCAATTACTTTTGTTTATGTTATTTTAAGGCCAAGACTAACTTGATATAAAAATAAGTATTCATGTAATCTAAAAAATGATGAAGATTGTTACAACAAATATTACGTGAACAAATTAATTCAGTAGAAAATATTGATTGAACTTGAACATCGACACCGTTAAAGATAATTGTTGTTTCTGAGCGAAATTTCTTTTCCCATTTTTCTAAGACGTCTACTATTACTAGTCATTTCGACGTCGCGGTCCAAGTTCATATATATAAATAAAGACTGCTCAGGATGACTTCTAAGTTCTAAATGAGTTAAATAAAATAATTATTCGATAAAGACTAATTATAAAGTGAAATTGATATTAGATTCAGATTTTATAAAAAATTTGGTGGCAACCTCTCTCATTCATGAAATGGAAATATCTCATTCAACACACAAAAATAACTAAGCATAAGAAAAATAAATAGCATGGATACCAATTTCCATTGACTCTACAAATGATGTATGTCAATCCTCAGTTGTCTGATTGACGATATTTCATAAAGCGCGTGATTTGTGGTCATTTTTATACATGTAAAACTTATAAAAAGATATAGATACCACGATACTTACATATAATCATAACATCTAGATTTTGATGTATCATATAAATTTTTTTTTCGGTAAATCTCGTTGGTATCAATATTATTTTTCCCTGCTCAGTTTTGATTGCCCAACCTTTCCCAAATAATTTCAAAATAATATTATACTTATCGGAAGGAATTTTCTTCTAATTAAACAACTGATAGCAAAAACGATATGATTCTATCATAGGATAACAATCCAACAAAAACTATTGTAACACTCTTCCAGATCTAGTAGTAGAAGGATGGTCTCCACACCTCTACTTTACCTCAATCTTTGCTCCTTTTTCATTGAGATCTTTCTTTTTAAATTAAAGAAAAACAGATATTCTTTTCTTGGTAAAATTTTTTGCATGAAGATTTTGTTTTGCTAACAAATATTTGAGTTCAATGCTTCATTATCTCTGCCATCAAATGATATATATAATACAAAGTGTAAGACTTAAACTGAGATTAGCACGGGAACATATTACCATTTGTCAATTTTTCGGTGGACAGATCTTATCCCAATTTTTATTGGTTAATTTAAGATTTACAATATTGGAGTAAAGAATTAGTTATCATTGCGTCTCTTTTTTTACGTATATCGGTGTTGATGGTGGGGTTACCACCTCTTGTCAATAGTTTGGCAATAATTGAGGTTCGGTCCCTACCGATCTTTCCCTGATGATTTATCAGGTTATAAGTCCCTTCAATATGATTGGAACCCTCGGCCCAGATGACCGAGGGACACCTCGATAACGAATGATCGGATTTAGTGTCCGAAGCGGGGGTGTAAAAAACTTTGTCCCAAGCCGAAGTGTAAACTCGGACATAATAAGATCAAATCTTATCACATATTCTCTGATCTTAGAAAAATAGAATATTTCCATTTTTCTGAGGTTAGCCCATGGGCTTATGATGTATCATGGATTTTACCGGTTTTCTACCATGATATAGTAGGTTTTATGGAGTCTTTGTAGCATGTTTTGAGTATTTATGCAGGATTTACTAGCAAAAGACACCTTGGAGCAAAAAGAGCTAGAAAGAAGGTTTTATGTAAGTTTCCACGTGAATTGAAAAGACATAGAAGATTTGGAGCCAAAATGAAGAAATATTGTTGCGAGCCCCGAGTCGACCAACTGGAAGAGATGCAGTCGACCGACTGTGACGCCGACTTAATTTAGAATATTTTCGTATCGGGCCTTTCGCGGAACCCTAAACCCTAAGACACATTAACGACCTATATAAGCACCTCTTAAGTTTTAGAAGAAGCACGCACCCCACAAGAACTCAGAGCAATACAAGTTTATCTTTGCTTTTTGTTTCCATTGCTTTTAACTTTCTAGAGATTGTTCTTATCATTGTTACATACTCTGAAGGAGATTTAGAGAGTGTTCTTCCTCATTTGAGCTTGTGAGCCTCTGATCTTCTATTGTCTATCTCGTTTGTATTCATTTCATTAATAAAAAGATGATTTGTTTTACTAAACTTATGTCTGAGTAGTTACTTTATTAGATCTAGGGTTTCCTTACGGTTTGCTATGAATTGTTAAAATAGTTTTAAACAATCTTTCAATCACGAAATTTTTTGCTACAGTTGCTCTTCACTGAGTAGACGGACTCGCGAACCGTTTTATTCAATCATAAATCGAGATCCGGTAGTCGAGAGACACCGAGGATCGGTAGACAGTTCTGTAGTGAACAAGGTGCGTTCTAATTCAAATGAATGTTTGTTTAGACACCTTGTGAACATATTTAACTTGCACTCACATGCTTGTTTATTTCCAGCGACAATCCAAAGAGATTTGAGATTTAGGGATCTAAACAAAGGCGTTGTTCTAACACATCATTAGAACATCGTAGCTATTATTGTGTCTAGAGTTCTAGAGTTTTGAGATTTGAAACAGATTGTGTTCTTCATTCATAAATTCATAGTTTCCAACTGGAATTCCCTAAGATCTAATATTTCCCCGAATTTGAAGTCACCAAACGTTTTAAAATTTTTCTCGGTTTACAAAAAGATTTACTTAAGATATCTCACTCACAAATCAACCATAAGCTCTCTATGGGATCGATAACCTAAATACTACAACTGTACACTGTGCACTTGCAGTTAATTTTGGGTGAATAACTTCACGCATCATGTTTTTATGGCGTCGTTGCCGGGGAGCTTCGGTGTTGATTTAGAGTTTTTTTTTAAATAGAAGTTTTTAGATAAGAAAGTAGATTTCGTGTTGGTTGAATTTGTTTTTTTTTCCTAGTGTTGCAGAGCATAACAACAAAAAGCAAAGCTAGAATAAAGAGAAGGGAAGAAGCAACAACCGCACACGACGAACGAGTCGCCCGACCATCATCAGAAGACGATCGACTCGGGCCACAAGCCGACCGACCAATCACACCGTCGACCGACTCTCAACCAGAGCACATACAACTAAGCAGGTCCGCGAGGAAAAAGGCTAATCGAAGAAGAAGGATGGCCGACATCAAGTGGAATGAGAAGGGAGAGCGGATTGATGATGAAGGAAATCGACTAGATGGCCAAGGAAACAAAATCCTAGATGATGGAGAGGACATTCAAAACCTCGAAGATGACCTCAAGGCCGCCGAATATTTCTCTAACAAATCACCAATTGTACTGCCTAATCCTGGTAAAAAGACTTATGAGTTGAAGAAAAGTACAATATCTTTTGTACGTGACAGGCAGTTCAATGGATTAAAGAGCGAAAACCCAATGGACCACATCGAGGCGCTTGAAGACCTCGTGGGGAACATGAATGCTGAAGGAGTCTCGAAGGAATGGTTGTGCTGCAAGTTATTTCCACATTCACTTGCACATAAGGCGCTAAGCTTGTTCAAACAACTTAAACCTGGATCATTGAAGGACTGGAGTGAGACGAGAAAGGAGTTCATCAACAAGTTTTTCGATGAAGCCAAGTCAGATGAGATAAGGAAGAAAATCTCCACCTTTGCACAAGAGATGGGAGAAACATTTAATGATACTTGGGAAAGATACAGTCAATATCTCAAGGAGTGTCCTCACCATGGTTTCACAAGATCACAAATTGTAAGCACTTTCTTCAGGGGATTGCAATGGGAGCACAAATGCGCACTTGATTCAGCAAGTGGTGGTAATTTTCGTGGCCAAAAGCACATTGATGCCCTCAAGGTTATTGAGAAATTTGCAAAGAGTAGCAGTGCAAATCAGACAACAAATGGGAAAGGCGAACCAAACACTTTCCAAGCTCAACAAATAGCAGAACTAAAGGGAATGATGGAGCAGATGTTGATGAAGGATAGAAGAGGAGTTCATTCTCTACAGGAAGACCCAATGGAGGAGCCACACGTAGAAGAAGTTAACTTTGTCAGGGGAAATGGTTTCCGACCAAGAAACAATTATGGGTATGGAAGTCAAGGTACAAAACCATTTAATAGTCAATACAATTAATTATTATGGTCAGCAGCAGCAATACCCACAACAGCAAGGAGGATACAGACAGTATGGTCAACCCCAACAACCCCAACAGCAGCAACAACAACGAGACCCCATGAATCCGGATCGAAAAGACAACATGCTTCAACAAATTTTGGAGGGGCAACAGAAGATGAATGAAGAAATGATGAGCAAGGTAGATTCTATGTATGGAGAGCTAAACAGCAAGATTGAAGCATTAACCACTCATGTGAGGCAGCTCGAAACCCAAGTGGCACAAACAACAGATTCAGTCAAGCGAACAGAATGAATTCTACCTGGAAAGACGCATGCTAATCCAAAGATTTTTTTTCAATCCATAAATTTAAGGAGTGGGAAGAAGTTGGATCCTATAGTAAGAAAAGGGTTGACCACAAGAGACCACATTGTGTTGGAAGAAATAGAAGAAGAAATCGCAGCGGAGGAGAAGTCGGCCGACCACAAGCGGCAGACGACCGAACCGACCCTAGAAGAAATTGATCTCGATCCGATCCATGAGTCGACCGACCATAAGCTCAGAAGATCGACGAACCTCAAATTGAAGAAAGGCAAGTCTATAGAGTAATTCCGCCTTACCCCAGAAGAAACAAGAAGTCTAAAAAAGAGATGGAAGACACAAGATGTAAGGAGTTGGTGGAACAATTGGTAATTCAACTTCCATTCTTAGATGCTTGTAGAATGTCACCTTGTTTCAAGCGATACGTGAAGAAGATAATAGCAAACCCAGCAAGTCTTGAAGAAGGAGTGAGGCTATTGACCAGTGAGTGCAAAGCCATACTGCAGAACAAGATGCCAAGAAAGCAAGAAGACCCAGGTGCATTTGTCCTTAACATTTGCATTGATGATGTTAAATTTGATCATAGTTTATGCGATCTTGGATCATTTGTGAATTTGATGCCACATTCAGTAGCAAAGAGGTTTGGATATACTGAATACAAACCTACTCAGCTGAGTCTTGTACTCGCTGACCGGTCAGTTCGTTATCCAGAAGGATTTTTACTCGACATCCCGGTGCTTGTAGAAGGATGTTTTATACCGGCTGATTTTGTAGTTTTGAAGTTCGATAAGGAGCCTTTTGACCCTATCATATTGGGACGCTCTTTCCTAGCTACTGCAGGTGCCATAATTGATGTGAAGAAGGGAAGAATATTCTTACAACTTGGAGAATTACAACTGAATTTCCAAATGGAGAAAGTCATGAGCCGACCACCTATAAAGAAACAAATTTTTGTTGTAGATGTCATTTCAGAAGTCACACAAGAAGTCTTTGACGGGTTAAGTATCACTGATCCACTAGAAAAAGTTTTAACAGTAGCAGTTGATAAGGAGGGATACATGGATGACCCGGCAAATGGGTTTACCAAGATGTTGGATTCAAGCGAGCAGATGAAGCAAATGGTGAAAAATTTGGAGTTACCAACAGAAACAGCAAAGAAACCCAAGATTGGAGTGAAGAAAATGCTCCAAAGCTCGAGCTCAAACCATTACCAAAAGGGTTGAGGTACGCTTTTCTTGGTCCTAATTCCACTTACCATGTTCTTATCAATGCAAATTTGAACAATGTTGAAGTAACAATTCTACTGAGCAAGCTGCGTAAGTATCACAAAGCTCTTGGATATTCTTTGGATGATATTGTAGGTATTTCTCCAGACCTTTGCATGCATAGGATTCATTTGGAAGAATGAGCGAGAGCATCAATCGAAACCCAAAGGAGACTTAACCCCAATCTGAAAGATGTGGTGAAAAAGGAGATTTTGAAGCTGCTTGATGCAGGTGTCATTTTCGCCATTTCGGATAGTACTTGGATCAGCCATGTTCACGTGGTGCCCAAGAAAGGAGGAGTCACGGTAGTCAAGATAGACGCAGAGGAGCTGATAGCCAAGAGGACTATTACCAGAAACCGGATGTGCATTGATTAATGGAAGTTAAATGCAGCCACAAGGAAGGACCATTTTCCATTGTCGTTCATTGATCAAATGTTGGAGAGATTGGCGAATCACAAGTTTTACTGTTTTCTAGATGGATATTCGGGTTTCTTCCAAATCCCGATCCATCCCGATGACCAAGAGAAGACAACTTTCACATGCTCATACGGAACATATGCCTACAGAAGAATGCCTTTTGGTTTATGCAATGCACCAGCAACCTTTCAGCGGTGTATGATGTCTATATTCTCGGACATGATTAAAGAAACGATGGAGGTATTCATGGACGACTTCTCAGTCTACGGCTCATCCTTCCATGATTGTCTAGACAATCTTTGCAAAGTTCTAGCGAGGTGTGAAGAAAAGCATTTGGTGTTGAATTGGGAGAAGTGTCATTTCATGGTGCAAGATGGGATTGTCCTTGGACATCGCATCTCGGAAGCAGGAATCGAGGTAGATAGAGCAAAAATCGAAGTGATGACAAGTTTGCAACCACCCACCGATGTACGCGGAATCCGCAGCTTCTTGGATCATGCAGGCTTCTCTAGACGTTTCATCAAGGATATCTCCAAGATAGCACGACCTCTCACAACACTTCTATGCAAGGAAACAAAGTTCGAGTTCACTCAAGACTGCATGAACGCATTCAAGATGCTTAAAGAAGAACTAATCTCCGCGTCCATTGTACAACCACTTGACTGGGAACTACCCTTTGAAGTAATGTGTGATGCAAGTGATTTTGCAGTAGGAGCAGTCCTGGGCCAGAGGAAGGACAAGAAATTGCATGTAATTTACTATACAAGCAGGACTCTTGATGAAGCACAACGAAATTACGCAACAACGGAAAAGGAATTACTCGACGTTGTGTTTGCATTTGAGAAATTCCGTTCATACTTAGTTGGATCGAAGGTGATAGTGCATACTGATCACGCTGCACTGAAGTACCTCATGCAAAAGAAGGACGCCAAGCCACGACTTTTGAGATGGATTCTAATCTTACAAGAATTCGATATATCGGTACGCGACAAAAAAGGAATAGAGAATGGAGTAGCTGACCATTTGTCCAGAATAAGAATAGAAGATGACGTCCCTATCAAAGATCACCTCCCTGAAGAGCATATCTATGCGATTGGAGTGACGATAACAACTGAGCAAGGAGAAAGAAGTCAGAGACTAGTCTCTGCGAGACTCGAGTCGATCGACCGTCATCCAGAGACGACCATCTTCGATAAGGACGACCGACCGCATGCTAAGGACACCCGACTGAACCATCCTGACAACACTATCTTGAAGAAACCACTGAAGAAAATGATACAAGTCATACAAGGAGAAGCCAAGAAGACGTCCAGACCACTCACTCCACCGTGGTTTAGTGAAATTGCAAATTTCCTAGCAGCAGATGTCAAATCTGAGGAGTTTACCGGATATAAGAAGAGGAAGTTCTTGCGAGAAGTGAGGAAATACTTTTGGGAGAAGTTTTACGTCTACAAGAATTGAGCTCACGGGATCATTCGACGCTGTATACCTGAACACGAGGTACCCCAAGTGCTTTACCATTGTCATGGTTCGGATTATGCTGGCCATTTTGCAAGTTTCAAAACAGTTTCAAAAGTTCTCCAAGCTGGATTTTGGTGGCCCACTTTGTTCCGCGATGCACATCACTTTGTTTCAACCTGTGATGTCTGCCAAAGAAAGGGAAACATCAGTAAAAGGAATGAAATGTCAATGAATTTCATAAGGAAGTGGAAATTTTCGATTGCTGGGGCATTGATTTCATGGGACCGTTCCCAAACTCACATGGAAACCAATACATACTGGTTACTGTAGATTATGTATCCAAGTGGGTTGAAGCAGTGGCAAGCCCTACCAATGATGCAAGAGTGGTGATTCGGCTTTTCAAGCACATAATTTTCCCACGTTTTGGAGTACCCCGGATCGTGATTAGTGATGGCGGAACACATTTTATCAACCGGATATTTGCAAAGCTATTAAAGAAGAATGGTGTAAGACACAAGGTGGCAACACCCTATCATCCGCAAACCAGTGGCCAAGTCGAAGTTTCCAACCGTGAGATCAAGAGCATACTGGAAAAAACGGTGGGACGTACGAGAAAAGATTGGTCACTAAAGCTTGATGATGCACATTGGGCCTATCGCACAGCTTTTAAGACACCACTAGGGACAACACCATTTCGGCTACTGTATGGCAAAGCGTGTCATCTCCGCTATTGACGACTATTGTAGGGCCGTCAAGACGATGAATTTCGACATCAAGAGTGCTAGTGAGAAATGGCTCATTCAACTAAACGAGCTTGATGAGATTAGACACAATGCTTATGAAAGCGCGAAGCTCTACAAGGAAAGAACAAAGATGCAGCATGACAAGAAGATCATTCCACGTGACATTCAAATCAATGATAAAGTCCTTTTATTCAACTCTCGACTTCGTCTTTTCCTGGGAAAGCTGAGATCTCGCTGGTCCGGACCTTTTGTAGTCAAGGAAGTGAAGCCCTATGGAGCTATTGTTTTACGTGGAAAGGATGGTGAAAGTTTCACTGTGAATGGACAGCGGGTAAAGCTCTACTATGAAGGTGGAAAATCAATGAATGAACCCATCATGCACCTTCAAGAAGCACCACTTCCACAACCATAACCGAGCACAACAGTCAAGCTATTGACTATAAACAAGTGCTGAGTGGGAGGCAACCCACTAGGTACGTTTTATTTTCATTTTTAGGTGTTTTTTATTTGATTTCAGGCGAGGAGATTCAGCAAAACTGGACTATACGCTACCCGAATCGACCGACCTCTCATTAGGGTCGGCCGACTTCAATTCCGTGGTACCGCGTTCGATCCTTTTACAATTTCATTTCGGATATCTTATGCATTTCTTCTCACTTTTGTTACACCGAGACGGTGTAATTTCAGTCTGGGGGAGTTTATCCACGCTAATGAAGTTCTTGTTGTTTATCTCATGGTTTTTCGTCTTATTTTTAGTTGTTTTTATCGAGTCAAACCGTTGAAGGAACAATGATTAACCTGAGACACTAATCACATTCTGTTTCACACTTGAGAACATTGATGCAGGAACATAGTTAGATTCTATGACTATTGGAAAACCTTGACACAATTCATTCAACCAGAAAATACCCATATCCTTGAGTCATGAAATCCATGTAAGTCTGAGCTATTGCACTTTCATAACTATATGGGTCAGTCCTCGTTCAATGTCATAATGAGAATGTCTGTATATCTATAGCATTCCACTCTCCTTTATTTAAATGAAAAGAATCCGTTTTTAACTAAAACCTAGTGATGAGGCAAAGGGAAATTCCTTAGGACGCCAATTATTCATCACTAGAAGCTCGGGATCTATGCGGTTAGGAAAATTTCCTGCGATACCACTATGCATTAGAACCTTTGAGAACTTGGTTGACAGTGAGGTTAGGAAAATTTCATGCGATACCACTATTCGCTTAAACCTTGAGAGTTTCAAAAGATAAAGAAATAAATAAGTTTGGGGGAGAGTCAAGTAATTTTATGACTTCTTATTATGATATTGAAAAGGGAAGGAACTTGTTCCTTGGGCAGTACTTCTATGGTTCTGAAATAGCTATGATGCTTTGGATTGATTGACTTGTAAATCGTGGGGAATGCATGGAAGATTGTTGAGTTGATAGGGAATGTACATGTTGGTCTTGACTTGATTGGTTCTAGTATTAATAAACTTTTCGCTTATATGATTTCCCAATGAGTTCCCAAAGTCGTTATAACTTTACCTAGCAGCCTTGATTATTTGCTTAAGGACAAGCAAAGATTTAAGTCTGGGGGAGTTTGATGTATCATGGATTTTACCGGTTTTCTACCCATGATATAGTAGGTTTTATGGAGTCTTTGTAGCATGTTTTGAGTATTTATGCAGGATTTACTAGCAAAAGACACTTTGGAGCAAAAAGAGCTAGAAAGAAGGTTTTATGGAAGTTTCCACGTGAATTGAGAAGACTTAGAAGATTTGGAGCCAAAATGAAGAAATGTTGTTGCGAGCCCCGAGTCGACCGACTGGAAGAGATGCAGTCGACCGACTGTGACGCCGACTTAATTTAGAATATTTTCGTATCGGGCCTTTCGCGGAACCCTAAACCCTAAGACTCATTAACGACCTATATAAGCACCTCTTAAGCACTAGAAGAGGCACGCACCCCACAAGAACTCAGAGCAATACAAGTTTATCTTTGCTTTTTGTTTCCATTGTTTTTAGCTTTCTAGAGATTGTTCTTATCATTGTTACAGACTCTGAAGGAGATTTAGAGAGTGTTCTTCCTCATTTGAGCTTGTGAGCCTCTGATCTTCTATTGTCTATCTCGTTTGTATTCATTTCATTAATAAAAAGATGATTTGTTTTACCAAACTCATGTCTGAGTAGTTACTTTATTAAATCTAGGGTTTCCTTATGGTTTGCTATGAATTGCTAAAATAGTTTTAAACAATCTTTCAATCACGAAATTTTTTGCTACAGTTGCTCTTCACTGAGTAGACGGACTCGCGAACCGTTTTATTCAATCATAAATCGAGATCCGGTAGTCGAGAGACACCGAGGATCAGTAGAAAGTTCTGTAGTGAGCAAGGTGCGTTCTAATTCAAATGAATGTTTGTTTAGACACCTTGTGAACAAATTTAGCTTGCACACACATGCTTGTTTATTTCCAGCGACAATCCAAAGAGATTTGAGATTTAGGGATCTAAACAAAGGCGTTGTTCTAACACATCATTAGAACATCATAGCTATTATTGTGTCTAGAGTTCTAGAGTTTTGAGATTTGAAACAGATTGTGTGAGATCATAGCTACTTAAGATATCTCACTCACAAATCAACCATAAGCTTTCTGTGGGATCGATAACCTAAATACTACAACTGTACATTGTGCACTTGCAGTTAATTTTGGGTGAATAACTTCACGCATCAGCTTAGATAACCGACTACTAGGATATATAAATACACACCCCCATTCACTAATTTAATTCATCCAGAATCGAAAGAAGAATTACTAGATAACCTAGATTTAATATTTCTCTTTGATAAAGTTAACATGATTGTAACCGATATTATTAATAAAAATCTCTTTTTCGAGGTTTCTCTTTTTGTCTTTTACTTAATTTTCTCCAAAAACGAACCCCTCTAATTATAAATAATTAGAAGTTGAACCCAGTCTCAACATTTGGCGCGCCAGTTAGGGAGGTATCTCGTCCAGAAAAGTAAAAGAAATCTCGGAAGAACTAAAATCGAAGATAGTTAAAACTCATAGAAAACCACGAATGACTCGTTGGGACCAACAACCCACCGAGACTGTTACCCAAGAGTTCGGGATACAAACACGACGGATGAACCAAAAGCATAAAGAATCTTCCAGTGACCTTTTGGAAAACAAAGAAATAGATATTCAGGACCACGGACAGGCGGATAAGTCCTCAAAAAGCTGCTTATCACCAAGAGGGGAGAGGCATATACATTCCATAGCTCAGAAGAAATAGAAGAAGACCAGAGCCCGATACTAAGGAACCGAGAAAGGACTCGCAGCGCAAGGAAAATTGGTGGCAATCCAATTTCGAATACCAATAATTCAATAGCAGAATTACATCGTGAACTTGGGGATATGAAAGCCATGCTTCCAAAATCTTCCATCGATATCCCACATTCTAATCAGGCATTCAAAAACATGGACGAAGACTTATCTAGAACAACAATTTCCGGACCTTACTCACTTAGAAGTGGAAAGTTAGAATTCCCAACTTAAAACGGAATGGAAGATCCAAAAGATTTTCTAAAAGCGTTCATGATCACGATTAATCAAGCTAAGATCCATTCATCCAAAAAATCAGGAGAAGCAATGTCAATACTTCGCGAAAAGTTTGCACGAAAACGCTCAAACCTGGATAACCAACCTTCCTCCCAATTCAATAAGAAGTTTTGACGAGTTACGACGAGTTACATGTTTAACCTCGAATGTCCAGCAATAAGAACAGTTCAATGCTTTTTTTCTTCATCCTTTGAGAGAAGTTGTGATGAGTTGAACTCGAACTTAAACGGGGAGTCTTCGGTTTCAAATTGAGATTTTTGCCTCTTTGTTAGAGGGGTTCCAATAATCGAAGGAGTGGCCCTTTTCTTTGAAGATTTGGATTTTGGAGATGTAGCGATGATTTTTCCGCTTTTTTTCTCAAAGAATACCACCTAAGAAGTGTCAGGGAAGGAAAAATCAATTTCACCCCTCGAAAATTTCTGAAATCTCAACGTCTTAGGAGGAGCTCGGATGAGTGATTTACTGGAGTAATCCGAGGGCGATCTTTCCGACAGACAATCAACTTCGGAGATTTCATAGCCTAAAAGGAAGTACCAAGTATTAAATATGAATAATAGTAAGCGGAAATTTAAAAAGAAAAAGGGGGAAAGAAGAGAATTAGAAAGTTAAGAGGTACTTGAGCGTCGTCGAGGTAGTTTAAGAAAATCCGCAAGATTTTCGGGAATATCAGTGGACTAAGGTTGTAGATCTGATCCATTTCCACTTTGAAGATTAGGGGGAGTTCTTTGAAAAGAATCGGTTTTACAATTGTTGAAACATCAACTGACCATGCCTTAATTACCTCGCCGCTAGGATCAAAAATGGAGGCTTCGTTAATCCGAACGAAAAAGAAGTTAGTGTGCCAGCCTTTGGAATTGGAAGTAAACACAGTACCTAGTTTGTCGACATTCTTCACCATGGTGGACCAAGTTTTGCCATCCCGATTGTCCACAAGTTTGTTAAGCTCGGTAAATTTCCAGCATGAAACAACGATATTGGCTCTTCCAGCCTGAGTTAGGAAGACAACCATATGTCTGATGGCGCTAGGTCCCAATTAAGTAAAAGCGATTTTCAAGCGTGTACAGAACTCCACCATTATAAAAGGAATTGGGAACCAAAGACGAGGTTCAGTAAAGAAGTGAAGGTATAGACACATGAACCTTTCTGGAGGATTCCAAGGTCTGTCACCAATTTTCGGAACCCAAATATCGAGGTCTTCTTGATTTGAAGCGAATGATCGGAGAGTTTCAATATCGTTTTCTTTGAAAGAGAAATCTCCGAAGTCTTCCGGGAATTCTTCTCCTCCCGTTGTTACTTGGTCGGAGATGGTTTCCGAGCTGTTACTCTTAGTTGGGGAGTTGGCCGGAATTGATAGATCCGGTATTTCGTTGTTCTTTTCGGCAGATGAAGTGTTTTCTCTTTTCCGAGGTTTCTGTTTTTGTATTTTACTTAATTTACTCCAAAAACGAATCATTCTAATTACAAATAATTAGAATTTGAACTCAATCTCAACATTTGGCGCACCAGGTAGGAGGTATCTCGTCCAGAAAAATTAAAGAAATCTCGGAAGAACTAAAATCGATGATAGTTAAAACTCAAAGAAAACCACGAATGACTCCTTGGGACCAACAACCCACCAAAACTGTTACCCAGGAGTTCGGGATACAAACTCGATGGATGAACCAAGAGCATAAAGAATCTTCAAGTGACCTTTTGGAAAACAAAGAAATAGATATTCAGGACCACGAACAGACGGATAAGTCCTCAAAAAGCTGCTTATCGGAAAGAGGGGAGGGGACGATACATTCCATAGCTCAGAAGAAATAGAGGAGGACCAGTGCCCGATACTAAGGAACCGAGAAAAGACTCGCAGTGCAAAGAAAATTGGTGGCAATTTAATTTCGAAAACAAATAATTCAATAGCAGAATTACATCATGAACTTCGGGATATGAAAGCCTTGCTTCCAAAATCTTCCATCGATGTCCCACATTCTAATCAGGCATTCAATAACATGGATGAAGACTTATCTAGAACACCAATTGCCGGACCTTACTCCCTGAGAAGCGGAAAGTTAGAATTTCCGACTTAAAACGGAATGGAAGATCCAAAAGATTTTCTAAAAGCGTTCATGATCACGATTAATCAAGCTAAGATCCATTCATCCGAAAAGGAGGAGAAGCAGTGTCAATACTTCGCGGAAAGTTTGCACGGAAACGCTCAAACCTGGATAACCAACCTGCCTCCCAATTCAATAAGAAGTTTTGACGAATTACGGCATAAATTTCTGAAAAAATATATGTTTAACCACGCACGTCCAGCAACGATCTCTGATCTTTACTCTATAAAACAGACATCAACTGAACCACTTCCGAGCTTCATGAAGAGATTCAAGGCAATGTACTTTAAGCTAGATATCTCGGACGAACGAGCCATTGATGCCATAACTAGCGGAATCTGGTATGAAACAAGATTTTTGGAGGAGCTTTCGGCATACCGACCGCAGTGCATAGAAGATGCATTCTATAGAGCAAGTATATACATTAGAGCAGACGAAAGTAGAGCTCGATTATCCGAAAATAATAAAGATGCTTCAAAAGGAAAAGAAATAAAGCTAAAGTATAAGGAACCTCGCCGGCATTAAGATAGAGCGTTCGACTGGAAGGAAAAAACCAGAGCAAGAATTGCATTTCTAGACGCCGAACTTCGAGATCGGAATTTAAAACAAAAGATGAAAGCCAGAATTAGAAAAGAAGGAAACCTTCCGTCATGGTATCATCACCATACCGCCCAGGGACACAGTACAGAGGAATGCAGTAGTTTACCGAAGTATCTTTTGAAGAATTACTTAGAGCTGATTTCCGAATGACCTAGCTTAAAAGAAACTCCTACAAAAAGGTATCTAGCAGAAGTGAAGAGACGAATGTCGAGAAAGAACTGTGAACGAAAAAACGAATTCCCTCAGTTAGATGCCACATCTCGACGAAGGAGGATAAATTTTATTTCAGAATTCCCCACAGAGACGCAAGAACGAATCAGATATCAAACAGAGTTTACTTCTCCGAAGCAGACTTTACAAAAGGAGCTCGTCTTTACCCTCGAAGATTTAGAAGGAGTTGAGATTCCCCATAACGATCCGTTAGTAGTTGAAATACAAGTTGGAGACTACAAAGTCTCCCGAATATTAGTGGATACCGGAAGCTTGACGAATGTAATGTGCATCGATGTTTTTCAAAAATTATGGTTTAGAGAAACAAATATCAAGCCAGGACTTAAGGCATTGACAGTATTTAGCGGCGAAAGTGTTTCAACACTCGGGACGGTAGAACTCCTAGTGACAGTTGGAGGAACAATCAGAATCGTCAAGTTCGACGTAATAGAAAGACCGATTCTTTACAACATAATTCTCAGAACTCCCTAGATTTTTTTAATGAAAGGAGTGGTTTCTACATATCATCAATGCCTCAAATTTACGACTCCACTTGGAATCTTCTCGGTAAAAGGAAATCAAGCCGAGGGAAGGTGCTGCCTCCAAGGGAGCCCAAAAGAAGAAGAGGAAGTCGACATTTTCCTCGGAAGCGAAACAATGAGACTCAAAAAGCTCCGAATGTAGAGCAAAAAAAAAAAAATGTTGGTATCTTGGATTTCCGAGATAAGCATCATATATCCAAATGTCAGAACTACGTGTGGCTTGACCCCTTCTAAGGGTACGTAGGCAACCTCCCACGAAGTTCAGCTACAAATACTAAATTTTGGTTTTATAGTGATGAAGGTTTTGCCACTCAACTATACTTAACCACGATTCACACAATTAAAAAATCGGTGTCTTGATCACGTATTCGATAACAGGATTTTCCCTTTACACATTCTTTACCGAATGCAGATGGAAAATTCGAAGCCTAATAAAGTAGGGCCGATGGATTGTAAGGCAAAGTCGGGTCATTCCCGCTTATGTTTATAATAAACATAACTACTCGTACCCAAAGAATCAAAGGATCTGATAAAGTAGGATCTGAGGATTAGAGGTCAAACAGTCAAGGATTAACTCACTGAATTAAAACAAATTTCGGCTCCGCCCATGAATATCTGGTAATCTGTCGAATGAACTTTTTGAAAAAGACTAACATAGAGAATGCTCGAAGAATCTTTTCTGGAATTTTAAGTATAAATTCAAGGAAAGATAGATTACTTAAGCAAAATACATAAGAAGTATAATCTCGAAAAACCCCGAGGTTTGTCATTCAAAAAGGGTCTTAAAACATTTGCAAAAGAAAAAAGAAAAGAAAACAACGCTACAAAAGTAATCAAATATCGAAACGGAAAGCATTAGGTTCAAACCCGACGAGCTTGTATTCTTCCATTTCTTGTTTGGTTGTACTTGCATCCTCTTCCACTTGCTTCAGAAGATCAGCAAGGATATTCACACCCTGAGTAGAAAGTTCGCTGAGAACCCCGAAGACTGCCAGGGATTGACCGAGGTTCATGGTTTTTACAAGTCCGTCTTCTCGGACCTGGACGGTCGTCTGGATATATATTAGCATGTATTGGATATTTTCACCAATCACCCTCTTTGTGGATTGTACCTTTTGAGCTAACGAAGCACCAGCAATCCGAGCTTCCTTTTTCATCGCCTCGTTTTTCTTTTCAAGTTTGTCGATAAATTTTTTGGTGCCTCTCAGCAAGCACTCATATTCATTGACAATAAGGCAGTAGTTCTGAGCTTCCTGAAAGAGGAAAGGAGCTCGGTAAAGATTCAGATAAAAATAAATGATAAACAAAAGTAGAGATAGGCTATCAAACCTGAACAGAACTTCTGGCGAGAGCAGATATATGCTCTTTCACGGCAAAATCACCCTTCGGCCTTAGGGATTCACAACCAGCCATCTTCCAGAACAGTTCAACGCTTTTTCCTTCATCCTTTGAGAGAAGTTGTGATGAGTTGAACTCGAACTTAAAACGGGGCGTCTTCGGTTTTAAATTGAGATATTTGCCTCTTTGTTAGAGGGGTTCCAATATTTGAAGGAGCGGCCCTTTTCTTTCAAGATTTGGATTTCGAAGATGTAGCGATGATTTTTCCGCTTTTTTCTCCGAGGATACCACCTGAGAAGTGTCAGGGAAGGAAAAATCAGTTTCACTCCTCGAAAGTTTCTGAAATTTCGACTTCTTTGGAGGAGCTCGGATGAATGATTTAATGGAGTAATCTGAGGGCAATCTTTCTGACGGACAATCAACTTCGGAGATTTCATAGCCTAAAAGGAAGTACTAAGTATTGAATATGAATAATAGTAAGCATAAATTTAAAAAGAAAAAGGGGGAAAGAAGAGAATTAGAAAGTTAAGAGGTACTTGAGCGTCGTCGAGCTAGTTTAATAAAATTCGCATGAATCTTTGGGAATATCAGTGGACTAAGGTTGTAGATCTGATCCATTTCCTCTTTGAAGATTGGGGGGAGTTCTTTGAAAAGAATCGGTTTTACGATCGTTGAAACATGAACTAACCATGCCTTAATTACCTCCACGCTGGGATCAAAAATGGAGGCTTCGTTAATCCGAACGAAAAAGAAGTTAGTGCGCCAGCCTTTGGCATTGGAAGTAAATTCAGTACCTAGTTTGTCGGCATTCTTCACCATGGTGTACCAAGCTTTGCCATCCCGATTGTCCACAAGTTGGGCAAGCTCGGTAAATTTCCATCATGGAACAACGATATTGGCTCTTCCAGCCTGAATTAGGAAGGCAACCATATATCTGATGGCGCTAGGTCCCAATTGAGTAAAAGCAATTTTCAAGCGTCTACAGAACTCCAACATTAGAAAAGGAATTGGGAACCGAAGACGAGCTTCGGTAAAGAAGTGAAGGTTATACACATGAACCCTTCTAGAGGATTTCAGGGTCTGTCACCAATTTTTGGAACCGAATGTCGAGGTCTTCTGGATTTGAAGCGAATGATCGGAGAGTTTCAATATCGTTTTCTTTGAAAGAGGAATCTCCGAAGTCTTCCGGGAATTCTTCTCCTCCCGGTTACTTGGTCGGAGATGGTTTCCGTGCTGTTACTCTTATTTGGGGAGTTGGCCGCGATCTATAGATCCGGGATTTTGTTGTTCTTTTCGGCATATGAAGTGTTTTCTATGTTGAGACCCACGAGATCCGGAAGAAGACGAAGTTGGATAAGTTTCAGAATCGGAACCGAGAGAGTTTTGCTTATCGGGTGACATCCTAGGAGAGTTACGAAAAAAAGGGAGGAGGATTTAGGATTCTTAGAAAGATATCGCGGAGGAATTAGAGAAATGAGAAGTTTGAGGATGTAATCTTCGCGTAATGGCTATTTAACGAGATATGATTTTTAGGGTCACGGAAACTCAACCGACGTCTTTTGGAATACGTTGAATCAAGATTGGTGGAGACTTAGGTTCAATTAATGATTAATCATTTTTCATTTTCCCGCCAAAAGTCACATATGAGGTTTCAAGGGCGTATGAGCGACACGTCATAGGGGAGTTGAAAGGTTTTGTGAATATCGAGAAATTTGCGCGTGTGACAAAGGAGACTTTTCATTTTCTGCGTTCTTTCCCGCCATATTGAAAGACGAGATCAAAGGAAAGGAAGAAGATTCAAGACTGTCGAAGACGAAGATCGATGGCATCCGAGCTTCATTTACCGACAAGCTAATTTTGGAGATTCGCCAACTCTGCCCGAAGACATCCTCGGACGAACTGGGGGGGGACTTACTGTTGATTGTGGGGTTACCACCCCTTGTCAATAGTTTGGCGATAATGGAGGTTCGGTCCCTACCGACCTTTCCCTAATGATTTATCATGTTATAAGTCCATTCAATAGGATTGGAACCCTCGGCCCAGATGACCGAGGGACACCTCGGTAAAGAATGATCGGATTTAGTGTCCAAAGCGGGGGTGTAAACAACTTCGTCCCAAGCCGAAGTCTAAGCTCGGACATAATAAGATAAAATCTTATCACAGATTCTCTGATCTTAGAAAAATGGAATATTTCCATTTTTCCGAGGTTAGCCCATGGGATTAGATAACCGACTACTAGGATATATAAATACACACTCCCCTTCACTAATTTAATTCATTCAGAATCGGGGAGAAGAATTACTTGATAACCTAGGTTTAATACTTCTCTTTGATAAAGTTAACTCAGCATTCCGAGTCAACATCCTTGTAACCGATATTATTAATAAAAGTTTTCTTTTCCTAGGTTTCTTTTTTTGTCATTTACTTAATTTACTCCAAAAACGAATTCCTCTAATTATAAATAATTACAAGTTGAACCCAGTCTCAACAATCGGGTTAGGAAATGACTTTTCGATTTCTTCGTTTTTAATTTAAATACATAAATAAATAAGTAAGAGAGACATAGGAGACACATAAGTTAAACAAACTCTTTCTTACTTTTAAAAATTTAAACAAAAAAATCGAAAAGAAAAAAAACAATTGGGATCCGCATTCCATGTTATTTGGGTCAAATAGATCTGAAGTGTTTGGTTTTGGGTCGTTGGATAAAAGGCTAAAAAAATTGAGGTTTTCTTCCAATTATCTATCAATCAAATTATAGCATTAATACATGTCACATTTACACGTCATAAAATTTTCAGTCTAAGCCAATTAGAGAAAGTCATTTGAACACAAAAAAAACTTATACGACACTTTACTATTACTTCATATAATAGTAAGGGGATCTTTCATTCTTTAATCTTTATACCATTTTATTATATTAAAAATTCAAAAAAATTATGGATATATTAAAAAAAAAAAAATCAAATACGATACTTTTCACTTTCTAGAGATAATTGTCATAAAGAATAGGTGAAATTTATATTTCATTTACAAAATTTTTTTTTCATATTAATTAAATATATTATATACTAATAATTTATTATCGCCAACGTCCATATATAATTACCGTGTTGGTGAAAGAGATGAAATCAAATCTTACTTTATCTCGAAAGTTAAATGTTATATGTTTGTTAAATATGTTATTTTGTAAAATTATAAAAATATATTTCTCTCTGTTATAAATTTCTTATTTGTTACATATTATTTCTACCTTTATATCAAACATTTTCTAAATTTAAATGAAAAAAAATTGAGAAAGATAATTCTTAAAACAATCAAAATTATTAAAATAGATATATTATGTGGATGACAAAATTTTAAATATTTATAGTTTAGATCTAAAAATTAACAATTGGTACTATTTGTACCAAAAATTTATTTTTCCAATGAATAAATTCTCTGGAAACAAAAGATTTTAACTTTTTTCACATATATATATTTTTTTTTATGGTGATTTAATACTTCCACTACTTAGAAAGAAATTGAAAAATATCTTTATTATTTATGTAATTAAATTAAAAATTGAAGAAACCAAAGAGTTTTTTCAAAACTCTAATTTACGTATACAAAGAGGCGTAATTATGATTATTGAGGCGTAATTATGATTATTTCCTAGAGATGATATGTTATATATATATATATATATATATATATATAATTTTTTTTTAAAAAAAATTTTTTTTTCTTAATCGGGCTATTATATATGAACCTTATTTTATGATATTTCATATATGGGTTTTTTTTATGATATCTCATATATTTCACACTAGATTATATCATGCACCAAGTACGGGTATTATATATTTTTATTAATGCGTAACTATAGTTTGATATTTAAAATAATATATTTTTATTAAGTTAAAATATTTATAATATTTATCTATTTAATTGTGGAAACATTGTAGCCTACTGGTCAATGATTTAAAAACTTATACACCAGGTTGAGGGTTCGAATCACAAAGAATGCAATTTCTTGCAGACTATTGATGTAAGACTTATCGGAAGTTTCAGCGCGCAACAGGTAAAGCGGTTCAGTCTCGACAGTTAAAGGTTAACCTATCTATCGTGGTATGGTGTCAGGTCTAACCGTCTGTTGTGGATTCGTGTATTGCAGACAGAGCCACCACATTGGAGTCGTCTATGGAATCTTGCAAGCATATCATCATTATAATAGGATAGTATCAAATATAATGATGATGTAATAGTCTAAAAATGTTAAAAAAGATTAAAATATACTAAAATTGTAAAATTTATATTGAATTAATAATAATAAATATTGTGGCCTTTGAAATTATTTAAAGTAAATAAATTTTTCTAATTGAAATGTTTTTTAAAATCCACTAATAATAATATATTAGATTTTAATCATATCTCTTTATTCTCATGTAGATACGTGACATTATTTTTTCTATTTGTCTTCTCAATTAGTATATAGGGGATATCCCCTATATATATAAACATCATAATTAATATGAAATTTTACGGAACATTACGTATACCTCAAACAAAACATACATATCTGATAATCGTCAAACAAAACATACATATCTGAAATTATCCGAGAATTAATTACATATCAAAATTATTTTCAATTGATGTTGTGCAGACACACCAACTTGTTCTTTCTAAATTAAAATATTTGCGTAATTCTTGAAACGACTGACTAACTACAATAATAAATGATCAAGACAACTAAATAGATTTGACTTTGCAGCCATTAAATTGAGCTTCAACTTGCCTCAGGTATTCCTATGACTAGGGTCACAAGCCCCAATAATAGTTGTCTATTCTGGTCGCTTAGATCTCTTTTCATATCCCTCTATTTCTTAAACTTTTTTTTCTACCGTTTACTTATGAGAGTGAATAGCATTTTGCATGAAATAAATCTAGTGTTCTAATCTAGTTTGTAGTTGTTTGGAGTTCTTGAATTATGATAAGCAATTTCTTTTTCCATTTTTCTTACATCTGATCTGCAATTGTTATTAGATATGATATTCCCAAACAATTATACTATTGACGGATGTGTCAAGGAGGTGACAGTGACACTTAACCGAATGAAATTGTTTATTCTTCCTCCAACTAAACTAATAACCTAATGGTATTTACCAAACTCAAACTCATTGGCAGCTTATTTCGTTATATTGTAGATAGCGACCCTTTTTCTACTTTAATTAAGGAATATTTTTTGTCCGTCAATCATTTTGTCTATTATATAGCTAAAAAGAAAATTACAATTAAGATCTCAAATACTTTCTTAGGACATCATTGACACTCTATTTTTCACTCTAAACTCTATATTGAGTAAACCATCTTCAATAACACTCTATTTCTTATTATCTTTATTTAAAAAATTGAACTTTTTTATTTACAAAGAGGTTCTTCCTTTTTATATATATTTTCTTTCATCTTTTGCCTAAACTAAATCATATGTTTTAATTTATTTTTTTCAGAAGCATTAAATAAAACCAAAAGCTTATTTTTGTAGCCCAAACAAAAAATGTAGAACTTACATATAAATAATTTGAAATAAAATTCTAAAAAGCCGAGCCAAACAATCAGTTATAATCTTACATAGACGGAAAATGTAAGAAATAGAAAATAAAAAAAATTGAGTTCGGAGCATACCAAACTCATCTAGTAATTTGGAGAAAGCGAGTCATTTCTCAAGAGAATGTACATTGGAAACCAACTATGTACAATTTGTTGCGAACATCTCACAATCAATTATTCTAAGTAGGATATTCTGCATAATCTATAATAACGCTTCAATCTCAGAGTGAATGGGTGAAAAATATCGTCGTTGACACCCCACTCCCAGTAACACTATAAGTAACTTAAATACTAATAAACTAAAAAGTGGCTATCTAATTATTATCTGATAGATTAAAACATTAAAAATACAACAACGACATAAGTTAAATAACTAAATAAAATTACATGAAAAATGATAAATTAAAATTTCACAAGTACTACCATAAGTCAAAAATAAATAAATAAACTTATCATAAAATGGTTTGATTTTGTATTACTAATTCTTTGCCAGGCCATAACTCGCGAACCGTGACTCCATTTCTTTACCTAAAAGGCTACGACTTCATCTATTCATACTCTTGAATCTGGTCTAGGTGGGTTTCTAATTTCTTGAGCCATTCTCAAAGGCTTGACTTGATCTTGATCATCAAAGATTCAAACCGCATTGATATCTCGTTGATTGAACGCCTGAAACATTTCAGATCTTTTGAGGTCATTTTTCTTTATTCTCCATTGTAAAATCATACTTAGGACAACTCGAGTTGAAACGCTCCATAATCTTTTTGTCCAAGTTCATTAGCCCTTTGAACACCTATTAAAAACAAGAAATACAAAAATCCTAATGCAATGCAAGACATAAGCCTCCATATGCCTAACTTATATTGAAATAAATATACTTATATGTTATAAGATTCAAAAAGACATGAGTAAATATGGGTTTAAACTGCTAAAATGCTAATATATCAGTGTTTTACGGACGCAACGAATTTATTTATATTCGTTGAGTAATACATGAATAATTATTAAACCGTGTTTAAGATGTGTTTAATCATTCGGTTAAGTTGTAAATAAAATATTTGGATTAATTTTTTCAGTTTATTAACATTTTATGCGGTTATCTTCGAGAATTCGAGTTAGATGTTTACAATAAAGTTTACTTTATGGCTAGTAGCTCTTTTTTTTCTTTTTTTAAAAAAATCTTAGAAATTCCGAACTTTTATCCCATAATCTTCTATGGTACCCGGAGCCAGCCATTGGTAATTCTATATTTAAGACATAAATCATTCCGGATTCGAACTCATAACCTCCTTTATCAAAGAAAACTATTATATCAAAACCCACTTGGTATGATTAGTAACTTTCCCCCAAAGCCTTGTGTTCGGGCATTTTGGATTCAAACTATATTTTCAATCGTGAGAAAAATCAAATACAAAGAAAGATAAATTAAGTAAATCATTATGGATGGTTTCAATTGAGTAATCAAGGCTGTCACGTAACCAAAGAATAGCTATATTGGACCCACGTTTTTGGTCCCCAAATATATTATTACTCTAAATAGATGTTGTAATACGCTACACTATTTATCATTTCTCATATATATTAAATGAGAACACGTAAAGAGAAAATGATGTAGATTTATCAGCATAAAATTTGATGTGTTAAACTAAAAGAAATTTGAGGAATGATATTCAATTAAAAACAATACATTTCATTTTTCGTTAAGTGACTTATCCTACATAACAAGACTTTTAATAAAATCTAAATACAAGCCCAATTCGTTTTGATTAAATATTTATCCATCATAAAATTAAATTTTAAATTCAGAAAAGTTTAAAATATTAAATATTTTAAGTAGAACCGCATAATTTAATCAAACAAGTAAAATAAATTTTTTAAACATTTTAACTTGATAAAAAGTTAAAATATTAAATATTTTTATTTTGTTAACGAGATATAGAATATAAATGATTTACATTTTTACTGATTGTAACAAAAATAAACTATATTCCTTATTATTAATAAATAAAAAATAGTTTCAAGAAATACATAATACATGCACAAGGCATACATTATAATTTAAATTAAATATTAAATAAACAAAACATATCATATCATTTCATTTCATAAATGAGATAGACAGTTTAACAAAAAGACAAAAAAAATATTAATAAGGGTGTTTAATCTAATTTTTGTTTGTTTGGTTTTAGAAGCTTACAATTTATTAATTTACAATGATATTTTAAATTTTATGACTTATTAATTGTATCGGGTTAGATTTCTTCCATTATATTATTCTCAAACCCATCTCACAAAATAAGCTAGTTAAACCATTGCTTAGGACCATCAATTTTTTCGTATTTTCTAGAGGCATATGTTTGCTCTAATATCACTTGCATCAGCGTAAAGAAATTATTTCAAACTAAAACTTATCAAGAATTATGTGTAATACACTATGTCGTAAGAGACATTGAATGGATTAGCTCCATTATGAATCGAAAGAGTTATGGTTGATGAATGATTTTTACAGAAGGAGGATTTTATTTCTTAAGTAATAGTTTTGGGGCTTTCTTTTAGGTTTTTGTAATCAAAGAATCGTTGTTTTAGAAAACTTTTTAAGAATACTTTTACACGTTTAAAGTTAATATATATATATATATATGAGATTTTGAATTATATATATAAGAGCCACAATTTTTTTGCTACGCTTCAGGCACCAAATATGCTTAAACTGCTGAAACCTGTTTTACGTGAGCTAGATCATACGAGATTTGGAGACATCTCCTATCGGATTAAAATTTCTTGGGATGCATTGCGTGTTGCTCAAAAATATGCTTTGTCACATTCTTCAGACGATGCTTTTAGTGAGGAAGCTGGTTTTTCCAGCACGATGGAATGAGTAAGTGGGTGTGTGAGAAGATTTATCAGCAGAATTTTTGTGTTAAATGGTTGAAAGTGGGGGATCACAACTCCTGCAACGTTTTAGAGAGCTGCTCAAAGCAGACTGGCCAGTAATGCTATCAAGACTCTAACAGCATGCGATGGATCCGTTCTAGTTGATATCAGGGATATAAAGACGAGGCGAGAAACCATTTTCAATCCCTCTTGAATTCTAACCCAGCGCCGCAATAAATGTTGATGTATCCCGATTAGAATCTTTGATTCCCTTTCATTGTATTGATGTAATGTGCCAAGCTTGACAAGTCAGGTTTATAAGGACGAGATAGAGAAGGTATTATTCTCGATGCCAAGTAGTAAGTCCCCAAGCCAAATTGTTTTCCGGTCGAATATTTTAAGTTGGCATGGATAATTATAGGTCGTGATCTCATTACGGCGGTCCAATCATTCTTCATGTTTGTTTTTTTCCTAGATATATTAATGCTACTATTATGACTTTAATACCAAAGAGAATTGATGCGGGACGTATTACAATTTATAGGCCTATTGTCTTTTTAAATCTTCATTACAAGGTTATTTCGAAAATCCTTGTAAATCGCTTAAAACAAGTTTACTAGAGGCTATTCAGTTAGACCAATGTGCTTTTGTGAAGGGACAGTTACTCCTAGAGTGTGTCTTATTCGCTACAAAGCTAGTTAAGAACTATAATAAGGACAGTGATGAGGCTCGATGTGCTTTAAAAGTATATTGCTAATTCATTCAATTATATTCAATGGTCTTTTATCATCTCTAATACTTGAGGCTATGGGGTACTCAAATCAGTTCATATATTGGGTGTAAATTTTTCTCTCGAAGCAGATTTTTCCATTTTCTTTTAAAGAAGAATTGGATGGTTTATTCTCATGTCAACTAGGCATTCGGTAAGGTTTTTTGGTGTCTCCATACAACCACATAATTATGAATAATGTTCTCTCTTATGCTTAATCAAGCAGTTGTAGAAGGAGAATTTGGCTATCATTTCTTGTGTTCTTCCACTGAGCTTATACAGCTTAGCTTTGTAGATGACATATTTGTCTTCACGGATGGGTCGCGTTAATCTATCAATGGTGTACTCAAGGTTTTCTATGAGTTTAAAAGTATATTCGTGTTAGATATGAATGTCTCCAAAACTGCTTTATTTGCTGATGGTATGGGTAAAATTAATTTTTTTCAACTGCTTCAAATTTGGGTCTTACGGTAGAATAATTTCTTATTCGTTATCTTGTGTGTATGTACTCCTATACACTTTGACTTGAGGTTTGCGGAAATCTTAAGGACGTCTCGCCTTCGCTTGACTGGTATGAAACTGTAGATTTGATCCTCTCATGAAGATACGATATATTACGTTTATTTTTCTTTTTCTTTCTCTGCAATCTACAATTTCCAACAAATGGAGAGAACTGATGCCGGAGGGAATCTGTAGTTCTCCTTTTTCTTTTAGTTTTGGATATTTTTTATTTCTAGTTTCCTTTTCTTTTTTCGATTAGGATTTTTCTTTTTTATGTTAAGATTCTTCTCAAATATAAAGAGAGTTTCTAGGTTTCTGTAAAACATAACTTATTTTTATCTTACTTTGAAAATTTTCTCTATTTTAATGGATTTTCAGAGCTTTTTATCAAATTTTTGAAAATTTGATTTTGTTTCAAGGTTTAGCGTTTGCTAATATTTTAGATTTTCCTATTGCGTCAGGTGGTATTAGAGTAGGCCTTTTTTCCTGTCTCTTTTAGAAGCTTGATAAACTATGGGAGATCAACCAGTGTCCAAAGCAGATTTTCAGGGATTCATTGAGGAAATTACCACAGCCCTAAATGCTTTGGCTGACAATATACGAAACCTAGCAACTCAAAATAACAACCGTGCAGGACCGAAGAAAGTCAAGGAAGAAGGAAACATAGGAGAACGAAAGAAGGTTCCTAAGGCCGGCGACCCTCGTGTTATCAATAAAGATTTAAGTTCTTCTGATGAAGAAGATTATGAGGAGGAAGAGGTTAATAAAGGGAATCGAGGGAATGATCATGATTATCGTGTTAAGGTTGATATTCCTCTGTTTTATGGAACCATGGGAGTAGAGAACTTTATGGACTGACAAATAAGTGTTGATAGATTCTTTTAAGTCATGGGCGTCCTTGAGAGCAAGCAAGTCAAGATGGTGGCGATTAGATTGAAGAGCACCGATGTTGTGTGGTGGGATAAACTTGTTGTTCAGAGACAAAGAAAAAGGAAGGGACCAATAAAAAAATGGAGGCGAATGAAACAATACATGATGGAAGGGTTTCTACCTAAAGATTATGAGCAGATCCTTTACAAGATGTATATCGATTGTGCTTAGGGGAAGAGAACGGTGACAGAGGACATGGTCGAGTTTCTGTGTTTTCTGAACGCAATGATTTGGAAGAAAACGAAAATCATAAAGTTGCTAGGTACATCAATGGGTTGAAGGGTTACATACAATAGAAGATGGGTTTGCAGACAGTATGGACTGTGCAAGAAGCTTCTAGCTAAACCATTGTTTGACGCTCTAAAGAATGTACTTGACGAAGACGAATGGGGGAGATTCAGACCTCCAATCTCAGTGTCTTCATTGACTTATATGAGCAGCATATATCATGGGCATCTAGGCTTGTCCATTTCATTTTCAGTTCCAACTCGTCTACAATAAGAAGCATGAGATATGGAGTCTCGTAGGAACAACTCCAATCAGGTTTTCCATTCACGAGTTTGCACATATCACCGGGCTCAACTGTGATTATGTAGAAAATCTTATGAAACCGGAGGTTGAGGTAACGGAGGAGATGAAAGAGTTTTGGGAACAGATGGGAGTGAGTGTAGAGACCGGATCGACGTATGATGAGTTGGTAAAGCATGTGACCTCTGTGGTGCTTGAGATCGGGATGATCGGTTAAGTTAGGCTATCTTTCCATACTTTCTGCATACATTGATGCCAAGTCACACACCTCAGCTGTTGATGTGCACCTTTCTAGGCTTGTTATGGATCTGAGATTGTTTGTTGACTACCCTTGAGGGAGAGTGGCTTTTAAAACGCTGATGAAATCGGTGAATGAAACTGATATCACCAAGACTTACCACACAAAGGCGAACACAATGTGATTAACTTAACTCCAAAAATGCCCGCACATGTCTATCATTTGTGACATAGATAGGTGGTGTGGGATAATCTTTATCTGAAAACTGTAACATTGCTGTTGGTAACATATATGTTAACTGAATTAAATCAGTATTATCATTCAGCTTGTAGTTATCTTGGGTCATCTCGATTAGTTCACGGTGTGTACAAGCGTCACATAGATAGAACATTCTTCCTCCTTTGTGATAATCCACCTCAAAGTGTCACTTCTAGTCTCTCAACACCCATTCTCCATAGAAAATAGGTACATGGACCATTTTCTGCAAAAAGTAACAAGTATAAGCATTAAATTAGCATTTGAGTTTACCACTGAGACTTCATTGTGAAGTCTCATGGCATATGAACTAACTACATAAAAATATTAGAAGAGTGATTGTTAAATAATTACAAACACATAAATGTCACAATAACTTTTAAGTCAAACAAATATTAGTTACAAACATAATTAAGCTGAAAAAAACTTTATAATTAGACTAAAAACTCTGATATAACATGTTTAAGAAATTGGACATTAGACTGAAGTCTCAGGCATAAACTTCACCACAAGTGAAGTCTCTGTATCTTTTGAGACTTCAGTGGTGAAATATACTAAAAAGTAGGGTTTTTTTTGCAATTGACCGGCATTTGCTTTTTTATGAGTCATCATCTAGAAGTCTCATTGAAAAAGGGGTCTAGTTCCGCAATTGACAAAAAAAATTTTATTATTAATTCAAGATTTCATGGTGAAGTCTCCAAACTTTCTGATGATATATACGTCACCGTGAAGTCTCTTAATTAGTCAATATTGGTCAATTACAAAAGTAGACCCCTTTTACACGCACATTTCAGTTTGAAGTCTCATCCAACAGTCAAAGTTGCGGTCAATTTCAAAAGTGGACCCTGCTTTTTATGGAGACTTTAGGGGCGAAGTGTCGATCAAAAGTCAAACTTCGGCTAAATGCAAAACTAGACCCCTTCTCGTAAACTTCATCCCTGAAGTCTCAACACCTGTTTTTTTTTTTTTTTTCAAAGGAGAGTTATATTATGAAGTCTCAGAAGACTAAAGTCAATTACAAAACTAGACCCTAGTTGACTAGTGAGACTTCATTGTGAAGTATGCATTCGGGAAATCGTGAAAAAAGCCAATAAAGTTTACCTAGTTTTGGTTTGAACTCGTCTTTAGCTTCGTAGACGGCCAAGAGCTGCTTACACCATCAATACCGAAGAAACCTAGTCTTTATTATGCACCAATCTTGGTAAATACGTTAGATCTAAGGTCGACGAACGAGAATTTGATAGTTTGATGGATGGAATTATAAAGGAAATCGACGAGATCCAAGCTAATAGTTCACAGTTGAGCATTAACATCTCTAAAATCGGTTGTTCCAAGCATTTAGAGCTCTGATTTCGTTGGTATGGTGGTTGGGGGAAAATTGAAGACGATGACATTTCAATAAATATGTGATAACTGAGAGAATAATTTGTTTTCAAAACGAGTCTTGGAATTTCACAGGATGGTATTTTCGTGAATAAAACATGTTGGGAAGGGCAGTTTAAATCATTTTAAAAGTTCAGGACGGAGGGATCTAGTTCTGACATTGATTTCAGTTTAGAGTCTATTTTAACAAAAAGATTATTCAACTTTGTAAATATTTATTTCTTTCAGTTATATCAATTTCACATTTCATAAAAATAGAAAGAAGTTTGTTAAGTTTAGAGTGTGAAACATATCAAATTTTAGTTCGTGCATATTTATTTTCATTAAAAAAAAGAAATAACGACACTGGTCCGCCCAGTTCATATTTTATATATATATATTTGTGAAACTTAATGGCCTCTAAGACTGTCCACGTCATCAACCATGTATTAATGGCCTAAAACTTATGTTTTGCTCAAAAACATTCATGAAAAAACTAATAAAAATTGCAATATTGGCCCGAACATTACCATTAAAAAAAAGGAAATGGGGTGTGAAATTTTTGAATTAATATATATCCTCTTCGAAAAAAAAACAAAAGGAAATAAGGTGCGAAATTATTGAAACTTAATATATATCCTCTTCCAAAGAAAAAAAATATTCCTTTGATCCACCTACTATTTAAGAGGAGGTACGAGGAGATGTTAAAGACGGTTCTCGAAAAGCACCAGCTATTGAAGAGGAAACTCCAAAGGAAGCTAAAGGGAAGATCGAAAGTTATCTACATATCCACCTACTACTCAAGAGGGAGTTTAAGGAGAATCACACAGGGATGTTGAAGATAGTTCTCGAAAGACACATGTTACTGATGAAGAAATCAAAGGGGAAGCTCAAAAGATATTTGGAAATCCATCTTGAAAGGCACATGTTACTGAAGAGGAAACTCTATAGGAAGTTAAAGGGGCAGCTCGAAAGGGATTTGAAGATCCACCTATTACTCAAGAGAGGTTCGAGGAGAAACTTGATGAGATGCTAAAGACGATTCTCGAAAGGAACATGTTACCATTACTGAAGAGAAAACTCCATGATAAGTTAAAAGGAAGCTCAAAAGGGATAATTAAAGGGGCCGCTCGAAAGGGATCAGAAGATCTACGTACTATTCAAGTGGAGATTCAAGGGGAAACTCGAAAGAGATATGAAGATCAACCTACTACTCAAGAGAGGGTTCGAGGGGAAGCTCAAGGGCATGTTAAAGACGGTTTTTGAAAGACATATGTTAGTGAAGAGGAAACTCTAAAGGAAGTTGAAAGGGATCTGAAGATTCACCTACTACTCAAGAGAGGTTCGAGCGGAATCTCGATGAGATGTCGAAGACGGTTTTCAAAAAACATATGTTACTGAAGAGGAGACTCCAGAGGAAGTTTATGTAGAAGCTCAAAAATAATTTGAAGATCAACCTACTACTCAAGAGGAGGCAACAAATATATCTGGCAATAAATAGTTTCATGATGATATTCATCAAATGACTGAAATGATAAATGGACTAAAATGTGTCGATAATATCTAAATAGTCTTACGAGCAATATCCGCGTCGATAACATAGCGATATACAGTAAAACCTCGGTAAATTAATAAACTCTATAAATTAATAAATTTCTCCGGTCCCGAGTCGGACCAATGTAAAATTTAACAAAATTCGATAAGATAATAAGATAATAATTTATTAAAAACCCCTATGTAAATATATGATTCCAATAATATCATAAATTAATAATAATGTATATAAATTTATACATACATAAAATATTGTGAAGAACTCAAGACGCGATAATTGTTTCTTTACGTGTAACCATTTCGAAAGGTGAAATAATATCATCTTCAGTCTCACGATTCAACATTAGCGATTGGAAAACATGATTATAAGAAAAATATATATAAACAAGTTAAAATATATTTTTCATGAGAGTAAATACTAAAGATTTATCCCTTTTTAAATTAATAAATTATTAATTTCTCGAATAAATTAATAATTTATTTTATCGATAAATTAATAAACTTCGATAATTGTGACCCGATCAAATAATATATGTCGATAGTATATAAAGAAACACAATTTCGATATAGGTGAATATAAATGATAATAAACGAGGAATTACAATAGAACCAAGCAAATACACGGTTACGATAATCATACAAACAATATATTCGTCGATAATATACAGGTGTATGTAAATAAGTAAATGAGTAGTTGTAATAGAGACCAATCTGATGTAAAAGTGTAATTACGATAAACATGAAAATAATCAAATGCAATTATGAGTTAGATCTAAAGGGATAACATAATTTGGGCTCCGTGTTTCCAAAACAAAGGAATCCAATAATACGCTCGTTTACCTTCACGGGATCAAATTCAGAAAAAGAAAAGCAATTGGGCCCCAACATTTAAATTTTGCAAATTTACCCCCTAAACTTCGTCTCCAGTCTTGTCTCTTTCTCGCTTCGCCGTTTAAAGCCGTAGCAAAACCCTGAAGGCTTATAATCCTCAAACCCTAAAATCTCAGCCGCCACAGTTTTCATTTGCACTTGCGAGGAAGATGGCGAAAAAGAAAGTGTCACGTACGTCTAACGGAACCTCCAATGAGCAACCAATGCAGAACCAGTCAGCCCCAGTCACCTACCAGAAATCCGCGGAACTCAGTCGACAGTCTTCAATGGAGGACCACGACTCGTCGGATGAGAAGCTCCAGAACTTAAAGTCTCTCAACGCCATTCTTCTCAAACAAACTATGGAGAAGAGACAGCAGATCGAATCACTCTTCCAGGCGAAGGATGCGTTGCAGGCCGAGTTGACTCGTTCCGGCACGGAGAAAACCGGGCTTTGGGACGAAAATTTCAAGCTGAAGCTCGAAATGGATCTTTTTATGGGTTTTGTTGAGAGTCGGGTGAAGGAAATGGGTGTTGGGGTAGATGGGTTGGTTAAGGAGAAGAGTGATAGAGAGTGTGAGATTAGGGATTTGAAAAGAGAAGCTAATGGTCTGATGGGTAAGCTAGAGAGCGAGAGAAAAGAGCTGAGTAGGGTTTGCGATGAGAGGGACTCTGTTAAGAGTGGATTTGATTTGCAGCTTGAGGAGGCGAATCGGTTGAAGGAGACTGTGCTTCGGATGGAGATAAAAGAAACAAGTTTGGGAAAAGAAGTTGCTAAATTGAGATCTGAAAACGATAGAATGGTGAAGGAGAGGAGGAAGAAGGAGGAGTTGATCGAACGGGTTAACACGGAGAAGATTAACTTGGAGAAGACCCTCGAGGATAAGATTAGGGGAATAGATGAGCTGAAGAGAGAAATCAAAGGGCTTTCGGAGGAAAAGGTTGAGATGGAGAAGGTTAAACGTGAGCAAAAGGAAAAGATTGTGGAGTTAGAGAAAAAGTTAGAAATTTTGAATAAGATTGTGCAGAGTTTGAAGAAAGAAGAGAAGAGTTTATGTGCTCAGGTTATTGGGTTAGAGAAGAATCTTGATGAGGTTATGAAGAAAGCAGAAGCAAAGGAGGAGCATATCAATGCACTTGTGAAAGAGAAAAATGTTAAGGAATCTGAGCTTGAGGGTTTACTGGTGGAGAACAATTCGTTTAAGAAACAGATGGAGATGGTTCTTGTGCAGTCGTCTGATAAGGACAGACTAGTCGACCAATTGTTGCGCGAGAAGAATGAGCTTGTTGAGCGTATTGCAAACCAGGAGGCTGAGTTTGTTGGGCTCAGTAAACTGGCGGATGAGCAAAAGCATGTTGCGGCGCAACTGCGAAAGGATTATAACGATCAAGTCAAGACTAGTGAGAAGCTTAGCTGCAACGTTAATCAGCTTAAGGACGCTCTAGCTCGGGTTGAAGCCGAGAGAGACAATGCTGGGAAGGCTCTTGATGTGGAGAAGAGAAACCAGGCGGCACTTAAGGAAAAAGTTGTAGAATTAGAGAAAATCATTGAAGCTACTGGTAAAGAGCTCGAGAAGATTAAGACAGAGCGAGGGAGGTTGATTAAAGAGAAGAAGGAATTAGAGAATCGTTCTGAGTCATTGAGAAATGAAAAGGTTATCCTCGAAAAGGATAATTCACAGCTCAAGAAAGCAATGGATGTCTTGAAAACAGAGGTAGAAGCTGCTGGAACAAATACAAAAAGCGGTCTAACAATGCTAAAGAATGTGTCATCTTTAGTATGTGGATTAGAGAACAAAAAAGGAGAAAAGGGAACAGACTCGTTCTCGGCAGAGCTAGAAGCGATAAAGAAAGCTTTCAGGAACAAAGAAAACATGGTTGAGGAAATGAAGAAGGAAGTAGAGATAATGAAGCACTCAGTAGAAGATGCACGCAAGAAGAAGAGCTTTTGGACACTTGTGTCATCTGTTACTACTACTCTCTTTGTGGCTGCTTCTTCTGTTGCTTATGCTGCTTCGGTTAAGTGAAAAACAAATGGTACTACCACTACTATCTTTTAACTCTCAGACAACATTTACTGCATTTTCTATGTTTAACTTGTAAACCATTTTGAACATCTTATGAGCTTTCTACTTTTAAACTCTTCTATGTAGTTGCTTTACCAACTACGATGTAAACCTTTCTCCTTTCATATCTGTGATTCTGCTACTCTTTTCTTAGAACATGTAGTTGATTCCCAGATACTCTAATAAACTTGTTAGTTTCATATTTCATATATATTAATATATAAGATTGCATCTTTTGGTTTTCAACTTGCTTGTGCACTGTTATGTGTAGTAGTTTCATTGACAGTATGTGAAAAGGATTTTTTCTTTATATTAATTAAAGGTTGTTTAAATAGGGTAATTTTTGGTTTATTTTGTATTTGATTATTAGCATATAAAAAGTGGTAGTACTGTGAAGACAGTGATTGATAAATTCAACAAAAGAAAAAGACATGGTGATATTTATCTATCAAAGCGAACTATAGCCACATTTTTCTTGAAAGAAGATTGAAGCCTCTTGGATTTATTTTGCGTCATAGTACTTTTTCTTGGATTTTTTTTTTCTTTGGATCAAGACTTTGCCTTGGAGTTTGGGCATTGGGCATTGGTCGCTTCTGCCTGATTAGAGAGATGATACAAGAAAGTATATCAGCTGTAGTGAAATCCCTTACTTTTGTTTTCTTCTGTAAGCTTATCCTCTCGACATCCTTTGCTTGCTACCAGTTTCTTGTTCACCTGATTAGGCTGTAAAACAAGGACACAGTCATTATGATACACCACACACATATATATATAAGGAAGGTTATGGTATTTACCTTTGGGAGAGTCTCTTGTATTGTTTGTTCGCACTTTTTTATCTGTCTTCTTGATTGGATTATCATCTTTCTCTTTCTTTATCTCCGTCATTGGCGTGAAGTATCTTCGTTTACGTGTTCCTCCATACAAACAACCTCTTCTAGTTTCTCTTTGTCCTCCACTTGGACAATCGATTCTGGTTTTTCCTCCACGTAAACAATCTTTTCACTTTACTCCAACTTTAAGTTATTGAGATCGTCCATGGCATCAACCACGCTTTGACATTCCTCAAGTTTTAAGAGGCTTATGGATACAGGTCTCATTCACTTCGGTAGCAACGTCGGTCTTCTTTTCAAGTACCTTCGCCACAAGATCCATCACAAGCAACTAGACTCAATCATCATCGACTTCCATATCCGTAACTAATGCTCACCCCATAAAACCCAAGAATCTCTTATTACTTCCAAACTTGAACAAGCTAAGAACCAAAATCAACTTGGACTTAGGCTAAAACAAAACAAATAAACACAACTTTAACATCTAATACTTTCAGATTCACTTGTTGCTTCTCTAGCTCGGCTTGTTCCTTCTGTCTAAGTATCTGCTCCCTCTCTGACTCATCTTGCTTTTTCTTTAACCCTTTCCTTGACTCTAACTCTTCTGACAAATACAGACAAATGATCAGTCATAAGTCAGAATTTAAAAACAAGTAGCACATCTAGACAGCACTCAAATAGAATTCCATAAATAATCAGCTCACATCTTTCAAAGTTTCCTTGGTCTATTCCATTTTCTTCTTTTCCTTCAGCTTCAATTGTTTAAGAAGCAAGTTTCGCATCTTGCTTTGCAACTTTCTCAACAAAAAAGGTTTGCTTAACCATAAAAATGAGGTATCTGTTTTGAATTAAATACTAAGTGAAGACAACATAAGCATAAGGTTACATCTCTCTGCTATTCGTCTGTAGTAGATATTAGACCTTTGTTTATTTCACATTAGAGACACTCAAGATGATAAATAACACTAAAAATATTCACATATTTTATGTGTTCGATCTCATAGTTGCAACCACCAAAGAATTTAGTACATAAAGCTTATCTATAAGTCAAGATCAAATTAATGGGCAAATAAGCTTACCTAGGAGAAGGAATCACATTTTAGATTTTTTCATCTTTTTTCACCTCATTGTTGTCTTGTATTCTTTTGCCTTTCTCCTTTAAACTATCCCAAATAACCTTATCAAGCTGCCCACCTTCATTCAACGGAGCGATATAGTAAATGTTGTTATTTACTTTACGTCGAGGAAGAAACTCTACCATGTTACTAAAGAGGTTTTGAAGATCCAAAACTACTTTTTTCATCCTTATTGGCGTGTTCATATTCAAACTTTTTTTCGTTTTCTTTTCTCCATTAAACTCTTCTAAGCGAGCTGCTCATCTTTTTCTTTCAAAACATATTCATCATGTAGCCTTATTCTTTCCTCATTTTCCATCTAACAAACGTGGTTTTGAAGATCTTGCGCTATCTATTCATCTTTCTTTGTTTGCTCTTCAACATGTTTTCTTCTTCCTTTCTCTTTAAACTATCTTTAACAGCCTTAGCAAGCTGCTCATCACCGCCGAATTAAGTTTGCTTGATCGAATCACATGTTACTTTGATATAGAAAAAGAAGAAGTGGAATCACATATTGAATTGAGATCAAACCTTACATCGTCAAAGCTAGTGCAAAACATGTTTTGATCGATAATTCAGCACGTCGATGACGGCCTTGGATGAAAACCTTGACTACATATCATATTACATGATTCTCTCTCGCAAATTGGTCATCAATTTCACGAATCATCCATATTAGGGTTTCATATTGAACTCGCTAGAATTCGTCATGGAAACAGTTGAGTCCTTGCGATTCATGCGTTAAAATATTCTTTCAAAGATTTTCCAAATCCCAAGCCATTAGTTAAAAACATAAAATTCAAGCAATTCATTTCTGAACCATCTCATATTTCTAACCAAAAACAATATAAATCCAATATCTAGACGATAATCTCAACGCTCTAATCCCAAAATTATTCTACATTCATACATAGTTTTGTTTGTGTTCAAAGCTGCTAGGGTTTTGCTAAATACAAATGATTCTTCATGGCCTGATTTTGATTTTTATAATAGATTAAGCAATTAGGATTTCGATGATGAGCAGACTTAACTAAAACTTTAAATCGATGAAAATACATTATCAAATAAACTAACCGGGTTTATAAAAACAAACCAAACTATCCTACCAATTTAAATATAAACCAAATAACCATAATACTAAACCAATTGATTCATTACAGACTGTTTTGTAATCTACCACCTCAACTTTTAATCTGGTGCATTCTCATTTCTGATTTAATAGTATATATTACTTTTAAAACTAACTATTTTGTGACTTATTGTTGATCAAGATCAAAATCTTACTAACCTAAGTAAAATGATAATCATTTGATACAATGATAAACATCTAGTTGAGTTACGGCATGAATATGGTTGACTGGTAAGTAGATCCATGCTTCATCACAAATCGCTAAAACCCTTGTCGCATCTGACTTCTTCCACTTAATGTTTTTCTTCTTATTCACAGCATACTTGTTCAATACAGTCTTAAAGCTATCTATCGTCCTATACTCTTGACTCACAACAAAATCTTTATATTTACTATCATCCAATTCTATCATACCACCATCAGAATTATCCCTTTAATAAACGTCTAATTTATCTTCGTCTCTCACCAATATCTTCACAATCATCTTATTCTTCTCCAGCCCCCATTGGTGTTAACACCACTAAATCCACCATTGGATCTTGAACCATCTACACCTATTTTTTTCTTCCTCAAAAAGTAATTAACAATATGGTACCATCCTAGTCTCCACAAAAGGGTCGTCTACTCTTACCACATAGAAAGTCAACACACCTGCAGAAACACCATAGTAAGCAGCTCTGCGAAACACATCGTCGTCTTCCAGCTCAACACGCACATATGGGGTATCCGGAGGAAACCACGAGAGATCTTACACATATTATCTTTGTACCCAAGCGCATACGTCAACAACGTAGTTACTCGAATCTTCCGGACTTCATCGACGACGTTTTTCTCAACACTATTTGATTCTCCTCCGAGATATTCACCATCGCGAGACCAGTATCCACCGGCCCAAATGAACAAGTCGAAGCTCATTTTGATGTCGATCCATGATGATTTCCACAAAGACGAGAATCCCCAATTAAAGTCGGATTGATCTCAGCAATGAAGGACTGTGTTTATTCTCGATTTCGATAACTCCCAAAAACTGTCCAATTTCAATTACAAACATGCAAACATGTGGTTTCCATACCACAAAAACGTCGTGTCGTTCACAAAACACAAACAACATCATTAAATATTTCCGTTTGTTTTTAAACACCGTTTGTCCGTGTCATGTAGGCAATACACATAATAGATGTATTGCGAGGTTTTCGCGAGGTCAGGTGTTAGATTTGCGTTTTTTTGAGTTGAGGGTTAGACGTGAAAAAAAAATAAGTTCAAGGGTAAATTTGCACAAAAACCATTGTTTTAACTTCCGATTGGGGTTTTTGGGTTTGGGGGACTTGGGGAGGGTTTTAACGTTGATTAAGCATTTGAAATAGTAGCATTTATCTCGGAGTTTAGAGAAAAAGAAAAAAGAAAAAAAAAACTTTTTTTCTTCTGTGAGGATTTTCCCATTTAAATACTAGACTTGTATAATTTTATAAGCAAAATTGCTTTATCCAAAACCAGTGGTTGATCTCGGTCGGTGCTAAATAATCTCCAATTTGTGCTGTATCATTATAAAATTATTGTTGCAAAAGTTCTCTCAGAAAAATCGTTGGTGCTGAATGGTTATGTTGTTTCATAGCGTAGGACTATCTCCATTTTCAAACCCGCACAAGTATTTGGTCTTCCGTAGTAGCTATTACAGATGCATAGCTGGTTCATCTGAAGCAGGCTTGTCCACAAGAAGGCAAGCGTTGGATCAGTTGGATTCAGAGTTGTCAAGTGGAGACGAAAGAGCTGCACTCTCCCTTGTCAAAGATCTCCAAGGAAAACCTGATGGCCTTCGATGTTTTGGCGCTGCAAGGCAGGTAAAGTATTATGAGAATTGAATCTTATAATGTCAATGTCAATCTCTTTTATCTGAATTGTTGATGGAAAATGGTGCTGTGTGTGTTTTCTAGGTGCCTCAGAGACTCTACACGTTGGATGAACTGAAACTGAATGGCATTAACGCAGCTTCACTCCTCTCGCCAACAGATACAACCCTTGGCTCCATCGAAAGAAACCTTGTGATCGCTGCTGTCTCTGGAGGAATAGTTTCCTGGAAAGCCTTTGACTTAAGCTCTCAACAGCTTTTCTTTCTTTCTCTTGGAGTTTTATTCCTGTGGACTCTGGATTTGGTAACTAAGACAAACACAGTCTCTCTTCATATGTCCTTGAACTGATGATACCCTCTTGGTTCTTATTATAGGTCTCATTTAATGGCGGAATTGGAAGTTTGGTTCTTGATACAATTGGTCACACCTTCAGCCAACGATATCGTAACAGAGTTATTCAGGTAACACTCTGCTTCAAGGTATCTTTAGTAACTGAGAGAGATTAGCCAAAAGAGGACTTAGAAGTAAATGTGAATCAAGACCTCAAAGCAAAACTTTATCGTTTTCATTGAAGTTATTGCATACTTTGAACTGAGAGTCCTATATAATGCAGCACGAAGCTGGTCATTTCTTGGTGGCCTACTTGGTCGGGATTCTCCCACGTGGATACACACTCACAAGTCTTGAAGCTTTACAAAAACAAGGATCTCTTAACATTCAAGCTGGCACAGCCTTTGTGGATTACGAATTCCTTGAAGAAGTAACATAATAAACTTAGAGAATCAGAAATTCATTAAATTCCAAGCTTTTAATACTTTTTCTTCCTAACCTGAAAAATGCAGGTTAATGCTGGAAAAGTCTCGGCTTCGGTATGTTTTCTTTCGCTTCCAAGACAAAGAGTTTTTGTTATTCCAAAATTTTCAAAAAATCCTCAGCCTTATCAAAAAAATGTGTTTGTTATTCAAAAACCAGATGCTGAACAGATTCTCATGCATAGCTCTTGCTGGTGTAGCAACAGAATATCTCCTCTATGGTTATGCTGAAGGTGGTCTTGGCGATATTAGCCAGGTCCCTTTTCTTTTACCCTTTAAAACTCATGTGATTCTGAAAAGATACTGAGAATGCATGATTGGCCAGTCTTTAGATCTATACATGTTTATAATATGGTTTTTGTGGTGTTTGATGGAACAGTTAGATGGTTTAGTGAAGAGTTTGGGGTTCACACAGAAGAAAGCAGACTCGCAGGTGAGGTGGTCAGTCTTAAACACCATACTACTACTTCGTCGGCATGAGATAGCTCGATCCAAGCTTGCCCAGGCTATGTCCAAGGGTGAATCTGTCGGATCTTGTATCCAAATCATCGAAGATTCCATTGACCCTTCCGATATATAGAAATCCAGTATATATCAATTTAAGACTTTAAATGATTAGAGAAGAAATGGTTTTTGACAGTATAACTGTACAGTGAAGTCTTTACTAAATATTTACAAAAACCGAGTCCTTACTAAAACATGAGTCTCAAAGTACTAAGCACAAAATTTTCATACAGTTTCTCTAATAAGTGGGAAGACAGATAATTTCTTGCGGCGTGCAGCTGCTTGAGTGTCCATTTCAATGCGTTCATCATACATGGGAAGACATATAATCTCTTTGATCTCTTGTTGCAAAACTTCCTTTGTGATATCATCTTTTATGCTTTTTGTCACGGTTCTGATACCATTTGGTGTAGCTTTATCAACTCTGATCCTCATAACAACCCAAACTTTCTTATCTCTTATCCCATGAACACTCAAAAATCTTTCCAAAGTAATAACTAGCCGGGTGGTTCCAATGATCACCTCTAAATTCAACCGAATAGCCTTCCATAAGCTTCTTTTTCCCATTCTCATACAAGAAAAGCATTTGACGCCCATTCTCATCAAACAAAAAGTCAACGGAATTCATCTCAGCAGACTTCCACTTGAGTAGACTTTTTGTAAGGATCATCCCACATATCAAACCATCTGCTTCATGTGAAAGCCCTGGAATCAACTCCTTAAACAGCTTTCTCCTCAGCAGCTGACAGTAAACAAAAACCTTTTACTCGTACACCAAAAGGCTCCAGCTCGTATCTGTACCAATGGCTTTCAACTTTCCTCTCATCGTTACGTGGTTTCATCACCATTTCATCGAGAATTTATAATCTTTCACTGAAAGGCCGCTCTGTGAGTGATCTTCCGTTGACTGCCTTCCATGTAACGTGTCCCTGCTGCCTTCCATGTAGCGTAATAGTATATCGTTGCCTCAAGAGTTTCAATCTCTCCCTCTCTAAAGACACAGGGTGAGAACCCGGGAAGTGCATGCCTCTTCCACCTCCTACGTTATTACTCGTCATTATCTTATCGAAGAATCTCCGGTGACATTCCTCCTGACTTAAGAGTTGTCTCATCACCTAAAACGTCATCGTTTGACATTCCACAGTTTCTTGATTCTTTTCTTGCAAAGGAGAAGCATCGTTTTTAACTACTTCATCCCATTCATGCCTCTTCCATTCAGGAGTGTGTGGGCAAACGAGAGTTCCCGGCTTTACTTCGTTGTAAAAACTGTAGAGAGCATCAATGTAATCAGTTTTGTAGACTCCAGGTGGACGAGCATCAGAGAAGGTTTTCAGGGCCTCCGCAACGGTCATCATCGGTCTAAAGCGCATAAGGTAATGCAAAATCATGGATCCTGTGCGGTTATGGCCGTGCGTATAATGCACCAAAACATACTTGTTGGAGAATTTGTCTCTGATGAACTGGTTGACTTCATTGACAAAGGTGTTTACAGAGAAGTTATCAGGCACAGCATCATGACCACTGCAAGGAATCTTGTACGTGTTTGATGCTCTAAAATGCCTTAGCTCTGTGGTGGGACAGTATCGAGTTGTATTGGTCAGATGAATCACCAGACCAAGGTTCCATCTATTTATGCACTGTTTTAGAGTTTATCTTTTGCCAAAAGGAACACCATTGTCGCTGATGGGAACCTTTGATAAATCCTATCTCGTGACCAAATCTAGGGATTTTGATCCTGTCGTAAATCCTGATACTTGTGTTCTGATCATAGACAATCGGATGTACTATCACTCTTTGTCTTTTTTCCCCCTCACGATGTCTTTTGTGCATTGTTGTTGCGATCATTGTAAAGGCAAAAAGAAGAACAATTCTCTCGCTGCTTCCAGACTACAAGTACAAACTGAGTGCCTCTATCTCCTTTCCATCTTCTGGTTTCCCTAAGCAAGAGCTAACCTAGATGTCACGAGCCACAAAACTTCGTTAATTTTGTGTTGATCGTTATAGGTATGCTGTTTAATCCATTCTGTTCTCTTTATAAAAGGTTTAGATTTTGAATCAAAGGCCACGATTTATCTTTTATAGCGATCTGACGATCCACATCCATATGTTAGTAAGGCAGAGCCTCTAGTTCGGCTAGAAGGTTTTGAGTTTGAATCAAAGGCCACGAGTTGATCTCCCAAAACCCATCTAACGATCCAAACTCATTCTCGTTTATTGACAGAGTAAAAAAAAGGTAAAAACACAGCGAGATAAAGGCGACGTCGGCGAGTTAGGGATAAAAACAACAATCGGAACCTAGCTAGCTCTCCTCCTCCGTCCGTCACCTCTGTCCACTACTCTTTCACCGCCATCGCGTCGCCTCCTTCTAGCTACATTGAGCTTCAAAATCCAGGTCTGTTCTTCCCTCGAGAGAGAGAGCTGCATAGCTCTAAATTGGGTTTAGGGATTGCAAATTTAGAGATTTAATTGGACTTAATTAAATGAGTATGCATTATAGAACTCTAAATTGGTAACAAACGCATTTCAGTGCTTGAATCGTAGTGAATTGTATTAGAATCCGAAACTGATCCAATTTGAGTTCCTAGATGTGAGAGGAGAGATAGGTAGAAGTCGTATTATTGTTAAATATAGTATAACTAGTAAAACTGATATTACTGGAAATCATAAATTTATTGATTAAAAATTGGTGCAACAGTGTACAACTAATGTATAACTGTGGACAACTATTATTATTGATTGAGTTTTTCGATATTGTTTTTGTAGGATAGAATGATCAACTACGTCGTCATACATTTTAAATGCCAAGGTCGCGTTAATGCTTTAGTGTTTAAGACATCAGTGGAGGAGATAACTTTGTCGATGGTAAAAGCTAGAATATACACGAAACTTGCTTTTGATGAAAGTAAGGTTAAATTGCAATTGAGTTACATTCCTATGTTGATTGGATGTAAGGAACAAATGGTTATTTCTGATGATGAGGATCTTTTTGTTTATTTAACGTCCATTGATAAAGAGAATCGTAGATGTCTTTTGTATGTGGAGGTCATGACTACATTGGAACTGTCTGACCAAGAGTCCAGAGTGGGAAAAAGTTCTTTTGATATTACGATAGACGTAGACAACAGAAAAGCAAAGCAACAAGAGGAGGTGATAAAGGAGGAGGATGATGATGATGATACATCACCTGATGAATGTGAGGATAACGATATAGATACATCAGATATGCGTGATGAATATGTTGAGGCACCACCTGTTGTTGAATCTAGTCAGTTTGTATCGTCATGGGAAGACGGTTTGGGTGTGAATGTGTGTCAAGAATTTCCAAATAAGAAGGCAATTGCAGAGTTGGTGGATAGAGTCGCATTTGTTAACTCTTTTGGTTATGTGATAAAACATTCTGATACTACGAGATGGGTGGCTAGATGTTCTCTACCAAGATGTAAATGGGGTTTACGAGCTGCAAGGATTCCACAGACAGATATTTTCTCGATAAGAACGTACACGAAGATGCATACATGCAACCGGGCTAGTCAGAGTACAAGAAAAGAGAAAAGGAGAGGCTCAGCACGACTAGTTGCATCTCTTTTGAATGAGGATTATTCCGGTAAACTCGAAACTCCAAGTCCTAAAATCATCATGGATCTTGTTAAGAAGAAATTTGGTGTAGAGATCTCATACTCCACAGCTTTGAGAGGAAAAAATCAAGTTGTTCATGATTTGCGTGGTAGTCTAGGAGAAAGCTCTGATGTGCTCGACCAGCCAAATCTTCCTTGAACATCTCTTGAAACCGAATCATAGTTCCTTTGTTAAGACGCTTAATCCAACTTTCATCAACAACATTGCCTTATCCGCATCGTCAGTCCAAGAGAGAGTTCTCTTCATATGTAGCTACGATGATACTATCAATGACATGTTAATCGTTTTAGACAAAGGACATGAGATTTGAGTTTGAGACAGTGAGTGTGTATTCCTATTCTTCTTCTTTTTGAATGATTCCTTTTGTTAAGCATTTGTTATTCTCTGATCAAATTAATTGCTCGAAATGATCATGTCATTTTCTAGGTTGTAACTGTTGAGATTTGAAAAGTATGGATAAATGTTTCAAAGATATAATCAGTAATCTACCAGAAGCTCTTATTTGCTACATATTGTCCTTTCTTCCCACAAAAGAGGCTGCTTTGACTTCAGTTCTCGCTAAAAAAAATGGCAGTATCTCTTTGCTTTGTCATCAAATCTTGATTTTGAGGACCCGTCATATCTTCATCCCGTAGCCGTTAGCAGAACAAAGTCTGAGATTAACTGTAGATTTCGTGGATAGAGTATTGGGTTTGGGAGGTAACAAGCTGTCTCTAAAGTCTCGAGATGGTGTTTCGCCTTTAAGTGTCGATGGTTGGATATCAAATGCGTTGGAACGTGGGGTATCGGATCTTGATTTACGCGTCTCTGTGGATGCGGATGAGGTGATACCTTGAAAGGTCTTTATGAGCAAGTCACTGGTTAATCTGAGGATAGAAACTGAATATAGTGTCGTCATGTATTTGGAACATAATGTTTATCTTCCAAAGCTTAAGAGTCTTCATCTTGAATCAGTTCTGGTTAGAAACGGCGGTAATTGTAACGTGGAGATTGTTTCTAATTGTCATGTCCTTGAGGAATTAGTCATGATCAATACCCTCAAGAGACTAACTTTTACTTGTATGAACCTTTACTTATCTGCCTGCACTCTTAAGGTTAGTACTTTGTAGCTTGAGGTTTCAATTAGTGTTACATGGTTTAAAGGATATTAGTGGTGATTTGGTTTTTCTTGTTTTCAGGTCCTTACTTTCTGCTGTGAACTAATTCCAGAATTCAACAACCTGATTCATTTAACTATCAAGACTCATGGGTTAGTAGGATGGGAATCATTGCCGACTCTACTCAAGAAGTGTCCAAATCTCGAAACGCTCATCTTCCAGGGACTCCACCACAAAAATACAAAAAAAATGTGAGGAAATTGACGGGTGCCTTTGCAAACCTATAAAAGAGATTCCTAGTTGCTTTTTATCAAGTCCGGTGAAGGTTTTAAAGATATTCAAGTTTGGTGAAACTTATAATAACTACCATGACATTAGTGAGCAGATCGAGCAGGTCCAGTACTTCCTAGAGACACTGCCCAATCTCCAACAAATGATAGTGTACTATGATACACAAAATGATCAAGAAGTGATTGGTTTATCCACGCAATAAAGATAAAATGTTAGTTTGGTCTTTTTTTTTGGTCGTGAATGTTAGTTTGGTGTTGCTTCTGTTATTTGAGCCTTACTCTGTCAGATTCTTATCACTTAAAAGAAAAAGGATTTATTGTTCTTTACCAATGGCTTTATAAAGATCTTGGGCAACGTTGGTAACAAATCTATCATTGTCCACACAGTTTCTTAACCTATTCTCATAGAACAATATTCCCTTCTCGGCTTCACCACAGTTCATGTATCCCTTTAGCATTGTGCGTCTGCAAGAACCATCCGGGACTATGCCGGCTTCTGACATCTTGCAGTAGATCCTTTCAGCCTCATCCATCATTCCAGCTTTTACAAAAGCAGAGAGCAATGAACTGAAATGGCTATGAGATGGCATGATGCCTTTCTCTTGCATGAGAGTTATCGTATTCTCTGCTTCTACGTACTGTGAACTCTCAGCATAGGCTTGAACAAGGGATAGGTATGTGGATGAGTCGGTACAACAACAATTTCTCTCCATTGCTTGTAAAATTTTATCAACCTCGCCATGGAGTCCTCTGATTGCACATATTTTGATCATCATGTTGTAACTACCCTGCAATTATTCCTCAGCATTAACTGTTATGTCATTGGGTAGATTTTACGAACAGTTCGGCTGAAAAAAAGAGAAAGCTTACCGTTCCAGGTTTAATCCCTTTCTCCTGCATTTCACTGAACAACCCCAATGCTTCACTCATCTTTCCTGCAACAGCAACAGAAAGTTTCATTTCTGTGAGAAACAAGTTGTGATTCTTATCATACATTAAAGATGATAATACATGTCTCGATTAAAAAACATACCAGCCTTGCCATAATGCATAATCATATTTGTGTATATTTTCTCGTCCAGATACAATTCTGATGTTCTAGCGTTACCAAATATCTCAATTGCTTTGTCCAGCTGCATACCCCGCCCGTACACACTGCATCAACCCACCAACAAAGCTGGAATATTAAACAACAGTAACAGTGGCAAAAGTCTTAACACATAAGGAAAGCCAGATCTAATCCCTTCTTGCATGATCCAGCATGTGCCATTACCTGATCATTGTGTTGTAGGTCTGAATCGAACAAGGAACGCCTGAGTTACGCATCCCCTCAAAAATTTCAGATGCACGCTCCAGTTTACCTGTGACAATAGAGGTTTAAGTATTGGGTCCCTGCACCAAATTCTGCAACTTAAATCTATAAATGCTCTTTTGACCTGCTTCTAGCATTGCCTTGATAAGAGTATTGTACCCCACGGTGTCGAGCTCCATGTTTGTTTCAAGGCAGATCCGTGAAATATCTTCTGCTTCTCGGTGTTTCCCTGCCATTAGGACAATACTGTTTACTTACAGATTATTTAACATATACTATAACTGTAACAGTGGCACATTCTCATTTGACAAACCTCGATTTGTAAGGGCATTCACAAGTATGCTGAGGGTAACAGCGCCAAGGTCACATCCCTTTTCTGCTGATTCCATGAAAAGTTTATACGCATCTTCAAGCCAGCCACATCTGACATAAGCATCAATCATTGACTTAATAACAGACTTTCCCAGACTAAAAGATTCTCCTGCTGCAAGGTAAAGCCGTTTCGCCTCTTTCAGCTTATGTTGCCTCCCATATACAGCTATCAAAGTCGCAATTGTTTCCTCCTCTATCCTGAGCTTTAGTCTGATAATCAAGTCGGCAAGAAATTCGGCTTTAGATATATCCCCTGCATAAAAAACGAAATTTTTCATAGCTTGTTAACAAACAGCTAAAGCTAAGAAACAAAAAGCCAGATTTAATTTTCCTACCTTCTCTCACAAAGTTACTTATGATTCGATTAACTGCCGATGAACCAAGATCAGTCTTGAACATTAAGGTCAATATTCCTTCTGTCTCATTCAAATTTTCCTCTTTTAGTCGCAAATTGAGCAACATTCCAAGAGCTGTGACATCAAGTCGGCTCACATTTATAACTGCTTCCTGTTTATCGTGCTTGTTTCCTTGGATATGCATAGCCTCTGCAAGTGTTTGTACAAATCTGTTATCCTTAACCACAGCCTCTCTACCCATTTTCTCTACCAGCTCTTGAGCTTCTGCAACCATTCCCTCCTTGCAATACAATCTCATAGTTGTCTTGTAAAGCTCTATATCGAAGTGCACTTGATCAGCCATTATCTGCTTGATAAAACCCTTAGCTTTTGCTCCTAAATGGAGTCTTGTATACAGATTGAGCATGTCGTTACAAGAACTGGCATCAGGAAGTCCAGTCTTTAATAAAGCTCTAAATGCATCCTCAGCACATTCCACATTCTGTATCTTAGCATAACACTGTACCATGACAATATAGGCAAATCTGGAAAGAGGAATATCTCTGGTCTTCATCATTTCAATTACATCTAACGCTTTGACAACATTTCCTGAATTTAAATGAACTTGAGACATTGCCAAATACGTTTTCTCGTCAGCCAGTAGATTCAGTCGTTCAGTCTCTTCAAATATATTCTGTGCATCATGGAAAAGTCCAAGCTTCCCATATATTCTGATGATCAACCCGCGAATGACCTCATCAGCTGGAATTTTATTCCTTTCCATGTCTGCAAAGAGAGAAAGCGCTTTCGGGTAATTCTCAGTTTTATAGTACAAACTCAACATAGAAGCACAAGTATAGTTGCTCGGAACGATTCCTTGAGATCTCATATCCTCGTACAATCTAACAGCCTGGTCCCAATCACCAGCCTTCACACTTAAGCCAATAACTGAGCTGTAAGTTACTTCCTCTGGAACAAACCCCAAGCTCTTCATTTCACCAAAAGCCTTCAATGCCTCCTCGTTGAAACCTTGTTTGGCATATGAGCTCACAACTAATGTATATGTGAATTCATTCGGTGGGGCACCTTCCTCAACCATTTCTAACCATAAATCTATCACTTTCTCATGAAGCGATTTCTTCTGAAGAGATGAGAGCATGAAATTGTACACGGAAGTAGCGAGGACTAATCTCCTTTCTTGAACAGCTTTGTAGAACGTCAACATATCTTTATGGCGTCCCCATCTGGCATATGTGCACAACATAGTACCACAGGCTACTGCATCTGGTTCACATCCCACTTCGAGCATTTCTAAAAAGGTTTCCTCGGCCAGCTTTATCTTCCCAACTTGTCCATACAAACGAAGAACAATCGTGTACACAATAACACTTGGACGGTAGCTTAACTGTTGACAAAAAAATCTATCACCAAAACTTCATTAATCTAAAGTTTTCATACCAAGATCAAACTAAGAAGAGAAATGATGCAATGGTGACCAGGCAAAGAGCTCTTTAACAGATAAAGAAGCAGAGACAAACGATTCGAGCAATCAAGTATTATGTGTTCATACTTCATACTTCATACTTCCTATGTATAAGGTTTAACCTCAAGTCCATGGCGTTCCTAGCTACATTCCCAGACGAAACTGAAATGATCACGAAGCAAGCAAGCAAACCCCATAAGATATAGTTGCAAAATTTCTATACTACTCCGAATATTCTGCAAGCAACCGAAAAACACAACCAATTTTGCCTATCGAAGCTAAAAGCAATCAACTAAACAGCTTTACAATAGCCCAAATCCAGATGAAACTATCCAAAGACTTTCGCAACAAAAGTGGACTACCTCTGTAACAAGCAAAATCAAAGGTTGGAATTTGAAAAGAAGGAACAAGAGAGAACCTGCAATTTCATCCAGGCAAAGAAGTCTCTGACTTGTCTCCAACCTCTCTGCTCTTTCAAAACAACGCACATGTCTCTGAAAGTGAGCTTGGCGACAAAGCTACCCATGACAACCCTCATATCATCACTACCTTCTCTCCTCTGAGACAAACCTCTCACCGTCTTAATCGCCGCCACCACATGCTTGCCATACATCTGGCCATTCCGATCATCCTCCAAATACTGAACCATCTGCTCAGGGGTCCGCTTAATCCACTTGGGAGTCATGGCGTGAGAGCCTTGGTTCCTCCTCAACGTGCTCAGGTACTGTGCCTTCTTTTTTATGATTCGTCTCGCGTCGTCGTCCGATAACGGGTGTTTCGGCCTCTCGTACCTCGGCTTCGGTCTCTCCGGGTTCCCATCGCTGAGAGACCACGGGTCGGGTCGGACTCCAGGCGAAGAAGAGGACGTAATCGATATTCTCCACTTTCTCGAGTGGATTTTGGGAACAAAAATGGAAGGATGCAGGTGAGTTGTGGAAGTGAGAAAGTCACTCTTCATGCTTCTTTCTTTCTCAATTTCTCCCAAAAGAGAAGAAACTCGCCGTATCTAGAGACGCGACCTTCGATTATCTGGTTTGGATCGGTTTAGTGTGGTTCGCGTGCGTATCCAAACATAATTTTGCTTTATTTTCGGTTTAGTGTGGTTCACTTATTAAATCGATTTACGCTCATTCTTTACCTTGTCTTTGTAGAATCGATCTGGTTAGAGATTTACTCGTTTTGATCCACATTTTCCTCTGAATTGATTTACTCATTTTGAATTACTCGCTGTTCAAATAATGTTGCTTCGGACAAGAGCCTATCACAACAAAGGGCATAGTCTAATAATTAATATTACTCTAACTTAAACACTACTAAGCTTCACATTCCGCAACATACGGTTACTTTGAGTTAGAGAACCGGAACTGCTTTAGTGTCAAGCTCCCAGTATTTGCTATCTCCAGACCGAGTCGCTCTTCTCTCGTGTCTGACCGCAGGAATCTGATGCGAGAATCTACTCACTTCGGTCTTCTGAATGTCTATAAAACCTGTCTTTGACTCTTCACTCCTTCCGTAGAAACTCTTGTTAAACCCTTTAGCAGTCAATGGCACCACTTGTATTCTCTGCTCGTCGGTTTCCACTACTTCTACAATCTCGACTTCTTCACTCTCACCACAATTAGCTGTATTCAAGTTCCTGTAAAGAGCCCAGACCTCACCCTTTCCTGGGTACACTTCGAATCTGTTTGCATTCCTCTTCACGGCTTTAACTTGATGCGAGAAGCTGCTAGGTACGAGGACATCTGCTTTACCGGTTTTCAACTTGAAGCAGCCACAGCACACGGGGTGTGTCATGAGAGTTGGAGGTCGATGCAGCTCTAGAGGTGCTACATGTAGCTTGAATTCAGGACTTGTGTCGATTCTCTTGATCTGAGCATACTTTCTTGGCATCCCTTTGTCATTGCTATAAATAGCCCATATTTGATCAATCTGGAATTTATCCACATATCTCTGCGTCGTGAAGTTAAAAGTGTTTTTTTTCCCGGTTGTGCAACTAGATGGCCCATGAGTTTCTGGTTCTGAGCATTTTGTGCCCCTGGTCTGAGACAATGGCTCATCATTTCTCCCATGTTCCTTTGAGCTCCCTGTCGCTTTATGTATATCCCGAGGTGTTTTTCTTGAAGATTCAGCCGTGACAACCTTTTCTGGTTGCTTTGGTGTAGACATCTTCTCAGTAGATATACAAAACTCATCTGGCTGTCCACAGGATTCACCATTGTTAGCACTCTCCTTCTCATTAGCTGTTTTTAGGCTTGACCTTGAAGTTGCCTGGTTTTTCGTTTCTTCACTCAAATGACGAGGAGATTTCCGCAATTTAAAATCATCCACTGCTTTGACACTTTTTCTGGACTTCTTCACAGAGTTCATTTCTTTACCATCAGATGCTTTGGAGAATGAACTGTGATTGTCACAGAGTTTCTGACGTTTCTTTGGAGATGAACTGCTCTCTAAAGTAGTCTTTGCCTGCACGTCAACCTCAGAAGCTTCAGGAAAATCGCCACCAGCTTTACCATTCAGCTTTTGTCTATCCAACTCAACATCGACTTTAGAATTATCAACCTCGAACATATCTTTTGGTAAAGCTGCAGTGTCTAGTTCAAAGCACCCAGGAGGAATGCCTTCTCTCTCCTTTCCAGTCAATTTGAATGACGGGACTTTATGAGAAAATCTAAGCATCTCGTTTGGTGGAATCTGACGTTGGAGAACTCCATGCTGTTCATCTTGGCGAAACAGGGAAACAAACCCTTTCACTTTTCCTAAATAAGCCACTCCAAGGCCATCTTCATCTTTAAAATCAGACAGAACTTCAACGTAGTCATATTCATAAGGCTGTTTATGATTTTCTGAGCTACAACTCCAACTGATATCCCAGCCTCTGAAAATTGCCCAAATTTCTCCTTTTCTTGGATATATGACGATGTTATTGTCACGAGGAAAGTGAAGCATCTGACAAGAAAACATCAAATGGTCACCTACTTCCTCTGATTCTCTATCTTGGAAGATTCCACAAGCAATGGGGATAGAATCATCAGTATCATCCTGTAGAGGGTCAATCCATGTAATCCAGAGCTTGAACTCAGAATCAAGCACTTTGTTTATCCGAGCATAGAGTCGAGGCATACCATCAGTAGGATCATACAGAGACCACACCTGGTTGACAGCAAAACAGTTTGTTGTCGGTTCAAAAGCATTGAAGTCTGGATCAGGTGAATCCTGTGTAATAATAGGCTTTTCATTAGCTTTGTGGTCAATGTCAATCTTTCCCGCCATAACCACCCCTTCTTCACTTTCTACACATCCTTTATTCTCTTTGCCTTTGGTTGATGATATTTCTTGATATCCCGAATCCTCATTTTTCTTAGATTTTTCTTCAATCACACGTGAAGGGGCAGAAGAAGCACCAGAATCAAGATGTTTAGATTTTTTTTTCGTAGTTCGCTCAGCAACATCAATGGGATCCTCAGCAGTTTTTCTCCTCTTGTTTTTGCCTCGGCTCATAGAGGGTGCTTGATCACTCCTTGAGACTGATTCATCAAGTACAGATTCTGATGCACCTGTTTTAGGTTCTGTAACCTCAGGTTGTGGCTTCAAAACATCAGCTTTGGGTAGTTCAGAGTTCCTTTTCATCTTCCCCTCACCTTTCTCAGGTTTACTATTCTTCACAAACCCATTTTTTACTTCGGGTTTTCTTACTTGAGCATTTTTGTTCTCACCTCCTCCACTCTTCTTGTTGAGTTTCTCTTTGACAGTTTTTTTCTTATCCACTTCAACTGCTGTATTTCCTGGTTGAGCACCCGTAGTCTCCTCATTTTTATGCAAAGATGTGTTACACGTCCCTTGATTTCGAGCTTCCTTTTGACCAGTCCTTGATTTAGGCGGCACTCCACTAAACCCAGTGTCGTAGGCCATGAAGGATCTTTGACAATTAGGACAGTATAGATTAGTGTTCACATACTTTCCCAAGAATTTATGCCTACAGCCACAATGCTCACAAGTTGTCCAAAATGTACCATTGTTAATAATATCATCACTGGCATTGCTTGCAGCTGCACGTTTTGGACCTGAGTTTGCATTCAACTGTTCACTAGCAACACGTGAATAGATTCTGCGCTTGATATCATACTGAGATCGTTTTTCCTTGTCGCTGAGAAATCTGATTGCTTCTCCAATCAATTTGAAAGCAGACTCTGCTCCGGAAAACTGGTTTTTGTCAGGATGGAGAAGCAACGCAAGCTTCTTGTACTGCTTCTTGATTGTAGCATCGTCATGAAAATGCATAGCTTGAAGAATACCGTACCAGTTCTCGAGGCCATTGATCTTCTTCTCGGCAGAAACATGGACATCACATATGGCTAACATGTGTGGTAAGCTTTCAAGATCTGAGAAGATTTTCTGAGCCTTCATTATAAGCTTCTGAGCCCCAATAAAATCACCACTCCGCATCATATTCTCTGCTAACGTTTTTGCCCTACTGGCCTCTTCCTTGTTGCAGTCCATTTTCAGACAAGAAACCTCTTGACCAGCAAAATTTCAGAGATCAGGACAATAAAGACGCCAGGGAACCGAAATCAAAATTCCTGCAAAGACAAAGTTCATTGCAGATCCATCCATTATTAATATATCAATTTATTATCCTGATCTTTCTTCTCAAAACTCAGCATGCCATGTAAGAGATCTTAATACAATGTATTTCATCCTTCACTAGATAAACAAACCTATACCTCCAGGACGCCTTGAAAATGTAGGCCACGAGTAAATCAGTCTGATTTTTCCATTGTAAAGACCTGCAAACCAAAAGAAATAACAAGAAAAAATTCATGTCATGTCCAAGTGAAACTCACATAGTTTAATTGCAATGATGAGATCTTATAGTCAAGTTCGAATTGAAGAAGAAAAAACCCCAACATTTCGTTCAAGTTCGCAAATTGATGAGAGAAAATAAACGAACAGTTCAAAAGAAAAAAAACACCCAGAAATTTAAAGAGCTTAGCAAGTACGAATTGAAGAAGAAGAAACCCCAAAACCAATTTCATCATCCGATACATACAAGCATCACAATCTCAAAATTACAGTCTTCAATAGAGAAATTGATCTCACAGGGAATCACAATTGCGATAACGAACCGTACAAGGGAGAAAGGAAACCTAAACGACGAAAAATAACCCACAAAGTGAAACATACCTAGGAGCTTGGAACCCAAAAGCCAGGTAGCTGAGGAGACGAACAGAAGAAACTAAAAACCCTAAATCCCTAGTGAAGAGGATAAAAGGAGAAATCGAGAGAGGGAACTGAAAATTTTAAGAGGGAGTGTGTGCATCCTTTTCGTCTCTGGATTTTCTGGGAGGCCATACATGTCTTTTTAGTCGTCCTAATTATTTTATTTTATTCATTTTCCTACTTGCACTTTTGACAAAATTTGAACGATTATTCTTTCGATTTGATAAGTTTTGAAATACTATTTTTTTTTTTCACCAACATTTTATTAATCTCATAAAATAAGATACAAACGTAGAATAATCGCATAAAAAATAGAGTTCGCAAATGTCTTTTAAAATTGGGGGACCATAAGTAAGTCTGAGAATACTTGAGCATCATTGAAAGGTTGAACTTGCATAGTTTTAAGTACTTCATGAATCATTCATGCTTCAGCCGCTAGAGTTGATGCCTTAAAAAATCTCGTCTCTATTTCCTATATGTCCGTCGAGTAGGAGTTTGAATGGATGATCCAAACTACACCTCCAACACGAGAAAAATAGCTCTAGTCAGCGTCAACAAAACATGAATAAGGTTTGGATGGCTGCTCATTAGCTGTCTCAAAACGCGAAAACTGTGGTCGTATCAAAGCAGATACTTGCGCCTCACTGCTTCCTTAATGGTTTTTGTTATGACTTCTCTAGACGTGAAGTGTTTATCCCCAAAATCTAGTTGATTCCTAGTAATCTAAATATTCCAACATGACCAAGGAAATAATAGTACCGAGGTACTGTAGGTGGGAGACTAAGGAGCACATTTTTCGCATTAGCAAGAAACCTTAAATATTTGGTTAATGAATATACATAACCCCACCGAGATTTCGTGTTCTTTTTCGTTATATAGCTTATGTCTCATCTTCCCCCCTCCCCTCAATCACATAAGTGCATAGTATTAAAAACATATAGCAGAAACGAAACGTCTGAAAGTATGAGAGTATTATCTTAAAGGACATGGGTATGTATTGAAAGCTTATATATAAACATCAAATTTATTGGAAAACTTAAAAAATACAAATCCAATATATAAACATTAAGTAACTTAACAAAGATATAAAAAAAAGAACATTTAAAATAAAAATTCTCTACCTTCATTTTCATGAGTTCCATTAAACAAAACCGTTTTTAACTACGATTTATCAAAAAAAAAATCGTGAAATTCAGTTTCTATAGTTTGTTTACATTTTGAGAAAAAAATAATATTTCACCGCGTTACCAAAACATAATAAAATGTTTCTGCGACGCTTCCAAATTCATATATTTGGGAATCATGTTTCGGCATCACTTTCCCATGTTTGTAAGAGATTCCATTAATTTCGAATGTTAGACATTATTAGTTAAAATTTCTAGGCAACTTAGGTTTTCCTGGTACTTGATAAGTTGAAGGATCAATGTAGAGTAAAAAATAAATTTGCAACACTTGAATAAAAATCTATAATATGCATTTTTAATAAATATATATAAAAAAAATGGCAATTGACAATAATAACATGAAAAACTATATCAAAGATTATTTTATCATAAACTTTTTTGGGAAAGAAATACACTAATTAAGGAAGGCTTTCCCGAATTGTGTTTTTCCTTCCCGAATTTCCAAAAAATACAATTCGGGAAGAAAAAAAACTATTTGGGAAACCCCTCCCAAGTTGTGTTTTCCTTCCCGAATTTCAAAAAATACAATTCGGGAAAAAAAACACTAATTCGGGAAGGGGTTCCCGAATTCCAAAATTACCACAAAAAGTTTCATTAATGGTATATTTAGAATTACAAATTTCATGTGTTATTATTCTCCAATATAATTTTTTTATATTATTTCAGTTTTTTTTTTCATAAAAGATGGTAATAGTTAGAAAGGTATTTTTGCAGATTACTTTTGGAGTTGCAAAAAGACTAAACTTTTTTTTTTTAACACTAAATATTTCAAAGTTGGGCCAAAAAGACCAAAGTACCATAACGTGGAGGAAAAATCATTTCTAAATGGCATAATATTCAAATGTCTTTGAACTAATATTCAAATGAAACTAATCTTTCTCACAGTTCTGTTATAACAAATGAAACATCTGGAGGTAACACATTACGTAAGGCAATAGACAACAATTGAAATATTAAAATGTGACAATCATAACTTTTCAATCCCAACATTTTTCATTGATTCATATCAGTACACACTTAGAAATATTTAAACCATATCCGCCCGGGAGCTTTACATTCTTCAAGACATTGAAAAACTTCTCTTTCTCATCCTTAGTCATTATATAGCATGCTGGAATATATTTACCATCTTTATCAGACCACAATTCCTCGCATATACCATGCATTTTCAAATCTTTTATGGGATTAAGATTGTCTTTTGACATGCATTTATCATTCAGTAATGTAAAAATGATATTATCAAACACATTCTTCTCAATGTGCATCACATCCAGATTGTGTTGCAAGAGAGGCTTTTCCCAATATGATAAATTTTGTTAAAAATACTCCTCTTCTTCCACTGATTTTTTTCAGCTTCTCCTCGTTTCCTCTAATTTCCAACATTTTCTACCGTCTTCCCAAAAATAACATCTAACATTTTCCATTTGTTTGAGAATGACAGTTCCTGATGGTGTAATAGAAGGAGTCCTTATTTCAATAAAACCATTAAAATGCTTGTCATCTTTTCTAAAACTATGATTTTCAGGAAGAAAATGCTTATGTCCCATAAAATAGTTTTTCTTCCTATTATGTAGACGGATCCATTTAGCATCATTCATAATTACAAGATGGACATGCTAATCATGTATGTGTGTTCCATCTAGATAAACTTTCAAGCCCTGGAAAGTCACTAAATGTCCATAACAATGTTGCACACATGATAAACATCTCTTTTAAAGAGGCATCAAAGGTTGGCACGCCATCAGACCATAGCTCTCCTAGTTCTTGGTTAAGAGGTTTCAAGAATATATTAATAGTTGTTTCCCAGGGATTATCTCCAAGGCGGCAAGTTATAAGGAAATAACATCACAAGCCATATACTATAGCTTATGCTCTTAGAACCTAGCAGATTAAACCCATCAGTTGCTAATCCTAGCCTCACATTCCTTGGTTCTGATGCAAAGTCTGAAAAATTTTGATTAAATATTTACAAGCCTTCCCATCTCTAGGATGCCTAAACTTATCATCTTTATTCTTTAAACTATCATACCACCTCATAAACTCAGCAGTCTTAGATGACATAAAGAAATGCTGCAAACATGGTTTTAGTGGAAAATTTCTAATGACTTTAGCAGCATGTTGCTTCCATTTTTTCTTGTTTTTACCAACTTATGTTTCTTGTTCATCAGCTGTTGTCTCCCATCTTGAACTATCACACACTTTACAAGTCTTTTAAAGTTACAACAAGAGCCAATAGGAACCATAAACTAGGAGAAACATAAACAAAACATGAATTCAGAGTTCCTAATAAAGAAATGTCGTGAGTATAACAGAGCCTAAGAGAGATTAGCTTCTTGTCTTAAAGCATGATAAATTCAACGAGATCCACCATTCACAATATACGATTGATACTTGTGTAATCTCATAACACTTCCTGCAATTTCCATAGCCAATGAATTACAATTTACGTGGGTAAGCCCTACATTCGCATTCTCAAAATTTTAGAGTAAGTCGTTGATATCGTCAATGATGCCTCTGTTATGAAAGAAACGAGTCGGGTTGTAACTGCCTCATATACTAAAGGGTAAGAGATTTCAAAACTCTATAACCCATCCGAGACATATAAGGCCAACATCCAAAGCCGAAAAACACCCGCAAAAAGGAACGTCTACCATGAGATATAGGATGTCCATTAGAGTTTCTTAGGAACCATTAGACTAAAGTTCTTGTTTATCAAATCAAATGATTATTCAATTTTTAAACCTTTTAAATGGATTTACATAACATTTTTCCAGCTTGTTTAGAGTTTTTTTTTTTTTTTTTTGTTGTCATTGTTGTATTTATTATCTTGAAGTAGTCATATACCTGAAAAGTATGAAAGTATTGATTTTCTCTTCACGAAAAAGATTGATTTATGAACACAAATGACATTTACGTAGGAAAAATTGACTACATACATATTCATTTCATAATGGAACAAATGAAAAGGTTAAAAAGAATAGTTGACAAGAAAGCAAAATGATTTAAAAAAAAAAAAAAAAAAAAAAAAAGAATTAGTCTTCTTTCCATCTTCAACGCCATAGACTTTCTAAGTAATTCAAGTCAAAGAAAACAAAATCATTTCCACTTAAGTTATGTGATTATCATACGTATACCAACACATAAAACCAATTTATTAAATATAAGTACATTAACAAATAATAAATATGCCTTTGATTTATGTGTATATATATATATGTAAACATTTATTGACTTGATAATCTTTACAATGTAGAGAATACACATTTGAACAGGGAATAGACTTAGGATATACACAATCAGTATTTATTGATTTACATAATTAAATCCCATGATATATGTAATAAAAAATACTCTCATATCTCTAATATACCCCTTCAAAAATGGAGGTGCTCTTAACACTCCAATCTTGCTTGACAAATTGGTAAATGCACTCCTTGATAGTGGTTTCGTTAATGTATCAACGAGTTGGTCCATCGAGGAGACGTGTATTAGAGATATTAAAGTAGATCTCGTTTCATGTATATCATTTATTGTATTGGTCTATGACTCTTGAGTTTCCCTAGGTTTACTCTTTAGATCCATCTATTGTACTCTATATATTGTGGCTCTCTATGCCCTAATGAATCAATGGAGATTACCTAATCTAACATGGTATCAGAGTTAAGACTCAAAAACCCTAGCCGTTCTTTTCTTCTCTCTTCTTTCTTTCTCTCGACGACTCTCTTCGTATCTCTTCTTCTTCTCAATTCTCCTCCTCTCTTCTTCGTCTTTATTCTCAATTTCAATCACACGATGACTCTCCTTCGATCAAACTCACTTTAATCTTTATAACTTTTAAGCCTTCATGGCTTCACTTCGAATTTAAAAGATGAATACTCTTATTTATTTTCTTTAAACCCTAATCGGCGCTTCTTGCTGTTTCATCTTCGATCTCTTCTCTCTTTCTCATCACTCTCCTCACTATTTGCTCTATGATTCTATTCCAAAAAATCCCTCTTATCTCTCCACAGATCTATGAATCTTTCATTCTTTCTTTTTTTCCGCTCCCTTTGCCGCGATTTTTGCTCTCGATCTGTCTCCGCTACACGCCCTAGCGCCCCCCTCTGCTTCAGTCAGTCTCCGCTGCGTGACCTCTTCTCCTCGGCCACTTCTGTTTGCTTCTCTCTTCCGCTGCTTTTGTCTGCCGCTGCTTTTGTATGCCGCTGTCTCTTCGTCTTCTCTACCACCTTATCTCTCTTTGCCGCCGCTTCTGTTCCAGTCTTTGCGTCCGCTCACTGCCGCTTCGACTGCGGGGGAGTATTAGAGATATTAGTGTAGATCTCGTTTCATGTATATCATTTATTGTATTGGTCTATGACTCTTGAGTTTCCCTAGGTTTACTCTCTAGATCCATCTATTGTACTCTATATATTGTGGCTCTCTATGCTCTAATGAATCAATGGAGATTACCTAATCTAACAACGTGAACAACCCGTAAAGTACCACTTTGAACTTAATTCCGTATAAAATGATAATCCAATGTTATATGTTTTATTCTTGAGTGGAATACCGGATTTGCGCATAAGTACGTGACTCCTACATAATCACAATATATCACCGGAACAGAGGGTAAATGAATACTGATTTCATAGAGAAAAGAGCAGATCCAATTAAGTTCAGTTGAGGTGTTGGCAACAAAGCGGTATTCCTTCCGTAGAAAATCGAGCCACACCACGTTGTTTCTTCGATGACCACAAAACTGGATGTTTACTGAGATAAACAATGTACCCATTTGTAAACACATAATCGTCCGAGTCTTCGGCCCAATCCGCATTTGAATATGCTTTTAAAGACAAATTGTAACCAAGATAAAGAAAGATACCATGATTTGGTGTTATGGAAAGATGTCGAAGGACTCGTTTGACTTCTACTAAGAGATCAGTGATTGGTGCGTGCATGAACTATGATAGACGGTTTACATCAAAGGAAATATCGGGCCTTGTGAATGTTAAGTACTGTAAACTGTGAAGAAGACCTCTATTTTCAGTCGGGTCTGATATTCTTGTTCCAAGATGTAGTGAGAGCTTTGGAGACGACGCCACACCTGTGATGACATGTTTTGCTTCCATCATATTGGCTTTTACTAGGAGATCCAGTATGTATTTCCGTTGACAGAGATGGAGTCCAGCAGGTGTTTGTCGTGATGCCAAGAAAGTAGTTCAGAGGTTTTGGATCTTTGACAGAAAAGTGAGCTGCGAGATCATCGAGGGTGCGTTGAATAAGATGTGTATCATTACCAGTAATAATGATGTCAACGATAAAAAGAGCATATACACCACAAATTTTCACTTCTTTATAATGAATAACGACGTGTCAGAGATAGTGTTAACAAAACCAACCGAGAGAAGATAGTTGTGTAATTCCATGTACCAGACTCGTGGCGCCTATTTGAGAACGTAGATGGCTTTGCGGAGATGAAAAACGTAGTCGGGTCGGTCTTGATCAACGAATCCAGGTGGTTACGACATATACACTTCATCAGTTAATGTTCCTTGTAAAAAAGTGTTATTGACGTCCAGTTGTAGAATTTGCCAGTCTCGATCAATCACACCCCCCCCCCCAAAACAATACGAATCGTGGTGGATTTGATAACAAGACTAAAATTTTCTACATAATCAAGACCATATTTTTCATTATAACCTTTGGCGACAAGGCGAGCTTTGTAACGACTGATTGTGCCATCGAAGTTGTATTTGATTGTGATGATCCATCGACAACCAACAATGGTCTTTGCTCCAATCGGTTTGGGAACGAGATCCCATGAGTAGTTTCCTATATAAGAATTATATTGAGAACCCATTGCATTCCTCCATTTGTCATCTTCGAGAGCTTGGAGATCTGTGCGCGGATAGGATTTGGCAAGGTTTTTGGCTAGGGCATATTTAGGATTTGGTTTTAAGATTCCTTTCTTGGCTCTTGTGTTCATTGTATGTGTGTTTGATGGTTTCAGAGGAATGTGTATTGAAAAGAAGGAGCTTGTATTTGATGAGGAAGAGGACTCGTGGTTAAGCGATGGTGGAGTCAAGCTTGACTCGGAAGAAGGGGATTCTGTCGAAGAGGAGATCAATTTAGTTTGTTGTGTGGTTTGTAAAGAATCGGTTTGATGTGAAGGAGACCGGTTTGTGTGAGATGATTGTTGTGGTTTGGTTTGAGTGGATGCAAAATTTGTATTGGAAGACGATGGTATAGGAGAAATAGGTGAGGTGGTTATAGTATTGGTATGGGTTGGGCTGTCTAGATTTGTATGTGGTGGAGTCTTGGCCGTGGGTTGCGTTCCATGTGTATTTGGAGCAGTGGGCTCAAAATTCAGAGAGGGAGAAGGAGAGATTGAGTTAGAAGTTGATACCTGAGTAGGAGTGGTCATACGCAACGATGGTGATGATGATGTCGATGAAGTTGAATGGTGGTGAGGATCTGAGCGCGAGTTTCCCGGTGGTGGAGCTGCCGAGATTATAGGAATATAGGAGAAAGGTTGCCAATTTGTCGGTGAGGAGCTGTCAATTTTGGAGCTTGAAGAAGCGGTTACAGATTTGAACATGAACTTGGTTTCATCGAACTGGACATCTCCAAGGACATAAAGATGACCGGATTGAATATGGTAGCATAGATAGGCACTTTGTGTGGGTGAATACCCTAGAAAGACACATTCAAGAGAGCGATCTTCCAACTTGTATTTTTTGTAAATGTGTAACCAAGGAAAGCAAGCGCAACCAAAAATACGCAACTTTTCATAGTTTGGTGTATGACCAAATATTTTCTGGTATGGGGTTTCCATAGAGAGAACCGATGTTTGTAATCGATTGATGAGATAGACAGTTAGTTGGAAAGCATATGGCCAAAATTTCTTAGGTACTGCTACTTGAGAGAGGTGTGTGAGACCCGTCTCTTTTTAACATGTCGATGTTTACACTCCGAGATCCTATTATGTTATGGCATGTGTGGTGGTAAAGTGAGATGAGAGATGCCATCATCAACAAGGAAGGATCCTAAGGCGATAAATTCACCGCCATTATCCGTATAGAAGGTACCAATTCGTTGCTGAAAATAGTTCTCTACCAATTTCTTGAATATGATGAATGTTTCTTTGACCTAGGATTTCTGTATAAGGATATATAACAACGAATAGCGGGTGAAGTGATCAATGACTATGACTATGAGATATTATTTGAATTTTTATGTCGATATAAGTGCTGAGCTCCAAACATCAGAGAAAACATATTGTAAAGGGCGAGTAGAGGTAATTGTTGATTGTGAAAAGGGAAATTTATGAGTTTTATTGATCATACAATCCGAACATGATCTGAGTTTCAGATTGGAGAAAATATAAAGCTGAAACTTATTGATGATAGAATTTAAAATTTGAAAAGAGGGGTGGCATAAACGTGAATTCCAAGACAACAAAGACTCCTTAGAGGATGGAGAAGCAAACATGGTTTGGATGAGAGGTGTTTGTTTAGGCCATTCGTACAGTTCGTCTCTAGTATTGTTGCGGAGTAACAAGGCACCCGTGCTCAGTTCTTTCACTTGAAACGATGATGGAAAGAATTCAACGGAGACTCAATTAGTATCACATAACCAATACACCGACATGAGGTTCTTGTGAGAAGCAGGAACATATAATCTGTTTTGTAAATGTAAAGGATGATCAGTGGTGAGAAAATATGTTGAACCAGTTTTTGTGATGGGGATAGTGGAACCATCTGCGATCGTCAGTTCATCAAAACCATGATAAGTTTGATGGAGAGCAAGATTTTTGAAGTCAGCGGTGAGATGGTGTATCGCGTCACTGTCAACAACCCAATTGTTTTCAGTGTATGGTGATCCAACATCAAGATTTGCTCGTGGATTCCATAGAGGAAGCGGATTGTGATTATGTTGAGTGATGTTTTGTTGGAAATTATGTAATTGAGAGCAGCGTTTGGCACTATGACCCTGAACCCCGTAGATTTGGCAGGGTTCTTGGTACGGCTTGGGAGTACGATGGTCATTAGAGAATTTCTGTTGAGATGTGTGACCTGGTGATGTAGACAACTGCCACTTAGTTTTGTTACTTTGTGGGCGCGGACGATTCTGGGTGCGGTTGTTGAAGTTGTTGTTATTGCAATGTTGAATGAGATTGACAGATGCTGGAACTGCGGAGTGAGAAGCAGCAATTGTCATCAATTCGGCTTCATGATTGAGGAAACGCTCATGAAGCTTGGTAATGGGGGGAGGAGTGTCACGACCCTCAACTTGATCGACCACAGTTTTGTATTCTTCAGGAAGTCCTTCTAAAATCATGTCAATTTGGTCTTCATCCATTATCCACCGTCTTTCCGAGAATGGCGGTGATGCCTTGAAGATAGACATTGACTGTTTTGTTTTCCATTTTACAGTTTTTGAGTTGAGTTTTTAATTCTTTTAGATGACCTCGGCTAGGTTTAGCATACGTCGCGGCAAGTGTACTCAGGGACGGAGGCACTTGAGATGATGTGGGGTCAGCTGACCCCACATAAATTTAAAAAATAATGTTAATTAGTTAGCATAAATTAATTTGACCCCATATTAATTTGACCCCATATGAAATATTTTTTTGATCCCACTAAAATTTTTATTTCTTAAAATCATAAGACCAAAAATCTAATTAATTTAGCTAAGCGGACTAAACCACTAAGGCCTCATGTGAGACCCAATAATACAGTAAAACCTCGGTAAATTAATACTCTATAAATTAATAAACTCTATAAATTAATCAATTTCTCTGGTCCCGAGTCGGGGCCAGTGTAAAATTTAACAAAATTCGATAAGATAATAAGATAATAGTTTATTAGAAACCTCTATGTAAATATATGATCCCAATAATATCATAAATTAATAATGATGTATATAAATTTATACATACATAAAATATTATGAAGAGCTCAACACGCGATAATTGTTTCTTTACGTGTAACCACTTCGAAAGGTGAAGTAATATCATCTTCAGTATGACGATTCAACATTAGCGATTGAAAAACATGATTATAAAAAAGAAAATATAAATAATTGAAATATATTTTTCATGAGAGTAAATACTAAAGATTTATCCCTCTTTAAATTAATAAATTATTAATTTCTCGATAAATTAATAATTATTAATTTATCGATAATTAATACCTCTGTAAATTAATAAATTTTTCCGGTCCCGACGTTATTAATTTATATAAGTTTTACTGTACATCACAAAACATTTTCCGTTGTGTTAATTTAATCATAAGTCAATTTTTTCATTTTTTTCTTTAGAGTGAAATCAATTTTTAAATCACCAAAAAAAGAGATCAATTAGTCTCCTTTCTCCAATAAAATGTGAGATAATAAGGTTAAGCTTGCTAATCATTCATTGCTTATTTTTTTTTTTAAAACTCATTTTCTTAACTTCTAGTTATGTAATCTAAAATAAATTAGTTTATTTTGATTTAACATATAAGGGAATAGATCATTTTTTATGAAAATAAAATCTCCATCAATAGATCACTTTGATTTAGATGATTTGCCTGATAATTCTGATGTTTTTCTAGAATGAACATTATGAAGATTGCATTACAAAATCACATAAGAAACCCGTTTCTAAGTGACTGTTTTATTTTTTTTATTGTGAAAGAATTATTTTGGATGTAACAAATAAAACAATGATAAAACAAAGTTTTATGCTATGCGTGATTGTAGAATACAATTGTAGATAATTTTTTGACAATTTCTAGACTATGGTTTTTTTATAGGAATGATTTGTGCCCCCACTAAAGAAAATTCCTAGCTTCGCCACTGAGTGTACTCCATACTTCAGCGGAGGATGTGGCTCGGGAAACAAGTGGTTGCAGATAGGCGGGGATGGTTCCGATGAGTGCGCTAAAGATGAGACTGTATTGGCGCTTCCAGATCGTATAGGTTGGATTTGGTGATTGGACATCATCCTTGGTAAGGAGAGGATCCGAAATTTTCATAGAACCGTTAAGATGGCCTGAAAGATCATAACCATCGAGCAAGACGTGCACTTATATTTTCCACATCAGGTAATTGGTAGCGGTGAGTTTCGAAACGTTGGTCATGTTGATATTGAAGATTTTATGCTTTGCAACAGAAATGGAATCTGTGGTGGCTGGGTTTGGACCGTTGGTGTCAGCGACATCGGCCATTGTAGCAGAGAAAACAAAAAGGAAAAAGAAGAATATAGAATTTTGTGTGTGTGTGTGTGTGTGTTATAGATCGATGGCTTTTAATACCATTTTTTGACTTGATGATATTTAAAATGTAGAGAATGCACATTTATATAGAGAATAGACCTAGGATATGCACAATCAGTAATTAATGGTATTATATTATTTACATAATTAAATCCAATGATATGTGCAATCAAAAATATTCTCATATCTAATAATATGTATGATCATTTTGAAACAAAACATAATAATAAAGATGGAAAAAAATCTTATTATGTTTTCTATTTTTCTTTATCTCAATTCACAGCATAAACTCCATTGTTATTTTTAGACGTTTTAACCTCGAAGTTTTTAATCATCTTGGAAGTCACCAACAACATATGGTCATGTGTCAAAGAGGAGATGGAGAAACCGACGATGTTTTTGTTCCCTTCGATACTTACTTCAAAATTATACTTACAATTTTCCTCAAGACTTTGATATGATGCAATTAATGGAAGGTAATCTAAAATTTTCTTATATCTTCAAATTTATATTGAACTACTTTACGTAGATTAAGTTTTCAGAACATGAAGTTAAAAGTATTCTTGCTTTTTAGTTAAAGAAATGTTTGATGGTCAATATAGTGAATGAAGATTTTCATGTTCCAATTTTGTAAAAAGTATAATATGATATATTATTTTATCATTACATATATTACATTAAAGCGTTTTTGTTTTGTTTTTTGAAAGACCTCATGATTATAAGCATATGAAATTTGACGTATTTTTTGGAAAAAAAAAGTTTTATAGATAACATATGCACCAACAGATCGTCGGAACCCCACCATTATTTCTTCCTGACCTTTTAGAAGACAAACGGCTCGAACCTGAGGACAAGTTCGTCATGTCTAAATCTTACAGAATGGACGAGAACCCTCAATTGACAAAGAAATCTAAGGCTTCTTCGATTTACAAACCCTAAATCGACAAATAATTGGGAAATTGGACATATTTGATTTCGATTTTAGAGAAACACGATTTAGGGTTTTTTCCCCAGTTTTTCCCCTTTTTAATCGAAAAACTAAGAAGGGATTTAAAGCCAAAATGAAACCTTTTCTTTGATTCAGAGGTTTCATATTTTTTTTTTGGGTCAAAAGTTCGAGAAAACAAAATTAAACAAAATCAATAATCGGAAACGGTTTGGAATTAATCAAAACTGGTTTACGTCTCGATTAAACGAAAAACGTTAAGAATTAACGTGAATGGGGTTAAAACCTTACTTTAAACATTGAATGGGGTTACAACCATTCAAACTTTTGACATGGGGATATATCTATAGTTGGAAGTTTCGTGTGGTTTACCCCGAATTTTAAATTTCCAATGGGGCTAAAACCAGAAAACCCCGAAGGTAGGAAACCTAACGTATGTTTTTGGCAAACACAAAAAGATGGAATATATGTGCGTAATAATACATCACAAATCCTCAAGTTTATGTATAAATGGGATACCATAAACGGAAGGCAGAGAAAAAAAATGGGTTACATAAACTTTGAACAATATATTTCTTTTATCTTTATTAAAAATGGATTAAAAAATATTACTGTATTTTTTAAAATCAAAATTTCATACTATATTTAAAGACATATAATAAATTAAAGTAAGATTCATCAATGCGAGCATTTAATTTAGTGATTTGGATAAGTATTGTCGTTTCGTTATTATCCGCATTCAAATTGCTATTACTTTGAATCCTATTAAATTCATGATCATTCGAAACCCTAACCCTAAATAGAAAACTACTTAGATATGGAGATATCAAACGCAAGCATAGCAATAAAAAGTATTGCATAATAAATATAAAAGCTATCTTCTCACAATATCTCTTATCTTAGAAAGTATAACCTAAACACTGGACCAGAAAATATATTTATAAACTTTTAAACACGTTTTTCTTTTTGGAATTTATGAGGAACTTTGAAATCCTAACAAGAAAGGAAATCAAAATGTCCTTTTTATTTCCATCAACATATGCACTATCTAGAAGGTCATTCTCCTCTTTATGAAAAACATCAAAAAGTCCTCATTTCGTTCCAAAACTCCCCAAATGCTTATTATACCTAATAAGACATAAGATAGCCTATACAAGACTCTACAAATCTATAAAACATAGTTTATAAACCCAAAAAACCATATAATATCAACGACCGTTGGATGATGACATCTTTTCATATAATCTACATGAGCCATTGGAAGATATTTTAAAGGAAGGAGAGAGAAAGCGATATATATATATATATATATATATTAAGACTCTACTAGTACATATACCTGTTTTGAAGCCGTGTTTGGGATTTGGCATGACTCACCTACCCAAAGATACTTAGAGACCGGGGGTTCTTACTTACCATATGCCTCTAGATGCTTCTAATGTTTCACCTTTTACGCCTGCGAAGCAGGTGATACGAGGGTTGCAAGTCCTAGCTTCTTGTACCGATTAACGATATTTCAAATGAGATGAATTGTAAGCATGTAGATAAACCTAAATTATTGTTTTAAGTTAGAAATAAATATAGGTAAATCCTCTGGTATAACCAGGTCCGATCCAAGTGGGTAGGACAGAGAGATAATGGTTTATGGGTCTATGCACAAACCAAAAAATTTAGAGGAAAAATGGGTCAAAATTTTTTATTCTTTATATTTTTAATGTAATGAACCCAAAAAAATGAAAACATCCTTAGTTTTTAAGTTGAAAAGGTCAAAAAATTTCTTTCTATTATTTTTAGAGTTAAAGACAAAAAAAACGAAAATTCTTTTTTCTTAGATTTAAGGGATCTAAATTTTTATTTTTGCTCTAGGGTCTTCAAAAGTGTTGGGCCGGGGCTGAGTATAAAATAGCCGTATATGGCTACGAAAAGTACATCATATACATGGCACTACCATTTTCAATCCAACATTAATTCTCGAATGCCTCTTAGAGACGAATATAAGAACATGTACATTGAGGTGTTTTAGCGCGTAAATCTAAAAAAAGTTAACAAAAAAAATTACGGATCCCACCAAAAACTAAGAATTGATCCTTATATAAGGATCGGTTCTTAACACGTGGCACGCCACGATTAGTTCATTTTGTTTTTTTCTTTTTCATTATTTTAAAAAAATTAATAAAAAATTAATAATTTCTTTTAAGAAATTCCCAAAAGAGAGTTTTATTAATGGACATGTTCTTTACATTCAAGTTAACTATAACCATCGCATACGAAAATGATTTTGTGTGGATGTCTTTAAATGTCATATCATTTAGAATCCATTTAATATCTATTTAAAAATAAAACAACTAATTAATAAATAAAAAAACCCTTGCAAAATACAAAAATTCAAATTTTTCATAGAAATTTAAGAAAGTCTTATCAAAATGAAACAAAGAAAAACTCGAAAAACATGTTACAAAATGGAACACAGAGAGAGTACATCAAAACAAGGAGATTGAGAGGCAGCTACAATCTAGATTCTAGACAATAGTTTACCTCCTACAACTAGCTAGCTTTAGCCTTGATGACACAGATCACTAAGATCCGCCAGACCCTGATGATGGTGGATTAGAGTAAGATCTAAACGCCGATCCAGGACCCGGAGGATCCATCCTTAGACGTTCCAAACCAGCCTGGTGTGAGGATTGAGCAGTTGAACCACCAGTATCATACATTTTCACGTCTACATCCTGTGAATTTGGGAGGTTAGGGTTTGAGCCATGGGTTGCAATTAATATATGAGAGAGTCTCTGAAGCGTGCATGTGTACCTGCTGAACTGGAACAGACGATGATAATGCAAGCCATTCATTCTGATAATTTTGAATTCCTCGAGGGACCATGAACTTGACGATAAGATCCACCGGAAGATCAATCTCCAGCTTCAAGTCTTCGATGACTTGGATTATCTCTCTCAGTTTTCTAGCATCTCTCTCCTCACCCTAGAATATAATCCAGCATAGATTTACGAAAATAAAAACCATCAATGACAAAATATTAACACAACAGTTTTGGCAAAGAGATATGGATCAGATCGAGCTTTTAACCTGTGAATCAAATATTGACGTCTCCTTGGCAGAGAGTCTAAGATTGGTGATCTCTATCTTCAACAATTCCACAGGAGAATTGTTGGTCTTGAGGTTAAAGAAAGATATAAACCGGATTGCTGGAATATACTGTCGGTGATTTAGGAGCTTACAAACCAAATCTGCATAAGAGAGAATATAGTAGTATAGCATTACTTTGATTTAGCCTTTTGTAGAAAACGAAATGTTAAAACAACAATGTCCTCAAGAATATGCAAACTTACTTGGGACGGCATGACTGAGACGAAGAGACTGAAAGAGTTTGGGAGCCAGATTAAAATGAGCAACATACGAGGCATATTTGATCAAATTTTCATCCTTATCCTCAATTTTAAGATCCATCAATTGATACGCAGCAATGAGTAGCAAAAAGCACCAAGCTTCGAGTGGTGACATATGAGCACTTCCCTTGATGCTTCTCCACTGAAATACCAAAATTTTTGCATCCTGCTGTAGACCAGTGTTAATAGAATTTGTATCATCCTGTGTCAGCATCAGCTCCTCCAGAAAGGGAATCAGCGTCTTGATTATTGGTTCTGATAATCCCGACTCTCTACGCTGAACAGCGTTCCTGATTACCTGCTCAACATAACCTAGGACAGTCTTTCCTGGATCTGTCAGAGTTCGGAGACCAAAAACTATTTCCTCACGTGAGAGTGATGCTGATCCCACCGAGTCCATGAGAGCATTACAATCAGGCGACAGTTGCTTTGCTTTTTCCTCATAATCCTTAAAACGTTTTGCCAAGCGCTCTTCCGTTGTTTTCAATAGCTGATCTTTTTCCTCCAGCTTCTTCTCCTTCACTAGAATTTCTTGCTCACGTTCCATCAATGATGTGATCTTAGCAATTGAGCTTTGAATCTGATTGAGCTCTTTTTTCTTGATTTTTAGTCGATCTCTTACAATGCGAAATTTATTTTTCTTTAATCTTAGATATTCGCTAGCTGATTCCATCTTGTCTTCTTTTGCACTGAGTTTTTCAGAGAGTTTCTTGATGAAATCTTTACACCTCTGCAATGTCAACTCTTCATTTATTTTCTCGAAGGATAATTTACGAAGATCCTCGGTTAACTGAGCTTGCTTCTTCTCTTTAGAAGATAACTCCTCACTGTGTTCAGCAATTAACGTCTTGATGGATTGATAATACGCGTTCCTTTCCTCGATCTTCCTTTTCATCTCCTCCAGTTTCTTAGCTTTGGATTCTTTCTCATAGTTCACTGAATTCAACGCTGCTGAAGCCAAATCCAGGTCAAGCATGAGATCTTGTTTCGCCTGTTCCAGTTCTTTCAACTCCTTATCTTCCGTGGAGCGCGTCTCAAGCAGCCTTTGCTGAGATTCTAGCTGCGCTTCCACGGACTCGAGCTTCTTCCCGTAGTCCTCAAACTCTCCCCTTCTCGAATCTAAATCCGCCTGAGTCTTTCGCAGCACTTCCTCTAGCTGTCTAAGTTGACCTGTCTTTGTCACATGCTCTGACGCATACCTTTCCACCAATATCTTAAGCTGCTTCAGTCGCATATCATCTATAGCGTAATCGTTACGAAAGTGAAAGACCCGATCTTCAAGAAAAGCAAGGCTTATCTGCTTTTCTCCAATCTCCGTCCGTAACCAGTCAGCTTTCGTCTCTAAATCAGCCATATTTGCCTCAGCTGCGTCGACAAGTTTGGCCCTCTCTTCAATTTCGACGCTTCTCTTTTCCAACTCCGTCTCCTTCGATTCTACTTCCCTCAACTCTTTTTCCACATTTCTTTTCGCTGACTTCATAGTATCCTCTAATTCACTCCACTGAGTACCGCAGACGAGTAAACCAGACGCTAATTCAGACTTAACCTTCTCCATTGCTTTACGCATATTCTCTCTCTTCTCCTCAACGAGTCTTAACTCGTCTTCCACCGTGATTACCTCCATTCCTTACAGTTTCTTCGACTCCACGTCAGAACCTGAGCGAAATAGAACAACCACAACCACCCTGATTAATATGCCGATTTCCGAACCTAACAACAGCACAAAATTTACCAACGGATAAAGGCGCACAAAACCCTAAAAACACTGTTCCTTTGACATTTCCCTACGGAACCCAGTGAATGTTCAGAGAAAACGGTAAAAACAATATTACGGGTTCTCACAGATAATAAGATTAAGTCACTTACCAACGATTACAGAAAGCAAAAGCTTATGCGAAACGAAGAATCAAACCCCAAAGCGAAAGAGAAGGGCAAAGAGAGCCTTTGGTGTGTTGTACAACAGTGACACGTTTGATTAATCCTTGCTCTTTTTGATAATTTGGATAGTGTGGCTGTAATTCAACTCCAGAGACATCTAAACCAAGATTTCTTTCCTTTTACTTGTTTTTGGTCTTTCCATTTTACAGTCATAAACTGTCCAGTTGTTATTATAATTTAAAAGATAACATTATTATAAAACCTTTTTTTTAAAAAAAGTAAAAAGAAATAATGAATATCTTATTGGAAACGGCTGTAGTTTTCCGTTTTTGGCTGTAGAATTAAGACTAATTTAGACTGTAATTTTTTTGGCTGAAACTTTACAATTTTGGCTCTGACTTTTTAGAACGAAAATCTGATTGGTGTATATCAATCAATTTAATTTGTACTATAGATTTTCTTAAAAAAATAAATACTAAATTAGAAAAATATATGATTAAATTTTGTAGCAGTAAGTAGATTGCAATATAATTACATAAGAAATAGTAATTATCATTGATTAGCTTTAACAAAAAGAAAATTAATTATTATGAATATGTAATATAGTATACATCTGCATATGATATATAAAAAACATACAATATGAATAGTATAATAATATGTGTAAACGAATGTTGGCATAGAAAAATTTGTTGTTATATTTATTTTTCATTCATAATGAAATGTTTATTTTTGTGTGATGAAATATTATTTCTCCTTTGAAAATATGTTATTCATATGTATATATTATATATGCATGTAATGAAGAGAGAAACAAAAGTATAAAGCACCATTTTTAGGCTGTGGGAAAAATGCTTTGCACAGCCAGTTTTGATTTGTTATGGCTGTGGACTTGAAAAAAGAAGAAGGAAAGCTTGATTGGTTTGATCACTTTGGCTGTAGACAAAATTTTGGTTCTCTACAATTCCCACAGCCACAACCAATCAGCTCCTTTATATCCCCATAAAAAAAAGAGGATGTTATAAAGAAGTAGAAAACAACGGTAACTTTTTAAAAAAATTGAAGTTCTAATACATTCAAAATCATTGATATTTATAGACGTAAAAAATAAAAATTGCTATGCCTTATACATAGTGGCGGTAAACTCCACACAATATTATAATACTTCCATTTGAAAGTTATTATCACTGTTTCTTTGTATAGACATAGATAGTAAAAGTTATTGAACGTTCTTTGTAAGAGTAAGTTCCTTATAACATTTCCAATGGTGAACTTCCTTTGGGGTGTTTTTAAACTATTATTTTATTATTTTCTTTTTTATGACAAATTATAAAATAAAAATAAAAATTTGAAAATCAAAAATAAAAAATGAACTAATGAGATGCAGTTACGTGTGCGGAATAGTGAAGGATCGACCATAGAGAATGTCTTATTTAAGGATCTATGATGGAGAGTCTCTTACAGCTAATAAGCTCTTTATTTATTTTTTATTTTTTTATTTTTGGAAACTACGACAAAAAACCCTTTAAAAACTCCATTGGAGATGATTTTACAATCTAATAATACTAACTAAACTTAACATATACGCGCATACATTTGTTTTCGGTATTTATAATTCTTTCTATTGGAGGCTGTTAGGTATAATTCATCATGGATTAAATCTGATTGTTCTTTCTGAACCCCAAGGTATTTAAAAAGAATTATTAGTATCTCCTAATAAAAAGAAACAGGATAATATTTAATCCTTATTTCTAAAGAAATTAATTAGTTTAAATGCATTACATTTCTTATATAAAGGGAGAGATAATAAACCCTACCTAGAAGGAGTGATCAGGAAAAACGATGAGGAAAAAAGTGAGAAGAGAAAGGGAAAAACCTAACCCTAAAAACTTCGAAAAAATGGCGGTGATAATCAATCGAAGTTACTGAAGGTATCAACTCCAACATCTCTAGGCATAGATCTTCGAACATTCTCCTTCTATACTTGTAAGAAGATTCAAACGTATTAGTGTTTCAAGCTATATCATAAAAAACTCATTCATAAATTAAGTATCTCTTCAAACGTTTGAGATCCAGAACTGGTTAAAATTTGCCCAAATAGAGATCACTGACACTAATTTTTTTCCGTTCATATTTATTGACAGAAAAAATAAATGTTATTGTATGTCCATAGTGATGTGGACTACATTTTATATATACGAGCATTCTTTTTGACTTTTATAACAGTTTTCTACCCATTGTTATTATTTTTCTTTGTTTTCTTTGTTTATATAAGAGGTAAAAGTTAATTTACATGCATGGTGAACGTGGGCTCCATACAATTTAATTATACTCAACTACATTTGATATATATGATCATTTGTTTTCGACGAATATAACATTTCCTTTTGGAGTCTATTGCCACTATGTTCTTTATTTATATTTAGAATTGAATTTCTCTTTGTATTTTACAGTTTACGTGAAACATTGATATTTATAGATGTAAAATATATAAGTTACTATATATGCATAGTGACGATAAAGGCTAAAATTTTTAATTATATCCACTACATTAGACATATACGACTTTTTTAACATTTCCCTTTGAATGTTATTATCACTATGTTTTTTTGTTTGTACATTTAGACTAGGAAGTAAAAGTAAGTGTGTGTGCGTTGTGATAACGAACTCCATAAAATCTAATTATACTAACTACATTTGAGATATATGAGCATTTTTTTGCTATATTTGTAATTTTTTTTCCTTTGGAGACCATTGTCGCTATTTTTTTTCGTTCAAATATATTGACAAAACAACAAAAGTTATTGTATGTGTATAGTGATAGTGGGCTTCATGCAATTTAATTTGTATTTAACTATAACTGAAATTTAGATAATTTTAAAAAACTTTTATAACACTTTCTTTTGGAGAGAGTTGTTATTATTTTCCTTCGTTTATATTTATAGACGTAACAAGTAAAAGTTATTATACATGCAAAATGACGGTGGGTTCCATACTATTTACTCATGCTTAACTAAAGTTGACATATACGAGCATTTTTACTTCATAATTCTTTCCTTTGGAGACCATTATCACTAGTTTTATTCGTTCATATTTATTGACGTCAAAAATCAAAGTTATTGTATGTGCATAGTGACGATGAGTTCCATACAATTTAATTACATGCACTACATTTGACATATATGAGCATTTTTATTTTATTTTTATAGAACTTTCCTTTAGAGAACATAGTTACTATTTTTCTTCGATCATATTTCTAGGCAGAATAAGTAAAAGTTATTGTAGACGCATAGTGGGAGTGAGTTCCTATACTTAACTAGAGTTGGCATATACTATCATTTTTTCTACTTGTACAACATTTCTTTTTGGAAACCATTGTCACTATTTTTTTTTTTATATTGATAGACATAAAAAGTAAAATTTATTTGATGTGTGCATAATTTAGCTCACTTTAGGATTGTTTTCTTTAGCATTCTAGGTAATTTTTACTCCATTTGCTCTTGTTTTACATGCATTCTCATTTAGAGTATGTTCATAAATGCACATAGGTTTTACGATTGTATCATTTTGCATATTGTACATTGTGAGGGTATTTTCTAGATATCTTTGGAGCATTGGAGGGCTGAGGATGGGTGGAAAAGCTTAAGAAACAAGGGATAGCAATGGAGCAAGAGGAAAAAGGCAAGGAAAGAAGAAAACCATTCGAGGATACATGCTGTTATCGACGGCATAGAGGAAATAGCTTGAAAAATGAAAACTGGTGCCGACGGCAAGCCACATGACAAGTGTTGGTACGAGTGTTGACCAAGAGTTGACTGCACACTCATGTCTCTTCCTGTAAATAGCCTATTCTATTTTACGGTTGAACTATGTTGGTTTTTGAGAATTGAAGACTATGTTTTTGCTCTTTTGATGTTTGAATCTTTAACCTAAGTTTACTTTCCTTCAATTTATTTATTTCATTTCATGTCTTTATTCTTAAAAATCACCATGAACTTACTTTTACTATGTGTAAGTAGTTTCTTGATGGATCAAGGTTGGGTCTTGGTTAAATAACTTTATAGTTGGATTTGTTAGTCTCTAGGCTATATAAGAAGGAATTTATCAATTGAATGAAGCTTAAAATGGGCTTTAGAAGTAATTATTATAAAATTATATCTCAAGGTTTATGCATCTTAAGTGTTTGCAAAAATTCCTCAATCATTTTTCAAGTGAACAAACTATACATATTCTAAGAGATTAGCAAATAGAAATGTTTGTATGGATTAAGAATGATACTTAAAGGCTAGTAATGATTGTTTAGTATGTTAACTCATGGAACTAAACCACAATTACTAGATACGTAAATATCATGAGAATGAATTGATTATTTCTTTAAAATTATTAATGGCTAGACCGTGTAACAATGAAGTCTAAGAGGAGATAAGTGAACTCATCATTAGGCTAGTTCAACCATTTATACCCCATCCTTGATCTGTAGTTTAATTATCTTGAATTTTCCATTATAACTTTATTTGAGTTTTTGTTGACTTTTCACATTTTGCATTTAACTTAGTTCTTTTGTTCTGCCTTGCATCTAGTAGGTTTCAATTATGCCTCCTTGCATTTTTAATCCATTGTCACATTTTCATTTCAATTGGGTTATCATTTGCTTTAGAATTAGGATCACAACTTGAATCAAACCAACATATCATCTTAGCTTGAGTGAAGGTTTTAATATTAGGAATTAGCTATTCATCGCCTCCTTGTGATTCAATCCCATTATTTGTCATTATTCTACTCTATTAAGAAATGGAATTTGGGTAGTTTTGGACTTTAAAAATGATGTTTGATTGGAGAATGGATCTATAACGACTAGACAATTAATATTCCACACCATGATGGTGGGTTTCATACGGTTTAATTATACTCAACTACAATTAACATATACGATCATTTGTTTTCGACTTGTAATATGTTTTTCTTTGGAGACCATTGGTACTACTTTTCTTCGTTCATATTCATAGATGTAAAAATTAAAAATTAAAAATTATCGTATGTGTATAATGATTGTTTGGCTCCATACAATTTAATTATACATAACTGAGTTGCCATATACGATCATTTATTTTCGACTTGTATATCATTTCCATTTGAAAATCATTGTCACTATTTTTCTTCGTTTATATTTATAGACATAAAAAGTAAAAATTATTCAATTCACATAGTTATAGTGGACTCCATACGATTTAATTATACTAAACAACGGTTACCATATATGATATTTTTTCAACCACATATAGTAGCTATTTTTATAAATTCATATTCATAGGTGTAAAAAATAAAATTTATTGTATGTATATAGTAACTATTTGGCTCCATATAATTTAATTATACTCAACTGCAATTTCCATATACTATCAATTATTTTCGACCTATATAACATTTCGATTTGGAGATCATTGTCACAATTTTTATTCGTTTATACTCGTAGACGTAAAAAGTAAAAGTTATTGAATGTGCATAGCAATGGTGGACTATACAAAAAAAAATTATTACATCCAACTACAGTTTACATATACGATTATTTTTTTTTGATTTATATAACATTTTTTTTGGAAACCATTATCACTATTTTTCTTCGAATAGAAAGTAAAAGTTATTGTATGTGAACAATGACTATTTAGAAATTAAGTGCGAATTTTCAAATAATTAGTTCATAAGGTTCATCGAGTCTAATACATAACCCAGTTAAACTAGTAGATGAGAAAATTTTGATCCCAAACTGCTTTTAAACTGAGCATGTGGTCATGTACAATAATTACAAATCGATTAACCATTAGACATTCAAAAAATCTCAAGATCCATGATTCATCACATACAAGAAGCTAGCAGGTAAGATATCAAGAAAGAATCTACAAAGTTATTCGAAGATAATTCTGCTTGTGTTACGCAATTTAAGCAAGGTTATATCAAGAGCGATATGATAAAACATATTCCTGAGATTCTTCTCTTATCCAAACAACCTAATAATAGTCTTAAAATTGATATATAGTATATCCGCTCAAATGACAACACATTATATCTTTTTACAAAAACGTTTTCTACATAAATGTTCTCAAAGCATATTCAAGTATTGTAGTACGTCATTAAAAAATTATGAAAAAATCCAATTTCTAGAGGAGATTTAAGTCATTGTATTATTTTCCTATTTTTATGATTTTTATCTCAATAGATTTTTTTAATGATAAGATTCTTAACGAGACACTACATAATATAACAATATTACATAATATAACAATAGTAGATAATCAAAAGTGAAATTACGGTGATTATTCACTAAGACACTTATGATTTAGAGTGAGATGTAATAACACTTCATCACATACTTTATCTACATAATATAATAATAGTAGATAATCAAAAGTGAAATTACGGTGATTATTCACTAAGACACTTATCATTTAGAGTGAGATGTAATAACACTTCACCACATACTTTATCTATTATATATATATTATACTAATATGTTTAGTCGACATAATGTGTCACTATAAATAGGACCATGTATTGTGTTTTCGATTCCAAAACATATACACATAGCTTTATTATTTACATTTTTTTTATTTATGTTTATAACAAGTTTACATTACTTCATTATCTTCTCAGTCTCACAATTAGACATCTTTTATATTGTTTTTTAACTAATAGATAATGATTCTTGTTTTGGTCATTAGGAATGATGTTATTGTTAACTATCCCCGTAGCATACAAAATTGATTTTGTCTCGAGCTCTTGAAGCTTCATATCATCCATATTAGAATATGCAGTTTAAAATTACAAGAATCCTATTTTTTTTTTTTTTGGTTTTATATTAAAAATTATTTAAATCTATTACAAATAAATCAACTAATAAAAAAAATAACTAAAAAATACGAATAGTCATGACACATTAATTTGAATAGACTCAAACTCCTAGACTTTCTCTCTCCAAAACACAAAACTCTAACCGCATCACTTAAGATCTCAATATGCCTCTCCGGTGAACGGCGGTCTTCGTTGTAGCCAGGGAGGGCTCCCCTCTTCCCTTTATTAATTTGATCAGCTTTTTTCCTCTATCCTTGGGATTTCATGGCGGTTTGTAAAGTCCAACCTGAGCATCGATGGTTTCGTAGGCGGTTCCTCTTCGCCTGAAGTGATATAGCGGTGGAGCTTGTAGCTGGATATTATCGACAGAGCGGTGCATCTGGATGTGAAGCTAGATTTGTGAGAGTTTAAGGTGGTCTCAATCCATTGGTATGAATAATATATTGTGATTTTTATGGTTTTGGAGTCTTTGTTTTAGTCTCTTTTAGAGTCTGTTATAGGTATTAGATAGCTAATATGGAGCTTGAAACATTTGGAGCAACTTGGACCAAAGTGGAGCATAAATGAAGATTTTGGAGCTTTTCAAGAAGATTCCAAAATATGTTTAAGGAGTGCATATCGATGCAGCCTTGTGCATCAATCGATGCAGCCGGGATTTTCCTATTCCGAGTTTTCCCTTATTTTACAATTTGGACTTTGTTGTTTCCTTATTCTGAGCCCCATGTTTAACCACGACTTTTAGGTTCTTGTTCTTGTGATTTTTGCAACCTGAGACAAAATTCGGATGTTGTGGAGAAGACTTTTTTTACTCTTTCTCTTTGTTTTGATTTATTATGCAATTCTCTTTATCAATCATGTATGTGCTTTCTTAAACAATGAGCGAGTAATTCATTAGTTAGGTTTAGGGATTCAAATAATTTATGAATCATAATTAGGGTTTTCACATCTAGGAAAAATTAAAAGTTCTTCAATTGATCTAAACTAATTTACTTAGATCTAGCATGATCACCTAGATATAAGTCATAAATTATTTAGTAAAACGGAACTGGAATTGATTAATTCGAACATAGATTAATTGAGCACGTGATTCTAGTTGCAAAGGAATTTAGATTAGATAGCTTGTGAACTAAGCAAACTTAATTGAATGCATGTTTTACTTGTTAGATTACTCAAAGGAATTTGGTAGTTTAGCTAACTAGGCGTAGTTAGAGTTTCGCAGCGGAAGCTGGTTCTCTATAGAATTGTGTTTGTGTTCTAGAAAAATTCTTAGTTAGATTTCCTAGTAGATTCCCGCTTTAATCAACTTAAACGTCATTGCGTTCTTATTTTACTGCTTTTACATATTTACTGAATTACATAGCTTAATTTGAAACTGAAAAAACTGTTGTCCTCTTAAGAGTCTCTGTGGGATTCGATCTCTTTCTACTACATCTGCATTTACTGTGCACTTGCAGCTACGACCCTATAGCTACAATTATTTTCAGAATTCTACTAATGTCTCGCGAAAACGTAGTTTCCCACTAAATGATTCTTTTTATTTTAAGTTTTGATATGTCAATCAAATGTATCAAATCGTCTGCATGTAAGGGTATATACGAAAAGTCTTACTCGTGTACATATATTTAAAATACAAATTTCCATGTTTAAATCGAGGAGACATGATTGATTTATTTTCTTTCTTTTTGTAAAAGTTTAATAGTTACTTAGGGCGGTAATAAAGATTGTGTGGAGTCAGATATGGTAGTTGTACTTATTTAATATATACGCTTAGTTTCTTCAATGTACATTTCTCAATCCAAGTTTCTCGACTTCTGAAAGCCTTAAAATTATTCATCTTCAATATTTGATAAATAAATCATGAGCCGTATAACAGCGCTGTGTGATGTTAACAAGACGATGAACGATTGGAATATTAGGGTTGACGTTTTTCACACGTGGAACGATGCCATGACCAATATTTGTTTCATCTTGGTTGATGCATCCGTGAGTTTACTTTATAGTTTTTTGCTCGTAAATTCAGTTATTACATATTTTAAATATATCAGTATTCTTCTTCTAGGGTAATCGCATACCTAGTACAATGCCTTCTGAATTTCTTGGAAGATTTTATCAGATTCTTCATAGAGAGGATTATTGGTTGAAGATAAGAAACTTTGATGTTGAAGACGCACCAGTCTTCTGGAAGAATTTGACCCATTTCTTCCAAATCCGCTTCTCGAATGATATTTTCCTTCGTTGGGATTTGAACCATGCTCCTCGAACATTCTACGATTTTGTTTCTCGATTTCGTTTCTCTTGAAGAAGTTTATAATGATAACGTTAGAACCAATTCGCTGATAGGTTAGTCAGTTATAATTTATTTTGTATAGTAATTAGATAAATACTAATTATGATTTTATTTACTAAGATTTAATTAGAGCTGTGACATATGTAAGTCCATTGAAAAAATCGTCATTTAAGAATGAGTTACCTCAACCTTGGTATACTATATTTTATGTGGATTTTAAGATTGAAGACGATAAATAAGTAGAATTACTTTTATCAGAATTACTTTACTTCTCATGAGTTTTTTCTTGACGTATTTTTATAATCTATTATGAATGCAGATATTGATCAATTGACGGTAATGCGTATGCTTCCCATGCTGAAGAACTCTCTGACAGATGGGTGGGAAAAGATAACTATAATCAATGTTTTTAAGTCCGTTAGGCTTTTAAACATTTCAGGTGTGTATCAGTTTTAAAAAATTTCTATAATCTTTTTTTGATTTCTGATATGTCTCATTAACTATGATTGACAAATCTAAATATTGATCTCAAAAGATCGGTTATTTGGTACAATTTCCTTGATGTTCCGGAAGCTGACGCTTTTAAAACTAGGTTAGTATTATATTTCAAATGTTTGGAATTTTTTTCATAAATATGCGTCTTTGACTAATTCACATTCTCATAATGACTATAGTTATATCTACCAAAATGAAGGACCACTGTCATGGGAAAACGAAGAATATAATATTTTAGGTTTCGTTCTGTTTTTATCGTATCTTACTTATCTTATCTAAAAAGTACACTAAACTATAATCGCAAAGTTGTGTTTTGATTTGTCTACTTTGGATATTTAGCTGTGATGGATCACTTTCTAATTATAATTTTTAAATATATACTTTGGATATTTAGTTGTGATGGATCACTTTCTAATTTTCATTTATAAATATATACTTTTGATATTTAGTTGTGATGGATCACTTTCTAATTTTCATTTTTAATTGAATAAAAAAAAAATAACACAAAAAAGTTTTTTTATAAAAATATCACACGAGGAGTTTGTGATAAAAAATGCTACTTTGAACTCCGATTTTACCCCCAATCATTTAGGATAGATGTATTTAAAATAACATTTTGCTTCTCAAATATCAACATTTAGGATGACCATACTTAAACTGACACTTTACTTCCCAAATATCAACTATTTTCATCCTAAATCACCAAATTTCTTCCTAAAAGGTAAGATTTAGAATTCAAATTTAGGACGGCCGTACTGAATATCAACAAGTTCCATCCTAAAACAACAAATTTCTTCCTAAATGCTATAATCATGTTTTAGAAGTCAAATTTAGAATGACCGTACTTAAAATAACATTTTCTTTCCCAAATATCAACTATTTCCATCCTACATCACCAAATTTCTTCCTAAAAACTAAGATTTTAGAAGTCAAATTTATAACGGCCGTACTGAATATGATAGTATTTAGCTTCCCAAATATAAACAAATTTCATCCTAAATCATTGAGGGTAAAATCGTAAATGATATTTTTGGAACGTGTCATTTTTTTTTAATAGCCAAATTTTGCCTCGGATTTTAGAGAATTGCCCATTTAAATTTATCATTACATTTTTTTTTAGCTTTTTTTTTAATTTCTGAATTTTAGTTTATAATTTTATCTTTATTATTAATTTTACATATTAATTTTCATTTTTATCTTTCAATTTTCCGACTACTAATCAATACAATTTTAAAAAAATTATCTATTACCTTAGTTATACATATATCCCTTGATATAGAATGTGATGCATGGAAAGATAGGAGATAATTATAAATTCACATTACAAAACAAATAATCAATAGACCAAAACAACTGAAAATAAAAATGTGAGATCAATTATCGTCGAGTCTTCTAATTTCAACTCTCCTTCACGATCACTACTCAAAACCGTTTCCATACTCATTTGTCAATATCTCTCTACAACCTTCATTATTGGAGAGCATAACTCTGGATACCAATATAATATATGAATTTTTTTAGAGTTTGTAGACAAAGCACTTTAGTTCGATTCTAAAGTATCAAAGTGTCAATACCATTTTCGTAGTGATTTTCCAGATCTTAGAACAATCGTAACCAGATCTCCACCGAATTTATCCCAATCTTGTGCTAATTTAAGAGGAACATATCCAACTGCCACACATTCAATCAAATCTTTGGCAATAACATAAACTTTAAATTTAAATATGGTTGGTTCAAGCAGAAAAACATGTTACCACCAACTTTTTAAGTTGTGAATGTCAATTACGTTGTTGCTAGAATTATACTTACCTTTCAACTCGAAGATCAAATGTCAGGTCAGAAAATCTATAAATAGTCAGCATATAATCATGTATATGAAGTTGCCCACTATTGCGAATATTCCCAATCACATCTAATAACATAAAAAATTCAAAAGAAAATCTACACATAAAGGTAAAATTAAATATGCGTCATAAAAATTTTAAGAACAGTTTTGTAACACTCACCTACGTAATATATGTCTTCCACCGTTCTGTCAATGATTGTTTGAGTATAAAAAAGTGATAACGATCAAAGCGTGTGATTGGATCAACATTCATTTCTTCAACAGAATTAATACGGTATGCTTGACGAATAACCATAGAAGGACAGTTTTGTTCGACCAATTCAAAATATGCAAAACGATTCCATTCTCCTTTATTAACCATGCCTTCAAACTCATCGACCAGTCGTCCCTTTATTGTTGCTTGAATCTTATCTCTCTTGTAAGTAAATAAATGTATCACACAAAAAAATCAGACTCGCCATTTACATATTATATATTCCAAACATAGGCAATATTAAATCATTTATTTTATATGAATGTACAAAATCTAATATTTATATATTCATATATATATATATATCATGCATATTGCATGTTTTTCCCTTATATCAATTCATTATTAAATATGACTCGAGCCACCGAAATTTAATGAAGAAATTTTAGCTACCAAATACAGATCCAATTATCTAAACAACATCAATATCAACGTTGTTATATGTAACTAGTTGGTGGGTCCATACGGTATGTACGGATTGAAAACAACTCTAATATCTTATTTACTTTCGAATCATTTCGGATGTGCAGATTCTGAAACTGATATATGCGAGGTGCAATTGTTGTTGATTATAATTTTAATGTGGTGTATGTTATAAAGATATCATAAAATAAAACCTATATATGGGATATCATGAAATACGGCCCATAATTATTAGCCATATTTTAAAAAATATAAATATATCACATTCCATTTTAAAGTAGATACTGGTCATTAGACCAGACACAACTAAACAAAAAAATGAATAGTAGTATTTAGCGGATTGTTAAGCAGTTTCGGATATGTATATTGTTACTTTGATATGGGACAGCTATTATTATAATGAATAATAAATTTACTAATAATAATTTTATTTCATCATAAAAATTCCTTTTTATTTTATATATTTGAAAAATTTTTAATTCCTATGAAACATAACACATGAATTATACATCAAAATTTTAAATATTAATTTGTCTTGGTGCACTTTTATTTATTATTTTTGTATTATATGTTAGTATGTCACGTCTGTCTCTTGTTGCAGATATTCATATTTCTAATTTACTAAATATTTTTATAGTTACGCAAAAAATATTATTGAGATCGTCTTTCCTTAACATGCGATTAGCATGCGAACACATTTCCAAAGCGGCAAAGAAAAAGAAGACAAAGTAAGTAAACTAAAAATAAAAACCTAGACTAAACTTTAATCCTAGAGAATTTATTGGCTCTAAACAGAGTCTCCGGCGACGACGCCAAAAACTTGATGTAGAATAATGTATACTCCTAAATGACTGAAATTGCATAGTTGTGCAGCTGTAGTACATCAGGGTCGAATCCACATAGACTCGTAAGAACACAATAATTTCTAGTTTCAAATTAAGCTAGGCAAAGAAATAATAATGTGAAGACAATAAAATAAGAACGCAATGACTTTTAAGTTGTTAAACTAATTGAGAAAGACGTTAGACGTAGGAAAATTCTTAGGAAATCATAATCAAGTAGGAACTACTAGGGAATTAAACTAAGTGATGTTCTTGAACACAAATCACAAATCTTTAGAAAACTACCTTCTGCTGTGAGATCTAACTATACTCCGGTAGCTAGAAAACCAAATTCCTTTGAGAATTGTAGCAATTAAAATATGCATTCAATTAAGTTTGTTAAGTTCACAAGTTATCTAATCCAAATCTCTTTGCAATTAGAATCACTTGTTCAGCTAAACTAGGTTCTGGTTAATTAACTCAATTCCCGTATTTATTAATCAACTAAGACTTAATTATGGGTGTACATGCCACAATTAAGTAAATAAGCACAAGCAAGATGAAGAACTATCAATTTTCCCTAGTTTTAAGATATTCCTAACTTTGATTCATCATCCCTTTGAAAACCCTAAACCTAACTATTTAATTACTCAAACATAGAGAGATTAAAAGCAGACATGATTAAATAATAGGATTGCATTAAACATATCCAAAGATAAGAGGGTTCGAATTCTTCTCTAAAAGCAGAATCTAGAATTGTCTCTCGGAATGCAAAAATCACAAGCACAAGTCTTTTCTCTCTAAGAATAAGCATAGCCGTCAACAATGGTTGAAAATCCCTTTTAAACAAGTTAGGGACGACCTAAACTAAGTGGGCTTGAGAAAGGAAAATAATAAAACCCAAATAATAAAGAAAACGAAAATTATTATTTTTGCTTGTTGGGCTGTGTTAGTCAACAAAGAGGACGATTTCGATCGACACACTCTCAGAAGACAAACAATTCTTCTACTCGCGACATATCACACATGTCTTTATTAAACCGGCCAAATCTGAAACTATATACATGGGGATCACTTCAACTCACTTGTAGATGAAATCTAACTTTCATATCTTTCTTTTTGTACCTTATTTGTCAAATTTGGGTACCGGGAAGGCCTTCAACGAATGTCAAACTTCTGAAAGTCACATCTGAAACTGCATCTTCCATTTATCGATTTTGCTCCTTTTTGCTCCACTTTCTCCAAGTCATCACAAATGCTCAAAACACCTAATATATAATATATAGACCTGAAAAAGACTCTAAACACACACAAAACAAGGGTTCTTAAACCCTAAAAACCACATTATATCAGCGAAAATAATCTGTACAAATACATGTTCGAGATTATAGATATGATGATTACGATTAAAATTTAGCCGAAAAAATGATACATTTAATTTAATATCGTATTACAAATACATAGAGTGTATTTCGTATAATGTAGTATTTTTGTTTGTTTCCTTCGTTGGGCTTCGTATGATATTAATAACAATGAGAAAAGCCCATTTATGTTAAATATTTTCCTTGGTTAAAGATAAACCACCACCGACTACACTAATCATCACCGCTCTAACCCTAGACGTTTCCTCTTTGGTCCTCTTTTCTTCTTTTGGTCTTTTATAGAACTCGGAAGCAGATCGCACGATGGTTCATACAATGAAAATTCCAGTGTTCAGTAAAGTTTCACAGATAACAGAAGGATTTGCTCGATAGTGTTTCGGTGTTATAATTCTCCATTTTTGGAGATGGGAATCTGTCAAAAATGGAACAAGAATCTCAATGGATCTTTCTGATCAAGAGGTAATACGTCTCATATATTAAAATTTCTAGCGATTTTATTTAATTTGTATGTTGCATGTGATACTTATTGAAAATTTGTAGCTCTAGGTTAATCGTATTGAAGCAACGATTTTCTCTGGCAATATTGCGAAATTGTATTATATTAAGTGGATGGAGGGAAAGTGGTCCACTATCAGAGATGTTGATGTAGAGCTATCTCCACACTTTGGATCGATAATTTCTCACAAATACTTCCTTCGATTCGACTCAGGCACTGGATTCCAGCAAGTCTTCAATGTTCATTCTCATTGTGTATCCCTCAATTACGGATATTTATGGAAATAACATTAATGGACAGTATCCTATAGGTAGATATATTCATAATGTATATGTACAAATTGAATGATATTAGCATTAGAACTATCTATTTGTTAAATTTATTCCTTTGATACGTATATTCAAATGTTATCGGAGCTGTCACTTGGGTAGGAGAGATCGAGAATGCGTAGTCTAGACCTCGTGTTCAATTTATTTTTAGAAATATTTGGTGAGTTTAAAAATAAGTATTATTTTGATATATGGTTGAACTGTATAGCCTAGATATTTATTGATGGTTTGCCACATTTTATGTAGGCTTCTCAGATTAGAGTGTATTGCCTACGGCAAAATGGTGGGAAAATTGGTAAAAAAGTTCAGAAACAATTATGATGGGCATTCTTTGTAGTCTTAAGGTTTTTTCCCGTGATCAAACATTTAGGTGATTATTAATTAGTTTGTGTTAGATGTGTAAATAGATATATAATTGTTTATAACATGTATTAACGTTGTTTTGTTTTCAAGGACGTGTGTGGCTCAATACATTGTTTTGTTTTCAAGGACGTGTGTGGCTCAAATCTCTCCAAGGGTCTTTCAAGATTGAATATAACAAGTCCGATAACAAGGATGTGTACAACATGCTTGTAACAATCCGTTCAAAAACATGTAAACTATTTATTAAAAATAAATAATTTCGAGAGAAAGCGAAGTCGAGAAATATACAGAAGAATATTCCCAAAAAGGCAGGAGCGAAATCACAAATCAGAACTCGAAACGCTCGAAAATGAACAGAAAAATATGATTGTCTAAAAAATAATAAAAAAATATACATATTTTTAATCTAGAAAAATATATTATATTTTATTACTTTTTCTTTTAAACAAATAATAATATAATAATGGACCGTTGGGATGGTGTCACGTGGCAACCATCCAACGGCCCGTTTTGCTAGAAATAAGGGGTCTCGGTTCCTCTTCTCTTCATACCAAAACTCAACGAATTATAAGAGTTGAGTAGAAAGAAGGAGGAGAAGAGAAGAGAGGGAGAGATAAAGAGAGGAGGAGGAGAAGAAGAAGTCCGCCGGTGCAAGTCGCTGGCGTGGAAGAGGTGCTCGGGATAAAACCTGACGCCTCGGGACGGTTTTAACCTCCTGAACCACTGTTTGCGATTCCAGTTAACTGGTCCAGTTTAGTGAGAGGGAGCTGTTCGTGTTCCATTTCGGACACGAACGAGCGTTCGGTATAGCCGAACCTCTGCCGGAATTTCCAGAAATTCTCGTAGAGTCCGTGTCGGAGCTGCACCATTACGTTTGTGACATTCACAACATTTCTTGGTAAGTCTCTTGAGTGTTGGAGTGAGGGCAGGTGCTTTTCGACAGGTTTCTCTTCATACAAAATCTATCAGAACGCTGTCCGAATTTCGGGAGCAGAACTCCGAAATCAGTCGGAACTCCGAAATCAGTCGGAACTCTGCCGAAATTTCCGGAAGATCAGTAAGCCAAGTCCAGAGCCAAGTAGGAGATTTTTCAACAGGATTTTCTCAAATACAAATCCTGTCGGAATTCTGCAGAAATCTCAGAAAGAAATCCCGCGAACAGCCGGAACTCTGCCAAAGTTCCTTGGAGGTCAAGTCAAGCAGTGATCAAGATCCAAGAATGGTCCATGAGGTGGTTCGTGGTCTGTTGGTGGTCCAGTTCAGTGGTACCAGCAAAGGTGAATCAAGGAGAAGTCTGAAGTGAAGGGTCGGGTTTGGTCAACAGAGTCCACTAGGGTTCAACCGCGACATAAGTGAACTGTGAGTTAGATCAACTTGTTTGTTGACATGATCTACTTGTGGGGTCTCGATATTTGGGTAAGGATCTCGAGCCAGGAAGGGCCGGATCGTACCAGGTATTATTTTGTTAATAGATAATCACGCTGGTGATTATTCATTTGATTGTTTGTTTGTCTTCTCTCTCTACCTTTCTTGTTGTTTGGTTGTTTGAGTAGAATTGTGGAGTAGTGATGCATGCCGTGTTAGTGGTTAGTTCAGAACCCTAATGCGTGAGGTAAGCGGGTCTAATAGACCGGGTCCAGATGGGACATGAGCTCTTTTAGAACGTTGTACCGACAATTTGGTTCTAGTTCAGAGAACTGACTGAAACGTGGTATTAATATTCATTCCAATGGGAATCCGAGGACTTAATACATACGGAGCAGAGATTAGTGATTCTTTTGAATCATTAATTAGATTGGTTTTTTGTTTTTCCTCCGTATGAGTTGAGCTTCGTTCTCTTGAAATACGCTGGGATGCCAGATATTTCAGAAACGGAAAGACCCCGGAGAACAGTATCGACTGATCATCGGGTCGTGGGTGTGGGCCTGTTGAGGTCGACGTGTTATTCGCCGCGTTCCGCCAGGAAACGGTGAATGAAGGAGGTTGACTGTTATGGTTGACGGGTGGGGGAAAACGAATACACCTGGGCCCTAGGATGTAAGGAGAATAAGGAATATAGCTAGCTAGCATAATGTAGTTTGAGACATGTTCTCATGGCTCATCTTGCTTGTTTAATTTCCGCTGTTTCGCCTATGATGTATGCTTGTTTGTTGAACTCCCCGAACATGTTTGTTGTTTGTTAACCTGGAGCTTTCGGGGAGTTGTGCATGTTAGTAAAGGGATCTAGCTCATTGAGTGACATTAGGTTACTCATTAAACTCACGTTGTTGTTTTTCAAGTAACCAGTAGTTGAGTAGCTAGAGCCGGTGCGGGACGTTAGGCTAAGTCGGAGTAGTTTTCTCGTCTGTTTGCAAGCTCTTGATTTCAAGATATATGTATGTATGCTTTCCGTTCCATGGACCGCTGGCCAGCATGTATAATTATTTTCTGTTTTTGTTGAACTCAATACTATATGTATTAATTCAAATGTTTTATAAATAAAGCATGTTGTTAATGATATTGGATCTTACGATTCACACACAACTCCGCGTTTGAGGTACTAGCTGTGAAGCTTGGACTGAGGCGTGGAGGGTTAAGTGACGTCTCTGGATCACCGGCTAGGAGACACCGACAGTCATATTCTTGTTTGATTATTGGTCGGCGGCGGATCTTAATCGGAAACGGTTCGAGGACGTTACAATGCTGCTCATATATTATTTTGGCTTATATCATATTTTTGCAACTCATCAACGTCTTCTTATTTGTAGTTACCCGAATCCAATACTAGAACCATACTCAAATGATCACAAGAAAGACCTATAAATTTTTTAAGTTTCAATGAAATTTCATATCTTGTGTGGACGAGAATATTTCTTTGACTATGTTTAGAAGTTACTTTATTAGCTTTTTATATTTGGTATTGTTCTGAACAATTTCTTGTTTTAGCCACTTTTATTATTCGGATATTTCAAACTGCATTATATTCTACTCTATTTTGTATATTTGAAGAGGACATTATAGATCTATTTTCATTTCAATCTTGTGCTATAATTATTAAACAATATGATGCAATATATAACCGACTTTAAATATGTTGCGTTGTAAGTAACAGAACTTAGTTTAAATGATAAAGATAATGAACAAAAAATAGTATTATACTTTCTGATTAAAATAAATAAATGAATTTTTTTAAAAAAAAAACTAGCCAATTGCAAGTATAATGATAATCAATATCATTTTTTATAATTTATAAAGTTTTCAAAAAACAGAAAATCATCAATTTATCTTTTATGTTAAGGAAATCAAGACTTTGCTTCCGAAATTAGGTTGTGTTTCATGGGCCACACAAGTTATCAAATAGCAAAAAAAAATTGAAGCCCGGCATATTCAATTGTGTTTCGGTTGATATAAAAAAACCTAATTAATTGATATTTTCTTACCATATCCGCTTCATACATCTAAACCTTAGGGTTTCAAAAATAAGGGAAGGAATTACAAACTGGTGTCTTAGGGTTTTCGTTCTCCCAGCATGGATGTCTTCATCCACCGGCTATACTTTGAGAATCACTATGATTCTGACCGACGAGGAAGTAAACAACACTTACAATTAAATTTTTTTTATTCGGAAACCATTATTCCGTTTCATGTAATGATTGTTACGATTTTCATTACACATAAGTAGAATCGAAGCGAGAGTCTGTTCTGAGGAGATTGTAAAGTTTTATTATCCGCGCTGGACTGAATGAAAGTGGTATAATCTCATAGATGCTATGCTAGAAATCGCTTCGTAATTTCGATCGATGGCTCCACACGAATATCGTATTCGTTTCAACAGGAACACTATATTTACTCAGCTATCCTCCTCACCACCAAAATTTATTAGTGTATCATTTTTTTCCTGAGATATACTCTGGTACTCTAGATGATCGTTATTCTATAGGTAAATAATTGACGATTTCTTATCTACATAACCAATAAAAGTAGCTTGGACATGATCTCTAGATAGTCATTTAGATTTGATTTATATTGATTTTAGTAATACATATTTACAGATGTTATTGGAGTTATTAGTTTTGTTGGACCGATCGAAAATCATTGCAATGGACCTCGGGTCTAATTTACACTAAGGTTGTGAATGGTTGGTCAATACATTCCGGGTCGTACCAAGTTCAGAATGGTACGCACTATTTTAACCATTCAAATTTTGGTCCGATTTAGTTTGTACTAAATATAGACCAACAAAAAAAAGAAATTAGTACGTAATTACTGTTCATGTAGTTACTGTTCATGTGGACCAAGTTTTACTCTGTTCATCTCCTATTTTTGGTCCACTACAAAACATACGAGTCTTTTTTGCGGGTCAACAATAAAAGTGTGACCAAAGTCTGTATCTTGTAACTTTTATCAATCTGAATCCTCTTTTTTCATTGGCTAAAAAATTTCAACAAAAATCTTCTTTATAAATATTTCCCCACACACTTGAGATAACACTAATCCACTTGAAAACAAAAATCTCTATAAACAAACATTCAGAGACATCTGTCACCTCAGCTTTTATCATATTTTTCTTTAAATTCTTTTCACCTTAGCTTTCTATTATCGAAGATCTAAATCTCTCATTTTCTTCTCTCAAATCTCTCACGCTCCTCTACTAAATCCATAAATCCTCTCACTAATCCTTCTATCCCTCTAATATCTTAAGTTTTCATACTCAATATTTCAATTGTTTGCAAAATCATGTAATTTAAATTCTCCACAATTTTATCGATCCCGATTTTTCCGATCCCATTTTTTTTCTAAAAAATTATACATATTCTCAGACGGAAAACGAGCAAAATGACTCAAATGAACAAAAAGAAATTGAACGTATCGATAGACAATTTATGAAAAACATCTTAGAAAATATTGCAAATATATTATGGAAAAGTTGGAGTAGACGATTTTGATTTGTAATTTTTATAAAGAAATATTATTAGTTGTAAAAAAAATGTTAGTAGTAGTTATTATAATTTTTTTTAAAATCTATTTTTTACTTTTTAATCTACTTTATTATTCACTTTCACCATTATTCACTTTGGTTCACACTAGTGCATACCATAATCCACACTTTAGTATGATGCATACCATGTCCACTCTTATACGAAACTCAGCGTACCAAAAATAATGATCCAATTGTTCTAATATGGTTCGTACTATGCAACCATTCAAAGCCAAAGAGTTTTCTCTATATTTAATTATTTTACTTATGTGATAATTTCATATCCTATTAACAGTAGCTTCTAAATTTTGAAATATAGATTTAATGGTCTAGGATGTTTAGCATATGCTGATATCGCAACTACACTGGTCGAGAGGTTTCGTGAAGATTTTAATGGGATTGTTTTCGTCATCCTCAGATGTTTCTAACGCGTCGAATGTGCTGGTCCGTAGAAACCAACTTATGTAACGAATATACAAAAATAGCCAACTGAGTGGATCTGTTGATGTTTGAATAAACTTACTTATGCTAATATTCTTAGATCTCTGGAATATCTTTCACGATCGAATACGAAATGTATGCAAATGAGGCTTAGTATCACATGCTGGTTAGGTACGAGTTGAAAGAATATTTTTATTTTTTACTGACGAACATGTTGTTTTACTGATTATAAATCTTGAATATTTTTACGGAAGGTATCTAAGCCCTCCTCCTCAGCGATATCTAAATGACCACAAATATAATTTTAAAATTTGGTGATGTTTGTAAACATTTTTTTTCTATTTGGTATTTTTAAGATTTGTCTTTTCTGAAACTTATTTGTTTTTATATGTTTTAATTTGGATACGTCTGACTTAGATCTTTGGAAGGTCCTTCGACAATCGAATACGATATATATGCAAATGAGGTTTGGTATCACATTATGGTCAGGTACGAATTGAAAGAATATTTTTGTTTTCTACATGAACGTGTGTTGTTTTATTAATGAGAATTTTTGAATATTTTTACGAAAGGTATTCAAACCCTCCTCTTCAGCGATATCTAAATGACCAAAAGTATAATCTCACATTTTGGTGATATTTGTAAACATTTGTTTCTATTTGGTATTTTTAAGGTTTGTCTTTTTTTAAGACTTATTTCATTTCATATGTTCTGATGTAGACAATGTATTTATCAGCTACTATTTTGAAGTATTTTGAAGTAACTTTATGAACTTATTACTATATTTGAACTCTTTATATACTTTATATTTTGGTTGTAGATGATTAAACTATTAATGTATCATATTCTCTTGTGATATATTTACTAAAAAAGAATTCATTTTTAACATTATTAATCCCGCACGTATAACGAGGTCACCACCTAGTCTATTTATAAAATCAATCAATTTTAAGGTGTTGATTGGTTCACATGCTACCTCCCGCAAAAGCTACGTTTGTAAGCACTAGCGGTTGTTAGCGGTTACTAACAATCACAATAAACGTTTTCTACCACTTCAAACCGCTATGAACCGCTCAAAATAAAAACCTGCTTACTGCAAGAGTTTGAAGGCGGTGGCGGAAGTTGCAGGAGATAGTTTTTTAAAAAATATAAAAAAAATAATCTTAAAAAATAACAAAAATAGAAAAATAATAAATTTTTTTTTTTTCCTCTATCAAATATTTTCATATTAAATTCTTATTCTTAATATATATATATATATATATATTATATTAATTGATATATATGTAATTATCTATATATTATATAAATAATGTTTCAAAACTCTTAAAAATTTATATTTCATATCTTAATTTGATATGCATAATATATATATATATATATATATATATTAATTAAATTGTAGGGCACTACCTATAATACCATAAACATTATTTTTCCGTATACCAAAAATCAATTTTTATTTTTTAGGGAAGGAAATACATTGATTATGGAAGACTTTTCCGAATTGTATTTTTCCTTACCGAATTTCTAAAAATACAATTCGGAAAAGAAAAAACATTATTCCGGAAAGAAAAACACTAATTCGGGAAGGGGTTCCCGAATTCCAAAAAATACCACAAATTTTTTTTCACTAATGGTATTTTTGGAATTACAAAATTTCGTGTGTTATTATTGTCTAATATAATTTTTTTATCTTATTAAGTCTTTTTCTCTAAATTATATTTGTATATATAATTATATTTATGATATGTAAAAAATTGGTTTAAACTTCTTAAAATATCTATTTGATTATTTATTCTATGATTTAATTGTTGATCTTATATACTAACTATATATAATTTTATATATACTTTTTGGTTTTTATATAAATTATATGATGAATTTATTTCATTATTTTTATGTCAAACCGTTATTACACAACAGTCAACCGCTATATCAGTCATACAAAATGCTCTATAACGTTTAAACTCACAACCGCAAACTTCCGCAAATTCTCGCAGCCGCAACCGCACCCGCTGCGGTTAAACTAGTCAACTTCCGCAAACTCCTGCAGCCGCACCCGCTGCGGTAAAACTAGTCGAGCCCTAACTCTCCTTTAATTCATCGTTTCTGATAGGGGTGGGCATTCGGGGTACCCAATCGAGTTCGGTACGAGTAATTCGGGTTTTTTGGTTTTTGGGTTTAGGTTTATAGGTCACATTCGGTTATTACAAAACTTCGGATCGGGTTCGGTTTGGGTTATGTTGGGTTCGGGTCGGTTCGTAATGTAAGTTAAAAACCCATAATCCATGCGAGTTTAGTCCGGGTTCGGTTCGGGTTTGGTTAATTTACATGAAAATTATACATTAGACTTCCATTACACGTTCAACTCTTTAGTTAAGACGTAAACTAAATTAACAATTAAAGAGATTATTTTTTAGTTTCCATCATAACTAAAGAGTTAAATGCTTTAGTTTTTATTTTAACTCACTCATGCTCTAATCAAATTAATACAACTGCAAATATATATCAATTCACAGTAGTATTGACATAGAACAAATAATAACGTATAACCTATTAACAACAAATTTAGAAAATATAGATAAAGACAATCATAAAGAGAGATAAATTTTATTCAAAATGCCGAAACAAGAGTTCCTAAAAAATAAAAAAATAGGTAAATTCATTCAAAAGTCAAATTTAAAATGTCAAATTCAAAACCAAAGTAAAAATGAAAACTTGAATCATCTTTCTCTTTATTCCTTGCAAAACATGAACACCTCTCTCTTAGGAAATTTGTTCCTTAGAGACATAAACTAAATAAGTATTGTACCTTCCTCCTCCGTATCTCTTTGAGTTCGGTTAACCCATTTGAGTTTCGGTTTGGTTCGGATTAACCCGGAACCCACTGGATCTTCAATATAAGTACCATTCGGTTATTTCACCATAACCTATACTCGTACTGAACCGGTTTGTTCGGGTTTGGACCGGATTCGGATTTCGGGTTTGGAAAATATGCCCAGCCCTAGTTGCGGACTTAAACATCCTGGATCAGTGGCGGAGTTTAAGTTCCATCTTATTATACGACATCTGGTGGTGGTTTCTCTAGAAGAAGCAAAGTTTATGTATATCAAATGGCGGTTGCGTTAGCAATTGTATTGAGAGATCTGATAAGCGGTGAGAAGCTTTTAACTACATATCATGATTGTTTCTTTTGAAAGATATTTCATCAACTCCATCGGCCATCTGTGATTAAAGCAAATGACAAAGAGGTATTTGGTATTGTCTGATAATCATGGAATCGTAAACTCATATTTTTTTCATGACAGAAAAGTAGATGTTAGCTCTGCATCTCCATCATGAAACAGGCCCCTGATTTTGGCTTTGGCTGGTGTCAGATTTTACTTGTCAGAAAATATCCAAGAAATGAGATTGAGAATTAGGGATATATTTTTCTAACTAAACTGAAACTTAAAAAAAGTCTTAAAAAAACTCTTAAAACATCTTACATAATAATGGATTGAGAGAGACAGATGGTGCAGTTACATTCTAGATTCTAGACAAACAATTTCTCCATAGTTTTTTACCTCCTACTACTAGCTAGCTAGCTATCTTTAGCCTTGACACAGACCACTAGAATCTGCCATACCCAAATGATGGTTGATTGAAGCAAGGTCTAACCGCCGATCTAGGACCCCGAGGATCCATCCTCTGACGTTTAAAACCAGCCTGGTGTGAAGATTGAGCAATTGAACCACCAGCTTCATATGTATCCACGTCTATAACCTGTGGATTTGAGCCATGCCTTGCAATGTATGAAGCCTGAATATGATGTACCTGTTGAACTGGAACAGAAGACGATGATACAAGACACTGACTCTGATTTTGAATTCCCCGAGGGGCCATGAATTTGGCGATAAGATCCACCGGAAGATCAATCTCCAGCTTCAAGTTTCGATGACTTGGATTATCTCTCTCAGTTTCCAGCATCTCTCTCTTCAGCCTATGAGCCAACATAGATTTACGATCATAAAAACCATCAATGACAAAAGAATATTACAACAGTTATTGACAAACAGATGGATCGGACCGAGCTTTTAACTTGTCAATCAAATAGCCTCTTTTCCTTGGCAGAGAGTCTCAGATTGGTGATCTCTTTCTTCAACAGTTCCAGAGGTGAATACTTGGTCTTGAGGTTAAAGAAACATATAAACCGGATTGTTGGAATAAACTTTCGCTCATTTAGTAGCTGACAAACCAAATCTTCATAAGAGAGAATATAATATAGCATACTTTGATTAGCATGTAAATGGCAGAGAAAGAAAATGTTAAAACAACAATGTGCTTTATAATATACAAACTTACTTGGAACAGCATGACTAAGACGAAGAGACTGAAACTGTCTTGGAGCCTGATTGAAATGAGCAACATACAAGGCAAGTTTGAAAGTGTTATCCTGATTGGCTCGATCTACCAATCCATACTCCGCAACAAGTAGCAGAAATCCCCAAGCTTGGAGCGGTGACATATGAGTACTTCCCATCATGCTTCTCCACTCGTTTGCCAACCGTATTGCATCCACCTGTAGACGAGGGTCTATAGAATTTGTATCATCCTATGTCAGCATCAGCTCCTCCAAAAAGAGAGCCAAAGTCTTAATTATTGTCTCTGCTAAACCCAACTCTCCTCGCTGAAGAGCTCCCCTGATTGCCTCTTCAACATAATCTAGAACAGTTCTTCTTGGTACCTTAAATTTTCTGAGTCCAGATGATACTTCATCACGTGAAAGAGAAGCTGATCCCTCAGAGTCCATGAGAGCATTATCATTAGCCGATTGGGATACTGCTGTGTTTTCTTGGACACTCGGGGAGGGAGAGACGCTACTGTTGTGGATTGGTGCTTCACGGGGCTGTGATGAGTGAGTTTTTAGGGTCATCAATTCCCCTAAACATTGTAGTATTTAGAGCTATCAATCCTAGCTCGTTGTAAATTGTCACCTAAAGTATAAAGACCAACTTAATCTAAGCCTAATGAAGTTTGTTTGTTGTTTTTAGTAACTAGTTAAGCTAAATGCAATTGATTAAATGACTAAAAGTTATGCAATGATTAAAACAAGGGTCTTTAGATGGGTTATTGGTGAATTGGGTTCACTAAGCATGGTTTAGGGTGTCTAACTACTCTAATTAGTTATTCCCTAGGTTAATGATCCATTTAATAGACTAATTCATTTCCATGCAATTAATCACTTCACTAATCATAGCATCATTAGCAAATTCCCATTTGTGAGGATGATAACTAATGAGTTTAAATTCAAATTACAAGATCAACATAATTAAGACCTTAAGCACCAATCCCTTGGGATAAGGATCATAATTCCAACTCTAAGTTCTCTTGGGCATTTCATCAAACACTTGGTGTTCATAGAATGCTCCATGTCTTCTTCTTCATTTCCATGCAAGAAGAAGCATTAAAAACTCTTAGAGAAGGATGGAATGTTTGATTTAAACCCTAAACTAGCCTAATCCATGCTTATATCACCCTCATCTAACCCATCTTTAAACCCTAATGAAACTACTCAAGACCCATGTTGATTCTCTCAAAACCAAGATTGATTAGAAGAGAAATCATATTTGGGAAATTAAAGAAAAGAAGAAATCTAAGATTAAAATTGCAAAACATATCGAAAATCAAGTTGAAACAAAGTTTGAAACAAAAAAAAAAGAGATAAAAACTAGAAGAAGATGCTTCTCCCCCATGTATAAAGAGTAAAAAGGGTTTTAAGTGTTTTTGGGGTAATCGGGTTGACCCGGGACAAAACGGGTTTCGACCCGTAAGATTTCTGTCCGTCAGGGGTCGCAGCGGTCACCTTCTGACCGCTGCAGGACCGCTGCATGTTGTTGAAGGTCTTGCTCAGAAGTTCGCAGCGGACCATGCAGCGGTCTAAGTCAGACCGCTGTGGTAAAAATGTAATATCTACCAAACTATAAGTCCAAAGACCTGATTCTAGCTTGTGCAGAAAGATAAATCCATCCTCTACAACTTCTATGAAGAACTTGAAGGCTGAATCTGATCGGAAGGCCTTCGTTTTGCCAGTTATTTGGGAGGTATCATTTTCTCTCGGCAAGATAGATACTCTCCAGCAAATCGGTCATATCTCTTGAACCACATGTCTGATCGACGTGAATCCAATTTCTATAGTTAGAGGACTCCTCTGGCTACAACTCTCATGAAGGACACCAAGGCTGAGTAGGCATGGAAACCCTCCGTCTGATCGGATATTTGGGAGGCTCCGGATGGATTCTATCTTCTCTTTTGCATCCATGCCTCATTCCTTCGCTCCAATGCACCTAATAAACATCCAAATGCACTAAAAGAATCTCCTAGGACCTAATGCAACACCTAGAACTTAAATGAAATGAAATCCATAACAAATGTAACAAAACTAGCCGAATATGCAATGTAATCCTACTCTAATGCAAACCTAAATGATGCAAAATGATAGAATATCAACTCCCCCAAACTTACTCATTTGCTTGTCCTCAAGCAAACAAACAAGTCCAAGGGAGATAATGAGGAGGGAGGATTGGTTTATTCAAGAAAGCATCACAAAAGGAGATCAATTCAACATCCAAGTTACTAAGCCTAAAATGCATCAAAGTTTGTCTACTCAAAAGAAGTTAGCCATGCATATCCCAATACACAATCAAAACCAAACCTTGGTCTAGACAATCCATCCTATCCACTAGCCTCTTAACATTCATTAGCTCATGATATTTTGTGAATTGTGCTTACACCAATTTAGATCAAACCATTTGGTTAAGGGTTAAGGTTATGAGATGAAGATGATCTCATCAATGCATTGGCTTGTTCTTGGGGATCTCTCAATGAATGAGCATAACTCTAACAAAATTCTAAAGGTAAAGAGCAACCTATGCATACAAGGGAAAACTCTTGTCTACCCCAAATTCCTAGTGTTTCTCTAACATAAGCTATCTTCTAGCCCATTTCCCATCAAAAATCTTATCTACCCTTTTGTTCTCCTAAGGCATTTTGCCAATCTAACCAAGGGTCTTGCCCATTTCATTCATCTTCTCTTCATTGGGGATTCTTCTCACTTCTTTTGGCTCATTCTTTTCTCTTGTGCTGCCTCTTTCTTTTGTTCTTTGGGTCACCATTTGGCTTCTTTCTTTTCCTTTGCTTTGAGACTTCTTTTTCCTTTTCTTGTTTTGAGGCTTGCATTTCCTTTGCACTTCCTTGGAGCTTTTGTCATTGAGGCATTTACCATTAAACCACAACTTTATTCCCCTTTAATTTCCCTTTTGTCTTCATCATTCTACTCAATTTAAACCATTTCTCATTTATGTAATTTCCCATTTTTCCCCCAAACTTGAATTTAAAACACTCCCACCTATTCTAGTATAGTCCTATGTTAGCTCCTTTATGTTGGAGCTAAATCTCCACAAAAGTGTTCCCTTGTCACTCTAAACCTAACACGTTTTATCAAGTTAGCTCGGAAGAGGCCTCACAAAGTCACACACAAATGATTAATTGGCTAGAAAGGAGGTTTAAGACATGGCTTGGTGGGGAAACCAAAATTGGCTACTTAAGCATACAAGAGTGATAGAAGGGAGTAAGAATGCTTAAGTATGTATGTGTAATCCATGGTTTTCACTTGTTAGCATAAGCACAATAATTGTTGATTCAAGTTAAGGTTCTCACTTAGGTGAGGCTAGTATCAAATAGAGAGAGTTTCAACCTAAGCAAGGTTATCATATGCATGATCCATGAATGGTTCTTTCTTGATTTCAAACAAAACATGTGAATCACTAGAGAACTAATAACTAGGGTGTTGAATTAATGTCAAATTGTGATATTTTGGCTAAACTAGTCCTCCCAATGCAAGTGAATCTAGAATCAATCTTACATGAAAAGTGAAAAAATTGAAAAATCTAACCAAAAATGCATGAAATTCTAACAATGCATGAGACTCAAATTTTGAAATATAAAATAAGAGCACAAAAAACCAAATCAAATGCAAGGCTCTCCCCCAAACTTAAATCACACCGCCTCGGTGTGAGAAAAATTCAAAGAAGAGTCTTGAAATAAAAACAAATAAGGACTCAAGTGAAATAAAAAACTATGTACAAGGGTGCATTGGTACCTCAATAGGAATGAGAAGGTGAGGAATCCATGGAGTAAATTTGATTTTGCCTTCAGAAGAACCGCAGCGGTCTGCCCGGATTTTTCCACATTCCTTTAAACCCATGAAAACACTTAGCAAAAACATCAAAAAACACTAACAAAGAAAGAAAAAACATGAAAAATGAAACTATTCACATGGATAGGCAAGGGTGTTCTCCCAAGAGCACTTTGTTTTAAGTCACTAAGTTTGACTTTGTGTTACCATTCTTTAAGTGTGTGAGAGGGGAGTGTGAACACTCCATGGTGGATCTTTGGACTCAAACAAAATCACTTTGCCCATAACCTCTTGAATGCTTTTTTGGCCTTTCTGCTTAAGGGTGGAGAAGATAGCTTTCACCTTGGCAAAGGGTTTAGTTCTCCCCTTGCACTTCACCTTGTATTCAATAGCTCCACCCTCATATTTCCAAGGTGTGAGAGTCATTGTGCAAGCAGATGGTTCAAGGTTGATGGGGGTGGTTACCATTGGATTTCTCTTTGTTGATCTTGGTGCAATCACCCTTAGTGGTTTCTATCTCTTTCTCAATGGTAGGTGAGAAGAGGGAATCCAAGCAATGTCCATCCAATGCCAATATTTTTTCAACATTACCATGTACCAAAGCCTTTCCTCCACAAGATCCTTTCTTCTTAATACTTGCCTTAGGGGGTGAAACCATATGCATTGTTGAATAGCCACCAATATACTCAACCCTTGGGGCTTCTATTTCATCTTTTTCCTCAACTTCCACCTTGCTACCTCCCATCAATCCCTTATGTTGAGATCCATAGAGGATTCTTTCAATCTCCAATAGAGATTTCTCATTATCATCACCATTTGCCTCAATCTCTTCTATGGAGAAGCATTGGCCATCAATGGTTGGCTTCTTCATTGTCTTGTTGATGTCAAACTCAAGAATCTCATCCATACCCAAGTGAAGGTCTATCTTTCCTCTCTTGACATCAATTATAGCTCCAGCGGTTGCTAAAAATGGCCGACCAAAGATGATAGGATCCGATGGTTCTTCATCCATTTCGAGAACAATGAAATCCGTTGGTACCATGTAGCCTTGAACCGAAACCGGGAGATCTTTTATCACACCAATCGGAGTCCGTACACTTCTATCCGCTAAGATTAACCTCATGTTGGTCTCTTTGTATCTCTTTATACCCAAGGCCTTAGCCACCGAGAATGGCATTAGACTACCACTTGCACCAAGGTCACACAAGCAACTTTGAAAGGCTAGTGGTCCTATTGCACAAGGTATAGTGAATGAACCGGGATCCTTGAGCTTCTTGGGTATCACTTTCTTTTGGATTATGGCACTAACTTCATGAGTCAAGACCATCATTGATTCCACCTCTTGAGATCTTTCATTCACTATTTCCTTAATGATCTTGGCATGTTGAGGTACTAGGAATAGAGCATCCACTAATGGCAATGTAAGTTCAACCTTCTTGAGAGATTTATTAAATATGGCCTTGTACTTCTCGGCTATTTTCTTCTTGAATCTTCCCGGATAAGGAAGTGGAGGCACATATGGTGGTGGGATGTACTTTTGCTTCTTAGGGGCCTCTTCATCAACAACCTTGGTCTTGTCCTTCTTAGCTTTAGCTAAGAACGTGGCTCTCTCCATGGAGGCTTCAAGCTCTTTCTCCTTGCGCAATGCATCTTCCTTGGCATATTCCCTTGCCAATGAGCTTGAGTAAGGGTCCTCCTCAAATTCCTCTTCATCAACAATGTCTACCCCCCCCCCTTTCTTGGTTCTCAATGTCCTCATTGATGTAAGGGTTCTCCCTTGTAGGCAAAGTAGTCCCACTCCTTAGCTCAATAGCATTGATGTATTCCTTCGGATTTGCCTCGGATTTTCCCGGAAGTTGGCCTTGACGAGAAGTGGAAGTACCTTGACTCTTGAGGTGTTTTATCTCATCCTCCATGTTCATAATTCTATTGGTCAATGCGGATTGTCCACTAAGCATTTGCTGCATCATGGTGACCAAATCCATTTGTGGAGGTGCTTGGTTTGGAGGTTGGGTTTGTTGACCTTGAGGAAACCCTTGTTGTCCTTGAGTAGAGTAACCTTGTTGAGGTTGGTAACCATATCCTTGTTGTTGTTGCTGTCCATAACCTTGTTGGTTTGGATTGAACCTTTGTTGTCCTTGAATGTACCCTTGTTGGTTTTGATTGAACCTTTGTTGTTGAGGCCTTTGGAAACCGGGTGGTTGTTGATTCGATCTCGGTTGAGTAGCACCTTGCTAGCCTTGGTAGTTTCCTTGAGGGCGGGCTTGTAGATTGGTTGAGACAAATTGATTCCCTTGAGTGGCTCTTGGAGGATAAGTTTGGTCTTGAGGATTGGCCACATTGTTGCTTCTATAAGAGAGATTGGGGTGGGTTGGTTGAAAGTTGTAGTTTTGATTACCCACATAGTTGATCTCTTCTTCGTTGACCATTTCCGGTGCATAGGTGACTTCTTCTTCATAAGTAGCTTCATCGACATAGTTGACCACGTGGTGTGAGTCCTTCTTGGTTGAAGATAGAAGTTTATCGAATAATGTGGCTTGTTTATCCATCATGGCTGCTTGTTTATCCAACTTGTCACTCAAAGCCTTCATCTCTTTATCTCTCTTTGTTTCATCTTGATTCGGTGTAGCTCTTGTAATCTGATCATAATCTTCACCATAAGTACCATCACTAGTAGCCAAGTTCTCTACTAGCTGCATAGCTTCATCCACATTCTTAGCCAAGAAACTCCTATTTGAAGCGGTATCCAAGAGTTGGCGGAATTTGAGAAGAGCACCTCGATAGATGGTACTCAAGATAGTGGCATTGGTGAAGCCATGGTGTGGACATTGGTGAGTTAAACCGCGAAAACGCTCCCAAGCATCATAAAAGGACTCATTGCAGAATTGCTTGAAGCTTGATATCTCGTTTCTTAGCTTCGCGGTTCGAACCGGAGAGAAGAACTTGTTGAAGAATTTTCGCTTGCAATCCGTCCAAGTAGTGATTGACCCTTGAGGGAGGTTCGTTTCCCATATGTGAGCTTTGTCACCGAGAGAGAAAGGAAACAACCGAAGCTTTAGAGCATCTTCCGAGACACCATTGATCTTGAGGAGATCGAGAAGCTTGTTGAAACGATCAATGTGATCAAGAGGGTCTTCACTAGGCAAACCATGGAACCGATTAGCTTGAACCATGTTGATGAGACCGGTTTTGACCTCAAAATTGTTGTTCTCAATTCTTGGCGGTTGGATGCCTTGGCGGTCATCGTGAACATTAGCGGTATCATCAATTCCGACAGTAGCTGGATTGCGTGGAGGATTTTCGGCCATAGTTTCGGTATTAGCCTCTAGTTGCTCTACCAATTGTCGAACCCGAGTGCTTTGTTTGCGGTGAGTTACGAGGTAAAGTAGATCTTGATTGCCTTTGGATCTTGTGTGCATGTACCTACAAAACAGCCCAAAGACCAAGCAACAATCCAATTTGAATACCAAAACTCACAATTGCGCTCACAATCCCAAACACAAGTTGTCAAAAGAGAAATGCAAAAAGTAAAATGCTTAGTCTCAAGTGAATCATAAAACTAGATGCAAAAACGAGTTTGGCAACGGCGCCAAATTGATGAGTGAGTTTTTAGGGTCATCAATTCCCCTAAACATTGTAGTATTTAGAGCTATCAATCCTAACTCGTTGTAAATTGTCACCTAGAGTATAAAGACCAACTTAATCTAAGCCTAATGAAGTTTGTTTGTTGTTTTTAGTAACTAATTAAGCTAAATGCAATTGATTAAATGACTAAAAGTTATGCAATGATTAAAACAAGGGTCTTTAGATGGGTTATTGGTGAATTGGGTTCACTAAGCATGGTTTAGGGTGTCTAACTACTCTAATTAGTTATTCCCAAGGTTAATGATCCATTTAATAGACTAATTCATTTCCATGCAATTAATCACTTCACTAATCATAGCATCATTAGCAAATTCCCATTTGTGAGGATGATAACTAATGAGTTTAAATTCAAATTACAAGATCAACATAATTAAGACCTTAAGCACCAATCCCTTGGGATAAGGATCATAATTCCAACTTTAAGTTCTCTTGGGCATTTCATCAAACACTTAGTGTTCATAGAATGCTCCATGTCTTCTTCTTCATTTCCATGCAAGAAGAAGCATTAAGAACTCTTAGAGAAGGATGGAATGTTTGATTTAAACCCTAAACTAGCCTAATCCATGCTTATATCACCCTCATCTAACCCATCTTTAAACCCTAATGAAACTACTCAAGACCCATGTTGATTCTCTCAAAACCAAGATTGATTAGAAGAGAAATCATATTTGGGAAATTAAAGAAAAGAAGAAATCTAAGATTAAAATTGCAAAATATATCGAAAATCAAGTTGAAACAAAGTTTGAAACAAAAAAAAAAGAGATAAAAACTAGAAGAAGATGCTTCTCCCCCATGTATAAAGAGTAAAAAGGGTTTTAAGTGTTTTTGGGGCTAATCGGGTTGACCCGGGACAAAACGGGTTTCGACCCGTAAGATTTCTGTCCGTCAGGGGTCGCAGCGGTCACCTTCTGACCGCTGCATGTTGTTGAAGGTCTTGCTCAGAAGTTCGCAGCGGACCATGCAGCGGTCTTTAGTAAAAATGCAATATATACCAAACTATAAGTCCAAACGACCTGATTCCAGCTTGTGCAGAAATATTAATCCATCCTCTACAACTTCTATGAAGAACTTGAAGGCTGAATCTGATCGGAAGGCCTTCGTTTTTCTAGTTCTTTGGGAGGTGTCATTTTCTCTCGGCAAGACAGATACTCTCCAGGAAATCGGTCATATCTCTTGAACCACATGTCTGATCGACGTGAATCTAATTTCTATAGTTAGAGGACTCCTCTGGCTACAACTCTCATGAAGGACACCAAGGCTGAGTAGGCATGGAAACCCTCCGTCTGATCGGATATTTGGGAGGCTCCGGATGTATTCTATCTTCTCTTTTGCATCCATGCCTCATTCCTTCGCTCCAATGCACCTAACAAACATCCAAATGCACTAAAAGAATCTCCTAGGACCTAATGCAACACCTAGAACTTAAATGAAATGAAATCCATTACAAATGTAACAAAACTAGCCGAATATGCAATGTAATCCTACTTTAATGCAAACCTAAATGATGCAAAATGATAGAATATTATGCTGCTCTTCAGGCTTATCATTCAATGATATTACATCTTTAACTCGGAACCAAAAAAAAACTTCAATAAGCATCACAAGACCCACAATAGAATTTAACTGTTCTTTCTTAAAAGTCTAAATTTTTGGTATTGTTTTGCTTGTAGCAAAATCAGATACTCGAGATTAATATATGGCAAAAACACATAATAAAAATTTGAGGAATAGGTTACTATAGACAGAATTGATGTTCACAAACATGAGAGTAGGTAAATTTATTTACTAAGAAAATGTACCAGGTGCTAGAGCTGATACTCCAAGAGCCTCGCATAGACTCGGAGCGTATTTGCGAAGAAAGGCAACATCGAAAAGGTTATGGACTTTGTCAGCATCAAAACTGTATGCCAAACTGAATACAACAAGAAAGTGCAGAAAACCCAACACCTCTACAGGATTCTCTGCGTTAACTAGAATTGTCTTCTTCCATTCAGTGACAAACTTGATAGCTTTTCCTTGAATTTCAGTCATGGGTTTTAGTGACATGTCCATTAAGCATTCAAGCAAGTACGTGCTACTCCTTCTGACACTGTTTGGATCAAGATTTGTTACTGCTGTCATTTGATGAGTGGAGTAAAGCCCTTGAATTGTGTCTAACACGAGCTTCGTCGGGTCAGAAGATGTTTCCAGAGATCGCGAGACATCGAGGTAAAGCTGTGGACATTTCTTCAGATGCCCTCGTAAGAGTAACTGCAAAGTCTTCTCATCTTTTAGCTTTGCGTCACGGACCAAGTCAACTTGTTGATCCGAGTTGTTTTGTTTACAAAATCTAGACAGCTTCTTTGCTTTTTCCTCATAATCCTTCACACATTTTGCCAAGCGCTCTTCCGTTGTTTTCAATAACTGATCTTTTTCATCAAGCTTTTCCCGTCGAGCATCAAGCTCCTTCTCTTTCTGATCAATCTGTTCTGAGTGAGCATTAAATTGCTTCTCCTTTAATCCAAACCTGGCTTGCTGCTCCTCTAAATCTTTCAAGCTGTCTTGAATCTTTTTCTTGGCAGAATTAAGATCGCATTCTTTTGAAGTGAGCTCAGCAGTAAGATCAATAATTGATCTTTGAACCTGATCGTGCTCTTTCTTTTTAGAATCTACTTCACTTGAGCACTCCCTGATCGAATTGTTGAGTGAAAAAATCTCTTCTTTTTCACCTGGATTTGTAAGGTAAGACTTTCATTGAAGTTATTCAAGTCTTGCAGTTTCTTCTCCTCTTTCTCAATGAGTGATTGTACCGAGTCCAGTTCTTCTTCTTTGATTTTCAGTCTATCTTTCACAGAGTAAAGTTTCTTTTTCTTTGATTTTAGATATCTCCTCGTTGATTCCAGATTTTCTTCTTTTGCACGCTGTTTTTTAGAGAGCTGCTGGATGAAAAGTTTAGCTCTTTCCAATATCTTCTCTTCAGAGACAATCTTGAAGGATAATTTACGAATATCCTCGTTTTTCTCATCTTGTTGCTTATCTTTAGAAGCAAGTTCTTCGTTGTGCTCAACGATCAACGACTTGATTGAATCACAATGTGCATTCCTTTCTTCAATTATCTTTTCGATGTTCTCCAATTCCTTGGCTTTAGATTCCATCTGTTGACGAGTAACCTTCATATCATTTTTTAGTGAGTTAACCATATCTTGTGCCAATTCAAGGTCAAGAATGACACTTCTTTTCGCCTCTTCCAGTTCTTTCAACTCTTTTTTCTATTCTGAGGACCGTGTCTCAAGCAGCTTCTGCTGAGAATCTAGTTGCGCTTCCACCGACTCAAGCAGCTTCTCATAGCCTGCAATTTTATTCACAACCGCTATGAGATCTTCACTCTTTCGCTCAATCTCCTCTTCCAATTCGCTATTACGAGTTTGATTCCTATCAAGATCAGTCTTCATATGCCCTAACTGCTCCTCTTTTAACTCAAGCTGTTTCTCATAGTCCGCCATTTTCTTAAGAACCGTTGTGAGATCTTCCCTCTTTCACTCTCTCTCCGCTTCCAATTCGCTATTATGAGTTTGACTGCAAACCAAATGCTCCTTCTCAGCGCTAAGCTCATTGTGATACCTCTCAAGATAAGTCGTCATCTTTCCTAACTACTCCACTTTCAGGTTAAGCTCATCCTGAGTATTTTGTAGTTCCAAGGAGAGTGTTTCAAGCTGCTTCCCATTGTCTACAATCGTATTTTGAATAGCTGTGAGATCTTCCCTCTTCCACTCTATCTCTTCTTCTAATTCGCTATTACGAGTTTGATTCGTATCCCGACACTCGATCTCTGCGCTAAGCTCATTGCGGTCGAGATCAGTCTTCATCTTTCCTAACTGCTCCCCATTCAAATCAAGCTCATCCTAAGTCTTTTTAACTTCCAAGCACAGTGTTTCAAGAAGTTTCTCACACTCCATAGTCTTATCCACAACCAATTTGAGAACATTGGTCTTTCTCTCAATTTCTTCTTCCATTTCTCCCCTGCGAGTTTGACAGCAAACCAAATGCTCCTTCCCTTCGCTGACCTCAACACGATGTCTCTTAAGATCACTCTTCATTTTGCTAATTGTTCCTCTAATTGACTAACTTGGCCTATCTTTGACCTTCGCTCCACCGTCCACTCTTTCACGAATGTCTTGATCTGCCTAAGTCTGATTTCCACTGCGTTGTTGATGTACTGCTATTTTTACCATTTTCATGATGATATTTTACGCCGTTTTGGAGCCTTTTCTGTATTTTATACAGGTTAAATGGAAGATTCCACATGCTGAGGTGTTTTGCAAGAATATAAAAGATTTGGAGCTAAAATGAAGAATTTTGATCCGAAACCCGAGTCGACCGACTGGAAGAAGGAGTCGACCGACTCAGAGGCCGCTTTAATTAAAAGGAAATTCTTCTTGGGCCTCTTTTTCGAAACCCTAGCTTCTAAAACCTCTTTGTCGACTCATGCATGACCTAGAGGAGCTATATAATCAACTTTGAGCAGAGGAGAAAGGGAGAGACGGCTTCCATCAAGCTCTTGAAGCACTCAAACATCTCTTTACCAAAAATCACCAAAAAGTTACTTAGATCTTGTTTTCAGGGAGCACCCTTGTGTGAAGGTTTTCATGTGCCCCTGTTCTCTTGGTTTTACAGAGAGAGAGAGCCACGTTTTGCTCTGATCTCTTTTGATATTACTTTCATAATGCAAACTCTTGATATTAATGATTATGATTGGTTTGTTTGCTATGTGTGAGTAGTTCTCTAGTTAGATCTAGGTCGTCAAAGGTTTTATGGGTCATTAGGTGCACGAATTGTTGCTGAATTCGTGACTACTCTCTGTTTTAATATTAATTCATACAATATTTTAACTTGATCACTTAGAATTTTGATTTTAGGGTTTGTTGCATCATACATCCATTTTACATCAAGTCCGGAGCATTGTTTTTAGCAGGTGATCTCATCCTTGTGCAAACGAGAGTTTGGCTTGGAAGGTCATGAACAATCAAATCCATTCTCAATGCATGTGTTAGCTATATAGGTTGAAAAGCATCCTTTCTGATCTGTTGGTTGATCCATAGTGCAATACGCAAAGAGATTTGGTATTTTATACATTGTCTTTTGTGTTTAAGAGTAGAGCAACATCTAATTTCGTGCATGACCCATATTACCCGCGATTTACCTAAGTCTATCGTTTTTAATCCATAAGTTACACAACTAGTTACCAGATAGATTGCATTCTAATATAATCGAAACTCGACATAATCTATGTGGGATCGATAACCTAATTTATACTACAATTGTACGCTGTGCACTTGCACTTAGTTTTGGGTGAATAACTTTTCCACGCATCAGTTGTACTCGCCTTTACATCAATCGAACCGATTCTTAAGAAGATCAAGCTCTTTCCCTTTTTCTTCAATTTATCTCCGAAACCCATCAGCTTTCGCCTCTAAATCACCCATCCTAGCCTCCGCGGATTCGACCACTTTAGCCCTTTCTTCAATTTTGACGCTTCTCTTTTCCAATTCCATCTCCTTCGACTCGACTTGCCTCAACCTTTTCTCCACATTCCCTTCCGCTAACTTTAGATTATCATCTAAATCACTCGATTGAAGAGTGAAGACAAGTAATTCAGACGATTCAGACCTAACCTTCTCCAGTGTTTTACGTAGATTCTCTCTCTTCAACTCAATGACTCTTAACTCGTCTTCCACTTTAATTTCCTCCATTGCTTACAATTTCTTCGACTCCACGGAACAATCAAATCCATTCTCAATGCATGTGTTAGCTATTTATGTTGAAAAGCATCCTTTCTGATATGTTGGTTGATTCATAGTGCAATACGCAAAGAGATTTGGTATTGTATACATTTGTCTTTTGTGTTTGAGAGTAGAACAACATTCAATTTCGTGCATGGCCCATATTACCCGCGATTTACCTAAGTCTAGCGTTTTTAATCCATAAGTTACACAACTAGTTACCAGATAGATTGCATTCTAATAGAATAGAAACTCGACATAATCTATGTGGGATCGATAACCTAAATACTACAATTGTACACTGTGCACTTGGAGTTAATTTTGGGTGAATAACTTCACGCATCAAGTTTTTCTGGCGCCGTTGCCGGGGATTTAACAGTGTTTTCGATTTTTGTTAGAATTAGAGTTAGGAAGTTATGATAAAAACAGCTACTGAATACTTTTCTTATTTTGTGTTTGATAGACAGAAAATGATGCAAGGAAAGCACAAAGGAGATGGGAAGCCGGATGTGGATTTTGTGAGAGCAAACAAATACCAAGATGAATACTTCAACCCGCACTCGTTTTACAAGCCAATGCCACCAACAAATGGAGCGGAGAGCCTAGTTGAAGAAGTCCTGGAGATGCAGAACAGAACTTATGCTACCCTTTTTAAGAAGATGGATCAACTTTTCCTTACCCTTGATTCGCGTATAAGCCACCTTTAGATTGATGTCGGAAGACTTCATGAGCGAATGGAAGAGTTTGAAAGATTTGTGGGAGTCAGGAGAGTCACCAAATATCCATTATCCATCCGAGCTATCCATACTAAGGACATTGAAGAGGAGAAAACCCTGGAAGAAACAAGTGAAGAAGGATCGTCTGACACAGTCGGTCGACTACCATCAATGGTCGGTCGACGTGTCAACGGTCGGTGGACCGAGGAGAAGGTCGGCCGACTCTTAGCTTCTGAAGAAGAAGTGGGATGTCCTTTGATGAAGGTTCCACCCAGGAAGAGTGTCTACAAACCATGGTGCACTAATCAATCAGTGTATCCATGGATTCCAATTCATGAGTACGAAGTTGATGACTTAGGAATTGATGTAGAAGCTACAGAAGATGATTGGGAGCTCAAGAAAGAAGTTGAGACCTATTATAAAGTGTTGATGAGGAGGATGCCATTTGCAAGAGCCTGCAAGCTGAACGCTGAACTTGAAGACGTCCTCAGTAAGGTGATGAGATGGAAGATAACCCCAGAAGATGGGAATTGCCTGTTCGCTGTGATTTGTGACAGAGCAATCATGTACCGGATGCCAGACAAGAAGAAGGATCCTGGACAATTTGAGCTTACTTTGACAATTGGAGATCAAATCTTCAAGAGATGCATGTGTGATCTAGGAGCGAGCGGTAACACCATGCCTTTATCTGCCATGGAAAGATTGGGACCACTCGAATTAACGACTACCAAGAAGGAGATGCGATTAGCTGATGATACAACTGTTGTACCTTTGGGAAAGCTTACTGGATTACCATGTATGATTGGTGATAGATTCATTACTTTGGATTTTTACATCCTGGAGACTTGCTATGCTGATGAGAGAGATGGGATAGAGCAGATTATACTTGGAAGATCGTTCCTTAAGACCGCTGGAGCTTTAATCGATTGCTCGGAAGACACAATATCGTTAAGAGGTATGGGAAGTCCGAACATTAGTTTCAAGATCAAGGATAAAGAAGTTAAAGAAGAAGATTTTCGCCTGCTACTACCCACAGAAGAAGAAGAAGAGTTTGGCAGTCATAACAAGTTCCAAACCAAGGATGAGAGTTATCGAATAACCCATAAGGAAGAGTTTTCGACGCTCAAGTCGGTCGACCCTGCCACCAGTCGGTCGACCCGACTCCCCCGAACCTAAACGAAGATCAATTTCTATGACAGCCTGTTCTATGACTGATGAAGATGTTCAATCCACTGCTCGTTGGATACGACCTGAGCACATTGAGGACAAAATCACTTTCTTTGCAAACTCATTGAAGGTACTTGAGACACAATTCAAATATGATGTGGAGGAGTTTATCAAAGAATGTAAGGAGATTTGGCCACTTATAGAGCAATGTGGAATGGAGACGGAGTTACAAGAGTTGACACCATACTTACTGAAGAATAAGATGGGAGCCAAGGAGTTTTCCAGTAGACTTGCCAAGATGTGTGATGAAGTAATCGAGAAATCAATACCAAAGAAGCTTGGAGATTTTGGAAGAGCTGAGATCAATATTATGATTGGGCACACATGGTTTGAGAACGTCCCATGTGATACTGGAGTTGGAGTAAACCTAATGTCACTCTCAGTTGCCAAGATGATGAAGCTTGACCAAATGGTGAACAAGCGCGTGTTTTTGAGGTTAGCTGATGATACTTACAAGATAACCGAGGGAATAGTGGAGAACGTACCTGTAAGAGCCAATGGTCGGTTCTTCGTAGTAGATATCCATGTGGAAATGTTTGAAAGTGAGCCTCAACACCCACTGATCCTTGGAAGACCATTTTTACACACCGCACACGCCGAGATAGATTGCAGAACGGGAAAAGTTAAGTTCAGAGCTGCTAAGTCCAATGAAGAAGAGAAGATGAGGATGACAGGAACTACACCTCAAGGTTTTGGACGCGCCCTCTACAAAGGAACTTACATTCCAATCCTAAGGAACAAGAAGCGTGGTGCAGTCGGTCGACTCGACGGCCGAGTTCTATTAAACCCGAGTTTTTCATCATAATTTCATTAAAACTCAAATCTTCAAACACGATTTTCTCTCTCAATTTTCAACCAAATTTTGTGATTCAAAGTCCCCTGGTTTCGAAATTTTATGCTCTATCATTCTGTATTAACGGTTTTTACGATCTGTAAGGTATTTTTCTGATTCAACCTGTTTTCTTTCACGATTTTTGGAGAAAAAAGTTGAAATTTTTTGAAAAATTGCATGTTGATGATTTAGAGTGGGATTTAGGTTGAATTTAGTGTAGGATGGCCGGAAATCATTGTATGTGTTTGATTATGCAAGAAATTTGAGTTAAAACGATAAATTATAGCGGATTTGATGATGATTTGATGAAGAAAAACTCGCGGTCCGAGTCGGTCGACTGCGGACTCTGATTTTGGATAAAAAACGGTTTAAATTCTTATTTCGGGAGTGATGCCAATATTTGGGACAAAGCAGAGAACGAGAAGCTCGAGGACCCATTTCCCGAGAGAAACCACACGGATGTTGTTAAGGACCGCTCATGCCGGACAAGACAAAACCGGGATTGGGATGATTATGACACGGTTTTCTACAATCGTTACATGGACATTCTCATTCACCCAATGCGTTTCCTGGACATTCCTTACATGTCCCGTCTGAAACTGAAGAACCATTTGAAGCGGTTAATAAAGAATGTCGGTATGGGGATCATTGGTTTCACCTACTATGATACATACCCAGAGGCGGCAAGGCAGTTCTTAGCCTCGATGTATTTGGAGATACCACGCCGCTGTGAGGACGTGAACCAATGGAGTCTCCATTTCAAGATCCGTGTTGAGCATTACTCGCTCACAGTGGCGGATATCTGTCGTATTTTCGGTTTCCAGCGACGGAGAACCGAATATTGGAGCCTGAAGAGCTGTGGAGACCGTGACCAGATGTGGTCTATTATTGGGTCTAGAGTTTACGAGCCGACAAAGACGAAGCAGTCTTTGATCCGCCACCTCGCCCTTCGGATTTTGGCTAGATTTATCAGCGACACATTCTTGAGACAGACTGAGGTCGGCCGACTCTACGAGCCGGAGTTGACTTTACTCTACAATGCCTTGGGTGATTCATTTCTGCTTCCAGACGCACCTAAGGATACTGATTGGAACATGGGTGCCTTCTTTGCACGCCATTTGGTTGATACGAGGAGTCATGTCTTCTTGGGAAACGCTACTTCCCAGAAGGAGACTGTGGGGAGCCTTTTGACTCCCATCATGAAGTGGTGTGAGGTACCACTTGACCTATTCACCAAGGAGGCCGCTGATGCGACGAAGATTACTCTAGATGAGGCCTCACTTGATCATTCTGAGATTGTTCGTATGCGAGGATGGTACGAGTTTATTCGGGATGATGGTGCGACTTGTTTGTTCCGCCTCCCGAACGAGAGTCATGTTAGGCCCGATTCACTGGAGGATATTGGGTTTCACCCACCTGCTGACTTGCTGACAGTTATAGCTGCTGCACTGACTTTGCTGCCAGAGGCCATGCATGCCCCACCTCGCCATACCAGACGCGCCGCCCAGCCACCGCGCACTTCTACTTCCCAGCCGCGTGATTCACACTGAGCTGATGACTTTCCATTTGCTGGAGCGAGATTCTCTACTGGCGGAATGCCAGATTTCTTCGATTTACCCGAGCAGCCACCATTTGAGGCGAGTCCAGAGGTGAAGTACGACTACAAGATGGAGCGCTACAAGAGGAAGAACAAGATTGCTCGCTGGTTTTATTCATTTTTCACAGGTTGTTCGTCTGACCAAGGAGTCCACGAGCCAACCAGGAGAGTACCAGAGCCGCAGAGAGCCGGAGGTACTGAGGACCGAAGAGATGATGATGATGCGGATACCGAGTCGGACGACTTTACCTTGAGTCAGTCGACTGCGGCACAGCGAGGATAGACGATGCAGTTTTCCGCAGCGCCGAGCAACTTGACGAGTTTTCCGGATGATCCGATGATGATAAGCCACGTGCCACCACACTTCTTTGGAGGCACCAGCTCTTCTCACGACTTTGACCCTACAGCTGAGAGGAGACGCACTCCCAGTCCTCGCGATTAGACACAGTTCTATCATTTTATTTCCAGCATTTACTTTTATTTTTATCTGGATTTCTCTTTGCACTTTTGTTTTGACTTGGTTTCACTGGGACAGTGAAATTTAAGTCTGGGGGAGGGAATATCATGACTTTCTTTCGTTTTATGGATCTTTGGTGAACTTTTTGTAGTTTGATATGATGCTATTATCACTTTCCACCTTCTTTAACTATGATTGAGTGACTCAGCAGTATTGACAAGGACCAACCATATCAAAATCTAGAGAGCTTGATAGATACAATACGGAGTAGACCCACGTGATTTTCTTGAATTTTTCAGCAATGCCAGAGCACAATACAATTAAGTCTGTATCATTTCGTTCGTCACATTTGCCATTATCTCTTGCTAAATATTCGTTCACAAGCATAATTTTCGATCTTCGGCTCTCCCTAAAGACAATCTGATGAAAGTATGTATTTGGTAAAAACCTAGTGATGAGGTAGAGGGAAATTCCTTAAGACACCAATTATTCATCACTAGAAGCTCAGGATCTATGCGGTTAGGGAAATTCCCAACGATACCATGATGCGATTGAACCTTTGAAAACTCAGTTGACAGTGAGGCTAGGAAAACTTCCGACGATGCCATTATTCGCCTAAACTTTGAGAAATTTTGAGTTATAAACTGAATGATTAAAAAAGGATAAGTCTGGGGGAGAACGAAAAGACCATCTTTTGCTAAATAAGGTGATGATTGATAAGCATTTATGGCCTTGTGATGATAGTAGCATGAGTTGCTTTGATGGTATCTCAAATATGGTTTTCATTGTGGTTGGGATAACTCTAATTTGTTCTTAATAAGTTTTTCATTGGAGAATACAACTTGGTCAGCGTATTGGTCAGCGTATTGGTCAGCTGTTGGAGATGTCACAATGAAAGAAATGGTTCCTGAAAGTTGATAGCTTGATTACGGTAAACCGGATTTGTTTTTGACCACTGACTAGCTTTTTTATCTGCTCGAGGGCGAGCAAAAGCTAAGTCTGGGGGAAATTTGATGTACTGTTATTTTTATCGGTTTTCACGATGATATTTTATGTTGTTTTAGAGTCTTTTCTGCATTTTATACAGGTTAAATGAAAGATTGCACATTCTGAGGTGTTTTGCAAGAATCTAGAAGATTTGGAGCTAAAATGAAGAATAATGATCCGAAGCCCGAGTCGACCGACTGGAAGAAGGAGTCGACCGACTCAGAGGCCGCTTTAATTAAAAGGAAATTCTTCTTGGGCCTCTTTTTCGAAACCCTAGCTTCTAAAACCTCTTTGCCGACTCATGCATGACCTAGAGGAGCTATATAATCAACTTTGAACAGAGGAGAAAGGGAGAGACGACTTCCATCAATCTCTTGAAGCACTCAAACATCTCTTTACCAAAAATCACCAAAAAGTTACTTAGATCTTGTTTTCAGGGAGCACCCTTGTGTGAAGGTTTTCCTCTTGGTTTTACATAGAGAGAGAGCCACGTTTTGCTCTGATCTCTTTTGATATTACTTTCATATTGCAAACTCTTGATATTAATGATTATGATTGGTTTGTTTGCTATGTGTGAGTAGTTCTCTAGTTAGATCTAGGTTGTCAAAGGTTTTATGGATCATAAGGTGCACGAATTGTTACTGAATTCGTGACTACTCTCTATTTTAATATTAATTCATACAATATTTTAACTTGATCACTTAGAATTTTGATTTTAGGGTTTGTTGCATCATACATCCATTTTACATCAAGTCCGGAGCATTGTTTTTAGCAGGTGATCTCGTCCTTGTGCAAACGAGAGTTTGGCTTGGAAGGTCATGAACAATTAAATTCATTCTCAATCCATGTGTTAGCTATATAGGTTGAAAAACATCCTTTCTGATCTGTTGGTTGATCCATAGTGCAATACGCAAAGAGATTTGGTATTTTATACATTGTCTTTTGTGTTTGAGAGTAGAGCAACATCTAATTTCGTGCATGACCCATATTACCCGCGATTTACCTAAGTCTAGCATTTTTAATCCATAAGTTACACAATTAGGTACCAGATAAATTGCATTCTAATAGAATCGAAACTCGACATAATCTCTGTGGGATCGATAACCTAATTTATACTACAATTATACGCTGTGCACTTGGAGTTAGTTTTGGGTGAATAACTTAAAAGATATTGATTATATTATGATTTAAAAGATATTAAAAATTATTATAAAAAAATATAAAATTAATATACTCGAAAAAGGGATGTCCAAAGGAGTAGAAAATAATGGTAACTTTTATCAAAAAAATTTTTAATGGAAGCTCTTTTTGTAATTTATAATGCATGCAAAATAATTGCTATTTATATATATAAAAAATAAAAATTTCTATGCATTTGCATAGTGGCGGTACAATCCACACATTATAATACTTCTGAATTTATTTTTTACATTTTAAAAGTTTTTCGATTTTTTGTATTTTTTTTTCAATGGGATCGAGTTATAATCGGATTTGGATTTTAAATTTGAGTCAAAATTGGGCTTCAGTTCGATTTAAAGTAGAAGGAAACTGTTGAACCCAGGTCGTTCAATGCAAGAGAAGTACGAACTTTCATGTTCGGAAAGAGTGGGTCGGAGATTCAACGATGAGGTAACTAAAAAAGCAAAGAGAGAAGAGACTGAATATGAGGTTCGGAAGCTGTGTTTTGGACTCTCAGTTTATAAGTGGGGAGAAATATAAGTTACAAGAGGAAGACAAACGGTTTTGACGAACAAGATCGAACAATAAACCGAGATCGGAATCTAACACTTAATGACTCAGGAAGTCGAACTAAAATGTTAAAAACGAACTAAGTTATATCTCTCTAATCATAATCCCGAACGTTGTCTGGAAGTTAATGTGTCTCTACACTTAATGCATCCTTTATTTATATCAAGAAGATGGGCGTAAGGCTCGTAGCAGATGAGCTCGTACTTCGAGAATCGTCATTGCTATGTGGTTGTCAAACTAGATCTGCGGGTAGTTGAGTAGGCAAGCATTCCTTTTGTAGTCGAACTGTTCATGGTCAGAGATCAGTTGCGTCTAAGTGTAGCTGGTTTCCTTTTAACGCATCCTTAGATCGATGGTTCTTGTTCGGTGTGCGTTACGTGTCAGGCATTCATCGAAAATAGAGTTCTTGGTCTAGAGGAATAGGACGCGTGGCACTCGCTTATTGGTTTCATCAGTTGTCAACAAGGGTTTCAGACGTCGAGTGAAGTCGAAAATCGAACCATGGGCCTGACTTGGGTCGGGCCTGTAACACCCCCGAACCGTCCTTCCCGTTGACCGACCTGCCTGACCGCCTCGCCAATCAAACAATAACACTTAGTGATCAAACATCTCGGTCTAGGACCTGCTCGGTGACGCTACGTCATATGACGATATCCGGTTCCACATCAGCTAGGGAAATTATCACAAATACTATCACCCTCCCGAAGTTTCCTCAGACAACCCCCATGTCTCTTTGCGGAGACCAAGATTGTGCCGGTTCGACATAATCTTGTACCAGTGGAGATCCGCCAACCGATTATAAAGTAGCACAGCGTACATGAAACAAAGAAAACATTGAAAACAGTTAGTGGAGCTCCTAAGAAAAATCGAACATGAAAATCTAGTCAAAACATTTAGTTTCGTGAAAACCATTTTTTATGAACAAATGCAAGCAATAAGAAAACCAAGGTATCCGGGTAGGCTAGCCTCCTAAGCTCCAAGTTATCCTTGAACCTAAAGGATGGAAAAGGGTGAGGGGTGAGTAGCTGGACAACTGTTACTCAGTGAGCGGGATCCACCTAGTGCGCACTCTAAGACCGAAAAAAAACAATCAATAGCCCAAGCAAAATAAAAACAAGCAAGCTTCCCTACATCACAATACTTCCCATGAAGTATCATGATAAGAGACAACGAAACTCTCACGTATATTACTTCCTCATGAAGCAACCTACGAAGAGCCCAACATTCGGTTATATGTTACTCTATACATTACTTCTTAAAGAAGTAACATATAACATGTGAACACAACACTACTATACTCAAGTTAAATAATTCATTTCCCCCTGGAAATGAACTATTCAACTCCCTATTACACTACTAAGGAACTGCCGTCCATACTACGGGACTTATTTGCAGCAGTTCACAAAGTCCTACTAATACATAATACTATATAGCGCTATTACTACTATTCTCCATATCACTCTCTCTATTTGGGCCCTGAGCATCCGATACCACGACAGCCACCTCGAACACCTAATTGCAACCACAAAGGCACACAATCAAAACATCCAACACCAATCTCTGTCCATCGATATGTGGTGACCACACACATAATCACCCCACACATAATCACTAGCGGTGGAACTATGACTATGCTCTGGATTTCGTGCCACCAGCCAAGGGTCATGATCTCAAGTCTCTCTGGTGCAGCAAAGTCGTACAGACCAAATATCTCGGCGTCGTATCGCAGCTCACACTCTCTCACTCACTAACCTAACCTAGCTGAGTACTAATCATTAATTCTACTTTACACGACTAAGCTTGATCCAAAGATAGCCCCTGCTACTTCAGATCCCAGCTTTACAATTAATATTACTTCGCTAGTTACAGAATCTAGCAAAGCATGACTCGGTTTGCCAGACTCACAGTCTAACATAATATTACTCATTCTTTCAGACCATTTCATTGCTACGCAGCGTAGAGTCAGTAACTTCGCAGCACCACCACCATCCGTCCCTTATTAGACGTGATGTGTCGTAAAGAGTCCATCGTGTCGTTTGATCGTAAATGAGACTCAATCCAGACTTTCTGAGCCTATATATTCACACAAAATAATAGATCATGCTCAGCTTATACCACCAGGAGTCTACAGTCCTCATATATAGACCTTGTAGTCCAACTCAAAGGATCCTATAATCTTCGCATAGAACGCTGAAAGTTCTCACTCCTCCCAGAACCTCTTTTAAGTTCTGGTAGTGCACCTCATCCCTTCCTTTTTTCCATACACATTGGATTTGTTTCTCGCAAGAAGACGAATCCCTAGCCTAATTATAGATTCGTTGACCTCTACTTTGTTTGCCTCATTATCGATATCTGTCTAATCATAGAATCGATGGCTACGAAAATTCATGCACGGGTCATAACCTTCGTAGTTCATAGCTTTCGTCTGATAGTCAATCTCAACCTTCCACTTATCTATCAATAGACAAGCGTAACAGCTTGACTCTACGTCACAGCATCTTAGCTAATGAATCTGTTTAGCCCTCAACCATATACTACTATCATTTCTTATATAGGAATCAACAGCTCACTAGCATCATGCCAAGTAATCGTATACTACACTTGCAAACAAAGAATACTGCTAGTTCTTGGGATAGGAACTAACAGCTCACTGGACAAACCAGTGATACTACACTACAAACAAACAAGGTGAGGTTAAACAATCAGGATATGTTATTGTATCCTGACTCCTCAACAATCAACAATCAACATACATCCCTAGCTACATGCCATGCATCTTCTATCACCTAACCAAATTTTAGAGATGTACTAAAAATTCCTAAGGTTTTTCGGGATCTTAATGCACATATCTAATGCATCAAACAATCAATCATGCACCCACTCACCTTCGCTATCGGTTGCAGCTGATATAATTGAGTGGCGACACTGGAGCCCTTGCATGAACCCTTACTGAACTCCGAAAAACACTTAGATGGATGACTTGCTGACCAAGTTATCTTCATTTTCTTCTTTTACTGCTCATTTGCTCATTTAACTGATTAATTCTCCTTAATCTTCAGCATACCATTTTCAATTGGGTCTGGACCAACCCAAGTCCTCCTAAACCAATTGATTTGGATTAAACCAAACCAAACCGGTTGGACTAGCTGGTTTACCTAAACCAATTAAACCAGATTGATTAATTGGTTTAAACTTAACCAAACCAAACCAAATTAAACCGATTGGTTAAGTAAACCAAAATCAAATTGATCCAAACCAATGAACCAGACCAAACCGATTATGGTTTACCTAACCGATGTGGTTGACCAAACCAAACCGATCAGCGAAAGAAAGTGGTTCACTGGTGACGACTATGGTGACGGTAGCGGTGGCGACGGCGACGGCGATGGCGGCTACTTCCACTTACACACTATCGTAACAAGCTCGAGGGGATAAAGACATGCACGATGGTGGTTACGGTAGTGGCGATACGGCGGTGGCTCGTCGAAAGTTAGATTTTCCGGCGAACTTTGATATTCACTGCGGGTTTAGCAACGGCGGAGGCGGGGAACAATACAACTGATGAATTAGCGTCGGAGAGGTAATCAGAAAATTTGCCGAAAATTTTCTCCGGTGATCGGCGACGTCGGTCAACACCGGTCAATGCCGGTAAACGGCGGCAGTCAACACCGACGGCTGATGGTCTGTCGGTGGTCAGCGGTGGTCCTCGTCCTTGAGTTTTATTCGTTATTCGTTCTTCGCTTTGGTGTTCTTCGTTCTTCGCTTGAGTGTTCTTCGTTCTTCGCTTGAATGTTCTTCGCGTTCTTGAGTTTCTTCGAGTTTGATATTGAATGTTTCAGAGAAAACTTTGAATGTGAGTTTTCACTGTTTTGAGGAGAATGAAGCGGTAAAAGCTATTTCCCGCTTTAAATAGTCTCTTTCCCAAGACTTTGCTCCCTCGTCTTCTGGGCTTTCGTCTCTTCGGTCTTCACGTAGTACGCCATTTGAAATCCATTTCTTCTGGGATTTTGTCCAAAAATCCATCTTGAATTTATATAATTAATTCCATTCGCGGCAAGCGGAATTAACGTAGAAATTTATTTTAAAAATTTCGACACTAAAAAGAATTCCGTAAATCATTATATTTCTTTACGAAAATATTCTCGTGCGGATTCTTCTCCGTCTTGACTCTGTAATATTGCTGCTTTGATTCTTCAATTTCTTAAGCTTTGGCATGTCTTCATTTTTCTTCTTCTGCCTTCTTTTTCGCATTTTCGGAGTCTTCTAATTTGCGGAAAAATTCATATCTCTCCATTGACTTGACATTTGACTTTACGGTTAGTCTCTAATGTAATACGGGTTATTACATGACTCCATTGGGGGGGGGGTGGGGGTGCTAAGCCCATCTCCAACAAAAACAGATTAAATGTTTTGGTTCGAGTCTCGAGCAATAAATTCGACAATTATAATGAAATTGAAAGAAACTATTTAAATTGCGTAGAATCTAATATATTTTAAAGATTGGATGAAAAATCAAATATAAATTTGGGTCACGGATAAATTATACAGTTTTTACCTCCCTATTATTTAATTATACTTAACTATGCTTTGAATATACAAGCATTTGTTTTTTTATTTTATAATTTTTTTCTCTAGAAATCACTATCACTAGTATTTTTTCATATTTATTAACATAAAAGTAAAAGTTATTGTATATGCATAGTGATAGTGAACTCCATACCATTTAATTATACGTACTACATTTGACATATATGAGCATTTATTTTTAACTTTTATAACACTTACCTTTGACGACCTTTGTTACTATTTTTCTTCTATCATATTTTTAGACGGAATAAGTAAAGTTATTTTACTAAATAAAACCCTAGTTCTACATAGATTCCCTAGAACCCTAATTCCCATTGGAAGATATTTTATACATTAATAAAAGAGCATAATTTTGGGGGTTTCCTAAGCCTCCTATAAAGTTTAGTTATATATTCTTTAGTTCTTATTTCTGTTTTAGTAATAGTTTTAAAAGAGAGGTACAAGGGGGTGATTATCAGGTTGGGGCAAAAGGAGACAAACAAATTTTCGATGGCACTGCATATATGGTTTAGTTAGATCGACATGAGGCAATGGTTTGATTAAACTAGTGCAAAAATTTCAAGTCAATCAAACCAATAATGGTCCAATCTCAAGTCTATACCTATAAATGGTTTGATGCTCATGCTCTAAAGAGGAAAGAGGTGAAGTGGAAGATGAGGGATAGAAAATAATTGGAGCAGAAAAATGAGTCATACTATTGACCAACCGATAAAATACAATATTGGTTGGTGTGGGGACAAAGCAAAGAAGAATGAGGGAGCAGCTTAGGTTTAAAAGAATAAATATGGAATTGTACTCCTTTATAGCATAAGATCTTTTGCCAATATTCAAGACAATAAGCAAGTATCTATAGAAGCATGTTTATGACTATGGAAAGTATGGCAAATTTATATATAAGAAGAGTGTTCTTCGAGGCCGAGGATAGTAAGCTGGTGGGAGCCACTAATAGGCATTTAGCTTTACCATCTGCCAAGTTGGATTTAGAAGGTTTGACAATTTTTTAGAGTGGTCGATCATCTTGAATGTTACAAATAAAAGGTGGAGTCTATATAGCTAAAAATACTACTAACAAAAATTTATGTGGACTAAAAATATCCAATATTGTTAAAGGATATTTTCGAAAAGAAAAAAAAAATAAGTATTAGCTTCTGAAACCCCCTGTTACTTGATGAGATTGTTTTAGAACCTATAATTTTTTGGAACATAAATATCTATCCCGAGGACCAGAAAAAAATATGCATCTACATTTGCAACCCATGATTTGGTCTTATAAGAAAAATTGAGTGGAAAAAAGAAAGATAAAACGATGAAAGTACTGTCTCTTGGCAGATGTGCCAAAGCAAACTCATTTACATGAAAATTGAAATTGCACGAGACATTACACTTTTGGATGTACTTTACCTATATGGGTTTAAAGGCAGTTGGATAATTGACGTAAAAAAAAAACAAAAACAAAAATAAAAACATAGAAATCAACTGTTGAATAATCTTCTGTCACTTTAGACTATCTACAATGGTCTATTGAATAAATTAATTTAACAGTTGAAAGCTTACAATGGGTTATTGAAAAAAAAAAAAATCTACGTGTATTAAACAATATTCAACACAATGTTGAATAACAAAAAATGGAGTCCAAAGTGTTATTTGTCAGCAAAGTATTGGAAACAAAAATTGTGAAAAGAAATAAATATAGATAGGAACATGTGTTATTTTTTTATTGGTTACTGAGATTGTAGATATTTTTTGTTCATCTTAATTATTATAGATTAATTATCTCATAAAATATTTACTTATTTTAAATTACTTTTACACCAAAATTCATTATTTTTTCATATTCTATAAATAGATACTTGTTTCATTTGATTTGGACACAGTAAAAAAATCATCTATCTACTATAATTTTTCCATTAGTCTCCATTAAACTCATATTTATATATTTTCCCTTTCTTTTAGTGAAATGGATCCCAACAATAACCCCTTTAACATCCAAAATTCGACTAATTACCCATTTAACTACCCAATACCCAACAACTATCAATTTCAAAATCAGTCTTCCATCCAACCTCAACCATTACCAAATTATGGTTATCAACCAAAAATTTTTATGCCATCAGCTGTTCCAAACTATCGTCCAAATTATGGATTGATGATGTGTTATCCATCTCAAGCACTCTCTTATTATTCTACTCCAACGGGTAATGAAAATGTTCCAAATGTTGGAGCAACTGAATTTCCCGAATTTTCTACACAAATGGTTCTTGGTGGTATGAGCAATCTTGATGAAACCACTCCAAATGCTGAGGATTTAACACCTACTCGCCGAAAAAGCCCCAAGTGGACCACTGAGCAAAATTTGGTGCTACTGAGTGGTTGGATTAAATTTGGAACAAAGAGCATTGTTGGCAGAAACCAAAAAAGTGACGCATATTGGGGTAAAATTGCTGACTATTGTAATGAGCATTGCTCATTTGATACTCCGCGTGATTTGATTTCGTGCAGAAATCATTTCAACTATGTAAGCCAAAAATAGGGGAAATGGACTGGTGCTTACGATGCCGCTAAGCGTCTGGAACAAAGCGGATGGTCGGAAAATGATGTATTGGCGAAAGCACATGAGCTATATTCAAGTGGTAAGAATGGACAATTCAATTTAATGTCAAAATGGCTAGATGTCCGTAATCAACCACGTTATGCAAGTCAGGTAGGAGGAAATACTGGATCTGGAAGCAGCGGATCTAAGAGAGCCCACGAGAGTGACGCAAGTGACTCCAACTCTGTTGGATTAATTGCTCGTCCAATGGGGAGGGATGCAACTAAGAAAAAGAGTAAAAATAAAGGTAAGGGCACAGCTTTGGAAGGAGCCGACGAAGATTTTAATGAATATAAGCAAATCAAGGCGCAAGAGTTGGAACGCTTGGAAAAAATAGCCATGTTGCAAGAGGAAACAAACCAATTGATGAAAGAAAAGACTCGAGCTAAGAAGATGAAGTTGTGGATGAAGTTATCTGAAAAGGACCGTCTCAATGACAAAGGTAAGGAGTTGTTGCAGAAGTTGAGCCATGAATTATTTGAAAATTAATTGTAGTAACAAGTGGTTGTCTGAATCATGTCACTCCTTGCTTGTTTGTATTATGTCACTTCATGCTTTAATAATGTTTGTCACTTTCTTCTTTGATAATGTTTGTTTGTAACTTTTTCCTTTAATAATATTTGTTTGTCACTTTCTCCTTTAAACATGTTCGATTGTGATGGAGCGTACATTCACGATCTTGCAATATACGTTCATGATCCTACAACATACGTTCACGATCCTTTTATTTCTTTGGTAGCTTTTGTCACGTTATACTTCAGTAATAAAGAATCTTATCCTCCAACCACTCAACATACTTTAATAATGTTGTCAAGTGTCTGTAACTTTTTCGTCGATAGAATCCGTGAATTTGGCCTTTCAGTGGAAGAATCCTATCTTCCAACCACTCAACATGCTTTAATAATGATATCAAGTGCCAATGACTTTTTCTTAAATGTAATCCATAAATTTCGGCTTTTAATGGCATCATCTTATCCTCCAACCACTCAATCCGTTGGTTCCATGTTCTTATAAATGGGGACTCATTCTTCCATTGATGTATCAATACCAAAAATCTCACCTTACTAAAAAAATCTCAATGGATCTATCAAAATTTCGTTTTGATATCGAAGCCTACAAAAAGCAGTCTAAAATTGAAGATAGGTATATCCTCAACCATTTTAGCGAGCATCGGAAGAAAATAGAGGAAGACTATCCACCTCGTAGCAAGAGAAGATACTTCAAGAGAGATCATGCAGCAGCAAATCAAAGACTGATTGACGACTATTTTGCCAATCAACATACGTATGACAATGTAATGTTTCTTCGGCGATTCAGGATGCGAAAACATGTTTTTCTTCGGATCATTGGGGACCTATCAACCAGTGACAACTACTTCACCCAATGATTTGACGCAGCCAATTAAAAAGGTATATCTCCATTAGCAAAATGTACCACAGTCATGCGAATGTTAGCATATGGTATGACGGTCGACACGGTGGATGAATACATCAAAATAGGTGGTACTACAGCTCTAGAGTGCTTGCGTAGATTCTGTAAGGGAATCATACAATTGTATGAACAAGTGTATCTCAGAGCTCCAAATCAAGATGACCTGCAGAGAATTTTGCATGTTATTGAAATGCGAGGGTTTCCGGGGATGATTGGGTGTATTGATTGCATGCACTGGGAATGGAAAAATTGTCCTACAGCGTGGGAAGGACAATTTACTCGGGGAGATAAGGGAACCACCACCGTTATTCTTGAAGCAGCCGCATCACACGATCTATGGATCTAGCATGCTTTTTTTGGATGTCCAGGCACATTGAATGATATAAATGTTCTAGACCGTTCACCAGTGTTCGATGATGTTGAACAGAGAAATACTCCAAGCGTGAACTTCCTCGTGAACCAACGTCCGTATAATATGGCGTATTATCTAGCCGATGGTATCTATCCTTCTTACCCGACCTTCGTCAAATCGATTAGGCTTCCTCAAAGTGAACCAGACAAGTTATTTGCAAAACGTCATAAGGGATGCCGAAAGGACATCGAACGTGCATTTGGAGTGTTGCAGGCTCGATTTAAAATCATTCATGAACCAGCTCGCATGTGGGACATATCCGATTTGGCTATCATCATGAGGTCATGTATCATATTGCATAATATGATTGTTGAGGATGAAAGAGATACATATACTCATAAATGGACTGATTATGATCAATCTGAGGCAAGTGGGTCTAATACATCGGAACCATTCTCTACCGTGGTGCTACCTGCGTTTGCAAATCATGTCCGTGCTAGATCCGAGTTGCGTGATTCAAATGTACATCACGAATAGCAAGCAGATTTAGTCAAACACATATGGGCAAGATTCATAATGTTACGTGATCAAAGAGAATTTTAAGTTTGTGAATTGAGTCTATTGTACTAGTTAAATTATATGTGTTTTATTAGTTTTGGCGTGTGCTTATAAATGTATTCTATTTTATTTTAAGTTTTTGTAATTTTATTTGTTTTGATAATGAATTTATCTATTTCGTTTTTATTATTTATAATTTTTTAATTAAGAATATAAAATAAGAAAGAAAAAAAATATTATTTAACTCTCAATTAATTTAATTTAATTTCAATTGGTAATTAATATTTATATGTAATCACAATTATATAACATAAAAGAAAATAAAAAATAAGGAAATAAAAATGATGGGGTATGGTATTGAGTTTTATTAAACAAATCATTGTAGAGTATAAAATTTGAATGCGTGTTGAATTATTAGGTGGAAGAGAGAAAATGATGTGGAAGAGAGAGGATGTGATATGGAGGGTGTTGATTGAAAAAACTATTGTTGATAGTCGTCACATGCATTTTTTAAACCCGTAGTCACATGCATAATTCACATGAATTAAGAGTGATTTTCAAAAATACACTAATTAAGTTACAAAAATTGAAAAGTACACCATATTTAATTTTTTTAAAACTAACTCTTTTATCATGTGAAAATACATTTTTATCTTTAATTAATTCTAACATTACTATTATTTTTGAAATCAAATCATATATTAAAAATTTCGAAAAAATGATTAATTGATTTTGAAAAACATGTTTTCCACGATAAAATAAAATCTTAATTACTGATTTTGGCAAAAAAAAATAATATTTTAGTATGCAAAAAATTAAATCCTAAAATATTAATTGAGTTAATATTTTTTTTTGAAAAAATATTTAATTTTTTTTGAAAACTAACTCTTTTATCATGTGAAAATATATTTTTGTCTTTCATTAATTCTAACATTAATATTATTTTCGAAATAAAATCATATATTAAAAATTTCAAAAAAATGATTAATTGATTTTGAAAAACATGTTTTACACGATAAAATAAAATCTTAATTACTGATTTTGGCAAAACAATAATATTTTAGTTTGCAAAAAAATGAAATCCTAAAATATTAATTGAGTTAATATTTTTTTTTAAAATATTCTGTTGGTTTTTTTTGTTCTATTTTCATAATTATTTTTTTTTTTTTAAATCAGTTTTCTTGAGATTTGTTTTTGGAGGATATATATAATAACTGACTAGCGTTTAATCCGCGCAGCGCTGGAATAATTATCTAGTTCGATAAGAAACTTTGTAATAAGAAGTATATTAATAATGTATTAACTCAAAAGCCAAGATAGGAACAAAATATTGAAAATATAAACATCATCGAAGATTTAACGATATAAAAAATCATCTATCCTAGAGATCACTTCACGAAGAAAGTTCAAAAAAGTAAATACAACAGTACGAAATAGACTTGCAAAAGTACATCGAATGTCCAAATTTAAGATGAAACTACATCAATATTAGAAAACCCAATACATCAAGATGAAACCTAACGTTTAATCCGCGCGAATGTACATGAATCAATATATTTTTATAATTATTTATCAGTAATTTTAAGATGTTATTATCAATAATAATTATATAAATTTATGGACTAATAGACTAAATAATATTATACTAATGAGTGATTGTTCAAATCATAATATCTTGAATACATAACATTTCTAACATTAATTATCTAGATGTATTTATCTGTTTGGATAAATAAAATACAAGAACTGAACATAAATAGAATAATAATTTCTTTACAAATAACGAAAATAGAAATAAAATATTGTAAAGTTCAATATCACGGAATACTTAAAATAAACCAAAATAGATATTGTTCTTAAAGATTACTTAACAAAGAAAATTTATAAAAGTAACTTCAAAAATATGGAACCGAGTTGCAAAAATAAAAGTCACTGTCCAAACCTAAGATGAAACTTCATAAAAACCTAAAAAACCAATAAACCATTCTTTTGATCATTCGAATATTCTCATGGAATTAGATTCATATAGCTAAAAAAAAAAAAAAGATCAGTAATACTGCAAATAGAAATCAAGAAGACCAAATACGAAATATGACTCAGAGTCATATACAAATCTTTATTGCCGAACATATTATCATGTCCTTTAAATAATCAGACTAAAAAACTAATTTTTTATCACCAACAGTATACTTGTTTATAACATAATCACCTGAATATATGATCACTGTAAAACATCTCAGAACAACAAAGAGATAAAACCTACCACTCTCTGGCAAACCCAAGGGGAATATCATAATGCATAATGAGATTCTCTAGACTCATGTATCCCCTAAACATCTATTTCCTCCGGATGTTTCCTCTTTAGTTCCCATCTAAGATGAAACTCTTCTTTCTTCTTCCTCTCGGGTAATCCTCTTTCCTTTTGGGGACGAAAACTCTTTTTCTCATTTTTTTCGAATTTTTTATTTTTATTTCCTCTCCAAATGAGAGTTTAGAAGATGATACACATTAATCTTCATCTTCTCCGGTGTTTCTTGATAAAGGTTAACTACTTGGATCATAAGATTATACATTTTCCTTTTCATCTTATATATGTCCTCTTCTACTTGCTCTTTTTCGTTTTTTTTTTTTTTACATATAATCTCTTAAGCTTCTATGTTCTCATTTTCTAATTTAATATTTTTCTTCTTTCAAATTCTTCTCACTATTGGCATTTTTTTTCTTGAGATCATCAAAACTTTTGTTTTCTCGTTTTCTTGATTTGTGTTCTCACTCTACTTTGGAATGAAGAATCATATGTATTTTTTTCTGCTCTAGTTCTTTGTTTTCATCCTTCTTTTCAGGTGAAGAATCTTCTTTTTCTTTTTTCTTAGGCTCTTCTTACTTTCTTTCCTCTTGACATCAAGACTTTTCTTTCTCATTTTCTATAGATGTCTCCTCTTTAGTTCCCTCATGCGATGAAACTCTTTTTTCTTCTTTTTCTTGGGTGCATCCTCTTTCTTTTCGCGTATGTACATTCTTATTTATCATTTTCTTACATTCTTTGTTATTTTTTCATTTTTATATGTAAGTTTAGAAGATTATACATTTAATTTTCAACTTTCTCGATGTTTCTGACAACATGCAGAGTTCATGTTTTTATCTCCATAGTTGGTATTATAAGTAAATCTGAACTCAACAGTTCCAAAAAATTCGATAGTTTGATATAATATGAAATGATTATGTGTATTATTTGTATATTTGGTTAAGAAATGTAATGGTTGTCAGATGAATAGAAATACAAAGCACTATACTCTCATTTGTATAGATTCTCTTTTTTTCATACTTTTCTTATTTTTATTCTCCGTCTTCTTCTTCTTGGTCTTTTTCATTTCTGGTTCTTATATTGTTTCTTATGCTTCTCTGTTTTTTATTTTATTTTATTTAGAGTCATTTCATTATTGGCATTTTTTTTTTCTGACACCATCAAGACTGTTAGCCCTGTCCATTTCGGGAACCAGGACGGGAAATTATGGAAGGGAACGGGAAGTTCGGGAAATTAGAAATTCTTCCCAAACTTTCCCTACATAAGAACGGGACGAGTAGTTCGGGTATCAGGAATGGGACGGGAAGTTTGGAAAAAATATTCACTACACAAAATATTCCCAAAGTACTAATAAAACGGGTTAGGGTTGGGAAAGGGACGGGTAATTCCGGGTTCGAGAATTCGAGTAATACAGGAATTAACAAAATGTAGTATTTACATATGTTTCAATTGACAATTTAAAAGATTTTACACTTAGAAACATAAAAAACACAATTTCAGCAATTTAAGTCTCAAAAACCATTATATAGAAGTAAAATAATCTTGATTCACCTGCAAAATGGTCAAGTTCTAGAAAATGACATACGATAATATCCAAACCAAGTATAAAGGTTATTTGAACCTTACAAAAGTGATGTAGTTTTAGTTTATGTTTATGAAAATATAATTGTAATATGAAAGAATTTTTCTTGTTCATTACCCAACGGGTAATTCAGGATTCCCTTACCCGTTCCCTACCCATTCCCTTATCCTTTGTAAAATAAATTTTGGACCCGGACGGGAAATCGTAATTTCTCATTTCCTTAAGGGACGGGAAATTCGGGGCGGAAACGTGACGGGACGGAGTTCCCTTCCCGAAGTGGACAGAGCTAAAGATTGTTATTTCCTTGTTTTCTCGGATTTTTTTTGTTCTCATTCTCATCTTGAGATGAAGAATCATAAGTATATTTTTCCCACACGTATTATTTGTTTTCATCCTCTTCTCGAGGAGAAGACTCTTTTTTTCAATTTCCTTAGGTTATTCCTCTTTTATATCCTCTTGAGATCATAACTCTTCTTTCTCATTTTCTTCATATGTTTCCTCTTTAGATCCCTCCTCGGATGAAATTCTTCTCTCTTCTTCCTCTCGAGTTCACCCTCTTTCCCTTCGTCCTTTTGGGGACGAAGATTCTTCTTTCTCATTGATCTCGATCTCGTATTCTTTGTTTTTATTATTTCCTCTTCAAATGAGAGTTAAGAAGATTATACAATTTCATTTTCGTCTACTTTGGTGTTTCTTGATAATTCACATACTTCAATTTTTTTTATCTCCATTGTTGGTCAGTAGATCTCACTCAGCACTTCCACCAAATTCGATAGTTTAATCTGTTAGGAAATGATTGTATGTATCATTTATTTATTTGATTAGTAACATATTATGATTGTTAAATGAATTTAAATACTAAGCATTATCTTTCAATTTTAGGGATTTTTTGTTTTTCTCTTATTTTTCTACTTTTTATTCTCCATCATCTTTTTCTAGGTCTTTTTCGGTTTTTTGATCTCCTATGGTCTCTTTTACTTCTCCGTTTTTAATTTCTAATTTCTTATTTTTCTTCTTTAAATTCTTTCCACTGTTGCATTTTTTTTTCTTGAGATCATCAAAACTTCTACTTCTTGGTTTTCTCGATCTCTCTTTTTTCAATCCACTCTTGGGATGACAAATCATTAGTATTTTTTCTCTTCTTTTGTTATTTGTTTATATCCTCTTCTTGAAGTTGAAGACTCTTTTTTTTTTTTTTTTTGTTATTCTTATTTTCTTTCCTCTTGAGATCAAAACTATTCTTTCTCATTTTCTTTAGATGTTTCCTCTTTAGTTTCCTCCTGCGATGAGTCTCTTCTTTCTTCTTTCTCTCGGGTTCATCCTCTTTCGTTTCAGGGATGACGATTTTTCTTTATCATTTTTCTCGCATTCTTTGTTTTTTTCCTCTTAAAATGAGAGTTTCGAAGATTGTACATTTTCTTTTCTACATGTCTTGATAACATGCATAATTCTTGTTTTTATCTTCATAGTTGGTATTATTAGTATATCCCAAGTTAGCACTTCCAACAAATCTAATAGTTTAATCCCAAGTTAGCACACCAACATAACTGTTCCAACAAATCTAATAGTTTAATCCCAAGTTAGCACACCAACATAACTGTTGTTGTATGAATATAAGTATAAAGCAATATCTTCTTGTTTCTACGGATCTTTCTTTTTTTTCCTTATTCAAATTCTTCTCAATATTGACTTAAGTATAATGATAGAAAATTATTATATGTATTATTACGCCATTATATATTTACCTTGAGATATGAAGTAGAAGACTCTTCTTTTTCCTTTTTATCAAGTTATTCCTCATTTATTTTCTCTTGAGGTCAATACTCTTCTTTTCTCATTTTATTTGGATGTTTCTTCTTTAGTTCCCTCGTGCGATGAATCTCTTATTTTTTCTTCCTCTCGGGTTCATCCTTTGCTCGTGTCATATCTCATTATCACTTCACCGGCCAGCCTAAATTCGATCCATCTCCAATAATATATCCTCCTGTTTACCTTTATCTTGGTACACTGTGAAAGTTGAGTCTACATGCATAAAACCATTCGTTCTTGGATATGTTGACATTGCCTCACACCTGAAAAATGAACAAAATTACCAACTTAACCATGTAAGTTTACCCGAAATTAACAGATATAAGCATAACTTACATAATAAAATCCGGTTTGTTTCAACCAGGTTTTAAACTTACCAGTTTGATATGTTCCAATTAGACCGCGCTAGTAGATAACACCGAGTGATTGGGACAACGTTCATCACCCAAACCGGTTCATCTGTTAAAGCCACTGTGAAAGCAACTGGATTAGCTTAATGTGAAATAAATTTATGTATCTCCTGGTTTCACCTAACTGGTTTTCTAATTTCTTGTAATAAGAAACATTTTGTTTCCATAGTTTTGTGTTCTCCAAGAAAGTCTAAAGTGAAATTTCGTCGAGATCACTGCTATTTATCCTAGGAGGAACTGTCGTTAACCTTGGCCGCTTCTTTGTATTCCCTCCACCCAACGTCTTTGGATCATCCGTATCTCCAACTTCTGGTATTGGTGTCAAGTAAGAATCCATATTCGTATACCTGGAAAATTTCAAAATCATTTAACACTTCATACCAAAAAGATAAGAAAAAACCAAAATTTCACCAAAGATTGGTAAGAAAAACCCCAAATCGAACTGAAATTCATGAATTCAGACACGAACTAAGTTTTTTCAAAATTAAAAGTTGAACGGTGCATATTTTTTTACACCAAGTAACTCTAACCGAACCAGTTATGCAATGAATCAAATTAATCGAAGCGTGTAATAACCTAGAAAAGAGGAAGAAAAGGGAGACTAAAAGATGGGTTGAAAAAGAAATTGATCTTGGTTATATCCTAGAAAAGAAGAAGAAACAGCGATTAAAACAAAACAACGTTTGAAACAAGACAGAGACACTAAAAATAGTCTAAGGTGAGAGAGCCTTGAACGATGACTTGATAACAACGAACCAATCTTCATATCATCACCTACATAAACGATGAGTACATCTTTGTTTTATAAATTGATTAATAATTTTTATCCAAAACAACATATATTTGCATAATGAATATACATGGAAAACAAAGGAGACAGATAAAAGGTTCACGACTATACCACCTATATAATAAAAAATTCATAATAATTAAAAATCAAAACATAAATATCTAAAGAAACCGATAAACCAGATGAAACTAATGAATTTGCTAATGTTTTGAATTTTGTAGGAGCAAGAGCTAAACAAACAAAGAAAAGGGCGCAAATGTAAACATAAACATATATAGAAACCTTTTTCACTTCACATGAACCAAAAGCTTAAAAATAAAAATGTCTCAAACCATTTGCAGATGTTTCAAGGTTATCAGGATGTCAAATTCTTTAAGTTTTCCTCCTCGGCATATTTACACACACAATCTTCTTTGGCCAACTCAGAATTTAGGTATAAGCTTCAGCTATCGTTAAAAGCCCATTAAACAAATATATCTCCACTAAAAATCTTGAAGTCTTACAAAGAATTATCACATACCCAATATACGATTGGTTATAATACGGTCAAAAGCCATTTTTTTGTTTGAATGATACGATCAAAGACAGTAATTCTTTCGACTTCAAATGATCTCCAATGAAGGAGAGATTTGTATGTGACACATGCAGCAATAGGCTTTCCTCCAGCATATCCAAGGTTTTGTGAGATACACTTGACAAGTAGATCCTGGTTTTCCTGAATGACACGAAGGTTATGACATATGTTAAGAGAAAACAGAGTAAATAACACAAGAAATGGGTCTCATCTCTAAAATTAGTACAAGAAATTTTTAAATCTAATATATTCTCTAAAAGTAGTTTACTACCTACTCCTTTTTATTCATATATTTCTGTGGTTTCTCTTCAGACTCTGGTTCCCGTGCCAGAGACATATCATGTGACATTTACAAACGATATGCAGTTAAAGAAACAATAAATTATCTCGGCCTCGTTTTGAATGTTGCAATTTATTCAAAAAATCACTTCTCCTTACCAGTGTAGTCTTTGTTTCTCCATTATGAGTTCCATTCTCCGGGTCCTCTGAGGATTGAAAAGAAATACTACATGAACAAACAAGCCTTTTTGAGTTTATATGTATCAGAAAGAAGAAAAAGAATTCATATGTTGTTGGCACCGGTAAAAACATTGTTTTTGATCGTGTGGGCATAGTTCTGTTCACGGAGAACTTGAATCTCGGACTCTGAATTAGAAAGTTTCTCTTCTAGCCTGACCCAGAAGCAAAATCAACATATAAAATTTTGGAATCGAAGAATTACAGTAAAATTTATTTAATCAACGAAGGATAACATTAATTAGTAGGAGTCTCTTTGCAGTATCAAAACTTGTAAGCAAAACGGCACAGTCAAAAAGTATATATGAGCTATTAGAACCTTTGTACTGATTCATTAAGCTGATCTGCTTTTCTCGTAGTGTTTTCAAGCTCTGTGGCCAGCTCGGAATTTCTAGTCTCTGTCTCAGACAACGCGTTTTTCAACTTTTCTGCGTCTTGTTGTTCAGACTGAAGTGAAGCATGTAATAAAATATGATTTAATTTACCGCATCCAAATTACGATATTACGGGTCTAATCTTCATATATCTACTAATTTTGAAAGTGAATATATAAAGGATGACCTAATAAGTTACGACAAACACACCTTTAGAGCCTCCACCTCTGAAGTCAATGAAACGATCTTTTCAGTATCCTCAACCAATACCAGAGTCTCCTTAATGATTGGAGGTGCTTCTTCAATAGCTTTCCTTGCAGCCTCCCGTTTTCTAACCATAGCAGCGTTTGCTTCTTCGACTTGCAACCGCAATGCTTGCAAAGCCTCATGTTGTTTTGCATCTTCTCGGGCTTTTCTTTCTTCAAAACCATAAAAACTGAAACATGAAACCTAAAACATAAGACGCGGAAAACGTTGGAACCCTAATATAATCACGCACAAAATATAATTCTTCTTCTTATTAAGCTTCTTCTCTTTTCTCTGTTTACAGAAATAAAAAAATAACAGACTTTTTGATTCGACTCAGTAGCTAGGAATAATTACTAATGAACTTAAATATATACCTAGCTCCGAGATGTTGAAGCCAAAGACAAAAGCTGGCTTCTTTCGGTATCTTTATAGAAACGTTGGTGGGAGAATCCGATGACGTAAACCTACCATCATTGGAGCATGGATCTTAAGGGACGGGACTAAAGTGAGAGGCAACGGTCTCAAATCTATCTAGAACAATCCTTGTGAATAAGCTGACTCAACCAATTCCACAAGCTGCTTAAAAAGAAAAAAAAAGACTCACATTTATCTCGTTTACCATAATTTGATCTAAAAACCCACTCAAACTGATTCCGCAAGAAGATCTAGCATATGATGCAATCCCATTTACTTTTGGACTTGATTTTAAATCGCGATAAAGAAGATAAGACGCAAAAGAAGACTTACTATTATCCAAAACTTGATCACAACTTATCTTTGACCTACTACACTTTACTATTATCCAAAACTTGATCACAACTTATCTTTGACCTACTACACTTTCCCTTTTTATCAACTGTGAGAAACTCAAAGAACATCTAAAATCACTTGTGTCATAAGAAACATGAAAGAATTGTGAAGAGAAAAAGCGAAATAGGAGGAAACAAAAATATACGTATTCGTAAAAGAAAAGGTGGAGCTGGAACATCGGTCTAAGAGATCGTGGATCTTTGAGTGAAAACTCGGGCGGTTGGAGATACTAAGCTTTCTTGGATCACAACCTATCCCCCTTTTAGCCCCACCGTCATGAGCTGAGTCACTTTGTCCAGGTTAACCTGCAGGACAATAAATCATAGCCAGTTTGGATCATAAACCCTATCATCGCCATCAACATCAGCTTGCTCTATCATCTTCTTACAATCCTACGTTGTCTTACCTTGTTTCATCCCCAAAGAAGACAAAACCGCTTTTAATTCCTCCACTGTCGTTAACCCATCTCCCTTTTGATCCAAGACATTGAAAGCTTCCTTCATATCATCTTCCTCTTCGTCTATTTTGTCCATTATCGTCTTCTAAAGTTCACCAAACTCGTGATGCATACTCATCAATCACAGAATGAACTCTGAGTTCGATTTTAGGTTTATTGTACACAAAATTCAGAATATGAGAAGCAAAACCATAAGATTCTTGTAAGCTGACCCGGTGCATTTGACTCTAATTGTCCACATATATTAGAGCTGTTCGGGTATCCGTTGGATTGAAGGGAAGGAAATGAACTTCTTGAATCTCATCATGTGCCTAACAATAACCAAAATGAATGTTTAGCACAAGCTTGTCATGTTTAAGAAAAAACAAAAGTAAAGCTTGTCATATTATATTTTACCTCTTTGGGATCTGCCATCTCTAACTCACGTTCAAGCCTTTACATAAATGCCATGCCAAGCAAAACCGTCGGTGGTTTTCACCATCCTCACGCTCCTCCGCGGCATCTCCTTTCCTCTCCTCTTCTTCATCTTACCGACATATGTTCTAAAAAAATCACAACCAAATCCTAAACAACAATTTCTCATCTTCTTCTTAACCAAACCTAAACAATAATCTTCTAATATCTGAACCAAAATAATTAATAATACACGAAAATTAGGATATATGGATATAAAAGAACCTTACGAAAGAAGGTATGTACTAATCAAAATTCTTCAGTTATATCAACTATAACCTTCCGATACTCCTTTTTTGTTCTTCCTTTCTCCACCTCCGATCTGCTCCGCTTTGCTCCACCACCATCGTCAAACTTTTACTTGGCCGCCAGAACCGTCAGGGGTCTCCACCACCTCCCCGCTCCTTCAAGACATCTCCATTCCTCTCATCTTCTTCTTATTCAACATAAAAAAAATCAGAAACATTAAGCATATGCTATTTCTTCTTGAACATTAAAAATCAGAAATATAACCCTAAAAACTAACCACTAACTCTAAAATTATAAATCTTCGTCTTCTCCACACTTAAACAAAACAAAACTAACCATCACTAAAACGATAGTAAAATTACTGAATTTTAAAAATAGTTCAATGAAGTTAAAATTACCTCTCTTATCTCAAACCATAGTAGTACTGTGACAATGATGATCAACATTACTGCACATGGATCAACCACAATACGAAGACTTGAATCGTTTGTCAAGCTAAGAACACATGAAGTTTATCCAAACCTCCTAAAACGAAGCCTAAAACCTGAATAACCCAAACATCACGTAGAACATAGTTGTTAAGATACAAAGATCTCACAGAATCCCAATCATAAAACGATATAAAGTTTTTTCCTTGTCTTCTTGTGAAACAGCTAGGGCTACAGATTTTTACAAAAGAACGCAAATGTGAAGCAAAAGCCTAAACGAATCAAATCTTTTTCTTCCTCACCAACTCTTATAAATTAGGGTTTAAGTGAGAGACATAGAACGAACCTCAAGAGATACCTAAAGGATAATGGCATGGGTTTGCTTAAAGAAGAAGGTAAACTCTTCCTCAAGCTTTCAGTCTCATCCTCACCGCAAATCAGTTGTAACCAGAAAACGATTAACTAATTTCATATCATGATAACAAATATTGGAGATTTTGAAACTTAGAACCATATGAACCACAAAGCTATATCAGGGTTACAAACACCGTTATATTCCACCAGCCACCAGTCGAACAACTACAAATTTGAAACAAGTCCATAATCATATGGATATATAGGTTCGGAAAAAAAAAAAAAAAAAGCAAACGAATCAAAAGAACGCAAACGTAAAACAAAAGCCTAAACGAATCAAATATTTGTCTTTCTCACAAATACATAACAGATCATGGCATAAATTTGCTTGACGGCGAAGGCAAGCGCTAAAAACGAAAGCGTGTTCTAGGATTTTTTTTATAGGCACGAACATATTAGGGCAAACACAAGCCACAATCACGACTTTAAATCCCTACAAAGGGTGAGTTTTTTTATAAAAAAATCCCTAATCACATAATGAACCTGAGATTGAGAAGAAATTGAGGAACCTGAGATTGAGAAGAAATTGAGGAACCTGAGATTGAGAAGAAGTTGAGGTTGGAGATTCGCCTGATAACACCACTGATTTTTCGAGTCTCTCGACAGGAACAAACAATCTGCCATAAGGATCTGCGTGGACAATAAGCTTGAAAGAATTTGTTCCAATGTCAATGGAAGTGAAAAGGGACGATTGCAAAACCTAAACATGTAATTAGACAAGACATGAGCAAGCAACTAAGATCAGATTGTGATGTTCACCGATATCTTTTTCTTCAGTTGTTGTGTCGCTCTAGAGATCAGATTCGTATAATGATGAACAAAGGGACCTGATAGCGGTTTATGTGAAATCTATGGAATCATTCAAACTGATCAAGAGCATCCACCTCAAACATTATAACAATTCTTCTTCTCTTTTCACGATTATTCTTCTTCATCCTCTTATATTAGCCTAGACATCAAATCAGAACGTAACCCTAATCTTCTTTTCCTTCTTCATGTTAAATTAAACCATAATCTTTCTTCTCATGATATCGTAACTGTAAATATAAACTCTTGTTCTTCATCCAAACATCGTAACCTTAAATATAAACTCTTGTTCTTCATCCAAACATCGTAACCGTAAACATTAACGTAACCCTAATTTTTTTTCTCCTCTCTCAGCTGCAGCAATCATTTATATAAGAGCAGCTCACGAAACCTAATCACAGACAAGTCGAACAGACCATAACATAGTGAAGCCCAATGACACAAGTGACATCTCTAAGGGGCCGAGAAGAAAGCACAAAGCCCAAAAAATATTAAATCACAACAAAGGGTACCGAAAATATTGGTAATCAAAGGCATGCTCATTACGGGTAGTTTCGTAATTTTTTAGAGAGCGTCTCACGAGAGGACGACACGTAGGATTTTCCACCCATCCTTTTACTATATATGATTTTTATTTTTTAAAAGTAGAAAATGAATATATGTAATAACTAAAATTATTATAAGGTCAATTTTGTAATTTAATTATTGAAAAAGTGTAGTTTTAAAAAAAATTAAATGGTATATTTTTCAAATTTGAATCTCAAAGTCTTTTTTACAAATTTTCTCCATGAATTAAATTCTTAGACTACATACAATGGTGGATTATAATATTTTTTACAACAGTTGAAAAAAAAAATATGCTGCAACAGGTGTTGAAAAAACTTATTAATCTAACGTGGCAAAATTAGTGTTGTAATCTTTTAACACGGTGAAAAATTAATTGGGTATGGTTAGTGGGACACTTGTCAGTAAGTTATGGGTATAAATAATAATTGATTTTCCAATTATAGAGCTGAATAATAGAGTTGTGCGAGAAAAATTATGATGGAAAGAAAATGCACATATGTGTGGTTTTGATTGGCTTGTTTGATTTTTTTGGTTTTTTTTTTCATCTAGATTTTTCAAACTCAATTATTTCATAAGAAAACTATATATTTATATATAAAATTTATATCAAAATTAATCATTTTTCGTACTCTATAAATAGACACTTGTTTCATTTGATTCCGACACAGGAAAAAAATCCTCCTTCGTTTACTATAATTTCTCTATTAGCCTCCAATAAACTTTTGTTTTAGCTCTAAACACCGTTTTAGTGAAATGGATCCCAACAATAACCCTTTCAACACTCAAAATTCTTCCAATTACCCTTTTAACTATCCAAATCCCAACAATTATCAGTTTCAAAATCAATATTCCAGCCAACCCCAACATAGACCAAATTATGGTTATCCACCAAACTTCTACATGCCGTCAGCTGTTCCAAACTATCCTCCATATTATGGATCAATGATGTCGTATTCATCTCAACCACCCCCTTATTCTTCTACTCCAACGGGTAATGAATTTTTTTCGAATGTTGGAACAACGGAATTTCCCGAGTATTCCACTCAAAGGGAGCATGGTGATATGAGTAGTGTTCATAAAGCCACTCCAGATGCAAATGATGCTACTCCTTCTCGCCGGAGAAGCCCCAAATGGACCACTGAGCAAAATTTGGTGCTACTTAGTGGGTGGATCAAGTATGGAACAGACATCGTTGTTGGGAGAAACCAAAACGGTGAATCATTTTGGGGTAAAATTGCTGAGTACTGTGATGAGCATTACTCATTTGATCGTCCGCGTGATGGAAAGGCATGCAGAAATCATTACAACTACGTGCAGAAATTACTGGGAAAATGGGTTGCTGCTTACGATAACGCAAAGCGTATGCAACAAAGTGGGTGAACAGAGAGTGATGTACTGGCGAAAGCGCATGAACTATATTCAAGTGATGGTACGGGAACTTTCAATTTAATGCAGGAATGGCTTGCTGTCTGTGATCAACTACGTTATGGTAGTCCGGTAAAAGTAAATATTGGCTCTGGAAGCAGTGGATCTAAGAGAGCCCATGAGAGTGATGCTAGTGACTCCAACTCTGTAGGATCCAGTGCTCGTCCAATGGGGAGGGATGCAGCTAAGAAAGCTAAAAAGAAAGGTAAGGGCGCAGCCTTGGAATCGATCAATGAAGAATTTACTGGATACCTACAAATGAAGACGCAAGAGTTGGAACGCTTGCAAAAAATAGACCAAAGACAAGAGGAGGCAAACCAGTTGATGAAATAAAAGACTCGGGCTAAGCAGATGAAGTTGTGGATGAAGCTAAGTGAAAAAGACAGTCTCAATGACAAGGGTAAAAAGTTGTTGGAGGAGTTGAGTTACGAATTATTTGGAAATTAACTGTAGTCACAAGTGGCTGTATGTATCATGTCACCCCATGCTTGTCAGTATCATGTCACCTATGCTTATATGTATCATGTCACCCATGCTTGTCTTTATCATGTCACCCATGCTTATCTTTATCGTGTCACCCATGCTTGTCCGAATCGTGTCACTCCATGCTTTAATAATGCTTGTTTGTTTCTTCTTTAATAATGATTGTTTGTCGCTTTCTCCTTTAATAATGTTAGATTGTCACGTTATGCTTTTATTATTGAAAATCTTATCCTCCATCCACACAATATGTTGATTTTATTTTGTTATAAATGGGGACACATTCTTCCATTAATGTACCAATATCACAAATCTCACCTTCCTAAAAAAATCTCAATGGATCCACCAGAATTTCTTTTTGATATCGAAGCTTACAAAAGGCAGTCGGAAATTGAAGAAAGGTATATCCTCAACCATTTTAGGGAGTGCCAAAAGAAAATAGAGGAAGACTATCCACCTCGTAGCAAGAGAAGATACTTTAAGAGAGATCATGCAGCAGCAAATCAAAGACTGATTGACGACTATTTTGCCAATCAATATACGTATGACAATGTAATGTTTCGTCGGCGATTCAGGATGCGAAAACATGTTTTCCTTCGGATCATTGGGGACCTATCAAACAGTGACAACTACTTCACCCAATGATTTTACGCAGCCAATTAAAAAGGTATATCTCCATTAGCAAAATGTACCACGGCCATGCGAATGTTAGCATATGGTGTGGCGGCCGACGCGGTGGATGAATACATCAAAATTGGTGGTACTACAGCTCTGGAGTGCTTGCGTAGATTCTGTAAGGGAGTCATACAATTGTACGAGCAAGTGTATCTTAGATCCCCAACTCAAGAGGACCTGCAGAGAATTTTGCATGTTAGTGAAATGCGAGGGTTCCCTAGGATGATTGGAAGTATTGATTGCATGCACTAAGAATGGAAAAATTGTCCAACGGCGTGGGAAGGACAATATACTCGGGGAGATAAGGGAACCACCACTGTTATTCTTGAAGCAGTTGCATCTCATGATCTATGGATCTGGCATGCCTTTTTTGGATGTCCAGGCACATTGAACGATATAAACGTTCTAGATCGTTCACCAGTGTTCGATGATGTTGAACAGGGAAATACTCCAAGAGTGAACTTCTTGGTCAACCAACGTCCGTATAATATGGCATACTATCTAGCTGACGGTATCTACCCTTCTTACCCTACTTTCATCAAATCGATTAAGCTTCCTCAAAGTCAGCCGGACAAGTTATTTGCAGAAGTTCAGGAGGGATGTCGGAAGGACATCGAACGTGCATTTGGAGTGTTGCAGGCTCGATTCAAAATCATTCGCGAACCAGCTCGCATGTGAGATATAGCCGATCTAGCTATCATTTTGAGGTCATGTATCATATTGCATAATATGATTGTTGAGGATGAACGTGATACATATATTGAACGATGGAACGATTATGATCAATCTGAGGCAAGTGGGTCTAGTACACCGCAACCATTCTCGACTGAGGTGCTACCTGCATTTGCAAATCATGTTCGTGCTAGATCCAAGTTGCGTGATTCAAGTGTGCATCACGCCTTGCAAGCAGATCTAGTCAAACACATATGGACAAAATTCGGAAGAGAAGTTTAAGTTTGTGAGTTGAATCTATTGTACTAATTAAGTTATGTGTGTTTTTTTAGTTGTGTTGTGTGCTTATTATTGTATTGTATTACATTTTAAGTTTTTTATAATTTTATTTGTTTTAATACTGACTTTTTTTATTTTCGTCTTTAATATTTGTATTTTTAATTAGAAATATAAAAGAAGAAAAAAATATTTTTTAAAACTATTTAATTCTTAATTACGTTAATATAATTGTAAACGATAATTATTATTATAAATATGTAATCACAAAAACTATAACATAAAATAAAATAAAATAAATGAAAAAAATGATGAGATATTTATTAAACAAAACTATTGTAGATGATGAAAATTGAGTGGGTGTTAAATAATTAGGTGAAAGAGAAAGAAGATGATATAAAAGAGAAGAGATGATGTAGAGTATAAAGTGGACGTTGATAAAAAAAATCATTGTACATTAGTAGCCAATTATTAAACATAGAAACTCGGAAAAATGGAGAAGGAGAGCAGTGTTTGTTACCCCAAGGAAAAATCAACAAATATTGCATATCTTTATCGAAGGTTTTTTTTATTAAATTTTAAATTTTTTCATCGAAAGAAAAAAAAAAGCTACTCTACTCTTACAAAAATCAAATGTTCTCCATCCATCCAAGATTCCAATTTCCAAATCCAGTCTCGCACTTCCAGGATTTAGGGTTCTCCTTCTACTCCATGCTCTAGCTCTCTCTTAGTTCTCTGATTTACACCGTTTATGAAATGCGAGTTCTCGGCGAAATAGTGGAGTCGCCTTTTTTGATTTCAAGGCCAAACCCTAATTCGACGGCCAAAGGATATGGAGGCGGCGGCGGATGGGTCGATAGGTGCCATGGATTTCTACATAACACGGTTCTGGTTGCGGCTTCTCTCTTCTTTGTCGCTTACTTAGCTTACGAGGCGAAGAAGAGCTTGTCTAAACTCTGGAATCGCAGATCATACATCATGATCGCCTATTATGGATGTCTTTGGCTCGTTAGCTTGCTCAACCTTGCTTGGTGCTGCCTTCAGGTCTGTTAAATATTAGAATTCTGAGCTTATCGAATTATACTGTTTGTTTGGTCATGAATTCCTATTCCAGGTTTAAGCTTTTGATTAGATTATCATGTTTCCTCTTTGGTTTATGTTGCATCATGTTCTAGGCTTGGGAATGCACTCCTGAGAAAGAAGTTGTTTGGAATCTATTAACTTTGTTCACAACATCTGGAATGTTGTTTCTTGAAGTAAGCTTGGTGGCATTTCTCTTCCAAGGAAACTATGCAAGTGGTGCAGAAGCATTAACTAGAACTTTCCTCATATCCGGTTTTATAATTGGTCTTGATCTGCTTCTCAAGGTACATTGTGAAATGACAAGTTTTAGAAACTTCCATCTCCAATAATCCTTCTTGGTTTTTGGTCATTCACCTCAGGCAATTTGTCTCTTTGGGTTTGGGGTGCCATTGTTTATTGACAAGAAGGAAGAAAATGTACAAAAGGTCAAATGGGGATTATGGGTCATTCATAAGCTCCTACTCACTGGCGTTTATGGGGTGATATTCTCAATATACAATTCTAGTTGGAGAGAAAGATTGCCTGGTAAGTCGATCAGAGACTTCCATATAATGGCCTTCACTGGTTTCTACTTAGTTCTCATCATCATACATATCGTCTTGTTTTAACAGCAAGGCCTGCATTTTACAAGTACATAACCATCATGTTCACCTTATATGGATTCTATCTAGTTGCGTCTGCGTTGACTGCAAACGGTGGTCATTTTGGCTTCTGGTAACTCAATCTTAAACCACCCCAACAGAGAATCGTACTGTCTTATTATCTGCCTTGTAACTCAAAAGGAAATTGCTTTGGTTGCAGGTTGTATGGGATCACGAGTGTTAGCTACCATGTCTTCTACCTTCCTCTTCTTTACATTACTTTTCTCTCAGACTTTTTCCAGGTAAAAAAATGTCTCATCACTCGTCTTCTTTCTATCTATCTCTCTGTCTCACTAATGCCAATGGCTTTGCTGCAGGAAGAAGATCTAAACTTGGAGAATGTATACTACTCAGAGATGAAGGATGCTGGATTTTTAGATGCTGATTGGGAATAACAAGAGTGTGTAACAACTCTGTACATAGAAGTTTGGTTAGGACCTCTTAGAAGTTGTTGTATTGCCGCTTTTTAAGGCATTGTTTTTACGTTTCAGGGTATGTGCCCCTAATATAACATGTAGCATCGATACGTATTTGAAAAATCTTAGAATTACAATAGTGTTGTTTTTCTTCATTTCAAGAATCTCAATCCAAGTGCATCCCGGTTCATTATTTTTAGAGACAAAAGCTGAACTATTTGCCTGAAAGTGAAAACACACAAGAAAGTTTAGATAATGGAAAAGATCTTGCCAAAAAAAAAAGAAAGCAATAGTTTGAAAACCTTAGGGATGTTCTTTGTCCAATTTCCCCAAGTAGGACCAAGCATTCTTCATCCACGGTTAGCTCTTCCACTTGCGCACGAGTTGCTATAATCTAGCAACACAACAAAATCTGTTAATATGTTGTTTAAACTAATTGATATCCGAAAACTAAATGACAATGACGAACCTGTATCATTTCAGACGGATTATAGATTTGGGTGCGGATAATGACCACTCGATCCAATAGTCAATGGAGACTCCATGTGGACTAGAAATAACACCTTTATCTATATAACGGTTCACGACTTGCAATAAGCATACACCATAATATTATATTGTCCTTTAGCAAGATTTCAACATAAGTCAGCTAAGTTCTAGCGAGGATCACCTTGTTAATTTCTTGCCGCGGGGTTATCAGTGATCTCTGTCTTCCGGGGTTTCATCATTTGGCCCATCAAAGAAAGTATATATTTGCCCACCTTGAGGTCGAGCATTTGCAGCATTTAGATCTTGGAGTGTGACATCCTAGCCAAAGTGACGAAACTTTTAGAAAATCACCATAAAAGAAAGTTTTGGCTCTTATTCAAGTTATAAGTAGACATCCTAGTTGAACAACAAGGAGTCAGGCATAAGAAACACAGAAATAACGTGAGATTAAAACACACATACACAAAACTAATCCACGAAAGGTAGTAATCAAAAATGATGTATAACTACTGCTACCTGACAGTAAAACAGCAAACATAACAAGAAACCAATCATTCAATCAAATTGACAAAGTAAATCAGCAACTTCACTAAGAAGAATTGTCCAGACAGAATGGCATAGTTAGAAAAAAAACATATGAAAAGACCAGGTTTTAGGAACATAATTTTCAATCCAGAAGTAAAAATAAAAGATCCGAAACATAGCATCAAATGTCAGGAATTGAAAGAACTGACCTTTGCCTTAATCAAAGCATCATATATTGTGGTATCCAACTTCAGTTGTTTGGTTCCTTTGACTGTTTCAAGTCCGATGAAAACATGACTGATGTTTTTACCATAGCCTCCGTAACCTAGAATTCAAAGAAGCAATGTCACAAATCCAACGGCGAAAAAGCTTTAATAACACATACTATTGCACACGAACACAACTAAAGAAACCGCAAGTAGCAACACACCTCTCCTTCATAAACTTCTTTGGTTTCCTTGATACGTAGCCCAAATGGCACGTCTGATATTCTCCATGAGAACCTCTGTTTTCTTAACCTCCGATGAGTAAACCTCTGATCCAACCATATATACACAATTCGATGAATCCATGTGGATACACGGAATAGAGAAGACGCAAAATGATGGCATCCAAGATTACCTTACTTCCCAGCTCTTGGGAAATCTTACAAATACTTTTTCTGTCAAAAAAAACTACAAAACAATAGTCTTGTTTTTCTCCATCTCAAGAATCTCAATCCAAGTGCATCCCGGTTCATTCCTCAGTTCCATTTCTTTCATCTTCAGTCTGACTCGCCTTGCTGCATCCCATGACTCACAAGAAGCATACAGTTTGAACAAGACAGCATAGGTTGATGCATCATCTGGATATTTTTCCAAAAGAATTCTTGCGATTCTATCTCCCATCGAATGGTCCCGGTGCAAGCAACATGCAGAGAAGAGGGTTCTGAGAAGCTCTGCATTCTCTCTCGTCTCTGCTTTTTGTTGAATAATTTCATAAGCTTCAAGCAACCGACCTGCTCGACCTAGAATGTCAATCAAGCAAGAGTAGTGTTCAATCCCAGGCTTGATTCTGTACTTTGTTCTCATTTCACTGAAAAAATCTACACCTTCATCAATTAACCCAGCATGACCACAAGCTGACAATACAGCAAGACAAGTAACGCCATCAGGTTTTACACCAAAATTCTGCATCTCCTCAAAAAGGTCAAGCGCTTCTTTGGCTTGTCCATTAGATCCGTATGCAGAGATCATTACTGTCCATGACACAACATCCTTCTTAGGTAAACTGTTGAAAATTCTAAAAGCCTCTTTTACATCACCGCATTTAGAATACATGTCAAGAAGTGCACCCATCAGCAACTCGTCTGTTTTGAGCCTGCTCTCGTTAATGGACAAATGAATCCGCTTCCCTCTCTCTAATGCGGCCAATTGCGAACAAGCAGGCAAAACACTTGTGAAAGTTACAGCGTCTGGTTTCACTCCAACACCCACCATTTGGTCATATACTTCAACAGCTTTAACCCAATTACCTACACTGACATAACCAGAGATCATAACATTCCATGACTCAGGGACGGCCTTATGTGCCTTTGAAAAGACGGTCTCAGCCAACTTTACTTCACCACACTTGAAGTAAAAATCGATCAGGGAACAGGTTATAAAAATATCTGCATCTACAATGCTCCTAATCACATAACCGTGTACGAATTTTCCATGTTGGAGATTCGATGACCGAGAGCAAGCCATCAGAATGGTGGTCAAGGTTGTCTGACTCGGTCGAGTTCCTTCTATGATCATTCTATTCAAAAGCTCCACGCATGACTTACTATCTCCTTTAGAGACATAACCTCTGATCATAGAATTCCAAGTAACCAAACTCTTTCTAGGCATGTACTCAAAAACCTCTCTAGCCATCTCCAAGCAGTCACATTTCCCATACATATTTACAAGGGCAGAGTTTACATACTCATCTGACTCGAAACCTTTCTTCAGTACATATTTTCTGTGGATCTCCTTCCCTCTCTCCAAACACAAGAGCCTGGAACAAGCTGATATTGCAACCGTCAGTGACACTGAATTTGGTTCAAAGCCAGAGTTTTCCATTTTTCCGAATAATTCCAGAGCCTTCTCTGCCTCTCCACTTTGATAAAAGCACGAGATAACTGTGTTCCAAGATGCAACATCTCTCTCAGGCATTTCATCGAACACTTGTACTGAATTCTCAAACAACTTAAACTTTGCGTACGCGGTTACCAAAGAGCTCGCCACCACCACATCACAGATATGCCCACTCTTCACCAGAAGCGTATGGATCATTCTACCATGAAACTCTCTACCCAGCGCACCATAGGCCTTAATCACATTTGGGTATGTGTAAGAATCAGAAACGCAAAATGGGGAATTTAGCAATCTCTTGAAAACGTCAAGAGCTTCATGGAACATAGACTTCTTTGCGTAACCAGACATGAGCGAGTTCCAGATGTAGACATCCGATCGGATGTTGATGTTCTCGAAGACGAATCTCGCCGAGCAATGGTCATTACAAGCGAAGTAGGCATTGATGAGACTTTTGCAGACAACGACGTTACCTTGCAACCCTACCCCCAGTATCCTCTGGTGAACAAGCTTGGCTTGTCTTATAGACTTGGCATTGGTGCATTCTCGTAATAAAGACAACAGCCTCGAAGATTCCATATTCGTTAGTTTCGGTTTCTTGAACTTTCAATGATACCAAAAGAAACGAATATTTGAACCAAAACTGTATTTATGGGCGTTTTAGAATTTAGAGAATTGACCTTAAAATAATTGTCTCTGTTCATGGCTCGACTGAAGTCTTGGAGAAAGAAACCAAAAGCCGGAGGCCCGGAGCCATGAAGGGAGCAAATTCAACGGCGCCGTTTAATTGAATATGATGATGGGCCGAGCTTCATAAGGCCCGTAAAGGTAGCTATTCAAATCTGCGTTGCATTTTAAAACCCTAGGTTACAAAGTTACGACCAACGCCACATCGGCAATACAGCGCAGCGTTTCGAGAATCTCCGACCCTTCTTCAACAACTTATAAGTCTAAAATAATACTCTCTTAAACCCTAGAAATTTCGCGGCTCCTGAGTTCTCTCTCCCCCTCAGTATCGCTGCAGCTTTGTGTAAACCCTCCGAGGTACTGAATCTCTTTCATACTCTATCTCCGTCGTCAGGACTGCGGTGGCTTTCAGTTATAGATTTTGGCTTTGTATAGTTCTTGTCACGGTGGGGTTTTGGAGTCTTTAGACAGAGCATCGACCTTAATTTGCAGTTGTTAATGATTTTCTTCATATCTCCCTATATTTTCATGGAAATTAACTACTAAGAAGATGAAACCGTGTTTTCGTTATATTTTGTTTCTTACTAGCTTTAGCTTTAGTTGTTATGTCTCCCAAAGACATCAATTTTTCGAAACTCAACGTATCGGAGCTACGAAAAATTGATTTTTGATTCAAGGGTTCACTTAATCTTGTTTCAGGTGTTGGTTGACTTAAGCTTGTGAAAATGCATGTGTTGTTCGAGACGCCGGCGGGTTTTGCCATTTTTAAAGTATTAGATGAAGGAAAGCTCTCTAATATTGAGGTATGGATAGTTTTCAATTATAGAACTCTAGTGCGTGTATCGATTGTTTCTTAAATTCTAAATTCTGAATAAGTCATTTTTATGCCTGTAGGATTTGGGTAAAGAGTTCTCTACTGCAGATTCAGCCCGAAAGGTGATTCTTCTGGTTTAGACATAGATCATATTTATGTTTATTTCTCACATCATATTGGTGTTATTATTACAGGTGGTCAAGCTAAAAGCTTTTGATAAGTTTGAGAACACATCTGAGGCTCTTGAAGCTGTGGCTAAGTTGCTGGAGGGAACTCCTAGCAAAGGCCTGCGCAAATTTTTGAAAGCTAACTGTCAAGGTGAAACCTTAGCCGTTGCTGATTCCAAACTTGGAAATATTATCAAGGAGAAACTGGTGTGTATAGAGCTTTCTTTATACTCTTTTTTTTTTTTTCCTTCCTGAATATAGATTTTGTTCTTATGAATTTGCTTCACTTTTGTAGAAAATCGACTGTGTTCACAACAATGCTGTTATGGAGTTGATACGAGGTGTGAGAAGCCAGCTAAGCGAACTTATATCTGGATTGGGTGATCAAGACTTAGCTCCAATGAGCTTGGGTTTGTCTCACAGTCTTGCCAGATATAAACTGAAGTTCAGTTCCGACAAGGTAGTCTTCCTAAATTAGTTATGTTCGGTTTATGTGTCTATTTCGTCGTCTTATTTTTATTTTTTTTTGTTAGGTGGATACTATGATAATCCAAGCTATTGGTTTGCTTGATGATCTTGACAAAGAGCTCAACACTTATGCAATGAGAGTTCGTGAGTGGTACGGCTGGCATTTTCCCGAACTTGCTAAGATCGTATCGGACAACATCCTATACGCCAAGGCTGTAAAGTTAATGGGGGATCGGATTAATGCCGCAAAGCTAGACTTCTCTGAGGTTAAGACCATTCTCTTTTTTGTTTTCACGATTTGACTTTTTGCTTGAACTTTGTAGTAACATTTCTTTTCCTGTGCTTTGCTTCATCTCAGATATTGTCTGATGAAATTGAAGCGGATCTGAAAGAGGCTGCTGTGATATCTATGGGAACTGAAGTCAGTGACCTTGATTTGTTGCATATCCGGGAACTTTGTGACCAGGTTCTTTCTCTTGCTGAGTACAGAGCTCAGCTTTATGACTACTTGAAGAGCAGAATGAACACAATCGCACCAAATCTGACTGCCCTTGTTGGGGAGCTAGTCGGTGCTCGCCTTATTTCTCATGGTGGTAGTTTATTGAACCTCGCGAAGCAACCTGGGAGTACGGTTCAGATTCTTGGAGCAGAAAAAGCCCTGTTTAGAGCACTCAAGACCAAACACGCTACTCCAAAATACGGTTTAATTTACCACGCATCTGTGGTTGGCCAAGCTGCACCGAAGCACAAGGGTAAAATCTCACGTTCACTAGCTGCGAAAGCTGCACTTGCCATCCGGTGTGATGCTCTTGGTGATGGCCAAGACAACACCATGGGAGTGGAAAACCGTTTAAAGGTACTAGTCAATGTTACTTTCTCTGTTTTGTTGATCTGAGCTTTACTTTTTCTTTCTTCATTGATGATTGATGGTCTACTGTTTGCTGACAGCTTGAAGCACGGTTGAGAAATCTTGAAGGAAAAGATTTAGGACGTCTCTCTGGTTCAGCTAAAGGCAAACCAAAGATTGAAGTTTATGACAAGGATAAAAAGGCTGGATCCGGAGGTCTGATCACTCCTGCTAAGGTCAGATCCTCTGCTTTTTGTTTGTTTCTTCAACTTTCTTTCGTGGTTATTATGTTTGTTCTGGATTTGTGTGATTGAAGATTGGAGATGTTGTTGCTTGTATGCATGAAGAGTTAAGCATTTTTTTTTACTGTTGTTTTGTGCAGACTTACAACACAGCTGCAGACTCTCTCCTTGGACAAACTCCTACTACTGCCGAGAATGGTGTTGAGGAGAAGAAAGACAAAAAGAAGAAGAAGAAGGCTGACTCAGAGGACGAACCCAAAACGTCGAAGAAGAAGAAAACAGAAGTAGAGCCTGAAACTGAAGAACCTTCAAAGAAGGAGAAAAAGAAGAAGAGAAAACACGAGGAGGAAGAAACAGAAATGCCTGCCAAGAAAAAAGAAAAGAAAGGAAAGAAGAAGAAAACCGAGGACTGAAGAGGTTTGAAATTTTTGCGTGCGTACTTTTAGTTTTATAAGGAAAAAAAAAAACAGAACAGAAAAACCACAAAAAAAGTTTTGTTTCTTCTTGTTTTAGGTGTTAAGTTTAGTAGTTATCGAAACTTAACTCTGTTTATCGTTTTGTATTATGACATGTGGTTAATCCCTTTTCCGCAAACTAAGTTATTTCTTTAGGTGCACGTGGGTTTCTTTTAGTACCGTTGTGGGTGACGATGGAAAATATATCATTTTCAGAAGTTAGTTACTCAGTTGAATCTATTGTTAAACTAAGAGAGAGACCAATCAGTTCTGGCATGTTGCTTGCAAAATATATCATGTTAAAGGTTAGTTTACTCGAATACAAACCTCTTAAACAATTGAAAATGAAGTCATATCTCAAAGTATCAAATGACTAGTTCATATGCTAATATGGAATTTTCTAGTACCAACTGGCCTTAAAGCATATGAAGTACGGTTTTAAGGATGAAGTGAGGGGACAAGGGCATGAGTTGGGGTTACAAGGAGCTTGAAGATGACTTTATAGAGGGTGAAACAGCATGAAATTGACTTGAAGTAAGAAATGAGGGAAGCACCTTGCTTCTTCATGTATGAAAGATTTCGATCAGTTTCTTTAATAATTTCTACGACGTGGACAGACTTTTGAGGTTGATTAGATTCAGACCGTTGTATATTATCCTCACGTATATCCAATCTTTGTCTGATTATTTAATTTTTTTCGTTGACATTAAAAGTTGACTTCAAGAATTGATGATGTTATAAAAAAAAGAAGTAATGATGTTGCAGCACCATGACCGAAATTCTAGCTGTTCAATTTCAGATCATTAATCCTCTCAAATTTCAATAAAAGGACAACATTACAATATATTTGTATGAACCTACATTTCATGTATTTCTGCGCAAGAAAGTACGGTTTTGTTTTGTTAATATATTTTAGATTTGTTTTGTGTTATTTTTTTATGGAAAAATAAGTTTAAATATTATTTTGTTAAAATTACTTTAGAACAAAATCTAAATACAAAATTATATATTGTCTACAATGGAAAAAAATATAAGTAAAAAATACAATGGATCTTACTCATGGATATGAAATTTTTTTTTGCCTACATTAAAAAAAATCCAGAAGTTTTTAAAAAATTATATTTAATAAATATATATATATATAATATTATAAATAAAAAAAATAATAATTTGATACTTCAGATTTTCAAAAACTTCGTTGAAAAGTTTGCCACAATATTAGTATCTTGATATATTATTTGAATTTCATCCGAGATAAAACTACATAAAATTGATCGTGTGAATGCATCGACCTCGGAAAATACAATATGATATTAGAAAGAGTTTGGCATGACTCTTGTTGATTGTCACTGCATAAGCGATGACTATTAGAAACTGTCTCCTTCTCAATTTAGACGGATATATGCCTTCCGTTGATGTAGAAACCGATCTAGAAATTAAGACTTTGTTGCCATGTTTATTATCAGTGACTATCTTAGACTCGATAACATGATTGTTTAATTGTGTTATTTGTTGTCTAATACCATTACATAACCCATCTTTAAGTGATGTACCAAGCTTAGCGCTGAAATTTATATGATTTGTCAAATTTCATTATTTATAGATTGTATAGTCTGCTAACGCTAAAACTTGTCTATATTGGGGGATTTGAAACAAGATGATGCGTTTGATTCGCCAACTATAATCTTGTTAAATATCATGTTATGTTGAACGTTGGAACAAACTTGTTGCATTTAAGGAGTACTTTTTCGACAAAAATCTCGTATACATCGATTAAGCTTGCGGATAATAACACCAGATTCTTCCATCGTGTGGACAATGGAAGAACAACGAGAAGTTTTATAATGTTCTTGAAGAGAGATGATGGTACTTATGCTGCTAAAGTGATGAAATTAAAGCAGAAATGGTTCAATACTTTGAGAGGTTCTTGCAATCTAATCCTTCGCCGAAGAAATTCATCTCTCGAGATCGACTTGAATCTTTGTTGGATATCAGATTATCACCGAGAATGTGTGAGGTACTTACAGGGCCTATTTTGGGAGAGAAGATATATAAAGTGATGTTTGGAATTCCTACAATAAACTCTGGGTTCCAATGATTTTCCGATGGAGTTCTATAAGACTGCATGGCTGATAGTTGATGACGACCTTGTTACCGCAGTTAGATCATCTTTATGCTTGGTTTGCTTCCACGATCTACAAATGCACGATATTTTCATCGATTCCCAAGAAGACATATGCTGAATACATAACATAATATAAACCTATAGCGTGATGCAGCCTTCTATATATAAGGTCATCTTGAAAATTTTGGCCAATCATCTTAAGGTTACATTGTCAAAAGCCATTTAGCTAAACCAATGTTCTTTTTCAAGGGGAGACAGCTCCTTGAATATGTGTTATTGGCGATATAGTTATGAAGGATTATCACAAATATTATGAGCTTAACCGATGTGCAATCAAAGTGGACCTAGCAAACCTTTTGATACAAACCACTAGTCGTTTCTTTGTGAGACTCTCCAAGCCATGGGTAATCCCTCGCAGTTTTTCCATTGGATTCATTTGTGTATCTCAACAGCTGTTTTTTACATCTCTATCAATGGAGAACTTGAAGGTTTCTTCTCTAGCAAGCGCGAAATTCTTCAAGGTTTCACAGTCTCTCCAAACCTATATATCATTATAAATAATGTTCTATCTATACGATTAATGAGATAAGCAAACTTTTGGTTCCCAAAACCTTATGTGGGACTTGATAAATTGCTTTGGCATCACAATTTGGATGTCTACAAGTCCCACTTCTCAGAGCGTTAAAGAAATGCAATGGAATTTGATGCTCTCTCCCTCAGTTCTCGTGGACGGCTATTCTTTAATATTCCCAAGGTGTCCTACAATGCGTTTTTATTAGTTGGTTAGCGTTCCTCGATCAACTGCCTACAAGTGAAAGGATGTGGGTTTTGGGAGCTATTCAAGCTTGTGTATTATGCGGTGAATTGAATGAGACGATCACTTGTTTTTCACTTGTTTGTATTCATTCACGGTTTTAATAGAGATTTGTTGGGTGTTCTCCTAATCCATATTGGACCATCACTTTGGACAGTATGATGAAGCGTAGGAGCAATCAAATCGAGTTCATCCTTCTCCATCTTGTATTACAAGTCTCTATATACACACATTAAAAAATATACACACATTAAAAAAAGAAATGTGCATATCCATGACCAATTCCCTTGATCTACGAAGGTTCTTATACGTCATACTGGTTGATACATCTGAATCAGGATAACCTCTCTATGCTATTTTAACAACTCGAGGTTTCATAATCCACTACGATGATGGTTTTAGGTTCACCTTTCTTCATCTTTTTAGTTGATTATGATATTATGTTTTTATGTTCTTTTATAACTTTTTAATAACTCTATTCTAAAAAAAATTATTCTTTAATTAATTTGACATTTTATCCAAAAAAGGTTAATAATGATGAAAAATTTCATAAATATATATATGAAACATCTATGAAAATATTAAACACATCATTACATGATAATATTAAATTATATATATGATAACGAAACATACAAAAATGAAAAATTATAAAGTTACAAAATTACGTTATAGCATTAAGTCTACACCTCCACCATGGTTTCCCATCTCTGCTTTCCCAACAATCACGTTCGCTAGAAAATAAAGCACAAAAATGTTCAACTTACTGCGTCAAGATATCCCTCTCATGTACTCCAACTTTTCCTTTACATCCTGCAACATTATTTTCTTCTTTCCAATAAAACTTATTCTTAACAAATTCATCATCACCTAAAGTTTGGTAAATTTTTGGGTAGTTTTTGCAGTTCAATCCACAAATAAACCCAACCTCTCTCATAGAATAGCGGATGGGAACACTGTTACTACAATTTATGAGGAGAAAAAGAATATAAATAAAAGATGAGGGTTTTGATTTCAAATAAGAGAAAAAACTTGAATACTATAAAATAGTTTATTTGACTGAGTTTTCGTAATTCCAAAAATACCTTTAATGAAACTTTTTTAATGGTATTTTTGGAAAACAGGAAACCCTTCCCGAGTTTGTGTTTATCCTTCCCGAATTTGTGTTTATCTTTCCGAATTTCATAATTTGTTTCCTGAATTTTGTGATTTGTAAACAAAACATTTCAGTAAGCATTTGTACAGATTTGGGAAACTCTTCCTGAATTGAATGATTTGCTTTTTGAATTTCCAAAAATACCATTAAAAAAATTTCATTAATCGTATTTTTATTAATGGTATTTCTAGAATTACAAAACCTTTTGTAAAATAGTCTTTGATGTAGTTTCTTATGTTATTATCGTCAATTGTCCTTCAAATAAATCTTATACCAAATTACTTAGGTTCCCAATCCGATAACCTTCCCATTCCACTTCGATTACTCTTGGATTCCTTCAACTGCAATAAATACAATACTTATCTACTATTACAATATTAGTTGTCGATAAACACTGAAGAAGTTGGGATGTCGATCGTTTTAGGCTTTTTTGATTATTTAGATTTGATTTTTTTTTCAAGAAAAATGGAACAGATAAATAAAAATAAATATACACTTGAAATGTGGTTGAGTCCGTAAATAATTGAGTCACATCTAATTTATTTTGGTTTTTATAGTTTCTCGATTTAAATTAAACTTAAATCAGAAACAAATCCATTTTTGGAGGATGAGAATTTGAAAATGAATATCATCAACTGATCTTTTTAACATCCCTAAGTAAAATTGTGAAACAACATAAAAAAAAGTCTCACATCCAAAAAAAAAAAATTTATTCTCAATAGTATTAATTTTTAGTATAATTATTGGGTTGATATCCTTTTACAAAACTAGTATTAAAATGTTCAAAATACTAAATTACCCTTTTACTAACTTAATATCATAATTAATTTCATTTTTTAAATAAAAATAATTTTAATCAAAATAAAAAATCATCAATTTATTTTAAAATTTATAGAACACATTTTCCAACTTATTCTCAAATATTATTTTTAGGACTCCTTAAAAAAAATTGCAAAAGAAAAAAAAATTTCTGCCACATCATCACTCGTCAAAAAATCTGTAAAATTTCAAATAAATATGTAACACATGAAATAAATCTTAACACATCAAATTAGTCTGTTACACTACAATATTGTTTCAGTAATTTTTTCACAAATTATTGTAATGTTGGAGAGTTAAATATATCTGCAACAAATACAAAAAATATTTGATACTACGATATAAATCTGCAAAATAAATCTGCAAATTATGAAAAACCTGCAAAATCACGTACAAATCTTCGACACATGAAAATAAATCTTCAAAATAAAATATATATGCAAAAAAAATCCACAGAATAATAAATCTGTTACAATTTAAAAAAATCTGTTATATTATGTACTAGTAAGTAATTTATAAAAATCTGCGACAAAACAAGAAAGAAATCTACGACATGTAAAATTAAATATGTAGGAATTAAATCCGTAAACAATTAAATCTGGAAAAAATATTCGAAAAAAAAATCTTCAACACATGTTTGTAAATTTTTTAATAATAATTTGCGGTTTTTCTTTTATTAGGAATATAAAATTTTCGTAAATATGTTTTTTCTTTAATGAAATAAAGTATGTTTTTTCTTCAATGAAATAAAGTAAAAGTATTGTAGCACAAAAGTACGGTTCAAAATTTTAATATTAATCAAATAATTTTAGTTTTTTTTTCATATTAATCCTCCTATTACCATATTTGATGTACTAGTAAATTAGTATTAAAAAAAAAACACTATGAAACGAAAGAAATGACGTTGATTTAAATTAATAAAAGCGTATAGCCGGCAAAAAAAGCTTTTATCCTCTACAATGAGTTCCACATTAAACTCGAAACACTTGGTCGTACAGGTCAGCCAAAGTCATTTAAATGAACGGTTTGTGAACTTGCCATTTGTCATTGTTAACCACAGTGAATAGTAATACTCTCTCTTCTATTTGACTATTTTCTCTCTCCACTGTGTTTAGAATTTTAAGAATCCCATTCCCTCTCTCTCTCTCTACGCAGGACCGTACACGTCTCTCTCTATTTCCAGCAAAATCGAATTCGTATATTTTTTCCAGTCCCGCAATTTTGTCGCCTGATTTCTGCTCGATTCCTTCGTTTTCTCTTTTCGTTAGATTTCATTCCGTTCTAGTCTTCGGATCGCGTCCTTGTTCGTATTTTTTACTTTCACGTCCGTAAAAAAACCAAAATCTCTCATCAGGCTTAGCTTCTGAGCTTCGAAAACTGAGTTTCAATCTCCGGATTTCGGATTCCCGTGATCTTGGACTTCTTTTTCAGCTTCCTCAAATCAGACTACCTTCTTCCTGAAGATAATTAGATCATGAGGTAACCAATTCAGATCCACCTCTTTTTTTTTGAAGTTGTGTTTTGTTGCTGGGAAAAAAGAAAGAGGAAAACAATATCCCTTAATTCCTGTCACCCTTAGATGGGGTCTTACCTAAAATGGGAATTTTTGAGATTTTGTATCAAATTATATTAGATTAGTCTTTTGGGATTTGTGCTTTTTCCGTGAAAGTCTCAGATTTGGATTCACTTTGTGTTTTTATAATGTTTTATGTAATAAAGCTAGTCAAAGCTAATTCATAGTAGCTTGACTGCTTAGTCTCTGTTTTTCTCTCTAAAGATGTTTTTTTGTTTGGTTACTACTATACTATTTACTGTTTTACGTATAGAAAATTTATTAGATTTTTGGTTGGGTGATGTGAACACAGGAGTTGTTTCAATGGATAGCCCGGAAAGATATTTGCTGATCCAAATCTGAATCTTGTATCGATAGTTTTTGTCCCTACTTGATCATCGGTGAAATCGGAAGTTGGTGGATCTAGAAGATGACGACATTGCTGGCATCACATTATGATTCTTTCGTGTCTAAATTACCTTTTTCATTATCAACCTCTGATCACGCCTCTGTGGTTTCATTGAATCTCTTTGTTGCACTTCTTTGTGCTTGTATTGTACTTGGCCATCTTTTGGAAGAGAATCGATGGATGAACGAATCCATCACTGCCTTGTTGATTGTAAGTTCACTGAATATGAATGTTTACTGCGTTATAGGTTTCTGATTAATCACAACTTTGGTTGCAGGGGCTTGCCACTGGTGTTGTGATTTTGTTGATAAGTAAAGGAAAAAGCTCACATCTTCTCGTCTTCAGTGAAGATCTTTTCTTCATATATCTTTTGCCACCCATAATATTCAACGCTGGGTCAGTCAACTTTTACCATCCATTTCAAGTCCTTGGCTAAGCTTCTTGTTGGGATAATAGTTACATTTTCTTTTTATGTTCAACAAAATAGTTACATTAATGTAGGGCTTACCTAAAAAGTTACATAAAGATTTAAATAAAAAGCTTCACACCAAAATCATGCATTGTGTGATTCTAGGTGATAAAGTAAGTACAAAGCTTTAATGATGTTTGATTAGAAGCCTTAAGTTCTACTTCTATAAATATACCTGTCATACATCAACTTTTTGTAGTACTTGTGATTGTTAGAAAGAAAGAGGTCATAAAGTGTTTAGTCAATTAGTTAGATTCATCCACGTGCAACTAGGTGGTCCTCCTTTGTCTTTGTCATTGATCCCTGATTTGTTGTTTATTGTTTGTCTATTTCAGGTTTCAAGTAAAAAAGAAGCAATTTTTCCGCAATTTTGTGACTATTATGCTTTTTGGTGCTGTTGGGACTGTTATTTCTTGCACTGTCATATCGATAGGTACATTGAAAGCTCGCTTTTACTGGATTACGACTTGTGGATCATTAATCTGTTAGGCTGCGTGAAACAGGTGTAATACAGATCTTTAAGAAATTGGACATTGGGACCTTTGACTTGGGTGATTATCTTGGTAATGCTTCAACCAATGGCTTTTTTTGTTCCTGTTGCTTTTGCTTTTATCGGTTTTACTCCTTGAGACTTAGGCTTCGAATGGTTGCTTCGGTACGAAATACCAATCATACTAGTACGAGGTTGGTCCGCTAGACTTTTGTGGTGGACCAAAAATAAGTGCGTACTAGATAATTGCTTTGTCTTTTTGTCCACACTTGATATGGAACTGCGTACTAGTTTTTTTTTGGTATGCACTTAGTACGAACTAAATCGGACCAAAATGCGAATGGTTGAAAAAGTGCATACTACTCCGAACTTGGTACGACGTGGAGCGTACGGAGCAACCATTCACAACCTTAATTTCTTTATTCGTTGTTTTGGTTTTCAGCAATTGGTGCCATATTTGCTGCAACAGATTCTGTGTGCACACTGCAGGTAATGTGTTTTCTCCGATAACTGAGGGTACTTACAAAGTGGACCAAAAGCTCATGTTCCTCTTGTGTTGTTGTGATATAGGTTCTGAATCAAGATGAGACACCTTTACTTTACAGTCTTGTATTCGGAGAGGGTGTTGTGAATGATGCGACATCAGTTGTGATCTTCAACGCAATCCAGAGCTTTGACCTCACCCACCTTAATCATGAAGCTGCTTTTCATCTTTTAGGAAACTTCTCGTATTTGTTTCTCCTTAGCACCTTGCTTGGTGTAGCAGTAAGTCCATTGTTTCTTTTCTTATGGCTAACTATTTGCATGCTCCTCTTTTATTCACACTATCTTAAAATCTATTCATCTTGCAGACCGGTCTGATAAGTGCGTATGTTATCAAAAAGCTTTATTTTGGAAGGCACTCAACTGACCGAGAGGTTGCACTCATGATGCTTATGGCGTATCTTTCTTATATGCTTGCTGAGCTTTTTGACTTGAGCGGTATTCTCACTGTGTTTTTCTGTGGGATTGTCATGTCCCATTACACCTGGCACAACGTTACCGAGAGCTCAAGAATCACTACCAAGTATGTAATCTCCAGTTCATTCGTTTTGCTGCGATAAACTTAGATCTTATGCCATTTTGAATGACACAGGCATACCTTTGCAACTCTGTCGTTTCTTGCGGAGACTTTTATCTTCTTGTATGTCGGAATGGATGCTCTGGACATTGACAAGTGGAGGTCAGTGAGTGACAGCCCTGGAACATCAATCGCAGTGAGCTCAATCCTATTGGGTCTGGTCATGCTTGGAAGAGCAGCATTTGTCTTTCCTCTATCGTTTCTATCAAACTTAGGCAAGAAGAACCAAAACGAGAGAATCGACTTTAAGATGCAGGTTGTGATTTGGTGGGCTGGTCTAATGAGAGGTGCTGTATCAATGGCTCTTGCTTACAACAAGGTATGTGAAGAGAAGAAGAGTGTCTTCATTTACTCTCTCTATGAAGCTTTATCATCATTTTAACACTTTGGTTCTATTGCAGTTTACAAAGGGTGGACACACGGATTTACGCGGGAACGCAATTATGATCACCAGTACTATAACCGTCTGTCTGTTTAGCACCGGGGTAAGACATGTTCATTGGGTTACATTACTTAAACTGGATTTGGGTGGTTAATAGATTTTCTTGAACCGGGTCTTTTCAGGTGTTTGGTATGTTGACAAAACCGTTGATAAGTTACTTACTACCGCATCAGAAAGCCACGACGAGCATGTTGTCTGATGACAACAACAACACCCCAAGAACCCTCCAGATCCCTTTGATTGACCATGACTCGTTCATCGACAACCACAATGTCAATGTGCCTCGGCCTAACAGTATACGTGGCTTCTTGACACGGCCTACTCGAACGGTGCATTACTACTGGAGACTGTTTGATGATTCCTTCATGAGACCAGTCTTTGGAGGTCGTGGCTTTGTCCCCTTCGTCCCTGGTTCTCCAACTGAAAGAGACCCTCCTGATCTCAGTAAAGTTTGAGAAAAGCTCTTCTCTTTTTTGTAGAAAAAGGTGATTGAAATTATGCTTTTGTGTAATTATCCATTTTGTAATATTGTTTGTGAGGACAGAAAAGTGTCCTACGTTTTGGGAGCAGAACATGGGAACTTCACGGGTTTGATTCATTTGTATAATTCATATTTGTTTTGTTGTAACAGAAGAACCACACGGTTTGTTCATGTTTTGAATTTGGTTCCTTACTCACACCGGTCTTTGTTGTTTTATCGACTGGATTGGTACGGTTTCGTTTGATTTTGGACAATGGGAATAAAAAGGCCTTCTTTTTTTGTTCTACTTTTATTTTTCCAAAACAAATGTCAAGACTCCAAGAACATGACTTTCTCCAACGTAAACCTGAGTGAAGACTTAGTTAAAAAACAAAGATCTTTACTTAACAAGGAACGAGCGACTATGTTACGTGTTGGCCTTCCATGTGCAATAGGCGACAAAGATCCATTATGGAGCCTTGATTCTTGTCCAGAAGCAATATGTAAGCAAAGAGGACAGAGGGTGACGACAATTCATCTCAAACTTCCCTGCTCCTAACAACTTTTAAATGGAAAAAGCAATCTATGGAAAGTTAATCACAGTCTCGTAAAGGGAAGATCATGCATGCATCAAGCATGACAAACATCACTACTTTTTTTCTGATGAAAAATAGAGAATATTTATTTTTTTAGAATACAAAATGATATTGTAAAATAAATCACTTCCCAACCAAAACCCATAAAGTTGTTGAAGCCTGAGACTGGTGCTTCTCTAATTTTTATCTTGATAATGCATTTTCTTGAGAGTTTACCTTGTGTTGTGTTACCTAGCTAGAGCCACTATGTAATTAAGTATTACGTCCTTTGGTTTCTTCCAAATATATGCTCGTACAACAGCTATGCTCATATCTGGAGATAAGACCTAGAAATGACAAAAACAAGTAGGTAAGACCAGAGTTAAAGTGTACATATCAAACAGGAAAATGTAATCTTAATCCACTTTTTATTTGCCAGTGTATTACTAACATTTACTTTCAATAATTTGAATTGAGTATTGTTGGGATATCAGAGATATTTATGATTACAATGCATTTTAGAGTATAAATACTCCCAAATGATCTATTGTACTCACAAGAACATGCAGAGTGTTAAACTTGCCTGGTTATTGCATAAGATCTCGATTGATGGAAGGCCTACGCTTCTACCAAGGCTTTAACCATTGCCTACAACCGATTGTTGCAATAATCCTCATGAACAACCTAGCCCATCAGTGGCAAGAATATCCAAAGATTTTTCAAGGACCATCTTTTCCACAATGTAATTGAATATGGACTACGTTCAATTTAGTTTGCATTGAAGAAGGATCATGTACTCAAAGTCCAAGAACCAAACCCGTTTAGAACCACATAAAACTAGTAGGCCAAACTTCATGGACCAGGTGTGCAATTAAAAGTGACTGTATGAAACAAATACATGTATATGGACCAAAAGCAGTAGAAGAGCATGGACCAAACTTACAATAGTGGACCAAATTGTAAATATCATTATATGGATAAAGCTATTTGAACAAATGTGGTACAATCAGTAAGCATTTAATACAAAAAGGATATGTAAACAATTCTATATGCCTATGTGTTTTCATCAGGAAAACGACATCCGCATTTTTAATCATCGCAGTATATTTTGATGATCTAAATATTGTTAGAACTCAAGGGAAAATACAGAAAGAACCAAACTATTCAAAAGGAGAATTTGAGATGAAATATCTCGGACAAACAAAATATTGTCTTGTATTACAACATGAGCATTATTTGAAGGGTAAATTATTATTCACCAATTCCCACACACCAAAATAGGGCTAAAACGTTTCAATATGGATAAAGCTAATCCCCTTAGCACCCATATGGTCACGAGATCACTTAGCATTGAAAAAGATCATGTTTGACCACATGAGGAAAAGGAAAAGACAATGGGCTTGGTCCTGAAGTAACATATCTAAGCGAAATTCGAGCCCTTATGTACCTCGTAAATTGCACTCAACCTGACATATCATTTGGCAAGAATCAGTTCGCCTCCTACGCTAAGACATTGGAATGACATTAAACATATTTTTCATTATTTCCAAGAAAAAACTGATTTAGGATTATTCTTATCCTAAAATATCAAAAGGCCAACTGGTTGATTTAACAAAAGTGGGATATTTTTCATATCTATACAAAGGTTGATCACAAACTAGATATGTCTTCACAATTGGAGGGACTGATATTTCGGGGCGTTCTCATAAATAAACGCTTGTGGCTACCTCTTCGAATCATGTTGAGATCACTGTGCTCCGCGAGGCTAATAAGGAATGTGTTTGGCTCATAGCCATAAGTCAACATATTCAATCAAGCAGTGGAATCCATGTCAATATGAATCCAACTATCTTGTATAAAGAAAATGATGCATGTGTCACTCATACGAAGGAAGTATATATCAAAAGCGTTAAAACCAAACGAATTCCTCAAACTTCTTCTCATTACCCAAGAAAAATAAAGACATTGAAAAAATTATGCATGGTCATCCGATAATGGAGCATATCTCTTCACAAAATCATTACCCATCGATGTTTTAAAAACATATCCATAATGCGTCATCAACAAAACCCATAATACATTATCTATCGAGGTGGAACTAGCGTGGTTGTATTCTTTTTATCTCACTATAGTTTTTTTCATTGAATTTTTTTAGAAAATTATTTAACAAAGCAACAAAAGACAAACCACAAGATACATTGGTGGCGGTGGTCTCCAAGGGACAGTAAAAAAAACACTCATGTATTTTACATTATGAATATTATAACTTATGTGGAGTTCATGTCTCTATACACGCATAGTAAAATCAATATTTTCTACATCTATATAAACGATTGAATCTATTGTTGTAATATACAATTCAAAATACATTCTTATAGAAAAAAACATGTCATGTATGTCTAATATATTAAGTATTCCGTTTTTTCACAGGTATAATAATTTCTCCATTATTTCTTATAAATTATTATATAATTCAACAACTACAATGTATAGAAATTCGTGGTTATGGAATTTAATGAGTTTTGTTAAAAAAATTGTCTCCACCGAAATGAAAGAGTAAAGGAATTTGGATAATGGAACGAGGAAAAAAGGGCACCAACTTTTGTCTCTGAACGGACCTACCATTAACCTGATTCTCTCCAATCATTTTCTTTTTTTAATCGTGTTTGATCCTGCGATGCACACAAGTCGTTCCACTATTTGTTGGAAGAGGAGAAAGAGAGGAAGATTTTTATTTCTGAAATCAAGATCATCATCATTGATCACGGGACAAAAAACGTCCAATCATTCAACAAAATCCTTCTATTCTCCAATCCATACCATTTTTTTCTCTAAACCAAAACTTGGGTTTTCTAATCTTGCTTAGGTTGTTGTCGCACACTTGCTCGGTCTTAAGTGCGAATCTGGTTCTGTTTCTCCGGCACGAGATTGAGATTCTTCAAAGCTTGGATTTTACACTTCTGGGTTACTTTGCTTCATCTTCACTTTTCCCATCCCCTTTTTCATTAAATAAATTTTATTTTTTGTTCCGAGGGGTTTTCTTGTTTCTGACAAATAAAAACTTTTTCTTCTCTCTCTGCTGGGAACTTACAATAATCAATTATCTTGTGCCCTGAGTAAAAGATTGTCTTCTTGTTCCAAGGTCTGTATTTAATTATAATAATGATAACTCAAGTGTTCTTTTCTCTCTGTTCCTAACTACCAGTCTTCATTAGTTTACATTGAGTTGTCGTCGTCTCCATCCCACTCCCACTTCCTCTTTGTCTTTTGTTTTTTATTTGTTTTGTTTCTGTCAGAAATTGGATCTCGTTGAGCTCTGCTAAGAAAAAAAAAATGTTGATTTCAGCTGAAAAAGAAGAGATCTTGATCTCTCAATCTCCAGTTAGCTCAATGTCAGTTCCTGAATCGCCTTTGGTCTACACTGATGTAAATGTTGTTCCTGAACATGAAAGGAATGAGCTTGAAAAGTCAATTACAAGCCTCGAAGGTATCGCTTTATATGTTTTGTAAAATGAATTAGAGCTTCTGAGTTTTAGTTTGATATGTGGTTGGTATTTACAGAGGAAATATTGGAATTGAAGTTGAAGCTAAAGTCATTAGATGAAACGAGAAGAGAAGTTCTGAATAAGATAATAGACACTAAAGGTTGTAACTTCTTCTACATTGTTGAAAAGAAAACTCTTTTCACTTGATCGTTATTCTCAAAGATTGGCTTGTATTTGCAGGAAGTATACGTGTGTTTTGTAGAGTTAGGCCATTTCTGTTGACAGAAAGGAGACCGATTCGGGAACCTGTTTCGATTGGAACAGACAATGTTATTGTAAGATCTGCTGGAACTCGAAAAGAGTTTGAATTTGATAAGGTTTTTCATCAATCAATAAGTCAAGGTTAGTCTGCTGTTAGGCTTTTGTGATTCTCCATTTTTGGTTTCTTAGCTTTCTGTTTCCTTCCAGTTGTGAGTAAATGAGGCCTAAAAAAACTCTGTAGAAGACGTTTTCGGAGAAGTGAAACCGATTCTTAAATCTGCTCTTGATGGTCACAATGTATGTGTCTTGGCGTATGGTCAAACCGGGACTGGGAAGACTTTCACCATGGTTAGTCATTTCTTGGTACTTTCATTAGAAGAGTTGCTTCTTCTCTGAGCTTTGTTTTCTGCTTTCTTTAGGATGGCACGAATGAGCAACCAGGTCTTGCTCCTAGAGCTATTAAAGAGCTTTTCAATGAAGCTTCAATGGATCATACACATTCTGTGACCTTTACAATGAGTATGTTGGAAATCTACATGGGCAACCTCAAAGATCTCTTGTCTCCAAGACAACAGCCTAAATGGTAAGTAACCAAAGGCTTATCTCTATGAGTACAGACATTCATCTAACTGCTTGAACCTTTACTGCAGCAACCTCAATATTCAAGTAGATTCAAAAGGCTCGGTCGAAATTGAGGGTTTGACTGAAGTGGAAGTAACTGATTTTACAAAAGCTAGATGGTGGTACAACAAAGGGAGACGAGTCAGATCAACTTCTTGGACAAATGTGAACGAAGCTTCTAGCAGATCTCACTGGTAAGGCTCTTGATGATTCGAAAACCGTATTAGTTGATTCAGTTTGGGTAGTTACGCTTATTCAATTAGTTTATTATCTCTAGTTTAACAAGGATCACCATCTTTCGTCATGGGGAGTCAAAAACTGAAGTTAGCAAGCTTTGGATGATAGATCTCGGTGGAAGCGAGAGGCTCTTGAAAACCGGGGCGATAGGACAAACCTTGGATGAAGGAAGATACATAAACCTTTCACTTTCCGCTCTTGGAGACGTGATTGCAGCTTTAAGGAGAAAGAAGGGACATGTGCCTTACAGGCAAGCTCTCTCAGCTTTTAATTCCTTTTCACACATATGTCATTGAAGGAGAGATGTGAAATAGATCTCGCTTTTGTCATGATACTGAGTTTAGCTTTTTCTTATTATTTCTTGGTTGCAGAAACAGCAAGCTAACTCAGATTCTTAAAGATTCTCTAGGTAAAGGCATAGGTTGCTTCTGTGATTTAAGTTTGTTTGCTTTCTTGAGTTTAACAGATATGTGATTTAAACTTTTCTAGGCACTAGATCGAAGGTTTTGATGCTTGTGCACATAAGTCAACGTGATGAAGATGTCGGTGAAACGATTTGCTCTCTGAGCTTTACAAAACGTGCGAGAGCTGTAGAGTCTAACAGCGGATTAACAGCAGTAAGGATCTCCCTCCACTCCAGTATTTGCCATTAACATATCCATTTCACTGATTGCTGACTTTGCTTTAGGAACTTCGAAAGCTAAGAGAAAAGAAAATATCGGAACTTGAAGAAGAAATGCGAGAAACTCAAGAAAATTGCAACAAGATCAAAGCTCGGTTACAGGAAGCAGAGTGTCTGCTTAATGAAAACAAGAAACTCTTCTGCATCACCGACGATAACCATCATCAAGAAGACACTGAAAAGAAAGTTCTTTCGCCTTATGCAACACCAAAATCATCTGATAAACCTGTGAAAATAAGCAAGAGTTCTTCTGGGTTTGTCCCACGTTTCATGACTTCAACTGTTGCTAGTCGCCAAAGGCAAACAATGTCAGAGAAGGAGATCAATGCAAAGTCTCGATCAGTGGTTAAATCTTTTACTCAGTTATCTACTTCTCAGTCTCCTAGCCTCACGGACTCACGTAGCAGAGGTCTCCTTAGAAGATCCTATACAAAACCGCTTCAAACGGTGGCTAACAGTGGAACACCAGAAACGCCTAGAAGGGATATTAATGATACTATGCCAAGGAGTAAGATGGTTACTTCATCAGATCCATATGTGAGAGCTAGACTTTGTCACCACAGACGAAGAATGTCAAGCTTGACATGATCAATCAAGAAGCAGGTCTTTCGTCTTTTCTACTCCATCCCTTGTGATTTGTGAAAGTGCTTAGTTTTTTTTTTGGCTTTTTTCTTTTATCAGACTTTGGTTTTAAACGGACATCCCCTCAAGTTACTTTTTACTTACATCTGAGAGCTTGTCTACATGATTTGTTTGTGACTGATTCTTAAATCTTTCTTTCGCTTGGTGTTAACTTGGTTTTGGTGTTCTTATGGGTTTCAAGAAACAAGATCATAATTAGTAGAGAAAATTTGTTACATTCCGACCCGCGCAACGGATAAGAATCGTTCCAAGAAATTATAACTTACTAAATTTTAAAAAAATTTAAAATGCATTATTAAACCGAAAAACTTAAAACATATGTAAACTAAAAGAAAAAATGTATAACAAGAAAATATTAATGCAAGCAACCATATTGAAAACCAGAAAATCAAAAATTCCGAATTTATTCCACAAACTGAACACCACTATGTTTATGTACCGTAAAAATCTCGTGCATGTTGACAATGTTTACAATGGTACGGATTAATGGTAAAACCTAAACCTTAAGGTATATCTAAGGACATTGCATGCGCTGTGGTGATATTGCAAACTCTTATCTTTCTGAGTCTATTAGTCACTTCATGTATCACTCAAGATTCAACTCCATCACCGATCACAATTTTAACATAAGTAGAATCTCTTTATAAAATTATCACACATATTGCATCACCACCACTACTTCCCATTCTGGTTATTTCACTACTATTCCAGTTACTGAACCAACTATACCTCTGGTGAAGCAACTCCACCACCAACTGCCTTACCATCACCAACTGCCTCACCACCACCAACTAAAGGTCCAAAATATTTCATATTATAACCAAACGATCGTATTAAACTATCATTTAATCACATAACTCATAATGGTCGTACATTGAACCTCTTTTAATCTTAAAATGTAAACATTAATCCAGTCTTATTAACCCAAGATGTTGTTTTAGACTTTGTTAAATCACATAAACTATAATAGTCGTATACTCAATATCATCCAATGGTTAAAAATTAACCCAAACCTTGTAACCTAAACAGTGGTACAATTCTCATCTAAACTTTATTTGGTTTAATTCTATTCGGTTTTTCTAAGCGTAGTTTTAACAAAACCCTAATGCGAACTAAATCCTTCATGGAGAGATTCTAAAAATATGATTTTATTTTGTTCTACTTACGTGAACACATTTGAAGTCTATTTTGGTACATTAATAAGACTTTTTTATTTTATAGTGACCAATTGTTACCCATATGTTGTAGTGGCATGATTCCAATTTCAATGAAAAAAATAATTATGAAAAACACTAACACCACTAAATTGTAACTATTCAAAAGAACCCATGGTATTCAAGATCTGTAAACCAATTTTTTTTATAACCGTACCTACAATACCCATTCTATCATAATCAATGAACCACATGGTAAGAAATATTTTCACTTAACTACTAATCAAATAAAACAAAAGCTTTCGATTAATAAAATAATAGTTGCTTAAAACAAAATCTAATTAAATTCGTGAAACTTTCATTGGTGTTTTCATATCACTTAATTTTCTCTTTATTTAAAATAATCAAAATATTTTGTGTAACGTACCGGATGTAACAGAAGCGTTAAACGACATTACGTGTAATAGAAGCAAGCAAAGCGACACCGCGACGGCCACTGTATTAGTTGTCAAAGCATTAACCACCAAATAATTGTACTCCATCGCAGTCTGTAAATTGACATTGTCGATCCCAACGCTGGCTCTTCCAACCAACTTCAACTGTCCCTTCGCCGCCTCAAACACTTAGTATAGTTTTATATAGAGAGTTCCAACCTTAGATCATTTCTTAAGCTCAAAATATTTGCTTCTAAAAGCATTAAGTATGTAGATAGAAGAAACTCACATGTAACATAATATCAAAAAAAAGTTACAAATAAGCAAGTTTTTGTTCTTGCATGGTTTTAAATATCATCTATAGAGATTTATTTGAGGCAAACATCACACTAGAGATACTCAAGATGATAAATAACACCCAAAATATCCACATATTATATGTGTTCGATCTCAGAGTTACAACCACCAAAGAATTTAGTTCTAAAGCTTATCTACAAGTCAAGATCAAATTAATGGACGAATAAGCTTACCTAGGAGAAGGAATCACATTTTGGAGTTTTCCATCTTTTTTTCACCTCGTCGTTGCCTTGCCTTCCTTTGTCTTTCTCCTTTAAACTATCCCAAATAACCTTATCAAGCTGCCCACCTTCATTCAACAGAGCGATAGATATAGTAAATGTTGTTATTTACTTTACGTCGAGGAAAGAACTCTACCATGTTACTACAAATCTCGTGTCAATGTCCGAGTTCGATCTGATTCGGATAATTCCTTTTTCGTCGAAACCGTAGCGGCTTTTCTTGCTTTCGTGAGTTTCACCGGAAAGGACATGTTAGACATATTCAAAAGATCCCGGAGCACCACTCTCTTCTTGCTAACCCGATCTTCATCTATAGTTGCTGCCATGGAAGCATTTCTTTTCGTTGCCGCCATCGTTATCCTGCAGGCGAAACCTACAAAACTAAAAGAAACGGTTCATCGCCGGAGTACAGAGGGGGCATCTCCAAAATCGCAAAGAGAAGAGAGACCTTTTCGAGATAAAGAGAAAACCTAAACGGTAAGAGTTTTTTTTTTTCTTTCACTGCGTTTTCTTTTTTTTTAAACTATGCAAAGGTAAAATGATAAACTTTTGTTTTTAATCAAAATTTGGACACTTCAAATATTTTAGGAAGACTTGATTAAAACTATAGCGCTCTTAAAAAAAGAAGTGGGCTTTTAAAAATTTTAGGCGCTACATCTAAGGTAGCGTTTGCAAATTTGTAAACGTTATTAAAAACACACGCATATGTCAACCATAGTACAACTGTATAAAATACTATCTTTTACTGCTATTAAAACCTAGATTTCTTGTAGTGCTCTCATTGTTGAAAACTTATTCAGTTTTCGATCGAGTTTTATGCGGATCCGACAAATAACCTGCATATGCAAAACCAACTAGACCACACAAAGATTTTATGTGGTAAAATAATCTCAAATCTATCGTACCTTTAAGATGACGGAAAATCTATTTATCCCAGACCAATATCTCCACGTAGGAGATGAACTGTATCTTGCAAGCAAATTAGTAGTAAATGTTATATTTGACCGAGTATGGTTTTTAAGATACATGAGCACACCTATAACACTCATATAGGGTACTTTATGATCTAATACTTCCCCGATATCTCAACAAGGTCGAAATAAATCCTTATTAATAGTAAGAAATCTATTCTAACATTGGGGTACTCAAAGGATTCACATTATCCATATTAAAGGATTTTAACACCCTCATGGTGTAATTTGATTGATGCACAAATATCATGTCTTAGACGTACTCTATTTGGATCCCGAGATAAAACTTTGTCTTTTCAAGGTCTTTTATTTCAAACTCTTCTTTCATATGAGTTTTTGCATCATCAACTTCCTTCTGAGTCCTAATGATGTACATGTCATCAACAAAAACAACAATTATCACAAATCTAGAAAATGATTTCTTAATAAACACGCCATGATATATCGCATTGTTTATATATCCTTTCATTAACAAATATTCGCTTAAATGATTATACACATGTATCTAGATTGTTTTAGTTTGTAAAGTGATCCTTGTAACTTAATCGAACAAATGTTTTTGGATCCTTATGAGATTTTTGATCTTTCAGGGTTCTTGAATCTTTTTGGAATTTTCATGTTTATCTCACTATCAAGTGATCTATATAGAGATGTAGTGACAACATCCATAAAGTACATTTCTAAATTCTTAGATGTTGTTAGGCTCATTAAGTACATGTGATGTGATCTTTGATGGTGTTCAAGAACCCATCCGAATTAGGTTGGTGCGAACTTAGTAAGAGGAACTGATTTTCTTTGTCTTACTAAATTCTAGGGCGAAGAGACATAGATCGAAAAATAATCAAGAACACATTCTTGAAAATAAAGAGAAACTCTCTAGACTTTTTTTATTGATTGAAATGTATTATTTACAATGGGATTTTGTGAGCTTTTATAAACTCTTACAAACTAATGACATAAGTCATACAAGTAAACAAAATAAATCAAGAATTAAATAAATTAATAACAAAAAGAATAAGAAAATTATTTTGAAGATCAAAACCTATGAAAATAAATCATGACAATTAAACCATCTTGATCTTCACATGATAATCTTGATTTGGACAATAATCTAGATAATCTCTTCTTGATTCCATGTCTCCATCAACATAAATGCGATTGCATCCATGACCGGAGAATATGTTTCATCATACTCAGTTCTCAGTCTTTAAGAAAAATTTTGTGCCTCAAGTCGGGCTTTATATCTTATGACCTCGTTTTTCTCATTTCATTTTCGTACAAAGACCCACTAACATCCGAATGGATTTAAATTACGAGATGTAATAACAATAGATCCATACACATTTCTTTTATTTAGAGAGATTAGTTCATCCCTCATGGTCATTTCCCATTTATCCCAATCGGACCTTTTTTGTCACTCCGATACGGACCTCGGGTCATGATCATTTTCATCTCTCTCCGGATACAAGGAGAATATTTCATTATTATCATCATCTATTTTATTTATTTCCCATATTTTACCTTCTTGAGGAAATCTCACACTTTTCTATTTCATGCTCCTTCTCTAAACGAATCTCTTTATCTGGTTTTTCAGAAGCCTTTATCTCTAAACGAATCTCTTTATCTGGTTTTTCAGAAGCCTTTTTATATATATCTTTTTGAAATTTTTTATGATGGGGCTTTACTGGAACCTTTTCATCTATTTCTCCCAACTTCTTTTTCTTCCAAGGATTTTTATCTTAAGATCCCCTCCCCCTTTTCAATTGAACCTTGGGTTCGTTTACACTGCTCCCATCAATATTTTCTTTATGAAGATAATGAAACCGTCGAAGCTTAACCAACTACATTCTTGGCCTCACCAATTTCATTGTAAATCGATTTCTGTAAATACAACATTATAAAAGTTGCCAAATACCACAAGAAACTCAACTAAATCAACAAACTCTAAGCAAGCCATAGATGTGTCAACAATGGATCTAATGATGCTAGCCAATTTGCAGCATCAACAATGGATCTAATGATGCTAGCCAATTTTTCCAAATATTTATGGCGAAGAAGAATCAACTGAAAAATGAGAAAAGATATTAACTTTTCGTGTAATAGGATTGAGTACAATAAAACTATAAAGCCGGAAACATATATTTGGAAAATCACCAGAGAGTTCATGTAAGAGGATTACAGATGAGGATTTCGCCAGAGACAGGGCAACGGAAGTAGAGCAAGCTGCCGAAGGAAACAACGGGGATGAAATCGCGGTGGTAGAGGAGGAAGCAATTAAGGCTGTCGAGGTTTTTTCAGTCTTTTACAGACTGGACCTAGATATGTTCACAGACTTCCGATCTCATCTTCTTTGGCTCTAAAGGCAGAAAATGCCGTGCGGGTCATCTCCTCGTCTTCCCTCGACATATGGTTTCTGAAACTCGAGCTTCTGGTGTGGAGCACCATTTCGTTGTTCTGCGGCTACGCCTGAGGAGGCTCTGTGGTTGCAGCGGCTCCCGACGTTGATCTGAGTCATCTTCGCCTTCTCCTTGCTATTTATTTCCTTCAGCCAAAGCAGGAACTCAGTTCATCGATGGAATTAGGGCTTGGGTTCTCCGATTAACCCCATTTTCTGATTTGCTGATTTTTGTTGAGATCTAAAAACTAGCAGATACTAAACAGAAGAGAAAGAGATGAACGAAAAAAATCTGTGAAATTTTGTTGAGAGGGAGTATGATTAGAGCGAAAGAAAAGGAAAAAAAAATTACGATAGAGAGCTTGAGAAGTGAATGTGAAACGATGGAATGAGAGGGAGAAGCAGAAAAAAAAATTGGGCTCTTATTTTTTCTAAGTCTTTAGCGGGTAATGAATTATTTTTCCGCCTCAATCATGGCATAGCATTTTAAGTGCTATGTATACTATGTTTTTCAAAAACTTTCACATAATTAAAATCGAATCAACCAAAGATAGCGTTTTAATTTTTGAAACGCTATTTTAAACTTGGTGTTATATCAACGATAATATTCACGATCAAAACCCTATCCTTTAATGTTGTTTTTGCTCAATTTTCTTGTGGTGATTGATGGAGGTAACAATCTGACGGAAACTGTAAAAAATGCAAGATCTAGAGAAACATGTATGGTTAAAGGCTCTGCAGTGGAGAGTAGATTAGCAAACCTGGAGAAAAGGATCCTCACTACTTTTATGGTTCAACGGCTAAAAAAACAATTTTTCGTAAGGCTGGTTCTTTCGGTTCCAAGAAAAGTAGGATAAGACATGTAAAAAAGCAGAGGATTCAAGAGGAACCATAGGTGTAACGTCCAATTTAAAAGTAAGATCCTAAAGCCAAAATGGAGAGGAAAGGGAGCTCTAGAAGATCAATGAGATTGAGAAACGACAAACCAAGTCCCATAAAGTATCCAATTGATAAGGTGGTCCAATGGAATGCCAAATTCCAAATGAGCATCTTCAGTTGGAACTACTATGGTTTGGGCCGAACATAAGACCTAATGATTTCAAGACTGAGAAAAACGTGCAAAAAGTATTTCCATGATTTGGTGTTTCTGATGGAGACTATAAACAATAGAAGATCATTGCTAGACTTACAAACCTAGTTAGGATATGGTAAAATCTGCACAATAGATCCTATTGTTATCGAAGTCAACGCATTTACTATTAAATAATGATTAAAAAATTGGAGGTCTAAAAAAGAGTGAAGCAACGTTTGAGGATTTCTCCAATATGATCAACAACTCTACAATGAAGGGGTTGTCAAGTATTGTATATGCGTTGATTTTGATATGGACTAAATACAACTAATGGATAGATGTTTTGGAAATAGAAAATGGAGTAGAACCTTCCCTACATTAGACCAGACATTTATAGTGAAAAAAGGCTCTCACCACATACCTGTTTTTTTGAAGTTATTGTTTATAGAAGACAATTTCATTTTTTACAAGAGACTGCTATACATACTAGAGGTGAAGAGTCCCACAAAGAACACTTGATTAAATGAAAACAACCTTTCTTATTCTGAAAACATGAGAAGATGCAGGAAGACCCTTAGCAAGCGGAAGAAAGAGAATAATCTCAACTCTAGATTTAGAATCCTACACATGAAAAAGTGTTAGATGATGAACAATCGTTTAATTAAATGAAAATAACCTTTCTTATTCTGAAAACATGAGAAGATGCAGGAAGACCCTTAGCAAGGGGAAGAAGGAGAATAATCTCAACTCTAGATTTAGAATCCTACACATAAAAAAGTGTTGGATGACGAACAATCGTTTGTTTTTCCTCTCTCATGCGAATCAAATCCTTCAAAAAGACCTAGCTCAGACCTATAGGGAGAAGAGAACTTATGGAGTCGAAAGAGCATATAACAATGGGCAAAGTCAAGTGACGGCCTCAAATCAAATCCTTCTGGAGTCGAAGTACACCACCGAGATGACAACCTCAAATACAGGTTCCCCTCGTTCAAACCGAGAAGAGCCGTAATGATTCAAACCACCGTAATATCTAACTATCAAATCTCTTCGTTCGCCACTGTAAAAACCTTTATTGAAAATATGTAACGATTATGGAAAAGAATCAAGGGTCGGTAATGACGCTGAAGAAGCTGTAGCATATCGACTGGAGAAATAGAGTTTTCTCCAGTTTTCTAGAGAGCAAAATGATTTTAAGGGGGTTTATTGATTCATGGATTTTGAGGGAAGGGTTTATTGGTTCATTAGTTTTCAAAACTGAAATGTAATTACACTACATTCACAATTTTTCTAAACAAATTTGAGGAAATTTTTTGGACCACGTGACATGCGCGTGTTACTACTATACCAGCTCAAATCTGACTCTGTTGATTTATTTTGCTATCACAAAGATCTTCCTTTCGACTTTCACTTTCGTTCCTTCCTTTGTTCCTAGTTCCTCTCGATCGGAGCTCTGAGTCCGATCTCAATGCTCGATTTCCCGATTCAGTCATCTTGCTGGTAACCTCAGTAGTGACGCGAAAAACCCTAGCATCGGAGTTCCTCTCTCCTGGAATCTCGGGAGGTTCAAGTAACGAAATGGCTTTAGTGGCGGCCTTGGAGGCGGATCTTCGTGCTCTCTCGGCAGAAGCGCGACGGAGGTATCCCGCCGTGAAAGACGGGGCGGAGCACGCAATTCTGAAGGTAATTTTTCTCAGAGTCATGTACACATCTGCTGTTCGAGCATACATTAACTGTAAACATGGAGATATGCTGGCCTTTAAAATTGGTATTTATTTTTAGTTTTATGATTTTCAATGGACACTATACGATTGATTGTGCGTCTGATTGATCAAGTGGAGAAAAGTGAATGAAGCTTTATGTGTAGTTCTATGTTCTCACAATGGTTTAGAGACGGAAAGAAGATTATCGTATACTGAGACTAAAAGAAAATTTGATTTTGGACACGCCGAACTTATGGATTGTTGAACTGAATGAGCAATAACTTCTTGGTTTCGAATCACTTGACAGTTCTCTCTGTTTTCATGCAACTTGGGTTCGACAGCATTTATATTATCGGATTCTTGTTAGAATGTAGCTAGTGAATTGAATTGTAAGTGGTTAACAATGCAAAATAGTTAACTTTTTATATATATTTTGTCTTGTTTTCTAGCTTCGTTCTTCAGCAAGTGCAAGTGAGCTTTCAAGCAATGATGACATCCTTCGGATCTTTCTAATGGCCTGTGGAGTCAGGAATACAAAACTTAGTGTTATAGGACTTTCGTGCTTACAGAAGCTTATATCTCATGATGCAGTTGAACCATCGTCTTTAAAGGAGATACTCTATACCTTGAAAGATGTAAGTGAGAGTTTCTGCAACTACTCTAAGTTAACTATAAATTTTGTTGATTTTTCTGTAATGCAATGCAAAGCATTGCATTTACCTAAGGATTAAGGTTCTGCTCTTCATCTCTTTCATTTTCTTTTTTACTATACGACTTCCAGCATGGTAAATTTTAAGATTCATTTTATCTTCAAAGATACCTTTTGACAGACTTAAGTCTTACTGATATGTAAATTTTTGCCAGAGACATAGCTTCTTTGTTTTTGGTCTGGATAAGGCGAAAATATTTTACATTTACTTGCTGAATTTTGTTGCAACGTGCTACCTAACACTATGTTTCTTTACTTACAGCATTCGGAAATGGCAGAAGAAATTATCCAACTAAAGACTCTACAAACTATTTTAATTATATTTCAATCGCGCCTACATCCAGAAAGCGAGGTGAATATACTAACTTAAGTCTAGTATGAATGAAAGTCTAACGCAAATCTGCTGCTAGACTAAATTATAAATTCAACCTATATGACAGTCCTGATCCTGGTCATTGATATAGACAAAAGGTAAATGGTTTTATGCATATAACAACCGAATGCAGATGCCAGGAAATTGTTTTTCTGTTGTGTCCCGTTAGATAACTAAATTGTCTTGTGCTAATGTAAAATTATAAACTCCCCATAGATATGCTTCTTTATGGCCTTGCTATTCGTGAGACTTAAGCTTCTTTCTTAATTCCAGGATAATATGGTCCTGGGACTCAGTATCTGTCTCAGGCTCCTTGATAACAACCGGCCTCCTAGTGTGTACAAGTAAGTTGCTTTGACACAAACATTACCTCGTTCTCCTATGGCATTTTTTCGTTAAACTTTCTCTTAACTTTTTTAAAAGCACAAACCATCGTTCTGACTTTTTCGGCTTCCCAGTACTGCTGCAGCTACCTTCAGGCAAGCAGTTGCGTTAATTTTTGATCAAGTGGTTTCGGCTGAGTCCCTTCCTATGCCTAAATTTGGTTCTAGCGGTCAAATAGCAAGGACTGGCTCAGTTACTGGAGATTTGAGTCAGAATATCAATAATTCAGAGTACGCCAAGCCTGCTTAATTCTGTCTGACTTACAATTTTAACTCACATTTTGTACTGTCTTTACTGTGGACGTATATGTTTTGTGCTTTTGTGGAATTTTTTATTTTATTTTTTACACAGTGGGTGATATATTGTATGCTGGTTGATCTGTGCTTTTCCTGATAAAATGAAAGACTTAGGTTTTACATTTAGAACTAGTACTTATTCAATTGGAACCTTTGGCATTTGCTGTTACAGTTATTTGATAGACTAACTGAAATATGAAAGCAGGCCCTTGGAAAAGGATGTTCTCGATGGTCGATTGACGATGAGAGACACCCTAAGTGAAACCGGTAAACTTGGTCTTCGGTTGCTTGAGGACCTGACAGCCTCAGCTGCAGGTGGATCTGTATGTGCTAATTCAACTATATGGTTCTGAATCTTTTCTTCAGCTGAGTGTCGTGAAAGGGATTTCACCAACTTAATGTTATGTTCATGCTCTACAGGCAGCTTGGTTGCATGTTACTTCTCTTCCAAGGACCTTTTCCCTCGAACTAATTGAGTGAGTTGACAAGGATTTCTATTAAATGTAGCTGCACAGGTTGAAATGGACTGAGAAAATGTTTTAAATGCACTAGTTCTCAATTTACTTTGCAGGTTTGTTTTGTCAAACTATATCTCAGTTTTTAAGATACTACTTCCCTACGAACAGGTATAGACATTCTTTCTTTATGGAGACATGTTTTTTTATCCTTACATTAGCGTGATGTAGTTATTTACCTTTCTATTCCTCAGGTTTTGCGTCACCAAATCTGTTCCCTTCTGATGACATCCCTTCGGACCAGTTCAGAGGTAAAATCATGCCTTGCTGCCTTTTGTATGTTTGCCCACGTGATCTGGAGTGAAATTTGGATTATCATTAAAGCATACTTAAATGCACTCAGTCATATTATTAGAGTTTGTTATTGCTCAGCTCGAGGGGGAATTGGTTGAACCTTATTTTCGCCGGTTGGTGCTGCGATCAGTTGCTCATATTATTCGACTGTATAGTTCCTCTCTCGTTACAGAATGCGAGGTATAGTTTGCCCAAATTTACTTGCTTCCTCTAAAATTTTGTGCTTTTGATGACCGCAAAGGAACAGGCACATAGACAATATCTACTATGGTATTTGCAAGATTTCTTTATTGATGTGCGTCCATTCCATTTCTGCTTGTGCAGGTGTTCCTTAGCATGCTCGTGAAAGCTACATTTTTAGATTTGCCATTATGGCATCGCATTCTTGTTCTTGAAATTTTGAGGGTAAATATTACATTCCATTATTACTACCTGCACTTGTATGTACGACAGTTGGATTTTGTGCTCATTTATTTTTTTTGTTCATATTTTTAAAATCTCTTGTGTATCTGCTTTAAATAGGGATTCTGTGTTGAAGCAAGAACATTGCGGATTCTTTTCCAGAACTTTGATATGTAAGGCTTCCCACTCTTATTCGTCCTAGTGATGCACTCAATGTTGCAAGTTAAGGAAACTAACCTCCCCGTCCTGTTCTTTCTTCATACTGATCAGTTAAATAAAAGTCAGAGTTTTTCTTGAGATTCCACCCATTTTTACTATTAATACTATGTCTATAACTTTGCTATAGAAGTTCTCTGTTAGTCCCATTATTGTGGTCGAAGGAAACTAATAATAACTTTGTCTTTAAAGGCACCCCAAAAATACAAATGTTGTGGAGAGCATGGTCAAAGCGCTTGCTCGAGTTGTTTCTAGTATACAGGTGGGTTAAGGCAGATCCCTCGTAATGTTTTCTGTAGTCTCTATTTGCTTGAGCTTTTGTAGTCGCTATTTTGATTTCGTTACCGGTTGGTTTTAGATGTACCTTTAGTTTTTACTTAATTTGTGTACTAGGAAAGATTTTCTGGGAGAACTTCAAGAACTATAAAGTGGCTTATTTAGCTTAAGAATTGAGATCTTGTAATAGAAGTAAAAACATGGAACATGGCTTAATTCTCGAGTTGGTTTTGTTGAAGTAGTTTCAGGAGACGAGTGAGGAAAGTCTAGCAGCTGTTGCTGGGATGTTTAGTAGCAAAGCTAAAGGTGATCAATTATTTTGTTGTCGTGAAGATTACTTGTTACCTGTGATTTATATAGTTTTTATTTCCTTCTTTTGAAAGATGTCATTAACAAATTACCTAATGCTGTAGGAATTGAATGGATTCTTGATAATGATGCTTCCAGTGCGGCTGTTCTTGTTGCGAGTGAAGCTCATGCAATAACTTTGGCAATTGAAGGCTTACTTGGAGTTGTTTTTACAGTTGCCACATTAACAGATGAAGCAGTAGACGTCGGGGAGGTAATTGATTCAGTGTTCTCCTCCGCTATGACTATTCATTTTTGGTTGACATGATTTTATTTCTACTCTTTGCCTGCTTGTCTCTTGGTTTTTATACTTCCCTTTTTTCAAACCACCAGCTTGAATCTCCCAGATACGAGCATCACTCTTCGACTGGGGGAACCTCACATCTCTGTATCTCAATGGTAGATTCATTGTGGTTGACTATACTTGACGCATTGTCCCTTATATTGTCAAGGTATGAAAGCCCTTTTGCCAGTCTATATATTGATTGTGAAGAGGTCAACACTGAGGACTTTGTTTGATCTAATTGTTCTTGAAGGTCACAGGGAGAGGCAATCGTATTGGAGATACTGAAAGGATATCAAGCATTTACCCAGGTAAATCAAACCAGATTCAAAGTGTCCATATGTGATGTGGCTGGAAACGTGCAGAATATATGTGTCCCTATTTTACACCTTTATATATTGCCAATTAAACTTATGTTGTCTAGCTATCCAGAATAACTGATGGGTATCCTTATAATTTTTCCCAGGCATGTGGTGTTCTTCATGCGGTAGAACCCTTGAACTCTTTTCTTGCGTCACTTTGTAAGTTTACCATCGTTTTGCCAAATGACGCCGAAAGGAAAAGGTACCTTGAAAATTTTCTGTTAATTTCTTGTCAAAGCTACTTAATCAATGCTAGCCGGTTACCTTTTCGGGATGATTCGGTCCCTTCCACCGATGGTCGAGTAAGCTTCCTCTGTTTTAAATTTGTGATTTCAGCAGTTTCGCACAGTCTCCTGTGTCCAAACGTTCTGAAGTACAGGTTGATCAGAAAGATGTCATTGTCTTGACCCCCAAGAATGTTCAGGTACTTAATTTGATATTTTTTGTACGTGCACACATGTTGAAAAAAAAATCTCCTTTGCAGCTTGTCCATTTAGAATGATTTCGTTAAACGTGTTTGGCTGACCTAGGACTGTCTGATTATTTGTTCAGGCATTGAGAACACTCTTCAACATCGCTCATAGGTTGCATAACGTATTGGGCCCGTCATGGGTGTTGGTGAGTGTTCTGCTTCAAGCAGACTCAAGTAAAATATCTCATAATAACGGGAAACCCTAAACAAATGCAGGTTCTTGAAACTCTGGCAGCCCTAGATCGAGCTATACATTCTCCTCATGCAACCACGCAGGTAAATATGGCGAAACCCGGTGCAGGGTTCTTACTTTTTGGTTGTTTAATATAGCTTGATCTTTATTGTAGTTAGTTTATCACATTTATCTTTTTTTCCTGATATGTGACTACTCTGGCGAAGCTTCTAGGGAAATAGTTGTTAACATTCTCTTTCACATGTAGGAGATCGCAACTGCAGTCCCAAAGGTTACCAGAGAGCCTTCAAGGCAGTACGCTGATTTTAGCATTCTCTCTTCTTTAAATTCTCAGGTAAGCCATATAAATTCTCTTCTGTAATCTATGCTCCTGAATCGCTCTTGTTGATTTCTTCGGCAAGAGCTACCTATCTGGCCTTAGAGTAGATCCTTGTGAAATTTATTATTTATGTGTTCTGTAGTTTGTTTGGGTTAGCTAGTTCTGAAATTCCAGTTTCTTGACTCATTGCTTTCATATCGCAAGCTGTTTGAGAGCTCGGCGCTGATGCAAGTGTCTGCTGTTAAATCACTTCTTTCTGCACTCCATATGTTGTCCCATCAATCCATGACAGAAACTTCGGGCAGTGTTTCATCAGCTTCTAGTAAACAAATTGGGAGCATCAGTTTTTCGGTGGACAGAATGATATCTATTCTCGTAAATAATCTTCACAGTATGTTCTTAATTGTTTATCTAAGTTTATCTTCAGAGTATAGTCTCTCTTTTCCATACTGTCGCCTTATATACTGGCCCAGTCTCTGGATAACTCTCTTTTTTTGCGTCGTTCTAATTTTTTTTTTGTATGATAGGGGTGGAACCACTATGGGACCAAGTGGTTGGCCATTTCATTGAGGTGATGTGGCGTTCATTATTCTGTTTATCTGCAGGATATCCTGACATTAATCTGGGCTTTACTGACAACTCAACTGCATATTGCAGCTCGCTGAACATACAAATCAGAACTTCAGGAATATGGCGCTTGATGCCCTGGATCAGTCCATATGTGCTGTCTTAGGTTCAGAGCAGTTTGGAGAAGATTCACCCAGATCAAGTGATGCAACTCTGGATGTAAGATCTCTCATCACTGTCCTTGCTTAAACACGAGAGCTTTCCATCTCATGGAAAAAGGACCTTGCTTTGATTGTTCTTTCCTTTCCTTTTCATTCTTCTCCCTAGGTAGAATCAAAGTCAACTGAGTTGAAGTCAGTTGAGTGTGCTGTACTCTCTTCTCTCAGGGTTCTTTACTTTTCTGCTCAAAAGGCCGATGTCCGAGTTGGATCATTAAAAATTCTCCTTCATGTACTGGAGGTATATATACGATATGAACAGAGATCAAGATTTGCTTAACTTCAATATCTAACGTTTGCTCCTGCATAAATCTTATCTATCAGAGATGTGGGGAAAAGTTGCACTATAGCTGGCCAAGCATTCTTGAAATGTTGAGGTATGCTTCCCGCTGGCTTTCTGGTTTTGCTCCACGTATGTACAATTGAATATCCCATTCCATTTGCTGATCCTATTCCTCGCAAATTCTTTTAAGGTCTGTTGCAGATGCATCCGAGAAGGACGTGGCGACCCTTGGGTTCCAGGTTAGTAAAAGATGCCTGCCCTGGATTCGATCAAAGTTAGCAGCAGCGTATGAACTTAGTCCAGCGCTTATTGATGCCTTGTCACTGATACCTTGTCTGTTCTTCCCAGAGTCTTCGGGTTATTATGAGTGATGGACTTCCGACTATTCCGGTAGATTGTCTCCATGTGTAAGATCCTATCTCGGTTTTAATTACTATGGTCCTTATTTTACTTGATGATACTTAGCTGTCAGAGATGTCAAGATTTTACCTCGTTTCTATGCGGATGGTAGTTGATTATGTTAATATTTCAGGTGCATAGACGTTACTGGAGCTTACAGTGCACAGAAGACTGATTTGAATATAAGTTTGACAGCCATTGGTCTGTTATGGACTTTGACTGATTTCGTAGCCAAAGGGCTCCACCATGTGTCTCTGGTGGAGAAAGGATCAGGTAAATAACTGTCAAATCCTTGTCTGCAATTAATATCTCAAGAGAAGCTCTATATAAAATACAGTAAGCTGTGCTTTCTGCAGGATTCGATAATGTTGATTCCACCCCACAGCAAACATTTGGTGAGGACGGGGAAGAACATACGGCTAGCAATTCCAACAAGCTAGATCACGAAGCTCGAATACAAGAAGTCAATCATGAGAAATTGCTGTTTTTAGTTTTTTCGTTAATTCAGAAACTCGTAAATGACGAGAGACCAGAGGTATTCTTCAAAGACCACCTTTGTTTTCTTCAAAGTGAATTTCTTACTTACTTGGGTAAGCTGGAGCCTCATCAATCATATCTTTCCATTGCTAATAAATTTTCCAGGTCAGGAATTCAGCTGTCAGGACATTTTTTCAAATTTTGGGAAGTCATGGGAACAAACTTTCGAAAAGCATGTGGGAGGATTGTCTATGGAACTATATCTTCCCGATGCTGGATGGCGCCTCTTACAAGGTAAGAAAAGTGATTAAATAAATTCATTTAAATAGACTCTTCTGACAGGTGAGTCTTCTTTTGTAGGCTGCAACATCATCAAAGGACGAATGGCAAGGGAAAGAAATCGGCACTCGAGGAGGGAAAGCAGTGCACATGCTTATACATCATAGGTGATGAAAGAAATTCTCTATGCGTGGATGTCTTTTGGCCCATCTCATTTTGACAGTCCTGAATAATTCATTTCTTCAAAAGTTTTACCAGTTCTCCCACCATTAAAACTTGCCATCCACTTTCTGATTTGCAGTCGCAATACAGCCCAAAAGCAATGGGATGAAACATTTGTTCTTGTACTCGGAGGAATAGCCCGCCTCTTCCGGTCCTACTTTCCTCTTCTTGAAAGCTTACCTAATTTCTGGTCAGGTGAGTGACTTGCCTGGACTGCAGTCCTTGTTGTTTAGGAAAAAAACTGAATGGAACTTTCTACTTCTATTAGGATGGGAGTCGTTGCTTGCTTTTGTTAAGAATAGCATTTTCAATGGGAGTAAAGAGGTATCACTTGCAGCGATAAATTGTCTGCAGACAGCTGTTGTGTCGCACTGTGTCAAGGTAACAGCACGGCTAGATGAACTATATACAAGCTACTATTGACAATGTTATATCCATATCTTACCTTTTTAAACAAAATTTATTATGGATCAGGGAAACTTGCAGCTCCGATATCTTAATTCAGTCCTGGATGTGTATGAGCTCGTTTTTCAGAAGTCATCGAGTTATACCGGTGACACAGCAACCAAGGTGAAACAAGAGATCCTCCATGGTTTAGGTAATTCATTTTTTTTTCCAATGAATTTTCTGCATTTTTGTACAGTTTCTGTTGACTGAGATGTACAGTGTCAGTGAATTGAAATGGCTGAAACAAAGGTGGTTTCTGGGTGATGAAAATTTTGTCCAAATGTTCTGGCAGGTGAACTATATGTGCAATCACTGAAGATGTTTGATGATAAAATGTACATGCAATTGCTGGGAATTGTAGATTTGGCTATAAAGCAGGCCATCGTAAATAGCGGAAATTTCGAAACTGAATTTGTAAGTCTGTTCTCCCTTCATTTATCCTTGACCTTCTTCCTCTCAAGTTCTCAGTTTCAGAACATCTTACGTCTATTCCATTGATGATTTCAAGGGACATGTCCCCCCTGTACTACGTCACGTTTTAGAGATCTTGCCCTCTTTGGGTCCTCCTGAGCACCTTTCATCAATGTGGCTAATCCTGCTAAGAGAATTTTTGCATTATCTTCCACGGGTTGAGTCTCCTCTGCCGAATGAGGAAGGTGAGATTGATCAGAGCAACACAGGTCACGGTGCAAGCAAGTACCTGCTGTTATTTTACTCGAAACAAGCCTTAATTCTAATATCCTTTTATCTTTTTTCTTCAGGCAGTGAAGTATCGGAAAATAAAGCTGATGACAAAAAAATTCCAACCACAAGAATTACGAGTAATATGTTTGCAGAAAAGCTGATTCCTGCCTTGGTGGAGCTTCTCCTCCAGGCCCCTGCAGTTGAAAAGTATATCCTGTTTCCAGAAATCATCCAGAATTTAAGAAGGTAAGTCAACTCAATGGTCTCATAAAATAAGTTTCGAAAGGGAAACACAGGTCATTTGGTTAATCTGCTAGCATGTGCGGTCAATTCAAACCCCCCCTTCCCTATCTCAAGTCCAAGTTCCTGCCTGTTATTGCAAAATAAAAAAGTTTTTCTTTACGCTCTTTAGTTATGCCTGGGAAAAATGTGTACAGTGAACTTATATGATCTTTTGTTTTTCAGGTGCATGATGACAAGACGAGACAATCCAGATGGTTCACTCTGGAAGGTAGCAGCTGAGGGCTTCAACCGTTTACTTGTTGAAGATGTAAAAATATGTTCTGTGGGTGGTGACACAGTTCTGAAAATTAGCAAAACAGCTCGAATACGCATTTGGAAAGAAATAGGAGATGTTTATGAGATATTCCTTGTTGGTTATTGTGGACGTGCTCTTTCTTCAAGTTCTCTCCCTGCTGCAGCAATTAAAGCCAATGAGACCCTTGAGATGGCCTTGTTAAATGGTCTCGGGGATATCATTCTTAAGTCGACCGTTGATGCACCCCGAGAAGTGAGCAGATTGGTTTTCATGTACAATGTTCTGTGATCCTAATGTCTGACTAACTGTTTAATATGATTTTGTCCATTTCTTGAATCAACAGGTCCTGGAGCGGCTTGTTTCAACCCTAGACCGTTGTGCATCACGTACATGTTCGTTGCCTGTTGAAACGGTAGAGCTGATGCCTGCCCACTGTAGCAGATTTTCTTTGACATGCTTACAGAAATTGTTTTCCTTGAGCAGGTAATATCGCGTTGAGCATGTCTATGTTCATACCCTATTCTTTTGCTTTCTTGACTGCTTCTTATTCAAAGACACTAGCATGTCTATGGTCATAGCAGGTAATATCAATCATTTGTTTTTTTAGTTTCAGCTCTGAATCCGAGAATTGGCACTCAACAAGAGCAGAAGTTAGCAGGATCTCAATCATGACGTTAATGGAGAGATGTGAATTCATTTTGAGTAGATTTTTAATCGACGAAAATAATCTAGGTAAAGAGGGGTCTCCATTTTCTTGTAAACTCTTAACATGTTCTTTGCTTACCTATTCCTTCATCCGTGGTTATCTGTTGGCAGGGAACCGTCCAATCCCAACAGCTAGACTCGAAGAGATAATCTTTGCCCTCCAAGAACTGGAACGCCTCACCATTCATCCTGAGGCAGCATCGGTTCTTCCGTTGAAACCATATCTGAAAACCATCCTACGCGAAGATAATCGTGACACCCGTGCACACCTACTTGTCCTCTTCCCCTCTCTGTGCGAGCTTGTGTTATCAAGGGAAACGCGGGTGAGAGAGGCGGTGCAAGTTTTACTGCGAGCCATTGCTACAGAGCTGGGTCTTGAAAAGGTTAGTCTATCCTCCAGTTGATGGCAACAAATGTGCAAAAGATTTGAGCTCTAAGCTTTCCCTTTTATTCACTAGAGATTGTTGAGAAATTTTGATGCTCTACCACATAGGTTGTATTCTTTGTTTTAGCTTGTAGCGGTTTACTCTATGTGTTGATTTATCTCTCTTGGTTTATGAGACTCGGAAGCAGTCATTGTTCTGGTTAAGATGGTTTGAACCGGTATAAACCAGTCTAACCTGACTCATGTAGCTGGCCATATACCATGTTTGCTTTATCTTGGATATTTGTTGAGATAAAATTGGGTTTTAATGTCTACTTTAAATAGGTGCAACAAAATTAAAATATTTTTGAAAATGTTATTTACAGATGTATAGTTTAGTAATGTACGTCGTTTGTGAAAACGATTAATAAGTAGATGGCAAGAAATGGTATCACTTGGCCTGATTAATACGAGCGGCGGCAGCGACAGAGGCGGCCACGCCGGTGGGGTAAGTGGTGAGGTGAGGATCGTTCCTCATCTCTGCGCCTGTCACTCCCTCCGCGTCTTTTCTCGTCGCTGGTTTGTCTGACGGTAGTTTGCTACTCGCTCCCTTCCAAAACCAACACAACAACAATTATAATAACTCGTGAAAACCAAAGAAACAAACACACATTATCAACACTTTCATAGAAACACTAAAAAACCCATTTGTTATTGAATAGCAAAAATTTTTTTTCAAAAAACATTATATAAATAAGTTTTTTTTTTTTTTTTTTTTTGTTAAAGGTTTTATATAAATAAGTTGAACAAGAGGGTTATGTTATTATTACTTACAGTGAGAATATCGGCGAGTGTAGTCTTGTCGTCATCGGAGGTGACACGAGCGTTAAGAGTGGCAGCTGATTGAGCGGAAGCTGCAACGCCACCCGGCATGATGTTAGTCCGGCCTGTGGCTCTAACCTCTGCCGCTTGAATCGCGGCTGCGTCACTCCACTCCACCGGTTTATTCCCTGCCGTCAGAACCGCCGCCTCTAGAGCCTCTCCGATCGTTATGGATCCTTCCGATGCCAGAGGATTAGCCGCCACACTTTTCCCGTTTAATTCTCCCTCCGCCTACAACACTTAAACTTTTTAAAGTACACTATGTTTTGATATTAATATTAGGTATGATAATACATATGTTGAATGTTCTTCAAAAGCTTTTGTTTCTAAACTCAACTATAGCTTTATAGAGAAATTCCATGTAACAGAAAAAAAAGAAGTTAGATAGCAACTAGCGGTAATTTTATTCTAAAAAGGTTGTATTTAGTAAAGCTATATATGAGTTTTTCCTAAAAACCTACAGTGATTTTGTTAACGGTAAATTTATGTAACAAAAGTTTCCATTTTTATTTTACATTAACTCAAAATTTGGCAAAAACTAGTTTTGCGTGTTTTTTTTAAGAAAACCTAAAACCCTTCTCTTTGTAAGACTATTTTTTTTCATCGAAACATTTTTTTTTTCATCTTTTTCTTTTGCAAACAACAAAATGGGCAATAAATAATCTATATGGATATTTCTTGGTAAGAAAATAACATAAACTCGTATTTAATTTTTTGTAATTTTAAAATGATTAGACCACCACGATTGACGGTTTTTGTTTGACTCGATTTGTCAACATTTAAACTATATCAAAGCCATTAAGCGAAAGGAGGAAAAAACATAGTATCCATTACATAGGAGGAAAATAATACGGAAGGAAATCATCGTCAAATTCACTTCTTCGGTGAATGACACATTTTTACTTGTGTAATAATTTGTTTTTGAAGTTTCCTTAACGACCTTGTAAACTCGTTTTGATATCAATATTGAATTTGTTCAGTCGACCAAAAAAGATACTAAATCCGCGAAAAGAATCATATAGTAAATATTTTCCTACGAAACGTCCGACAAGTACTTGATTAAAATGACATGATATGGAAAAAGAATGCATCTATCTAAAAGTATATGGACCTGTTCAACGGAGGCCTCGACGACAACACCTTTCTCTTTGTCTTCCATACTCGAAATGTTTTCGGCGTCTCCTTTTGCATTGTAGGTTATAGGTTTCTCCAACTGTTCCTCGCTCATTTTTGTTTTGTTAAACTAATTAAATCTTCTCTTCTCTTTTTCTTTTTTCCTTTTGTATTTTATCCCTACACAGTCTCTATATTTGTAATTGTAGGAATTTATATATTTTTGCATGAGCCATTCAATTCTGTGACTTTTTTTGTTAATGGTTCTCCTCTAATTTCTCTTTATTCTCTCTTCAATCGTGAATATGTATTTGCCATCACAAAACCACACCCTCGTTTTTTCCTGCACATTACATTACGTACAAAAAACATTTACTGGTATTTTGTTTTATATTTGATATTTCCACATCGGTTTACAAATTATTGAAATATTGAATTTGAAGCAAAATTCCCAACATATTGATTACTAGTAACGAGAAAAATATATTGTCAAAAGACAAAATCAAGAAAAATTATGGTAATCCTGCCATATATAACATGAACCATGAATTCTAATTAATCAAAATGGAAACTTAATTTTGGATATGCGGATGCCATGCAGTAACAAAACTAAACCGAACTAAGCTGAATCACGTCACTACTCATTCGATTGGCAAGTTCTTTGCTTCATCTCTGACAGAGTCAAACAATTTGGTCGATAAATAATACCATAACCGAAGTTTCTTATAAACCAGATTTGATTTTGATTCAAGGGAAAAGTGAAGCTTACAACGATGAGTTTCCCCGCATTCTCTGACCGCTTCGCAACCTTCAACGCCGCCGCTGTTGCTCCCCCAGAAGATATTCCCACCTGCCACACGATCCAATTCAGCAGAATTATTTTCAATATTTGATTTCTTACTTATAGTATAGCCGATAATAAATAATTACCAATAATCCTTCTTTGAGGGCGAGAAGCTTGGCTGTTTCAATGGCCTCGTTGCTTGTTACCTTTAAAAAAAGATTGTATCGGTTATCTTATAGTATGGTTTTACAACATTAAATTAGCTATCCAGGCAAAGATGAGTACGTACTTGAATGATTTCATCAAGAATAGTTGCATCCAAAATTTCAGGTATGATACCAGCGCCAATACCTTGTATCAAATGGGCACCTATACACAAACCATTAAAAGTCCTCTTGGAGATCAAAAGAAAGGAACCATTAGGTTAAGGTCTAGGTTGTTTGTTTCACACGTAAACGCAAACGTTACTTACGTTTGAAGAAATCCATGTCTAAAAGATAAAGAACCTCACCTGGTTTCCCTCCGTTAAGTACGGCACTTTCTGCAGGTTCTACAACACAAATCTGTTGATGAAGATTCAAGATTGTAAACGAGATGATTCTACTGTTTTATTTCAACAACTTGAAGTTTCTTACCTTAATGTCTTTATTCTTCTCTTTAAGGAACTTCCCTACTCCAGTAATCGTTCCACCGGTCCCAGAACCACTGACCAATATATCTATTCTCCCTGCTGAATCTCTCCATATTTCCGGTCCCGTGGTTTCGTAATGAATCTAAAGAAAACAAAAATCCTTATCAACACTGTACGACAGAGAGAGATTCGAACTACAACATAGAATTTGATATTATATATATAACCTCAGAGTTTGCAGGATTCTCAAATTGCTTAAGAATGTAATCATTAGGAGTTTTGGTCAATAACTCTTGAGCCTTGTCGAATACTCCTTTAAGGCCTAAGCGTACATCTGTGAGGTGAACCTCAGCACCAAATGCTCTTATAATGATTCTTCTCTCTATGCTCATTTTTGAAGTCATTACAAGTATCACTTTGTAACCTCTTACAGCTCCAATGAAGGCTAACCCAATACCGGTGTTACCAGCCGTTGGCTCAATCAATGTACTCTATCAAAACTACATTAAAGTTCCTATATGTAGTTCTATATTATTGAATGACATACAAAGAAAGAATTATTTAGTCCAATTCAATATTAGATTGACTTTGAATATGGTGTTTTCTATTATTATATGATAATTCATGTCTAATACTTCGATTATCCGTACGTAATAATAAAATCAGACATATTATACAGTGTATAATATACACTAGCTATTACATCAGAACTTTGATTTCTTTTTAACAAAAAAAAAAGTTATGTGATAAAGTTTAAGAAGTTTTTTCAGAAAGATCTTAAAATTTATAACTTATACCAATATTATAATATAATTTCTGTATTTAACATTCATCACTATAAACTGTAGAATATAGAAACAAATGTAATTAACTTACTAAATTCTTTACCACTCAACATTTATGAGATATCTAGTTTACTTGTTCTCTAACCTTGCCAGGGGTAATCAAACCTTTCTCTTCTGCCACTTTGATTATACTAGGATTTGGTCCGCGCGAAATCGCGCGAAAACTCATTTTTAAATAGTAGTTGTATAAATAAGAGTAAATGTAAAATCCGTGCCAAAATTTTTTAGAATAATTACTTAATGATAAAGGTTAGAAAAAAAGTTATCAAGGAAACATAAAACATAATATGCGAGAATATTCTTTTTATTAGCAGACTCATTTCAAAAAACTTATTGTGTTATCCATTGAAGCAACATAACATGTAAGAAGCCACACAAAATATAAATAGGAGAGGATGGAGTTATTTATAAGCTTCAAACAAATTATCTTTATAGAGAGTGGTTTGAGTTTTCTCTCTAGCGGTTTGGGTTTTCTTCTTCTTTGTGGTCTCCCACTCTCTAACTTTTACATATGATGATGACCTATCCTCCTTTAATGGAGCTGCAAAGAAATATGAGTAGTTAATGACAAACCTTGCATCTCTGCTTTAAGCATGCCTTATAATGTTTGTTGGTTGTTGGTTAGCAATGTAACCATGATCTTGCTCCTCATCTTCTTCTTGGGTAGTGTTCCCCCTTTGACCTTTAATCTCCTTTTCATGACTCTCACTTCATAATTGGAGAAATGGTTCATCAATCTTGGAGAAACTTGCACCATCTTACTTAGACAAGACTTGAAATGATCCATAAAATGAGAATACTCTTCAAAGACAACTTCACGAGACACAACATACCTATGTGTCTCATGATACATACACCACCAACCCTTCTTTAGTTTTTTCATAATTGAAAAAGATGCATTTCTTCACATTTTCTTCTAACTTGGTTTTTTGAGAAATAAACACATGGACAAAGCAGATTGATAAAAAAGAGTTAATAGATGTTTTATCATTGGATTCTTCCTGAACCATCTCAAGGAAAAATTCATATTGTTTGGACTCAGTCGCATTTGATTAATGACATATCTTGCACATCTCATGTCTTTTGTTCAAAAGGCTTTAGAAATTTTTTTTCCATGTCTCTAGTCTTTCTTTATGCTACTTCATTATGTTGCGGTGTATATGTGCATGTAAATTCTTTCTTTATTCCATGTTTCTAACAAAAAGAGAGAACGTGATTTGACATGAACTATCCTCCATTATTCCATGGTTTTGATCTTCCGGCCCAACTCGCCTTTCACAAAAACCTTTAATTCAAGAAACTTGAAAAATACTTGTGATTATTATTCATCAAGAATCCTTAGGTGTACCGTAGGAAATCATCAAAGAACAAGAACATATAACGAAACATGGAGGATGAGATTGTTCTTGTCGGACCCATCAGATTGCTATGGACCCTCTTCTAAAGAACATTGTATCATAAGGTGAAATTTTTAAATGGAGTACGTGACTTTATATATTGAAAATTTTCACAATGGTTTCCTTCATCTTGAATCTTCTACTATAGGAGCCCATTAATCAAATTTTTATTCACCATAACTTTGAACTTAGTCACATTTATATGGCCAAGCCTAGCATACCATATTAAGGCATTGCCATTGGTACTCATCTTCCTAGCATAAAATTTTGGGTCAAATAAAACATATAAGTCTTTAAATCGTACTCCGGTGCGGAGAGAAAAAAAAGCCCCCTAAATACAATTAATTTTTATAAGAACTTGTTCTTTGATAAATTGGTCTCATAATGTACTGTAATTTTTTTGATTTGGGTCCCGACCCGGTGCAAAATCACCTCAGGCACTATGCCTAAGCTAATTCTGAATGTGAACCACATCCGCATGTAATTCCAAAATAATAATTTTCGCATCTCTTAAGTCAACTAAAATTTAGTTATGTAAGTGCACTGCATTAACCACAAAGAGGAAATTTTTCTTTACTTTAGGAATAAGTTAAGCGTTATTGAGAGTGATTGGGCATCCATTATCTCATTTAACAACAACCGTTTCCTTCTTCTTGACGCGTTGAACTGAATTATCCGCAGTAATGATGGCTTATTACGCATCAAGAGACTGAAGATTAAACAATAATTTCTTGTCTCAGGTAATATGATAGCTACATCTAGAATCCAAAATCATATGACAACCAAGATTCTTAGTTGTGGGTGCAACCTCGACCGTGAAACATTTTCCTCATTCTTTGTCTTCTATGACCTTTTAATTATGCCATATTTGTTTCCTTTTCCTTGACTCGAAAATCTTTTATGAAATTCCTAACTTTTCCATGAACCGGCAGCAGTTGAATTTTTTCTTATCTCCCGTAGAAGATCCTTCACATCCATCAATATTTTCACACTACCATTATTGGTAGTGGCTTTGAAACTCTGTTGCCTCCGAGCTACAAAAGCACTCCTTGAGTCATCATGGAATTTTAATTTCCATCATTTGCTCGGCTAATTATTCTTGCAAAGGTTTTCAAGTTCTAAAATTTCTACAACAAAGGTTGTGTAGCCCATCCTTAAACTTAAGTTACAAGCTGTGTATATTCAAGTCGTATACCTCGAATAATAAACTGTTTTAACAGATTTTCGAAAGTACTTCTTCAAGATTAAGAGTACTAATCCCAAAGAAAATTCTGTTACCTTAACGAAAAAACTCTTTAATAGAAGACTCCCCCTGCTCCTAATTCTCCAACACATTCTAGACTGTGGATATACACTTTGACACACATGTTGAAACATGCCTTAATATATTGACCTCTTCAAAGAAAAAAATGCCTTGGCTTTCTTCTCTATGCACTCTTTTGTGGATTCCGCTATTGCATAATCTCCCTTTGGTGACGTTGAGCCGCTACCATCAAGGACATCCCATAAATCCTAACACAACAAGTATGACTCCATACATAACTACCATAATCAATAGTTAGATTGGTTTAGGATCTCCATTCCCAATCTAACAAAATGAATTATTGATTCCATACTTTCAAGTTTTCATAAACCCCAACCTTGATAAGAACCAAATCTGAATGATTTTGGTACCATGTCGAGAAACCTCATTAATGTTAGTAAGCATTAGCCCTTGAACCTATTACAAGAGAGAAACTGAGAGAGCTTCTAAGTATGGAAAATAATTTGGAAGAATACTTAAAAGAAGAGAATAAAGAAGAGGAAAATATGTGAGTGATAAGGGATATAAAACTATCGATTAGAGAAAAAACATGAGATTATGTGAAACAAAGGAAATTATTAGGAAAAGATATATAAGAAAATCAGCAATGAAGAAGTCAATTACCAAAAAAAAGCGACATACCAAACAACTATACAAGACTCGTTGGCTTGGAAAAATCAATTACGAATCCATAAATACAAAAGAGAATAGTGAGAAATAACATAATTGTCAAAAGTTTCAGGGTAAGTAAATGAACGATCAAAATTGCCCTAAATTTATATATATCTAGAATTGGGTTAGAACTTAGAAGCGGAAAGATACGCATATCTCTATTTTGGAAAAAAATACAATCAACAAGAACAAAAGAAAACTGAAAACAAATCGACGTAAGTGACTTACCAATAACGGTTAAATCAGATATAACAAAGAGACAATTATGGAAGGCGGTCGTAGGCAAAGGGAGACTTGGAAATGTAACTTCTCAAAACGGTTGAAACCAAATAACCAATGCAGTGGACTTAGAGAAGACTATTTACTTTCACGACTATTGCTGGACAATAAAGGCAGTAGAAAAAGATAAGAGATAACATACGATAAAGCGAACAAGTATTTTAACTTATAGTTTCCTATGCGTAAAATTGAAAGCTAACAAACAAAATAACTTTGCCACCGTCACCATATTGACAGAAGTAAAAATCCTCAAACCCTAACCAATCAATTCGAAATAAAAGAACGAAGAAATAGAATCCCAGCTAGAGAGGAAAAAGAAATTAACAAAAATGTTTCTGGAGGCTTGAAGAGATGTGTCAGTTCATGAAAGTTGTTGTGAGGAGAGATGGAAGTTTCGTAGCAATGGTCAAGAATGAAGACATCGTTTTATCGAATGAAAAATATGTCATCAATCTAACTATTTAAGCAATCAAAGTCGTAAAATTGATATGCTTCAAATAGTTATAGCCGTTCGATATAATTTTTTTTTCACAAGAAAGTCAGTTTCTTATTAATGACGTGAAGACATCAAAGTAAGAGAGCCCTTCTTCTGATCAGTCACGATTACCCATAACTAATTTTTTAAAAACTATGGTTTTGTATAATCATGACTGATAAGAAGAAAGAGACAGCGAATCAGAAAAACGTTCCTTACTACCGGTTGAAACGAATATGCTAAAACCTAATGTTAGAAAAATTATCAATTGAGAATTCAATATGAATTGGAAAGCGTGACTTACTAACGATTAAATCGAATATGTTGCGGTGAAGCCGGAAGGCAGTCATGAGCAAAGAGAGAAGATTTGAAAGTGTGACTGGTCAGACCATTTAAACGGAGATATAAGAAAAGGGAAAAAGCTGGACTTACCGAAAGTGAGGAAATTGGAAATAGGAGGGATGAAGAGTTGACGATTGGTGAAAATAGATATGGTAGTAGATGATCGGAGAAACAACTAATTGACAGGAGTCGATGATGACAAAATCGGAAAAAATATTCTAGATTTTACGAGATTGAAGGAGAAGTTTGTATAAATGAAAAGATATGCTGATTCGTAACAAGAAGTTTCGTTTGTCAGAATATACATTAAAAAATTTTGAAAATGAAGAGATAATCGATTGGAGAGAGGGAGTTCTTGTTATCTTTAAACTTTTTATTTGACGAAACAATAATAATTATGTTTACTCATACCAAATGACAAGTTGGTTAATGTTAGAATAAAGAAAAATAAACAGCATGGAAACCAGTTGAAGAGTTAGAGCATGTCCATTCGTAAACTCTACAGCCGGGGTTCTTAAATAATTTTTTAATATTTTTTGGTGGGACCCCGAAACTTATTACAATATTTTTTTTCATGGAATAATTTGTTTTCTATAATATATTAACCAACAAAAAACTTTATGACCGTCTGCCAAGAATCAAAACTCTTAAGAACATGAATTTATTTTTTATCATTATGTCCGTCTATCGATTAATTCTATATGACTATATGTTTCTTCAAATTAATGAAATATTCAAGTGTTAAAAATAGAAAAGAAAAGAATGTATTATAGAAACATGAAGGAGCAAGGTTGCGAAGGGAAAATAAAAATGGAGAAGATTTTTGTTGCAATCACTTTCAAAAGAGAAAGTGTTGATGTCGTATGATACAATACACAAATACTCAATGAAAAAAAACCCCATTCCAACTTAAGTTTATAATTACAGCTCACAAATATTTTAGAAACGATGGAAGGATCTGAAACCCAATGATTAAAACAAACATAATAAAGTTGGGGTTGCGAGAAATACATTCACCGTTTGCGACTTGTAGTTATCCAATGGTGGGAAGGGGAAGAGGGTAACTCTTTTTTGACAGTTGGTAGATACAATATTTTAACTTCTTAAACAAAATCGCAACGATCGGAAACAAAGCTGTAGTAATCGGGGAAAGACAACGAAATTGAAGGTTTTAGCAGATTTACCTTCAAAAACGAAAGTAGCAATAATCGGAATATACAATGGTAAATGTAAGAAACAAACGTGATTAAATTGTAAGAGATTTAATTATTAAATAGAGTTGAAAAAACACATTCAAAAGAAACATATAAAAAGAGAAGGTGATAGCCATGATAACCAAGAACGACGATGTCATATTTTTGGCATTGATTCTGGAGAAGGAAAGAAATGGGTTTAACCTATTAGCGAGTAAGGCTTCGGATTCCGAAAGCATCGTAGAAAGTCGCTTCTTCATCGTTCTTCTTAAGATGGGTTTATGTATTAGTCAAAGTTTAATATGGTTGTTTATTATTGATGTTCTTTTCATGTATGAATTCTTGTATTTGATTTTTGATAAATGAAATGAATGATTCAGATGAAAAAAAGAAAGAAAAGAAGTTAACTATGAAGAGTTACGATGAAAAGACACATTAAAAAGACACAAAAACAAAGTTAGTTAACTATGAAAAACTACGATGTAAAAATGCAACTTTTGAAGGCATTTATTGGTTCTGCTATCGTAATCAGGGAAAGACAACGAAATTGAAGGTTTTAGAAGATTTACCTTCAAAAACGAAAGGAGTAATAATCGGAATATACAATGGTAATTATAAGAAACAAACGTGATTAAATTGGAAGAGATTTAATTATTAAATAGAGTTGAAAAAATACATTCAAAAGACACATATAAAAAAAAGTTAACTATGAAGAGTTACGATGAAAAGACACATTAAAAAGACACTAAAACAAAGTTAGTTATCTATGAAAAGCTACGATGTAAAGATACAATTTTTGAAGACATTTATTGGTTCTCTTATTGTATATATGATTATACGCGATTCTGTAAATAATATAATTTTGAAAAAGAACCCTTGACTCTACTAAAAAAATGAAAAGAAAATACAAAGTACATGATGTGGTTTCTAGAAACAATGGTGAGTTACCGATCTTTGACGCTAGAGCAAGGATCCATCATCTCAAGCTTGGCAGCAATACGAGCTACACAATCATCTACAATGTTGTTTAGATATACCATTGGAGTATTACCGATCAACTGCGCAATCACACAATGTATGAAAATAACATATGATCAACTAACTGATTAGAAACATCTTCATAAAGCAAATCTATACATAGAGAGAAAAGGTTTAGTCAAATAAGAGATTTTTACTTCAGTGACATCGTTTTTGATCAAGCATATATCGACCTCCCAAGTTGGACATCTTTCTGATTTCCAAACAACCTGCAAGTCTAATATTTGTCAAATAGCTAACTTGGTAAGAATAGTGGAGATCCAGTGACAATTAAATACTTAATAATCATACACAAATAAAAAGACTAATGAGATTATGTTTCGAAGAGATAGGAGACAAGTCTTAATATAAGTTTCAAAGTTGTAGACACAATCTGCAAATACTCATTTTATGATATAAAGCTGGTTACAACCTGTAAATACTCATTTCCTATATCAAACTTTATTTTATTATTATATAAAGTTTAATGTGAAAACTTTGTAATTAATACGATTTCGATAAGATTTCGACACGTGTTTAAAAGATTTTATTTAACCTAACCGATAATATTTTGACACGTGTCAAAACTTATAACTTTAATAAATTAACCTAAGTTTATTAGATAAATATCATGCTGATTAGGGGTGTCAAAACGGGTCAAAAATAACGGGTCGATCCAACCAAACCCAGACCCATTAATCCATTGGAGTTGAAATTTTTGACCCTAATGGGTTGACAGATCAAATGGGTTGATGGATTAGGCGGGTTTGGGTTGGAATGAGTTGGGTTTTAATAGGTTGACGGGTCGAAACGGGTTAACTGTTAACTCGTTAACATTTCAATTTGAACCACAAACCAACCAAATTAAATGTGTAAACCGAATTTGAACCACAAACCAACTCAATTACAGCCACGAAATGGTTTAACGGGGTACCCACAGACCCAACCATATCCGTTAAATTAAATGGGTAACGGGTCAACCCAACCCATTTAGTAATGGGTAACGGTTTGATCACAATCTATTAACACTTCAACCCACTGGGTAATGGTATTGAGTTAGGTTTACCCATTTTGACACCCCTGCTGATATGGTCCTATTAGAAAAAATATTGTGTCCTACTAAATAAGTATCATGCTATATGATTCTATTAAAAAAAGATTATGTTATAGTAATATGTCAAAATCTTATAACTTTAATAAATCAATCTAAACCTATTAGATAAATTGATAAGTATCATGCAATATAATATGATTCTATTAGAAAAAAAATTATATCTTACAAGATAAGTGTCATACTACATGATCCTATTAGAATAAATGATTATATGTTCTAACAATATTGGACTTAAAAAAGGAAATATATTAAAAGGAGATTTAATCGATTTTAATCCTTAAAAGAAAATGATTAGAATTACTTAGTTTTATATAAGGAACTCGCATCTCTCTCAAATTTTCACGAGAAAAACTTACAATCTCTAATTCTCTTCTAGCATTATGAGCAGGGTACTATGCCATATCATATATTTCTATTTGTTCATTTATCTTAAGGTTATACATTTATAGTTCAATAACTATTCATGTACCGTTTCATGAGTTGTTCTTTTACATAAGCTTTAGAAGCATAGTCTTATTCTTTATCGTTTGATTTGAGGACACATGTGAGTCTTCATGAGTTTTATGTTTGAAACGAACCGATCAAAATATTATTGATTAATTATCTAGCACGTTAGATATATTAGTTTGGTTAGTTTCACTATATAAAACACTCTCAAGATTAAAATTATTGATTATTCATTATTCATTATTCATTATGATCTAATCCTAGGTTTTAGTTTCGTTAGATCTAATAAGTTTTACTAATAATTAAATTCTAACGATTATATAGAAACATGTGTTAAAATTTATTTGAAACCAAAATAACAAAAACAAAAGAGTCAAAATAAATAAATAATTGTGATATTTATCTATTGGTGGTTTCACATAACTTATTACTCTTCTAACTATTGAGAGACAAATTATTTGAAAATTATTCATACTATAAAATCATAGAATAATAATTAATTGAATAATACATATGTTTCGTCTCATTAAAAAGTTAATATATAAGTTCAAAAAATAAAGAAGAAAATGAGTAGCTTAAAAATTAAAGCCTAAACATAGTCAAATAGGAATAAGAAAATATCTTTTTACAAAACATGTGATAAACTTTTATTGGAAATTATATAATAGAAACGAGAGATAAAGACAATTTTGACACAAGAAAATTTTTTTTCCAGAAATGACAAAATATTTTGTTTGTGGACAGAAATGACACAAATAAGAATTAAATATTTCATGACACTTATACTTAATATGTCATTTTGCTTCCTAAAAAACAAAAATTAAGTTTTTCAAAACAGTTGTACATAATATGACATTTTGCTTCCAAAAATATCAAAAACTTGCATCCTGATAAACAAATTTCTTCATAAAAAACAAGAATCAGGTTTTCAAGAACGATTGTACTTAACATTGCATTTTGCTTCCTAAAATATCAAAAACTTGCACCCTAAATAAGCAAATTTCTTCCTAAAAAGCAAGAATCACGTTTTTGAGGATGACCGTACTTAAAATGACATTTTGCTTCCCAAATATCAACTATTTTCATCATAAATCACCAAATTTCTTCATATAAGCTAAGATTTTAGAAGTCATATTTAGGTTGTACTTAGTATCAACTTTCCATCATAACTCAACAAATTCATTCCTAAAACGATAGGATCATGTTTTAAAAGTCACATTTAGGACAACCATACATAAAATGACATTTTGCTTTCCAACAACTATTTTCATCCCAAATCACAAAATTTATTCTTAAAAGCTAAGACTTTAGAAATTAAATTCAGGACGACCGTACTGAAAATGATATTTTGCTTCACAAATATCAAAAAATTTCATCATAAATCACTCAAAAAAAAATTTGTCCAACGAAAATGACATTTTTGGAATGTGTCATTTCTATCCACAATCAAGTTTTTCATGACATTTTGGAGAATTGCCCTAGAAAAAATAGGATAATCGAATAGTTATTATCCTTCTCTCTCGGAGGTTTTACATCAATTTGATTTTATTAGCTCTTGAGTGATTTAATTTTATTTTCAAATTTTAACTCACAGGCTATAAAATATTGAGTTATATATCCGCGTATACACTGTTCCTAACCTAGTCATTATATAAATTTTGTTCATTTAATATAATTTTTGTGTTTTTATTTAATTTTAATTTTTATTAATTATAAGCAAAAATAAATATAAATAGGTATGAATTAATGAACACTTTAATAACCTTATATGTAAATGTTTCTCTAAAGGTAAAAAAAATTAATAGAGAGAAAACTCTCTAATAATATATGATTAAATTGAGTTAGATGAATTTTTAAGTGTATCATTTTTGTAGTAAACAAAAAATATATCATAAAAAAACTTAATTCAAATCTAAAATATTTCTTTCTGTTTTAATATTTTCAAAATATAAAGATTATTATAGTTAGACAAATCCAATTGTTGGCTTAATCAAATAGGAGTTACCAGTATACATATATGTGATTAATACCTATGATAAGAAGATGTTTTATTTTGATTTAAATCAATTTATAACAATAAAATTCTTTCATATTTTTTCTAATTCTAAAATTATAGAGAAATGTCTTTTAAAATTATAGGTAAAAAAGCATTATATTAATGTATGATAGTTATCTTATAAGTTAAAGTGTAGTTAATAATCAATAATCTCAAATAAAATATTTGATTTGGAATTGATTATAATTTTGGTGATGTTTCAAAATTTAAGGTATTAATAAATGAGATGGAGTTGGTAATTAACATTAGTTAATTTATTTTTAGTTAATATGTCAAATTTTGAACATATAGTTTTAGTTTTGTTTATATTTTGCATATATTTTGCTTATATTATACATATGTTTTACTTATTTTTTTATTATTATTATTTTATAACTCAATTTTTCTAATCTCAAATATTAAGATAATTATACCATATTGATAGAACTAGAGTAAAAATGAAACTATATTAAATGATTTATTTTAATAGTAAAACCTAAACTATTATTTTTTGTTTATTTGATAATATGGACCCTTTAGAAAGAAAATTTTACTATTATATATGATTAATTTCTCAAAAATATTTTCTAATATCTTAATTTTTTAATCATTTGTGTATTAACTTAGAAAATAATTTTATTCTATACACAAGATTAGGATTGAAAATTACGGTAAATTATAACCACAAAAATTATACATATAATCTACCGTAAATATACGATGACTTTTCATGGAACAAAAGTAGGAGACTACAACACCTTCGATTTGTTAAATGACCTCCTACAAACACTATGCTTTACTCTTTGCTAGAAGAGTAATCAAAGAGAAGTCTAAACAAAATATTTTGTTTGCATGCAATTAAACTGAAAATAAGTATAATATAGGTTTAATGATAAGTTACACGTTTTTTCTTTAAAAATGTAATAAAAATTGATTATTCACCTATTTTAGCTGTTAAATTGTCCCTAGTTACTTCTCCATTTTATATAAAGTTAATGCTGTTAATTACAATTTGATACAAAGGCTTATAAAGATTTTCTATAATTTTAATATTTTATTACATATTAATATGTATTTGTGTATTATATAGTTTTAATTAGAACAGTAATATATATAGAAATAAACTATTGAGAAATGGAAAAACTAAAGTTTCCTTATAATTTGTTATCTTCTAAAAAAAAGTTTCCACTTCTAATTTTTTATGTCAAAAAAATTTCTTTTTATGAAAAATTTAATCTGAAAAATAAAAAAATTGGAAATAATTTAATGGTAATACTCCAAAATGCCATGAAAAACTTAGTTGTAGACAATATTGACACGTTCCACAAAATATTATTTTAGTCGGACGATTTTGATTTCAGTGACTTAGGATGTAAGTTGTTGATATTTGGGAAGCAAAATATCATATTCAGTACGGCCGTCCTAAATTTAACTTCTAAAATCTTAATTTTAAAACGAAATTTTGTTTTTTGTTATAAAAATAGTTGATATTTAAGAAGCAAAATGTCATTTTAAGTAAGATTGTCCTAAATTTGACTTTTAAAACATGATCTCAGCGTTTAGGAATGAATTTGTTCATTTAGGATGAAAGTTGTTGATATTAAATACGGCTGTCTAAATTTGACTTCTAAAATCTTAGCTTGAAGAAATTTGGTGATTTATAATGAAAATAGTTGATATTTGGAAAGGAAAATGTCATTTTAAGTATGGTTGTCTTCAAAAACCTGATTCTTGTTTTTTAAAAAAAAATTTCTTATTCATGATGCAAAATTTTGATATTTTAGGAAGCAAAATGCAATATTCCCTCCGATTCTTTTTAAGTGTCGTTTTAGATATTTTCATACATATTAGGAAAACAATAAAAAAATTTTTTTTACCCCTTACTAATTATATCATATAATGTGTTCACGCTATAAATAAGCTAAATGGTAGGGATAAAACTGGGATTTTCATTAAAAATATGTATTGAAAACATAACACGACACTTAAAATGAAACAAAATTCAGGCTCTAAAATGACACTTAATTTGAATCGGAGGGAGTATAAAGTACAACCGTCCTTAAAAACTTGATTCTTGCTTTTTAGGAAGAAATTTGCTTGTTCAAGATGTGTTGGAGGTGGGTTTAGCATCCCCCCCCCCCAACCCACCCCACCAAAGGGCCCAGCTCAAATCAATCCAATACCACTAATGAAGCAGCCAGAACCCAAAGTGAAGACCTAAAACCAGCGCGGCCCAGACCAAACCCAGGAGTCGATCCTAAGCTAGGTTGCAACGCCCGAAAACCAGTACCCAACCGAGCCAGTAAGCGAACGCCACACACCCTTCCCTACCAACTAGAAGATCCTATTTTCGGTGGATGTTCGACACGTGTTCTACGCCAAGCGAGATCCGTCGATTGAGGATGCATTGGAAGAAAGTTGCTGAACTTAGACGCAACTGCCTCCTGACTGCAAACAGTTCGACTGCTGAAGAAATGATGACCTATCAAACTGCCCGCAACTCTAACTCGGCAACCTCATAGCAAATGATGACCCTCAAGACACGAGCCCACCTGCTACGAGCCTTACGCTCACCTTTTTCAGTATAAATAAGAAGCACATTCAATGTAACCTACAAACATTAACTTCAGACAACGCTCAAAATTACGATTAGAAAGATAGAACCTAGATCGTCTTTAACATTTGAGCTCGACTTCCTAAGCAGTTCTGTGTTAAACTCCGATCTCATCTTCTCGTTCGATCTTACTCGTCAAAACCGCTTGTCTGTTTCTCTTTGTAACTCATTTTTACTTATAAATACAAGGTTTGAAGCATTCCTTCCGAACCCTATATTCTATCCTTTTCTGCCTACTCAAAGTTTACCTCATCGTTGAATCTCCGACCCTTACATCTGAACATAAAAACCGTACTTGAGTTGCACTAAACTTCTCGAGTTCAACATGATGCAAATTTTTGATATTATGTACAGCCGTCCTAATAAATTTAATTCATGTTTTTAGGAAGCAAAATGTCATATTAAGTATATGCGTCTTGAAAAACTTGAATCTTACTTGTGTCATTTCAGTCCACAAACAAAAGTTTGTGTTATTTTTGGAAAAAGAAACTTTTTGTGTCAAAATTATCTTTATCTCATTTATAATGAATTAAAAACGTATATTATATATAAAAAAAATTATGAATAACTAGCTAATCCTATATATGAAAGATTACATATTCTTCTATTGTTTAACACTTCATCATTAGAGAATGATCCTGTAGAAGGGAGTCCTGATTTGATCTAACAATAAAACATTGGACCATCTTTCTTACCTCTCCTCGCTTGGATATTTGTCGTACACCTCAGTGAGATGAAAAAGTGTTAAGAGGGAGACGGTCCGACATGTAAAGTGCCTTGATGAGGTCCTAACGACCCAAATTAAGAATTATGACACGTATCAGATATATACGATCTTGACATTACTTTCCTTTACTTTATTCATATATTATATAAATTATACAATTAAAGAAAATTTGGTGCTAACATTCCCAAATGTTAGGAAAAAACAAGAAATTAAGAATAATGACCTGGATCAGATATATTAAGATCTTGGCATATTTTTTTTCTTTATTTCATTCATATATTTATATATTAGTTATACAATTAAAGGAAATTTGGTACTAATGTTCCCAAACCTATACGTATTAGGAAAAAATAATCGAGATAGTTCTAGACGTATGAGTTGTAATGCTAAACTAAAGACTGTATGCGTAATGTGCGCCTTCTCCTGTTGAATGAGTGTGTCGAGATTACTATGTTTGCTATCTGACGAACAAGAAAATGAAGTTAGGTAAAAATTATTGATATTGGATTCAATTTCTAATTACTTATAATTAGAGGAGTTTATTTTTTGGAGTAAGTTAAATAAATAAGAAAGACAAAAGGTTTTTCGGAAAAGAATTATTATTATTGATATCAGTTATAAAGGTGTTAAATCAGAATGCCGAGTTAACTTTATCAAAGAGAAGTATTAAACTTAGGTTTGCTATTAATTCTTCTCCCCGATTTCTAATGTCGATTTTAGTGAAGGGGGGGTATGTATTTATATGCCTCTTTAGTCGGTTATTCAATCCCATGGGCTAATCTCGGAAATATGAATATTCCATTTTTCCGAAATCAGGGAATCTGTGATAAGATTTGATCTTATTCTGTCCGAGTTTAGACTTCGGCTTTGGACGAAACAGTTTATACCCCCGCTTCGGATACTAAAATCTAACCATTCTTTCCCAGGGTATCCCTCGGTCATATGGGCCGAGAGTTCTAATCCTATTGAATGAGCTTATGATCTAATTCGTAATTAGGGAAAGATTGGTAGGGACCGAACCTTAATTATTGCCAAGCTATTGATCAGGGATGCTAATCCCACCATCAATAGTAAGTCCTCCCCTAGTTTGTCTGAGGATAAACTTAGGGAAGAGTCGGCGAATTTTGAAGTAATTCAGCTTGTTGATAAGTGAGGTTTGGTTGTTGACGATCTTGATCTTCGGAAATCTTGAACATTTCCTCTTTCTTTGTTACGTCGATTCATTTTGGCGGGAATACTGTGGAAAACGAAAGGTCCCTTCTGACGCGTGTGCTCAAATCTCGGATTCTTCAAACCCTTTCACCTTCTTCATGACGTGTCACTTCTTTAAAAGGGGTGCAATGAATGGGGAAAAAGAAACGACGCCTCCTTTCTGTTGATGCGACGGTTGATTAAAAACTCCAGACGCAGAAAACGAAGCATCTACCGTTGTTTATGATCTTATATAAACCCCTGCTATCTTTCATTTTCTTCATAATCACTCTTTCGCTCTCCGAGGTAATATTCAATCTTCATTTTGTTTCGTTCCGAGTAGTTCTTTCTTTAAGAATGGCCGAAAAAAATAGTTCTAAGACTTCCAACTCCGAAAATGAGATTTCGTGGCCGAACATACCAGATATCGGACACTCCTTTTTTTCCAAAACATGGATTGCGAGGATTAGAGAAAGCGCTCAACAACCCAACGAGATCAAAATCCTAGTTCCAAGACTTGATCAGAGACCCTGGACCCCTCTGTCGGGTTACATGTGTCTTTACGAAAAATTTCTTCACTGAATCTCATTTTAGGTTCCCCATTCCGCAGTTAATGGTTAGTTACTGTGCTCGCCGAGGAATGTCGATGTCTCAACTGACGCTGAACTCAGTCAAGAATATTACCGGGCTTTTAATTCTTGACGCAAGATGTAGCATTCATATGAACTCCTGAAAACTGGAAGAACTGACGAGTTTCAATGCTGCCGAAGACCCAAAAGGAACTTTCAAAATAGATGTGAAACCCAAAAGGCGGATAGTTATAGGATTTCGTCCAACCGCCAAACTCTGGTTCCGAAGCTATTTTTACGTTCAGATTAACCAAGCATCGATTTATAACCCTTTCGCTCTGATTTACCGAAACTGGAATACCATAATTGGAAAACTAGGTCTCTTATTTCCTTCTTCATTCCTGTTCTAATCATGTATTCTTTTTTTTTTAGTTAAACTAAGCAGCTTCAGAGCTCCTCCACCAAATTTCTCCGAAGAATTTGAAAAGTTCAAAAAGGAAGGGAAACTTCGGTGGGGCGACACTAATCCTAGCCATATTCGTACAACCATCGACTGGATAGGTCTGTTTTCCTAAACTTCTTAAACTATACTCACAATTGATCCTGACTTCGTAATTTATACAAGAAGAGAAGACTGGGAAGAAAGCGATCTCTCTCCCATGAAGAAGAGATCCAAACTCGAAGAAGCTTCTGGTAGTGTCCGAACTTTTCCTCCGAAGAAAAAGCAGAATGTCGAAGCCACCAAGAAGAAGGGAATTGTTCTTGCGGACTGTTCGAAGCCTGTGAATGAACATCATGCATTCCAATTTGAATTTGATGGTGCAGATTTTCTTTGTAAAAACAAGGAAAAATGCTCCGAACTTGTTCGAAAAGCGAGTGGTTATGATAGCCGTTTGCCCGAAACATGCCATGAATCGGAGACTCTAAAGGATCTCTCATATTCTATGTTTAGGGTAAGCAATCAGTCTAGAGCTTTTCGTTTTACTATATTTTTTATATTGAGCTTGTTTTTTCTGCTATATTCCTTACTCTGTAGGGTTCATCGGTCAAACGTTCCTGCGATACGAGAGAAGACTGGCCGAATCTGACATGAAGATAGCTACTCTTTTGTCGGAGAACAAGGATTTGGAACTAAGATCTCTTGAAGCCGAGAGAGCCTTTGCTGAAGCGCAAGAAAAAATTGAAAACCAGAATAAGAGCTTGACTAATCTGAAGGCGAATTTTGCTAAAGAAGAGTCGAGAATTTCTTGTCTTTTCAAAGAAAATTCTCGGCTTATTACTCAACTGACTGAAGCTAAACGTCAAATCCTTTATCTTTCGGAAGAGAGAGACCTCGGTCGGGCTATTCTGGACTCCAAATGTGCTGACTATTTCCAAAAGAGCAATCAGATGGGCAAGATGCAATTCTCAACATTTTTCATGACATGTGGGACAAAGTTCGAGAGTCCCTCGATAAATATTCTGAACCTTTTGACAAAGCTAAAGAATATGGACAAGCTGTTGCTGTCGCCGAAAACTTTCGTTCTTTTCTTAGAAAAGGAAATGCTATCTCGGAGGCGGATGTTGCTGAAGCCGAGGGATAACGTGATCAATTGCTCGCACTTGTAAGCGTTGTTTCCGTTCCGGAGTTTAAAGATGAAGACATTGATCTCCGAACTGATAATCTTGTATTAAAGTCTCTGAATTGACGTTTAGATAATCCCAGTACTCTTGTAATAATTTTTTTAATAATATGTCCCTTTACGAACCGAGTCGAGCTTTACTTTTTTTATCTCATAATGTTTACTCAAAATTTCAAAGTTGAAACTTCGAAATCCAGAAAGAGCAAAAAAAATAAGGGGTGCTTTCCTTATTCATTTGCCTAAAGAGAAAATTAACAACGAGTCATACTTTATCAGACTAATTGTTGAACTTTTGCATTCGTTAACAAATGTGGAAGGAAAATTTCTCAATTTCGTACCTTTTAATCTCTCAGCCTTACTTTATCGGGTTTCGAGATTCTCTTAGGAAATTTTTATTTTCTATTAGGACGAACTGTCCTAATTTTTGTCGAGAACGTGATCAAGGTTCTGACGTATTGAATTGTGTGAATTTCGGTTAAATATAGTTGAGTTGTATGAATTTCTTGACTATAGAACCAAAATTTATTATGGTGTTGTAGCTGAACCTCCTGAAAGGCTGTCTACGTACCCTCGGAAAGGATCAAGCCATACATAATTCCGATGTTTGGATAATTGTTGCCTATCTTGGGAATCCGAGATACCAACTTCTTTTTCTTTTTCCTTTTTTTTTTGCTTCGGAGGATAAACTAAGTTCTTCCCTTTTGACCTCTCTAAGTATTCTTCTCTTTCGAAAAGTTCCACCAAGATTTCAGTAGATGTCGGTTTATGCTTGTTCGCAGGAACTACTGCGAGAGCTTGATCCGAAGTCCTCGCTTTATTTTGAGTTCCTCGAAGGAGCTTATTTTCCGTTACAAAGCATCTCTGTGCCATCTTTTGATCACCTCGAATCGTAAAGTATCATTTTGGGGTCGGGAATTTTAAGCATTGATGATAAGTAGATGGGACTGCCTCCATAGAATATAACCACGGAGTCCCAACGATTGCGTTGTAAATGGTAGCTCTCTCCACTACGTCGAATTTTACGATCTTCGTCACTCCTCCGGCCGACACTGGAAGCTAATAGTACCGACGGTTGAAACAGTATCTCCTCCAAAAGCAGTTAAATGCTTTACCCGAGCTTTTATCTTTTGGTGCTTGATTTCCATCTTCTGAAGTGTGTCCAAAGATAATACGTCTACCAAACTTCATGTGTCAACCAGAATTCTTTGAACATCATAGTCACCAATCTGTAGTTCAATCACTATTGGACCATTATGGGGAGTGTCAATTCCTTTTAGATCTTCGGTAGTGAATATCAAATCCTTTTGGAGAGTAGTACTTTGAGGGATCTGATCCGCGGAAAACTTAAAAATTCTCTGCTAAATCGATCGAACAAAATCCTCACAATTTGCAAGTCCACCCATTATCATAATGATCCTTCTTCTTTGAGTTAGTACATGTGGGGGTAAGATCTCTCCTTCTTCCGTCTCTTCGTTATTTTCCGGAGGAAACTGCTTCTCCTCCATCTCCCTAGCTTTACGTTTATCTTCTTCTCGGCCTTGCTAAAATAGGATACTCATTAAGTGATTTTCAGGTTTCTACAGTCAGTCCTAGGTTTTATGGCCCGGTCTTTTATGATATTCGCATCATGGAATAGTTGGAGTGTCAAGGTCTCGGGTATACGTGTACTTCTTTTTTTTTGGATCAGTCACGGAAAAAGACATTTCTGACTTTGGCTTATCTTTTCGAGGTTGGTCCCTTTCGTTCCGTCGTCCTTCGCCTTTTCCTCAGGTTTTGTCTCTTTAGTCACTTTTGCGGATCAATGTGCTTTTGTGAGCTCGGCACGATTTTATTCAATCCTAATATGGATATTTTCCCGGTGAAAAGCGCCATTCATTGACTGAGGACGATGGGCCGATAACTCATCCTAAAACCTCGACTGATACCAAGTTGATGTGCTAAGTGCTCCATTTGCCAGGTCATCGTCTATTCTTAAACGTGAGTAGACTGCTTTGAATCTTTTGATAAAATCTCCGAGCAGTTCCCTCGGCCCTTGTTTTACCGCATAGAGATCCGAAGCGGTGGCTTGTTGCTCTAAGTGCAACATATACTATATAAAGAAGGCTTCTCGGAGTTCAGCGAAACAGTTGATTGAACCAGAAGGTAAGCTGGTAAACCACGCATGGGCATCCTCCCTTAGGCTTTCGAGGAAAAGCTGGCACCTTCCTTCATCTTCCTCTCCTCTTTGAAACTCGGCCCTGCCGACCTTTACCAAGAAGACCCTCATGTAAACTTCTGGATCTCTAGTTCCGTCATGATTCGGGAGCGTTAACTTATCATTGAGCGGTACTCATGCAGATGTGATGTTGTACGTGAAACGACTTCATTCCGTTTCTGCTAACAACTGGTCCATTTCCGGAGCTACGCTCGTTGCCTTGTGGACCAATGAACGCATCTCTTCTAATTCCCTTTTTAAAATCACAATTGATTGGTCGGTACTTAAGGCCCATGCATCATTATCTCCAGATCTTGAATCTCGGCGTACAGTTGAAGTCGGAGTCCTAGGTTCTCTATCTCTATTCTGACCATCTTCGAATGTTACCCGTCGAGAAGCAGTTTCTTCAGCAATTCGTAGCGGTAGCTCTGGGTTACTTCAGGAGATCAATTACAGTTTTGAGCTCTCGAGGCTCGAAGTTCTTCCGATAGACTTGCCATTTGACCAGTCAAAGTTCTGTTAACTTGCTGTTGGTGAAGAACTTGCTTTGTCAACCAATTCTTGCGTTGCTGATGCGTTTCTATCAATGCCCTTTCGTTTCCTATTTCGGGGATTGATGTTCCTTTGTCGTTGTGAATTTGATTGACTGCCGACTGTTCTTGCCTATGGTTTGAGAACGGCATTGTTACAGGTTGCTCGCCTGGTTGAGAGATGGGTCGAGGTATTGCTGATATACTTGGTCAATCCTGAGAGTTCTGAGTTCCTGCTGTTAGATCTTCAGTTGGTTGATTAATAGGGGTTACAAATCCTCCCCCACAGAGTTGATTGGGTGTCGATCGTGGGTAATCCAACTCGCGGATTACGGGGTCATGGTTATTAAACAAAGCTCTTGATGATTCCCTAACCTGACGAGGATTGTTCTCAGCTCCCATATCTGCTTCTTCGTCGCTAACCCCAGCGAACTCTCCGTCCCTATGTTCCTCCGAAGGTTGCTTTGTGTCCGCCATCTCGGTTTTTTCGACGTTTCTTTTACTTTTTATTCAAAAGTAACATCCTCTTTACATGGCGCACCAAATGTTGATAGTGGGTTCAACTTCTAATTATTTATAATTAGAGGAGTTCGTTTTTTGGAGTAAGTTAAGTAAATAAGAAAGACAAAAGATTCCTCGGAAAAGAAGTATTATTATTGATATCGGTTACAAGGGTATTAACTTGAAATGCCGAGTTAACTTTATCAAAGAGAAGTATTAAACTTAGGTTTGCTAGTAATTCTTCTCCCCGATTCTAAATGTCAATTTTAGTGAAGGGGGTATATATTTATATGCCTCGGTAGCCGATTATCTAATCCCATTGGCTAATATCGGAAATATGGAAATATTCCATTAATTTTTCCGAAATCAGGGAATCTGTGATAAGATTTGATCTTATTCTGTCCGAGCTTAGACTTCGGCTTTGAACGAAGTAGTTTATACACCCGCTTCGGACATTAAAATCTAACTATTCTTTACTGAGGTATCCCTCGGTCATCTGGGCCGAGAGCTCTAATCCTATTGAATGGGTTTATGACCTAATTCGTAATTATGGAAAGATCGGTAGAGACCGAACCTTAATTATTGTCAAGCTATTGATCATGGGTGTTAATCCCACCATCAACAAAAATCATTTAAGTGTCTCGTATTTGCCTTTTATGCTCTGTTGGATGAGTCATCCACTCAGCTTATTAGACTAACTCGGGTAAGATAATCCTTATAAATACATTAGTGAGAAGAGGATTCAAATTTTTCTCTAAGTTTATGGAAATAAAACTTCCCTTGCTAAAATCTCTAAATTTGTAATCTTTAACTCTCTTCTCCACACTAACTCTCCTTTATTTTCTCTACAGACCTTTTTCTCTTCTCAAAAATCAGTCTCAGACTTGATATTTTCCGGTCACTTCCACCCCAAACTCTACATTTCATCTCATTCACCACCAAATATCTCATTAAACCAACATATTGTGGGGCGTTTCCTCTTTCCTCTTTTTATGTTTTCTGATTATTTATGGTTTTCGAACTCGGCTTCGCGGTCTATTTTCCTTTCTTTTGACTTTTTCTAATAAGTATTGAATTGTCTTTGGAAAACACACCCACCCACATTTTTGCCTTTGAATTTTTTTAAAAAAGTTTTGGATGTTTTGTTTCTGAAACTTTGTGTTATTCTTGTTCTTGTGAATTGTGATCTATGCCACAAATCAAAAGTTTAGTGTTTTATCACGATGCAATCACTAGTCATGTGGTGTACCTCATTTTTCGTGAACACTCCATCTTATCCTTCGAATCAAGGGAAAGAAACTGTAAAACCCTGCCCCGGTTTGTTTGACCAATCGGTTTTGAAAACGTGGATTTTAAAAAAAATCTTATCGAGAGAAATCCGAACATGAAACGTTTAAAGAATTTATCGAGCCCAAAGGCCAAAACGAATAAAAAGTCGTTCAGCCCGATGGTCTTGACGTCCTGCGCTCCAGTTCATGCTAACTCACTACATGCATCCATGAGACGGAAGCGTGAGTAATTGAATTACTCGTGAGATTAGCTCTACCTATGTCCAGCATCTAACAACCTAGCAATCATATAGCAAGCAGTCCAGTTTATCATGCCAATCATCCTATCCTAGTCCTTCAGTTCGTTCAGTTCATTCATTTCTAGCATTCCTATCATCTTAGTCTATCCGGTTCAGTCTGTTCATTCATCTATCATTCCATTCCGTTCAATTCATTCTAACAAACACGCCCCCACTTAATTGGGCTCAGCCGAAGCTGCACCTAAGACCGAGGTCCCAGGCTACGCATGCGTCCTTTCCTTTACACTTATAAACCCGTTGATCTATAAGCCACTTTACACTCATGAACCCGTCGATCCACAAGCCATCTTCCCGATCGAAGCATCAAGACTTGTCCGTCCGTCCGTCCGAGAACCTAGTCTAGCAGCTTGCCGATCACGCGGCCTTGCGGCCCGGCATGTTCCCGGCATGCCGGATCGGTCTCAATCGTGCAGTCGGACTCATCACTAGGCCATCATCGTTTTACCGATGCGATCCGAACCTCAGACCGATCAAATGTCTCCAACTAGCGGACCAGCTTACCGGTCCTATCCGGATATGCTTGCGACCGAGTCCTCGATACGCTGTCCTGATCACGCTGTCCGGAGACCTAGATCATCACAGCGGCTTACCGATCCCGAGTCACGCGCATACTGCTGAGCCATCGGCATGAACCGCTATCCGTCAACATGTGAACCGATCCTCGGAACTAACATTTCCTTTTCTCTTTCCTTTCTCGAACCTCGGACCGGTCCCCTGCCCGCAGCCCAGAATCAAGCTTACCGGTATCACCTGAGGCGTCCTGCGATCCGGTCCTCGACACACCGAGTGATCACGCGGATCAAGCCGCGATCCTACTGATGGCTTACCGATCCGAATCTCGCAGTCCGGTCTGGTGACCCATCGACATTAATCCCGGCTGCCAAGCGGGTAATCTCGGTCCTCGGAACCTCATCATCAATCACAATCAACAATCAATCCTATCATGCATCTCTATATGTTTCCTTTCTTTACTTAACTTTAATTACTTTCCTTTTCTATCTATGTCAGGTTTCCACTAAGTCAAGTTTCCATATCCGTTTATGTCAGGTTTCCTTATCTTCTAGGTGGATCGGTCTAGGGTTAAGAACCCTAGCTGCCGCCCCTATCTTCTCATGATCATCTAGTGGATCGATCTAGGGTTCAGGAACCCTAGATCTAGCCGTCCCTATCATTTTCATGCATCATTCTCACGGACAGAACTAGGGTTCAGGAAACCCTAGATCTGGCCGTCCCTATCATGACAAGCATGCGGATCACAACTAGGGTTTATGAGCCTTAGTGTGCCGCCCCTATCTAACATGCAACATACAATCAAGCAATAGCAATCAAACAATCAACCTGCAAGAAAAGACATACGGATCCATACTTAGGGTTTTCAGGAACCCTAAGCATGCCGTTTCCCAAACAATCATTATCACAATCATTCATCCTAGATCTCTAATCAACCCTAAAGCATCTATCCTTAGAGATTCTACACGCAGGAGACAAGAGAGAGTAGATCCAGGAACAAGGAGAAACCGCACTCACCTCAGAGATTGATTGACGTGAAGGACACTCAATCCATTCGCACGAGTTGTCCATTGCTTCCTCTACTCTCCTGTGCCTCGTGGACCTTCTCTTCATGCTCCCGGTGTCCTCTTTCCCTTCGGTCCTTCCTCCTCTTCCCCATCATCTTCCTCTTCCTCTTCCTCTCATTTTCCCCGCGGTTCTTCTCTCTGTTTTCTCTCTTTTCTCTTTTCTCTCTTGGAGCCGTGATTCTCCTTTTAAAAGAAACTAGGGCTGGCGGCTCCTTTATATAGGGGGGTGAGCCGCCCCTTTATTCTCTCCTTATTCCCTTATTCCCTCCAATTATTCCTTGTTATCCCTTCCTTAATTTCCATAATTATCTACTCCTCCAAATCATTTAATTATTTCCTCATAATTATCTCTTCCCCAAATAATTTACTTATTTCCTTTTTTTACAAAAAGGAGATAATCCTATGACCTAGCCGTCCCTTCTCCCTTCCATCCGGGCCCTAGCGCCGACTCCTCGACCCGTCTTGATCGGGCCGTCCATCTTCCCTGGCTCGTCCCCCTTTTTCCTCGTCTCCCCTCCACACCCTGCACTCTACTGGGCCGTTTTGCGGGCCGCTATCTTCCTTCAGTCCGTTCCAAAGATCCTCCCGCGTTTCTGATAATTTTCCTCAGCTAACATTTTCATTTCACCAGAAAAATGGGAGCGGGATGTGACAGAAACCCTCGCCATTCCTTAATCCAACCATCACAAGGGGAACAAACCAACACATTCTCCAAGAGAATTATCACTAGACCAAGATTGGTTGGTTGATGATATTAATATTCCTTTAACCTTTCATGTAAGTTATTCTTCATTATTGAGTTCATATGATGATGAGGAAGGAAAAAAACACACACACAGGAATCATAGATTTTACAGAGGCAGGAAATAGCCAATGAAGAACCACAATTATAACTTTTCATCATCGAATATGAAACTTTTACAGAGTTTTACAGTTACCAATTGTAACCAAACTGCAATCTGGCGTGACCATCTCCTTACCAAACCAACCCGAATCACACATCTACCACTCATTCAATCGTCAAATTTTCTGCATCATATCTAACCGAATCGAACAACTTAGTTGATAAATAACGTTCTCCTCCACTTGGAAAAACCACCTGCAAATCAGACGATGAACCGATATTTAACATACCCGGTTTGTTAACAGTTAAATGGTTAGTCAGAGACAAAGCTTACAACAATGAGTTTTCCTGCGTTTTCTGGCCGTTTCGCAACTTTCAACGCAGCTGCTGCTGCAGCCCCAGAGGATATTCCCACCTGCCAGATTGAATGATCACGTTTATCCCAAACCCCGATTTTCTGGTTTATACCGAACCAACATCAAACCAATTGTACCAGCAATCCTTCTTTGAGAACAAGACGCTTGGCTGTTTCAATGGCTTCCTCACCTGTCACCTGAATCAAAAGATTTTAGATTTGAGGATATATTATTTCACGATTAACAAGTAAATCGCTGCCACTTACTTGAATGATTTCATCAACAATGGTTAACTCCAAATTGGTTGGGATGATACCAGCGCCAATTCCCTGGATCAAATGTGGACCTATACAAATATGATTACTATGATTAGAGATCAACAACTTGGAGGAAAAGAGAATGATGTTTATTTCCTCACTAGATTCTCCTCCACTTAGTACCGGACTTTCTGCAGGCTCCACCACACAAACCTGCTAATTAAGATTGTATCGGAATTACATTCAAGAACTTGAACTTCTTATGTTTTTTTTTGCAAGAATTAGTAAAGTTTTTGAACCTTAATGTCTTTATTCATCTCCTTAAGGTACTTCCCTGTTCCAGTAACTGTTCCACCAGTCCCAACACCAGCAACCAATATATCAACTTTCCCTGCTGAATCTCTCCATATCTCTGGACCTGTGGTTTTGTAATGAATCTGCAAAAAACATGTTTTGGAATTATACCCCTAACAGAGAGAGAGAGAGTCAGACAAATTGTTGCGGTGACCTCTGGGTTTGCAGGATTTTCAAATTGCTGTGGTATGTAACCACCAGGAGTTTTGCTTAATATCTCTTCAGCTTTTTCAAACATTCCTTTAATGCCTATGCGCACATCTGCGAGATGAACCTCTGCACCTAAGGCTCTTAAAACGATTCTCCTCTCTAAGCTCATCGTTGAGGGCATCAAAAGAATCACTTTATAGCCTCTTGCTGCTCCAATGAAGGCTAAACCAATCCCGGTGTTACCAGCCGTTACCTCAATCAATGTACTCTTTAATCAACAAAAGAACAATTCAATTCCATCGAGAGATTATATACATTTCAGAAAAAGTTTTTCCAACAAATTAATTAACCTCTCCGGGAGTAATCAATCCTTTCGCTTCAGCATCTTTGATCATATTATAAGCGATTCTGTCTTTGACGCTAGAGCAAGGCTCCATCATCTCAAGCTTGGCGGCGATACGGGCCACGCAACCATCCACAATCTTGTTCAGGTACACCATTGGTGTGTTACCGATCAACTGAGAAAGGATTTTAGACCTGTTGTTATTTCCAAGAAAGTAAATTGATACTGAAGAAACTTGAGATCGTTTACCTCGGTGACATCGTTCTTAATCAAGCACCGATCTTCCATGTTCAGCTGTCTTAGATATTCTTGAACATTTAGTATCTGGGTACTGAAGGTAAAACATAAAAAGAAGAGAGAGTTATGGAGTGCAGTGACCATAAAAGACGCAAAATTACCAAGACCATAACTCTCTCTTATTTTTATGTTTTATGGTCAAGACTTGAATATAATGACAAATTACTTATAAAATGGGATTACGAAAAATAAAATTACATGTTGATTGACTATAATCAAATGGGTTCTTTGATCTTGGGCGGATCTTTTGTAAAATTACACGATAATCGGCTTAAGTTAACTTTGGTATGGTATAATGGTGGAGATCTGCAACGGAAATAAAAGATCTTAAATTAAACTCGAGATCAATAAGAGCAAGAATATATCTCATTATTTCTTTCGTAAACTCTCACGAAAAAAGACATGATTATCAAAGAAAAGGTATACATGTACAGATATATGTTTAGATATACGATCATATGGTTTAAATATACAACCAATTGATATACCTTTGTCTATATTGGCTGAATTTTTTAAGAAATCAAGTACTTAAACATCAAAACTTCAATGTTATGCTAGCTAAATCTTATAATAAGAGTTCTAACATTATTTTTGAAAATAAAAATAAGATATAGTTTCAAGCTAATTGGAAACTTCAAAAATATATGCACATTATATCTGTTATCTTGGTAGTCTTTTTCATTTTAAATATCAAAACGTCATAATTGTAATCGACCTTCATTCTTAATTGTGTCTCTTAAAATAAGTTTTATAATTTTCGAGTTTTCTTAAATATATTCAATTCACAGTTCATGCCCGCATCTGGTACGGATAAATTACGGGTTTTTTTAAAAAATAGATCCCAAATTGAAGTCAATGTCAGAAGTAGACCCCTCCTTCCGGAACTTTTAAAATGACTTAAACTGTCCTTCGAAACATGTTATATTCACGAAAATACCGTTCTGAGACTTCATCGTGAAGTCTCAGAAATCGTGTTGGAAAACAATTACCCTCTCAGTTAAGGCATATTCATTGAAATGCCATCGTATTCAATTTTCCCCCAACCACCATACCAACTGAATCAGAGATCTAAATGCTTGGAACAATCGATTTTAGAGATATTAATGATCAAATGTGAACTAATAGCTTCGTTATCGTCAATATCCTCTTCAATTTCATCCATTAAACTCTAAAAATCTTGTTTTCAAAAATCACCATTATTAGATCTTGCGATTTACAATGATTTTTGCACAAATACCACTGGGTTTCTTGGGTATTGGTGGCATACGGCGTTCTGGGCCGTTTATGGAGCTCAAAGCGAGCTAAAAACGGGTCTTAGTAACTTTTTCTTGTTTTTTCCAATTTTTAGATCTGAGTCGCGAGAGGAGACTTCATGATGAAGTCTTAATGGTCAACTGGGGTCTAGTTCTGCAATTGACTTTTTTCTTCTGAGATTTCACAATAAAGTCTCCAAATCTCCTTTGGAAACAAAAAAAAAAGGAGTTGAGACTTCATGGATGAAGTCTCCGAGAAGGGGTCTAGTTGTGTAATTGACCGAAGTATGACTTTTTATCGAGACTTCACCATGAAGTCTCCAGAAAAAAAAGAGGGTCTATTTTCGCATTTGACCGGAAGTTTGACTTTTCGATGAGACTTCGTTTTGAAATCTACGGAAAAAGGGGTCTACTTTTGCAATTCACCAACATTGACTTTTGATGAGACTTCACCGGTGAAGTCTCAAATCATCGAAAACTTCGGAGACTTCACCATGAAGTCTGGAATTAAAAAATAAATTATTTTGGTCAAATGTAGAACTAGACTCCTTTTTCACGGGGACTTCACGATGAAGTCTCATCGAAGAGTCAAACTCGGTCAATTGCAAAACTAGACCCTACTTTTTGGGGAGACTTCATGGTGAAGTCTCAAAATGGACGGAGACTTCATAGGTGAAGTCTCCTACATAATGAGACTTCACCTGTGAAGTCTCCTAGAAAAGTCAAACTACGGTCAATTGCAAAACTAGACCCTACTTTTGAGGAGACTTCACGATGAAGTCTCAAAAGTGCATGAGACTTCACATGTGAAGTCTCCTGAAAAGTCAAACAATGGTCAATTTCAAAACTAGAACCTTTGTGAGACTTCATGATGAAGTCTCCACTATATCGCGCATGAGATTTCATAGTGAAGTCTCTCATAGTGAAGTCTCTCATATGAGACTTCGTGGTGAAGTCTCATATGCTAGTTCTAGTAAAATTGAAATTTAATCTTATTTATAGTAAGTTATTTTTAATTTCTTGATCTAACATGTGTGTTACTGATGTCTTTTGACGTTGTATGAGTTTGAGTTGTTTTTGTCGAGTAATTATTTTTAAATAATTTTTCTCAACTTATTAGGTATTTATCTCAAATAATTGAGACTTCATCACGAGACTTCGGTCTGAAGTCTCCACCAGTAAAATTTTTAAAAATGTATCTGTATCTTATTTATTTTGCATTTTCGAGATTTTATATTTTTTGCATGTGTATTAGTTATTGTTGTTATAAATGTATGAGTTTCACAACTCAATATGTTATGGTCTATCTTAAATCGATTTTATGAGTTTTGAATTAATAAATATTTATTACGAGACTTCACTATGAAGTCTCATATGTTAATTTTGTTAAAACAAGGTTTTAAACCTAATTATGAAGAATTTTTTTTACTTTTCTTGTTTTGTATGTTTGTTGCTTATATTTGTTCATGTTGTATGAGAGTGTGGCATTTATGTATCATAATAATTTATAAATCAAAATTCTTAAGTTTTTATGCAATTAGCTCATGTTATTGAGACTTCAAAATGAAGTCTCCACACAAAAAAAGATTCAGACTTCAGCCTGAAGTCTCTTGTCGATGACTGAATTGTTTTCCTTAAGAACATGAAACCAAAGGAAGGAAATCCATAACTTTCTGATTTGAACACATTGTTGTTCAAATTTGCTAATGTGATTTGTACATGTTTTTTTTAACACGTGTTCAAAATTGGTATATTTTACCTAGGGCACAAGATATATTACTTCCTTATGCAAATTTGGTTGAATCATTATACCACAATCAAATTCAATCATGCATAAATTTTCGATAAACACCAATGTTACATTAAATCATAAATTACACCAACCATAAAAGAAGGAAACAAACTATATAATAAAACATTAAACACCAATCTTAAATTCAAGGGTCTCTTTAACAATAAACAGAGCAAAAAGATGGTTCTTCCACTTCTCTTTTGAGCTGTCTTAATGGTTCTTTCGCTTCTCTTTGTTCTCTTTTACCTGCAAAAAATCACAATCAGAAAGATTAGTGTGAGTCAATGACTTATTTATGTTGAATATGTATGAGTTTCACAACTGAATATTGTATAATCTAGCTTTAATTGATTTTAAGAATTTTGCTAATTTTTAATTACTCTGAGACTTCATGGTGAAGTCTACGCCTGAGACTTCACGGTGAAGTCTACGCCTGAGACTTCACGGTGTAGTCTCATTTATTAATTATGTTAAAACATGGTTTTAAACCTAATTATAAAGATTTTTTCAGTTTAATTATGTTTGTAAATGATATTTTCTTCATTTAAAACTTCCTGTAAGTTTACGCCTGAGATTTCACGGTGAAGTCTCATTTATTAATTATGTTTGTAAATGATATTTTCTTCATTTAAAACTTACAGTAAGTTTACGCCTGAAACTTCACGGTGAAGTCTCATTTATTAATTATGTTAAAACATGGTTTTAAACCGAATTATAAAGATTTTTTTAGCTTAATTATGTTTGTAAATGATATTTTCTTCATTTAAAACTTACTGTAACGTTCATGTTTTAGTAATTATTTTAAAATCACTCTTCTTACATTTTTGGTAATTACCTCATATTTCTGAGACTTCAAAATGAAGTCTCGATGAAAAACTCAAAGGTGAAATCCTGAAAGCACAAAAATTTCAGTAAGTGAAACAATTACCTTCACTCTGCAGCCACAAGACACTAGTAAAAGTACACCCAAATATGGTTTTACTTTCATCAAGATGTTCTTCAAAGTCTCTTCAAACTCAGCGGCTCAGATCTGTTTTAGAAAGAGAGTAAAATCCATTAGGTTATGAAAATATGAGACGAGAGGCTTCTCTATGCAAGATCTACCAAGTGCACAAAAAATGGAGAAAACAGAGAGGCTAGAGAAAGGGAACGAACCAGGCCATGAAGAAATAGACGAGCGGTGGCTGCGGAGGTGGCGAGGAGATGGCAGCCGTCTAGGGTTTTGGCCAGGTTTTTCAGTGTTGCAAGTTGTGGAGGAGGAGGAGAAGGAGGAAGTGAGATCAAAGGCGACGACAGCAGCAGATCTGGTCGGCATCGAAGAAGAAGCGAGAGAATTTTGAGGAGAGGAACTCTTTTTCTGGTTTTCTCTGAGAGAAAAAAAAGAAGAAGAAAAAGGTGTCGGCTAGGTTACAAAATTTTAGGGTTACATCGGTGTAAATTTGTTATATACCCTTGTTAAAAAGAAAAAAAATTAATATTCAGGTATTTTTTGGCGTCTTTAATTTCAGATTAGGTTAAAAGTTTCCGCTTCATGAGACTTCAAAATGAAGTCTCACATGGAGACTTCACCGTGAAGTCTCACACGGAGACTTCATTCTGAAGTCTCATCTAATCCCTAAATTGAAATATAGGTTATTTAACAATATTTATTAATAACCCCTGCCAATTACTTACGTTTGGCATGAAAATAGTCTTATTCCACACTAAACCTACCGAATCTATCAACAATTGTCGTTTGGTTAAAAAAATTCTAACCCCTAACTCCAACCCTAGAGAGATATACATGTATTCTAACTATTTGTCAAACCCTAAACCTCTTATGCCAATCCAAATAAGATTTAGATCACTTACTCTATTTTTATGCAATTTGGTGACGTTATATTTTTTAATCATTACATTTGTAATGTAATGAATTATCTATTAAAAATTTTAATCTAAATATTTTTCAATAATTTTTTAATTTATATTTACCAAAAAATATAAAGTTTGAGACTTCACGATGAAGTCTCGATGAGAATTACGAGTTAAAATATAATTAAGCTAAAATGATTTAATTTTATGATTTTTGTGAAATTTTAATTTATATACCTCATATTAGAACAATACTAATTTTTTTATTTAAAAGTTTTATAAAAAGATTTTTCTAAAATTAAATAAATTAAATATAAGATTTATTTACTAATGAGACTTCAGAGTGAAGTCTTTATACCCTAAAGTAGAGCATAATCAACTTTACATGTTTAAAAATTATTGAATTGATTAAATTTTTAATTTAAAAAGTTTATATTTGATTAAATATAATTTAAGTATATCAAATTGCAGACTAATTATTTTTAAATATTTTATTAGTTTAAATGTAAGATTTAATTATTAATGAGACTTCATAATGAAGTCACTATACCCTAAAGTAGATCATAACCAACCTTACATGTATAAATGTTACGTAATTGATTGAACTTTTAATTTTAAAAGTTCAAATTTGATTAAACATAATTTATGTATATCAAATTTCAAACTAATTATTTTTTTAAAAAAAATTTAAATATAAGATTTAATTATTAATGAGACTTTATAGTGAAGTCTCTATACCCTAAAGTAGAGCATAACCAATCTTAAATGCATAAATATTATGTAATTAGTTGAACTTTTAATTTTAAAAGTTTATATTTGATTAAACATAATTTATGTATATCAAATTGTAGACTAATTATTTTTTAATTATTTTAAGAAGTTAAATATAAGATTTAAATACTAATGAGATTTCACATGTGAAGTCTCTTGGTACATTGAGACTTCATAATGAAGTCTCATAAGGAGACTTCACATCTGAAGTCTCCGGACGCGAGGACTGAAATCGTAATTGTAGGTTCTGTTTTTTTGTTTACACATAAGGGCGTCAAACGTAAATTCTCTATTCCAGGGATCTAGTTCTGCTTAACTTTGAATTTGGGGTCTAGTTTTGTGTTTAAAATGAATTTGGGGTCTACTTTTAGCAATTCCCCCCACAAATTACTTAGTATAGTATATAAAGTTTTAATAATATGTAAGTCATATTTTTTCTATTGGGTTTTGATTAATTTTGTGTTATTATTAAAAAGATCTAGTAGTTAAAAAAATAATAATTTAAATGTCATATTTTAGATAGGGAAAAATGTCAAACGGAAAATGAACTATTGCGAAAACGTCAAAAAAAACTTGCAATTTATCGTGGTATAAAAAAGAGCTCCATTTTTTTAAAAAACATTGATTTGATCCCGTCATTAACTCTTCTTTTAGCGGTGTTAAATTCCATTAATGGTTTTCGTTTAACGCCAAAACGGCGTCGTTTGGCATTGTTTTAAATTTAATTAAAAATGCGGAAAATGTCAAAAGAACGAACTATTTAAGAAACACCAAAAAAGCTCGTACTCTATCATGGTATAAAATAAACTCCATCTTTTGTTGGCAACGCCGATTTAATCCCAATGTTGTTTTTTCCTTGTCTTAAATCCAAATAAAAACACATAAAAAAAAAATCAAACCCCATACTTCTTTGCAAAATCGACCTTTTTTCCACTGTATCACAATGACTTTCCGATAATATGCCGAACCTACTAATATATATAACGAAACTAAGTCTCTGTCTGTAAAATATGTGAAAATATGTAAAAAGCATATTTGATCTTAGACCTTTGTGCCACAATAAAATATTGGTGACTTGACGAGACTACTAATATATAAACTAATATATAAAGTAAAATCTCTATAAATTAATAATGTTAGTACTAAGATAATTTATTAATTTATAGATAAATTGGTAATTTATTAATTTAAAGAGGGATTAAATCCATAATATTTTAAATTAAAAGAAATAAATAAATCCACAACTAGGTTTGAAAGTTTGGGTACTCAATCGAGTTTGATCGTGTTTTCAGGCTTAGCGAAATATAAACCATTCAAGTATTTTTTCTACATAGGATCGGGTTTGGTACGGGTTACTTTGGGTTTGACTTCATATTTTAAACCGAATTGGTTTTTAAATACCCAAAATTGACCAACAAAATATGTAAATATAAAATGAAATTAATAAAGTAAGACATGAGACCAAATATCAAATCAACGTCAAATGTTAAATTGAGTTTACAAATTCAAAGTCTAACAACCAAATTGATTCCAAATTACCCAAAAATAACATAAATTTTTTTATGTAATCTAAAACTAATAACATAAGATCTAATAGTATAATTTTAACTTGAATTTTAGATTGCAATATTTTATATTTCATATAACAACCAAGGTATATTAAAAAAAATCCTAATATATTTCACAAAAATATTGCAAAGTGAAATAAATAAAAAATGGAAAAACCTAATCCACTTCAAAGCACAATCTTGAATTCATATAGAGATTAAAAACAAATAATAAGCTTTAAACAAAACCAAGTATAAATTCATAGAATAAAAAAAAATATAATAAGCTCCTAACACACGTTTATATTAAATTCAAATACAATTAAATTTTTTGGGTATACAATTGTATTTTTGTATTTCGGGTACCTTTTCAATTTTTGGTTTGGTTCGGGTTTTCGGATATCGAAATCGAATACCCGTTCGAGTATTTTTACATTATTGGTTCGGGTTTGGTTTCCTTTATTCGCGTCGGGTTTGGTAAATAGACCCAGGTCTATCCACAACTAAAGAAGACATACTATATGAATTTGAAGCTATGATTAATAGTTTTGATGACGATCAGATATTTGTTAACAATTTATTTGACTATTTGGATAAAACTGATATATGTTCAAATGTTCAAAGTTTGTAGGAGCATCTCCAAAAGCAATCTTATGACTTCACATCTATTTTACGTGTTTTCAAAAAATTTACAATACTCAATTTCGCTATATATATATATATATTAGTAGGTTTGTCATATTATCAAAAAGACATTATGGCATAGTGGCAAAAAAATCGATTTTGACAAAGAGGTGTAGAGTATGAATCTTTATTTTGTGTTCTTAGTTGGATTTAAAAGTTAGAATGTCGGGATCAAAATCAGTGTTGTCAATAGAATATAGAATTTTTTTTTTACTATGATAGAGTACGAGTCTTTTTGACGTATCCTAAGTAGTTTGTTTTTAATTGAATTTAAAACAAAAATCAAAACGACGTCATTTTAACGTTAAACGAAAACCGTTAATTTTAATATCGTTAAATTGAGAAGTTAACGGCGGGTTCAAATCAGTGTTTTTTATAAAAAAATGAAATTTTTTATACCACAATTGGTTATGAGTTTTTTTGGAGTTTGAATTCTGTGTTTTTCGTTTTTTGTATGACATTTTCCCTATTTTAGATAACCGTCCGATCTTCAAATAGTCAGAACAAAGAATTCTAATAACAACTACAACATATAACGGGAGAAGACATGACATTAAAGATTCTCTACTTTACATGTCTGCTGAAAACATAGCTCAAGCCCCCAAAGGTAGTTAATATTCATCAGATATAATCATAAATGCATCACACAGAAACATTATTTGCTTATTTTTTATAAATAAGTGGCTAAGATAGTTTTGTCATTATTGAACTAATGACTACTGAAACCTATAATCTAATACACTAATAATACAAAGGTTCTGCAGAACCAGTCTCTATCATTCACCCCCTAATGGACACAATTAAAAAATCAAATAAGAAAAAAAAAAAAAGTCTAAAAAAACTACAAAGATATCATCACCATCAGAAATTAAGTACTCAGCTTATTAATTCATAACTTGCTATACTATACCTCACCACAATACCATATAACATCTTCATATGCTTCTTCCTTCTTCATCTAGCTCATAACTTAGATCTTATAAGAACCCATTATAGTCTTCATCCACCGCTTGGCATTGTCTTTAACTCATGCACTGTGGCTCTAATCTGTTCTTGAACCAAGTCTAATCTCCTCGAGTACACTTCCAACTCCAGAATCTGTTGCCTCCGCCACCGTTCGTCCCCTACTCCCTTACCTACTCCTCCACCGCCAAACCCTAGATTCAGTGACGGCATTAGCATTGGGCTTAATACACCTAAAGTATGAGCACCACCTCCAGGGAACCCTCCTACTGCACCCATCATCATTCCTGTTGTACCACTCATCATTTCCTTGATCACAGGAGATATACAATTCTTCACCGTCTCTTCTATCAATCCCGCTAGATTCCTTCCCTCAATCTGTTCACCACTAGCTCCCACATTCTCGTTGAGGTTAACATTTGGTATTCCCCCGTCACACGGAGCTATGGGCTTGTCTTCTTCAATCTTCCCTATCCTTGATCGTGATCGTTTTCTCGACGCACTACTGCTACTCATCGTCACTTTCCTCTCCAAACCGCTTTCAGAATCAATGTCCACATTTGGATTCCCATTGGTATTATTTACAAGGTGGTGGTTATTGGTTTCCTCGAAATCCATTACGTTGTTATCTTCGAACCCTATGATTTTCCCGGTTTGATTCCAGATTTTCCTAGAGATTTCGAAAGTGGCTTGATCATGAGGGCTTTTGAAGAATACCTCTTTACCGGAGCTGATCTTGCTCATCACATTCCGGTATTTCTTCTTCAGCCGCCTGAGCTTCTCCACCAGCTGGTTCTTGTTGAAATCTAGTTGAAGTTTCGATTTAATCTGTTCGTAAAACGGCGCTGTGTCCGGCGGATGCGAGTTCGTACCGCGGTGGTTCGTCACGTAGTCAAGGAAGCCACGGAGGAGCTCGATCTCGTCTTCATCGGTCCACAGCCTCTGGAAAAGACGCCTGGAGTCGTCGATTGGGGGTCTTTGATGGACGATCTCAGTCATGCGGTGCCATTTCGGTTCCGAATCTACGGGAATCGCGGCCACAGGTACGGCGGATCCGGCAGGAAGGGCGACTGTCACGGTGCCTGTCGAGGATGACTTCGCCGTCCTAGAAACCAACGGAGAGGCCGTAGAAACCCCGGAACCCATAGGGAGAGGCGACGCTGACGGAGAATTCAGATCTTCGTATTCCGGATCGTCGTCATCAGCCTCGTTTGGCTCGGGCATAACCACATCTTCGTTTTCCCGCAAATCATCGTCGGTATCAGTCTCTCCTCCTCCTCCGCCACCAGCGCTGCCGTCTTCCTCCAGATCCGGCGATTCAACAGAGAAGACAGCGTCACGCTCATCCGATGCCATCTCTAATAAACAAAAAGTCAGCCAGAAAAGGATGCTGGAAATCGAAATCCTCTCAGCTCCGATCGAATCAGGACAAAGAGAAGAACCAGATCCAGAAGAGAGAAAGAGGAATTGGGTTCTCGACGTTTGATACGGTGTGTTTGGGTGGTAGGGCGTGAGAATCTACGACTCGAGCAGGGGCAGTTTCGGAATTGGCGAACCACAATTATTGTGACTAGGCACGTTGTAGTAGGCAAGTGGTTCACTCCTACCCGTGCTTGGTTGTTGCGGTTTAGTTGACTTTCAATTGAAGACGTAATTACGTCTATACGTCTTACAACTTACAAGTCAAAGGTCAACTCCAATCGCAGCTCCCGGTACAAGCATATTCCTGAAACACGAATAACATGTCCACGGCTCAATGTTGTTAGAGGTCTACTGGCAAAAAACGAAATAAGACATTTAATAAAATATTATAAGAACTTTAGATATCTTAGATAAGACCATGAACATCAATAATATCTTAGAGAAGCTCTTAAAATTTGTTTATTATTATTATTTTTTGAAATCTAAAAAAAAAAGAAAAAAAAAAAGACGCGAACCAATAAAACAACGCCACGTTGCCGCGCACAGTGTAAAACCCGCCTCTTAAATCTCTAAAACAAGAGCCGATCCTTATAATTAGAGTGAAACCCAAGTATTTTTTAATATTTTTTTTTCCTATGATATTATGTCAAAACTCATCAATAAACATGCTCTAAGTATTAGAACAAATTCTTAAAAAAATAGGATCATGAGTCTTGCACCTCCTGTCGACGTCCATACTCTATTTTTTGTTCGACGAATGCATAGTAGAAAGAAGATTGTTCAACGAATGCATAGGAACAATATAGTGTTCCAAGGGATTGACCAGAAATCCCGTGATATTGTACGTGAGGCAATAAGTGAATATATTTGGGTTTGGATGGAAACTCATACTCATGTTGTTGATGGACCGGAGAAAATGGATTCACTAAGTATGGAGCATATAGATTATAAAGTGTCAGATAGACAGATCTTTAAAAGGATCGGACTCTATCTCCGACCTAGGATGAATTTGTACTCATGCGGAACAGACAACAAGAATATTCAGTGCTCGTGGAATCATGAAATGTTTGTCGCCGTTTTATTCAGAGTTTTAAACTTTACAGTGTGTCGTGGAACGCATCATTGATATATGCATAAACTGTCAATCCTCTGAGACATAATGTTCAGATTTGATCCTGCTAATGAACCATATGGAAGAGGAGGAGTGGTAAACATTTTGTAACCAAATGGATTAATTTATTGAGTTTTCCAAACAAATACCTGATATTACTTTATCTTTAATTTTTCGTTCTTTAAATTTCAAAGCATATTCTCTCGTTTGGATAGCCCATTTACGTTCTTTTAAATTTACCTTTGCAAACTATTTTCTCGTAGATTGGGTTTCCTTTCCTGTCATTTTTAATATACATTGTGGTTGACAAAAAGAAAATAAAAACATTCGATTTTTTTTCATTTAAATTTATTGACTTGCAGAAAACGAAAGCCGAAAAATATACAAATAACGACATATAAGAAGCTACAAGCATACCAAATTCAACAAGTAAAACAATGACACCATTGTAAATGAATTTGAGCCCCTAAGAAAATCAATCTAGTATTCCCCGAAAGAAGAGCAACCCACCTCCAACTATATTGGCATAAGCATTGAGATTTGTTAGGGTAAATTCCACTCCCTTAATATTATGCAACGACATGTGAAAAGAAGGTTAGACGAATCTCTTAGTGTCATGTGTAATTTAGTTAGGAGAACCACTTTAGCATCATATGTAACTTAGATTAGACGAATCACTTAACACCATGTACCATCATTCATGGGTTACACGGTTCTGATTAGTGAGAACTCGTCTATCCCTATCGGTGGAATTACCAAAGCCCTTGAGCCCTAATAACGGTAATGTGGCTATCCTACCCGACTAGGATTGTCGGGGAAGAGTGGCTAACGAAGTATAGCACCTAGGCTTGACTCAATAATGGCATGGGTGCAGAGCATGGGTGGTCATCCCTCTGCTGCCCTTCTAGATGGGGTTTACTCGCCATCTACACCAGCTTAGAGACGAGCTAAGTTTGAAGCTGTCCGACAACGCAATTGAGAGGACAATGCATCCCGAGTTGAGTATCACAACCTGGGTCAGTTATGACGTATCCATTCATATACTAAACCTACAAACAGATCCCGTCTTTCGCATAAATTTGTTGATAACGCTAAGTACTTATCCACGTGCCAGGCACCCACAGGGTGAGGACTCCGATGAAAGTCACACGCGCTTCAAGAATCCCAAAGCACGCCTAATGACTCTACCATAAGGTGCCAAACGGTACAACACGCCACCCATATCCGCCTATTACGTACCACATGAATGCTGGAAGTGAACGACATGCCAAATGGTCAAAACGACATAAACGGTAGGTAAAAAACACGCAAGTGTAAAGACGATCTAATCCACAGCCAAACCGGAACTATTTAAACCATAACCGAACCTGCCATACTAGGATAACTTAACCACTCGGTCTACTAACCCGGGTAATACATTCTCTATTAATATAACTTCAACTCGCACGAGAAAGGCTCGGCTAATCATTTTCTCAAAGTTTAAGATAATAAATTTTTCTTTTTACTATTTTTTCTCACATAAAGTTGTTTGCTGGAAGATTCTCGCCGGTTCTCGTTGAGTATTTCTTGAGAGCAGTCGAATTCTCTCCTAGTCTAGGCCATGTTCAAGTGGTAAAGCTTCAACATTTGTGCGTAGTGTTCTCAGTTTTCTCCTTCAAAACCCTAAAAGTTCTGAACTTTCTCAAAAAAGCCGAGGCACAAAGGAAACAATGGTCTAAAGACTAATGTTTTTAAACCTAATCGCTTCGGAAGATTACCCCTCCTACGCGATAGGCATCTTTACAGCCGACTCTGACCCCCCAACTTAAACATGTACTCCTTTGGTCTTTTCATCTCAATCAGCTCCCTAAACCGCACTTAATGCGATGTCAACAACATATCTTATAATGTAGTTCTAGTCTCCCTTGCTAAAACCGCACTTTCGGCTGTAAAATTCATAGGCTCTAAATTAAATTGATGAAATTTCAGTTTGCCCAAGAATATAAAGGAAAAAAATATTTCCATGTAGAAGTATTTACCAGTTCAATTTAAATGGAGAAAAGAAATACAAAGCAAGTCACCAGGAATCGAATAGGGCTGTTTTGTTTTGTTTTTCCTTTTTTTTTTTTTTTTTTTTAAATTAACAATTTGAAACAGAGATTATTTGGTTAAAGCAAGTGCATTTACTTCTTCCACTTCTTCTAATTGCCACCATAACGAAGAAGAAGAAGGTGATGAAGGAGAAGAGCTTAGTATAAACGGAACTTCTCCTTAGTGTTCTGGAAAACTTGCTCAGCAATAACGGCGCCGTTCCCATCTGCTTTCTTGATAATTAGATTAGACTTCTGGTAAACCCCGGTACCTCTCAGGGCATCAGCTATGAAGTCATCAAACCCGATGGCTATGGCTGCTTCGGCTTTGGCTCCATAAACCAATCTCTGTTCACATCAGTACTCATCAATTAGACTCCATGATAATGAAGAGATTAGAAAGATAAGGGTTTGTGCAGACATGTTTCAACATTTTACCTTGAGTCTCGAGAGATGGATGGCTCCGAAGCACATGGGACACGGCTCACAAGATGCATAAATCTCGCATTCTGATAGCTCGATCTGATTCAGTTTCTTGCATGCCTGTGCTTTCACAATGGATTCAAATCATCGTTAAGAAACCAGTCTTTAGAATTTTGCAACATCAAAGTGACTGCAACAGTTTGATCAATATCCATGGTTACTTTTACTTTTACCTCTCTAATGGCTGTGACCTCAGCATGTGCAGTTGGATCTGTGTATTTCAAAACCATATTGTGGCAGCTAGCTACAACCTCATTCTTATGCACAATAACCGCACCAAATGGGCCACCATCACCACACTCAACTCCCTTGTAAGCTTCCTCAACAGCTTGGGTTAGGAATTTGTGGTCACTGTCTTGCACAACTGATCAAAGACAAATTATAAACATAAACCATTACAACGCTGAAAGAAGAGGAACAGATAAGCTTAATCTACAAACTAAAGATCATATTTATCCCTGTGTTTGATGCATCAACCAATATAAGAACAACAGGCATTATATCATCAGTCAGACTCATCATTATAAGCAATGCATCAAATGTTACAGTCCATACCTTCTTGGTAACCGGCAAACGCAGAAGCCACGGAGATGGTTCCGTCTTTTGCTTCCACTACACAGTTCAATGACAGAGCAATCAGAACCAAAACATCCAAGAGCAAAGAGAAAAAGAATCAAATCGACACAGCTTGTGTTTAACGGATAATTGCAGCCATTGATCAAACAAACAACTCATGGTTACTCACAGCAAAAGTTAGCAGACTAAAGAGACATTTACCATTACTTGTGAGGCAAGTAAGTTATGCTAATAGGGGAATCTTCCCACAAGATGACACAAAACTAAAGCCATTGTTTCTAATCTAAAGACGTAATAATCAGATAAAACTCGAACACAAATCTAAACTCGCAAGCAGGATAAAATCTATGCTTAATTATAGTGTGATGATCTATAACGATGTGGCGCCGTGTCCACTTGTCGTCTGTGATTGACAACGAGTCTACTTGTCATAGATAGTGGTAACGTGTGGTGGCTAAAATCTGGTAAAATTAAAAGCTGCATGTGAAAATAAATGAGGAAAATATGAAGAAATAATCCAAATCGAAGGAATATTTAGAATTCCGATCTGGGAAGAGAACCGAAAAGAGTAAAAAAAAATATCAACATTGATTAAACTGGAGAAAGAGAGCCTGATTGGGATTCGCTTAAAGAAATAGATTCCAAAATCGCAGGAGAAAATTGATCTGGGAAAAAGTTCGATAAGACGATTGATTCGGTTGTATAATCCAAAACCAAAAAGCTGCGATTAATGATCAAAAGTTCTCGGATTCAAAACAACGAATCTCGCGCAAAAGGTAGAATTAGGGAAAAATAAAAACTCGATCTCGATCCACAGAAGCAACAACGATTATGAGCATAATGTGACGAGTGGAGATATAAGAGAGAAGATCGTAGTTGATTACCCTTAGCTTCTTCCATGACTGAAAATTTGACGGATGATTCAGGAATTCCACAGGAATCGAAGGAGAAAAGAGAGAGTTTGCGTGGGTCTAGATTGAAGAAGAGGAGAACCAATTGATGTGTTTATAAAGAAATCAGTGGGGTCCACAAGTAAGCCAGAATTCGAGATGTGGGAGATAGAGACGAAGAGAAGCTGATGTATGAGAGAGAGAAGAGATAAAATGAAAAGTGATACTGCAAGGAAATAAGAAAATTGGGTTTAATATTAATAGCCGAAAGAACGATTTACTTGAAAGAGTAAAATAAATAATTTTCAAGACCAAGTAGTTTTCTTTTTTTTTGGTCATCTTATTTTATCAACAACCCCATCGACTGATTAAAGCCGGGGGAAGACTGAATCATGTAGGAACTTAGATGAATCGATCAAATTACGTTTTGGATTAATGATGTATCGATGTTTTTACCGATTTTCACATGTATATTATATATGGTTTTGAAGTCTTTTCCATGTTTTAACCAGGATAAATAGGATGATTCACGAGATGAAGCATTTTGGAAAGATTTGGATGATTTGGAGCATAAATAGAGAATTTATCGAAAACTGAAGTCAGCGACTGGCACTTCAGTCGACCGACTCGTATAGATCGTTCAGAAGAAAGAAAATTATTTTATGGGTCTTTCTCCAAACCCTAATGTTTCAAGGATTCATTGTCAACCCCATGCACGACTACTGAGTTATAAATACCCTCCTAAACTCAAAGATTAAGTCAAGCCTTCAAGAAGCAATCATTCCTTGAAGATCCCAAAGCAAAAGTCACCCAAAGCTCTTGTCCTTGCCTCAAGAAGTTATTTTATTCCTAAGGTCCTATGAAGTTCTACCCACTGAGGATTTTACAGATAGAGAATGCCACAACTTGTTATATTTTTTAAACTTTACTCTCTACTTTTATGCAAGATATTGATATAATATTGATATGGTTTTGATTGCTATTTGTGAGTAATTTACTTGTTGGATCTAGGGTTTTTAATGGTTTTATAGATCATTACAACATTTAATATGATCAATATTGACTCTCTACTTTAAGGGTATTTCATACAATATTCTGACCTGATCACTTAAGATATTGATCTCTAGGTTTTGCTACTCTATACACCATTTTGTAGTGAGATCATAACATGCTTTTTAGTAGGTGATCTCGTCCTTGTGCAAACCAATGTTTGGCTTGGAAGGTCATGAACAAGAAGATAAATACGTATTGCATGCGTTAGTCATCTTAGGTTGAAATTCAATGTTTCTGGTCTAGTGGTTAACTCATAGGTGTAGTTTCGCGAGAGATCGGTAACTATATACTTATGTCTTATGTGTTCAAGAGTCAAATGATTGTTGATTATATGCTGATTTATATTTCCTGCGAATTTTCCTTGGTTTAACGCCTTTAATCCATAAGTTACCAAGACAATATACTAATTAGTTACCTAGATTACTTTAAGCTTTATAGTTAAGAATTGAAACTCGACTTAATCTCTATGAAATCGATAGTTTAGGTGAAATAATGCACGCATCAATTAATCAGGTAAATGTTACAAGAGTACACGATTGTATTCTCAAGATGAGAATTCGTTTACAAGAATGAGAGTAGTATTTATTTATAGGTTTTTGTATGGTTGAAAGAATGTGTCCCTTGATCAGGTCTTGTCTCCCTTTTATACATGTTTCTGCTACAGGTCTCGACTTGGTCTAGGTAGCTACAAAGATCTCAAAGGTGACACGATTTTCACCTCTCCTCTTTCCAACTAACTTCTTTGGTATAATTTTTGTTTTGGATTTCAAAGATTTGTCTTTGGGCCATTGTCTTTCCTGATGGACTAAAACAGTGGGGTGAAATCCCTTGTTTTTTAGCTATTTAATTTATGACTTTAACCATGTCTTTCATTTGTTTTCTTGGCATCTTCATGAATCACTAATTTGAGGATAGTGTAGATTTGTAAAGATTAAGGTTGGTTATCGTTGTCTCATTACTTAGAGTGGACTTAATCAAATATTTATCTAGATGCTAGGCATTTCCCACACCTAGTGAGCACTTGTGGAAATGCTTGAACTAACTCTTTTGTAAGATTAGAAAACCTAGTTACTTAGTTGTGGTTCTAGGATCCTTTGTATGGCATTATAGTTTTGATGGACTTAATTTTATTTTTATTTTTTTATCATTTAGATGGTATATTAAATGCAGAACATTAATTTGGTTAGGAGTGGTTGAACTTTTTTCACTAGTAACAAAATAACTTATTTAAAAAAGAAGAAGCTTATTTTAAAAGTGTATCATCGTCATGATAGGTGTACTCCAGTAAAGAAGTCAACCATGGAACTTCCTATCTAGCTGCCTAACCAATCATCCATGGCTCACAGTTTTTAATCTTTAACTTCATTTTCTTTCTTAATATACTAGCTTATAGCTTATGTAGTTTTGCTATGTCTTGTATTTTTTTTAGCTTAATTATCTGTTTTTTTTTTTACATTTATGATTAATATTTGGTTTAGTGACAAAAATGAAAATAAATCTTTATCCTTTTAGCTTAGATTAGTTTCTCATAAATATTAGTGTGAATTATGTCATTTCCTTATGGTATCGACTCCTAAGTTCTATATCGAAAGCAAATGTACTAGTAGTCACTACAAGAAATTTGACTATTGATAGCAGAAAAGGATAGCGTTTTTGCATAATTGTATTGAAGTTTTGAATGTTTGTTGGTTACAGGGCTAGCCTCGAGTATCATAAAGGAGCAACAAATTTTGTGAATGCATCAGCAATAAGTCTGGGTAACCCGAGTGTCATGTTATGTCCCTGCATAGATTGTAAGAATTTTTGTCATCAGGGGACATATACTGTGGTAGATCATCTAGTAATTAGGGGCATGGATGAAAAACACAAGAGGAAATCGTGTTGGAGAAATCATGGTGATAGTAGAACCCCTAAGCCATCTGAAGATCCGAGGTCTGAGTTTGAAGCTTATGATTTGATTAGGACAACATTCTTTGATGGTGATTCACAGCCGAATAGCCAGAGTGAAGACCATAAAGATGATGTTGGTAGTGAAGAAGAGTATGTGTTCATGAAGAAGCTAGAAGATGCTGAAACTCCTATATATCCCTATTGTACTAACTACACCAAGATTTCTGCAATCATGGGGCTTTACAGGATTAAAGTGAATAGTGGTATGTCGGAGAATTATTTTGATCAGCTGCTGAGATTGGTTAATGAGAAGCTTCCTAAGGAAAATGTTCTCGCGAGATCAACATATGAAATGAAATAGTTTCTGGAGATGTTTGGGTTTGGATTTGACATGATACATGCATGCAGTAACGATTGTATCCTCTACAGGAAACAGTACGCGAAGATGGAAAGCTGTCCAAGATGTAATCTGTCAAGATGGGAATTGGATAAGAATATTGGTCATGAGAAGAAGGGGATTCCGGCCAAAGTTCTTCGGTACTTTCCTATAAAAGACAGATTCAAGAGGATGTTTAGATCCAAAAGAGTGGCTGAAGAATTGAGATGGCATTACAATAATGCAAGTTCAGATGGTACAATGAAGCATCCAGTTGACTCAATAACTTGGGCCAATGTCAATGATAAGTGGCATGAGTTCTCTGCTGAATCAAGAAACATCCGCCTCGGTCTTTCAACAGATGGGATGAATCCTTTCGCCATGTAGAACACGAAGTATAGCACATGGCCGATTTTATTAGTCAATTACAACATGCATCCAACGTTGTGTATGAAAGCAAAGAACATTATGCTCACCCTCCTAATCCCTGGGCCAACTGCACCGAGCAATAACATAGATGTGTATTTGGCTACGTTGATAGATGATCTACATGATCTGTGGCGTGAAGATATCGTTGTGTATGACTCGTTCAAGAGGGATGTTGATGGTGGGGTTAGCACCCCTTATCAATATTTTGGCAATAATTGAGATTCGGTCCCTACCGATCTTTCCCTAATTATAGATTAGGTTATAAGTTCCTTAAATAGGATTGGAACCCTCGGCTCTGATGACCGAGGGATACCTCGACAAAGAATGGTCGGATTTTAGTGTCCGGAGCGGGGGTATAAACTACTTTGTCTAAGGCCGAAGTCTAAGCTCGGACATAATAAGATCAAATCTTATCACAGATTCCCTGATTTCGGAAAAATGGAATATTTTCATTTTTCTGAGATTAGCCCATGGGTCTAGATAACCGACTACTAAGATATATAAATACATACCCTCCTTCACTAAATTCATTCATTCAGAATCAGGGAGAAGAATTACTAGCAAACCTAGGCTTAATACTTCTCTTTGATAAAAGTTAACTCGGCATTCCAAATTAACATTCTTGTAATCAATATTATCAATAAAAGCTTATTTTTCCGGGGATTCCCTTTTGTCTTTTTATTTAACTTACTCCAAAAACGAACCCCTCTAATTACAAATAATTAGAAGCTGAACCCAGTCTCAACAAGGGAGAATTCACCCTCAGAGCAATGTTACTGTGGAGTATAACTGATTATCCAGCGTTAGGGTCATTGGCAGGATGTAAAGTTAAAGGAAAACAGGCTTGTAATGTGTGTGGGAAGGATACACCATTTAGATGGTTGAAATTAAGTGGTAAGCATATTTACTTGGGAAATAGAAAGAGGCTCAAACCGGATCATCCTTACAAAAGAAGAAAGAAATGGTTTAATAATACTATTGAGAAAGGAAGTGCAAGTAGAGTTTAAACTGGAGCGGTTATTTAAGAAAGTTAAAATTTGCATCGGATCAAAATTTTTAGCATCGTTGCTAGGAAAAAAAAAACCATATTAAAAATTTAAATCTTTCAAGACTAGAATATTATTTTTATGTTAATGTACTAATTTTAAAAAATCTTTTCCTATTGTATGAGATGTATCAACCTAATGATAGAAATGAACTAACTGCTTGAATTCAACCCATAAATCTATGGATAGAGAAAAAAAAATTAAGGTTGAGAGAAAGAGAGGCACAAGCGAATTTAGAAAAGTTAAGTATGAAAAAGCAGAAAAAATAAACCTCAACCAAATCACCAAGACACGGTTTAAATACTTGACGTTGAGCGAATAAACCAAAGAAGGGTACACATTCACACACAAAACAACAATCTCAAGTGCTAGAAACCTTGGACATACTAACAGCTCCGACCTAACAAAAATGAAGGTAAGACATATGTTTTTGTGTGGACAAAAGAATCTTTGGCCTCCTTAACAATAAAAATGACCATTTTTTCTTTGTAATTTTTTTTTTTTGGATTATGGGTCAAAACATCTTTTTTTACCCATTTGGACCGAACCTACGTACTGATGACCCAAAATAAAAGGATTGGAATTTGAAATCACCACCAATTTTCAAGAAAAACTTCAACATCAGTTAAGAAAAATAATTTTCAAGCGCTTCTTCGAATCATCATCATTAGCTTTTCAACTCTTAGTTTTGTCCCCTTTGGATCATTTTAAGAACTTAAAATTGTTGGAACTTAATCTTTTGGTCTTTATAGTTGATTGTAAAGTGTGAATGAGAAATATATTAGGATATGGGCGAACAAAGATCATAGTATGTTGACATATTTTAATTAGAAAACATGTGTATAAAAGTCTTACATTAGTAATATGGTAAGTTTATCACTCATACAAATAAAGACATGTTTATGTCTTTGTTCAAATAGTTTGGAGTACACTATGGAGTTTGTGAGAGAGGTTGGAAAAATCATACGCACGTGTTGCCGGACCGGTCTTGGATCTTGGGTTATAGGTCTTGGAAATAGTTCCCTTCGGAGCCTCCCACGCATATTATTTTTTGGAAAATTTGTGTATGAGTTTTTGTAAACCAAAATTAAAATAATTGGCTTGCTGGTTCAATTAAATTAATTGATTTGGTTTAATTGAATCGTTTATTGGTTTGAATTGATAAGGAAATATGCTCTTCGAATTTTTCTCCTTAAAGTAAAGCGAGAATGAGTCTCGCTCAACCTTCCCCTATATTCGCACATGGCTTACCCACCTTGTAGATCTTTGTTTCGGTTGAGAACGAGATATCACTCCTCTCTATTTAAACAAGTCTCATTATATTCAGGTTTACAAAAATTATTCATTCATAAAAGAGAAGTTTCATCGTCTCCTACATTCATTAATTAAGTCTCAAGGGTTAATGTAGTGCTTTTGTTCGTTGGTCTCTACTTTCAAGTGTTGCGAAGCAAAGTGTTATCATGAGACTCAATAATTGCGTAGAATCGCCACACTACGGAAAATTAGTTGAGTTAAGGACAAAGTGTTTCACTCGACTCCTTAAGCGTTTATAAGATTACAGATAGCATATCCAATTCTGAAATTCAAGTCCCTACATCTTAACTCAACTAAATTCCATCTCGTGATAGTTTCAGAATTGGGTGTTGTGGTTTTATAAACACAAGGATCGTTTCTGTATATCGTGTAAATCACCCCATTTTTTGATTTTCGATTGATAAAACGGTTTGATTTAAACGATTAGTAAATCTGTGATTCGCGTACCAGCGTCTACATGGATTTTTACCAAATGATTTGATTTTTGGTTCGCAATTCGTTATTAAACGTTTTTGTGACTGTACATCGTTTTGAGAGGAGAAAAATGACAAATACAAGGTTAGCGTTTCGCTTCACCGCGCCTCAACCACTAATCCAAGTTATGTCAAAGCATTTACACGAATCGTTTTCAAACAATCGAAAATCTGCATTTGTGGTTAGCTAAAATGCTTTTACAAGAATCACTTTAGTTTCGCGAATCGTTTTTGTACGTTTCCATGGAACGTTTAAAAATCGTTTCTATAACGACTAAGCAACACGATTAAAATGAAAATTTTTTGGTCTTTCTTCTCAGTTTCAAACTGAATTTTACCTACTGACTTACAGCGTTTTTCACTAGATAAAATCTTTAGCTTAAATTTTCAGGATTCTCGATTCGTTTCTAAAACGTTTACGTGGATTATTTTGAACGGTTCATAACAATTGTTGCGATTCACTGGTGAGTGTCTACGTGAACCATTAGAGCTTGACTACTACTTTAATCATGTGTGAGATTTTAAATCATTCGGAAAATTATGTTCACAGTCCGCATTTCGGATTAGAAGTTCTACCTTCACGCCATAGACTTGTCATGGTACTTCGAGGAGGATCAGCCAAAAATTGGAGAAGGAAGCGGTGATGTCTACACCGTTGGAAATGTGGATGCATGGAATCAAGGAGATTACATGACTAGAGGATGGATCCTCGGCCGTCTCGTTGAGACGTTGTATGCAATTTACTACGGGCAAAAGACCTCCAAATCTTTGTGGGCAGCTTTGGTGAAAAGGTACAAGGTTGAGGATGTTGGATGTCAGAAGTATGCAACGACAAAGTTCTTTGAGCTCTAAATGGTGGACGACAAACCCATTATGGAACAAGTGGAGGCTTCCCAGCGAATCTGTCAGGAAGTCGCTACAGAGGGAATGTCCACTTGTGAGATCTTCATGGTGAAAAGCTTCATCGACAAGCGACTTTCAAGAACTATCCTAATAGAAAAGGAAGGCTATCTCTCTTGATCCAGAGGCTGAACACGAAGGATCGAAACCACCGGACAAATGGTGTCCAAATCTGTAAACACGTCATAAATGTGACTGCCAACAACAAGGAGAAAGCAAACGTGAACAAGGAAAAAGGCAAGGCAATTTCTAAGTCCCCACCCCGCCCCTACTAAAATTGAGTTCTTCAAGGGCAAATTCCACGCTTGTGGAAATAATGGTCACAAGTCGAGTGAGTGACCACCAAGGAAAAAGCGGCAAATCACCAGGCTTATTTGACCGAAGAAAACCTTTGTGTTGTGGTAACAGAGGTAAACCTGGTGGATGAGAAGACTAATGATCGGTGGTATGACATAGGTTCCAAAACTCACATATGCAGTGATAGGTCCATGTTCATCACCTATCAGAAGAACAAGTCTGAGGAGGCGCTCTTCATGGGAACTGAGGCTGTCTCCAAAACCAAAGGAAAGAGTTCAGTGGTGTTGCGGATGACCTCGGTACAGGACATCACGCTGAAAAACATGAAACATGTGCCCGAAATGAGGAAGAACCTGATTATCAGCACGCTGCTGAGCAGGACCAATTTCTCGGTGATCTTTGAGGCTAAAAACCTCATCCTCAAGAAGTGGGTCATGTACCTAAGAAGAAGATTCGTCAAGTGTGGACTGATCAAGATGTGTGTCCACGCTGTCCTCAAGAAAGGAAACTATGAAACAATTATCTCAAAGGACAAGAATAAGATTGTTGTTTCTAAGAAGAACAAGAGTGTTGTTGCTTAGAATAATGATGCAAATGTTTCTGTTACTATAACCAATTCTGCTATATTTAAAAATAAGTTTGTTTCTTACTTGCTAAAGTCTTTTAATATTTTTCATGAAACATTAGGCCGTGTGAATTATAAACTCATTAACCAATTAATGAATTTAAACCTAATCCCAAAATGAAAACTGGGTAAAGAAAACGTGAAGTATGCGTACAGGCTAAACTCACAAAAACACCATCACCACACGACAACCACACCTCTAGGTTTAATTTACACCGATTTATGTGACTTAAAGTATGCTCCAAATAGAGGTGAAAAAAATTATTTAATGACATTTATAGATGACCATACGAAATATTATTATGTATATATATATATATATATATATATATATATATATTACATAGCAAAGATGAGGCATTGAAATTTTTTAAGAAATATAAGTTGGAAGTTGAAAATATTTTTAGTAAGACTATTAAGATAGTCAGAAGTGAAAGTGAGGAAGGGAAATATGGTGGTCGGTTCAATGCTTTATGTGTGGAACATGGAATCATCTATCAGACGACCGCTCCTTATTCACCGAAATCTAACGGAGTTGTGGAGTGAAAGAACCAAACTCTGAAAGAGATGATGAATGCAATGCTAAAACAATATGTGTTACCCATAACATGTGGGGAAAGCGTTGCTTACTGATTTAGCGCATGCAGTAAACATACTGAATCTTTACACTAGTAATCCACGACATAAACATTGGAAATGTATAACTAGAGTATTGAATAACTTACATCATACAAAATATTATGGTTTGCACAATGATAAAGAGGCGTCAATATTGGAGGGATATAGGGATGCAAATTATATATTTGACTCCCAAAACTCGAATTTGACAAGTGGATGTGTTTTTATGCTTGCCGGTGCAGTGGTGTTGCGAAAATCTTCCAAGCAAACAATTCAAGTGAGATCCACTATGGAGTCAGAGTTCATTATGATAGCCAATCAACGATAGCTCGTGCAAATAGTAATTCATATAATGGTAAGTGTCTTCATATTAGGAGGCGTCATAAAACCATCAAGAACTTTATCACCATTGGTGTAATCCATGTGGATTACTTCAAATCATGTGACAACCTAGCAGATCCTTTCACCAAAGGGTTGACGTGGTATCAAGTTTTAAAATCATCAAGAGGAATGGATTTAAAACCTACGAATTAAGAGGAAGTTTGATGGAAACCCCACTTACATGACTAGGGATCCCAAGGGAAAACTAAATCAAATGGAATCATTGAGCACTGTAAGACTTTTGTCTATACCCATGACCTTCAAAGATTAACATTGTTACATGTATGTGAATAAGGATAATCATTGGCTTTTAATGATTCCATAGTTTCATAATAGTGGAGTATGACATGATATTTTTGGAAAGAAACTAATGGCAGATCACCTAATGAATGTGAAATTGGGCCATTTCTAGGAGAATAAAAGTTAGGCTATATTTTCCAAGTACTCTAATGATAAACTAGGAATGTTCAAGGCCAAAATGAGCACAATAGAGAACCAAGTTCTACGAAAAAATGTCATTGCAGGATACTTGTTTTCTCGGTTAACATTAAAGTTTGGGTGGTTCAAGACATCATTTTCATTTCTCGACCAAGTAAATATGACGTATATTAAAAATGATTGGTTCAAAGCTGAAAAATGTTGCATATCAGAAACAACTACATTTTCACTTATACTCTCGAAAATCTGTTTAGTCTAGTCAAGTTAATTCAGTGTCTAATATAGTTTTTCGAATCTTCATATTTTTAGAGTCATTTCTATTCATGTGGGGATTGTTGGAATTTATTTTTTTGGTTAAAGCCACTAGGCTTTATAAAATAGTGTAAAGTGTGAATGAGAAATATATTGGACTAAAGGCTCATAGAGGTCATAATATGTTCATATATTTAAATAAGAAGACATTTGTATAAAAAATCCACATTGGTTGTATGAAAAATTTATTACTCATATAAATAAAGACATGTTTATGTCTTTTTCAAATAGCTTGAAATACATGTAGGGTGTGAGAGATATTGGAAAGACCACACGCACGTGTCACCGCCGCCGTGTCGGGGTAGAATTGAGCTTGGGCTTGGATCTTGTTTCTTGGGTCTTGGTTTTTGAAAATAGGCTTATTCAGGATCGCCGTGCGCGTATATGTTTTGGGAAAATTTTGTATGAATTTGGGTAAACAAAAATTAAATTAATTGGTTTGGTTAACTTGGTTTGATGGTTCAGTTGAATTAATTGGTTTGTTTTAATTGAATGGTTCAATGGTTTGAATGGATAAGAGAATATGATCTTTGAATTTCTCTCCTCGTACCAGAGCAAGAACGAGTCTCGCTCAACCTTCCCCTATCTCCGTACACAGCTCACCCACCTCCTAGATCTTTGTTTCGGTTGAGAACAAGATCTCACTCCTCTCTATTTTAAAAATGTCTCGTCTCTCATTATACTCACGCTTACAAAAATCATTTATTCATAAAAGAGAAGTTCATTCTTCTCCTACATTCATAAAAGAGAATTTCTATTATTTATTTAGTTAACGTAGTGCTTTCGTTTGTTGGTGTCAGCTTTTAAGTGTTACAAAACATATTCATTAAGGTTGTATCATGAGATTCGATAATTGCGCGCAACCGCCACACTGTGAGCAATTAGTTGAGCTAAGGAAAGAGTACTTCGTTCGCCTCCTTAAACGTTTATAATATTACTAGTGGGTGATCCGCGCTTCGCGTTGTATATGATATTATTGTGTGAAAAAATCGTAATGATTGAAAAATTTTAACTCAAAATTTTGTATCGCAAAAAAATATTTTTAATATATAGTTAATAAAATGAAATTTGAAAATTAAATATATAGATTTGATTATTTTTATGTATTTGATATTGCTCTAAAGTAAAATATTTTATACTATAATACATATAGCCTAAAAACTCTACAGTCAGACATCTAATGCTCATAGTTAAGCACAATTCAATCGAACCGCGCATAACCTGATTTAAAAATCAGAGTCAATTTACTCCTTCAACTATCCCCATCATTTTCATGATAAAAAGGAGCTTTCAAGAGATTCAAATTTTATGTTAGGGAAAAACTCATACCTACACTTCTTTTCTCTAGAATCTTAGTTGGATATCTATATTTCTCTAACATAAATCCCTTTGTGGAAGTGTCAACCTTCTTTTTTCTCTTTATATGCTCATGTTGAACCATATAAACCATTTTGATCTGGTTAACCTAACCTCCATTCTCTTTTTCATGTTTCTTATTTCTCTATCTAGTGTTATGGTTTATACTTCTTTCTCGTGCTCACAAAGATTTCTCTTACGTGTTATCCTTTAAGGATATTTTAGTATGCTTCTCACATCATACATTCTTGCATACCACATGAAAGACTCGGGGTCCTTATCTAAGTTTTTCGAAAGCTCCTAGAAGCATCATTCCTTCATCAAATGAATAATCATCTAACATGATCGAATGTAGATATTTATCATCAAAATGAGTACTATTTTACCTCCGGAGGTTGAACCGCCATCTGTGCATTTGTTGAAATCTTAGAAATTTGAAATCCTTGGTTGAACATAATCAACTTAAATCAACCGTTTTGTGGATTCCAAACTTTTTTTCCTGAACAACAACCAATCAATATTTTTTTAATTTATAATTATAAGGATTTAAAACTAAAAAAATAATCAAATTAACATATTGATTAAAAAACTGTATGATTTTGTAAAATTAATTTTTATATTATTGTTCAATATATATATATATCTACATAATTACTTTGTTTGATGTTATTAATTTAAAAAATTAAACTTATGACTCATAAAATTATATAATTTTTTAAATTATTTTTTATATTATTGCTCAATATATATATATATATATATCCATATAATTACTTTGTTTGATGTTATTAATTTAAAAAGTTAAACTTATGACTCATAAAAATTTTCAAAAAGTTAAATTTTTTATTATTCTTAACCAATTGGATACATAAGTTGCATAAGACTATTTGTATTATAAAAAACTATTTGTGTTATAAGAGATATAAAAATTTTCTTCATGATAAATAGGTTAGTTTTTCAGCTTAAGGTTTAAATATTATTATTTAGATATATATTAAGTTGTAGTTATAAAATATATGAATTCAAATGTGTGTTAAAGTTTATTTTAATTTAAAATGATTTAAATGAAATATATGTTCATAATAATAAATTTGTAATAGATTAAATCACAAATTTTATACATTAATGAGCCTAATGAATTTAGGAGACTAAATATAAAATTTGAAAAATAGTTAGATGAGGTGTCACCATTTGAAGAATTGAATTGATGATGGGACACTCTAAGAAGAGAGAACCAATAACTTTATATATATAGATGGATGGCATATCCAAATCTGGAATTTGAGTCCCTACAAAATCTCCTTCATTTACAATCTTTTCATCTGTACTATTCTATATAATAATGTTAAAGAAGATTTGATTGAGTTGTAGGCTTTATCGTTCACATTTGTAACCACCACCCTCTTATCAATATTCCCACCATCTATTTTAAGGTAAGGTCTTCCCAAAATAAAAGGAATCGTGACATTATAAATAGTCTCAACCACTAGAAAACCCTTTAGAACCAAGCAACCACCAATCATAAGTGGGTAGTCATATATTATACCTTAAGTAGTCTTGGTTGTTGAATCCCCAAGTGAAAGAGTAGTGAAGTGTTGCTTTATATTCATAAGTCCAAAACTTGTATGGAAAAGAAGCCTTAGTGATAGCATCAACCTCTTGAAAGGTTAGTGATAGCATCAACCTCTTGAAAGGATAGATGAAAACGGGAGAGTTAAAACTCATCAAAGGCAATCGGAATCTGAGAAGAATTTTGGGGAGAAGGATAGTTTTATTTTTGTGCCATGTTTGTAAATCGTGGTGGTCAGGACTTTTGGACAGAGAAATATGCTTCTTTTTCTGGCGGCACCATATGGAAAAAAGGCTTCGAAGACCGAAAGTTATAATCGGATAGGGCAACGCCAGAACAGCTAAATTTTTTTAGATATTCATATTTCTAATGTTATTTCGATTCAAGGATCTTTGATAAAACTAGATCTATATATTAATATTTAATAAATTTTTTAGTATTAATATTTTGTTTTTCGTTGGTAATTTGTATTAAGAATTTTGTTTCAACTTTTCTTGTGTCCACCAAATTTAATCAAGTTTCATATATGAAAAAGGAAAAAAAAAAAAGTTAGAAGTTGATAAATAATACAATGTATATGGAGGTTAGAAATTTCATATATATGAAAAAAAAAAGTTCATATATAAATGTATGAAATACATTATGCAATGTATGAAAGATATTCAAAAGACCACATGCATGTGCCGCTGCCGCCATGTCAGGATAGTCTTAGGTTTGGACTTGGGCTTGGGCTTGGATCTTGGTTCTTGGATCTTGGTTCTTGAAAATAGGCATATTCAAGGCCTCCACGCATGTATTATGTTTTGGGGAAATTTCGTATGAATTTGGGTAAACAAAAATTAAATTAAGTGGTTTGGTTAAATTGGTTTGATGGTTCAGTTGAATTAATTGGTTTGTTTTAATTGAATGGTTTAATGATTTGAATGGATAAGAGAATATGATCTTCAAATTTCTCTCCTCGTACGAGAGCAAGAACAATTCTCGCTCAACCTTCCCCTATCTCCGTACACAGCTCACCCACCTCCTAGATCTTTGTTTCGGCTGAGAACGAGATCTCACTCCTCTCTATTTAAACAAGTCTTTTTTCTCATTATACTCACGCTTACAAAAATCATTTATTCATAAAAGAGAAATTCATTCTTCTCCTACATTCTTAAAAGAGAATTGCAATCGTTTATTTAGTTAACGTAGTGCTTTCGTTTGTTGGTCTCTACTTTTAAGTGTTATGAAACATATTCATTAAGGTTGTATCATGGGATTCGATAATTGCGCACAATTGCCACACTGCGAACAATTAGTTGAGTTAAGGAAGGAGTATTTCATTCGACTCTTTAAGCGTTTATAATATTATGGATGGCATATCCAAATCTGGAATTCGAGTCCCTACAAAATCTCCTTCATTTACAATCTTTTCATCTGTACTATTCTATAAAAGAATGTTGAAGATTGAGTTATAGACTTTATCGTTCACATTTCTAAGCACCGCCTTCTTATCCATATTCCCACCATCCATTTTAAGGTAAGGTCTTCCCAAAATAAAAGGCATCGTGACATTATAAATAGTCTCAACCACTAGAAAACCCTTTACAACCAAGTAACCACCAATCATAAGTGGGTAGTCACATATTATACCTTCAGTAGTCTTGGATGTTGAATCCCCAAGTGAAAGAGTAGTGAAGTGTTGCTTTATATTCGTAAGTCCAAAACTTGTATGGAAAAGAAGCCTTAGTGATAGCATCAATCTCTTGAAAGGATAGATGAAAACAGGAGAGTTAAAACTCATCAGAGGTAATCGGAGTCCGAGAAGAATTTTGGGGGAGGAGGATAGTTTTATTTTTGTGCCATGTTTGTAAATCGTGGTGGTCAGGACTTTTGGACAGAGAAAAATAACTCTTTTTTATTTTATTTTATTTTTTTTGGCGGCACTATTTGGAAAAGAGGCTTCGAAGATTGAAAGCTATAATCGGATAGAGCAACGCAATAACGGTTATATTTTTTTAGATATTCATATTTCTAATGTTGTTTCAATTCAGGAATCTTTGATAAAACTAGATCTGTACATTAATATTTAATAAATTTTTTAGTATTAATATTTTGTTTTTCGTTGATAATTTGTATTAAGAATTTTTTTTCAACTTTTCTTGTGTCCACTAGATTAATCAAGTTTCATATATGAAAAGGGAAAAAAAAAAAGTTAGAAGTTGATAAATAATACAATGTATATGGAGGTTAGAAATTTCATATATATGAAAATAAAAAAAAAATCTTCATATATAAATGTATATATAACGAAAGCTTGGATTTGTTGTTGGATACGGGAGATCGATAAAGTTTTTGAACTGTCACTGGAGAAACCATAAAGATTGATGGGTCCAACAACTAAAACCACAATCAATTGGTACAGTTCAGACCTACTAGAAGAAGAAACAAGAATATGGGACAAATCCAAGATTAGACCCTTGATGCCAGGACGCGGAAACAAAATTATTAGCTTACATGTGAGAAAAATGGGAGCACGTGACAAATTGGTATGGCTGGGAAATGAAATTGGGAATAAACTATGAGATCAAGTTATTATGAATTTATGAGGCATTGGAAGCTGAGAAAGAACTGGAAGAAGAGGAGGAAACAAAGCAACACATAAAATGGAATAAAATGATATGGAAGATTAGAACATCACCTAAGATCCACCTCTTTCTATGGACAATTATGCACGATTCCTCGCCCACTGGAAAAAATTTGCTGAAAAGGAAGGTAATACAAGATGAGAAATGTTGCAGGTGTGGCCAAAGAGAAAAAAAAAGATGTTTATGTTGTTTTGCTACCACAGTGTGAATGAGATATGGGAGAAAGCACCATTAAAGGAAAAGGTGAAAGTGGAGCAGTGGAATTCAGTAGCGGAAGCGAGAAAAGAGGCCAAGAAACTCACAGTGCTACCACCACTTGTGGGACTGAATAGCGACACTCTATTTGTTGGGTTATTATTGAAAATATGGATAAACCGGAAAATAAATTTTTTGAAAATAGAGAAATCCCTGCGACGGAAGTTCTAAACAGACCAATTCAAAAAGATTAAAATGTAATCCGATTCGCTTATTCTCATTAAATCAATCAACACGGAGAAGAAACTATTGGAGATCAACGAGATTTTATGTGGCATTGAACATGTGACAAAACAATTCAATCGTGTCCAATTTTCATATGTATCAAGAAAGGATAATGTTATAGTCGATAGCTTGGCAAAAGAGCTATGTTTTTATTCAGCTCAAATGATTTGTAGAACTGAAAGTTTTTTAAGTTAATGAAAACTTTCCACGACATATTTTTCACTATTAAGGTATCATTTGTTTTTCTAGCAACAAAGAAAAGTCATTGATTTGGACGGATTGAGAACATTGTTACTCTTTAATTGGTCAAAAGATTCTCATTGTAGTAAGAAAATATATTTGAAAAGACTTTTAATGTCTTAATTTGTTAATAATGTTAGAGTGCTACCCTATCACCAAAATTCCAAGGTCGCACCAACCATCAAAAGCAAAGCCATTTTCTTTTTGTTAAACAATTCGAATGCCGAATTTGTATGAGAAAAGGACAATTCAATTAATTAATAAACGAACAAAACAAAAGCATGTGTGAGTAACGTTATTTAAGTCTGTAACGCGCGTCACGATGTAACGGACGAGACATAAATTGATTGGCCTGTCTTTTTTACCTTCACATGGAAACGCGTCCATGACTTTTTTAAATCATATAAATATTTTAACAATTCTGAGAACCGTTACACGCATATAACGTGGTTCATCTTTTTTGAGTTTTGACCGTCACATGGAAACGCATACGCATCTATGATCTTTCTTAAATAATAAAAGTAATAATCTAACTATACTGAGAAACGTTACACGATATAACGTGGCTGTTGGTAAAAAGAAATACGTTACAATGGATGGTGGTAAATAGGTTCAAAAGCCTTTTGCGATAAAGATAAATCCTCTTTCCAATAACTTTTTTTTTGTTTAAATCCTCTTTCCAATAACTTTTTTTTTGTTTAAATCCTCTTTCCAATAACTTTACAAGAGCAAGTTTTTTTTTTTTTTCTTTTAAGGTTTTGCTAAGAGCAAGTTTTGTTTTTTTTTTTAACGTTTTGCTAAGAGCAAGTTTTGTTAAACAATTTAACAAAAAAAAAAAAATGTTTTGTTAAACAAATAAAAAACATCAAAATTGTTGTTGGTCCTTTCAAGGATTAATAAAAGTGGTTATGAAAACATAAAATCTATTAAATTATAACCCGAATCCGATTAAGATATTATATTATTCATAAATTTATTTTATAATATATTTAAATTAAATTATTTTATACATAATTAATAGTTATTTCATGGTATAATATTGTTACAAATTTATATGAAAAATTTAATGATTTATTAACATATAACATGTTGTTGCGTAATAATATATTTTGTGGGAATTGCTAAAAGTAGACTCCAAATTGATTTTAAACATAAAACTAGACCTCAAATTCAAAGTTAAACAGAACTAGACCCATGGGGTAGAGAAATTACGTTTGACGTCCTTATATGTAAACAAAAAAACATAACCCACAATTACGATTGCAGCTCTCGCGTCCGGAGACTTCAGATGTGTGAGACTTCATTATAAAGTCTCAATGTACCCAAAGACTTCACATGTGAAATCTCATTAGTATTTAAATCTTATATTTAAATTTTAAAAACAATTAAAAAATAATTAGTCTACAATTTGATATACATAAATTATGTTTAATCAAATATGAACTTTTAAAATTAAAAGTTCAACCAATTACATAATATTTATACATGTAAGGTTGGTTATGCTCTACTTTAGGGTATAAAGACTTTACTATAAAATCTCATTAATAATTAAATCTTATATTTAAATTTAAAAAAGGAAAAAAAAAATTAGTCTGAAATTTGATATACATAAATTATATTTAATCAAATATAAACTTTTAAAATTAAAATTATAATCAATTCAATAATTTTTAAACATGTAAAGTTGATTATGCTCTACTTTAGGGTATAGAGACTTCACTATGAAGTCTCATTAGTAAATAAATCTTATATTTAAATTATTTAATTTTAGAAAAATCTTTTTGCAAAACTTTAAAATACAAAAATTAATATTTTTCTAATATGAGGTATATAAATTAAAATTTCACAAAAAATTCATAAAATTAAATCATTTTAGTTTAATTATATTTTAACTCGTAATTCTCATCGAGACTTCATCGTGAAGTCTCAAACTTTATTTTTTTTGGTAAATATAAATTAAAAAATTATTGAAAAATATTTAGATTAAAATTTTTGATAGATAATTCATTACATTACAAATGTAATGATTAAAAAATATAAGTTCATCAAATTACATAAAAATAGAGTAAGTGATCTAAATCTTATTTGGATTGGCATAAGAGGTTTAGGGTTTGACTTCATTTTGAAGTCTCATAAAGCGGGAACTTTTAACTTAATCTGAAATTAAAGACGCCAAAAGATACCTAAATATTAATTTTTTTTTCTTTTTAACAGGGGTATATAACAAATTTACACTGATGTAACCCTAAAATTTTGTAACCTTGCCGACACCTTTTTTTTTTTTTTTTTTTTTTTTTCTCTCAGAGAAAACCAGAAAAAAGAGTTCCTCTTCTCAAAACTCTCTCGCTTCTTCTTCGATGCTGACCAGATCTGCTACTGTCATCGCCTTTGATCTCAATTCCTCATTCTCCTCCTCCTCCACAGCTAGCAACACCGAAAAACATGGCCAAAACCCTAGACGGCCGCCATCTCCTCGTCACCTCCGCAGCCGCCGCTCGTCTTTTTCTTCATAGCCTGGTTCGTTCCCTTTCTCTAGCATCTCTGTTTTCTCCATTTTTTGTGCACTTGGTAGATCTTGCATAGAGAAGCCTCTCGTCTCATCTTTTCATAACCTAATAGATTTTACTATCTTTCTAAAACAGATCTGAGCCGCCGAGTTTGAAGAGACTTTAAAGGACGTCTTGATGAAAATAAAACCATATTTGGGTGTATTTTTACTAGTGTCTTGTGGCTGCAGAGTGAAGGTAATTGTTTCACTTACTGAAATTTTTGTGTTTCTACACTATCTCATTATTCTTTAAACTTTGTAAATAAATAGTGAGATCTCACGATGAGGTTACCTTTAGATTTTTCCTGAACTGCAATAAATATTTCGCCTTTGAATCTGAAAATGATTTCAAGAATTCACCTTTGAGTTTTTCATCGAGACTTCATTTTGAAGTCTCAGAAATATGAGGTAATTACCAAAAAATGTAGGAAGAGTGATTTTAAAATAATTACTAAAACATGAACGTTACAATAAGTTTTAAATGAAGAAAATATCATTTATAAACATAATTAAGCTAAAAAAATCTTTATAATTAGGTTTAAAACCATGTTTTAACATAATTAATAAATGAGACTTCACCGTAAAGTCTCAGGCGTAAACTTACAGTAAGTTTAAAATGAAGAAAATATCATTTACAAACATAATTAAGCTGAAAAAATCTTTATAATTAGGTTTAAAACCATGTTTTAACATAATTAATAAATGAGACTTCACCGTGAAGTCTCAGGCGTAGACTTCACCGTGAAGTCTCAGGCATAGACTTCACCATGAACTCTCAGGGTAATTAAAAATTAGCAAAATTCTTAAAATCAATTAAAGCTAGATTATACAATATTCAGTTGTGAAACTCATACATATTCAACATAAATAAGTCATTGACTCACACTAGTCTTTCTGATTGTGATTTTTTGCAGGTAAAAGAGAACAAAGAGAAGCGAAAGAAAACCATTAAGACAGCTCGAAAGAGAAGTGGAAGAACCATTTTTTTGCTCTGTTTATTGTAAAAGATACCCTTGAATTTAAGATTGGTGTTTAACATTTTATTATATAATTTGTTTCCTTCTTTTATGGTTGGTGAAATTTGCGATTTAATGTAACATTGGTGTTTATCGAAAATTTATGCATGATTGAATTTGATTGTGGTATAATGATTCAACCAAATTTGTATAAGGAAGTAATATATCTTGTGCCCTAGCTAAAATATACCAATTTTGAACATGTGTTAGAAAAAAACATGTACAAATCACATTAGCAAGTGAATATATTGCATAAGTAATATATCTTGTGTCTTAGCTAAAATATACCAAATTTGAACAACTATGTGTTTAAAAAACATGTAGAAATCAAATCAAGATAAAGCAAGTGACTTGCTCATTTGGTGAGTAAGACGAGTTCAAATCAGAATGTTCTGGATCTCCTTCCTTTGGTTTCATGTTATTAAGGAAAACAATTCACTCATCGACAAGAGACTTCATGGTGAAGTCCGAATCTTATTTTGTGTGGAGACTTCATTTTGAAGTCTCAATAATATGAGTTAATTACATAAAAACTTAAGAATTTTGATTTATAAATTATTATGATACATAAATGCTACACTCTCATACAACATGAACAAATATAAGTAACAAACATATGAGAACAAGAAAAGTAAAAAAAAAAATTCTTCATAATTAGGTTTAAAACCTTGTTTTAACAAAATTAACATATGAGACTTCATAGTGAAGTCTCATAATAAATATTTATTAATTCAAAACTCATAAAATCGATTTAAGATAGACCATAACACATTGAATTGTGAAACTCATACATTTATAACAACAATAACTAATATGCATGCAAATAATATAAAATCTCGAAAATGTAAAATAAATAAGATACAAATACATTTTTAAAAATTTTACTGGTGGAGACTTCAGACCGAAGTCTCATGATGAGACCTCACCTGTGAAGTCTCAATTATTTGAGTTAAATACCTAATAAGTTGAGAAAAATGATTTAAAAATAATTATTCGACAAAAACAACTTAAACTCGTACAACGTCAAAAGACATCAGTAACACACATGTTAGATCAAGAAATTAAAAATAACTAATTATTATTAAGCTTTAATTTCAATTTTACTAGAACTAGCATATGAGACTTCACCACGATGTCTTATATGAGAGACTTTACTATGAAGTCTCATGCGCGATATAGTGGAGATTTCATCATGAAGTCTCACAAAGGGTCTAGTTTTGAAATTGACCATTGTTTGACTTTTTCAAGAGACTTCACATGTGAAGTCTCATACACTTTTGAGACTTCATCGTGAAGTCTCCTCAAAAGTAGGGTCTAGTTTTGCAGTTGACCGTATTTTGACTTTTCTAAGAGACTTCACATGTGAAGTCTCATTATGTAGGAGACTTCACATATGAAGTCTTCGTCCCTTTTGAGACTTAACCATGAAGTCTCCCCAAAAAGTAGGGTCTAGTTTTGCAATTGACCGAGTTTGACTTTTCGAAAATAGACCCTCTTTTTTCTGGAGACTTCATGGCGAATTCTCGATAAAAAGTCATACTTCAGTCAATTACACAACTAGACCCTTTCTCGGAGACTTCATCAATGAAGTCTCAACTCCTTTTTTTTGTTTCCAAAGGAGATTTGGAGACTTTATCATGAAGTCTCAGAACAAAAAAGTCAATTGCAGAACTAGACCCCACTTGACCATTAAGACTTCATCATGAAGTCTCCTCTCGCGACTCAGATCTAAAAATTTGAAAAAACAAGAAAAAGTTACCAAGATCCGTTTTTAGCTCGCTTTGAGCTCCATAAACGGCTCAGAACGCCGTATGCCACCAATACCCAAGAAACCCAATTGTATTTGTGCAAAAATCATTGTAAATCGCAAGATCTAAGAATGGTGATTTTTGAAAACAAGATTTTTAGAGTTTAATGGATGAAATTGAAGAGGATATTGACGATAACGAAGCTATTAGTTCACATTTGATCATTAATATCTCTAAAATCGGTTGTTCCAAGCATTTAGACCTCTGATTCAGTTGGTATGGTGGTTGGGGGAAAATTGAAGATGATGGCATTTCAGTGAATATGCCTTAACTGAGAGGGTAATTTTTTTCCAACACGATTTCTGAGACTTCACGATGAAATCTCAGAACGGTATTTTTGTGAATAAAACATGTTTCGAAGGACAGTTTAAGTCATTTTAAAAGTTCATGAATGAGGGGTCTACTTATGACATTGATTTCAATTTGGGGTTTATTTTTGAAAAAAAACTTTTATATTTTCTTGTTAATCTGCAAACTAAAAAAATATACAATAAAAATAAAAATATATATCAATTATAGTTTTATTATGCCAAATGAATTTGAGAACTATGTTGTATGATGTATTTTATAAATGTTTAAAAGTAGATCATGAATAAAATGATTTTTTTCATGAATAAAACAATTTAATACTATTTTATGGATATAGTTTGTGGTCAAATAATTTGATAATTGGCTGATTAAAAAAAAAAGTAACCAAAATTATTGTTAATTTTTTATTAGAAACTTATTTAATAGATTTCAGTGTGATTAATATTTTCAAGATGATTGGTTATTTTTTCTAAAAATCTGTTGAAACTGACATATCAGCTTTTTCACATTTAGTATTTTTTTTATCTTCTCAAATAATATATAGAAAAAATATATATCAAAAATACACGCATGCTTGTGGGTTCAACTTTTCCCAAATCCTTTTTTCAAAAAGGTAGTAGAAAAGAATGGACCCAAAAAGGAAGTGTGGATGCTCGTCATTAGCATAAACAGGATAATAAACGAAGGCAATCATGTAACCAAATCTTTAACAAACAAATTCATGCGAGCAAAGACAAGGGAGTTTCATCATTTTACAATTCACACGTATTTGACACAGCAAATTTCGTATTACAGAATATCACATATATTATTATATAAGAAGCCCATAAGAGAAACTAAGTGTGCAAAATGAAAAGCCACCAGACCTACCAATTTTTACAAAGAAGTGTGAGTAATAGTTGGTAACGAGTTTACGGTGGCTGTGTAATCTTTCTTTTAATTTTTGTTTTCTATCGAAATGAGTTAATTTGACGATCTTAACGCTGATACCAAAGAAAAAGAAAACAAAAAAAAATGAAGAATTATAAATCGATATCTTGTTGTAATGGTTTTTATAAAATGATTTTGAAGATTCTAGTGATTCGGCTCAAGGTTGTACTTTCTGAAGTTCATTACACCAAATCAACCAACATTCATTAAGAACCGTCTCCTAAAAGAAAATCTTTTAATTTCTACCGAACTTGTAAAAGAATACCATAAGAAAGATCTCTTTCCTCGATGTGCTATAAAGATCGATATATAGAAAGCTTTTGATTTGGTTCAGTGGGACTTTTTGCTAAAAAAGTTAAAGGCGTTGGATATACCAGATCAATATGTTAGATCAAACTTTATGTTTCCTCGGCCTCCTTTTATGTGCAAGTGAATGGAGGGTTGGCTTGTTATTTTGGGAGTACGAGAGGGTTGAGACATTTTTGATCTCTCTCTATCCTTAGCTATTTGTGATATGTATGAATGTACTCTCGAAGAAGATTGATGAAGCTGCAGCGAATAGAGTGATTAGATTTTTTCCACTATGCCAGGCTATGTCTCTCACTCGCTTTTGTTTTGCAACGATTTGATGGTATTTTTGGATGATAACAAGACGTCTATAGTGGGTGCTTTGGAAGTCTTTGATGATTTTTTCCATACACTCGGGTCGATTACAACTTCTGTAAATTTTTGTGTTCAGATTGACAAATTTCTAGATTTCTGCTTTCAAATTGCCTATGTCATGCATCAAGGAGATTGATAAGTTATGATCCGCTTTCTTATGGTCATGCCCTTTTTTAAGCTGGAGAAAAACAAAGGTGGTGTAGCATATAGTATGTAAACCTAAGAGTGAAGGGGGATAAGGTATCAAGTCCATTGAAGAGGCAATAAGGTGTGAGTGCATAAGCTCGTTTGGAGACTCTTCTCCTCGAGAAGCTCCTTATGGGTGGATTGGGTTAAACGATGCTTGATAATATGCGATTTTTTTTTTAATAAAGGTAACAACTAGGTTTGGATCATGTATATGGAACAAGATACTTAAGTATTGGCAATTGGCAAAAGACTAGAAGTAAAAAAATTGATAATTAACCTCCTTTTAGTTTGATAAATTGAGTTCATTGGGAAATCTCTATGAGCTCTTTGGTAAGAGGGTGCATCGATTTGGAGGTCTTAGATTAATACGTCTCTTGGGGAGGTACTTGATAGAACCTGCACTCCACGACATAGATACATGTTTTGGTTCACGTAGAGGAGGAGCTCCATCTCGTGTGTGATGGCGGATTTTAAGAGGAATATGATGTCACCCTATGGAGAGGTGAGAATTCTAGCTACCAAGATAAATTCGTATTGAAAAAAACCTGGGATAGCTTAGGTTCTCGAAGTCTTTCTTGGCCAACGCACGATGGGGTTTGGTTTGCTTTTGTGACACCTAAATCCGCATTTCTTACTTGGTTGGCAATGAAGAACTGATTATATACATGAGAGAAAATGGAGAAATGGAAAGTTAATGTAAACATAGCTTGGTTTTTTTTGTCTAGCGCAAAAAGTAACATGACTCATTTTGAAAAGCGGATATCCAAAAATTAGTATTAATGTGAATATAACATGCTTTTTTGTTTATAAGTATTAGTATTACTATAGTTAGAGCAAAACATGGTTCATTTTTAACTACACAATACAAAAAAGAATTTCTTACCCTATATCAAAGTTGTCGTTTCAACGTAATGATTTATATTAAATATAAATATAATTAATATTTTGAATATATAATTTTATTTCGGGTATCCATTTATTTTTTTTGATCGGTTCGGTTTGGTTTTGGTTTAGATTTTCAAGTTTAGTGATATAAAACCCGTTTGAGTATTTTGTCGGTTACGGGTTCGGGTCTTATACCCTTTTCGGTCGAGTTTGGATTTGGGATTTAGGTTCGGTAAATATGTCCATACCTAAATTTTATATTTTATGATCTTATTTCAATATTTGTGTTTTTTCATATAATGTGTATGCATTTTATTATGATTATAATAAAAATTTGGTTAAGTTAGGATTGTGAGATTATTGTTAAATATTTTTTTTTGGTAAAATTTTCTAACATTAATAAATTATTCATTTGGGTAAACTTTTAAATATTAATAATGATGATCTATATGATACTTATGTTTGATAATTTAGTTAATTATTTTTCAAAAAATCCGTCATATCCAACTGTTCCCATTAAAGTTTAATTTATCTTGTCAGATTCAATTAGAAAAGAAAAAAAAAGTCATTCATATTCTTCAATTCAACCAGATTCAGTCGCATTCAACCGTTACTATTTAAAGCCTATATTTCTAGCTTTCCAAAAGATAGTAAGCATTATGGAGAATATTTTCCTTATTCAATAGGTTATGTTTAATTTTAAGAAAACAATAGCTAACTCTAGTAGACGAAAAAAAATGATATATATATATATATATATATATATATGTTATGGTTTAAAAATATTTATCAAACCTGATTATTGAAACTCGGTTCAATTTCTAATTATTTATAGTTAAAGGGGTTCGTTTTTGGAAGTAAAGTAAGTAAATTACAAAGACAAAAGATTCCTCGGAAAAAGAAGTATTACTATTGATATCGGTTACAAGGGTGTTAACTCAGAATGCCGAGTTAACTTTATCAAAGATAAGTATTTAACTCTAAGTTTGCTAATAATTCTTCTCCCCGACTATGAATAATGATTTTAGTGAAGGCGGTATGTAATTATATATTCCATTTTTCTAGGATTAGGGAATCTGTGATAAGATTTAATCTTATTCCGTCCGAGCTTAGACTTCGGCTTGGGACGAAGTAATTTATACCCCCGCTTCAGACACTAAAATCCGACCATTTTTTACCGAGGTATCCCTCGGTCATCTGAGCCGAGGATTCTAATCCTATTAAAGGGACTTATAACCTAATCCGTAATTAGGGAAATATCGGTAGGGACAGAATCTCAATTATTGTCAAACTATTGATAAGGGGTGCTAATCCCACCATCAACAGTAAGCCCCCCCTTCCCCCCAGTTCGCCCGAGGATAACCAAAGAGTCGGTGAATTTCATATAGCTTGTACATAAATGAAACTCGGTTGCAATCGATCTTTATCTTCAGAAATCTTGAACATCCCTTATTTCTCTTGTTTCATCGATAAATTCTGGCGGGAAAGATACGGAAAACGAAGGGTCTCTACTGACGCCTGTGCCGAATTCTCGGTATTCTCAAACCCTTTCACCTTCCTATGACATGTCATTCGTACGCATACCCTTGGTTGGTTGAAAAACCCTGGATACGCTTTTTGGCGGGAAGAAAAGAAAGGCTGATCATTAATTGAACCTAGGTTCCCCCAATTCTGACTTGACAATGATGACGTGTCTTCTCTTAACGAAGACTCGGTTCAGTTTCCACGAACCCTCGAAAGTCGCAAATCCCTTTAAATAGCTACTAAACCTAGAAAGATCGTATTTTCAGGTTTTAATCTTTCTACTCCCTCCAGCGAAAATCTCCTTAAAATCTTAAATCCTTCTTCCACAATCTTTATGTATCTTTGTTGAAGATGTCAATTGAGAAAAAAAAATTTCTCGGTTCTGACTCCGAGACTCACCTATCTTCATCAGGATCCAGCGGATCTCAACAGAAAAAAATTGAATCTAACAATTTTTGGTTAATATCGAAGACATTTCTTCTGCGGAGAAGAAGAGCATGGTTCCGAACCTATCGATCCCGACTAAATCCCCAAATACGAGTGATAGCTCGTAAACCGTTTCTGACCAAGCGGTAACCGGTGGGGAAGAATTGTCGGAAGACTTTGGCGATTCTTCCTTTAAAGAAAGCGACATTGAAACTCTCCGATCTTCTGCTTCAAACCCGGAAGATCTCGACATTCTAATTCCGAAGAATGGTGACCGACCATGGAGTCCTCCAGAAGGATTCATGTGATAATATCTCCACTTTTTCAACGAAGCCCGTCTCTGGTTTCCAATTCCCTTTCTGATGGTGGAATTTTGCAGATGTCTAGGAATCGCTTTCACTCAATTGGGACCTGGTGCCATCAGACATATGGTCGCCTTTCTAATTCAGGCTGGAAGAGCCAACATTGCCGTTCCATGCTGGAAATTCTTAGAGCTCGCCAAACTCATGGATAACCAAGATGGCAAGAGTTGGTACACCATGGTGAAGAACGCTAGTAAACTGGGTACTAGTTTTACTTCTAACGCCAAAGGCTGGAGCACTAACTTCTTCTTTGTTCGGATCAATAGAGCCTCTATTTTTTATCATTGCACCGAGGTTGTTAGAGCATGTTTGGTTGATGCTTCAACAATCACAAAACCGATCCTCTTCAAAGAACTTCCCCCGATATTCAAAAGAGAGATGGATCAGATTTATGCACTCAGCCTACTAAAATTCTCGAAGATTCCTGCAAACTTTATTGACCTGGCTCTGCAGCACTCAGGTATCCTATTGTTTTTTTTGTTTTCTTTTTATTTTTTAGTTTTTTTTACTTATAATATGTGTCCGTCATTATTCCAATCATCATTGATTTTTCTTTCCACGCTATGAAGTTTCTGAGGTTGAATGTCCCCCGGAAAGATTTTCCTTAGATTATTCTAACAAATCACTTATCCGAGCACCTCCCAAGAAGTCGAGGTCTAAAAAACTATTAAGGATTGAAACTAATCATTCTTTCTCTGGCACCTCGTATACCGCATATTCGGAGAAAAAACGCGGAAAAAATGTCGTTATGTCTAAATCTCCAAAGATTAAGTCTTCTAATCTCTCAAAGAAATGAGCTCCTCCCCCAAATATCGGAAGCCCTCTCTCGAAGAAGCAAAAATTCAATTGGAAGCCGAGGATGCCCCATTTAACTTTGAATTCAATTCGTCGCAACTTGTTTCAAAAGATGAGGAAAAAAGCGTTGAATTATTTTGGAAGATGGCCGGCTGTGAATCCATGAAACCAAAGGATGACTTTGCCGCGAAAGAACATATAACTGCCCTTGCTAGAAGCTCTGTTCGAGTATGCTGGTTTATCCTTACTCGTTTTTCTTTCTGAATTTTTTAATCTGAATCTTTTCCGCTCTTCGTTTAGGAGGCCCGCAACACTTGTCTTGTTGTCGCGGAATATGAAAACTTGCTGAGAGACACTAGGAAATTCGTCGACAAACTTCAGAAGAAGAATGAGGTATTGGAGGTTGATCAAACTTCTCTTGTTCACCAAGTTGAAGCAATGAAGAAAGAAGATCGAATCGCTTGTGCTTCCTTGGCTCAAAAGGTAAAATCGATGAAGAGAGAGATATCCGAAAAGGTTGAAAACAATTTGAACGATATCCCAAAGATCGTTAAAGTCCGAGAAGATGGACTAACGAAAACCATGAATCTTGGTCAATCCCAAGTTGTCCTCGGGGTGCTTACTGATCTTTCTTCTCAATGTGTGAATATTCATGCCGACTTTTTTAAGCATGTAGAAGAGGACGCAAATGTAGACGAGCAAAAACTAAAGGATTTCAAGTTCGCTGAATTTGAGTCTGATGCCTTCATTTTAATGTTTGAATATTTTTGTTGTTGTTTTGTTTTTTTTTTTTTTTTTTTTTGGTAAATGTTTAAGATTTACTTTGCTTTAATGATAAACCTCGGCTTTTCTCTGAAGTTTCCATTTCTTAAGTCTTTTGCATTTGATTATTATATATCTTTCTCTAATATTTGAACTTAAAAGAAAGATTCTTTGAATGATCTGTTTATGAGACTTTTGGAAAGTTCCTTCAACAAACCACCGGATATTCATGGGCGAAGCCGAAATTTATTTTTGTTCAGTGAGAAAATCCTCGACTGTTAACCTCTAATCCCAAGATCCTACTTTATCAGATCTTTAGATTTTCGAGTCTAGGTATTTTATCTTTATTATAAACATAAGCGGGAATGACCCGACTTTGCCTTACAATTTATCGGCTCTTCTTTATCAAGCTCCGAAATTTCCAGCTGCATTTTGTAAAGAATGTGTAGAGGGACGAACCCTGTTATCGAGTATGTGATCTGGATACCGATTTTTTTAATGTGAACTTTAGTTTAACATAGTTCATAACTATGTAACCAAAATTTATATTGATTTTGCAGCTGAACCTTGTAAAAAGGCTGCCTACGTACTCTCGAGAGGGATCAAGTTACACGTAGTTTCGAAGTTGCCATAAATGTTGTTTATTTTGGAAATCTGAGATATCAACATATGATGTATCATGGATTTTACCGGTTCTCTATCATGATATAGTAGGTTTTATGGAGTCTTTGTAGCATGTTTTGAGCATTTATGCAGGATTTACTAGCAAAAGACACTTTGGAGCAAAAGGAGCTAAAAAGAAGGTGTTATGGAAGTTTCCACGTGATTTGAGAAGACTTAGAAGACTTGGAGCAAAAATGAAGAAATGTTGGTGTGAACCCCGAATCGACCGACTGTGACGCCGACTTAATTTAGAATATTTTCTTATCGGGCCTTTCGCGGAACCCTAAACCCTAAGACTCATTCACGACCTATATAAGCACCTCTTAAGCATCAGAGGACGACACAGCCCCACAACAACGAACTGCACAAGAACTCAGAGCAATACAAGTTTCTCTTTGCTTTTTGTTTCCATTGTTTTTAGGTTTTAAATATTGCTCTTATCATTGTTCTAGACTCTGAAGAAGGTTAGAGAGTGTTCTTTCTCAATTGAGTTTTGTGAACCTCTGATCTTCTATTGTGTAATTCGTTTTACATGCACTTCATTCATAAAAAGATGATTTGTTTTACTAAAACCATGTCTGAGTAGTTTATTCATTAGATCTAGGGATTTCAAAGGGATTACAAGGGATCATTCTAAACGGTTTTGATTTGTGGAATAAGCCACGTGATTCTTCACTACAAACAGTGTTTTACATTTAGAGGTGACGTAATTAACCACTTTTAGATTATCAAGGTCGATCTTTCTACCGGAGACGGAGATAGAGACACCGGAAGAGTCTGTAGTGAGCAAGGTGCAATCTAAGTCAAACGAACGCTTGTTTAGACACCTTGTGAACAGATCTAACTCGTTCGCACTAAAGCTTATTTATTTTCAGCGACAATCCAAAGAGATTTGAGATTTAGGGATTTAAATAAAGGCTATTTTCTAGTACACCAATAGGATCTAGTATTTTAAAGTGTTTAGAGTTCAAGAAGTCACCAATAACCGTGATCCTGAGTTTTCCCAACTGATTTCCTTTAGATCTAATGTCCTTTTAAAGTTTGCAACACATCACAAGTCATTAGCATATTAGAATTATCGTAGTTCGGTTACTTTTGCATCTGAATCCAAACTAGCCATAGCTCTCTGTGGAATTGATAACCTAAATACTACAACTGTATACTGTGCACTTGCAGTTAATTTTGTGTGAATAACTTTGCACCATCAAGTTTTTCTGGCGTCGTTGCCGGGGAGCTTCGGTGTTAGTTTGGTTTTCATTAGGAAATTTGCATTAAAATTTTGCATAACATTATTGCATCAAGATATTTTTCGATTGAGACGTCTAGAAACCCTTGTTCTGATTTGATACAGGTAACAACTCATGATGAATTTGGAAGGAGACACGCAAAGCCGATCAATTGAAGAGGACGAACACCCGAGTCGACCGACTGTATCTCTCAATCGACCGACTCGTGATCCACCTCAAGAGGAGAAGAAATGAAAGCAGAAGGAGAAAGAGGAGAAGGAAGCCACTGAGATAGCAAACGGAAGCAGTACCAACATTGCTGAAAGTTCTGAAAACAAGTCAATGGAGGACAAATCCAAGGTAGCACAAGGAGTAATGAGCATGTCAACATCGAACAACTTGACAAACGATTCTTCAAGAGAAGAGAAGAGGAAAGAAGAAACAACAACCCAATCTAGACAGATCCTCGACTCAAAAAGCACTGAAGGGCGCATGATCAACTCAAATTTCAGAGAAACAATTCGTTCCATCCACACAAACCCAGTCGACCAGACCTGAGTCGACCGACTTCCACGTAGTCGACTGACCTGGAAGCAGAAGCCTAATTCGATTATTTTCAAGACGGGAAGAGAGGTCAACAGAAGATGCCTGGACTAGCAGATGATGTCTATCTTACCACCAATGATGGAAGTTCCGAACAAAACTTCTACCCTAGACGAGGGTATGATCCAAACCACATCAAGGCCGCACTAAAAGAAGGTGAGCTCAACATCAATACCAAGGTGATACGAAGTCTATTGTAGATCGAGTCTTATGAGAACGAAAGAAGCAGCCCACTGAGACACTTGAAGGAAGTAGAAGACACACTGACACGAGCTGCCAAGGATGAAGGTATCTATAACAAGCTATGCCTAAACCTTTTCAAATACTCTTTGTGTGGAGGAGCTCTACTTTGGTATGAAAGACTTGAATCCAAAAATATCAAGACGTGGGAAAATCTGAGGGAAATGTTTATTGACAAGTTCTTGGTTGAACCACGAATGAACATTGCATCATTTACGCAATCCGAAGACGAGACTTTCAATGAAGCATGGAGAAGACAGGAGGACCACTTGCGCAACTGCCCAAATCATGGTTTCAATCCAAAGGAGGTAGTTTCAATCTTCTATAAAGGTTTGCTATGGGAGAATCAAGTCATCCTGGACACAATGAGCAATGGAAATTTCGATGCTCTAAATTCCAAGAGGGGAACCCAGATAATACAAGACTATGTAAGGAGTGAAAGCGCAAATAACAGGGGTACCAGTCAAATCAAGGCACTAAGGCACGACAGGGAGATCCAAGGGATCAAGAGGAGGTTACAAATGATTAAACTTTTAAATCATAGGAGAGAAGAAGATGCCCATTACCAAGACAAAAGGAAGGCTCAGGAGCAGTCAACTCGAGGGCCCATGCCAAGCAACGCGATGAAACCACTCGGGAAGGTACAACAAGATAGGAATTACAGATGGATGGCTATGAACAATCAACAAGAGATCGCTGAAGAAAGAAGAAGAAGAATGGTGAACGAAAATCTTGAAGGAGGCAATCAATATGGGAAGCAGCAAAGTCATCCTCATTTGAAAATAGATATCGAAAGAGGAGCTGGATCAAGATCCAGGGAAGAATTAAAAATGCTTCGAGTAATCAGACCGCAAAAGAGACTTACAATCAAGGAATGAAGATGAAGGAACAAACAGAAGCATTATAGTCGACCGACCTGGTCATGAAGTCCACCGACCACCTTGGAGACGACCGTCTCGCATTGAGGGACGATCGACTCGACATCTCGGGCAAAGGAGCATTTAATCTCTTTCGAAGTTGTTTCACACCAATTTTCCATTTGAACATCAAAATCCAACCACAAGGGAGAGCATCCAATCCAAGACTATTGAAGATTGAGGAGCCGCTCAAGGGAAGACCATTACTTGACAAGAAGAGAGCACTTAAGAGAATAACGATTTGTATAATCGAGCAAAAGGTAAAACCAAAGGAACCCCCGGGTCTGAGCAACACCAACCCCAAGATGCAGGACGTGAAGTCACTGGAAAACAACCTACAGAACGTGAAGAAGATCAAAGGAGCCAGGGAAGTTGTTGACAAATCCAAAGGACTCATCCTAAAAGGGAAAATCAGTTCACCGCGACCAATTCAATCCAATTCAAAGAGATATGACAACTCCAAGCAGCCATTCCGAGTGCCTCAGCACAATTTCAAGACGAAGCAAGTGGCGCAACAGCCAATCATGTATTCAGAACAGAACCGGAGGGGAGAATCACTAACCATCGTCCGAAATCAACCACTCATGACACCTCTACATCATACAATTACAAACGGCCACCACCACTCAACCAAATGCCACTACCACCACATCACTTCCAATTCGTGAAGGAAGAAAGATTGAAGACACTAGAGAGATTGGTGGAGGAGCTTGTGACATCTACGCAGAGTCAGATGTTCACACTAGTAAGCCTTTTTGGCTGAGTGAGTAATCTTGCATGCCAAAACGCAAATGATCTCATCATGATGAAGACCGCCCAATCACTGGTTACTACTAAGGCAACACAACATCTAATTGTCATTGGCAAAAATCAAACGGACACACGAGTCGACCGACCATGCCCCCAGTTGGCAGACTATCACTCTCTGGAGAAGGAACTCAAATCGCAACAAGTCAACAAGCTATGTCAAACACATGATGCAGTAGAAGCCAAGAAAATGAACTTTAGAAGTAATGAAGACGATGTTATCAGGATGAACTGCACCATAAATAGCAAGAAATACCCAACTCAGCTGTTATTCATGGGAACGAAGTCAATGTTGTATATGCCACCCTTGCAACAACTTGGGGAGAAACTGAAGAATGTGATTTAATGCTAAGGTCAGAGGAAGGAACCCTCTGAGTAGCAATGAGATTAATCCGAAATATCACAGTGCGCGTTAACAAGGTGGCAGTCATCACGGATTTTGTTGTACTCCGCTCGATTGATTTAACTGAAGAGCAATTCATCCTCGGACGACAATTCTTTACACGCCTGGAAGTCGCAGTAAGAAAGTACTTCCAGTTGCCTTTGCACCCATCTCACGAGCACAACCAGCCCCTATCCATCAACAAAGAGGATGTTAGAAGCAATGCTTCCACGCCATCACGGCCATAGTCGCCAATTTCAGTCAAGCTACTGACTATAAACAAGCGCTGAGTGGGAGGCAACCCACTAGGTACTTTTTATTTTCATTTTTAGGTGTTTTTGATTTGATTTCAAGCGAGAAGATTCAGCAAAACTGGACTATACGCTACCCGAGTCGACCGACCTCTCATTAAGGTCGGCCGACTTTAGCTCAGAGGTACCGCGTTCGATCCTTTTAAATTTATTTCGGATATCATTCATATTTCTTCTCACTTTTGTTACACCGGGACGGTGTAATTTAAGTCTGGGGGGTGTTTATCCACACTAATGAAATTCTTGTTGATTATCTCAGGGTTTTTCGCCAAGTTTTCAGTAATTTTAGTTTATTTTCAACGAGTCAAACCGTTGAGGGAACAATGATTAATCTGGGACACTAATCACATTATGTTTCACACTTAAGACTATTATTGCAGGAACCCAGTTAGAGGCTATGACTATTGGAAAACCTTGACACGATTCAATCAATCGGAAAATACCCATATCCTTGAGTCATGAAGCCCATGTAAGTCTGAGCTATTGCACTTTCATAACTATATAAGTCAGTCCTCGTTCAATGTCATTATGAGAATGTCTGGATATCTATAGCTTTCCAATCTCCCTTATTTAAATAAAAAGAATCCGTTTTTAACTAAAACCTAGTGATGAGGTAGAGGGAAATTCCTTAGGACGCCAACTATTCGTCACTAGAAGCTCGGGATCTATGCGGTTAGGAAAATTTCCTGCAATACCAATATGCATTAGAACCTTTGAGAACTTGGTTGACAGCGAGGTTAGAAAAATTTCCTATAATACCACTATTCGCTTAAACCTTGAGAGTTTCAAAAGATAAAGAAATGAATAAGTCTGGGGGAGAGAAAGTAACTTTTGTGACATCTTATTATGATATCGAAAAGGGAAGGAACTTGTTTCCTTGGGCAGTACTTCTATGGTTTTGAATAGCTATGATGCTTTGGATTGATTGACTTGTAAATCGTGGGGAATGCATGAAAGATTGTTGAGTTGATAGGGAATGTACATGTTGGTCTTGACTTGAGTGATTCTAGCATTGATAAACTCTTCGCTAATGTGATTTCCCAATGAGTTCCCAAAGTCGTTAGAACTTTACCTAGCAGCCTTGATTATTTGATTGAGGACAAGCAAAGGTTTAAGTCTGGGGGAGTTTGATGTATCATGGATTTTACCGGTTTTCTACCATGATATAGTAGGTTTTATGGAGTCTTTCTAGCATGTTTTGAGCATTTATGCAGGATTTACTAGCAAAAGACACTTTGGAGCAAAATGAGCTAAAAAGAAGGTTTTATGGAAGTTTCCGCGTGATTTGAGAAGACTTAGAAGACTTGGAGCCAAAATGAAGAAATGTTGCTGCGAACCCCGAGTCGACCGACTGTAGAAGATGGAGTCGACCGACTGTGACGTCGACTTAATTTAGAAGATTTTCTTATCGGGCATTTCGCGGAACCCTAGACCTTAAGACTCATTCACGACTTATATAAACACCTCTTAAGCACTAGAAGAGGCACGGCACCCTAGAAGAACTCAGAGCAGTACAACTTTATCTTTGCTTTTTGTTTCCATTGTTTTAGCTTTTAGTTACTGTTCTTATCATTGTTCTAGACTCTGAAGAAGGTTAGAGAGGAGTTCTTTCTCATTTGAGCTTCGTGAACCTCTGATCTTCTATTGTCTAATTCGTTTTATATGCACTTCATTCACAAAAAGATGATTTGTTTTAACAAAACCATGTCTGAGTAGTTTATTCATTAGATCTAGGGTTTTCAAAGGGATTACAAGGGATCATTCTAAACGGTTTTGATTTGTGGAATAAGCAACGTGATTCTTCACTACAAACAGTGTTTTACATTTAGAGGTGACGTAATTAACCACTTTTAGATTATCAAGGTCGATCTTTCTACCGGAGACGGAGATAGAGACACCGGAAGAGTCTGTAGTGAGCAAGGTGCAATCTAAGTCAAACGAACGCTTCTTTAGACACCTTGTGAACAGATCTAACTCGTTCGCACTAAAGCTTATTTATTTGCAGCGACAATCCAAAGAGATTTGAGATTTAGGGATTTAAATAAAGGCAATTTTCTAGTACACCAATAGGATCTAGTATTTTAAAGTGTTTAGAGTTCAAGAAGTCACCAATAACCGTGATCCTGAGTTTTTCCAACTGATTTCCTTTAGATCTAATGTCCTTTTAAAGTTTGCAACACATCACAAGTCATTAGCATATTAGAATTATCGTAGTTCAGTTACTTTTGCATCTGAATCCAAACTAGCCATAGCTCTATGTGGGATCGATAACCTAAATACTACAACTGTACATTGTACACTGTACACTTGCAGTTAATTTTGGGTGAATAATTTTGCACCAGCAACATACATGTTTTTTTTTTGCTCACATACGGAACCTCTTTAGTCGTGATGTTTCATACCCAAGGGGGGGACAGACTTGTTCGTTTCCTCGGGAATTTGCTTTGAGACAGCTTCTAGCTTCAGCTTGACTACCTCTTATGGAGAAGATCCTTAATGGAGTCGGGAATTTGAAGCATTGATGATATGTGGAGACTACTCATTTCATTAAAACAACCAAGGGGTTCCAAGAATCATGTTTTAAATAGTTGTTCTTTCTACAACATCGAACTTGACGATCTTGACAGTTCCTCCAATTGTTGCTAGAAGTTATATCGTACCAAGTGTTAGAACATCCTCGCCACTATATAATGTCAACGTCCTGACTCCTGGTTTAATTTTTGTTTCCTTTAAAGCTTTTGATAAATATCAATATATTACGTTTGCCATACTTAAAGTATCTACTAATATCCGAGGAACTAAACAGTCTCCAACTTGTATTTCAACAACCAGTGGATCGTTATGAGGAATTTCAATTCCTTCCAAATCATCAAAAGTAAAGACAAGTTCTTTATGAAAAATCCATTTTGTTATCGGAAATATTGGCTTTGTTTGATATCCGGATCGTTCTAGCGCCTCTGCGGGGAATACCGAAATAACATTTATCTTCTTCGTTGAGATGATGAGTCTAGTTGAGGAGATTATTTTTTGCGTATGAATTTCCTTTTTGAGTTTGATGCTCATCCCTTTATGTGTAATAAATATCTTTTCCCGGGAATTCGCTCTAAATTAGGTTCTTCGGAATTTGCTCCAAATACTTATTTTAAAGATACTCCAACAAGCTACGGCATTTTTCCGTTTGGTGCCCGAATAAAGCATGATAATCACACCATGCTAAAGGAGTTTTATTTCCATTTTCTTGATTTTGATCTTAGATCTGTTTCCTTCGTGTTGCTCTAAATCCTGATCTTGTAGTTTGTTAGTTAAGAAGGCGACCCTAGCTTTGGCTCTCTCCTTTTGCTCATATCCTCGATCATAATGCTGACAAGGTTCCTTATACTTTAGTTTCGTTTCTTTTTCTTCGGAGATTTCGTTGTATCCTTCGGATAACCGAGCTCGATTCTCATCTGCCCTGATATATATGTTTGCTCTATAGAGAGCATCTTCCAAAGACTGTGGCCGATATGCCGAAAGTTCTTCCCAAAACCTTGCTTCATACCAGGTTCCACTAGTTAATGTGTCAATAGCTAATTCGTTTGAGATATCTAGTTGAGAATACACCATCTTGAATCTCTTTACGAAGCTTTGAAGAGACCCAGTCGATCCTTGCTTAACAGAGTAGAGGTTGGAAATTGTTGTTGGTCGTTCAAAATTAAACATATAATGTTTTAAGAATCTTCGTCGTAATTCATCAAAACTTCTGATCGAGCTGAATGGAAGATTGGTTATCCAAACTTGGGCGTTTCCTCGCACACTTTCCGCAAAAAGTTGACATTGTTTTTCATCCCTTTCTGATGGACGAAGTTTGGCTTGATGATAATGTGTGGTTTTTAGGGTTTTATAACCCATGCTTTTGTTAGTTTTAGAGTCTTTTCCAGGTCTATATACAATATATTAGGTTCTTTGAGCATTTTTGATGATTTGGAGAAAGTGGAACAAAAAGGGAAAAATCAGTAAATGAGAGATGTAGTCTCGGATTTGACTTCTAGAAGATTGATATTGGTTGAAGGTCTTCCCGGTAATCAAATTTGATGAAACCGGTTCCAAAAGAAAGATATGGAAGTTAGCTTTCATCTCCAAGTGGTTTGAAGTGATTCACATGTCTATTGCTCAAGATATGACCGTTTTAGTGAAGACATCTCTGATCTGTCGCGAGCTGAAGAAAGCTGTGCATCTTCTGTAAGTGCATCGATCGATGCAGCCCCGAGAAAAACAGGAGTATCTCTATTTTCTTGATTCTTTTGGGCCTGGTTTTTTCCTTTTATTAGCCCAACTATTCTAGGTCGTCCGTAATGTTATAAAAGAGAATTTTCAGCCATTGTTTAGGCTATGCTTTATTTTTCTAGGGTTGTTTTACGGAGACGGAGGAATCCCGAACCCTTTTTGTTTCTCTTTTGATTTATCTTTTGCAATCTATTCAAAACATGTTTGTGTTTAATCCCTTTATGTCTGAGTAATTTTCTGGGTAGGTTTAGGGATTCAAGGGATTGATGAATCATAATTAGGGTTTTCTCAAACTAGTAATCGTTTATAGTTCTTCAATTAATCTGATCTTATTTACTTAGATTTAGCATGCGCAACTAGATATAAGTCATAGATTAGCTAAGGAAACGAAAGTGGACTTAGTTAGTTTGAACAAAGATTAATTGAGCTAGTGAGACTAGTAGCAAAGGAATTTGGACTAGAGATCTAGTGAACTCAGCAAACCTGATTTATTGCATGTCTTACTTGATAGGTTACGCAAAGAAATTTGGTAATTTAGCTAACTAGACATAGTTAGTAATTCGCAGCGGAAGCTGGTTTACTATAGAGTTGTGTTTGTGTTTGATGCGTGAAGTTATTCACCCAAAATTAACTGCAAGTGCACAATGTATAGTTGTAGTATTTAGGTTATCGATCCCACAGAGAGCTATGGCTAGTTTGGATTCAGATGCAAATGTGGCTGAACTATGACAATTCTAATATGCTAATGACTTTGTGATGTGTTGCAAACTTTAAAAGAAACATTAGATCTAAAGGAAATCAGTCGGGAAAAACTCAGGATCACGGTTATTGGTGACTTCTTGAACTCTAAACACTTTAAAATACTAGATCCTATTGGTGTACTAGAAAATAGCCTTTATTTAAATCCCTAAATCTCAAATCTCTTTGGATTGTCGCTGAAAATAAATAAGCTTTAGTGCGAACGAGTTAGATCTGTTCACAAGGTATCTAAACAAACATTCGTTTGACTTAGAACGCAGCTTGCTCACTACAGACTCTTCCGGCGTCTCTATCTCCGTCTCCGGTAGAAAGATCGACCTTGATAATCTAAAAGTGGTTAATTAAGTCAGCTCTAAATATGAAACACTGTTTGTAGTGAAGAATCACGTGGCTTATTCCAAAAATCAAAACCGTTTAGAATGATCCCTTGTAAACCCTTTGAAAACCCTAGATCTAATGAATAAACTACTCAGACATGGTTTTGTTAAAACAAATCATCTTTTTTTGAATGAAGTGCATATAAAACGAATTAGACAATAGAAAACCAAACTAAACACCGAAGCTTCCCGGCAACAGCGCCAGAAAAACTTGATGCGTGAAGTTATTCACCCAAAATTAACTGCAAGTGCACAGTGTACAGTTGTAGTATTTAGGTTATCAATCCCACAGAGAGTTATGGCTAGTTTGGATTCAGATGCAAATGTGGCCGAACTATGACAATTCTAATATGCTAATGACTTTGTGATGTGTTGCAAACTTTAAAAGAAACATTAGATCTAAAGGAAATCAGTCGGGAAAAACTCAGGATCACGGTTATTGGTGACTTCTTGAACTCTAAACACTTTAAAATACTAAATCCTATTGGTGTACTAGAAAATAGCCTTTATTTAAATCTCTAAATCTCAAATCTCTTTGGATTGTCGCTGGAAGTAAATAAGCTTTAATGCGAACAAGTTAGATCTGTTCACAAGGTGTCTAAACAAACTCTCGTTTGATTTAGAATGCACCTTACTCACTACAGACTCTTCCGGTGTCTCTATCTCCGTCTCCGGTAGAAAGATCGACCTTGATAATCTAAAAGTGGTTAATTACGTCAGCTCTAAATATGAAACACTGTTTGTAGTGAAGAATCACGTGGCTTATTCCACAAATCAAAACCGTTTAGAATGATCCCTTGTAAACCCTTTGAAAACCCTAGATCTAATGAATAAACTACTCAGACATGGTTTTGTTAAAACAAATCATCTTTTTGTGAATGAAGTGCATATAAAACGAATTAGACAATAGAAGATCAGAGGTTCACGAAGCTCAAATGAGAAAGAACTCCTCTCTAACCTTCTTCAGAGTCAAGAACAATGATAAAAACAGTAACTAAAAGCTAAAACAATGGAAACAAAAAGCAAAGATAAACTTGTATTGCTTTGAGTTTTTCTAGGGTGTCGTGCCTCTTCTAGTGCTTAAGAGGTGTTTATATAGGTCGTGAATGAGTCTTAGGGTCTAGGGTTCCGCGAAATGCCCGATAAGAAAATCTTCTAAATTAAGTCGACGTCACAGTCGGTCGACTCCATCTTCTACAGTCGGTCGACTCGGGGTTCGCAGCAACATTTCTTCATTTTGGCTCCAAGTCTTCTAAGTCTTCTCAAATCACGCGGAAACTTCCATAAAACCTTCTTTTTAGCTCATTTTGCTCCAAAGTGTATTTTGCTAGTAAATCCTGCATAAATGCTCAAAACATGCTACAAAGACTCCATAAAACCTACTATATCATGGTAGAAAACCGGTAAAATCCATGATACATCAAACTCCCCCAGACTTAAACCTTTGCTTGTCGTCAATCAAATAATCAAGGCTGCTAGGTAAAGTTCTAACGACTTTGGGAACTCATTGGGAAATCACATTAGCGAAGAGTTTATCAATGCTAGAATCACTCAAGTCAAGACCAACATGTACATTCCCTATCAACTCAACAATCTTTCATGCATTCCCCACGATTTACAAGTCAATCAATCCAAAGCATCATAGCTATTCAAAACCATAGAAGTACTGCCCAAGGAAACAAGTTCCTTCCCTTTTCGATATCATAATAAGATGTCACAAAAGTTACTTTCTCTCCCCCAGACTTATTCATTTCTTTATCTTTTGAAACTCTCAAGGTTTAAGCGAATAGTGGTATTATAGGAAATTTTTCTAACCTCGCTGTCAACCAAGTTCTCAAAGGTTCTAATGCATATTGGTATCGCAGGAAATTTTCCTAACCGCATAGATCCCGAGCTTCTAGTGACGAATAGTTGGCGTCCTAAGGAATTTCCCTCTACCTCATCACTAGGTTTTAGTTAAAAACGGATTCTTTTTATTTAAATAAGGGAGATTGGAAAGCTATAGATATCCAGACATTCTCATAATGACATTGAACGAGGACTGACTTATATAGTTATGAAAGTGCAATAGCTCAGACTTACATGGGCTTCATGACTCAAGGATATGGGTATTTTCTGATTGATTGAATCGTGTCAAGGTTTTCCAATAGTCATAGACTCTAAATGGGTTCCTGCAATAATAATCTTAAGTGTGAAACATAATGTGATTAGTGTCCCAGATTAATCATTGGTCCCTCAACGGTTTGACTCGTTGAAAATAAACTAAAATTACTGAAAACTTGGCGAAAAACCCTGAGATAATCAACAAGAATTTCATTAGTGTGGATAAACACCCCCCAGACTTAAATTACACCGTCCCGGTGTAACAAAAGTGAGAAGAAATACGAATGATATCCGAAATAAATTTAAAAGGATCGAACGCGGTACCTCTGAGCTAAAGTCGGCCGACCTTAATGAGAGGTCGGTCGACTCGGGTAGCGTATAGTCCAGTTTTGCTGAATCTTCTCGCTTGAAATCAAATCAAAAACACCTAAAAATGAAAATAAAACGTACCTAGTGGGTTGCCTCCCACTTAGCGCTTGTTTATAGTCAGTAGCTTGACTAAGATTGGCGACTATGGCCGAGGTGAAATGGAAGTAGTGCTTCCAGCGCCCACTTTAATGATGGATAAGGGATGGTTGTGCTCGTAAGATGGGTGCAAGGGTAACTGAAAATACTTCCATACTGCGACCTCCAGGCGTGTAAAGAATGGTCGTCCGAGGATGAACTTCTCTTCGGTTAAATCGATCGAGCGGAGTACAACAAAATCTGTGATGACTGCCACCTTGTTAACGTGCACTGTGATATTTCGGATTAATCCCCTTGCTACACAGAGGGTTCCGTCCTCTGACCTCAGCATGAAATCAAATTTTTCAGTTTCTCCCCAAGTTGTTGCAAGGGTGGCAGATACCATATTGACTTCGTTCCCATGAATAATGGCTGAGTTGGGGTACTTCTTGCTGTTAATAGTGTAATTCATCCTGATAACATCATCTTCATTACTTCCAAAGTTCATCTTCTTGGCTTCTACTTCATCATGTGTGTGAAATAGCTTGTTGAGTTGCTGCGAATTGAATTCCTTCTCCAGAGAACAATGGTCGGCCGACTGTGAGTATGGTCGGTCGACTCGTGTGTCTGTTTGATGTTCCCCAACGACAATCGGATGTTTTTTTGCCTTAGTAGTAACCAGTGACAGGGCGGTCTTCATCATGATAGATCATTTGCATTTTGGAATGCAAGATTTGACTCTGCCAAAAAGGGTTATTAATCTGGTCATCTAACTCTGTGTAGATGTCACAAGCTCCTCCACCATTCTCTCTAGTGTCTTGAATCTTTCTTCCTTCACGAGTTGGAAGTAATATGGTGGTAATGGAATCTGGTTCAGTGGTGGTGGCCGGTTGTAACTGTATGCTGTAAAGGTGTCATGAGTGGTTGATTGCGGATGATGGTTAATGATTCTCCCTTCCGGCTCTGTTCTGAATGCATGATTGGCTGTTGCTGTACTCGTTTCGTTTTGAAATTGTGCTGAGACACTCGGAACAGCTTTTTGGAGTGGTCCTATTTCCCTGAATTGGATCGAATTGCTCGTCATGAACTGGTTTTTTCCTTTTTGGGTGAGCCCTTTTGATTCCTCAACAACTTTCTTTGTTCCTTTGATCTTATTCACATACTGTGGGTTGCTTTCCAGTGACTTCACGTCCTGCATCTTGGGACTGGTGATGCTCATACCCGGGGGTTCCTTTGCCTTCATCTTCTGCTCGATTATACAAATCATCATTCTCTTAAGTGCTCCATTCTTGTCAAGAGGTGGTCTCTTTTTGGGTGGCTCCTCAATCTTCAACATTCTTGGATTGGATGCTCTTCCTTGTGGTTGGATTCTGAAGTTGGAATGGAGGATCGGTGTGAAACAACTTCGAAAGAGATGAAATGCTCATTTGCTCGAGATGTCGAGTCGATCGTCCCTAAGTGAGAGACGGTCGTCTCAAGGGTGGTCGGTTGACTTCATGACCAGGTCGGTCGACTACAATGCTTCGGTTTGTTCCTTTGTCTTGATTGCTTGATTGTAGGTTCTCCTTGGGGGTCTGATTACCTGAAGCATTTTTAGTTCTCCCCTGGATCTTGATTCAGCTCCTCTTTCGATATCTATTTTCAAATGAGGATGACTTCGCGGCTTCCCATATTGATTTCCTCCTCCAAGATTTTTCGTTCACCATTCTCCTTCTTCTTTCTTCAGCGATCTCTTGTTGATTGTTCATACTCATCCATCTGTAATTCCCATCTTGCTGTGCCCTCCTAAGTGGTTTCATCGCGTTACCTTGCATGGGTCCTCGGGTTGGCTGCTCCCGAGCCTTCATTTCGCCTTGGTAATGGGCATCTTCTTCTCTTCCATGATTTGAAAATTCAATCATTAGTAACCTCCTCTTGATCTCTTGGATTTCCCTGTCGTGCATGGATGCTTTGATTTGACTGGTACCCCTATTATTCGAGCTTTCACTCCTTACATAATCTTGTCTTAGCTGGGTTCCCTTCTTGAAATTCAGAGCATCGAAATTCCCATTGCTCATTGTGTCCAGGATGACTTGATTCTCCCATAGCAAACCTTTATAGAAAATTGAAACTAACTCCTTTAGATTGAAACCATGATTTGGGCAATTTCGCAGGCGGTCCTCCTATCTTCTCCATGCTTCATTGAAAGTCTCGTCTTCGGATTGTGCAAATGATGCAATGTTCATTCGTGGTTCAACCAAGAACTTATCAATAAACATTTCCCTCAGACTTTTCCACGTCCTGATGTTCTGGGACTCAAGTCTCTCATAACAAAGTAAAGCTTCTCCACACAAAGAGTACTTGAAAAGGTTTAGACATATCTTGTTGTAGGTACCTTCATCCTTGGAAGTTCGTGCCAATGTGTCTTCTACTTCCTTCAAGTGTCTCAGAGGGCTGCTTCTTCCATTCTTATAAGGCTCGATCTCCAATAGACTTCGTATCACCTTGGTATTGATGTTGAGCTCACTTTCTTTTAGTGCGGTCTTGATGTGGTTTGGATCATACCCTCGTCTAGGGTAGAATTTTTTTTCAGAACTTCAATCATTGGCGGTAGCATAGACATCATCTTCTAGTCCAGGCATCTACTGTTGACCTTCTCTTTCCGTCTTGAAAGTAATCGAATTAGGCTTCTGCCTCCAGGTCGGTCGACTTCGTGGAAGTCGGTCGTCTCGGATCTGGTCGACTGGGCTTGTGCGGATGGAACGAATTGTTTCTCCAGAATTTGAGTTGATCATGCGCCCTTCAATGCTTTTTGAGTCGAGGATCTGTCTAGATTCGGTTGTTGTTTCTTCTTTCCTCTTCTCTTCTTTTGAAAAATCGTTCGTCAAGCTGTTCGATGTTGACATGCTCATCACTCCTTGTGCTACCTTGGATTTGTCCTCCATTGTTTTGTTTTCAGAACTTTCAGCAATGTTGATATGGTTTTCGTTGGCTGTCTCAGTGGCTTCCTTCTCTCTCTCCTGCTTTTCTTTCTTCTCCTCTTGAGGTGGATCGCGAGTCGGTCGACTGAGTGATATAGTCGGTCGACTCGGGTGTTCGTCCTCTTCAATTGATCGACTTTGCGTGTCTCTTTCCTGATTCATCATGAATTGTTACATGTATCAAATAAAAACAAAGGTTTCCAGACGTCTCAAATGAAAAATATCTTGATGCAATGTTATGCGAAATCTTTATGCAAACTTCCTAATGAAAACCAAACTAAACACCGAAGCTTCCCGGCAACAGCGCCAGAAAAACTTGATGCGTGAAGTTATTCACCCAAAATTAACTGCAAGTGCACAGTGTACAGTTGTAGTATTTAGGTTATCAATCCCACAGAGAGTTATGGCTAGTTTGGATTCAGATGCAAATGTGGCCGAACTATGACAATTCTAATATGCTAATGACTTTGTGATGTGTTGCAAACTTTAAAAGAAACATTAGATCTAAAGGAAATCAGTCGGGAAAAACTCAGGATCACGGTTATTGGTGACTTCTTGAACTCTAAACACTTTAAAATACTAAATCCTATTGGTGTACTAGAAAATAGCCTTTATTTAAATCTCTAAATCTCAAATCTCTTTGGATTGTCGCTGGAAGTAAATAAGCTTTAATGCGAACAAGTTAGATCTGTTCACAAGGTGTCTAAACAAACTCTCGTTTGATTTAGAATGCACCTTACTCACTACAGACTCTTCCGGTGTCTCTATCTCCGTCTCCGGTAGAAAGATCGACCTTGATAATCTAAAAGTGGTTAATTACGTCAGCTCTAAATATGAAACACTGTTTGTAGTGAAGAATCACGTGGCTTATTCCACAAATCAAAACCGTTTAGAATGATCCCTTGTAAACCCTTTGAAAACCCTAGATCTAATGAATAAACTACTCAGACATGGTTTTGTTAAAACAAATCATCTTTTTGTGAATGAAGTGCATATAAAACGAATTAGACAATAGAAGATCAGAGGTTCACGAAGCTCAAATGAGAAATAACACCTCTCTAACATTCTTCAGAGTCAAGAACAATGATAAGAACAGTAACTAAAAGCTAAAACAATGGAAACAAAAAGCAAAGATAAACTTGTATTGCTTTTAGTTTTTCTAGGGTGTCGTGCCTCTTCTAGTGCTTAAGAGGTGTTTATATAGGTCGTGAATGAGTCTTAGGGTCTAGGGTTCCGCGAAATGCCCGATAAGAAAATCTTCTAAATTAAGTCGGCGTCACAGTCGGTCAACTGCATCTCTTCCAGTCGGTCGACTTGGGGCTCGCAGCAATATTTCTTCATTTTTGCTCCAAATCTTCTAAGTCTTCTCAATTCACGTGGAAACGTCCATAAAACCTTCTTCTAGCTCTTTTTGCTCCAAAGTATCTTTTTTTAGTAAATCCTGCATAAGTGCTCAAAACATGCTAGAAAGACTCCATAAAACCTACTATATCATGGTAGAAAACCGGTAAAATCCATGATACATCAGTGTTGAAGAACTTTGGTTAGATTTCCTAGTAGATTCCCGCCTTGATTCATAAATCCCGAGAATATCCCTACGCCTAGCGCCCAACCAATAAGTTTTACAACAACAGCTTTTTCGTGTTTTCTTAATTTCAGTCTTTTTAATTACTTATTTCCAACCTAGTTTAATTGAAACTAGAAGATTATTGTGTTCTATCGAGTCCCTGAGGATACGATACCCTTTGTACTACAATTGTCTTCACTGTGCACTTGTAGTTTCATTAGGGAAAACTTTCTCTACATCACTTGATCGATTTTGGTCATGAATGCCCTAAGAAAATCCTTTGCGTCTCCCATTCCGTTGTAGGTCGGGAACTCTAGTTTTCTTTTTTTAAGTGAATAAGGACCAGTAATTATTTTCCTAGATGAACCTCCATCCGAACTTGTTAATATCTGGCTCGAGGTGTCGATATAAGACCTTTGAATTTTTATGACTTGTAGTTCACGATGTAATTCGGCTATTGTATCCTCCGTTTTCGAGATTGGATCCCCGTCGATCGACCCCGTAGCATCCATCTTCTCTTGATTTCCTCGGTTTGCTCCTAAGATATCGGGAAAAAATCTCTTTCTTCTCTTGTCAGCGATGATAAACGAATATTTGAAAGTTTTTTTATCTGATCATGATCACTATTGTGATTCTGAATATCTCTTTCCCATTTTATCATGTGACTCCCGGTGTTTTGCGTTGGGTTTCTCTCAATGTCTGAAAGTTCTCTTGGTTCTAAGGGTACCTGCAGCTTCGAAATTATGAACTCCAAGGTTACGATATTGGTGGGTTGTTGATCCCAGCGAGTCATACTTGGTATCCTTTGGCTTTTAGATTGCATCCGCTTGATTCCTCCAAGGTCTCTTTTACTTTTTACTTAAAAGTCACCCACTTACCTGGCGCGCCAAATGTTGAGACTGGATTCAACTTCTAATTATTTATAATTAGAGGGGTTCGTTTTTGGAAGTAAAGTAAGTGAATTAGAAAGACAGAAGATTCCTCTGAAAAATAAGTATTATTATTGATATCGATTACAAGGGTGTTAACTCGGAATGCCGAGTTAACTTTATCAAAGAGAAGTATTTAAGTCTAATTTTGCTAAGAATTCTTCTCCCCGATTATGAATAATGATTTTAGTGAAAGGGGGGGGGGAGGGTATGTATTTATATATCTTAGTAGTCGGTTATCTAAGTCATATTCCATTTTTCCAAGATCAGAGAATCTGTGATAAGATTTGATCTTATTCTGTCTGAGCTTAGACTTCGACTTCGGATGAAGTAATTTATACCACCGCTTCAGACACTAAAATCCGACCATTCTTTATCGAGGTATCCCTCGGTCATATGAGCCAAGGATTCTAATCCTATTGAAGGGACTTATAACCTAATCCATAATTAGGGAAAGATCGGTAGGGACCGAATCTTAATTATTGCCAAACTATTGATAAGGGGTGCTAATCCCACCATCAACACCGATTACACCATATTGAGCAACAATTAAAAAGCATCTTTCACTTTGGTTAACGGTCCGGTTTTAAAAACATTGGTTTAAAGAAGAGATAATGTGTCTTGGATTAAAGAAGAAAACTAAGGATTGGCATATTTTCCAAACCCAAATTCGGTCCCGAGCTGAAAAAAGCGGTTCAGTGTGGGTATGGATTTCTGCTACTATTCGATTGGTACCTAGCATCAAAAATCATTGGGTTTTGGATTAACACTACCTGAATTAAAACCCAAATAGATACCCGATTATATCGAATTAAATAAGAGTCGATGATTTTTTTTTTACTCTCCAAAGGAAAATATTCACCAAATATATTTTATTTCACTTCTCATTGTTTGTTGACATAAACTAGCAAGTAAATGAAAAAGGAAAACAGACTCTACTCCGGTTTGGACTCCCTTCAATTTGGTTAAAAAATATATTAATATAGTAACTTTAATAACAAATTACCATAATCCTCCAACATTGTTTTGTTTCAGTTTCTACCTATGTATTTCTCTGTTTAGTTTGGTTTATTTCAATTTAAGAAAGAAAAAAAAACATGACAAAATTAGAAACAAATTTTTTTTGCGCATTCAATTGGTTTAATTTAATATGTTTAAACTCAAAACAAGATGCATAATTCTAATGTTCAATTGGTTTGGACGTAAAAACCTGAACCAAAGCCGCGTGAATTTTGAGTTTTTATCTTATATCTCGAACCTAAAAAAACTCGAATTACGCTTGACCCCAGTTTTAATAATATATGAATGGTACCTATGAGTCTAAATCCTAAAACTCGAAAAAAAATAACATGGACTGAATTCGATAGGGTACCCGAACGTCCACCCCTAGAAAACATTGATTTATTTGACATAATAAGAATGAAACTGGAACATATTTAAATTTGTATATTTTTTTTATTTTTTATTTTTTAACCAAACATTAATTAATTAAAATATCACACGCATGTTGGTAGTCCAAACAGGAAGAGAATACTCGAACCATACCAATCTCAATCTCAACTAAGCTCGAACCATACCAATCTCAACTAAAGGATTGGAGAAAGCGAATCACTCCTCAGGAAACTGTATCATGGAGACCAATTCTGCACAATCAATCTCGAAAATCTAATAATCAATTCTTCTGAGTAGAATAGTCTTCATTGCCCATAATAACGCTTCCATCTCTGCCTGAAGGGGTGAAAGAGATCTCCGCTGACACCTTGCTTCCATGACCACTATCTGATTAAGGCCCCGGAGACACCCATCCCAACCCAGAGGTTGTATATTTTATTTTAGTTTGCAAATTAAACAAAAAAGGTAAACAATAACATATTCTGTTTCAATGTATTTTGTTTAACATCATTATATCAATAAAGCATTATATTGCATATATTTTACCCTAATAAATCATTTTATTTTGCCTAGGAAAACAAACAAATTGCATAAATTTTACTATAAATTAACATAGTTTTATACAGAATCATTTCAATTAAATATATTATATAATAAGTATATGAATACATAATTTGGAATAATAGTTAACATTTTACAACAAAAAAATCCATAAACTTTTGACAACTTTTTACTACCAATATTGTCATTTTGGAAATGGTGCAAATTAGAGCTGAGATTAAAGTCCGAACCAAATCAAAAAAATTTATTTGGTTTGGTTCGCATGCTTGATTATATTCATGGCTTTGATTTTTTGGTTCGATTAGTTTAGTTCAGTTCAGTTAATCTAAGGTGATTCTAATTTTTTTAACCAATTGATACCAAACTAAATTAGCGTAGACCAAAAGTTTTTTAAAAATTTAAATACCGAAGGAAAATCCAATTTTTAAAATTTTGCATTTAAAAAAGTTTCTAAAGTAAATTAAATAATCGAACGAATTAAAATTTTAAAATTCTTTTGTTATGTGCATTTTATAAAAAAAAATACATTTTTAAGAAAAATATCTATGAAATGTAATTAGTATATCTGCTTTTATATTTCATTATAGTAACTTCTTTTAACATTTTCTTAATTAATTATGTGAAATGTAAATTTTTTCATCTTCTTGTTTTCTTTAAAAGAGTGTGGACATATATTTTTTGTTTTGTTGCTTTAATTGAAGAAAATATAATTAATAAACATGTGAACCCTCAAGAATTGTTGAATTATGCAATTACCAAACCTTGAGTGTGTGTAGGACCACCACAAAATAACCAATAAAATTCTGCAAATACCAACGTAACTGTTGTTTGGTTTTGAGGAGTTTTTCTTTTCTTTTCTTTTGCTGAAATTCTGCAATTCCTTTGTTACCACTGGCCACCAGTTACTGCCTACACTTCTATATCAATGTTCACCAAGACTCAAACACAACTCACAAACACAGCAACAAAAAGAAAACTCAAAAAAAAAAAAAAAATACAAGAACATTTATCTACAATGTTTTCTTTCAATATGAAAACCGAAATTGAAAGTTTATGGGTATTTGCTCTTGTTTCAAAATTTATGGAAGAAAATTTTATTACCTTTGTTTTCACAATAGCAATAATTTGGGTTGCCCTAACCATCGTTTTTTGGGTAACTCCAGGTGGACCAGCTTGGAGAAAATACTTTTTTTCTTCAGTCGCCAATTCCCTTCTAGCCGAGGAAAAACCATTTCCGGTCCAAGAGGATTTCCACTTGTGGGAAGCATGAGCTTAAAGTCAAGCCGCGTGGCGCATCAACTTATAGCACACATGGCTGCGATGAATAACACCAAGCGGCTCATGGCGTTTAGTCTTGGAGATACTAAAGTGGTGGTGACGTGTCATCCAGATGTGGCGAAAGAGATATTGAACAGTTCAGTTTTTTCTGACCGGCCGGTTGATGAAAACGCATACGGTTTAATGTTTAACCGAGCGATGGGATTCGCTCCCAGTGGTACTTACTGGCGTACTCTGCGCCGATTGAGCTGGAACCATCTTTTTAACCCGAAGCAAATCAAACGCTCGGGAGAGCAAAGACGAGCGGTTGCGACTCAATTGGTGAATGTGTTTGCATGTAAAGGTGAATCCGCGTTTGGTGTTCGCGATTTGATCAAAAAGGCGTCGTTGTGTAACATGATGGTATAGTTTTTGGAAAAGAGTTTGAATTGGAGTCGAACAATGTTGAATCGGAATGTTTAAAAGGTTTGGTCGAAGAAGGATACGATCTTCTCGGTACATTGAATTGGACCGACCATCTACCTTGGTTAGCCGGTTTAGATTTTCAACAAGTCCGGTTTAGATGCTCTCAGCTTGTACCGAAAGTAAATCAGTTATTGAGTAAAATCATTCATCAACATCGCCCTGCCACATGTAATTTTTTTGATGTGTTACTATCACTTCAAGGTTCCGAAAAATTATCAGAATCTGATATGGTCGCTGTTCTTTGGGTAAGAAGTATTTTAAATAAGTAAAATTTTATTTTTAAAAATAAACTAAAATTAATCTATTTTCTATTTTGAAATAGTTTAAACTTATCTTAAATTGTAAGTACAAATAAATTAGATAACAAAATTAAACTTAAATAATTCAGTTTGAAATATAAAAAAATCTTTTAAATCATTGTTTGTATACAATTTGTACCAAAATTAATAAATAAAAAAAAGAAAAATTGCTTCTTTAGGAAATGATATTTAGAGGAACAGACACTGTAGCGGTTCTCATCGAGTGGGTGCTAGCGAGGATTGTGATGCATCCCAAAGTTAAATTAAAGGTTCTTGAAGAGCTTAACCGAGTCGTCGGCATATCCAGAGCCGTTGATGAATCTAACCTTTCATCTCTAACTTATCTAACGGCTATGATTAAAGAGGTGTTAAGGCTGCATCCACCAGGCCCACTTCTCTCTTGGGCCCGTCTTTCTATAACCGACACAATCGTTGATGGATATCATGTGCCAGCTGGGACCACAGCGATGGTCAACATGTGGGCCATAGGACGTGACTCGCACGTGTGGGAAAGCCCGTTGGAGTTTAAGCCTGAGAGGTTTGTGGCTAAAGAAGGTGAATCTGAGTTTTCTGTTTTCGGGTCAGATCTGAGGCTGGCACCGTTCGGGTCGGGTAAAAGGATTTGTCCAGGAAAGAATTTGGGCTTCACAACAGTGTCATTTTGGGTTGCGACGCTTTTGCATGAGTTTGAGTGGAATTCTCCTAACCCTCCGGATCTTTCAGAGCTTTTGAGGCTCTCTTGCGAAATGGCTTGTCCTCTTGTTGTTAACGTACGCCTAAAGCGTAAGATAGAGTAAAGCTTGTGTGGTAGTGATATAAATCACATCTCCTTTTCTCTATCATTTCCGTTTTAGTTATTTAAATTAAGTGGTTGTGATCCACAATTGTATTTCCAGTTTACTTCTATTTCCCTAAATGAAGTGACTCATTATAAGATCATATTATATGTATGGTCTGCTTCTTTAGCAGAATTATCAATGTAAACTATTTTATTATCTCATCTTTCTCTTTCATCATGCACAACAACCATTTTTGTAAATCAGTAGTTTCGAGGTAACGTCTCTTCAATCTTTATCACTTCCTAGCCTGATTTTTCCCCTTTCTTCGAGTTCACGAGAGATCTGGTGGCTTTACAAACTTTTTTCAGGTGCCCGAACCTCTAGATCACATCGAATCTAGCTCCACTCACCCACTCTTTAGGATCCAAAAACACACTGCCACACCCAGCAGCCTGCATGTTCGTCTCAACAAGATCAGCTTTCCCAGTATTTCTGTCACAAGGGTTCGAGAATAGATCATCAAGTTCTTTGAACTTAACTGATACATGAATTATTTCACCTAAACTAACTGCAAGTGCATAGTGTACAGTTGTAATATTTAAGGTTATCAGTCCCACAAATATTATGTCAAGTTTCAATTCTAACTAGAAACTACGAGTGAAAAAGTAACGTAGCAAATATATTGTCTTGTAAAACTTATAAATTAAAGGCGCTAGATCATAGGGAAATTCTCAGGAAATATACACCAGCATCAATCAAAAAACAATGGTCTCTAGAACATAGAAGACGTAGTTATATAATCTTTGATGTCTCAGGTGACTATACCTAATGTTAACAAAAAGACCAGAAAGGTTGCGTTTTAATCTAAGAAGCTAACAGATGCAATAAACATAGATATGATTGTTCATGACTCTCTAAAGCAAATGATGTGTTTGGACAAAGATGAAATCACCTATAAAAAACCATGTTATGGTTGTTCTATCAGATGTTGTATTAGATAACCAAACCTAAAACCATCCCCCTAAGTGATCAAGTCAGAATATCGTGTGCAATACCATTAAAATAGAGAGCTCTATTGATCATATCATATTGAATACTTTAGAGATGTATAAAACCATTGAGATCCCTATATCTAACAACTAAATTACTCACACATAGCAAGAAAAATCATAATCAAATTAATATCTTGCATAAAAGTAAGACTAGAGTTTAGAAATAAGAACATGTCTTGACTGTCTCTCTCTCCTTATAAAATCCTAGTAAGTAAACTCAAGAAACCTCAAGAAAAAATATGGCTTTTTGAGGCAAAGGTTTTTGGTAGCTTGAGTGTCTTGGGAGCTTTTGATTCTTGGTAACTTAAAGACTTGACCTAATTCTACTGCTTAAGAGAGTTTATATAGCTCCAGAGGTCGTGCATGAGTCGACATAATCAAGTCGTTCGACTTCAGATTCCAGTTGGTCTACCTTGTCTTCCGATGAATTATTCTTCAATTCTTCTCCAAATCGTCTAAGTCTTCTCCAAATGCTCCGTCACGTAAAATCTCCTATACATCTTGCTTAAAGTGTGGAAAAATCTCCAAAACCATATAAAATATGAATATGAATACTGGTAAAAATATCGATACATCATTAATAGAAAGCCACTTCAAACTCTTCATCTCAATGGGAAGGCTCTTCAGTGGCATCACAACCATATCACCACTTGATTTGGTATCTTTCCCTCTTGGTGTGATTACATCTTCACTATTTTTAAGCGATTTGGTAATTTTTTTTTTTATGATACATTATAGCAGTTAGTCTAAATAAGGTAAGAGTCAGCTCTAGTAAATGTGTACTTGGTGAAATTTTAGGCCTTGTTAGCCCGTATGGGTACTCAACCTAATGCTCACGTCCGCAAAATCTTTCTCACCAACTGATACGAGCTCCAAGCCTTTACACCAACAATGGTTGGATCACCGACCGGTCTAAGGACCTCTTTGGCTAAACCGGGATAGCGTGGAAATGAGGATGAATTTAGGTGAACCACAATCGGTGTGTATTACTGTTTGGTATGTATCAGAAGATATATAACCGGTCTATAGATCTCTTTAGTGCTATGGAAAGTAGACTAAGAGTGCTTCAATTTTGTATGTGGATTGTATTGATTCGTTGTGGACACTTGGTGGAAGACAACCTTCAAAGAGAGCTCTCGAGTGTCTTTGTTGAAAATATCTCAACTGAGAAAGCGTGATCAGCCCTTCTTGTCCCAACTCTTGGTCCATATTCCCAGGTAGTTGATTTTCAAGGGACTTATCAATGGCATTCGTCTCCCTTTCCCCATTGAAATTTCCACCAAGGAAGATCGTCTGTCATTTATCTTTGGTTAAACCAATACCATTCGAAAGCCTTGGAACTACATATGAACCAAGGTCAACCACTGGTTTAATGACCTCATCACTCACTCAAGAATTTTTTTCTTTAAATCAACTTTCCTACATGGAGATACCGCAAGTTAATATCCAACCATTTTTGGGGGTTTAGAACCTTACATTTATGTCTCGTTTGGCACAGTTTGATTAGTGGTGCATTGAGTGGTGACTCTCTGACTAATAATTTTGCGTCTCAGCCTTCTTCTTTCCTTTGTGAAATCAAGTGATTCATCATCTATGGTCGGATCATAATGGTTGGTATTCATTCATGACGCACATTATTTTGTCTATCCATAAAGTGTTGCTCAAATCAACCAATAAAAAGCATGGCATAGGAGGGATTGGTTTATTGCTGGTCAAGGAATAATCACCAGATGCAACAACAACACACCTCAAACCAAAACTTAACATACACAATGATCACGGTAAGATTTTAAACCCTCTAGTGATAAAAACAAAAATCTAACTTTACTTATCTATGTGCAGATCCTACAATTTTGAGGACAAAATTCAGTCAAGGGACCCTTCGAACTTGAATTAACCAAATATCACCTGGCATAAGAGAGATATGCAGTTCTTAAGTCTGAGATTTACCAATATACCTGATTTGGACCGACATGCACTCTTTAAGAGTGTCACGACCAAACCAAATAAGTTAAGCTATAAAATGACTTTTTATATAATCTTGAGTCATCGTAAGATCATTGATAGTTGGAATTTCATCAAAAAGAATTCAGACTTAGAAGGCCAGATTTTTTAACCTTAAGTTTCCTTGACATGTCTTATTTGGGATCTTACGGGTTTGGGAGACTTCAAACTATCTTCGGTGGCCAGAAGACATTTTACATCAACTAGAGACTCTAAAGACACTCTTAGGATGCACCAGCACTCATAGGATAAGGTGAATCCTCTCAAATCGTCAAGTTCCATATATGGAGCCGAACTTACCTTATTTGTCTTCTTTGTAGTTATTTGCACACAAAATCCAACAACTCTATTTGCAATAATCATGTTGTGTTTTGAAGGTCATATACATAATCCAGATTGTGCCTAGACATTCCACCTTTGGCCTCAAACATTCAACACTCAAACATCATCAACTTGTCTTATTTGGCTTATTCTTTGATTTTTAATGATTTGTTTCTTATTTCTACCATTAGGATATTTTCATTTTACATCCTATATAAGCTCAATTCGTGTCTTGTACAAAGCACCCAACATTTTAGTAAAAAAAGAAGAAATTGTTTCTCTTTTCAAAGCCGAGTCTTTGAGTTTGTTCTTATTGTTTAGAAACTAAGTGTGTGATTCACTTCATTTCTATTGAGACCACAAACCATATTGTTTGTGAGACTCAGACCACCTTGTTCGATCATTGATTGAGAGATTCAATCATCCTATCTCCACCTTCCACCTTTACTTCGGCCACCTTCTGCGAGGTTAATCTTGTAACCTCTTTATCGCCGAGTGATATAGTATTAGAGTGATTTTGTGCTCGCATCACCAACCTTAACCTACACCTCGGCTTACGTGATGCGTGAAAAGTTATTCACCAAAAACTAACTGCAAGTGCACAGTGTACAATTCTAGTATTTAGGTTATCGATCCCACAGAGATTATGTCAAGTTTCAATTCTATTAAAATGCAATCTATCTGGTAACTAGTTGTGTAACTTATGGATTAAAAACGCTAGACTTACGTAAATCGCGGGTAATATGGGCCATGCATGAAATTGGATGTTGCTCTACTCTTAAACACACAAAAAAAATGTATACAATGCCAAATCTCTTTGCGTATTGCACTATGAATCAACCAACAGATCAAAAATGATGCTTTTCAACCTATATACCTAATACATGCATTGAGAATGAATTTGATTGTTCATGATCTTCCAAGCCAAACTCTCGTTTGTACAAGGATGAGATCACCTGCTAAAAACAATGCTCCGGGTTTAATGTAAAATGGGTGTATGATGCAACAAACCCTAAAATTCAATATTCTAAGTGATCAAGTCAAAATATTGTATGAATTAATATTAAAGCAGAGAGTAGTCACGAATTCAGCAACAATTCGTGCACCTAAAGACCCATAAAACCTTTGACAACCTAGATCTAACTATGGAACTACTCACACATAGCAAACAAACCAATCATAGTCATTAATATCAAGAGTTTGCAATATGAAAGTAATATCAAAAAGAGATCAGAGCAAAACGTGGCTCTCTCTCTATGTAAAACCAAGAGAACAGGGGCACAAGAAAACCTTCACACAAAGGTGCTCCCTGAAAACAAGATCTAAGTAACTTTTTGGTGATTTTTGGTAAAGAGATGCTTGAATGCTTCAAAAGCTTGATGGAAGTCATCTCTGTCTTTCTTCTCTGCTTAAAATCGATTATATAGCTCCTCTAGGTCATGCATGAGTGGGCAAAGAAGTTCTAGAAGTTAGGGTTTCAAAAAAAAGGCCCAAAAATAATTTCCTTTTTACTAAGGCGGCCTCTGAGTCGGTTGATGTATCATGGATTTTATCGGTTTTCTGCCATGATATAATAGGTTTTATGGAGTCTTTTTGTAGCATGTTTTGAGTATTTATGCAGGATCTACTAGCAAAAGACACTTTGGAGCAAAAGAGCTAAAAAGAAGGTTTTATGGAAGTTTCCACGTGAATTGAGAAGACTTAGAAGATTTGGAGCCAAGATGAAGAAATGTTACTGCGAGCCCCGAGTCGACCGACTGGAAGAGCTACAGTCGACCGACTGTGACGTCGACTTAATTTAGAAGATTTTCTTATCGGACCTTTCGCAGAACCCTAGACCCTAAGATTCATTCACGACCTATATAAGCACCTCTTAAGCACTTGAAGAGGCACGCACCCCAAAAGAACTAAGAGCAATACAAGTTCCTCTTTGCTTTTTGTTTCCATTGTTTTAGCTTTTAGATATTGTTCTTATCATTGTTCTAGACTCTGAAGAAGGTTAGAGAAGTGTTCTTTCTCAATTGAGTTTCGTGAACCTCTGATCTTCTATTGTATAATTCGTTTCATATGCACTTCATTCATAAAAAGATGATTTTTTTTAATAAAACCATGTCTGAGTATTTTATTCATTAGATCTAGGGTTTTCAAAGGGTTTACAAAGGACCATTTTAAACGGTTTTGATTTTTGGAATAAGCCACGTGATTCTTCATTACAAACAGTATTTCATATTTAGAGGTGACGTAATTAACCACTTTTAGATCATCAAGGTAGATCTTTCTACCGGAGACGGAGATAGAGACGCCGGAAGAGTCTGTAGTGAGCAAGGTGCGTTCTAAATCAAACGAGAGTTTGTTTAGACACCTTGTGAACAGATCTAACTTGTTCGCATTAAAGCTTATTTACTTCCAGCGACAATCCAAAGAGATTTGAGATTTAGGGATTTTAAATAAAGGCTATTTTCTAGTACACCAATAGGATCTAGTATTTTAAAGTGTTTAGAGTTCAAGAAGTCACCAATAACCGTGATCCTGAGTTTTTCCCGACTGATTTCCTTTAGATCTAATGTTTCTTTTAAAGTTTGCAACACATCACAAAGTCATTAGCATATTAGAATTGTCATAGTTCGGTTACATTTGCATCTGAATCCAAACTAGCCATAGCTCTCTGTGGGATCGATAACCTAAATACTACAACTGTACATTATGCACTTGCAGTTAATTTTGTGTGAATAACTTCACGCATCATCGGTCGACTCTTCCTTCCAGTCGGTCGACTCGGGCTTCGGATCATAATTCTTCATTTTTAGCTCCAAATCTTCTAGATTCTTGCAAAACACCTCAGCATGTGGAATCTTCAATTTAACCAGTATAAAATGCAGAAAATGCTCCAAAACAGCGTAAAATATCATCGTGAAAACCGGTAAAAATAACAGTACATCAAATTCCCCCAGACTTAGCTATTGCTCGCCCTCGAGCAAATAAAGAGCTAGTTAGTTGTCAAAACAAATCCGGTTTACCGTGATCAAGCTATCAACATTCAGCAACCATTTCTTTCATTGTGACCTCTCCAACAGCTGACCAATACGCAAACCAAGTTGTATTCTCCAATGAAAGACTTATTAAGAACAAATTAGAGTTATCCCAACCACAATGAAGACCATATTTCAGATACCATCAGAGCAACTCATTCTATTGTCATCATATAGCCGGAAATGCTCATCAATCGTCACCTAATTTAGCACAAGATGGTCTTTTCGCTCTCCCCCAGACTTATCATTTTTAATCATTCTGTTTATAACTCAAACTTTCTCAAAGTTTAGGCGAATAATGGCATCGTAGGAAATTTTCCTAGCCTCGCTGTCAACTGAGTTCTCAAAGGTTCAAATGCATCATGGTATCGTCGGGAATTTCCCTAACCGCATAGATCTTGAGCTTCTAGTGATGAATAATTGGTGTCTTAAGGAATTTCCCTCTACCTCATCACTAGGTTTTTACAAAATACATACTTTTCATCAAATTATCTTTAGGGAGAGCTGAAGATCGAAAATCATGCTTGTGAACGAATATTTAGCAAGACATAATGGCAAATGTGACAAACGAAATGATACAGACTTAACTGCATTGTGCTCTGGCATTGCTGAAAATTTCAAGAAAATCACGTGGGTCTACTCCGTATTGTATCTACCAAGCTCTCTGGATTTCCATATGTTGGTCCTTGTCAATGCTGCTGAGTCACTCAATCATAGTTAAAGAAGGTGGAAAGTGATAATAGCATCATATCAAAATACGAAAGGTTCACCAAAAATCCATAAAACGAAAGAAAGTCATAATACTCCCTCCCCCAGACTTAAATTTCACTGTCCCAGTGAAACCAAGTCAAATAAAAGTGCAAAGAGAAATCTAGAGAAAAATAAAAAGAAATGCTGGAAATAAAATGATAGAACCGTATCTAATCGCGGGGACTGCGAGTGCGTCTCCTCTCAGCTGTAGGGTCAAAGTCGTGCGAAGAACTAGTGCCTCCAATGAAATGTGGTGGCACGTGGCTCATCATCATAGGATCATCCGGGAAACTCGTCAAGTTGTTCGGCGCTGTGGAAAACTGCATAGTCTCCCCTCTCTGTGCCGTAGTTGACCGACCCATGGTAAGGTCATCCAACTCGGTCTCCGCATCATCATCATCTCGTCGGTCCTCAGTATCTCCAGCTCTCTGTGGCTCTACTTCTCCTGGTTAGCTCGTGGACTCCTCGGTCAGACGAACAACCTGTAAAAAACGAGTAAAACCATCGAGCAATCTTGTTCTTCCTCCTGTGGCGCTCCATCTTGTATTCGTACTTCACCTTTGGACTCGCCTCAAATGGTGGCTACTCGGGTAACTCGAAGAAATCTGGCATCCTGCCAGTAGAGAATCTCTCTCCAGCAAATGGAAAGTCGTCATCTCGGTGTGAATCACGCAGCTGGGAAGTAGAAGTGTGCGGTGGCTGGGTGGCGCGTCTTTTATGGCGAGGTGGGGCATGCATGGCCTCTGGTAGCAAAGTCGGTGCAGCGGCTATAACCGTCAGCAAGTCAGCAGGTGGGTGAAACCCAATGTCCTCCTGTGAATTGAGCCTAACATGACTCTCGTTCGGGAGGCGAAACAAACAAGTCGCGCCATCATCCCGAATGAACTCGTACCATCCTCCCATACGAACAATCTCAGAATGATCAAGTGAAGCCTCATCTAGAGTAATCTTCGTCGCATCAAGGGCCTCCTTGCTGAATAAATCAAGTGGTACTTCACACCACTTCATGATGGGGGTCAAAAGGCTCCCCCAGTCTCCTTCTTCTGAGAAGTAGCATTTCCCAAGAAGACGTGACTCCTCGTATCAACCAAATGGTGTGCAAAGAGTGCACCCATGTTCTAATCAGTGTCCTTAGGCACGTCTGGTAGCAGAAATGAATCACCCAAGGCATAGTAAAGTAAGGTCAATTCCGGCTCGTAGAGTCGGCCGACCTCAGTGCGTCTCAAAAGTGTGTGGCTAATGACTCTAGCCAAAATCCGAAGGTCGGGGTGGCGGATCAAAGACTGCTTCGTCTTCGTCGGCTCGTAAACTCCAAACCCAATAATCGACCACATTTGGTCACGCTCTCCAAAGCTCTTCATGCTCCAATATTCGGTTCCTTGTCGCTGGAAACCGAAAATACGACAGATGTCCGCCACTGTGAGCGAGTAATTCTCACCACGGATCTTGAAATGGAGACTCCATTGGTTCACGTCCTCACAGCGGCGCGGTATATCCAAATACATCGAGGCTAAGAACTGCCTCGCCGCCTCCGGGTATGTGTCATAGCAAGTGAAACCAATGATCCCCATACCGACATTCTACATCAACCGCTTCAAATGGTTCTTCAGCTTCAAACGGGACATGTAAGGCACGTCCAGGAAATGCATCGGCTGGATGAGAATGTCCGTGTGGCGGTTTTAGAAAACCGTGTCATAATCATCCCAATCCCGGTTTTGTCTTGTCCGGCATACGCGGTCCTTAACAACATCCGCGTGGTTTCTCTCGGGAAATGGGTCCTTGAGCTTCTCGTTCTCTACTTTGTCCCAAATGTTGGCATCACTCTCATACTCAGAGGAAGACATCTGCAAAAAGAACGAAGAATCGAAAGGAATTTAAACCGTTTTTATCAAAAATCAGAAACCGCAGTCGACCGACTCGGTGTGCGATGTGTTCTTCATCAAATCATCATCAAATCTGCTATAATTCATCAATTTAACTCAAATTTATTGCATAATCCAACACAGAAAATGATATTCGGCCATCCTACACTAAATTCAACCTAAATCCTACTCTAAATCATCAACATGCAATTTTTCAATTTTTTTTTTTCAACTTTTTCTCCAAAAATCGTGAAAGAAAACGAGTTGAATCAGAAAAATACCTTGCAGATCGTAAAAACCGTTAGTACAGGATGATAGAGCTTAAACTGAGATCCCAGGGGACTTTGAATCACAAAATTTGGTTGAGAATTGAGAGAGAAAATCGTGTTTGAAGATTTGAGTTTTAATGAAATTATGATGAAAAACTCGGGTTAAATAAAACTCGACCGTCGAGTTGACCGACTGCTCAGCGCAGGGTCGACCGACTGGACCCGAAAAACAAAAAAAAAATTTTTTTTTTTTTTTTTTGTAGCATTTTTTTAAATGACTCAATCTAAATTGGGACTAAAAGCACGCAATCCTAAAGAATTAAACTACAACAGACTCACAAGTGGGTTGCCTCCCACTAAGCGCTTCTTTACAGTCAATAGCTTGATTTTGTCTGACTTGAATCCTATACTTGGTAAAGCTCATCTCAGCTCCTTGATCTTCTTCGTGTTCCTCCATAGGAGCGTCTTCACAATCCTCATCATCATCATCTTCAGTAAAATCCGCAAATTTGTTTTCATTCTCAGCTTTCTTTACTAGTTCTTCAATCTCAACTCTTGCAGCGAACAGTGATTGTTTGGTGGACACATACTTCTTGTTCCTTAGGATTGGAATGTAGGTTCCCTTGTAGAGGGAGCATTCAAAACCTTGAGGTGTAGTTCCAGTCATCCTCATCTTCTCGGGAGCATTCAAAACCTTGAGGTGTAGTTCCAGTCATCCTCATCTTCTCTTCTTCAATGGATTCAGCAGCTCTGAATTTAACTCTTCCCGTTCTGCAGTCTATCTCAGCGTATGCAGTGTGTAAGAATGGTCTTCCAAGGATCAGCGGGTGTTGAGGCTCACTTTCAAACATTGCCACGTGGATATCTACTACGAAGAACCGGCCATTGGCTCTCACAGGTACATTCTCCACTATTCCCTCGGTTATCTTGTAAGTATCAACTGCTAGCCTCAAAAACACTCGCTAGTTCACCATTTGTTCAAACTTCATCATTTTGGCAACTGAGAGCGACATTAGGTTTACTCCAGCTCCAGTATCACATGGGACGTTCTCAAACCATGTGTGCCCAATCATAACATTAATCTCAGCTCTTCCAAAGTCTTCAAGCTTCTTTGGCATTGATTTCTCGATTACTTCATCACACATCTTGGCAAGTCTACTGCAAAACTCCTTGGCTCCCATCTTATTCTTCAGTAAGTATGGTGTCAACTCTTGTAACTCCGTCTCCATTCCACATTGCTCCATAAGTGGTCAAATCTCCTCGCATTCTTTGATAAACTCTTCCACATCATATTTGAATTGTGTCTCAAGTACCTTCAATGAGTTTGCAAAGAATGTGCTCAAGTCGTATCCAACGAGCAGTGGGTTGAATGTCTTCATCAGACATAGAACAAGCTGTCATAGAAATTGATCTTCGTTTAGCTTCAGGGGAGTCGGGTCGACTGACTGGTGGTAGGGTCGACCGACTTGGGCATCGAAAACTTTTCCTTATGGGTTCTTCGATAACTCTCATCTTTGGTTTGGAACTTTTGATGACTGCCAAACTCTTCTTCTTCTTCTCTGGGTAGTAGCAGGCGAAATCTTCTTCTTCAACTTCTTTATCCTTGATCTTGAAACTAATGTTCGGACTTCCCAGACCTCTTAATGTTATTGTGTCTTCCGAGCAATCGATTAAAGCTCCAGCGGTCTTAAGGAACGATCTTCCAAGTATAATCTGCTCTATCCCATCTTTCTCATCAGCATAGCAAGTCTCCAGGATGTAAAAATCCAAAGCAATGAATCTATCACCAATCATACATGGCAATTCAGTGAGTTTTCCCAAAGGTACAACAGCTGTATCATCAGCTAATCGCATCTCCTTCTTGGTAGTCTTCAATTCGAGTGATCCCAATCTTTCCATGGCAGACAAAGGCATGGTGTTACCGCTCGCTCCTAGATCACACATGCATCTCTTGAAGACTTGATCTCCAATTGTCAAAGTAAGTTCAAATTGTCCAGGATCCTTCTTCTTGTCTGGCATCCGGTACATTATCGCTCTGTCACAAATCGCAGCGAACAGGCAGTTCCCATCTTCTGGGGTTATCTTCCATCTCATCACCTTACTGAGGACGTCTTCAAGTTCAGCGTTCAGCTTGCAGGCTCTTGCAAATGGCATCCTCCTCATTAACACTTTAAAATAGGTCTCAACTTCTTTTTTGAGCTCCCAATCATCTTCTTTAGCTTCTACATCAATTCCTAAGTCATCAACTTCGTACTCATGAATTGGAATCCATGGATACATTGATTGATTAGTGCAACATGAGTTGTAGACACTCTTCCTGGGTGGAACCTTCATCAAAGGACATCCCACTTCTCCTTCAGAAGCTAAGAGTCGGCCGACCTTCTCCTCCGTCCACCGATCGTTGACACGTCGACCGACCATTGATGGCAGTCGACCGACTGTGTCAGACGATCCTTCTTCACTTGTTTCTTCCAGGGTTTTCTCTTCTTCAATCTCCTTAATATGGATAGCTCGGATGGATAATGGACACTTGGTGAATCTCCTTACTCCCACAAATCTTTCAAGCTCTTCCATTCGCTCATGAAGTCTTCCGACATCAATCTGAAGGTGGCTTATACGCAAATCAAGGGTAAGGAAAAGTTGATCCATCTTCTTCAAAAGGGTAGCATAAGTTCTGTTCTGAATCTCCAGGACTTCTTCAACTAAGCTCTCCGCTCCATTTGTTGGTGGCATTGGCTTGTAAAACGAGTGCGGGTTAAAGTATCCATCTCGGTATTGGTTTGCTCTCACGAAATCCACATCCGGCTTCCCATCTCCTTTGTGCTTTCCTTGCATCATTTTTTGTCTATCAAATACAAAAGAAGAAAAAAAATCAGTAGCTGTTTTTATCATAACTTCCTAACTCTAATTCTAACAAAAATCGAAAACACCGTTAAATCCCCGGCACGGCGCCAGAAAAACTTGATGCGTGAAAAGTTATTCACCCAAAACTAACTGCAAGTGCACAGTGTACAATTGTATTATTTAGGTTATCGATCCCACATAGATTATGTCGAGTTTCGATTCTATTAGAATGCAATCTATCTGGTAACTAGTTGTGTAACTTATGGATTAAAAACGCTAGACTTACGTAAATCGCGGGTAATATGGGCCATGCATGAAATTGGATGTTGCTCTACTCTTAAACACAAAAGACAAATGTATACAATACCAAATCTCTTTGCGTATTGCACTATGAATCAACCAACAGATCAGAAATGATGTTTTTCGACCTATATAGCTAATACATGCATTGGGAATGGATTTGATTGTTCATGATCTTCCAAGCCAAACTCTCGTTTGTAAAAGGACGAGATCACCTGCTAAAAACAATGCTTCGGGTTTAATGTAAAATGAGTGTATGATGCAACAAACCCTAAAATTCAATATTCTAAGTGATCAAGTCAAAATATTGTATGAATTAATATTAAAGCAGAGAGTAGTCACAAATTCAGCAACAATTCGTGCACCTAATGACCCATAAAACCTTTGACAACCTAGATCTAACTAGGGAACTACTCACACATAGCAAACAAATCAATCATAGTCATTAATATCAAGAGTTTGCAATATGAAAGTATATCAAAAAGATATCAGAGCAAAACGTGGCTCTCTCTCTATGTAAAACCAAGAGAACAGGGGCACAAGAAAACCTTCACACAAGGGTGCTCCCTGAAAACAAGATCTAAGTAACTTTTTGGTGATTTTTGGTAAAGAGATGCTTGAATGCTTCAAAAGCTTGATGGAAGTCGTCTCTGTCTTTCTTCTCTGCTTAAAGTCGATTATATAGCTCGTCTAGGTCATGCATGAGTCGGCAAAGAAGTTCTAGAAGTTAGGGTTTCAAAAAGAAGGCCCAAAAATAATTTCCTTTTTACTAAGGCGGCCTCAGAGTCGGTCGACTCTTCCTTCCAGTCGGTCAACTCGGGCTTCGGATCATAATTCTTCATTTTTAGCTCCAAATCTTCTAGATTCTTGCAAAACACCTCAACATGTGGAATCTTCCATTTAACCTGTATAAAATGCAGAAAATGCTCCAAAACAGCGTAAAATATCATCGTGAAAACCGGTAAAAATAACAGTACATCATTACGCACTCATAATTTCGAGCTTACTACGGTCATGGTCGGTTAGAATAGCTAAACTCGATGATGTTGAGTTGATTCATACACTTACAAAACCATACCGAGCTCCCTTCACTCCCATTACCAAATACAACCAACATTCCCATTACAAACCTTCACCTAATCCCTCATTACTACCATCTCCTCCCACCAAACAACCTTTTACAACATCCTTTATCGTCCAAACCTTTAACTGAGAAAACACCTAAGAAATACATGTTTGATGAGATGCAAGCTCGAAAGGCTAAAGGACTATGTGTGAATTTTGATGAGGTTTTCACGCTCAGCCATCAGTTTAAACATCGCATATCTCATATCTATATCATGGAGTGTGATGATGAGGCTTTAGCCGAGGAAGACAGTGTTGCAAGTAACGCATATGATGCTTTCATTATCTAGGATGATAGTTTCCAACTCTTTTGTTTAATGCTCTCAATGGCTCCACCACATTAAATTGTATGTGTGTACAGTACAAGAATAGGAAGCTCAACATCCTCAGTTATGGAGGTAGTACTTATAATTTCTTCGAGGTCAATCTAGCAAAATAACACGGTTGTGTGTTGGAAATAACCAGGCCCATACCAGCAAAGGCTGCAAAAGAGACTTTGGTCACTACTTTGAAGTGTAGTGCCTTGTTTTAGAGAATGCAGGGATACAATTTCACTTTTGAGATTTAGACTATCCCTCTTTATTGTTGCGAGTTAGTCCATGGAGTACAATGAGTCTCCACTTTGGATGTTATAGCCTGGGATTTCAAGAATCTACGTATGGATTTCACCCTCAATGATCTTTAACATGTTCTTGAAAACTTTATGAAAAAGATCTTCTTCAATAGCAAAGATTCATAACAAAAGAGAAAATTTCATATCCAAAAATAGTGAAAACATCAAAGGAAATAAACCCTAAATCTCTGCATATGTCTCTCTCTAATCATTAGGGCGTCACTGTTTTTATATATATGTGATGCGTGAAGTTATTCACCCAAAATTAACTGCAAGTGCACAGTGTACAGTTGTAGTATTTAGGTTATCGATCCCACAGAGAGCTATGGCTAGTTTGGATTCAGATGCAAATGTAACTGAACTATGACAATTCTAATATGCTAATGACTTGTGATGTGTTGCAAACTTTAAAAGAAACATTAGATCTAAGGGAAATCAGTTGGAAAAACTCAGGATCACGGTTTATTGGTGACTTCTTGAACTCTAAACACTTTAAAATACTAGATCCTATTGGTGTACTAGAAAATAGCCTTTATTTAAATCCCTAAATCTCAAATCTCTTTGGATTGTCGCTGGAAGTAAATAAGCTTTAATGCGAACAAGTTAGATCTGTTCACAAGGTGTCTAAACAAACTCTCGTTTGATTTAAAACGCACCTTGCTCACTACAGACTCTTCCGGCGTCTCTATCTCCGTCTCCGGTAGAAAGATCGACCTTGATGATCTAAAAGTGGTTAATTACGTCACCTCTAAATATGAAATACTGTTTGTAGTGAAGAATCACGTGGCTTATTCCAAAAATCAAAACCGTTTAGAATGATCTTTTGTAAACCCTTTGAAAACCCTAGATCTAATGAATAAACTACTCAGACATGGTTTTATTAAAACAAATCATCTTTTTATGAATGAAGTGCATATGAAACGAATTAGACAATAGAAGATCAGAGGTTCACGAAACTTAATTGAGAAAGAACACTTCTCTAACCTTCTTCAGAGTCTAGAACAATGATAAGAACAATATCTAAAAGCTAAAACAATGGAAACAAAAATCAAAGAGAAACTTGTATTGCTCTGAGGTTCTTTTTTGGGGTGCGTGCCTCTTCAAGTGCTTAAGAGGTGCTTATATAGGTCGTGAATGAGTATTAGGGTCTAGGGTTCCGCGAAATACCCGATAAGAAAATCTTCTAAATTAAGTCGGCGTCACAGTCGGTCGACTGTAGCTCTTCCAGTCGGTCGACTCGGGGCTTGCAGTAACATTTCTTCATTTTAGCTCCAAATCTTCTAAGTCTTCTCAATTCACGTGAAAACTTCCATAAAACCTTCTTTTTAGCTCTTTTTGCTCCAAAGTGTCTTTTGCTAGTAGATCCTGCATAAATACTCAAAACATGCTACAAAGACTCCATAAAACCTACTATATCATGGTAGAAAATCGGTAAAATCCATGATACATCAATATGTCTCTCATTAATTATTGGGGTGTTACCGTGTTTATATAGAAAATGAGCTAGGGCTTCATTTGGTCAATGCCAAGGCTTGACTTGGTTTGGTCAAAGTCGTTCACACGTCATTGATGTGGTCGTTGATGTGTGGCCACACGTCTTCCTATGTCATAAGATGCATTGTTGATGTCTGCCTTGCTCTGTTTCTGCCCTGCTTCACATTATCAATGTGTCTGGCGATGTGAAGTTTGTGAAATTGAGTCTTGGTTTTATCTTTCGCAAATATTCTCCTCTATGCTTCCCACTCTATTCACCCTTCTTCTTGAGTCCTCCTTAGCCTTATCTCACGTACTAAACATCCAAATACCATCATATGCAAATTCTTCTATCATGGATGCTTAACTATTACATGATGCAAAATCTAGATAAAATGGTATTAAAACTGGCGAAACTATGGAAAAAACTAGATAATATGATAGATTTAAGGGTACAAATGAGATAAATAGATGCATATGAGTTATTCCTGCAGTAACCCACTCATTTAGAACCATTCCGGTGTCACACAAAAATGTGATGCCCGATATCATTCTCAAACCCTGGTCTTCACGGGACTCGATCATATAACTTGATCTTAGTCAATCTCATACTACATCATACGCAGACCCTAGTCTTTGCAGGACTCGGTCATGTATCTCGATCTTAGTCAATCTCAGACTATATCATATGCGGACCCTGGTCCTTGTAGGACTCGGTCATATCTCTTGATCTTAGTCATTCTAGACTAGATCATACTCAGACTTTGATCCTCGCAGGACTCGATCATATATCTTGATCTTCGTATCTATAGACTATATCATACGCCAACCTTAGTAATCACTGGACTCGGTCATATCTATTGATCTTAGTCATTCTATACTAAATCATATGCCCGCCATCGGTCCTCACTGGACTCGGTCTTATATTTTAATCTTAGTCATTCTAGACTAGATCATATGCAGACAAATGATCCTAACTAGACTCGGTCATATCTCATTCTGGCCTATGGTCATTCGATCACAAGGATCCCTGATCCGAAGTTTTATTCCGGCCAATGGTCATTCGATCCCAAGGATCTATGATCCGAAGATCTCATTTCGGCCCATGACCATTCGCTCTCGAGGATCTCTGATCCGGAGATCTCATTCCTGCCAACAGACATTTGATCACGAAGATCTCTGATCCGAATATCTCATTCCGGCCCACGGCCATTCGATCCCGAGGATCTCTGATATGTCGTAGCCATCTCAGTAACATTTTCGGGTATCCACCTTTAGACTTAACTGTCTTTCCAATCAACTAGTGCCATATATCTTAGGATAATTCAAATAACTTAAACCAAGCTAGTTCACTAACTAAGCATACTTCCAATGTTTTCAATCATACTACTTCTCTAACTTAGCATATTTCTCAACTTTTCTAACCATATTTCAGGCATTCAGTCCACCTAGGACCGTGAATGCTCTGATAACAACTTGAAACACCCCGTCCCGATCATCTTTAGAACGCAGTCAAGGCGTTTTGGTTTAAGCCACGTCATGGCCAAACCACTTAATTTTTACCTCGTTTCCTCTCAATCTTCTTTCATCCGACGCTAAGTTTGCGGGGGAGTAATAGAGCACAATCCCAAAGAAATGAAACAGAAGCCCAAGAAATGCAGACAATACTAACAAGCCCATGTAAAACCAGTTAGGGTTTCATTTCAAATAATATAAGTATGATTATTAGAAGAACTTGCTCTGTAATTTTGAGAGTTAGTTTCAACAACTCTCCTTCTCCATTTTATATGAAATCGATTCTGAAACTCATGTGTTAGTTAGGGTTTCATTTCAAATAGTATAAGTATGATTGTTAGAAGAACTTGCTCTGTAATTTTGAGAGTTGTTTCAACAACTCTCCTTCTCCATTTTATATGAGAGTTGTTTAGCTTTTGTGACAAACTCAAGCTTCTCTTCTTTTATTTACATGTCAATAAAGCTCTTTGAGCTACTACATTTCTTTATCAATTTGGTTTTTATCTTAATAAAGCTCATTGGACATAAATCTCTTTATTTTGAAATTGTTTACAGGTTGAATTCTCCATTTACAAGATGGGTTTATGGGAGCCATCATGGGATTCCATCTTTGCTCATCGAGTGGAGCTATTATTAAATTTAACCTAAAGGGAATGGCAATGCTGACTAGTTTGCAAGATTTGATTTAGTAATACTATTGTTTTCGTCCAACAGTACACAGCGTCAGCGGAAGAAATACATTGAAAAATGAATAACCATATTTACATGTACAAAAATTATTAATTTTAAAAACAAAATATAGTGGCTGGAAAATAATCAAACAACCTAATCCACGTTCAAACATCTATAAAATTAAAGTAATATTTAAACCATCGATTCAAAAATACATGCTCGGCTCAAAAATCAGAACCAGTCCAGGTTTGTTTATAATTACTACAAACTGTTAGTTCTGCTACTTTGCTTTGCAAGAGTCATTTAAGAGGAACCAAAATGATAAAAGTTTAAGCAAATGTATTCAACAAAATCTCAACCACATGTTTCTAACCAAACCAAGACAGAACAAATGTGATAATAAGAAGCACAAAATCGAGATGTAATTAGAAGAGGTCTAATAGCAGACAATGGTCATAAAGAAAGAGTAATGCAGAATAAAACCCATAATGCTGCTTCTGTCTTTAACATCTCACTTCTTCTTGGGGTCACCGGCCTTGGTCTACACACACGTCGAATGATAAATATCGTTAAGAACAAAAATGACAAACAATTGGAAATGCTAAAGTTATCATTGGTAGTGTTTACTAGTCTCTTACCTTCTTAACACCACGAATCTTCTTCGCCCTGTTCTTCCTCTCCTTCATCTGTTTCCTTGATCTCTCGATCTTGGTGTCAAGTCCATTCTATCAATCACATCCAAGGAATCATTTTAGAGTAAAATTCCATAGCAAAAGACTTGTAGCAATACAAGAGAGTGTCTTGCTATCAATAAGTCAGAAGAGAGAGTGAATTTTTACCCTGATAAGCCTGTACTTGGGTTCGAATTTCTTCGCACTCTCCACAGTATCATAGATCAATCCGAATCCAGAAGATTTTCCACCTCCAAAGTGGGTTCTGAATTTGAAGACAAAGATAGAATTTGGGTCCTTCACCTCATACATCCTTGCCAACTTCTCCTTAAGCTCAGCCTTCAAAAGTAAAATTCCAATAAAACATGACATTAGCAAACTTCTTAAAAGCTCCAAGTAACTCAAGAATGATTGTAATTACACAATCGAATGAGATTAGCATACCTTTGAAACATTGGCTCTTCCAGGGTGAAGAACATCAACGACCTACATACACAACACATCATCACTAATTACTACAAAATCTGATGAATAGTTGAATTGAAAACTCCAACGATTCAATAAACTATGACCAAATGTGTTTCTCAGCTTATCATTTCCTATGATCAAATGCAACACTGAAATCAATCATTAAATACTAAAAACCAAACCTACTTCCTCGTAATCGTCAATTTTAAACATCAAAGTAAGAGAAATTCAAATATCCCCTGTTCCTCACAGAAACTAAACAGCCGACGAAGATGCGATGGCAGCGGTTGCAGTGAAATATTCATCTACGGATTTATCCATCTCAGATTTCTACCTCACTCGACGAGGCGGAGTAACTAAAATGGTAAATCATATGAAACATAGAGAGAAAAAGATGAGAAAAGATGCAGTGAAGTATGAAACTCACAAACTGCTTCCTGGCGAGAAGCCTGTTAGTCATGAACTTCCTCGTCCTAATAGTGACTGCTTTTTCCGCCATAGCTGCGATTCCTCCGAGGTCAGACTGAACTCCGGTTGTGAAAATCGACGATGTACTCTCGCAGCAGCTTTTAGACGACAGAGAAGAAGCAGGCAAAACCCTAGAAGATTATATATAGGTCTCGCTTTCAAGTTCTTAGGGTTTTTTTTCTTATCCCTCTATTAGTTTGATGGGCTAACTCTCAGCCTAGACATTAAATTATTTTGATACAAGAATATAAACCAGAGGTAAGCCCATTGGACCTCCACAATATTATTATTACCCTATTAAGCATTTTTATTTTTTCACTTGTTTTTTTTCTTTCTTTCTTTAGGCGTAGTGACTAGTAATAATTTTTAAAATTTCATAGTTTATCAAAAGAATTAGAAAGAAAAAAAAATTTTAAGAAAAATTGAAATTGTGTTTTGAGAAAACATATTTATGTTCCAAATTAAACAATGTGTTTCATCTCTATAGGAAAAGACCAATCACTAAATAATTATAAAATATTCACTAATTAGGAACTTGTTCGCGCGGTTGGATGGAGAATTGATATAAAAGAGAAAAAAAAATCCGATCTCAACGGTAATCAACTTCACGTATTCCTAATCCCATTAAATTTTTTTTTTTTTTTTTGCAATATAGTTCATTACAATAGAAGCAAAAAAAAGTTATATATGATACCTATGTATTATATATATTTTGGTATACTCGATATCTCTTCCCCCCTTTTTGATCTTACCGCCCAACTCATCTTCTTATCGAGAGAATTGTGAACGCGAAAACAAAAGCCCATATCAGATGATCAACACTTCATCATAATTATATTGTCCGCTATCTAATTCTGTTAGTCTTTATTCACGTGCAAATAGAAGCCGATGATTAACTTAACCAAACTTCTATCTCAATCATTGATCTAAAATATCATAGCTTAACCGTATAAACGGTTCAAAAATAAACAAACTCATAGCTTAAGAAGAGCAGTACTCATATTGTAGTTGTCCATTATATGGAAAATATTTCGGTTGATTTTAAAGACGCCAATGATAAGGCTAAGAACATACTCAGCTTTTTTCTCTCACAATTCATTTTCATGATCGCCAATCATTCCAGAAACATATTTCATTTCTTGAAACATCTTCAAAATCTCGGAGCAATCCAATTAAAAATGTTGTGTTATAGAATGAGAGAAGATAAAAAGAGCACTCAAAGGAACAAGCAAAACCATCGACACAATGTCAACCCAAAAATTAGATTGTATACCAAGTAACAAAAATGGAAAAAAAGAACTAAAACAACAATATCCAAAACTAAAAACATAGAGTCTAAAAAAACCACGAAAGCAAAAGACAGAAAAAAACTAAAAAAAAAGCAAAACTATAGATGCTTAAAAACCTTAGTGTAAACAACGTTTGTAGTTCTATTTTTTTGTTTACAATTCTGATCTGTTATTAAAATCTCCAAATCACTCTTTGAAGTTATTGTTGAGAACGCCACGTAAAATTAACTATGAAAAAAAAAACTGGTTTTGGAAGAAACCAAAAATACTTACACCTTGACATTGTATCCAGGTAATGTTTTACCATGTAACGGTCGCTTCCGGTAAAAGAAGCATGTAGATAAATATGCTTACCTAGATTGACCAAACTATCTTCACCCGACGATGTTGATTGTATTATTATAGCATAATTGTTGGCTCAGAGATTTTTCTGATTTAGTACAATATATCTTAATCTATTAGTCTCAATTAGGGGTGGATATTTTAACCGAACCGAATCGACTATTGATTAGTTTGGTTCGGTTTGGTTACCTTTAAGAAACCGATTGCTTCAATATTTTATATAATTTGGTTAACCGAACCGAACCGAACCGAACCGAACCAAACTGAGCTAACCGAATCAAACTGAACTAACCAATATGATATAAGCTTTTTGATATGCACACAATAATAGTTGCGCATTTCCGACTGGTATGAGGCATAAGTTGTAAATTTACATCAAAATGTTCGAAAAAACTGGTATTTTAGTCTCTTGGTACATTTATTTCACTTTATTTTTGCATGTATGTATTAAAGTTAGTGGTGAATATAAGTAAAGCGAACCGAAAAAGAAGATTCTTTGGCATATGAAGAATATAACAATGGTTGAAGACATTATTTTTTTTGTTTTTGAGATATTTTCAGTTTGGTGTTGGATTATGATTTTGTTTTTTCTTCATACATTTAACGACATAATCGAAATGATCGAACCGAATTGGATATTAAGAACCGAACCGAACAAACCAAGAACCGAACCAAACCAAACCATATAAAAATCCCTAACCGATTGGCAGGTTTTCCGTAGAACCGAAAACCGAATGAACCGAACCGAAAAAACCCGTCTAAACCGAATGCCCACCCCTAGTCTCAATCATCGTATAGACATCGACCAAAAATTGATGGTACAATCTTTCGGACATCATCAATGTAGCAGGTTCGCCACCTCTTTCAAGAATTCGAAAGGCAAAAAATTCACGCATAGTGATTGTTGTCCGCTTCCGCCCATATATGTCAACATAACCAATGTCAATACCAAATTTAAAATCTTCTTCTCCGTATGGAAACAAAAATGAATAGTACAAAGCCAAATACGATGGATGTAGCTCATTTATCTTTTTCAATCCAGTGAATCGAGTTTCTATAGTTGCAACCTTAATATACATTAATTATATATATATATATATATATATATAATATATAAGTAATTTGCTCGAGATAGATATATTTAGTATTTAGATATATACATAATATCTTTTGTTTAAATATATATAAAGATATATTAAGATATATATATATATATATATAATATAAGTAATTTTCTTTTTTATTAAATATATATATTTAACATATTTTAAGATATATATATATATATATATATAAGTAATTTTATTGAAAGATAAATATATACATTAGCTTTTTTGTTAAATATATATAAATTTTATATATTTACAGTTCGGTTTTGTATTTTTTTTTTCATAGTTTGGTCTTGCTTCTTATTTCATGTTTATCCTTCTTTCATTTACCGACCCATTCGAAATGACCAAACCGTATTGGTCATTAGGAACCGAACCATACAAACAAAGTAACAAAGGAACGAACTATCTAAATCCTAACCGGTTTGTAGGTTTTCCGGACAATGGACTGAGTTCCGAACCGAATGTGTCCATATTTAATTATGGGGTGAAAAAAAGGTAGCATAATTTATTAATCAATTCCAAAACAATAAAAATAAAAAGCACGTCAAGTTTAAAACTATAGTAAGAAGAACATTTAATAACTAAATATCCATGTAAAAAGAAAAAAAAACGTACAACACCAAAGAGACTAATTCATCTTCTTATGGCGTTTACTCATTCGAAGGTGTTGACCAGTTATTCGAGAGTTGACTTCCGCTATTCATTTCCTCTTATTATTATCTTCCAAGGAGCAGTTGGTTGGAGCATGATATGAAGCGCCGTAATAATGATCATCATCGTCTACAATATCATCAATTGAGTCACATGAGTTGTCATCAGTTTCCTCAAGAGAAGTAGAGTTAGAAGATCCATCATCAATTTCGTCATCAGTGCTATCCCTTGAATTAGAATCAAGTCAGCTTCAAAATCAGGATCGTCGCTATCATATCCACCATCACTAATAACAAAAAAATTCTCAAGTGAAGTAGGGCCAGAAGATCATCATCGATGTCGTCATCAATAAAAATAAAAAGCACGTCAAGTTTAAAACTATAGTAAGAAGAACATTTAATAACTAAATATCCATGTAAAAAGAAAAAAAACGTACAACACCAAAGAGACTAATTCATCTTCTTATGGCGTTTACTTATTCGAAGGTGTTGACCAGTTATTCGAGAGTTGACTTCCGCTATTCATTTCCTCTTATTATTATCTTCCAAGGAGCAGTTGGTTGGAGCATGATATGAAGCGCCGTAATAATGATCATCATCGTCTACAATATCATCAATTGAGTCACATGAGTTGTCATCAGTTTCCTCAAGAGAAGTAGAGTTAGAAGATCCATCATCAATTTCGTCATCAGTGCTATCCCTTGAATTAGAATCAAGTCAGCTTCAAAATCAGGATCGTCGCTATCATATCCACCATCACTAATAACAAAAAAATTCTCAAGTGAAGTAGGGCCAGAAGATCATCATCGATGTCGTCATCAATAAAAATAAAAAGCACGTCAAGTTTAAAACTATAGTAAGAAGAACATTTAATAACTAAATATCCATGTAAAAAGAAAAAAAACGTACAACACCAAAGAGACTAATTCATCTTCTTATGGCGTTTACTTATTCGAAGGTGTTGACCAGTTATTCGAGAGTTGACTTCCGCTATTCATTTCCTCTTATTATTATCTTCCAAGGAGCAGTTGGTTGGAGCATGATATGAAGCGCCGTAATAATGATCATCATCGTCTACAATATCATCAATTGAGTCACATGAGTTGTCATCAGTTTCCTCAAGAGAAGTAGAGTTAGAAGATCCATCATCAATTTCGTCATCGGTGCTATCCCTTGAATTAGAATCTAGTCAGCTTCAAAATCAGGATCGTCGCTATCATATCCACCATCACTAATAACAAAAAAATTCTCAAGTGAAGTAGGGCCAGAAGATCATCATCGATGTCGTCATCAATGTTATCCCATGAATATGAATCAAGATCAACTTCGAAATCAGGATTGTCGCTTTCACATCCACCCTCACTAATATCATACTCACAATCATCACTTTCAAAAAACATAACATTAGATATATCGAAATCAACTAAAATTTTAAATTATGTAATAACTACAATAATTTAATTAATTGCCATGTCTAAAAAATAGATTTTGCACTCGTTTCATTTCCAGTTTTTCCTATCTTTATATTCCTAACCCCACTAAAATTTTAATTATGTAATAATTAAACTGAATTAAATAACTAACACCAAAATTTTAATTATGTAATAATTAAACTGAATTAAATAACTAACACCACTATCACCTGTTTCTTTTTTCTATTTTTTTTTAAACCTTTGTTCCTTTGATATATGCATAGATAAAAAAGAGAAAAAAACTAACTCAAAATATTTAATTTCTATCTTTTATCCACAACATACAAAGGAAAAAAATTAACTTAACAAATTTTCATATAAATATTGTTTTGTTTTTTATTATTTTAATGATTATTTAATTAAAATATATTTTGACCCTGATAAAATATTTTTCTGGATCCGCCACTGAACACTCGTAACTATCATCGGACAAACATTCATCGCTATCATATTCCACGGAAAACAGTGAAACCACTACACGTAGACAACAATAAGACTCGGATCAGAACTTCATTAAAAAGAAAAAGAATAAATAAAAGAAAGTGATTTAAATAAAATAATTAATTAGAGAGAATATTATAGTTACATGTTGCACAGCTACGACATTTAGTAACAGCCGATCTAGATTTATACGAACCCCAATTGCTTCTATGCAGTCAATGTCATCGAGGAACAATCATCTAGCGGAACACGCATCCTTAAAATGTCAATAGCATAACTAAAGAACCAATACTATGTTGCAGATCAAAATCACGCAAACTGCCAAACTTAGCACAACAAATACCGTGCACAAAACCAAACAAAACGATATTAGATAAGAGATAAAGAAAACCAGCATTCAAGTGTAGAGATGGAAACCAATTTATTTGGAAACGTAAAAGAACCACTATAGGTAGAGAATAGGGGCTGATTAAAGGAACTAACACCTAAGTGGAAACAAAAGAGGACGCATTCAATCATATATGAAAAATTAAACCATCCCAAACTACTAAAATAAATACAAAAACAAAAGAGAATAAAGCTAAGCACCTTCGCTTCTATTATTGGGAAGACTCATAAGCAAACCAATAGAAGGGGGCAACACGGTACCACACGATGAAGACAATCCCAATCCCATATTATAACACGAAGAATATAAATCAACCTCCCCACCAGAACCTTACACAACATAAAACAAAACAATATCAAAATCAATACATAAATAAAAAAGGAAAAGCCTAGGACAATAAACCAAAATAGAGATCAACAATCAAAAAGCTTTGCTAATTTGAAGGTTTTGCTTCACGGTACAAGAAACACACTAAAAAAATCTACCTGATACATGTTTGATCATCAACAGAGTGCTAGGACACAAGCTGCCAAACTTAGTACAACGGTTTTCTGAAAATAAAATGGGCAAAACCAACATTTGATGAGATAAAGGGGACATAATATTTCGACAAAAGAGTAAATATACTTGTTCTAATAATCAAATACAGTCACCTTCAATCTGTACAAAAAGAGGTGAAAGGAAAGCAATAGAAAGGAGCAACATGATACCACACGATGAAGTCAATATCATATCCAAATCATAACACGATTAAGAGGAACCCACAAGCACATTGTATAGCACAAAACACACAAATTTCAAAATCATTATATAAAAAAAGGAGCATAAGATCATTAGAAGATGAGTTAATTATATAAAAAAAGAGCATAAGATCATAAGAAGAGGAGTCAATATACATACACACAAATTTCAAAATCATTATATAAAAAGAAAGCAAAAGATTGTTAGAAGTGGAGTCAATTATACATTAAAAAGGAGCATAAGATCGTTAGAAGAGGAGTTATATACATACACCAAAAAAATAAAAGAGAGAACACTTCAATAATCATGACAGAACAGAAAGAGAAGATAGGAGAAGATGACATACTTGAACATACGATCTCATTACGATTACCCAAAACAAAGCCTAGCTCAGGTGATGAAGACGTCAGGAGGACAATTTGTTCGAAGGTGTGATATCTATAAGAAACGTGGACACATATTTATAAGTACACTATCTAGTGTTTCGAAAGCTAAATGGAGGCTGCGAAATATAGTTTATATTTTTTAGGGTTTAACGAATGATATTTACTTAATTTGTTTACTATATAATATTTTGTGTTTCTCCACCACCAGCTCGTGCTCATGGAGCCCCCCCCCAAACGAGCATACCTACTAGGAAGCTCTTAAACATATAAAAGGGCTGAAAACTCCAACTTATCATGGAGGAGTTAATCCGGTGTCTGCGGAAGATTGCCTCACATTACTAGAGAGAAACTTCGCAAATTAAAATGCTTGTCAGAGTTCAAAAGTAAACTGACCAGCACTACCTAAAGGACACCATATACCTATGACTTCTTCTTGCAAGAGAACAACCAGAAGTACTGCTTAAATAGGAATACAAAATTAGTCTTAGGTCTTGGTATGGCTGATGTTCTAAAAAAAAGGGGTCTTGGTATGGCTTGGTGGGTTTGGAGTTGGCCCAAAAAAAGTGACAACTGACATTTTGTGTTCATCAGACCCAAAAACAGTGGCATGTCGGGGGGTCTGGTCACGGGTGGTCGGTTGGCCGGTTTTCCGCCCGCGCCGATTGGCCTCCAATTTTCGTTAAACTTCGTTTGCTTGTTCTCTTCATCCATAACTTCAAATCACAACCCGTAAAATGCTATGGCTTCCCCTTTATGTCCTCTTTAATCTGGTGAAGACCAATCACAAAAATCTTGTGTCATGTTTCTTTTTAGCTCCTTATATTCCAACATGCTCCTTTTGTACCTATCTTGAACCAAAATGGCACCAAATGCAAATGTATGGAATACTAGAACTTCAAAATGTATAATAGCATATTCTATATGAAAAATCATGAATACAAGCAAAAATAAAAATAGTGGTTTAGGACTCTAAAACCAACATAAATAATTGTCTAAAACCACTAAAATATGTTTATATCACTTAGTAGCCCTTGGCTATGGATACTTAAGTAGTTTTTAATCCTAGGGTTTTTTCTTAAATCCCTTTTACCTCTCGATCTCGATGTGACATTCCTAGAAAATTGAAAGAGTACTCGTGGGGATGAAAACCATGACCATTGGCTAATCACATTTAGATTCCTAGATGTATCTAGATTTTTCATTGCATTGCATTGCCGTAAGGAAGATGTTTTGTTTTGTTGCGTTCTATTTAAAATTGTCAAACTTTTTAATGGTTAGGGATTATACATTTTGGCATCTATCTTACGAAATATATGTTAATTAGGATTAGGTGGACCAAACCAATCATATGCATGATCTTGCGATACACCTACAAGTGTTTATGGATATGTATAATATCTCCTTAAGAGCAATCATTCACTTTTGATATGAACATTTGACTTAGTGAAAAATCATAGGGGGTTTGGAGGGAGGTTCTTAAATTTTTGGGAACTTTTGAATTTTTTGGAATTTTTTGGAAATTTTAGATTTTTTAAAAAAAATTCAACAAAATTAATGTTTGTCGTTAACAGTTCTGTTAGGGTTTGAAGACAGTGGAATAATGAAGCCACATAGAAAGTTTAATTAACTAATTTTATCATATTGAGGGTTTCATTGGATCACGAAATAATTTTAAAATTTGAAGTGGAAAACCGTTAAAGTTTTCTGTGAATTTTATACTTTTTCATCTCTATCAATTCTCAAAACTCTATTTTATCTCTAAGGTGGGGGTATTGAAATAAGGATTTAAAATTATTTTTGAGAATCCTAATTGCAGAGACTTTGAAGGGATTTTGCCAAATACCATCAATTGAGGTGGTATATGAAATCATTGATTTTTAACTATCAATTTCTTTCAAATAATCTCAAATCTTTTTGGATATAATTAATTAATGAAATTCCAATTTTTCAATAACCTATGATTTAAGAGAATTTGTATAAATCATCATTACAATAACCTTGAATCTGGAAGAGGTTTTACAAATGTCAAGTCTAATAACAAGAGATTTGGAAAAATTTGAAATTCTCTCAAATGTCATAGGGGATTTGGAGCGAAGTTCTTAAATTTTTGGAAAATTTTTGAATTTTTTGAAAATTTTAAGAAATTTTAGATTTTAAAAAAATAATTCAACAAAATTAATGTTCGTCATTAGCAGTTCTATTAGGGTTTGAAGACAGTGAAAAAATAAAACCACATAAAAAGTTCAATTTACTAATTTTATCACATTGAAGATTTAATTGGATTACAAAATAATTTTAAAATTTTAAATGAAAAAATCTTTAAAGTTTTTTGTGGATTTTCTACTTTTCCATCTCTTCCAATTCTCAAAATTCTATTTTATCTCTAATCTTGTTGGCAAAGATGATTTAGCGTTGTTATAATTAATTTTTTTATTTTTTCGTAGGAGCGTAGCCAAAAACTATAAATTTCGACCAAAAATAAGAAGAAAAAAACTCAATAACATAAACCTTTATCTAATTTTTCTTTATGTATATAAGGAATAAAAAACTATGATATTCAAGAGAAAGGCCCAAAAAATCCAAAAAGATAGGCTCAGTTTTGGGTTGTAACGCATGACAACTACTCATAAAACAAGTACACGTGAATACCATTTTCTTCCATACGTATAAAACCAAAATTATTTCCTCAAAATTATTCTTAGCCTATTATTTTGTTTGAGAAAATTTTCGTGCACATAAGTCAATAATGGCCAATTTTATCTTTATTTTGAAAATAAATAAATAATAATAATTGATTCAGTGTTAAAAAAAAAAAAAAAAAAAAATACTAATAATTGATATAGATCTATCGACAGAGATACATGGCAAATAAGGCAAGCAACATAAACTTGGACGTTTTGTTATTAAAATACATTATTAAAAATCGGAAAATATCGTGATTATAGAAAAAGAGTTCGGAAAATATTAAACCATACAATCTCCGAAGTCCGGATCCAACCAAACAACTTTTCTTTTTATTTGAATATTAATAGAAATACTAGAGGGAGAAAAGGGATTAGATTTAGAGAGAGAAATAATGGCTGTAATGATGATGATGAAGCTGGCATTTTCTGCAATTTTAATGAATAATGTATTTTATATAGTTTCTCCATCAAAAATGAAATAAAGTAATTGCCACGAAATTTTCCTTTTTTTTTTCGTGTTATGATGAATTCTTGTAGTTGAAGCATAACATTTGGTCGAACAAAAACACGACATTTTGGACCATCATGATCTATAGATATTACTATTTCCAGTGTTTTCTTATAGACATCATTTAATACGTAACATAAAAGATGGAAACATTAAGAGTTGAAAAATGAAAACCTTATGCTTTGTGTATAGTCGATAATATCATAGTTTTTTCTTCTTAATGTTACCTAATTTATTCGATTCCTATGCAATCGCCAGAAACAAAAAGAAGCCCCAGCTCTATGTCCAGAAATATAATCTAGTGCATTTTTTTATTTATATTTATGTAAGTCGTGCTTGCATTTTTGAATATTCGATGGACCCATATTTCAATCCTCAAGTTAATTATTAATTATTTATAGATTTTTAGGGGTGAAACTAACATGGGGTAGTATAAAAAGAATAACATGGAGGAACAGATCAACCCAGTACAAAGATTATTGTATTGTGATTGTACGAGATTAATCTTGTTGTGTTATTGTTTAGTGAAAGTAGAGACAAGTTTGAAGAAAAGTTTAAGAGAATGATAAAGAAGATGATTAAAAGCTTCAGTTTCAATGCTTGTTAAAGTGGTTTTTTTTCCCCGACTTATATAGATTAGAATTGCGGAATGTTTTACATCACAAGAGTCAAGAGACTATACATGAAAAAAAGCCATCAAAATGATCAAAAACTATTACTATATATTTTATTCTGAATGCTAGAGGTCAAACTATTGTGATTAAATTAACCCTTTTTTAATTTCCACAAATAAAATTTAGTTTAAATAAATCTTTTAATATTACATGTAACTTAATTTAGGTGAATATTTTAATGTTATGGATAATTAAGTTTATGCGAATCTATTAGCATTATACACCAACATTTATGAGACACTTGTTGGGATAAAATTTAATCTCTTAATTTTGACAAATAACATAATATTACGTGTTACTTAGTTTTGGTGAATCTTTTAGCATTAGATGTAAATTATTTAGGATGAATCTCTAAACATCCCGTGTATCTTAGTTTAAGAGAATTCTTTTAACATCATGCAACAACATTTATGGAACGCATGAGTCTCATTACGTGAGAACCTACATGCTCCTATAGGTGGGATAACCAGGGTTCTTGTGCCTCAGACTCCGATAGTGTGACTATAGTGGCTGAGAGCGAAAGGGGAGAGTTGCCAAATAGAAGTCGCTCCCTAGTATGTCCTGATAATGGCATGTGGAAATAGCATAGTGATCATCTCCCTTGTGCCCTCTCGGTTGTGGTATTATTCATATACTCTACCCTAAAAAAGCACTAAACTGAGTAAAGATCAAACTTGAGGAGCACCATGAAAAGGACTTCACAACCCAAGTTGAGTATCAAAACTCGCTTCACGATTCATTCATTATGTTAATTTTTGTTATTCTTTCAACGATCTTATATCCTCTAAAAAAAATTTGGTGAAAACGTTATGTGCATATTCACGTGTCAAATACAATTAAGATCGTTTTGCTGACAAACCCTCGCGCCTCGTAAATAGAGAAACCACGCTAAAGGACTTTGCGTCGAATGCACACGCGCCATCAGACAACAAATGGTCTGACTACAAAGTGCCTCCCTCTTCTTACTACAACAGAATCTGAATGTCTTGAGACTGTTATGTCTACCAGCTGTCCAAAAAACAAAGAAAGTAGTTGAAAAGCACTTGAGTGCTCTATACCAACTTGACACGCTCCTCCATTGGATCATCCACTCGACATGGACTACTATCTTGGGTAGGATATCCTTTAAAAATACATCTCTCTCACGTTAAGAGATAAACTTTTATCTCAACAAATTTACTAAGTTTTCTTAGTTTTTTTCTTTGCTTTTCTCACTTGAATTCTCTCAAATTTCACAACTTTTCTTATGTAAGCAACCCTAAAGGTCCGATTTTTTACATATAAGACTCAGCCTTTAGCAGTTTCTCGTCCATGACCACCGTATTCCTTTGTCTCTTTCGAGGTTCTTTCACTCCTTCCTCTGAGACGAACCCCAAATTACTCATTTCTGGTAACTCATGACCAAGCTCCACACAAAACTCTTTTTTTATTCTCTTTCATTAATAGCTATATGAAACAACATATTACTATGTGGACCAACCTTTCTTTCTGGCTCGGAGCCAACTTATTTTCCTTTACCTTTTTTTTTTCTAGTCTCTTTCCAATTCTCGACATCTATCTCGTGGTCTCTCTTCTCGTTTCTTTTTTTATGACTTGAGCGTTGAAGAATATTCAGGAAAGAAAATCCCTTTGTGTTTTTCAGAAACTTCACGCTTATACTGTTTTGGCAGGAGATTTTCTCTCCGGTGGACCGAACTTCACTCGCAAGACTACTTCAGCACGACCTAGATCAACCCTCGAAAGTGCCACCCCTCGATGTATCATCCCCTAGAGTGTCCAGAGTTAGTCTCAAGGTGAATTCATAAATGGTATGGACCAGCAAAGAAGCAGTTTTACCCTGTTCCAGAAGAAATGGGTCGGCTTGAAGGCATATATCCAAACTCAAAGCCCAGATTTCGAGGAACATCGAAAGTCCGATGTTTTTTACATGAAACAATTACTACATTTAGAATAAAAAGATCTTTGGACCTGAAAATGTGGAATGACAAAGAGTGTATTGTAATCACACAGTAGGACACGAGATGACACACAATAGTTTCTCTATAAAGAATATACTTTGATTAGAAACTCTTATGATACACTTACAAGTAATATCAAATCGCTCTTCTTACAAAAGAACTCGTTCCTTAATCCCTAGATGATCAAAGCCCTATGTTCTATTACAAACCCTTGGCTATAGATCTTTCCCAAATGATCTAAGCCCTATGTTGTGTTTCAAACCCTTAGCTTTAGATCTCTCTCTCTCTCTATTACAACTGTGAAGTGATGATCTTCATACACAGATCTTCGACTCCTTTTATAGTTAAACAGATTTCCTATGTTTCCTTTTCTTGCACACTCGGAATTCTCTTAACTTTCTATATGCTTGATATACAAGGTTTCTTTATTTGCAATATTTGGAAATCCTTAACATTGATTGCATTGATTCCTATAATTAAGGATTCTTGATTCTGCTCCAAATCCTTGATTGCTATCAATCTTTGATCTCCAGAATCTTCAGATTAAATCACCCTTGATATCCGCATCCTTGATATCCGCATTCCAGAATCTTCTCCATTGATCTCACACGCAGTCTCCGGTGTGGTACATCGTGTGTCATCTCTCCAGCTGCCACACAGCTTACATCACCGGCTTACTTGTACTCTCAGGACCAATATGTGTATCTCTAACCGATATGAATGAAGGCGATCGTCTCTTCAATATAAAAGCTCAATATTTGTGCTTGTACATTCATGAACACACATCCATTGCAAAAAGGGGTCTAACGTTCCTAATAAATCTTTAGACTAATACCTAAAGGAAGGGCATGCAAGTGGTTTTTATCACCACTCTTACCAAATCATTCTCTTATGATCCCAAAACAATGCTTGTTACTTTCAAGCTCTACATACTCTCCACAGCCCAGCTCCATCAATCATACTAGCTTCCTCCATTATTTTTTAAAGTTTTACTACAAGACAATTTTTTATGTAGGTTAAACAATCTTTTCATAGGTTGACATATAGCAATTATAGTATGGTTAAATTATTAAACTGATAATGCAAATTAATTTTGGGAACACAACAAATATTGCTCCAATTTCCTCCATCTGGTATTATTTTTTTTTGAATTATAACTTGATTGGATTAGGCACTGTCATTGTTCAACATCTTAGCACAAACTTGGAAATTATCAAAAGTTTAGTTTAATAGTATATTACCTTTATCGGTCCTTTGATGACTCTACCTTGAATTTCATTAGTTTTTCTCGTTGATCTTTAAGAATGGGTGATAATTTTGGTTTCGAGATGATAATTTGGGTTGATGCTCGGATTGTTCCTCTTTGGTTTTTGATTATCTCTCACGGCTTCAAGTTAGATTTAGTCTGACCACTACTTTGCTCAACGTCTACAAATTTGTTGAGGTTTTTGGATTCTCATTACCGTGATTCACTCTTTCTTGGAGGATCTTCTAGAGACTTTTAGAATACTGTGTGAATATTTGATGTATATTATTGATATGTAAATTTTTCTATTATCTAGGTTGAGTAGCTAGAAACTATTGTGTATATAAGAACGTTTTCTATGATGAATAAAGATCAAGATATTCAATTCAAGTTGTAACATGGTATCAGAGCCTTCAACTTAACCTAGAACAGAAAAAAAGTTGTAAGCAGCGCCGACGTTTGGCCAAGAGAAGAAGAAGACGACATAGAAACCATAGGAGAGCCGACGTTTGGCCAAGAGAAGAAGAAGACGACATAGAAGCCATAGGAGAAGAAGGAGAAAAAGGAGGAAAGTCGATGGAGGTGGTTGGTGACAAAGCGATACTATCACCATACTACGTAAGAAATCATGATCGACCAGGAAACATCATAACGATAGTCCAACTTAAGAGGGAAAACTATGAAGAATGGGCAAAGCATGTGCGGAATGCCTTGCAGACTTTGAGAAAAGACAGTTTCATTGACGGAACCATACAAAACCGATGGATGTGACAATATTTGAGACAAGGGGGGAGGGGTTGTAAACTTCATGATGGTGGCATGGATCATGAAAACCATTGAGACATCGAGATCAAGTATCTCTATGGTGGATGACGTGAAGACACTGTGGGATGACCTGCTTCATTTTTCGGTCGGAAACGGAGTGAGAATTCAAAAATTGAAATCGAAGATTGGTAACTGCAAACAAAATGAAGAAGCGGTCATGAAATAATATGGAAGATTGAAGAAATTTTAAGATGAGCTGGAGATCTAAAAGCTTCTTAGGCGTGTAACTGTGGAAAATTAGCGAGCTTATTACAAAAAGATCAAGACGAGGATATGACTCATGAGTTCCTTCTGGAGCTTCATGGTGAGGTCCACTATCACTACGATCGAACCGCTACCGAAATTGTGTCAAATTTATCAAAAGTTATTAATAGAAGAGCGACAACAGACAACTGTGAAAGGGAAAGAGGAACATGTGGCGAACTCGCGCTCACAAAATTTTCAATGAGACGGTGAGATCAAAATTTGAAAGAAGTAAAACAAAACATAACACGATATAACCAATTTTATCAACTCAAGGGTTACCCCAAGGGTGGGGTGAACAGATTAGAGGTGGAAATTCTAGAAGACGTGGATGTGGTGGAGGTGTAGTTGAGATCTATGGAAGAGGTAAAGGAGTATACGCTCAAAGGGGATCAAGCGAGGCTTCAACATTGAATGCAGTTCAATTGTGAAAAATCCAAATGTCATAATAGCGGCATACGCTACTCGTAGAACATACTTTGATCGTAGATTTCTTCCTCCATTAACCGAGGAACAATGGTCCGCTGTCATGAGCTTGATTCAGCCCTCTAAGGCTGATCATTCATAGAAATTAGTTGGTAAGACAAATTTTGTTGAATTTATCACATACACAAGTGCATCACATCACATGACTTGGAATATAAAGTACTTGAATAATGTTGTTGATATATCGCCATGTTTTATCGGGTTAACGAATGGATATAGTACAATAGCGAATAAGCACACGGATTTATGTTTAGGGAAGAAATGTGTGGTTAAGAGGAGTATTACACGCACCAAAGTTGAATTTCTCGCTTATTTCTCGCTTATTTCTATTGCTACTATTCTTAAAGGAATAAGAGGATATTCTATCACATTTACTGCTGAAATGTGTATTTTGCAGGACCATTCCAAGATGGTGATTGTTGCGGGTGAAGATAGCAGTGGTTTGTTACGGCAGGTAGAGTTTCGCGGGACGGTTGTAACGCCGGATATAGCTGTTTTGGGTTTACAGGATTTGTGACACCAGAGACTTGGGCATCCGCCGAAACGAATTTTAGATTAATTATCAAATTCTATTGTTTTGAATAAATCAGCAGAGAATATTGCGGTATGTGACACTTATTATAGAGCGAATCAATCTCGAGATTCTTTTTCTCAAAGTAATAATAAAGCAGCTGCAGTTTTTGATTTAATACACTGTGAGGTTTGAGGGAAATATTGCACATAGTCAAGCTCAAGAGCACAATGTTCTCTAACGATTATGGATGATTGTTCTCGAGCAGTTTGGTTATTTTTGATGAAGGGAAAAGACGAAGTTTCACAACTTTAGAAGAATTTTTTAAATATTCTTGAGAGACAATTTCAAAAACGGATCAACTAAGTTCGGAGTAACAATGGCACCAAGTTTCTTTGTTTCCGTTCTTACTTTACTGAAGCGGAAGTGAGTGGAACGAAAATACATTCACAAACTTCATAAAACCTCATGTGTTGGCACACTACAACAAAATGAGTGAGTGGAACGAAAATACATACACAGACTGAATATTTTCTCGTGCTTTAATGTTTTAAGTGAGTTTTCTGATTAAGTTTTGGGGAGAGTTTGTTCTTGTGGCATGTCATCTTATAAAACACACTCCCACACCGATCCTTGAGGGAAATATACCATACGAAGTCTGATTTCGGGAGAAACCAACATACAATAACATTAAGGTTCTTAGTTATTTATGTTATGCTCATAAAAAATTGCGTGATAAGATAAATTTGTTGTAAGCTGCAAGGAATAGAAGATGCACGTTTACGAGCTATCCAGTTTGAAAAAGGGTTGGAAAGTTTATGATCTTGATGAAGATGAGTTCTTTGTTTCTAGAGATGTGGTGTTTCAAGAGAAGATATAAAATAAGTACAAGTAGCTCAGAATCTCAACTATCCAAAGATTGTGGATGATAGCCCGCAAATAGAGGAGTTGATGGTAACGAGTCAACCTGCACTTGAAAAAATTTCAGTTTCCGGTGAAGGTGACGATTTCACGAATCTAATTTAAATGGATTTAGCATCACTGCAACGAGTTGTGGTTGTAAAGGAGACAGAAGTAGCTTCTTTAGCACATGATTTAGATACGGTTCATGAGGAAATAAAGGAGGAATTAGGCCGAAAACATATTAAAAGACAAGCAACTAATTTTAATGAATATGTTTTATATTCAGTGGTTTCCCACGACACACTACTATCGCAAGCTCTCACTACCTTGCCAAAATTTGTCTCAAGATATGATCTCCTCTATACTCTTGCCCATTATATAACTTGTGACAGATTTTCAGAGAGTCATCAAGTTTTTTCTAGCTGCAATTACGGAAAATATTGACCCACAAACGTACAAAGAAGCAATAAAAGATGCAAGATGGCGGAATGCGGTAAAGAAGAAAATTGTTGCTCTAGAACTTAGTTGGACCTGGGATCTTATTGAACTGCCTTTGAGGAAGAAAGCAATAGGCTTTCGATGGTTATTTACTACCAAATTTAAGGCCGATTGAACGATTCAAGCGAGATTGGTGTGTTTGGTAATAGAGAAAAGGCGAGACTCGATTATAATGAAACATTTTCTTCGGTAGTTAAGTTGAAAACGGTCCGTATGTTCTTGGGAGTAGCAGCAATGAAACAATGGGAATTACATCAAATGGATGTCCAAAATGCTTTCTTACATGGAGATTTGACGGAGGAGGTTTATATGAAATTACCTCCGAGTTTTCAGGAAGCGGGTGGAAACAAAGTTTGTAGATTGAGAAAATCTTTGTATGGCTTGAAGAAAGCTCCAAGATATTGGTTTACGAAGCTCATAACGACATTACTTGGGTATGGTTTCAAAAAATCTCGATATGATTATTCATTGTTTTATATGAGTCGAAATCGTAAGTATTTGTATGTTCTTGATATGAATGATTTGTTGATTGGAGGAGATGACTCAGAAGCGATTGACAAATTCAAACAGTATCAAGGGATGTGTTTTCGTATGAAGGATTTGGGTCATTTGAAGTATTTTCTAGGAATCGAGGTAGCACGGTCTAGTGCAATAGTTTATTTATTTTAGAGGAAGTACATATGTGACATTCTCACGGACTGTGGTTTTTTGGGTAGCCGTCCGGTTGCAACCCCGGTGGAACAACATCATGATCTCACAGTGGATGGAGATGATGCATGTGATGATTCTGAGGGCTATCATAGGTTGGTGGGAAGACTGGCCAATTTAACAGTACTCATCCTGAATTTTCTTACATTTTTCATGTATTGACACAATTTATGCAAAAACCGCAACACAAGCATTGACTCGGAGCATTACAGTGGTGAGATATTTGAAGGGAAGTCCGGGACAAGGTATTTTATAGTCATCTCAGGGAGATTTCTAGTTTCAGGCGTATTGCGATGCAGATTGAGCAGCGTATAGCCCTACTCATCGGTCACTTATGGGTTTTTTTTGTAATGCTAGGGGACTCTCCGATTAACTGGAAAACGAGAAAACAAAGATGTTTCTCTCGTTCGTCGGCTGAAGCGGAGTATCAGGCAATGGCGGATACATTGGCACATTCGAAGTGGGATCGTGAATTATTGGAGGTTTTGGTGTTAAGTTGGATAAACCTATGCTGATGTATTGTGATAATCAAGCAGATTTACATATTGCGGCGAATGCGATTTTCCATAAGAGAACGAAGCATGATCTATTGTGATAATCAAGCAGCTTTACATATTCAGGCGAATGCGGTTTTTCATAAGAGAACGAAGCATGATGTATTGTGATAATCAAGCAGCTTTACATATTGCGGCGAATGCGGTTTTTCATAAGAGAACGAAGCATGTTCAATCGGATTGTCATTTTATTCGAGATGTCATCAAAGATGGGTCCCTATGTACTATGAAAGTTCAACCATCTGAACAATTTGCATATATCTTTGTTGCAAATTTGGTATTTGTAATCTTCATGTCCTAGTTTGAGGGAGAATATTGAAGGATCTTTTAGAGACTTCTAAAAAATTGTAAAAAATTGTGTGAATATTTAATATATATTATTGATATGTAAAATTTTATATTAACATTTTTAGAAACTATTGGGTATATAATAACATTTTTTATGATGAACAAAGATCAAGATATTCAACTCAAGTTGTAACATTCTTCCTATCTTCACCGTCTTGACCAAAGCCTTCCACATTTCGTTTGGTGAGGCATGTCTTCACCCTTGCCGCCTCGTGACTCATGTATTAAGCAATTCAATGAGAATTCATGATAAAGCAACAGTTGAATTTGTAAGGTTTGAATGTTCTAGAACCTCGTTTTCGTAGTGGTGAGTTCTATTTGCCTAAGTTCTGTTAATTTCGAAGGATAAGTGTCATCTTACTTATGAAGCAACATAAAAGACCAAAATCCAAGCTCAATACTTTGATCCTAGATTTTACATCTTTAATTTTCCTTTCAAGTGTATTCCATAAATGTAGTCCAATATGTGTTATATTTGGACGCAAAATTTTGTATCCGTCAATGTATGTGCCCGACTAAGTTATGGCAAGGTTGTAATCTTTCGTTTTTAAGATAGTAAAATTCAGGCGAAAAAAGAAAACTTATAGTTTTCGGTTTTCTGCTGTGAAAATTCGACTGTAGGTTTTTTGGTTGTAGGATTTTGGCTGTAGATTTTTAAAATTGAAAGCATGATTGGTAAATATCAATTATATGTTGTAATTTAATATTTTGTGTGTATTAAAAATATTTGATATTAATAAACAAGAAATAGAACTTATAATAATTAACATTCTATTTTAAATTAAAATGATGAATATATAAATAATTTTTGAAGAATAAAATTCCGATTTAGTAAAATGTGTGTTGTAGGTTAATATTTGTTATTATACCATTTTAGTTTCATCATATATATCATGAAAAAAGTTTAATCATTAAAATTAAGCTTAACAGTTTCTTATTTACTTATATTATATTGATTTTTATTAAATAAAAAAAATTATAAAGTATGATTAAATAATAGATATGGAATTTATACTTATGAAACATTTCTATGTCATATTATAAAATTATGTATAGTAATTGTAATATATATATATAAATATATATTAGTTTAAAGCATATAATTAATATATTAATTTACAGCATATATATTTATATATTGTATTCTAGTGAATTTTTTTTATATATCTTTTATAGAAAGAGAAATGTATTTTTAATTAGAAAGAAAATAAATTATTTCCAAAGCTCTTCAAAAGGTGCTGTCAAAAATCGGCTGTCCACAGCCAAATATTTTAGAAAAAGTTTGTAGTTGCTGTGAGTTATAGAAATTAAGCCACAGTTTGATTGGTCTAGTTTTAATGTTGTAGAGGGAAATAGTGCTGTGCACAACACTCACAGCTGCTCCCAATCATCTCCTAAGCTCGTCTATTCTTTCAGGATATGTAAGGAACTAATTCTGTATGCAAGCACTAAAGATTTATAATCTTGACTTTGTAAATTCAAACATTATTAGATATTGGTTCTCGAACATTAAAAATCCACACATCCACTAATGTTTTAATTTGTTAAAAAAAAAAACATCAACTAAATGTAATAAATCCTGAAAATTAAAGTGTTTGATAAAATCAAGAATTTAAAAATACAAATCAAATGGCAAAAAAGAGGAAACTCATACAAAATTATCGTCAAACTGGATACATTATGCATCTTGAATCCGAAAGATATGTGAATCCAAATTATTCATAGTTTCAAAAACTTTATAATTTTGGCAATGTTAGGGATGTCAATATTGCCGACTCAATTGTAGTTAGGTTTCGATATTCTGGTTTTAAATATGGTAATAATTTTGAGAGTGAAAGGAGTCTCCTTTTTGTCTGTATTTGTCTCGTTTGAGTTTTATCGATTAACACACATATTCCCCCTTTACTTTGGCGATTTGCAAACCTCTCTCTCTCTCTCTCTCTCTCTCTCTCTCTCTTTCCTTACTGTCCGGCTTTCTCAAATCTCTTTCCTTGATTTTTCTTGGAGACAACGGATCTAATCGACAAGACTCTCAAGCTAAATCCATGTCCATTTTTCAGATTTGGATGCAGCTTCTCCTTCTTTGACGTAATTCCATCTCTCTCAGCAGGTAAAATTCTCACTTTAGTTTCTTGTTTTCTTCTTCTATTACAGCAGCCGTCATTGTCTTAGTCAGAATTCTTCTGTGTACGATTCTTAGCTTTGCGCAGTTTGGCCGCCAAGTGTTTGTTGAAATTCCGGAGAGAGAAGCTGGAATCGGAACTCTGTAGAAGAAATGAAGGATTTCCCATCTTGCTTTGGTGAAAATGGCGTTCAAGTTGCGGATTCGTCGTCTTCAAACTCCGGGAAAAATGCCCAGAATTTGGTCGCCTGCATCTACCAGTGCCGTATTCGAGGAAGGAATTGCTTGATCACAGTGACATGGACCAAGAATCTGATGGGTCAGAGCGTAACCGTCGGAGTTGATGATTCTTGTAACCAAAGTCTATGTAAAGTCGAGATTAAGCCATGGCTCTTCACAAAACGGAAAGGTTCCAAGAGTCTAGAAGCATACTCTTGTAATATCGATGTTTTCTGGGATCTAACTTCAGCGAAATTCGGATCAGGCCCTGAAGCTTTGGGAGGATTCTATGTAGGTGTCGTTGTAGACAGAGAAATGGTTTTGCTTCTTGGTGATATGAAAAAAGAAGCTTTCAAGAAGACAAACGCTTCGCCTTCATCACTAGGTGCTGTCTTCATCGCTAAGAAAGAACATGTGTTTGGTAAGAGAGTGTTTGCAACAAAAGCTCAGCTTTACGTGGATGGGAAAATCCATGATCTTGTGATTGAATGTGACACGAGTGTCATTGATCCTTGTCTCATTGTTCGTGTGGATGGAAAGACGTTGTTGCAGGTGAAGCGGCTCAAGTGGAAGTTTCGTGGAAACGATACAATAGTTGTGAATAGAATGGCTGTGGAAGTTCTATGGGATGTTCATAGTTGGCTCTTTGGGTTGCCTTCAGCGGGAAATGCTGTCTTCATGTTCAGGACTTGTCAAGCTTCTGAGAAAAGCTTATCTCTCTCAACAACAAACTCTACGCCTCAAAGTTTTGGTTTTTCATTGATTCTGTACGCTTGGAAGAACGAGTAAGAAACAAAAACCTTTAAAAAAAGAGTCTGTTGATTCCTTATCGACATTTTCGATTTATATGGGTTGATTCATTTTGGTTTCTGAATATATATTTCCATACACTATACTGAAACCAGATCAGCATAGCATTTATGTTCAAAGTCATTATCTTTGGTCTTGTATCGATAAATCAACTGTACAGAAACTGTTTCGATTACTCATAAAGATTGTTCATAGATGTGTATAGAGACGCGAGATTAATGTGAAGATTGCTAAACTGAGAATCAGAAAGAAGTTTCTTAGCTTTCACATTTCTATTCTTGGCCTTACTTAGGTCCTTGAGTCACACAAGGCCGCAGAAATTCGATAGAGTTAAACTGTGAAAGGTTCGATTCAATGGTCAGAGAAACCCACAAGTCCTACATTTGTGCTTTTGCATCAGTTTTATTTTATACTTAGACAACTGGTAAAGTTTCATAATGATTTGTCTAAAGCATTGCTTTTTAAAGCTTTTTTTTGCTTGGTTTTTAAAAATATTTCGTACCATGATTGATGTAAACCTGTGAAAATTTAAAATTATTTTACTGGAAAACAATATAAGTGTCTTGGTCTGATAGATTCTAGTTCTACTAACCACAACTTTCAAAGATATATTGAATTTTCAAAGTCGCATAAACCTTTTGTGGAGAGCAAGTATGTCAAAAAAGTCAAACTGCACGCTGTTTAATTGAGAATCTCTGCAACTGCTTGCCGTTTGATTCTTTTCTGTTTTTGGTCAGGAGAAGGACTCAAAGCGAGAGGAAGAGTGTGTCTTTTGTGTTACTGCAACATTCTTTTGTGACATCATTACATGTTTGCTTTCAGTTTCTGTGCTGATAATAAATAGCATGCCACGTGGGTCCCCACCCAAACACGAATATTTTCTTACCCGGCCCACTTTACTTCTCGCCTAGTCAAGCTATACGGGCTTAACATTTAAGCCAATGTTTGATGACATTTACCATTAATACCTAAGCAACATTGTTTTGTTACTCTTTTTCCACAATTCGTACTAGCTAGTTTGAGATACAATCATACAACAATCAATAGGAGCAAAGTAAAGTAAGCATTTAGAAACAGACTTTGTATTAACACATCTATTGCTTCCCTCCTTTGGAATTTGAACGTTGATCACTAAATCCGGCCCTTAACTTGGGTGGCTTAAAGTACATTTCAAAATATGTGGCATTTTATATAAGACTAATGATAGAAATATAAAATAAAAGTATATAAACAATATAACCGTTGAACTATATGATTTTGTTTAAATTTTAGTTTATTGAAACTAGATAGTGATTTGATTTATATTAGATATCTTTTTCGAAAAGAAAAGATTATCTTGTTAAATTTTGAATGTCAAGTTTCAGAGGTTAAAAATTGGAGTTCGATTTTTGGAGTATCGACAACTACCAAGTCTGCTAATACAACTCTAAGCCTACATCATCCCATCAACATCCCACAGGTTAAATTACAAGCAAGAAAATAGTGTGTATAGAAAAGACTACCAACAACCCAAAATTTTCACATTAGAATTCCCCTCTTGCTCTGCGCCATGTTGCCAACCTGCGTTTGCGTCTTGTGGGGCCTTGCAAAAAATAAAACGGCGTTTTCTTGCAATCAAAGTTTCAAGCTTCTTAATGCGGAAGAGATGAGCTGGAGCTTGGCCGGAGCTTTTTGCTTGTACTCTTTCTCTACCGCAGCTGCAGCCAAAGAATGAAGCTCTGGGGCCGCCGCTGCATCTCTGTCCTCCTTGCTCCTGCCTTTTGAGAGCTGAGCAATGGCAGATGCACACTGGGCGAGGAAAAGCGGATTTGGTCATTACATGTCAGCTGCAAATAGCAAAAATGTGTGAAAATTACCATAGCAGATGAGAAAAAAGACTTACCAAGCAGATTCCAAGAAGAGCTCTGGTGTTTTTGCCGCCTGTTAAGTCTATGGTGGCTGCATAGTATTTTCTTGATGTGTTAAGGTTTTCAAATCCACCCATTGTGTAGAGAATCTGATTTTGAATTGCACACAAACGAAAGAGTGTTAAGAAAAATACAAAAAAAAAAAAAGATTTAACTCTTTTTCAAGAAAGTTCAACATACATCGGCATATGCTAAATGGTACAATGGAGCAGTAGGTTGAGATAGTATGAGTTCTTCGTAGCAGAATGCTGCTTGTTTGTACCTATAACCCATACATAAACCATAAATTGGATAATCTGAAAAAAACATAGTCTAGAGATAAGAGGAGAGAAAGAGATTTACATTTGCAAGGAAAGATAAATCTCTGCAAGTTCTCTCCAAGCATCGTGATCAGCCATGAATCTACACACAAGGAAAAAAAACAATGACGTGATCTCATGAGGTGGCTCTCCTCAATTATGCTAAGCAAAGCACTCACATTTCAAGATATTTGTTAAGAAGCTCAATGGCTACGGAAGGTTTGCCTAGTGCCTTGGTTATAGCCACCCTTCGTTTGTGTATTGCCTGTATAAGAAATTTTACTACACACTTAGAAGATATTGTGGGTGGTTTCATCAAGGAAAAGGTGTGAAGAGTTACTTGGTCAAGTGGATTATCCTCCAAAAGGCTCGAATATGCTTCCTCAGCTTCTCCCCATAAACCCTTTGCTTCAAGCAGCAATGCCTCCAGTCTCCCTGAAGTTTCCAGAAAGAGGCTTAGACTGGGATCAATCAATACACGGATCATCATCTGTTATAGAAAGAAAATAGAGTAGAGGCGAGCAAATGCAAATGATGATATTGTTCAACTTAATCTTTGCTGATATATTTACTTACCAACCCTTTTGCTCTCAGGAAACTTCTTCTGCAAAACCTTAATACAATTCTGCAAAAATCCAAAGGTGATTTCAACATTGATTTTCCACAAGCTGAAAGAAGAGTGAGGTAAGATAATTGTTCATAGTGCAGAAATTGATGAAATAACTTGACAAAATGGGATTGTGTGCTTTGGGGATAGAGGCTACAAAGTGTGATTGAAATAAGATGATCTAGTTAGTATAAGAGTTGCTTCTCAAGGTATCAGAGGATAGGAGAAAGTATGAGGCAAGTAGACACACCTGTGCGACACCAAGACATTGACAGTCCATAGCTGCAATTGCCACCTGCTCATTTAGTGTCCATTCTTGAAAATTAAGCATTAAGAGGTCCAGTTAGTTACATTACATGCATTAACATAACAACAGCAAAATATCTTAATTTAGATTTCCATTAACTACAAACTTTATTTGGTAGATTTTTTTCCATTTGCAATTAGAAAACAAAACCCATTCGTAGAGAAACAAGGATCATAAAAAGATTGCTAATCAAATAATTGGCCAAAGATTAAGGCAAAATGTAGCGCCAAAATGATCATTATTGAATTGCTTTAAGGATCTATCAAAGATGAAGTAATACTGAAACATTTGAATACTAAGCTCTCTTCAACGAAATCAGAGTGGAGACCTTGAAATTGCAGAGTACGATTCAGGAAACCAGAACGTAAACACATCGGCAAACTATTAAACCAAATATGAATCAGGAATGTAGAAATCAACTAACCATCTGGACCGAGAGCAGATCGCTTCCCCGGATCTTTCAAGATCGTGGAACCGTGCTTTAACACCTTCTCCGAACGGCGAACCTTGAGCTTACGAACGAGGCAGAGATACTCCCAAGCCCCGCCTCCGCCATTGTCCACCTGATGCTCGAGCTGGTTCAACTTCGTCTCCTCTGTTTTCGTCACCATCGCTCCTTAAGTTTCAACCTTTTGGGTCTGTTCGTGGAAAGTCCGCTCGTCCCACTTCCCCTACAAAGAAAACATCGGACCGGTTCGGTTCATAATACCGAACTGGATTAAGCCCAATAACCGACAAGTCCATTAAGAAACTTTTATAGAAAAACTGTCAAATTCCCCACTCTACCCAAATTTTTAAATCAAATTCCACACCAAATTTGTACCTCATGCAAATTACACTCAATTCGAAGTTAAATGTATTATTCCACTCAATTCCTTAACTTTCAATCAACTTTTACACATGTTTTGAAATTATGATTCGATCGTTGACCGGAACTTCGTAAACCATCTGTATTATTAAGGAACCGAAAAAATCGATTCTAAACCAAAAAGGACCCGAATACGAGCGGGTTTAAGGATCTGACTCGAACAGATTACCTGACTATAATGAAAAGCTATAAGAACTCCAAATCAAATTTGTCCTCAAAATCCTCTAATCAATTTTACTTTAGTAATCATAAAAACTCAGAAACAAAAACAAAAAAGTTGTTTAAACTTCATTTTTTTTGTTTAAATTCCATAGATTAATGAGAAAAATGTGTTGGTTAGAATAAATACGAAAAAACGGATTTGAAACGAAAAAAAAAAATGTAGACACCAGTCGACGGTTATTAGGGTTATGGAGAAGAGGATGACTCAGTTGTAAATTATTATTTTACCTTTTTGTTAATTGTTAAAAAAAAATAATGTTGGAGGCTACGATGTTTGAACACGACTCTGGAATATTCTCTGGGACGCGGTTATCATTAGACAAATCATGTTTTTTTGTCTTATCGCGTTTTTCTATTATTTAAATAGATTGTCGTTTTCGCTAGATTCTTGTGAAAATCATTGAAGCCGATTGTATTTCCCCAAGATATTAATCACTCTTTGAATCTTCACCGTTCCTTGCGTCACTCACATCATCACCATCATCGTCAGTGATACTAGCATGTGTCCAAGAAGAACCATTCCTTCATTGTCGTGCTTAGCTAATCCGCTTTTCTCGCTGGACGATTTTTGAGTCTTCGAGTTGTACAAGAACACTTTCTTCTTCCTCTCGTTCCCAATCCATTGATCACTATGCTCAGCTCAAATCGGGAACGAGAATTTCTTGGTGTTATCATTTGGACTCGAACTCCCGCTGTTTATGTTAGCCGGAGTCTCCATAACCGCCAACGACACCGCAGTGGCGAATCCACGAGGATTCCTAATTTGAGCCAGCTCGCTCTTCAAATGCAATTTTATCATTAATCGATGCAATTTTAACTAAAAAAGTTTAGAAAAGTTCTTTTTTTTGGCCAATTTGAACGCTGGAGGAGGAACGACGTACATGGTTTTACCGATGATTAATCTGTGCATTTTTTTTCGATGTTTTTTTTTTTTGAAAAAACAATTGGGTTTAATTCGGGTCAGGTTTGAAAACCCCTAAATATGGGTTGAAATTGGTTTCAATTCGGTTAATTTTGGTTTAATCTTGTTTAATTATCCAACTTGATGGTTTACCAGATGCCTTACACAGTAAATCAGAGATAAGAAATTTTGGGAAAAATAGAAAGGAAGTTTGGACTTGGATGCAATTTGTTAGAGGTGCAAACTTGGTGTGGAATTTGATGTAAAAGTTTGGGTATAGTGAGGAATTTGACAATTTTCTCCTTTTTTTCACCAGACTTAAAAATGGTGTTAAATCCTGTTTCGATTCGTTTTTTCTTTTTGGTTTTCATGTTTATGAAAAGTATCTACCACACTAAAACCCCATCTAGGTGTTACTCTTTTACGTATCTAGAAATTGCGTTTGAACGCAGTATCCAAATCGTTTAGATGCAGATACAAGATGTTGTTTTTTTACTCGAATATAAGAATTGCATTTAGACACATTTTGAAACTGCATCCAAACTAATTAAAAATTTATAAATATAGCATTTTATCATAAAAATAACATTTTCGAGCCAACACTTCAAACTTACGGTTTTACGTAAAAAATAAAATTTATGCGTCAAAATTATTAAAATTGAATTTTTCTCGTCAAAAATAGCATATCCATGCCAAAACCACAAAAGAACATTTTTAGTTAAAGGTATCGTTTTCTGGCCCACACCACTTAGTCATTATTTACGGTTTTGGTATGAAAACGCTCTTTTGGGTCGAAAACGCTATGTTCGACGTTAAACGCTATTTATTGTGGTTTTGGTCCGGCAACACTATTTTTGCGGTTAGCCTCGAAAATGAAATTTTGACATAAAACACTATTTTTTGCGGTTTTGGTAAGAAAACGCTATTTTTTGTGGAGTTGGCTCGAAAATAGTATGGTTGACGTGAAAATGTTAGTTTGCGGTTTTGACTCGAAAACGCTATTTTTGCGGTTTTGGTACGAAAACACTATTTTCTGTTTTGACCCGAAAACGCTATGTTTGACGTGGAAACAACATTTTGATGGAAAACCGCTATTTTTAGTAAAAAAACGCTATTTTTGATGAGAAAACGTTTTGGTGCGTTTTAACTCTAGTTTCAAAAGCGTCTAGAATTTTCAATTATTTTAAATACAATTTTTAAACGCATCTGATTTTTTTTTATCAGATGTAATTACATATATAAATTAGAGTGTACATGTAATTGTCACTATAATAAAAATTTTATTAATTAAACCTTGAAATTATCAATTTTTAATTTAATCGGTTAAAATCTTAATCATATTTAAATCACATGGTTCCCTCAAAGTTATATCGCATGGTTTAATTTGAATAACTAAAGTACGTACATCTGTATTGATAAATTTTAATTTCGATTTTTTCATTTTAAACATCCTACTGAATTCCACAAAAAAAATGTATCATCATGTATCTCTGGGTTTTCGGTTTAAAACCCCCTGAACTGTGTAGCCAGCGTATATTCCCACCTGAATTTGTCAAAAGTGCTTAAAACCACATGAACTTATTTCTTACTGTAAAAATCCTCAAATTAACGGTTTCCGTCTAATTGGTCTTAACGTCCTGATGACTCATATAACACGTGGATTAAGCAAAACGGTTCATTTTGTTTTCTCATTTCAGAGACGAAGTAAAACGACGCAGTCTTTAATTTGGGGGAAAATCAGAATTAGGTCACCGTCTTCTTCCTCCTCCTTCTTCGTTCACGGCTACGGAAATCAATTTCTAGGTATTCCGTCGAGAAATTCGTAGTGAGAGAGGGGAGATTCAGCGTCGTCGTGTTGAAGAAAAGGTATGTGTTGAATTTTCAGATTTTATATACACAGCAAAGTCGAATTCAGAAATTTCTTGATGTGATACAAAAATGGCTGGAAGAGGCTTGCCGAGTGTGTGTTGGTGAGGACAACCTGCATTGTTGAGAACATCAAAAACAGTAGCTAATCCAGGCAGATTGTTCCATGGTTGTCCATATGGAAATGAGGTAAGTTTTTGAATTTTAGTTAAGGGTTATGTTCCTGATAAATCTAAGTTTTTAGTTATGTGTGTTACAGAATAATCCAAATCATTTGTTTAAATGGACTGATAAATCGATGCTGGAAGAGGTTGAAGTTTTGATTCCTAAGGTTGATGAGCTTGAGAGAGAATCGATTGCATTGAGAAAGAGTGTCCAAGTTTGTGAATCTGAAACTGAAACGCTGATGATGGAAACTCGGACATGTGAGGCTGTTGTGTGCGGTATTGAAAATGAATTACGAGCTTTAGAGAGGGAGCTTCAAGCTTGCAAGATGGAGGTTCGGGCTTTGAAGAATATGGTTGGGTTTGTAGTGGTAATTGTTGTTTTCTACTTGTTTCTGATGTAGCTTGGTGGCTTGGAACAATGTGGTTGTGTTTGTAATGTTAGAGTAATATGTTGTGTGTGAGAATGTGATGATGGTACTGATGTATTTTTTGGAGTTGAGTTTCATCTTTTCTTCAAATGATTGTGTGTTTCTGTTTCAGTTTAAAATCTAGTTCATTATGTGATTTTGTTTTAACACTAATGGTTTTGTTCATCATTTTATGATAATAAAAAGGTTTTTGATTACATATCAAGTAGAAGAAATTTAAGGTTTTTAACAACTTAAAACCAAACACAGTAGATGAAACCAAAGTTGCAAAACCAAACCTAAAATTTCAAAACGAAACCTAAACTTCCAAAACCAAACCTAACTTCGTCAACAACCGTCCCAAAACAAAAGCTAAACATCCTGCAAGAACCTTAAAACCTGCAAATACCTGAAAAAACAAAAACGAAACTCATGTGAGACCAAGACAAACTCAGAACATTCAGTCAATCAATCAAACTTAAACAGATAAACAATTATGCAAAATCTTAAAATTAGTCAATCACTTGGCTTTGCAAGGGCTGGCTTGATCCTTCACCGACCTCAGAGGCATTTCCCTTAGCTTTCTTTTTCCTTGGTTTACGATAAACATTGAGGACCATATTTTGGCATTTCGTTGAATTGTGTCCAATCCAACCACATTTCCCACAGTGAACAATTCTTTTTTCCCTTGAAATCTTTGTTGGAGACACTGCTGCAACGTTTTTCTTCTTTTTCCTTGTTGGAGACTCATGTCTCTCCTTGAGTCTTTTAATCACATGTGGTCTCCCTTGTGTGGCTGGTGGTTGTGGAGGCAATATGAGTTGGTCGGATGTCTTTTGCCAGAATTTGATACCCAAAACAGGTGATATGTTTGAACTATACTCATTTCGTCACCTTGTAGTATGATACCAACTCGACATGTAGTGCTCATCATTGAGCTTCTTGTTTTCAATAACCTTCAATGCATGACGACAAAAGTCCACACATTTCCCACTTCCGACAAGCACATGTGCGGTTATCTAAATCCACCTTATACGCACAATTCTTCTCTTTCACCTCGAAAACTCGACCACCAGACGGAAATGCAGTGCAGTTTGTCAGCTTCAGCTTCTCTTGGTCGACTTTCTGCCTTGATTTTAGGCTGAATGTGCCTTGGTGCTTCAAAGATTTCTTTCTTCTCGCTTCTATACGTAACATCGCTCTTCTTCTAATAGTCTCAAGCATCTCCACCATTGATTGTGTGGTTGAATGACTCTGAAATGTTGTTGCTCACATCATCACAACAAGAAGTGATGCCGAAGTAAGCTAGACTGCAATTTGTAGGGTTCTTGCTCATCATGGACTCCCAAACGTTCATGTCATAGGCTTTGACTTTGTCACTCCTGATTTGATAATGAGCCTTGTTACATGCCTTACACACCTTCCAAAACAACTTCTTCATGTCAGATCTCCCTGGATGATTTTTCTTCAGATTGGCGTAAATGTGTCTTGCACACATTCTATGTTCAACCTTAGGCAAGAAGAGGGAAACATCATTGAGTAATCCCTTCTGCTTGTCTGATATATCAGTGAACCCTTGACCATCCCCAAGACTCAAATATGTTTGTAACTTTGAAATGAACCACATCCAGTTGTCTTCATTCTCCACGTCGACCACAGCCCAAGCAATCGGATACATTTGGTTGTTTGCATAGCGTCCTACCGCTGCTAGCAACTGTCCCTTCATCGTACACTTGAGAAAACAACCATCAAGCCCATATATTAGTCTACAATATGTGCACCAAGTCTTCCGTAGTGCCGCGAAGCAGATGTAGAATCTGAGAAAACGGTCATGTCCATCATCACAAGTTATTGTCTCTAAATCCACAGTTGAACCTTCATTGGACCTGTTCAACAGTGAGACAATTAAAAGAAAAATAAAACACCACAAAAAACACAGTTCAAAACCAACTATTAGAAATTAGAAGCAAACACCATTAAAAAATCAGAATATCAACAAGTACCTTAGAAGATCGAGTCGGTAGTCTCTTAGCCTTGAGAATTATTCGTTGTGTTCGTCTCGAATCATTGCCAACGCTTTTCTCCTTGCGTTTCTGCATTGGTCTAGCGAAACCACTTTCTTCCACCGCTTCTCTACTTCTCTCTGGATCCTGTTTGGCATGAAGTTGTGATCATCCCTTATATCATGTAAGAATAGCTTCTCGGAGCTCGGCGAAACAACTAATTGAATCGAGAGGCAGACAAGTAAACCAGGCTTGTCATCTCCTCTTAAGCTTTCTAGGAAGAGTTGACATCTTCCTTCATCTTCTTCCCCTCTTTGGAAATCGGCTTGCCCGAGCTTGACTAAAAATGCCCTCATGTAGACTGCTGGATCCCCGGTTCCGTCGTATGTCGGGAGCCTTAGCTTATCATTTAGTGGTACTCGTGCTCGTGTGATGTTGTGGGTGAACGGACTCCTTTCCGTTTCTGCTAGTAGCTGATCAACTTCAGGGGCGATGCTTGTTGCTTTGTGGACTAAAGATCGCATCTCCTCTAATTCCCTTTTTAAGATCGTGATCGATTGCTCAGTACTTGGGGTCTGAACTCCATCATCCCCACTTCTCAAACTTCGGCGGGTGGTTGATGTTCTGGGTTCCCTTGACCTGCTCTGATCGTCTTCGAATGTTACCTGTTGGGGGGTAGTTCGCGAAGGTCTAACCAAAGTTGTTCTGAAGGTTTGATTGTGATTCTGAGCTCTTAAAGCTTGGAGTTCTTCTGATACGATCGCGAGTTGATCGATCAAGGTTTGGTTAACTTTTTTTTTTGTGGTTAATTTGCTCTGCCAGCCAATCCTTGCGTTGTGGCTGCGTTCTCACCATTGTTCTTTCGTTGCCTGTTTCGGGGGTTGCCTCTTCCACTCCGCTGGGAATTCGATTTGTTATCCGATGTTCTTCTATGTTATTCAAAGATGGCATTGTCGAGGGTTGTTCGTCCAATCGAGAGTCAGGACGAGGCGTTGTCGTCATGCTTGGTTCTTCCTTGTCATTTCGATTCTCGACCGTTGAAGTTCCGAGTGTCTGATTAATAGGGTTTACGAATTCCTATTCCCCGGTTTGATTGGGCGTAGCTTGGGGGTAATTTACTTCGCGAACTATGGAGTCATGATTCTCGAACAAGGCTCTAACCGATTCCCGGGTTTGATGAGTGGTATTCTGAACCGTAACTTCTTCCTCCTCGCTGACTTCTGCGACTTCACCGTCTCGACGTTCCTCTGTGAATGACTCCTACGTGTTCATCTTCTTATATTCCGAGATCCTTCTCTTCTCTTTCCTAAAAGTAAGCCCCCCTTCTTGGCGCACCAAATGTTGATACTGGGTTCAACTTCTAATTATTTGTAATTAGAGGGGTTCGTTTTCGGAAAAGTATTAAGTAAAGAAAGCAAAGAGAAACCTCGGAAAGAAGAACTTTTATTAATTATTTGAATTACAATGGTGTTAACTCAGGATGCCGAGTTAACTTTATCAATGAGAAGTATTAAACCTAGGCGATCTAGTAATTCTTCTCCTCGATTCTGAAATGAATCTTATTAGTGAAGGGGGGGATGTATTTATATATTCTTAATAGTCGGTCTTGTAATCCCATGAGCTAACCTCGGAAAAATGGAATATTTCCATGTATATGTTGATGTTAATGTGTTGATTATGTTTTCTTAGCTTTATTTTTAAAAGGTAATTTGTCTAATTAATATTAATATTGTAGTTGCATAAAATTTGATTCATATAAATAAGTATCATGATCACGGAAAACTATAATAATAATTTTGGAGATTTTTAGGCTGTAATTGGTGACAAAAATACAATATAATTTTAGCAGAATTTTTAAAATTCTACTAACTTAACACTAGTCATCTCTAAAAATAATACAGTAGAATTTCATGGATCCCACACACTGCAACTTTTTTTAAACACGACTCCACTATCTCAAAAAATTTTAATTTTTTTATAAAAAACAAATAACTTTGGATAAACTTTTTTATTTTAAAAGTGGATCACATTGAAGTTATTTAGATGGAATGACACATTTTACACAAATAATAGGTGAAACTGACATTTTTTTTTTATCTTTGTGATTATAACACTTTTTTTTTTATCAAATGATCATTCTATCCTTCTGACTAAAGAAACATATAAGTCTGCGCATGAGTCTCACGTATGAGACTTTCTCTTCTTTACTTTCTCTTCCTCACCATTTTCTCCTTTTTTCTCAGCGTCACTTTTTTTTCACTTTCCATTTTTTTTTCTCTTTCATCTAACTATTCATCATCTCCCCCAAAACTAAATTTTCTCTTCTCTTTGAGATCTACTTTTTCTCTCCCTTCGAGATCTATTCCTTCTTCTCTCTTTTTGTTTTTCTTGTTCTTTTTTTTGTTCTTTTTTGGGTTTCTTTTTGGAAAGAAGGTCAAACAGTCTGACAATAAAGCAGCACCATCAACTACGCAGCTAATGTGAGAATCATGCCGGTACTCTGCTCTATGAAAAGAGCCGCTCCGATGACGGTAAAGTTGCCGCCGCAGACGATAGTTGAGCAAAAGCAGCAACAATGGCCGAATTGGTGCACGAAACGGGTCAAGTTAACTGGATTCAAGTGTCGGTGCAGGACGACTTTCTACGGAGCCCACAGATACACCTCCACATGTGCATATACATGGTGTACATCAGAGTTAGACAGCTGTACATAGGGGTGGGCATTCAATTTAGACGGGTTTTTTCGGTTCGGTTCATTCGGTTTTACGGAAAACCTGCCAATCCGTTAGGAATTTTTATATGGTTTGGTTTGGTCCGGTTCTTAATATCCAATTCGATTCGATCATTTCAATTACGTCCTTAAATGAATGAAGAAAAAAAAAACCATAATCCAACACCAAACTGAAAATTTTTCAAAAACAAAAAACTAATATCTTCAACCATTGTTATAATCTTCGCCAAAGAATCTTCTTTTTCGGTTCGCTTTACTTATATTCACCACTAATTTTAATACATACATACACAAATAAAGTGAAATAAATGTACCAAGTTACTAAATTACCAGTTTTTTTTGAACATATTGATGTAAGTTTACAACTTTGCCTCATACTAGTCGGAAATGCGCAACTATTATTGTGTGCATAGAAAAACGCTTATATCATATTGGTTAGTTCAGTTTGATTTGGTTAGCCCAGTTTAGGTCGGTTCGGTTTGGTTAACCAAATTATCAAAATATTGAACCAATCGATTTCTTGAAGGTAACCAAACCGGACCAAACTAACCAAATAGTCGGTTCGGTTCGGTTCGATAAATTCGATTCGGTTAAAATGCCCACCCCTAGTTGTACATGTCCATATGTGTACAAAATAAAGGTGAGAGATTCTCTTGATGTACAACCTCTCATCGATTGTGTTCATGTACAAACAACTGTTGATGCCAGTCAGAAGACGTTTTGTGACATGCATCAGTTGATCAATCTGTGCAACCATCAGAAGCATATGGATTTACCCAAGTTGGATTTAGTGAGGTTGTACAGGCATATGAAATACCCGTACAGACACACAAAATGTACAACTTGAAAAGGATGACAGAAGCAGAGAGAAATCTCCAGTTTCGTTTAGGCTGTACAAGAAAACGGGAAGGTCTACAGAGCCATGTTTGTGAGTGATATGTAAAATTGAAGAATGTGTATGTAACCATATATGTGTGTAGATGGTGTACACTAACGTAGGTAGGCAGCTGTACATGCTCCTCTACATATTGTATGTACATGTATATGGTGTACAACAGAGTTAGACAGCTGTACATGAGAGATTCTCTTGTTTCGGCTAGATCTTGAAAAGGATGACAAAAGCATGGAGAAATCTCAAGTTTCTTTTAGGCTATACAAGAGAACAAAAAGGTGTACAGAGCCATGTTTGTGACTGAGATGTACAATCGATGAAGGTGTACATAACTATATATGTGTGTAGATGGTGTACACTAGTGTAGGCAGGCAGCTGTATATGGTCCTCTGCATACTGTATGTGCATGTATATGGTGTACAACAAAGTTAAATAGCTGTACATGTCCATCTGTCTACAAGATAAAAGTGAGAGATTCTCTTGTTCAAGGACGAGTGGTGGTTTCGGCTACAACTTGATAAGGATGACAGAAGCATAGAGAAATCCCAAATTTTGTTTAGGCTGTACAAGAGAACATAAAGGTGTACAGAGCCATGTTTGTGACTGAGAGATTCTATCGGGAAATGTGTAGATAACCATATATATGTGTGTAAATGGTGTACACTAGCATCGGCAGGCAGCTGTACATGTTCCTCTGCGTACAGGAGAAAAGTGAGAGATGCTCTTGTTGAGTAGCGAGTTGGTGGTTCCGGCTATGATTGAGGATAGAAGCGTGGAGAAATCTCTAATTTATTTTTAGACTGCATAAGAAAATGAGAAGATGTACATAAGCATTATTATGATTGAGATGTATAATCTGGAAGGTGTACATCACCATATATATGCATATAAATGTTGTACAGTTTCGTAGCCTATCCCATTTGTATACCTATATATTGTTTTGATAAATTTAGAAACATTAAAATTATTTTTTTCAGAAAAAATTTAAAATTTAAAAAATAAATAAAAGATATGGATTGTTAATAAATTATTTAAAAGAAGAATAAAAAACTATCATAAAGGAGAAAATAAAGAGACAAGCTGTCATAAATGAGAAAAGAAAGAGAATCTCTCATAAAGGGTGAAAAAATAATAAAACATTAAAATATTTTAAAAGATAATGATGGAATTTTGTGGGGTCCACCACATCAATATACACGTCTGACACAAGAGAATTGAGGAGGGGTTTCGAGTCTGCTACAGAGCCCTAATGTGTCATGCTTTGCAAATAAAAAAAAAAGTTATACACATCCCAATTATTATTACAAATGTACTAGTTTCACTAATATACTCATCACATTTCAATTAAAATTAGATCAAACTATTTGTTTAAATAATTTGGTTCACATTTCGAAATAAAAAAAATTTATTTAATAAATAAAAAACCGATAAATAGAATGTATGTTGAACTAGTTTACGACATTGAAACATAATTCAGTATTGTGGTTCTTTTTGTTAAAAAAAAAAAATCTGCTAAAATTTGCTTTTTTTTCCAAACCTATAAATCCTCCTAAGATACATATTTAATATAAATTTTTTTTTTTATAATTATATCACTCATATCTCTTAATAGGTAAAATTGAGAAATATATTGACAATGATAAAATGGTGTATTTGATTGTTTATAATTTCTAAACAAGATTTTGATTTTGTTTTTATTAATTTATTTTATCACGCATTCTAAATCTATTAATTTATCTACTAATAGGTAATTTATTATTTTTCTAAATTAAAAGAAACTTATATTTAGAATGGACTTATAGTAAATTTTAAATGATAATGGTTTAGAAAATACTTTCTAAATTAGAATAGTTTAGAAATATTAATTAGCTATTAAAACGATACTAGATTTTGATTTTCTTTTATAACAATTAATAGGTACGTATTGTTTTTTTTTTTTTCACAAAAATCATTGAATTAGCCATACATGATTTTGGGGAAATAGTTTCCCTTAAATTTTGGGAATCTAGTTTTTCAAAATTTATTAGTATTTATTTATAAAAACACAAAACCATGTTTTTTGAGTTTAAAGAAAAAAACTGTCGACAAGTTTTTTGTTTGCGGAAACAAATTTTATTTATATTGTAGTAATTTTAAATAACATAAAACAATAAATTGAAAAAATAAATTATAAATTAAAACACTTAAAGATACAATTATATAAGTCCCGTTTAAAAAACTTACAAAATACAATTTTCGAAATTATAGGTAAAACTAAGAAAAATCAAATCCTTTTATGCATAAGTCACTAGACAAAAACACTTAAAACTGCCTCTTTCTCCTTCTGACACGTATATTTTTATGATGTGACCAACTCATAATTTTTCTATTTTCTATATCAAATATAGATAATTTCCAATTTTTGTTTGTCGACAAAAAAAAAAAACCTATCAGACCATCCCTTTTTTCCTCCACCACTCTACCCACGATCTCCAATCTACAAAAATGAACTCCAATTCATTCCCCATATATCTCTTCAGTTGTTTCTACGATTTTAAATTTTCTTATTAACCTAGACAATTATGTTCTCTCAGTCTCCTCTAGATCCTAACAACAATAATATCCTTGTGCTTATGTGACTACGAAAATCGTTCGTGTTTCATCATTTGAATAGAAAAATCGAGGTAAATTTTCACTCTATTCTTCACATATGTATTTTTGGAATTTTTTTTGAATAAATAAATTTCTTATGCAGTCCATTACTTTTCTTTTAATTAATTCTGCTATCTTAGTTTAAAATAACTTCAACTCTGAAATTGTTTGCGCACCTTCGTCTGATTTTCTGTTGACAACAATCTGCTATTTAACTTCACTTTCTGTCGAGTTAACAAATATTTCTACCTACTCCATGTTTTTCTAAACAATGATTCTCCTTTAATGGCAATTCTGTGAGAGTTCCGACTCTAATGAAGATATAAGCGACCATGTGATCATCACTCTAAATGCATGTTTGAATTATTTGCTAATTTTTCTTCTATGTACTTTTGAAGTGATTATTTTTATGGTTTTTTTAGCAATTTTATTTTACCCGCATTCCGATCTCTTTGAGATATGTTGGTGAAATCTTTGAGGTATGTTGGTGAAAGAGACTTCTTCTAAATTTTTAATTCGATCCTAATATATATATATATATATATATATATATATATATATTTATGTTTATTCCTTTTCGCCTCCTACATTAACTATTTTGTTGGAACTTTTTTTTCTGCCATGCCACAGTAATTGATTTGTTGAAGTAACTAGAATCCTAGAATTCTTCACGCCACTTCATTAGAAATAAGAAACAAATTGACATGATTCAAGGTAATATACATATACCTATTCTATATTATATACAACAATAGAAACCAATTACATATTCTAAAACTTTATAATTTTAACGATGATCTGTTTTTTTAATGGAGGTATGCTTTGTATTCCGTTGTAGTATCTTAGTATTTTCAAGTAGTTAATGTTACACAACCTATAAGTGATTTGCCTATTTCTTACATGGTTACTCTTCCAAAAATTTATGGTTTGATCAAATCTTAACATATAGCAAGAAAAAGTAAAATAATGTGTATTTAAGTAAAATTGTATTTTAAGAACAATCAAAGTTTTCAAACATGTTTTACTTATGAAAACCACACCCCAAAAAAAATGGTCGATCGCATTAATTAAATTGTATCACAAATTTAAGTGATACTATTTTGAATTATTTATTAATAAATGATACAAAATATATTCTTTAGCCTCACTTATGATTAATGATGTTGTGATTGATTTATTTGACATCAAATCTTATTTGTTTGTATCATTTGCAAAATAGTGATTAAAAAAGATGAATTTACATCAACTAAAAAAATTCGATGTATTTATTAATATAATTTTAGAAAAATGATATAAATTTTACATAAATAATAAATGATACAAATATAAAATTAATTAATTGGAAACACTATTTTTTTTGTCTTTACATGGATATTTTTTATTTAATATTTACATCAAGCAGTTATTAATATATATTTAATAAACGATGCAAATAAAAAATCAATAAACGATGCAAATATGATATTCACTCTTCTAGATAGGTGAATCACTAGATAGGTGAATCATGTAACACGATGTTTAATCTAATTTATTTGATTCTCATAGTGTCACATGTAATCTAGTTAGGCTAATCTATTAGCGCCACATAACATAGTAGCGATTCCATTAACACCATAAACCAATTTTTCATAAGATACTCGAATCTGATGACGTGATGATCTCGATACTCCTATATGTGGGACCACTAGAGGCTCGTTCCTTAGACCTTTCCGGCGAGCCTACACCATTCAGACTAAAAAAACAATTATCCGGTTTGATCAGGGAGCAAAACTCTAAGATCATTCCTCTTACACTCTCCTTGGTAGAGTATATTATCGTATACCTTCACAAGAAGAGACATGGAGAGCGTGTAAGTCTAACCAATGGGGGCATCTAGAGGATGTTTTAACAACATTTAAGTATTTTAATTCTAGTGAGGTATTTTAAGGCTTTATGCTAAATTACATTCCCTTATTTATTCAAACTTTTTTTTTTTTCTATAAGTTATCCAACCTAAGGAAGCTTGTTCTTAAACCTCTGACATTTAGGTATAAAGTTCAATCTTTCTACATTCAAGCCTTGAAAAGGACTGATCATTTTATAAAATACACCGTCTCTGAGGATAATCCAGTATAAAAATATTGTAATCAAAGCTTATCGATGTGGACCCTTTCTAGTTATTTATGACCTTGCACATTCTGGATAATTTTTTTTTCACCATAAACAATTTCTAAAACTGCAGATAACTCAGAACCAAATTTCGGCAGCACCTCAGAGTTCCCTAGGTCCACCCCGAGGTAGGGCCAAAAGTAGCTTGGAGCACTCACCAATCTTAACTCACTCACAGCCCTGTTGCCTGAAGATCCAAAGAATCCAAAATTCACCCACTGGGAAACTCCATAATGGATCAGGAGGCATCTCTTACAAACCCGCAAGTATCCGAGGAGCTAAAATCCCATCTACATCTCAACTGAGACCAAAAAATTTGAAGCCCCATAGACGTGTCATACCGAAATGTTTTTTTTTATCAAAAACATTCATCTCTCTCGTCTTTTAAGCCAAACAAAATATTTCCTATACCTTTTTTTAGTGTGAAAGATAATAGGAAACCTTGATATAGAAGAAAAAACCATCACAACTATAATTGAATGCTATCATTGTTTTAAATCATATTAACAAACATAATTGAATGTTATTAGTGTCAAACATTAATCTTTCTTTTTTACACTTGTTTCCATTTCATACTACAGATACATCAATTCTTTTTATTATTGTGAAAAAATTTAGTTTTTCATATCAATATTTACCAATAATAATTAACCATTTATCACTACGATATATTTATAAGATGTGAAATAATTAATAATAAATAATAATAAAATGACTAACAATTTTTTTTTTCGTTTTCAAAATGATAATTTAACATGTCAAATATATACTCAAACTACACGAATATTGAGAAAACAAATAATCAATATGACACAAATGTTAACTATAACTATATAAACATTCACAGTTGTAGCTTTTTTAAAAAAATAAGATTGTGTCCTCTTCTAATCTTTTCTTTCTGTTAATTAAGATTTTCTAAAATTTTTTTTTAAAGTTTAGGATCTTTTCTTTTAAGAAAACTTACAACAAATAAATTGACTACAATTATAAAAAAACATATGGCTACAAAAAAAAACGTTTGATAATACCTTCTTTTGGTCAAAATAAACAAATCAATTTTTTTTTATCTTGACTCAATCCCCTATTTATACGTCCATAATTAACCTTCTTTACATTTACACACACCCACAACAATTGATCCTAATACACCCACAACAATTGATCCTAATGTAGTGGAGTCAATCACCCTAAACCCTAAACCCTAAACCCCAAAAACCAGATCGGAGAGGTGCAGCAATTGATCTGAGGCTACACGGATCGGTCTCTCTGTGATATGGTTGTGGTTTCGAGAAAGGAGTGACTTGGATCTGAAACTATGGGATGAAGGTGGCAGAACCAGGAACCGACTCTAAGATTGGAGACAGTGGCGTCGACGTTGATGATGTAGGCGCACTCAGAGACGTTGCTTCTTAGATGACGAAGACAGAGATGAGAACACCAACACTCTAGGGCAGACATGATCTAAAGCGGAGAAACTATCAGGAGTGGTGTAATTTTGGTGAATTCACAACTATTAATTAACAAAATGCCACAAGAATTACAAACTCTTTTTAAAAATGTTATTTGACCGAAACTTAGGAAAAATGTATGCCACAAACTTTTTAATACGGTTTTACCCTCTCATTGAACTCACTTTCTCTCTCTCCATCTCGTTTATTATTTATTCAATAAAAAAAATCTATTTTTTTATTTTCTATCTCTAAAATAAAATTGGAGATTGATATGGAGCTATGGAGGTTGTCTAAACCCAATTCTGCTTAGCCCTATAAGTATTTTCATGCGAATTAAAATGGGTTGGATTCAACTTCAGGTTTTATTGAGGAGAAACTGAAGAATCAAACTTTGAGCTATAGAGGTTGTTGTTGTTGTTGAACTAGAAGTTTTTTCAGGCGAATTGAGGTGGGTCGGATTCTGAATCGAGTTTATCCTAGTAGATCTTAAAGAATCAACGTCGGTGTTCGATTTGTTAATCAATTCGAGAAGAAAGTTAATTTCGAGTTTAATATAATTACAGGGACTATAAATTATAATTTATTTTCACAAGTTAGAATGGTTAGGAACAGCTTCGGATTATTATGTAATGATAAAGGGATATAATGGGTATGCGTGAACTTATTGTTACAAGCTAAAATGGTTAGGAATAGGTTGAGTAGTATGATGAGAAGAAGACTAAAACAGCATGAGGAAGGTATGATCATCATGACGATCACTCATGGAATAGTGGAAACTCTAACGAGAATCTTGGAATCATAGTGAAGTTTACCATATCTAGAGAATAGAATTTGATGATAGAACTTAACAATTTTATACCATTATAATCAAAATTGCATCGATTCACTATGAAACAAAAAAAAGAAGAAACTAAATCTCTTCATCGGAAAATAACGCATCTTTGAGCGAAGGGGCAATCCATTGAATCTGAATATAAGTAATTTCCCAAAGATCGTCGTCTTTCTTCTGCACCAAAATTTTTTGTTTCTTCATGGTACCGATCATGGTGGTCAAAAGTTCAGGCACGACCTCTTGAAGTTTGTTATCTTCATACTCTCCCAAATCTGCCTTCATACACGTATCCATTCTTCTCAACACTCCTAACCAGAAAGTTCTAAACTCAGCACTCCCTACAATTTGTTTCAGGTAATGCAAGAAGACATTTTGAAGCATTCCCATCGCTATCTTCAATGTCCCCTCCATGCTTCTCATCTCTCTTTCTGCGTTTTCCCTCCTCGAATAATCTAGAATTTTCTCGTGCAAGTCGGGAATATTACATGGTCAATACAATAGATACACCCTGCCGGTGTGAATCCAAGATCTTCATGGCCATGATGAAGCTTTTCTCCAGAGACGTCACTGCTTGGTTTTGTATCTCTTCCCGCCGTGCAAGGGTTGTTTTCCGGAAAGCTTCAGAGAGTTTGAGGAAAAGGTGATGAACGAAGTTAACGCCTTTAAGGCTGTTTTCATCCACGGATGATGAGCTGCTCGCATTGCTGGATACGTTGTAGCTATTTATAGTTTCAATAGAAGAAGAAGCAGTTTGGTACCATTTTATCAGCATTGTCACTGAATCTGTCATGAGATCCAATATCCTCAAATTCTTCTCAACAGAGCTGTTTCTTAGTGCAACAAAACTAAATGCGCAGTCGATGCAATAAGCGTAAATAAACTGGGAGAGATGTGAGGCATTGATAGACATTAAACTGATAAGAGCATCCACAACTTACTCTTTGGTCTATGGATGTCTTCCACACAAAGAAAGCAGTTGCAAAACACTTTTCCACTGATATGATCCTGGGTGAGGATCAATCCCAAGAATACTCTCCAAAGGCTGTCATGATGATTGAATAGATGGTTGTGTGATGATTGAATAGTTTCTGTGATGAATTGTGGAATGAATGATGAACTAGGGCTTGTGATTGATGAATGTAACAAGATGGACGTGCCTTGAAACTTCTAAGAGTGATGATTAGTCTCTTAGACTTTCAACAGAAAAGGTGTTTGTAATGAAATGATCAAAGGATTCGAAATTCACTAGAAAAACTTGTTTGATCAAACACTTAGAAAGAGTTTTAGAATAAAAGGTTTGATAATTCAGAATAGAAGAGGATGATAGTACATATAGAGTGTTTTGAGTGCTTAGGAAACAACAAACACAGCTAGCACACATTAAAGAAACAAAGACTGAAATTAAAACTAAGTTTGAATTCAAATAAGGGAAATAATGCTCTTCTTCTTTCCATGCACGAATTTGGTTGTAGAATTGGGCTAAATATCACCAAGAGGCCTTTATTCTAGTGTTGTGGACAAGCCTCATTAAAAACCTCTCTTGGAAAACCCATTGGGACAAAACCAAGAGGAGGGAAAAAGAGTGCAGGCCACAACACCTCTCTTGATTATCTCTTAAGTGGCTTAGATCATAACCAATGTGGTTGGATTAGCACACTCAAGATTGCCCTCAATGGTGTGTAAGAGTTGTTGCATTGCTTGCTTGAATCTTGCTTGTCTAGGTCGGGTCATTGGTCCAAGAGGCACGTGAAGGTCATTGTCTCTTGCTTCCTCTGGTTCATGCTGCTCCTTAGCTCCATCTTTCACTTCCTTAAGCTCTGGTACAAGCTGCTCCTCAAGTTCAAATCCTTCCTCATGTTTGAAGTCCTTGGTGCTGGGCAGGATCACATCATTCTCTCCCACTTGAAAAGGATTTGACCTCAAATCCAATTCATCTGCAATGAAAGGCACAAAGTCAGTAACTTTGGAACTCAAACTAATAGTACACTTACCTTGGAGATCAGTTTTGTTGTCATTGATCTTTTTGAAATGATTTGCAATCCTTGGCTTTATTTTGGACTTGTAGGTTACATCTGGTCGTGGCTCTTTGATCAGTAGGAAGTTGCTGATGTCTTGATGTATATCTTGGTCCAAATTAGGTGGCTTCAATCGTTTGTCTTCCTCTCTCTTTGTAGCTCTTCTTGGGCGTTTCAAGCTTGCTCCAAAACCTGCATTTGATCCTTTTGGCAAAGACAAGCGAATCATACCTGTGTGATGAAGAATAAATGGATTCTTGAAAACAAGAATACTTACCTTAGTGAAATCAGGTTCATCAGCTTCGTTGATTCGTCCCTTTAGGTTAAATGGACTGTTGTTCAGTTTGGACTCTCTTTCAAATGGATCTTGTTTCTTTCTCAATTGCACAAAATTCTTTCCTCCAACCTCAAAGATGATTCTAAAATCTGCAATGGTCTTCTTGTCTTGTATCAAAATAACTCCAATTCCAGTCTGAATACGGTTCTTGATTAGCTCAAAACTTGTTGTCATTAAAGATAATGGTTTTGGATCAGGGGGTTCTTCTTGGATCAGGTTGTCGTTGGTGACCAACTCGTTTTCTTTAAGGATTATCTTACACAATGGTAGCACAAAAAGTGGCAGCATATGCTCTTGTATGATAGGGTTCTTTTTTTGATATCCTTTTCTTCTAAATCTACTTTGGCTCAGCTTTTTATTGTGTATTGCATCTAGTGGTTCATCTTTGAGCATTGAAGAATCTTTGGTATTTTCATACTCCTGGTTTGTTGATGTAAGCTGTAAGAATACAAGATATCCTACATCAAAAGAAACAGTTTAGGCACAAATAGAAGTATAAAGGAGATGGTCATGTAGTTGTCATCAAAGTAGAAGTTAAGATTGGAGCATCCTTGTGTAATGGAATTCGTTTTCATATTCCAATCTTCAGAGTAAGTCATTTGTTGACATTTATCTGGTGGATTATCCTTGATTTGAATATAGCACGTGAGCTCCCTTTCAACACTCATAGGACAGAAAAAGTACATTATCTTTGAAAAGGAAATGATCTTAGAGAAACTGATGTCAGCAAGATGATCTTTCAAAATCAGCTTACAAAGTTCACTAACTGAATTTGATCCACAAAACTGTTTTCAAGCAGGTGATTTAAGTTAGGACATGTTCTAACCAATGCAGATTCAATTTCAGTTCTAAGTAGCTCAAATGCATTGTTAGACAAGAAAACTTTCAAAGAAGGTTCAAATTCATGAATTGTATCAAACAAAAAACTCTTTGGCTTAAATAACTTTCCAAATCTAAGGGTTTCAAAATTTGAAATCATTTGGTCAAAAACCGATTCTGAAACACAAAGTTCTTTCACATTTTCAAAACCAAAACGTTTCTCATCTTGAGCAGAAATCATCACAAACAAGCTAGGTGCATTCTTAACTAAATCGGTTTCCTTACAGTGCTTTCTTGGGTAGTCACAAGAAAAAGGCATAAAAGCTGGTTCTTGGACAAATTGTATTGGCTGCTCCAAGTTACTAACCAAAGGCAAACTCCTTTGTGTTTCTGCTGATGAGGCTTCTTGTGATGCTTCTTCTAAGACCTGTGGATCAGAAACATTGCTACTCGGTTGTACTAGTTCTAAGTGGGTTAGTTTTTCATGCACAAAATCAGATTGAAACAAGGGAGGATCACACTTAGCTTCCAAAAATTTCTGAGAATCTGAACTTGATTGCCTTGGTTGTTCTTTATCCCTTGGAATGTATGGATCCTTAGAACAACGTGGTTTCTCTTTGGTTGCTTCAGTAGCAATAGAATGGTGAATGGCTGGACTCTTCTTTTGGGTAATTTTCATGGAATTAAGTGTCTCCAACATTTGCTCTCTCATGTCCTCATAAAGCCTTTTTCCACTAAACTCTTCCTGAAAATTCTTAGTTTTCTCAACACTTCTTTGTGCATCACTTCTTTGTTCATCACTTCTTTTGCTTGAACCATGAGACCTCAATGAATGGATATAGTGTTGTTCCATGGCTGAATGGTTTTGGTTTCTTCTTTTTCTCTCTGTCCTAGACTGTTCTATATGCTTTCTGAATTTAACAAGCTTCTCATCCATCATGGTAGTCATTCTGGCCATAAGAACATCAATCAAGAGTTGGTTTGGATTGCTGGCTTCTCCATTAGAGTGATTGGACTCTTCTTCTTCTTGTTTCGAATTCACCATTGTTCCTGAGATATTCAAACACTTAAACAAGTTACTTGTTCACAGAAAACACAAAACACTCAGCAAAACACAACAAAACATATTGCAATTCTAAAGCCCTAATCGCAGAAACTAAGAACCCTAACTCTGTCTCTCTAGGTTATGCACGATTTTCATCAAGGTTTTTAACAGATTCTAAGCATGATCCTATCATAATCAACCCTGATAAACATGATTTTGACAGTTTTAAAACATAATTTCAAACAGAGCACATAATATGAATGGTTTCAAAAGTTGCAATATGAATGGTTTCAAAAGTTGCAGAAAGTTGCAGGTTTTGTGTCTCTCTAGAATTCGTGATTTTTCTTTGTTTCATATGATTCCAAAGCCTAAACTAGATATATTAGACTCTAATTAACAAGTTTCTAACAAGTTTTAACCCTAGAACTAGTCTGATCACAGAAGATGAAAGGTTGCAAAAAGTTGCAGAAAAATTGCAGGTTTTGATCAGCCTAGAATTTGTGTTTCCTCTTAGTTTCTGGTGATTCCAAAGCCTAAACTAGATAGATTAGACTCTAAATAACCAATCCCTAACAGGTTTTAATCAAAAAAATTACGAATTTTTCAGAATACCAAAAGACACAAAAGTTGCAGAAACTGTGAATAAGATGATCGGTTTGAAACAATACAACCTGGGTATGGAAATCTGCTATGATACACTTGATATGATCCTGGGTGAGGATCAATCCCAAGAATACTCTCCAAAGGCTGTCATGATGATTGAATAGATGGCTGTGTGATGATTGAATAGTTTATGTGATGAATTGTAGAATGAATGATGAACTAGGGCTTGTGATTGATGAATGTAACAAGATGGACGTGCCTTGAAACTTCTAACAGTGATGATTAGTCTCTTAGACTTTCAACAGAAAAGGTGTTTGTAATGAAAGGATCAAAGGATCCGAAATTCACTAGACAAACTTGTTTGATCAAACACTTAGAAAGAGTTTTAGAATAAAAGGTTTGATAATTCAGAATAGAAGAGGAGGAGAGTACATATAGAGTGTTTTGAGTGCTTAGGAAACAACAAACACAGCTAGCACAAATTAAAGAAACAAAGACTGAAATTAAAACTAAGTTTGAATTCAAATAAGGGAAATAAAGCTCCTCTTCTCTCCATGCACGAATTTGGTTGTAGAATTGGGTTAAATATCACCAAGAGGCCTTTATTCTAGTGTTGTGGACAAGCCTCATTAAAAACCTCTCTTGGAAAACCCATTGGGACAAAAACAAGAGGAGGGAAAAAGAGTGCAGGCCACAACACCTCTCTTGATAATCTCTTAAGTGGCTTAGATCATAACCAATGTGGTTGGATTAGCACACTCAAGATTGCCCTCAATGGTGTGTAAGAGTTGTTGCATTGCTTGCTTGAATCTTGCTTGTCTAGGTCGGGTCATTGGTCCAAGAGGCACGTGAAGGTCATTGTCTCTTGCTTCCTCTGGTTCATGCTGCTCCTTAGCTCCATCTTTCACTTCCTTAAGCTCTGGTACAAGCTGCTCCTCAAGTTCAAATCCTTCCTCATGTTTCAAGTCCTTGGTGTTGGGCAGGATCACATCATCCACCCTATCTGGGTATGCAAGTTTGCAGAGTAGTCCGTAATGATCTTGCTGACAAACTCAGTTATTGTGTCGTAACATGTATCAATGATTTCCTTTTCTATCTTCCACATTAACGTAATCGACCTGAAAATGAGCTCTTCTGGTAAATGGTCTTGAAGTTGAGAAGCCAGAATCCTAATGCATACCTTGAACAAACCAGGAATTCCGTTTTCAACGAATGGAATTGGTGAGAAGAGTGGAAAGTGTGCTACATTAAGTAAATATTCATGGTAACTTGGCCAAAACATGTTAAACCTATGGATGTTAGATAAGGCAATAACTATGATGAAATCCCAACAAAATTTAACCGTCTCTTCCTCTTCTATCGCCGTACTGAACTTTTGTCCTTTACCAGCAGCTGCGTAGATTAGGGAACGCCCTAAATTTAACACCGCAACATCTGGTAATATTGAACTCTGGCTGAATATTTGGCCAATTCTGCATTGCTTTATAACTTTAAGGTTTTGTTCAAACTCACTCATTCCAAGAGCAACCGATTCTTCAACGCTGTCTAAAGCCAAGAAGTGTGAAAACCTACCCATCAAACTAGAACCTTGTCGTCAATTAGATTTAGTGTCTTGTGTCGGAACAATGTTTATGTCCGGTTCTGACCCACCATTTTTTAAGGTTTCTTCATTTGATGTCTCAAACTCAATGGCAGACTGTGGAAGAAGCTGAAGTTTTCTGAGTTTCAAGAGACAATCCACAATATTCCTCCACCCTCCTCTTATAGAATCTCCAAATTTGTTGGCTAGCGTGAAAACCGCAAGAGTAGCCATTCTCGGTTTCATATCATGATTGAACGTAAACAAAGTCTCCTTAGGTGTAGTGTAAGGATTTAAAAGCGTTGTGAATTTACAAAAAGAAGCGATAAGCTCATCGAGAATGTCTTCAAGGCCGTATTGTGCAACTCTGGCTATAGAGATCAAAGCATCAACACATTCATGAAGCACTTCATCATCATCAGAATGCTCAAAGAATGCAGATACAGCTGCTATTGATGGACCTGCGATAGTTGCAAACATATCCCTTCCTATTCGTCGATCAAACTGGCATTGAATGAAGAGTTGTGTCATCTTAGTTCGATTCATAAACTCAATCCATATGTTTGGATTCATTTCCACTGGACCTGAATGCGTCGATAGAGCAAATGCGTTTGATGAAATGGATTGGAAAAGCTCATAGAGGTATTCTCTTGGAAGATCTTTTCCTGCATTAATTGCTCGGTTGTTACAAATAAATTCATCCTCTGTCATTTTCTTCTTAACTTGAGGATTATGTTGGTCTTTGTTGAGCATTATAAGTGAATAACAAAGAATATGAACAGTGTCTTTGCTTGCAAAGATCTTAGATGATTGTTGCTCATAGAATCTCTCGGAGAAAGCTTCAATCATGCGTTCAATCTTCTGAGACTCTCCTGGTAACCGAAATGACTCAAGAAATGTCCTCAATGCGGTCTCAAGATTCATACCCGTGAACTCAAATGTATAGGTAAAGCTTTTAAGAACACTGAGATATAACTCATCAGGATCTCCAAGGTAATCTCCAATCATTGTCTTATCCAAACCTGGCGTAAATCTGAAAAATGAGGCTAAGGCCATTGGATCAGGAGGATCAGAGACTAAGTGGTTATACTTTAAATACTCCAAACCCTTTTTCTCATCTCTGTTGAAATGATTAGCAGCGATTGCTAGCTTCCTCTTATGCGCTTTCCTCACTCTTATATGATCCACCCATGTCTCGTAATTCTCTTTTGGATTCTCTAACCAAAATGGTATGTACTCATTAATCTCAACAGGACTTGGCTTAACAGGATTGGAATTATTATATTTCCCTTCTTCAATACCCTCATCTTCCTCTTTATCCATATTATCGGCAATGTTGTGAATCAAGATCACAAGACCTTCGAAGGCTTGGATTTGCAGTGAGGTTAAAGGACCAGAGGTAGGGAATGTATGTCTACAAAGAACTTTCCCAGTATCTTCAAAAACATTTCTACACATGGGATCACAGTCGTAGTTCACATAGGCTTCAACTATGAAAGCAGGTTGTCGGCAAAAGTTTATTAGGCTTTCAAAAGCAACTTCTTGTAGTTGAAGGAAGCCAGTGAAAGCTGTAACTTTCAACAACACGAAAGAGAAAAAAGCTTCAAGTTGCAGCCTCGCAAACCTAATAAATCAGATCAATGTAATACACTGTCACAATGGTGGTTATCAAAGTCAAATTAAGACTCACGTGGTAACCTTAAGAATTCCTTGCGTAGGAAGTGATAAATGTTGAGTATACAACTAGAGATCATAGAGAGCACAAGAGGGCTTGAGGAAGCTCCATAATGGATCAAATAGTGAAACAAGTCGTCTTGAACCATTCTCAAAAGCTTTGGATGTTGCCCGATTGCATCATCACTTAACTCAACCGCGCAATTAATTAAAACCAAAGCAAAAATCTGCATATCTTCATCCGCAGTATGAACACTTGTCCCTTCTGAGTTCTCGATAACCTCAAAAACATTAAGCAATGAACACAAGAAATGGAAAATATCGATACAACACCGAATTACATATCCACCATTGATGTCAATTTCGTCAGTGTCAGATTCTGAATCCTCACCAACTTCGTTTCCTCTAACCTCAAAATCAAGTAATCTAGAGAATATGATTTGAATGAGCTCGTGCATTGTGTATCTTCCATTTCGTTGCAGCAAATCTCCTCTTCCAGAAGATTGTTGTACCACTTGAAAACATGTATTGACGATCGTGCAAACTGCTTGATCTTCTAACAAATCCTGTTTAACCCATAAATTATTACATAAAGTAACACCAATGAAAATAAATAAAATAAAAACTGATTTCCATTAAGGTTTGGTTTATTGAAAGTCAACTTCCACATTTATGTATATATGTAAAAAATACAATATTTTGGAAACATAAATATTTCAATTTTGGTGTAAATTTTTTTTCAAAGATTATTGTAAGTCGGTTTTGAGTTGGAAACCTACGAAACTGGACAAATGTGTAAATGTTAAGAAAAAAAGGAGTAAGGTCTCACAGCAGCTGGATGTTTCATGATTCCGGTTAAAACTTGGAGAATCCTCTACGGTGGGATATAATTCTCATCTCTGTTTACCCCTCCAATTGATATTGATTCATTAAGTAAACCTAGTTTTAGTCTCAACCGTTTTTCTTCTCCTCAATGGAGTTTCCATCCGACCGATCAAGTCCAAAATTCACGGATAAGCATCGGCGGTTTTGTTCCATTCATGTTATTACATAACGGATTTTCTATACTCAAGCGTTTGGTGGATGATCTTTCTCCAAAACCGTCATGGTCGTTCGACTATAAAGATAGCGATTTCATGATCACTCTGACATTTCTTTTTGGAAAAAGAAGAGTTATCGATTTCGAAGAATTTTACATAAAATCGTATTGGAGTATTACAAAAAAAATTATATTTGGGCAAGGAAGAGTTATCGATTGTGACTCACAAGTGGAAAAAAGAAACAAGAAGAAGAAGATGGGTGATCGTGCATGCCTAATAAATTCTCAGAGGAATTTTTATGGATAAGACAAAGCACAAGAAGGAAGATAAAACTACAGAGTCAAGAACTACCTTGGTACGGAAGTGTTAGAACCAAAATGTCGATTTTTCAAAATCACATTTGTACACATTTGGTTTCAAAAGGTGTTATGTAACAAGAGATGCCAGTCTTAAGATGCAGCAAATAAATCACATCAAAGAAGAATCAAATATGAAGTCGGACATAAAAGATCGGTTAACGAGTAAGATTACTCTTTGAACAGCATCGTCAAATTTGCTGGATTTTTTTCACTATTTGACACATACATATGTATATGTAATAATTTGTGTTTTAATAATTATGTATAATGTCTTTGTAATCATTTATTTATTGCTATTTAAATTGATGCATTCTCTTTTGTTATGTAATCACATATGTTAATTATTATTTAATAAAGTTATAATTTTATGGAAACGAAAAAAAATCTATGGACCGAAATTTTAGGCCCAAATAGTTTAGAAAAGCTAAACACCTTTATTTATAGAGAAGATCTTCTTCCTTACACGCCGTCGGTGGTGTCTATTTGTTAAAATTCGTTCTCCGGTTATTTCTTAGGGCGGTTATCGCGACTCCTCTGTTCCTGTGACGGACATCAAAGAAGTTCATATGGCGGACATCCCAGAAGAGGTAAGGTGTTTCTTATATCTCTCTAAAAACCAAAGTAGTCTGTGCCTTGTTGGCGCCGATCTCTCTTATTTATCTTATCGATCTATCTCTTGTAGATTTGATAGTTTTAGGTCAAAACTGAATCTGTTTTTTTTCTTGTTATCCGTAGTATGGTCCTCCAGATATGAGAACATTTGTGGAGAGAGTGGCACGTGTCGTTGCCAAAGATGGGTTGGGGTGTGAGAAGAGTCTCATTAAAACTAGGATTCCTCCTGCTGGGGAGGCTGCAGGACTCAACTATAATTTTTTGGTGAGGCCAGAAGATCCCTTTCGTGGATATTACGTGCAGAAGCTTATGGAATACCGCTCTCAGGTACAAGAACATGGAGATATTATCGATCCTGATGATGTACCAAGCGAAATCATCATTGAGCCTCCAGCTAAGATCAGAAATATCATCGAGAGGGCGGATTTTTACCTTTCCAATAAGGGTCTGGAGGCTGAGAAGCTTCTCAAGTTCAATAATGAACGCGACGAAAATTACGGGTTTCTGTGGCCCTTCAATCCCTTTCATGCATTTTACCGTCAGAAGCTTAACGAATACCGTTGTCAGAATAAAAAAGATGATGAGGAACAAGATAAAGTTGCTGTTACTAATGAAGTTGTTGCACAAGACGATCGTGTTGAGCCTCCTCAATTCATTGTTCTGCCTCGTCTTCTAACAGTTAGTCTTCCTAGAGGAATGAATCGCAAGGAGTTTACTACTTTGAAAGTCACGGCGCAGTTTACGGCTTGGTATGGGAGAGGTTTCTCGCTGACATTAGTGGATAAAAATGGGTTTGAGTTTACAAAGCGACCTGGTAGCAGTTACCCACGTTTCTTAGAGTTTGTTAACGAATATTCGAAAGTATTAAAGCCCCCAAAACATTTGCAAGAAGAGCTCTGCAATAATGACGCTTATATGGTGGCAGTTCGTAATGGTTTTTTACGTCTTCTTGAATGGGATGGTCTCGGGGAGATGAAAGGGCGTGAGGGAGGGGTCAAGTCTATGATTGAGTGGCATGCTTCTCTGGAGAGGGATTTGGGACTGCAACTACCTGAGACTGGAACGTCTGGGGGTCGCGTTCCAGTCGCCCTTGTTCCAGCAGACTAGAGGTGTCAAATGGGTGAGCGAAACCTCTATAGCTCACATCCATAAAGATTATATTTTTTCTGGACATACACACCCATATAACCCGTGTCTAGATTATGACCATGTCCAGATTAACTATATTTTATATGGGCACATTCATAGACCATTTAAGATCATTTAACTGATTTTTTTGTTTTTATTAATTCATAACATTTTTTTTTGTAAACAAACAAATTATTCATTGGTATGTAAATAGATTTGTGTAAATTTGGTATTGAAAGCAAACAAAGTAAATATTGAAAGAAAAAACTAAAACATAGCAAATTACAAACTAAAATTGAGTTTAAAATTCTAAACGTAGCAAATTACTTAACCTTCTTATACTAATTGTATTCACTAGAACCAAGCATAAAAAACAACAAAAAGAGTTTATTCAATTTCTCTTACAAACACGACCAAAAACAAAAGATTTATCAAGTTTCCTTGAACTTCTCCATTTTCCTCAAGCTTTTTCTTCCTTCAAAAACACAAGTTGTATGTAAATCCAAATTAGTATTATTTGTGTAAATCCGTTTTTTTGGCGAGAAATAATATTTTCATGTTTTTGGCGGGAAAATGGATATATGTGTGTTTTAGAGTGAAAATGGATTTCCAGTTTTTGGCAGGAAATAATATTTTCACTTTTTGACGGAAAAACGGATATCTGCTTTTTTGGCGGGAAATAATATTTTCACATTTTTGACTGGAAAACTGATATCCGCGTTTTTGGCGGGAAAGCGGATTTCCGCTTTTTTTGGCGGGAAATAATCTTTTCACGTTTTTGGGGGAAAAACGGATATCCGCGTTTTTGGCGGGAAAACGGATATCCACGTTTTTGGCGGGAAATAATGTCTTTGTATACCCAAATCGATTTTTGAACCCAAATCAAAGAAGGTGGAAAGTAAAAACGAGTATGCGTGTTCCAAAATCAATTTTAGAAAACCTAAATTTTTTTTGAATATGGACAGTCCGTAACCATATTTGTCTACCCATTTTGTCCGTTTGGACTACACCTATTTTTGTCCATAAATAATATGGACTGGGTGCGACCATGGACAGTCCGCCCATTTGACAGTTCTACAGCAGACCAGTCTCTTGCTTCAGCAGACCAGTCTCTTGCTCCAGCAGACCAGTCTCTTGCTTAGCTTACGGTGATGTTTTCTTCGGACACTTTTTTATTTTTTCCCTTTTTTCTTGAGTTAGTATTTAATAATTAGTAGTTATACATTTTCAGGGTCCGCCGTATACAATCAGGATTTCAGTCGCCAATGTCTACAATCAGTTAGTCATTGAGACCACAGTGCGGTCATTATCGGAGAACGTGGCAAGTTTGAAGGAGAAAATAGCTCGGAAGCTCCAAGTCCCAGCTGACAGACAGAAGTTAAGTGGCGAAGACGGGGTTTTAGAGGACAACAACAAGTCACTTTTACATTACAATGTCAGAGCAGGAGATATTCTCTCACCGTCTAGGCTCTAAGTTTTATTGTCAAGTTTTTTATAATTGAATTGTTGTTATCTTAAATGATCTTTTGGTTTGAATTGTTAAGTTTTTTTTTTCTTAATAATTTAATTAACAAACTCATGATATCCCTTTATCTCATCTTATATAAATTTTGTATTTGGTAATTAGGCACATGACTATGACCTATCAGAACAAATCAAGACTACAGAGGCGTCATGACCAAATTGATTTTGTTTAATGCCTGTCCCATTTAACATTTGCATTTTGCACTCACATATTTACTACGAGCATGAAAAATCAAGAACGAATTTCTTAAAGTTGAATACAAATGGAAATTTTTTATAGCTAAAACACATGGTTACAGTGAAGTACTTACCAAATGACCCGCATCCAACATACGATGAATGTGGAACCATAGCATTTGTAAGATTACCTTTGTTTCTCGATAACTTATGAACAAGTTGAATAAAAAGAGTTGGGGGTTGATATCGAAATTAAAAATGTTTTCGACAACTTATAAATGCTCCTTGAACTCTAATTAGAAGTTATTTTTGTTTTCCTTTGTCATTTTTAGAAGATATATGCCACTGAAAGATTCTTAAAGGTTGTTATTTCAAGAATACACACTTGGAAATAGCCTCGGCGAGGAAGATCCTTTTTCAAGGTAGTCGGATCCACATTGGTTCAAGGTTGGATACTTTAGTTTGAGAAGATCTGTGGATCCTAGATGATGTTTTTAGACCAACACGTAGGAGATGTCAACTGTTACATCTCAATCTAAAAGTTCACCATTTAATTAATCTTGTAATAAATAATATGGTATTTACCAATCCTTGAGGAATTTGTAGATCAAGAGAATATACCAATGATTTTTTGTATTGCAATCAGTCAAAGGTATAAACTGAATAGTCTTGTATGACATTAAAATAACTCTGGTAGATATACCGTAAATTATGGTTTTCAATTACTCCACTCAAAGGAGTAGAGAACACTGAAAGTTGTTTTATTTAATGATTTAAAAGCTTAGTGTTGGAAAACATAATGCCACTATCAAAAGATAAAGCATTTTATGTGATAAGTGGCTTTAGGGACTTCAACGGTAAGCAGGAGATTACATCATAAAGTGGTCAATTGTAATCCCTTTTTGTTGGAATTTGATAAGAATTTTAATCATATTAATAAATTCTAGAACAAATTCTATAGTCCGGATTTTGTGTCAATTGAATCTATAAGATCGGATCTCGAGTATACCTGGAGTTTAGAGCAGCGAAATGAATTAGGATATCAAGATCAATAGCGCCTCAAGTGTTGTGCCTCTACTGGTATCCACACGCACATAAACTGGAAAACCGGAATGCTAGTGCCGGAGAGAGATCAAATCTCTCTTGAAAGCTCTCGGGATTTCTATGTTTCTGAAGGCGGCTACCAACTAGGTTAATCTGAAAAAGTCGTGCCTAATCTCTATATATAGAGACTAGCAAAGACCTAATTAACAATTGGGCCAAGTCCGCGTTTAATTAAGTCATAAACCAAAACATGTCTTTTTGGCTCGACCTTAGTGTCGACCGACACACTCTTGGCTTGTGTCGACCGACACAACATTTGTGTCGATCGACACACCCATCAGAAATACATGAATTATGTATATCAAATATACACTGATTCGATTATTACACTAATGATCAATCCCATTCTTATTTATCCAGTTTGCTTAGGTGTGTGACCCTGTAGGATCATATAATACTAGTAATGATTTCCAAACTCATAGATTACAAGAGGATTCTAGCAAAGCATTATAATCATCAAGTATCATATGACTGTCTAATCTCGACACTACAACTATATTAGAGTAAGTACAAATGATTGCAGGACATTTCCAACAATCTCCCACTTGTACTGGAATCATCTATTCCTATAATCCCTTTGTCGCTATATCTCGATCTAGCATAAGGGAAGAACTCGTGTCACCCTTATCAAGCTAGATCATGTTTATCGAACTCTGATTTGTACTGCTAAGACAAACGACTGACAATCACCTCGTTTGAGTGCGGCCACACATTTCTCAGTATCAAATCTTCGATAGGCCCAGAGATATTTATCTCCCGTTATATGGGAGGGACAAATTCCATCTTGTTCCATCTCTGTTCCTTACACACTTCATGATACGCCCAATCAATGTCTTTATAGTCACATGTTACGGCTGACGTTTGACAAAGTCAAAGCGGACCTCTATAGTCAGGTCTAAGAACTATACTCTATAGTCGCAATGAGAACCTCTTATGACACTCATATAACTTTCTTGTAGAGTTCTCATAGCGGGTCATGTCCGATACTGTGTTCTCTAACACAAATCCATGTGATTGACTTTAATACTCCTATTAATGACTCCACGAAACTTAGTCATCAGTCACCTCACATACTAGTCTCTCACGGTTATCAATGTCCCACTTTAATAATCTTGACTAGGGACTCAAATAATTTATGTCATCTATCACTTATAAGGTTTCATGATCAAGTCACGTACTTGATGACTTATAAGAATGCCATAAATTATTTTGGGACTATTATTTAATTATCCAATAATCAAATAATACATGAAACTAATTTCATTAAAACGTAGCCAAATGTATGTTCAGATGAACACCACAAGATAGACAGCTCCCACTAAAATTAAGATCACATCTTAAGAAATCTAATGTCTACAACAGTAGCATAACTCTTATGCTTAGGCCGTGGGATCTGCTACGGTGTCCTGCTTGGAACTCTTCCAACTAACTGCACCGTTGTTTAGACAAAGACATAATCAGACTATAACCAGAAATCGTCTTTGTCCATGTAACCACTCACCACAAGCTCATCACTTCCTCCGTACACCAAGAATTTAACCTTAGTATTTCTCAAATACTCAAAGGTGTTATTGGCAGCAGTCCAGTGGCTTTCACCGGGATCAGATTGGTATTGACTCGTGTGTCGACCGACACAACCCTTTTGTGTCGAACGACATAGCTTTTCGAACCTGTGTAATACCTTATAAATATAAGGTTTATAAGGTATCTTGACACAATCCAATTAGCTTATTTAATCTATCTCTATAGATTCTCAAGTATATCGTCTATATATAGTATGAGAAATGCAACTACGCTCCCACTAGTCTTCTTGTAAACGCACATTTCCTCTTCGTTTTCCGCGAAATCAAACTCTTTGATCGCTTCATCAAAACGAAGATTTCAACTCCGAGATGTTTGCTTCAATCCATAAATGGATCGATGAAGCTTGCATACTTTCCCAGCATTCTTAGGATCAATGAAAACCCTCAGGCTGTGTCATGTACACATCCTCTTCGAGAATCTCATTCAGGAAGGCGACTTTTCACATCCATTTGCCAGATCTCATAGTCATAATGAGCGGCAGTTGCTAGGAGAATCCGAACAAACTTAAGCATAGGAAATGGGGATAGGTTTCATCATAGTCAACACCATGAATTGCTTGAAACCTTTAGCCACCAATCTAGCCTTTTATATCAGTATATGACCATCCATGTCTATTATCCTTTTGAAAGCCCATTTACACTTAATGGTTTTAACACCATCTGGTAAATCCACCAAAGTCCATACTTTTTTTTCTAACATGGATTCCATTTCGAATCTAACGGCCTTTAACCATTTTCGGAGTAAGGGCCCATCATTGCTTCTTCAAAATTTGCAGACTTGTCAATATAAACGATCAATAGATCATGAAAATTAGTCACGAGAAATCCATATTTCTTAGACTCATGACGAATCCTTTCGGATCTGTGAACTTTAGGCATCACAGGTGTAGATTACTACGACTTTTCGTAGATCCAACCGCTGCTCTTCCTGAACAGGCTGAGCAGCTTCCTATGATACTCGAACCTCTTCGAGTTGTACTTTACTCCCACTGTTCTTTTTAGAAATAAACTCTCTCTCAAAAGGACACAGTTCCGAGCAACAATCACTTTGTTCTCGGTTTGGTTGTAAAAGTAGCAAGCCTTGGTTTCCTTAGGATAACCGACAAAGTAGCACTCATTAGATTTTGGGCCGAGCTTGTGAGGCGTCAAACGCTTGACACAAGCTTCACAACCCCAAATCTTCAGGAAAGACAAACTGGAACATTTCCAATCCACATCTCATGTGGTATCTTTGCAACTGATTTTGATGGAACCCTATTTAGCGTAAACGCAGACGTTTCTAGAGCGTATCCTCAAAAAGATAATGGAAGATCTGTGTGACTCATCATTGATCGAAACATATCCAATAGGTTCCGATTCCTCCTCTCAAATACACCATTCCATTGGGGTGTTCCAGGAGGAGTGAGTTGTGAAACAATTCCACACTCTCTCAGATGATCACTGAACTCTTGGCTTAAGTATTCACCTCCACGATCTGATCGAAGAGCTTTGATATTTTTGTCAAGTTGGTTTTGTACTTCATTCTGGAATTCCTTGAATTTTTTAAAGGATTCCGACTTGGGTCTCAATGGATAAACATAGCCATCTCTACTGAAGTCATCAGTACATAAAGTTTCCTCTAGCACTAATGCTCATTGGGTCGCACACATCACTATGTACAAGGTCCAACAAGTCAATGGCCCTTTCATTTTGATTGTTGAAAAGCGTCTTAGTCATTTTTCCCAACAAGAAGGATTCACATTTCTCACATGATTCATAATCAAGTGAGCCCAAAAGCCCATCATTATGGAGCTTCTGAATCCGTTTCTCGTTGATGTGGCCCAAATGACAGTGCCAGAAAAATGGGATTCAAGTCGTTGGACTTGAACCGCTTGGTGTTTATGTTATAGACACACACAGGTTGGTTTAAAACATAAAGCTCATTCTCTAATGGGGCGCTACCATAGAATATATCATTACGATCAAAAGAACAACACTTGTCTTTAATCAAAAATGAAATCATCCAAATCCATAAGAAGTGAAAATGATGTTTCTGCTTATAGCAGGTACATAGTAGCAATTTTTAAGTTCTAAAACCAAGCCTGATGGCAGAGACAAATGAAAGGTTCCTACGACTAATGCAGCAACTCTTGCTCCATTCTAAACGCGCAGGTCCACTTCCCCCTTCTCCAGAGTTCTACTGTTGCTTTCGTCCTGCATATTCATACAAATATGAGCATCACAACCAGCATCCAATACCCATGAGGTAACTTGGAGTAATAACATTTACTTCTATAACATAAATACCTGAAGAAGAAGTCTCGTACATCTTCTTTATCTCTTCAGAATCTTCCAGGTATTTCATGCAATTTTTCTTCCAATGCCCAGTCTCCTTACAGTAATGGCACTTATAAACATCAGAAGGGCCATACTTGGGCTTGGGCTCAGGCCTGTCCTAATTCACAATCTGGACCGCCTTGCCTTTTGCCTTGTCCTTATTTGGTTTCTCAAACCTCTTACCCTTCTTGATGTTATGCTCAGCTGTCTTAAGCATACTATGCAGTTCAATCAACTTCTTCGTCGAGTTGTTCAAGTTATAGTTCATAACAAACTGATCAAAACTCGACGACAATGACTGCAGAATGATGTCAGTAGCCAACTCTTGGCTGATGGGACTGTCCAGTTTCGCTAGGTTATCAATATAACCCATCATCTTAGTGACATGTGCACTAACTGGACCATCCTTTGGTAGCTTACACTGAATGAGAGACTTAACCGTCTGGTATCTCTCAGTTCGTGCCTGCTCCTGAAACATCGCTTTCAGGCTAGTAATTATCTCAATCGGCGACTCCACGTTCTCATATTTCTTCTGCAAATCCGAGTTCATGGTAGCCAACATGAGACAATTCACATCGATCATCATAATGCTTATGCCAAGCATTTCTTACTGCATGTGAGGCATTGGATCTTAGTTTATCGGGAAGAATCTTTACAAGGACATAGTCTTTTTTCTCCTGCTTGAGAACAATTCTCAAGTTTCGATACCAATCGAGAAAATTTGATTCATTTAACTTGTCCTTCTCAAGGACGGATCTCAGGGAGTAAGTATTATGAGGAGGAGTGGTCATAACTTAATCAAGAAAAGAAAATTTAATTAGTTTTGATGTTCAAGGAATGAGAAATCTTAACATTTAAGACTGCTCACATTATATTCAAAATTTATTTTCCTCAGAAAGAATATAATGATCCAAGATCCATATTTCACTGAGATTTGAGTGAGTTTTGGCTCATTGCCCAAACTTCAGTTATTTAGGTGAGCAAACACTTTGCTGATCATATCCAATATGATTCTTGGTCTTGGATTAATATCCTATATTGAATCCAATCTTATGTCTATGGGCCCAAAACCATTTTGATAGCCCATTCAAGCAAACCAATCTTTGAGTCATGTGGTAACGATTACCACCTGCCTTACTCGTGTAATTGTGAATGCTTTGTTTTGGCAAGCCCATCACACAACAAAATAAGACCCAGCAGCTGACAAGATATGGAAAGACATCAGAGATGTTTGACATTATGTTTGAGGAACGGAACATTAATCTTAAAACATATCACATATGTATTTAAGAAAAATTAGATTTAATTCAAAAAGTTTTAATCTAATTAAAGTTGATTTAAATCTAGAGCGCTGAATCCAATTCAGACTTCGAGACACCTAAACCGGTTCAATCGCGGTTAAACCATTTAACCCGATCAAACCGATTAACTTTGGTTTAATCCAATTCACCGGTGTCGGTATATGTTTGTGTCTCCCAATACGTAGTTGTATCAGTTGACACTCGCTAACCGGTTTGAAATCGTGATGAAATCGACCAAACCGAATTAGACCGATCATACCAATCCGGTTCAATCCAATTGAACCGATGGAGATCGACGCGTGTCGATCGACACGAACAGTGTGTCGATCGACAGAGGCGATTTGTGGGAACATCGATCATTGGATCGACACTTACAGTTTTACTCTGCTTTATGGCTTTTGTCGATCGACACACGCTTTGTGTCGGTCGACACAACCAAGCAGAAAACCCTAGTTTTTGAAATTTTTGAAAAACACCGTTTCGCGAATCAACAGGCCATGTCGATCGACACACGCTTTGTGTCGGTCGACACGCCTTCCGCAGAAACCCTAATTTTTTCAGTTTTTCAAAACAACATTGCATCCAAAAGATCTAACATGCATCTCTATGAATTTTATGAATCAAATTCGAATTCAAAGCATTTAGACATCTTTTACAGATTCAATTACAACATATGGCTCTGATACCACTGAAGAAATTTGGGGTGTAGGTTATAAAACTTTTGATTAACCTAGTGATTCTTTTTAGCCCTTAGATCATGTTGATTGAATCTATTGTTCGGATCACGGATATACCTGGAGTTTCTTGGCAGCGGAATGAACAGGATATCGAGATCAGGAGCGCCTCAAATGTTGCGCCTCTATAGCAACTCCACACTCACACAAAGCTGGATCAGGGATGCTAGTGCCTCTAGAGAACAATTCTCTTGGGATTGGGATTCTTTGGTGGCTGTGAAACTAGGTTAGAAACTCTCTAGGTCGTGCCTCTATCTTATATATGGCGACCCAGAGAATTCCTGGTTAACCAGTGGATTAACCGGTTTAAATTAAGTCATTAATTAAAACCCGGTATCATTAATCCGGAGCTGTGTCGATCGACACAAGCATGTGTGTCGGTCGACACACTCTTAAAACCTCCATATCAATGTGTAACAATTACACATTGATTAGATCATTACTCTAATGATCATTCCCAATATTTGTTATCCAATTTGCTTAGGTGTGTGACCCTATAGGATCATATAATACTGGCAATGAGTTCACAAGTCATAAGTTATAAGCGGCTTCTAGCAAAGCATTATAACTACCCAGTATCACATGATAGTCTTATCTCGACTTCACAACTATACTAGAGTGAATACAAGTATGATATCCAGGACATTCCCTTCATTAGTGACATGTGCACTAACTGGACCATCCTTTGGTAGCTTGCACTCAATGAGAGACTTAACCGTTTGGTATCTCTCAGTTCGTGCCTGCTCTTGAAACATCACTTTCAGGCTAGTAATTATCTCAATCGGCGACTCCACGTTCTCATATTGCTTCTGCAAATCCGAGTTCATGGTAGCCAGCATGAGACAATTCACATCAACCACATCATCATAATGCTTATGCCAATCATTTCTTACTGCATGTGAGGCATTGGATCTCAGTTTATCAGGGAGAATCTTTACAAGGACATAGTCCTTTTTCTCCTGCTTGAGAACAATTCTCAAGTTCCGATACCAATCGAGAAATTAGATCCATTTAACTTGTCCTTCTCAAGGACGGATCGCAGGGAGAAAGTATTGTGAGAAGGAGTGGTCATAGCTGAATCAAAAGAAAGGAAAATGATGTTCAAGAAATGAGAAATCTTAACCATTAAGAAAACTTACATTATATTCAAAACAATGTTTTCTCAATTTGAATATAACAATCCAAGATCCATACTTCACTAAAACTTGAGCGAGCTTTGGCTCATCGCCCAAATCTTAGCTATCTAGGTAAGCAATAACTTTTGCTATTTACATCCAATGTAACTCTTGGTCATGAGTTAGACATCTTATGTCTAATCCACTCCTATGTCTCTAGGCCCAAAACGATTTTGATAGCCTAGTCAAGTTAACCAATCCTTTAAGTCTTGTGGTAACGATTAACTTATGCCTCACTCATGTAATTATGGACACCTTGCTTTGGCAAGCCCATCACACAATGAAATGAGCCTTGACAGTTGACAAGGAAATGGGAAGACATCAAAATTACTTGATATTTAGTTTGAGGAACTCAACTTTCTAGAACTAAAACATATCAAATATGTATCCTAGAGGTTTTAATAAAACAATCAATCTAATTGGGTTTTAATTTATTCTAGAATGCGGGTTTGAAATCAAGATTGCCCACAGAGAGCATGTGTCGATTGACACTACATTAGTGTCGGTCGACACAACTCTAAAACAATCTGCGAATGGCTTGTCGATCGATACAACTCGTTTTTGTCGGTCGATACAGCTCATGTGTGTCGATCGACAATACTTTAGTGTTGGTCGACACACTCAACCCAAAACAGAGCTAATCGCGAAAATCGATCCAATCGAATTGAACCAATCGCGATAAAACAGTCTGTGTCGATCGACACAACTTTTGCGTCGGTCGACAGAATCAGCTTGTGTCGGTCGACACAACCTTTGTGTCGGTCGACATAAGCTGTTCAGGGAAGTTCGATCGTTGGATCGAAACCTAAAATTTTCGAGCGGTTCTGGGAGTGTGTCGACCGACACAAGATCTGTGTCGGTCGACACCAACAACCCAAAATCCCTAAAACACGAATTTCAACCAAATTATAGCACGCTTTCTTATATGCAACTTTTATATATCAACTTGAATTCACATAATTCATTAAGCATGCATCAGATTCAATAAAAACACTAGGCTCTGATACCACTGTTGGAATTTGATAAGGATTTTAATCATATTAATAAACCCTAGAACAAATTCTATCAATTGAATCTATAAGATCGGATCTCGAGTATACCTGGAGTTTAGAGCAGCGAAATGAATCAGGATATCGAGATCTATAGCACCTCAAGTGCTGCGCCTCTACTGGTATCCACACGCACACAAACTGGAAAACCGGGATGCTAGTGCCGGAGATAGATCAAATCTCTCTTGAAAGCTCTCGGAATTTCTATGTTTCTGAAGACGGCTACCAACTAGGTTAATCTGAAAAAGTCGTGCATAATCTCTATATATAGAGACTAGCAAAGACCTAATTAACAATTGGGCCAAGCCCGCGTTTAATTAAGTCATAAACCAAAACATGTCTTTTTGGCCCGACCTTAGTGTCGACCGACACACTCTTGGCTTGTGTCGACCGATACAACATTTGTGTCGATCGACACACCCATCAGAAATACATGAATTATGTATATCAAATATACACTGATTCGATCATTACACTACTGATTAATCCCATTCTTATTTATCTAGTTTTCTTACGTGTGTGACCCTGTAGGATCATATAATACTAGTAATGAGTTCCAAACTCATAGATAACAAGAGGCTGCTAGCAAAGCATTATAATCACCTAGTATCATATGACTGTCTAATCTCGACACTACAACTATATTAGAATAAGTACAAATGATTGCAGGACATTCCCAACACAAATATCAAGTTTTGTAAAAAAATTTACACATGTTTAGTAGGAGAAGACCGAATGATGAACTAAGATGTGTATCCTTTCTAGTTTTTTTTATAGAAAAAGAGGAATGCAATAAATGTAATAAATCTAGCTAAACCGTGAATGTATCGGTGGCTTAGTTCATGTGTCGAGGCGTTGTTTACTAACATAGTAGACTAAATTTTAGTATTTAATAGATAATATTATGAACCTAATAGATCAACTTTTAGTTCCCATAGACGAGAAATAAGTTTGTGGTCAATTTTTTAATACTTAATGACCAAATTCAAGTGTCTAATAGACAAGATTATTAGTCAAATAGATCATATTTTACTTCATATATACCAAACATAAGTTGATACCAAACATAAGTTGACATAGACCAAATTTATGTTCATATACTACAATCACCATTTTTTTATTAATGCACAAATATCAAGTTTTATAAAACAACATCAGTAGGAAAATGTCGATTGCTAACAATACATGTTTTAGTAGTTCATCTTTGTTCATATACACTAAAATAAAGTGTCTAATAGACAAGATTATTAGACTAGTAGATAACATTTTTGTTCGTATAGACTAAATATAAATTCATGGTTAATCTTTGTTTATATACACTAAATTGAAGTGTTTGATTGACAAGATTATTAATCTAGTAGACCAAATATTATTAACCTAAAAGAACAAATTTTTGTTTCTATAAACCAAATCTAAGTTGGTATTTAGTCTTAGTTGGTAAAGGCCAAAATTAATTATCTAGTATACAACAAACATAAGTTCTTATTACCATGGCTAATAGTTAATATCTACATATATTTATATATAATATATATCAATTTTTTATATATATATATATAGATATTTGTAAGTATAGTTAAAATCTAATTCAATAATAGACAAATAATATATGTAGATAGTTTCTATAATTCCATCTGAAATTCAAATATTTCTAAGTTAATCAAAATGATTTTCAATACCTAAATCTAGTATATACTAGTACATTATGATGACAAAAAAAATTATTATGTACTAACAAATTAATTTAATAAAAAAATATAGATTAAAGTGTAAAAGGTTAAAAAAAATATATATATTTAGGTGAGATAGAAAAAAAAAGTAACATGGAAAAAGATAAAAATGATAAGAAGAAATAGAAAAAGAAAAAATATAAATTGAGAAAAGAGGTACGGTGGGAATAGAAAAGAAAATAAAAGAAAATGTTGGTCTGTAGCCCACAAATCTCTTACATGTGTGTTACATACTTAATCTTTTCCCAAAACTACTTTTCTTTCTCTCTTTAAAGGCTTTTTAGTATTTTGCATCATTTATGGCATACATTTTATCAATATTTTTGGCTTTTTGTCATATTTGAAATAACTTTTGTATTTTGTTGCAATATGCACAAAAAATCCAATTCACAACCCTATCGATTCTGGATCTCTTAGAATAGATGCAAGCGAAAGTGAAACTGAAACTAATCTTTTTTTTTATGAAATTAATGGTGTTATCAATGGAAATCCTAACGTTTAAGAGTTAAAAACCATGGCAATCATGATAAATACTAGTTTAGCAAAACTTTTCATCATCTTTAGTTGTATTAATGTTTTGGGATGATTAAATTATGTAATTTAGCTTTCAAATTTTATAATTTCGTTTTAATATAATTAGTTATTTTCTTTTATATTTTTTTTCTTTAATAATTTTTTATTATTTTTTTAATCAAAGTTGATTATAACTAATTATTAGAATTATTATGACAATAAATTATTAAATTAAAAAACGAAAATCATATAAGAAAATCACTTTTTCGAAATTATCATCAATTAAATAAATTTAAAAAATATTATAATCAATTATAGTAAATTAATATTTGGGTCAATTAATACAAAAGATATAAATATTTAACATCGGTTATATAAATGATACAACTAAAAATCGCTTATAAAAATTAACACTAATTTTAACATCATTTATTTACTAGTGATGTAAATACTTGACATCAATTACTATAACCATTACAAATTGTATTATCAATTATATTAATTGATAAAAAAATAACATCATTTTTACCAACCGACACAAATTAACATCAATTACAATAATCGATACAACTATTTACAACAATTTTTTAAACTGATGTAAAGCATTAACATCACAGCTTTCCGAATCACTTTTATAAATGATGCAAAGTATATTTTTTTCTTGTAGTGTCATGTAAAGGTTTATCAATAATCATTTTACACTTTACCGAGATCTGATATTGATTTTGTTTGCTTATAAAACTTTTAATGTAAACAATAGCCGTGTAAATATTCACTTTTAATTAAACATAAAAAAATATTTTAATACTATAAAAAGTGAATTACTCTTACCCATACAACTATAATTATAAATTACTTATGTCATTATGAGTTTTAAAAGGAAATTGGTAAGGGTATTTTAGTATTAAATGTAAAATATATTAACACAATTATACTCATCAAAAACGAGTTTCAAACCAAAGGAAATCGTTTTGATCCGCCCATGGGTGAAAAAAACAAGGATTCTTACTATTTTAAAATTAGGACCGTTGATTATACGTATGGGTCAAAACGATTTTATGTCCAAAATGTCAACAAAACAACTTCACTTATGTAACTGAAAGGAAAGTAATAATATTTGACATATTTTCTCTCTATGTCAATCAATTATAATAATTCAAATCAGTTACAAGATTATAAATACTAAAGAATAATTCTAAACAAGGAAATACAAAAATTAACTGTCATTATTTCTCATTTCCTTATTTTATTTGTCAATAAATGTCATCTTAGTACTATTAAAAATGAAGTAAAAAAAAATACAAAATATATTTACTTTGATGACTAAAATTACAAAAAATACCAATGCCATTATGGATAAAATAGTGTATTTGATGGAGGATATTATCGTCTAAAATATTGAAGAATGTTCAAAGAAATTTTCGTCCAGAAATTGGGTCAAACCAAAGAGATCAGATATGACCGGTCAGCTATGAAAAAGGGTGCGAATCTCTTTTTTTTAATCTCGGTCGTTGTTTTTTTTTTAATCTGATCCGTTGATTTTAACTCATTTTTGTAACCCAGATTTTCTGTCAACGAAAAAAGAGATGGACCTTTATCTTTTAATAACATGCCCTGTGTTAAATAGAAACTCATCTGAATTATAAAAAAAAAGATTTGGTTGTATTTTTTTGGAAATAAATACGAAATTCGTTTGTCAGTTTAAGGAAATAACTAAATATGAAATTGAATTATTTTCAAATTTCATATCCCTAAAAATCCTCTCATTTTCGTTATTTCCATCTATTTTAATTTCAAATGTAATTATCATTTAATACTAAGATACGTCTATATGCAAGATTTTTTAAAAGTTAAATCTAGGGGTGGGCATTAGGTTTAGACGGTTTTTTTCGTTTCGGTTCATTCGGTTCTACGAAAAACTGGTTCTACGAAAAACTTGCCAATCGGTTTGTGATTTTTATATGGTTCGGTTCTTGGTTGTTTGGTTCTTAATATCCAGTTCGGTTCGATCATTTCAATTACGTCTAAATCGAAGAAGAAAACACAAGACCATAATCCAAAATCAAACTGAATATGTTTTAAATTTCCAAGTTAATAAATAAAAAAAACAAAAAACTAATGTCTTTTCATATCATATGCCAAAGAATCTTCTTTCTCAATTAGCTTTATTTATGTTCACCCCTAACTTTAACACATACATGCAAACATAAAGTGAAATAAATGTACCAAGTAACTAAAATACCAGCTTTTTTACTTATATTCACCCCTAACTTTAACACATACATGCAAACATAAAGTGAAATAAATGTAACAAGTGACTAAAATACCAGTTTTTACGAACATTTTGATGTAAGTTTACGACTTATGCCTCAGATTGGTGGGAAGTGCGCAACTATTATTGTGTGCATATCAAAGCTTCTATCATATTGGTTTGTTCGGTTTGATTCAGTTAGCTTATTTTGATTCGGTTAACCAAATTATCTAAAATATTGAACCAATCGGTGTCTTAAAGGTACCCAAATTGAACCAAACTACCCAAATCGTCGGTTCGGTTCGGTTCAGTTAAAATGCCTACCCCTAGTTAAATCTTTGACTGCCGAATTTTTTGATGGAAAAGATTTTCTATATTAATAAAATTTTGGGATTTTTAAAAATTGTTATCCAAATTTATGGCCAATATTTAATAGTATATCATTGGTTTAAATTTATTTTTTGAAGAATATTAAAATTGAAAAAAAAACTAACCTTCAACATTTCCCTATAAATTAAACACCAACCTTTTGCATCTCTTTATTTTAAGTTTTCCGCTTCATCCTCTAGAATTTTTTTTATTCTTTTATTTCAGTTTTTACATTTATCAGTATGAATTTGATTTATTTACAGATTTCTAATTATTGAAATTCAACAGTCTATTCTCGTTTCGTTTTGTCTCGATATAGTTTTTATTTGTCATTGTGTATTGTTTACATATATGGTCACATTTATTTTTGGTTAAATCTTTATTTTGCGTTTGTTAATATGCAGCAAAATATGTTGGATGTGTATCACCTGTTTCTGGAGAAACAGATTAAGATCCGAAAAATGAAAATGGTTTCTGTGGAGAGTAATGAATCTGTTGTATCAAATAAGTGGGTTTGAATAAGCAGCTACCACCATCGGATAATAAAGAGTTATTCTATTACGTTAGTACTTAAAAATAGATTGAAACAACCGGATCAACAGTTCACTACGATGAAAAAATGTCACTTCTTAAATTAATATAAATCCATATGACACTACTTTAGTTAAGCTATATGCTATGCAACAACTCGGAAATTCATAGCATCAAGCAAATCTAACCAAAAGTCTAATGACAACTTTGTCGATGTTAATTTTTTGGATTATCATCATAATGTAACCGTCGTTTTACAGAATCATCCCCATATACTCTTATAGACATTTCTTATTTTTTATATCGATTTTTTATATTTTAGTATCTAAAAAAAAAGAAATACCAAATCATAACTTCCCTTATTTTAATCCAAATTAATAGAAAGTTTATTTAGTGGAAAAAAAATATAATCGCCATATATGAGCATTTATTTGTAATTGGCTCAAAAACTATAAGTAGTTACTTTAAAAAAAAATACAAATAGTTAAAAAAATATATTTCATGAAACATGAATATTGGAAGATTACCACAAAGTAGTTAATTCTCCATTTTAGAAAACTCATTTATGTTTAATTCTCTAAAATAACCAATTAAAGTCTCTAAAATTTACTTAATAGTTAAAATATAAAAAAGAGGTTTAACCAACCTAAGAAATTCAACCGTCCAAAAAAGAAAAACTGAATTTGTATTTCAAAAAAAAAAAATTAGTTAACGGAAAAAATAAACTATATATAAATATATATATACACATATATCTCAATATTCATTTATTAAATTCAATCTAAATATTGCCTTCATTATTCTATTCGATTGTAACCGATTAAACCGACACAAACTAAATTAATATCTCTTACTTTCGCTATCTTTTTTTCTTACCTTTCAAGTTTGCAAATTTCATTGAATATGAATGTTTCGGTCTTTTATATTAAAGGTTACATAACTCTATGCAACAGTCAAATAAATTCATTCACTCACTGATATCGTATTGTTCAACGATTCACACAAGATTAAGTATAAAGACATTGATTTCATAATAAATTTATATTTTTTTTCCCATCATTATTTTAACACATACTTTACCGTATAAAAATGATTACATCTAAATTAATTTTATCCGTCATGAAAAAATCAGAAGACAAAATAACTCACGCGTCACGCGTTGATCAAAACTTAATTCAAATTTAAAACATAAAAAAAATCACATTTTAATTTTATTTATTTATTTATTTTTTTTTTATTGGTATAACACCAACAAGTGATCTGTGTTTGATTAAACTCCAAATAAATCTTTTTTTTTTTTGTTCCTTTTGAGGGTTTCCCATAATTCTTTATCTGTTTAATTCTCATAAACCAATCAAATTTTCACATTCAAGAGAAACATACAATTGCCTATTCTCCAAGTTTTGCTTAACAATTTTTAGTAACAATTTTCATTTCTCATTTTCTTTAATTTCATTTTGGTATTTTTCAACAATTATCATGTCTTCTTTTTGTTTACAGAAAATAAGCAAACATCTCGAGAAATGTTTTATAAAGCATTGGAAGGGAAGAGACCAAAGAAACTACGAAAGAAGCCGTACATAACAGCGATAAGATAGGCGTACGCGTATTACCAGTCCCAACTGAACTATGTTGCAGTTGTGAATACACGGATTTTAGATTTCATATTTTTGCCAACTATATTTTTTTTGTTTTATTATGTTCTATCACTTTATTTTAGATTTAATATATTCTATCAATTACTTTAATAATCTCTAACTAAATTTTAAATTATCAAAAGTAAGTTTCTGGTCACTAAGAAGCCTTTGTCTGTGCACAGTATGGACTATAACACTAGTTAACTATAAATATATAGTTATTATATATATATATATATGGAGTTGTTTCTATTTTTATAGTGTTTTATTAAGTATAACTAAAAATTTATATATAAATATATGTGTGTAGTTGTTTCTATTTTTATGAAAAAATATATTTATTAAAAAACATTATATATGATTAAAACCAAGAGAATTTAAAACAGGAAATTATTTTAATTTATAAGAAATTGCGTTATAATTTGTTATCAAATAATTGATAAATCAAATATTTATAAAAATAGTGGTTACAAAATCATTATATGAAATTATTAACAAAAAATATTTATAATGTTTATTGCGTAAAATTATGAGTGGAGCGAGAAACAAGGGGGTGGACCATAAAACCATGTTGATTTTTTCAATAGTTTAGAGTAAAACTTCCTTAAAACTTGAGTCGAAATTGATTGGAGCGAAACGGACCGATCTTATAAATCCCGTCAGAATGACATGTCTTCACTAAAACGACTATATCATGGGCTTCAAATATTCAATGGGTTTCATTCAAATTGGAGGTGAAAGTTAAATTCCATATATTTATTTAACTATGCGATTCGTCTCCTGGATCGTCAGTTAAGTAAGTCAATGGTCTGTCGACTTCTGGAACTCAGATTTTGCATATGCATCTCTTTTGTTAGTTTTGCTCCAAATCTCTTCATTTTAGCTCCAATTGCTTCAAAACACCATTTTCTTGTAAAAATCATATAAATACCTAAAAATTACTAGAAATACTTTATAAAATCACTTGTATCATGGTAGAAAATCAATAAAATCCACGATACATCAATAAACTAGCGTTCATGTAGTGGACTACCTCAACAAAATTTCATGGAAAGAAAGATTGTGTTTTCTGTTGGAGTAATTATGGAGTATCTTCAAGATATGTAAAACCATGGACCCTATGGTAGAATCAAGGATCAAGAAACAAGATTTTTTATGGTGATATTCTCAGAAGATGCAGGGAAGATTTAGTTCATATAAGAGATATTAAATCTTAGGATCTATAAGAGTATATATATATATACTCGTGTAATTTACATTTCTAGGTAGAGTTGGTTAGAGAGAATTCACAACAAGTGTAACAAATAAAATGAGTTGAGGATTCAGTGCTCTTGTAAGAGGGGTTAGAAATCTAGGTAATCTAGGTATCTAGGAAAAAGATACATTTGGTTGACTTGTAAGTTGTTCCAAAGATTTCTAATATATCATTTTCAAGGGAATCTTTGAGTTATGTATTGAGTTACTCGAATTGATTAACGTCTATACACTTTCCTGGTATCCTATCTCCTAAGAAAAAAAAAACATGTGAACAAAAAAAATGAAAAAAACCTAATGACAAGGCTAGAAAAATTTTCGATAATGCCACTATTTTTATATAGAAGAAATATTATAGGTGAGGCTACGATAATTTCTCCTTATGCAACTGTTTGCCTATCTCATTTAATGAGAAGAAAATAAAATATAAATAATAATTCTATGAGAGAGAAAAATAAACTGGCAAGAGTCTCTGATTCTTTTGGCTGATTCTTTTGGCGATTGTTTTTTAATAAGTAATTTACAGTGATGGCATCTGATTTTGGGGATCATATGAAAATGTGGTAATAGCTTAGAGAAATAAATGAAAAAGAACCTAATGACAAGGCTAGGAAAATTTTCGATAATGCCACTATTTTTATATAGAAGAAAGATTATAGGTGAGGCTACGATAATTTCTCCTGATGCAAATGTTTGCCTATCTCATTTAATGAGAAGAAAATAAAATATAAATAATAATTCCATGAGAGGGAAAAATAAACTGGCAAGACTCTCTGATTCTTTGGGCGATTGTTTTTTAATAAGTAATTTACAATGATGGCATCTGGTTTTGAGGATCATATGAAAATGTGGTAATAGCTTAAGAGAAATACATGGAAGTTTTTTTTTTTTTTTTAACTTCTTAAAAGTAAGAAATTTATAGAAAATGTTTGGTAATCCAAATTCGTGGAGATCATGGAAGTTCAGCCCCGGTTTAGTTTATGTTGTGCTAGAGATCATAATCAGAAAACGACCAAGTGTAGTTATGGCTTTTAATATCAGGTGACTACTAAGTCTTTCAGACGTCTACCTCTAGTTTAGATTTTTGATTGAGGGCAAGTTAGATCTAAGTATGGGAGTTTAAATACTATGGCTTTTACGGATTTTTAATCCATATACTTAGTATTATTTTGAGTCTTCCAGTGTCTTTAATAGCATATAGGTACTTAGCACGATCTTGAGCAAATGAAGAAGAAATATGTTAAAAAGGGCAAACGAACAAGTGGGTCGTCTAGAGACCATATCGATTGATAGACCCTTCGAACACAAAAAGGAAATACTTTATGGAATTTCTGAATTGTTCAAGACTTTCTAATGCTTATGGAAAAAAATACACGTTTTAGAATTTTATAAGCTGTTTCAAAGCCATTTTTTTAGGCTATGCATTCTTTTCTACAACTTTTAGGTTTTTATACACTTTTAGGTTTTGAGTTTCGGAGATAAGGATCCGAGAACCTCTTGAACTCTTTTGTTTCATATTCCTATTTTATTTATGCAAACCCTTCATTTATACATCTTTTTCATTTTAGTTGCAACGTATATGTCGTTTCACCGTTATATCTAGAGTTTTCAATGGGTAAAACATGTATTATTAGAATTGAATTAGCAAAGGGATAATATGTAGAGTTCTTCACCTTGAGTTGTTCTTAAAACTTTTTGTAGAGTTATGAATTAGGATTTAAGGTATTAGGTTTAGCTATAACAAAAAGATTTGAATAGTTACCTGGAAAGAACTCTTGTGAGTAATTTAGCCTAGATACAAAGAAATTTGGCTTAAGGAAACTATGAGCCTATCTAACATGTGATCAATGATGTGCTCTAGTTTTACCCTAGAAATCATGTAAGTGCACAGTGAATGCAAATGTAGTATATAGGGGTTGAATCTCATAGAGACCTATGGTTATGCTATGAGTTTATCGTTTTGAATTATGCTAAGACAGAAAATACGTAACAACGAAAATAAAAGTAAAACAACAAAGAAAACCGAACTATAGACACAAATGTTAAGTTTAGGGAAATTCTCGGGAAATCAGTATTGCACCATAGAAACTACTAGAGAATTATTTATAAATTGTTCTTGAACACAAAGCATTATGTTAAAGAAATTCAGCTTCTTCTGATAAATCTAACTATGCCTAAACAGCTAGAAAGTCATATTTAATAATTAAACATGCATTATAACAAGTTTTCTAAGTTCACAAACATGCTAAACCAAATTTATTTGTGAATACGCATATTTGCTCATCTATATTTGTTCTAGTTAATTAAATCACCCTTTCATGCTCATTAAATAACCTAAGAGCTTAATCCTAATTCATGACTCCAAAATTATGTATTGAAATGATCTAGATGAAGAACAAGTATATAAACCGTAGCCTATTTGATTCCATTTTAACAACTCATCAAATCCTTTGAAAAATCCTAAATCTAACATTGAATCTACTCAAAATGGTGACTAAAACAATCATCATGTATATAATAGAAAACATAAAAGAGAATGATATTAAGAAAGAGGATTTGAAATCTTCTCTGAAAACAGATAAAGTGCGAGATTTATTTCTCCAAAAGCTCTCCAACAATCTCTCTCTTAAAACCCTAGAATAAAAACAAAATCATAGCCTAAAAAATGGTCTAAAACAATTATTTATAACATAAGAGACATCCTAGAAGTTTCATTTTCCAATTGGGGGTTGATTTGGGAAAAATATGGAAACTTTGACTTTTATAATCGTGTTCTGCATGAGACTTGTCGATCGTCATGACTCCCTTTGTCGATCGACACACACTCTAGAGACGCACAATTTCTTCAGCTCGCGACAGATCAGAGATGTCTTCACTAAAACGGTCATATCAGGAGCTACAGACATGTAAATCATTTCAAATAACTTGGAGACGAAAGATAACTTTCATATCTTTCTTTTTCCACAGATTTGGTCAAATTTGAGTATTGGGAAGGCCTCCAAACAATGTTAAACCTTTGAAAGTCATATTCGAGACCGCATCTCCCATTTATCGATTTTCCTCATTTTTGCTCTACTTTCTCCAATTCATCTCAAATCATCAAAACACTTTTTATATAGTATATAGACCTGCATAATACTTTAAACACACAAGAACATGGGTTCTAAAATCCCAAAAACCACAATATATCAATCACGGCATGTTTAATCTCACTGAATGAAGAAATAGATTTGATGTTTAGGTTGCCAACAAAATTAGTTGTTTCAGAGCTGGAGTCCTAGGTATTAGTCATTTGAATTTGAGAACCTATTTTAATGATTCTCTGCTAACTTGACGTGCAATTTATGCTCCCCTGAGATACTCCCTAGGTTCAGCATCATGAGCTTAATTGAATACAAACTAACCATCTTTAGATTTTTGTATTTTATTTGATTGCATTCTATATAGAAAGCCATTTCATCTTAGCTTAGTCCAAAACAAAGAATTCACCGTGCATGTGATTAGGTCTATGTGGGATCGATATCCTACGTACTACAACTATATCACTGTGCACTAGCAGTCAACTCTGGGGTGAAAACTAGAACACACCACTATCTTCATCCATGTTAAAACTATAGAATTTTTCTTTTTAAGTAGAACTTGTTGGGCGGAGACTTGACCAGATAAAGGTTCTCTAACATAATACACATGCCTAGTGTTGTCAACTTTCCTCAACACTTGGTCTACTAGACTCATACTAAGTAGGTCCCTTGCTCTGTTGTCCTTCTCTGGTCTTCTGCATCAGTCGTATAGATGATTGTTTGCTTAGGCTATAAAACCGAGTCTAATCCTACAAAGACACCTAAGCTTCTAGAGTGAGAAATATCCAGTTCCTATCAAAACTTTTCAACATGAAATCTACCAACTGCTGGTTCCATTCTCCCCTAATTAAAACCTCAAACCATAAAGAAACACCTTAGTAGCCAAAAGACCTCTAAACGAGATTAACCTCCTAAGATCTTCAAGAACTATACAGAGATTGACATCCGTCTTTATATCATTGCAAATCTTGTTACTGATTCGATCTTTCGTCTTTGGTTTCTGGTTAAGCTAATTTGTCCAGGCTACACACAAATTTGTTAACGACCATTTGAAGTTGCTGACTCTACCTTAAAATATAGAAAGGTGTATATAAAAAGTGTCAAACAATTTCTATCAAATCGTGGAAGCATCATGACGCCCTAATTTCTCAATCCTCCAGCTTACTAGTACTGGTTTCCTTGAAGCTCTTGGACAACCATATCGCGGTTTCTCTGGGCGATACTTTTCCGGGACCAAACGGTTTCAGCAACACATTCAACTCATCATACCTCTCATCTACAAGCAATCTTGCACTGAATTCAAGCAGTCCCTCAAGTGCCTCAGCGCGTTGCCGATACGAACTAGGATCAAATCTTTGTCTTCTTGATGCACCTGAGGAAGCTCTGCTTGATGCCCCAGCGGTCGCATTCTGATCAGACAGATCGCTTTTGGCTTCTCGTTCTGGTTCAAGTGTGAATTTGTCTTTCGTGATTGCGCAGTCTAGTGATGGCTCTGGAGGCGGGCTGTATGATCCCTTGGACGATCCTTTCTTCTTCTTACTACGCACAACGGGAGTAAAAGGCATTTCTTCATATGAAGCTAACGGGAATTTGATCTTGTCGATTCTTGGCGAGTTCACTGACACATCAGGAGACTGTATCTGAAGGAGTATACTAATATTTGGGCTGTACAGAGAATCTTTCGTTCCTTTTGTAGGTTTATGTGCCACAGGCAAGGAGGCTCTACGAATCACTGTCGCTGGTTTCTGACAACATCACATCAACGAAAATATAAACAGACCGAAATCAACAGTTGGTAAAGATAAAGAGCATGTGGAGGAATCACTTACCACCAGGCCACCAGTTTTAGGCTGGTTTGATCTCACTGGCATATATTTTGAACTGTGAGAAACCCCTGAACTTTTTGAAACTGCCGGTCTACTACGAACAGACAAATCCACTGGCCTGTGCGCAGGTTTAACAGAAGAAACAGAATCTTCTTGGTCAACCACAAACCTGCTTGGACCATAGCTCTTGCTTTTGCCAGAAGGACGCCTTCTTTGCTCAAGATTGCTTCTTCTACTTGTGGATCCAGATTCCGGTAATTGAGCAGATAATGTATCGTGTCCTCGGTAACTCAGCTTGAACAGAACTTTTTGAACGTAGGCCTGTAGCATCGGCTGTCTGAGAAGATCAGAAGCCTAAAAAAAAGGAAGAGAAATGATAACTCATCAGGTTTGTTATACAGCTCAAGATTAAATGATCACAAATGCTCAAGAATTGTGCATACGCTTGGTCTGAGTTCTGGATTCTTCCTGAGCATGCTTTTAACCAGGCCTCGGCTGGAGAATGCAAAATTTTAATAAGCTCTATAGGTTTTTACGTTACAAAATAAAGAATAATTTATACTTACAAGGAAGTAGAATACTGTGCAGGAAGCGGAGGAACTATCGATCTGCTTATTCTGTTGATCAACGCTTGCATGTCCTAAACATGAAGAAACTTGTTAATGAATATCAAAAAGACGAAAAAAGGAACATGATCTTGAAGGTGTGGATGGATAGAATTTTACAAAGGCTTTGAATGCCGGTTTCAGAGCTGTCATCTCATACAAACAACATCCTGAACGAAATTGAAAACAAGAACGAAACTCAGATTAATGAATACTTTTGTTTATCTAGAGCAAAAGTTATTTTCTTAGCCATGATGGATTGAGAGACATACCCAGCGACCAAATATCAGACTTGGACCCGTAGGGAATATCAGCAAGAAGCTCTGGACACATGTAGCTTGGCGTTCCCACAACCTGATTTAAAAGGGTATCAACAAAAACTGACACCAGAAATAAAACATTGCACAAGTCTCAAATCTATACTTACTGAAGAAGCAAGATCGTCTGAAGTCAAGATCTTGGCAAGTCCAAAATCACCTAGACGTATGTCTTGATCCTTTGTCAAAAATATGTTTGAACACTGGATCAAACCAATAGATTTTGCATTAGTAAGATTCGAATACGGAGAGGATTAATAACTGTGTTATACTTGAACCAGATATCACAACCAACCTTGACATCGCGATGGAGAATGTGATTGGCGTGTAAGTATTCAAGAGCCATCAAGAGTTGTACCAGCCATTTGCAGAGTTTCTGAAATCAAAGCAAAATAAACGAGACTCAGAACTAATCTTTCAGAAACAGAAATTTTAAATCAGATGAGTGTAAAACCTCTTCAGCGAATTCTACACCATTGGCTTTCTTGATTGCTTCAGCCCTGAAATACAGAGGCAACAATGTATCAGAAACCACTGAATGATCAAAATTTTCTGAGAAGGAAAAAGAAAATTACATGTCACCGCCTTTGCAGTAGCCTATGACAATGCACACATAGCAGCCCTAAAAACACATAAAGAGAGAGCCGATTATAAACTTTTTACATGTATATAAATGAATCTCTTATGAAAAGTAACAGAGAGGCTTGAAGAACATACCTTTTCAACCCAAGAATCTTTATATTCCACGATAAACGGATTCCGTATCTTTGAGATCAACTCCATCTACAGAGAGATAAGAAAGGAAAAACTGTTAGTCGGCATTTCTTTTAAAGCCGTTAACAAGGAGGCATTAACCTCTTGGTGAGCAGATCTTCTTGTTCTACCAGTCTGCCGAGCCAACCGGATTTTCTTCAAAACATACCTTCAGACATCAAAATCACAAAAGAAGAGAATCAATTGTAGAAAACATTTAGTATAATTATACACACATTTATGTGATCACTAGCAAGTTCTTACAGTTTCTTTTCATGCTTATGCCTCACAAGAAGAGCTGAGCCAAAGGAACCTTTCCCAATTTGCTCAAGAACTTCGTAGTGCTCCATTGAATAATAGCTCCTTGAATATTATCTTCCTGTATTAGAATCTGTGGCCAAAACGAAGATACACAGGAACCAAATGAATCATGGTTCTTGTAAGCAACACAAACCGTACCTTTCCGGACATATAAAGATTTTAGAAAGAAGAAAAAAAAAAGTAGCTAAAAAGGCGAAATATTTAGTAAGCTAATAAAGTGAACTCTGCACGAGTCTTCTACGTTCCTTTTTATTTTTGTGAAAATCGTCTGCCGACCCACCAAACTTAATAAAGTCAATTTGCCACGAATATGAAATTTTAGGGGTAAAGCTTAGAAAAGGAAGGTATCCACATCATGAAAACTGACTCTTTCTATTAACACATGCCCTAATTAACCCAAAAAAATCTTGGATTGTTCTTTTGTCTTCGTTAAAAGCTCAAATCATTATTGCAATAATTGAGGAAATTTCCGAATCTGTTTCTTTTCGGCTTCACCAGTATGAAAAGTAGGAAAACAAAATCCATCACCTATTTAGGCCAATTACACACTACATAAACAGAAATTAAGAGTTCTTGAGTTCGAAACTAGGAGAGGTGCGAACCTAGAAAAGCGTCGGTGGCAGATTCGAGGAATGTGGTTGTGGCATTATTCGAGAAGAAGCTACAAAACGGCACCGTTCCGGAGGTAGCAGCGGCTGTGGAGACGAAAGGGCATCGGAAGCTGGTGAAGAAGCTGCTTCGCCATGAGACCTGCTCTCACTGAGGAAAACGACAGAGTTACCGCGAGAGACGTAAATCGATTATTTTTTTATTTTCCTTGTATAAATATCCTGACACTATCATTAATATAATGTCATTTATTTGTATGATATATCGCCGAAAAAAATATGTATAATATAACATTTTGTTAGGACATCTACAATTGTAACACATCACACCAAATATAGAGTTATAGTGTGGAAACAAAAAAACACTAAAAACAACACTATAAAAAAGTTTATTATTATTATATTATTAAATTTTATATTTTTTTTATTTTTTAATAGCTACGATATATACCAATTCTTAGTATAACTAATTAATTTTAACTTAAACATAGTATTATAATTAGTTGTCCAAAACAAAACTACAAATAATAAAATATGAATACTAAAAAACAAATTACATCATACTAATTTTCAAAATTATTATACTTAAATCACAAATGCTCGATTAAGTCATTTCGAAATGCAATATGAGTTTCCCGATCCTTAATTTTTCTGGGTCGAGCTAAAAATTCTTGAATTTGAGCATTATCATCACCCGCCATCTCAACTTCTGCACTGGGGACCTCCACTCGTTTTTCAATTACTGCATCAACATCACGTTCATTATTTTGATCATATTGTGCATTATGATACAAGTTGTCATTATATCATGTAATACTTCTTTACTACAGAAACGACATAGTCCGATCACAATTGCAAATCTTGACTGCAATACTCCAAACGCACCTTCCACATCTTTTATACATGCTTCTTGCTTCAATGCAAAAAAATTATTTTTTTTGACCACGTGAATTGTGAATTGATTGAACAAGAATGGACCATTTTGGATATATACCATCAGCTAGATAATAATTCATATTTATAATTTATTCCATTAATAACATAATTTACAGGTGAAGCAGTTCTTTCAGTTAGATTAGTAAAAAGAAGAGACACCTCTAGTATCCTTATGTCATTGTTAGATCCTGGTAGACCAAAATGGCATGTCCAATCCAAATAGTCATGGTATGAATTCCTTTGATCTAAATACACATAGCAAAGAAGTCACTTTAATTCATCTAAAAGAAGTACGAGTATAAAAAAAGCAAAGAGTAAACAACAATGTGATGGACAATACAAAAAAATGATGGAGCATAGTAAAAGCCTAACCTACAAAAACGGATCATGACTAATCAACATTAGCCACAACCTAGTTGAATGTTAACGTCTAATTCGTGTGTAAACAGTCATCTTAGTCATTGTGGGTAGTAGGATGCAACATATGATTGGATGTGATCTTTCTTTTTGACATTACGAACAATAAGATTGCTCAAATTTTTTAGTTTTCTACCTCCAAAAATGAAATGCTAGATCAAAGAATGTTTCAACGGTTTTAACAGTTTAGTTATAAAGTATCAAAAGGAAGGCCAAGTTCGTTGTCGATTGATCCCAACAATCAAAAATCATTTTCTCGGGAGCAAAGATGATGTTGTCAAATCTCAAATTATGCATTCTCTCAACACCTCCCTTTACAATCTCTTAATACCCAGGCATCCGCTCACATTCATTTTCTTTTGTCCAAGAAGGTACCAATATTGCATTTAAAGGATGCTAGGTTGGACGTAACCATCTCTTATGGTGAGATATTTCTGAAGATTGATTTTATTGATATGTTTTTAATCCAAAGTTTTAACATTAAGCCATTGTTTCACATCCTCTGTAAACATCGATATTCTATGCTGGGGGGTGGGGGAAATATGAAGATTACTCTTTCAAAAATAAATGTACTAGCATCCAAGGAATTCAAGGGCCAACCCTTTTAATCTCCAGAGGCACATGGTTATGCTTCCCTATATTTTATATATCTTAAGTTTTTGTAAGCAGTTTTTTCACTTACATGCGTATGCGTAGCAATAGTGTAAGTGAATAGAATGTCATTTGACGATTCTCCAAACAGACTATACACTTGACATCTATCATCAATTTTCTGTCTTCTACTCCAAATTTTATCCACTACACGATTGGATAATTTCAAAAACATTTCTTGATTTTGTTCAAAATTTAAAGCACCAAATTTGGTCCTTTAGCCATGTAAGAGATGGTCCTATAGTTGGTTGGTTCAACCATTAATTTGCTCTCAACTCATTCAAATGCAAACCAATAACTAGATTGCGCTGCATATTCTCCACTTTTAGTATGCTTCCGGGAACAAACACTAGTAAAACTACGATTTAGCCATGGTAAAGCCACAAATATTTCGTGGCTATATGGAAACTAGCCACATAATGGTGGAAGACCAGATCCGTGGAAATGTGTGGCTACGGCGTGGCTATTTAGCTACGACTTAGCCACGGATAAATAGTGGATATAAGCCACGACTTAGCCATGGATAAATCATGAAAATTTTGCCAGTCAGATAGGCAGAGTTGACAAGATAGCGACGATTTAGCCACAGTTTTATCATGGTTATATACATACGGCCATATATGTGGACCCGCCATGGCTATGTAGCCACGATTTAACCACATATTTTTCGTGGCAAGCTCTGACGGACATCGTTAAGTCACTTTCTTGTGCAGAGAATATATTCGAAATTTATCCATGGTATATCCATGATTATGTCGTTGCTATGTCCTGACTTTATAAGTTATATATGCATCGGTTGGGAAGTGTTTAAAATCATATTACAAAAAAAAAAACACAATAAATGGGAAATTTCCAAGGGAGAGAGTGGATGTATGACCGGGTAGATGTTGCAGGTATGTTTAGAAACGAATATATGAGTGGAATTGACGCGTTCATTCGATATGCGTGTTCACAACCACTGTATCAAGAACGAGGTATTTGGTGTGTCCGTGCTCGCGATGTAATAACAGAAAGCCAGGTGAAGCAGAGAAAGTGGCACAACATATCTTGTTTACTGGTTTCTAACCAAATTATTATGTGTGGACAAGGCATGGGGAAAGTTATTTTGATCACCAATTTGAAGTGTCAATGTTGTCTATTACTGCTGCGGGGAAATATTGGTATAATGAAGAAGTATCGGGTGAGGAACAATGGAACGAAGATGTGTCAGCTGGCGGGTGGGGTATGCCTATGGATACTATATTCATAATCAAGATGATATCGTCGTAGAATTAGATGTTGAGATGCACAATAAAGAGACGACCAATGTGGGACCAAGCGTATGGGTTGAGATGGGCACGAATCCACATCAGGAAACGGGAAATCATGATGCACCTCTTTACAACGGGTGTAATGATAGGATAACTCAAATGTATACAACAGCTCAGATGCCCAACATTAAAAAAAAATGGAAAATTACTAAAGGGTGCGTGGACAATAATTGTGATCTGCAACGCGAGATTTTACCAAAGACGAATACCGCGCCGAAAATCATACTACGAGAAGAAGAAATTGTGTAAATCGCTAGGCTTACCGTTTCAGAAGGTTGATGTATGTGAGAATAATTGCATGCTTCTTTTGGAAGGATGACATAAACCTTGAGAAGTGTAGCTTATGTGGTGCAAATTAGTACTTGCGACGGGAAAAAAATATTTCAAAACGTAGAATGTTTTATTTTCCGGTGACAGAGTGATTGAAGTGTCTACTAGATAGAAGCAATAGCTCCGCATATGCGATGGTATGCCGAACACAACAATTCTGATGGCGAAATGCACTACCCATTAGACGGAGCGGCATGGAAACATTTTCAAAAGGTACATACTGAATTTTCACGTGAACCTCGAAATGTATATTTAGGGTTGTCTACGGAAAGTTTTAATCCAATCAGGATGAATGGTGACGCTCAATCTATTTGGCCAGTAATCCTTACACCATATAATCTGCCTCTCGGAATGTGCATGACAAAAAAATATTTCTTTTTGACTGTGCTTGTTCTTGGGCCAAGCGATCCGAAGAGAAGCCTAGATATATTTCTACAACCGTTGATCTAAGAACTGCTGCATTTGTGGAATGATGGCATTGACGCTTATGATGTTTCAACAAAACAAAACTTTAAGTTGCGTGTAGTTCTGATGTGGACAATAAGCGACTTTCCAGCTTATGGCATGTTGTCTGGATGGATGACACATGGAAGGCTCGCTTGTCCATATTTTCAAGACGAGACAAAATCGTTTCGGTTACCTCATGGAGGTAAAGATAGTTGGTTTGACTGCTGCATAATGTTCATACCATCCAATCATCCATATAGGAGAAATAAGAAAGATTTTTGTCGCAATACAGTAAGGCAAGACCGTTGACCAAAATGGATTGATGGTGAAAAAAATCTTAAATGTACACCTCAACGATGTGGTGGGAGTGGTTAGAACAGTGGACTGTGACTCAAGGGCATACGAAGCCACAACGAACGGTGAAAGGTTATTGTGATTACCACAATTGGTATAAGAAGAGTAATTTTGGGAATAACATCATACGATATTGAATATACACGGAGAATAATTTTTTTGAGAATACGGAGAATAACTTTTTTGAGAATATAATCTGTACGATATTGAATGTTCCTAGGAAAACCAAAGATAATGTTAAGTCGCGGTTGGATCTTCGTGAGAAATGAAACAAAACTCAGCTACGTATTTATTAGGACGGCGAAGTACCAGTGGCGGCATTTGCACTATCGATTAAGGGGAAGAAGACATTCCTCACATGGCTGAAAGAGGAGATTAAATATCTGGACGGTTATGCGTCCAACCTCACACGATGTGCTGATAAAAAAATTTGGAAGCTTGTTGGACTTAAAAATCATGACTGTCATGTCATAATGCAACAATTGTTGGCATTTGCTTTGGAGCAGTTACTGTCTTCACCAATACACACATCAATCTCAGGTTCGCATTTATATATATATATATATATATGTATATGTATATATTTCGTTAATTTAAATTAGTTTTGAATCTATATTTAACATATATAATAACGTTTATTATGTGTAGATATTGCATTGTTTTTTCGAAATATACCTACACGTACGCTTCGTAAGGAGGACGTCGAAAGACTATAGGCGAACATAGCAGTTAACTTATGCAACCTCGAGAAGATCTTCCCTCCATCCTTTTTCGACATGATAAAACACCTACCCGTACACATGTCACAAAAAGCGCTTTTAGGAGGTCCAGTGCGATATAGATGGATGTTTGCATTTGAGCACTATATGTATCATCTAAAAAGGAAGGTCAGGAACAAGGCCTGAATCGCATGATTGATTGTCGTGTAATGTGTAACTGACGAGATATCATACGTTTCTGCTCACAAATATATTCAGAGGACACGCTTACCAGATGATCAATCCTCGCCGACGAGAGGTGATATTAACTTCATTTACAATAACCTCGGTATACCGAGGATCCTTGAGCATGTCGGGAGGGTTAGTGGAGATCCTAGCAATGGTCAACTAAACGAGGTGGATTACAAGGTACTCCAAACCTTCTTATTGCTGAACCGTGAAGAGTTTGAGCCATATGAAAGGTATATATATCCGATCTGTCGTCGCATTTATGTGTATATACATACATAATTAAATATAAACATCAATTGTGAAATTAATATTTTACTTGCCTTGCAGAATGTTCGAAATGTTTTTTGCCCCAAAATATACGGATTTCAACCCGGTCGAATTGGAAAAGCTAAAAGATAAATATTACGCCGAGTGGGTTTGAGACTACGTAAGAAATTTGATATATATTAATTAATATATCTGACTGAAGTAGTTGACATTTTTTTAATATAATCGGCTATATATATATATATATATAGTTGCAGCTAAACGATGCAAGCGCGGACTATGATTTCCCAATTTGGATGTTTGATTTCGTTTAGGGACCTTGTAGATAGACCACGTCATGGCCAATTTACTACACACGTGAGTATAATTTCCACACGGAAGCCCACAACCCAGATAAGACAACCCAAAATTACGATTTTTCTGTGCGTAGGAGTTACACCAGTAGTGATTACTATGGTGTCATAAAGGTGATTATGATGATTCAGTACCTTGGTTCAGTTGGTTTAAAGGTTATGGTTTTAAAGTGCCACTGATATGGCAACCAAGAAGGAAGTGGGGTGAGGACACATCGTTCGGGTACTGTTGACGTATGCAGACAACCTCTCCGTAAATACAAACTTTTTATACTACCGGTGAATTGTGATCAAGTTTGTTATATGCCTTATCCACATATACGTTCATCTCAGCCATATGATTGGTGTGCCACAACAAAAGTTTCATCTCGTTGGTATCTAGATGAAAACGAAGACGAAGAAGCATTATAAGAAGATACAAACATAATTCGTGTCCCCGAAAGTGGAGTTGTCATTGTTGACAACCATGCGGTTTCTGATTTAATTGGCTATGAACCGCTACCGCTTGAAAACCCCACCGACTTATACATAGGTGACGCGGACTTGATAAGTTCAAGTGACCCCGACAACTCAAGCAGTGATGATTTAGAGGAGGATTCATCAGAAAATGACGAAAAATGATACATTAGTATGTATAAATTGTAGACATTGTCTTTGTATTGTATGAATTAAATTTTTTTTATAATAAAATAATTACTTAGACTTTATACAATTTGTATGAATTTATATATACAAATTTTATATATTAAATTTAATAAACAAAAATAATATACAACTTATAAAATTTTTAAGGCGTAGTCACGAATAGGTCGTGGTTATAGAACACGCGTGTGTAGCCACGTTATAGCCACGACTTATCAATGACTATATTCAATTATAACGACAGAATAGCCATGAAACACCCGTGGCTATGTTTTATGACATAATCTTGCCAGTCTCTTCTGTGGATCTCACAATCCACAGATCTAACCTAGCCGCCACAGTTCCTCTCTCTTCTATCGATAGTCGCGTGATTTTCGCCAATTGTCACCATCACAGTCAGGTAAACTCTTTCTTCTCCTTCTCTCGCGATCTCCTTCTTCTGCTTATTTCTCGATCTCCGTCTTCTCCTTTTTTCGACAGCGGCGGTGTTAGCTTCTTCTTTTTTCTTTGTTCGCGCCGCCGTCAGCTTATTCTTATCTTCTTTATTGTTTCTTCATTTTCATTTTTTCGTCTCTTTCTTTCTCGTTTTTTTCGAATAAAACGAATTTCTCTTATATAAATTTTTTTTTGCCAGATCTCGCCAGAATCTTCATAGCCGACCACCATGACCCATCCACCGTCGACCATGTCTCATCAACAGACCGGTAAGCTGAAAAAACTTAAATTAATTTTGTTAATTAGTTATTAATATATTTATTAGTTTTGTTGATTATTTGTTAGTTTATAATTAATTTTGGATTAGGTTATGGAATTTTAGTTTCGTATAAGATATTTTAGTTTAGTTAGGTTATGAAATGTGTTTAGATTAATTAGTTATAATATAATGTGTTTATATTATATTTTTTTAGTTTTAGTCTTAGATTATATTTGTAACTAATTTTTTTTTCTAATTTTTAGTTTTCGTTTTAGATTTATTTCCTAAGTTTATTTAAATTTATTTTCATATCTTAGTTTTAAATTTATACTTTTACATTTATTTCCAAATTTTAGTTTCAAAATTTACTAACTTCCCATTTTTTTTCTCATAGATGTCATGTGGTTTCACCCATCCACTAGCTAGGCGAGATGGAAACGTACTACTGGGTGCCACGGGGCCGCGTCCTCATTGCCTCGACCAGCCGATGCATGTGGGTCACGAGGATGAACCCGAAACTCGGGCGCAACATCAGATTAACGCATTGTTAGCGGCACTGAGAAGACGGAGCCAACTGCAACTGCATCAAGCGGAACCGACCATTGTGGTAAGTAGCTCTTATTATTTTTGTATTATAAAAACTATAATTGTTCATTTATTTTAACTATGTTTTGCTAACATGTATAATATAGGTTTTATATCGACAAAGAGGTCAACAAAAGCATCCGCGACACCTGGCAAAACAACTTCCACAGAGTGTAGTGGAACTGGTCTATTGTCCCATCCGAGATCACCGACAAGTGGTGGACAAACATTTTTTTGTTTTTCGTTTTTCTAGATATCTAATTCAAGTTACCAATTTTTTTTGTAGCAAATGCACTACTGGGACAATAACTTCCACAAGCGGGTGTACGCATTGTGGAAGAAGGAGTGTAAGGACTCAATTGGCAGTACGATTAGCAAGCGGAAGAAGACGAGAAAGCGGCTGTGGTACATTACCGACAAAACTGGGCGAGGATTCAGACCCCTCTTGTCTAACACCGAGAGTGTCGAGCGGAGTTAAGCTGCCTAGGAGTCTCGCTAAAGCAACCCGAGCGGTCTCGAGATTTATCACGAGGTATATAATTTATTTAAGTTTAATATTCTAATATTTGTATTCACATTTTGATTTTGTTTACTAATATCCTTTGCTCTATTTTTCAGCGAGTCTAGAAGAACATAGGTCTTGTAACGGTCTTGGTTTCATTCGGTACACCGACCACGACACAACTATGGGGGCGCCTAACAATGTCCCACGGCACCTGGATTTGGACATGCGGATCGAGGGAATGGAATGATCCATCCAAAATCTTAGTTACAAGTGATGGACGGTGCTTTTAAGTCTGAGGCGGATCAAGTCGCGGCCTTCAAGCATGCATAAAACGCGCTACTTCAGGCCCAAGACATTGATCTAGTGACACTCCGACCGTTTACTCGTAGGCCTTAGATCCAGTCCGATGTGAACACAATGGCATCCCCCGACCGCTCTGATTACTCCGACCACTCAGAACACCCAACCCTCTTCCTCCGCTCCGGGAAGGCTAGACCCCATGAGTTCCATGACGTTCTGAACATCAATATTTCGAACTATTACGAGCCAAATTAAAACAATTTTAATTTATGCTTTGAACTAGGTTTTTCGGTTTATTTAATTTTTTTTGAATAATTTCGTTTTAAATTAAATAATTTTCATTTCCGAATCATTTTCTAACTATTAATTAATTAAATTAATTATAATTTAATATAACTAGTTTATAAATAAAAAAAATGCTCTGATATCTTTTATGGAAGTAGCCACGAACATTCCTGGCTATTATGTGGCTAAGTAGCCACGCTACATACTGGCCAAACCCGTGACTAAATCGAGCTACGTAATAGCCATGAACATAACCGTGGATAAATAGCTACTCCTTAGCTGTGGGTATATCGTGGCTAGATAGCCACAGATCTCACCACCTATATATCTACGATTTTTCCACTGCGCCGCCATGGGTATTTAGTCAAGAGGTATTCGTGGCTATATCGTGGCTAAGTAGGCATGTCTTCGTCGTGGCTAAATTTGTGGTTATATAGACATGGCGTAGCCACGACCCTAAAACAATAGATTTTTCCGTGGCTATATTTATATAGCCCCAAATTTTGGGATATAGCCACAAAAATTTTCGTGGCTATTTTTCAGATTTCTACTAGTGAAAATCCTCAACATATACTATTAGTTTTATCTACGTTATCAACTCTACATGATAAAAGTACTATTTTAACGTAATCAAATTCAAGAAGAGAATTTCTTGATCAATAAGATATTTGGATTTGAAATTCAGATTGAGCATATAATTGTTCCACGAATAAGCTCTCAAATCCCTATCTTTTAACCACTTAGATGTAAAAAACATAAGTTCCATTTCTTACTATTGTTTGTAAATCTCACTCCAAAAGCTTCTTCCAAAAAGTATAATTTTACATACAAAGGATGGTCTACAAACACATTTGACTGAGAAACTAATATCTTTAAATAATCTGCTTCTGATAAATCGAGAGAATAGTCTATTCTATTCTTGTAGTATTCTCCATGCTAGCTTGGTTGAATAGTTAAATATCCTTGAGTCCAATTCCTCCATGGCTCTTTGGTAAGCATAACTTATCCTAGATAAACTAGTGCATTTTATACTATCTTTAATTGTGTTCCACTAGAAGGCTGCAATAACGTTTCGAAGCTTATCACACACTTTCTAGGGTATCTTGAAACAATACATGGACATAGATATTGCTACTACCTTCAACATGATCTTCTTGCATCCATGTGATAAGGTCTTAGAGCATACCATCCAGACATTTTGGTCTTCATCTTATCATGCATGTAAGAGAAAAACTCTACTTTGGATCCATTAAAACATACTTGGAATCCCATATAACTACATGCACTAACTTCTTTGGTAATACATATCTTCCCATGAATAACAGCTTTAACAATTTGTTGAACATGATCACCACATGTGACTGAAGACTTGTCTAGATTCACTACTCAGCCATACCATATATCTCCAAAGTTTCTTGGATTGCATTATGTTGTTTCTCCTTAACATGGTGTAAATCATGTTGTCATCACATAGGGTATCCTTAACATGGTATATGTATATACTATTAGGGATAATTATACCACATCATAAGTACGAACAGATCATAACTAGTATTTAAATGGAAATATGTCAATCCATTTTCAGCCAATTGATTTTGAGTTGGAAACCCAAATAACTTTAAATTATAATAGTTCGATCCACGCTATCCAACCCAAACCGGTCCAAAAAATGGTCAAAGCATATTGACATGACCCAAAAATGGTGATGTTGATCAATGTCCGAAAATCCTAAAATAGATGAAAAAATAGCATCATCTCTAGTGGGCGTATTAGGGATATTTATCCCTCATTAGGAGTATGATGGGATCATAACTAGTATCTAAAGGGATGGAAAAATCCACTTTCAACCAATTGGAAATCCACTACACTTATTTGAGCTTGAATTTATGTGTTTATAATACATCATTTTTTTGCATCAATTGAAAATGTTATTATTGGAAGTAAGAAAAAGTAAATCATATAGAGTTAGAAAGAACCGACCATATGAAATAAAAATAATTTAACCATGAGAAGCTGAAAAATGAAATCAGAAGAAGAAACAACATGCATATTCTAATTTCAGTTATATAAATAAAGTTAAGAAACATGCTGAAAATTCTAGTATCAGTGATGAAGTAATTGGTAATCAGAAAGACAAATGTGAAGCTGAAGATGTCAATGAAATTGGTCAGATAGTGTTGAGTTTGTGAACTCAGATGAGTGCAAATAGACTCGTCAATATGAGATTGAATTTCAAGATGAAGAGGAAAGTGTGCAGCAAAAACAAGATATTTCTAATAATTCTATTCATGGAAATCCATGAAACATTTTTTTTAGATTGAGATATTTATCGTTTAAAAATGGTCATAGAAAAAGGCTATCATGTGAATATCAAATTTATATGCATAGTAGTAGTATTAGGCAATTCTCGCAAGAATTTTACATAGGATATATGGTAAACGGAAAGAAACAAGATAGACAATGGTGGATATACTTAAAATATTTGGAGAAAGCTTTTTTTTTATGCAAGTATTTCATGCACGAAAAAGTGGTGGTTATTTGAAAAAGACCGATACAATCATTGAATATACTAGGTATGCATCCGCGCTACGCTGCGGGATATAATCGGATACAAACTCAGTACATCACTACATGTAAGACTATATCGGAAAAAGTCTTAGTATTTCATATAGTGAAGAAATTTCAATTCTTTTGAAATTAGTCCACGAGATCGATCATCTTTGAAAAATTACCACAAACCAACCAAACTGTTTCAAAAAAATCCGAAGTTGCTCATTGTATATGATTGAGTTATTTTTGGTAATACAACTTTCTATTTATATTTCTTATCAAATGATGTTTTAATTCATTTATTGAATAAGAGTTATCAATTTATGTTTTGTGATTTACATTGTACATCAATTGTCACTATCTCCTTGTAAATTATTACATGATATCTAATAGCAACGTCTTAACACCATTGAAAAAGCACATGAAGCAAATAAAAAACTTAATCTCACGATAAATTCTTTTGATCCTTAATTAGTACCTCGAGTAAAACATCATATGTTTGAACGGTTGAAACTTTCTTTATCCTATAGTTTTGGTATAGTGAAATAACTTTAAGATTTTGCACCACACCTTTAACAACCTAAGGCAGTAGAGTGCCTTATTTTAATATAAAAAAATGAACCAACCATTGGTAGTCATTAGTGAAAACAACAAGAAATGCATGAAAATAACAACGATCTCAGTGAGTATAGAGGGTTGAGATCTGCAAACGAATAGCTGTTGAATATTGGGAATTAAGAAGGCTGCCTTTGTAAACGGCTTTATAATCATACACAATTTTCATAAGAAACTTTAAATCATATCACAACCTGGTTTTATACGAAAGAAAGTTGAGTTTTCGTTTTCCCTCCTACATAACTAAATGTTAATACAAATTCGCAGCAGAGAAATATATATCTAATTTTTCTCACAAGTGAAGAGAAACAAAATATTCACCATTAGATTGGTTTAAAGATCTATAAAAGGTTTCATCACTTGTGAACAGTATTTTCATGTTGCGTCTCCTCCAAAACTTGGGCCAACGTGTTCATCATATCAAGTCAATTTTTTCCGAAAAAGTTTCAAGTTTCTTCTTCAACATCACCCTTTCTCTTATCTCTATATTACCTCTCCCACGACTTATCTTTTTTGCTCATTCTCCTTCACCCTCTCAACTTAAGTAGAGCCTACATATAACAAAAAAAAAAACACACACACACACACGCAATAAAAAAAAACTAAGATAAATTATAAAATATTATTGGTTTGATGTTTACACAAGAATTTAATCATGGTATAGTACCATTTTCATGGATCTCCAACAACAGATCAAGCGAAATCGAATAGCAAAATATATTCAATGCAGATAAATGAAGCAAACACATTTGGCATAGTGATATTATCAAAGAAAAGATTACTTGATTTGGCTGTATTTCAGTGAAAATAGCCTTCATAGTTTTGCAGTCTCTATGAACCATAGTTCATTAACTTAGTTTCTTTTATGTCTCTGTTTCTTCTCTCGGGTATTTGAGATGTCCTTTCTCTATACTTTCTAGATGATGACGATCGACAATGCTTTCACTTTTCCTTTTCATCTTCCTCCTTTCAACCTCTCTTTATCTTTATAAATTTGATTTTGAAGATAATTCGTGAAAGAAACTTGAGAGATAAAAGGAAGAGGAGAAATTACTAATTTTCAATTAGGATGGAAAATTAATTTTGTTTTGACTATAATTAATACTTGAAAGTGGAGAGGGAAGATGAAGAGTAGAAGAACCATAATTTTTGATGTGTAAAATTTAAAGTTTTTCATTGGTATTAAATTTAAACTTAAGGATTTTTTGCTTTTTTGGTTTTATTTTTAGTTATTGATGACTTGTAAATTTGTTATATTTTGATTGGTCAGAACATATCAGTTTTTTTAATGAAGTGACAGCTCTTCCTAACACAAGGGGGCTGATGTGGCAAGGCTGGAGAAACTTTGTTTTGTTATTATAGTATTGATTTTTTCAAAAAGACTGGAAAAACTTGAGCTTGCTCATGATCATATTATTTTCATAACATTTGGTACTTGGATAGAGTTGGAGATGTGATTACAAAAAATTAGAAAAATTGACAAACATGCTCAAGAAGAACTATAATCGAGAGAAAATTTCATTGGAGAGAAGTCTTATTGAGAATATTTTTATGAGCGAAAACTCTAGGTAAAATAAATTTGGCATTTTATGGGTATAATGAGAAGTTTGGTCAGGCGAATAATAATAATTTTTTGGGTCTTTTGAGAGATGAAATGAAAAAAAAAAAAAAAATCAGTTCATATTACCTTATCAACATGATTTATTGATTGTAATACTTGCTAGGGAGATCAAATTTATTATCCTAAAGAACATTTAAATTCTTGTAATATTTCTCCATGATTCTTAATTGTACCCTGGATATTAGCCACATAGAACAAATAACTTCGGTTATCTGCTACATGGAATGTCTCTACAATGACAACTAAGATTGATGAAGTCTTTCTGAATTTTCTTTATTGACAAAGATAAATCACGAGCATGGCTTTCTCTTCGTTCCAAGATGCACTGGTTGAACTAGAGTTCGACTTGTATGATATAAGGGGGTATAGATAAGGCAATTGATCTAATATGAAAGGAACAAAAAAATGAGTTTAAAAGAGGTTTGTAGAAATAACACCATCGTCCGCAAAAATTTTTTTTAAAGATTTGTTCAATGGATATACTGATTGTTTGCTTCTTCAATAAATAGGCAAGGCATACTGACAGAGATCGTTAAAACACTAACTCTTAAATATTTGTCTCAGACACGTAAAAGATATGTTGAAAGTGTCAAAACACTACGGTTGCAAGCCCCAAAAATAAGAAAATTACTTATTTGATTTGGCTTCAAGTATTAACGATCTAACTAGGAATATGGAATGATGCTGAAATTAGACGAATTGAGTTATTAAAGGTATCAAGTTATTATTTGGCATGATGATTTAGTATGAACTTCTCCATGTTTTTAATACAATTATCAAGAGCAAATAATCACTAAATATTGATATTGATGTTGCGATTCACCAACTAAAAGGGATTGTATGATATTTTAAAACAAAAAAAAATCAATAGTCATGTTTCAAGAAAGCAAATTCCAAGGCTATACAAACAGTTGATATGGATATTAAATCCAAATTTTATGTGAAGAAAACATATCACTAGAAGAAAGAAGCATAATCACGAGAACACAAAGATAGTTGATAAAAATGTGATATATATACTTGAAGCGGGGAGCTTCTGAATCAGTTACTTAAACAATTCATGGATTAAACTCTAGATTTTGTGGAATCGAGGTTTTAACTTTTAACAATTTCAAAGATATACACAAAAATTATGATTTTTTTTAATTTACATAAAATAATAACAAAAAGTGATGATATTGGAGAGCAACATGTATGAAGTAAAAGTTAAATAATGATATACATTTTTACATATTTTGGTGATATTGTTTTTTCTCGAACTAAAATTTCTCCCAAAAGTATTACCAAAATTAAGTAATTCATAAATTTATCGAAATGTTAAATATTTTAAGAAGATGGAGGCTTGTTATCCAAATACAAAAATTTCTTATCACATAATTTTGAAAAATCTGATATAAGTTACCACTGTAGAGACAAATTTCAGGTTAAAACTAAAAAAAATATATATACAGTCTACCATGTCATAAAGTCTACCATGTCATAAAGGAAATTGAAGGGATTGGTTTTGCTATTAATTGAAACTAGTTGAAAAACTCAATTTCATGAGTTTAATTTATGACATATCTCATAAAAATGCAGTGAGAGTCCATGTATCAACTATATAATTTTATTTTTACTGTGTTTTTAAAAAATTAATTATAAGATTGGAAATTTTTTTATGAAATTTAGATGTATTATTTTTTTTTTCGCTTAAATTACTTTTTATTGATAGCATAAGATTACACAGTTTGGATACATAAGGTTTGAAACAGAAATTATTACATACAATAAATACAAAACACATAAATACAACCGTTTTACGCAAATATGGGAAGCTGTTGCTTCGATAACGGAGTGGATTAACCCTGCTTTCTTAACACGAACCTTACGGGCAAACATAGTACATCTGTAAAGTCCCCCCTTCATACACTTGATAATATTGGCTACCAACGTATAACTGAAACTCCAAATTGTCTTGGGTATTACCTTTTTAAATTGATGTGATTTTGATGTTGTTGTAGTTATTTTTGGACCTTGTTGACATTTTCGGTTTAAACCGCTTGGTGTATCTTCCTTGTTCCATGCAATCTGAATAAAACCATATGTGGTTAATCCCCTTTCAATCCGTTGTCTCTATGGTGGTTTCCGTGTCGGACGTAGTTCACACGTCAAATCTGAATGGATTTGTGTTAATCATTGGAACACCAACAATCTTTCCCACTGTCGCCCGGAAAACATTACAATACTAATAGTGACTATTAACATTGACAAGCACTCGAGATAATATGCTCGAATTACTACGGCGGAGCCGCCGAACATGATCTCCGTCACGGAACAACGAAAAAACGAGACCAGACTAATCGAACTAATTATGCTTCTTTTTTTTTTATCAAACTAATTTTAATTATGATTTCTAATTTGCAAAATACGTGAACGCTTTCCAAATCTATGTAAGGTATCCAAAGACGTTCAACCGGTACTGAATGTGTGAAAATCATGGAGGAGTTCTAGTTATTGGAGTTTCATCAATTTTTATTTATTCTAATTTAACCGAATTTCACTGTTTGTCGGTGCACGTGTACTGTCTACTAGATGCGTACACTTCCGCTGATGAATCAAAACAGTATATGACACTATTCATATATATAACGTTCAGAATAACCAAAATGAGGGTTTAGAAAAAAACCGAAAAGGGAGATTAAACTGATAATATATTTATAAGGGGATTTATTGGAACTCAAGATCGAAACCGGAAAATTGAACATTTCTTTTTTCGCCGGCACAATCTTCATCTACATGCAAAGCTTCAGGAATATGAGGATCTCCGGATCCAACCCGGTTTTCCTCGGGTCGGGTGGTGGTGGTGGTCCCAGTGGAGGCTTGGCTGTACAAAGCTGTGAGTTGGTGAAAATAAGGACAAGTCCTTGAGTCAAGTGGTCTCTTCTTGTTAACATCTTTTGTCTTCCTAAAATACTTGTTGATGTTTTCCCACTTCTCTTTGCATCTCTTGGCACTTCTCTTGTACCCAAGCTCTAACATCTTCTTGGATATTCTTTCCCACAAAGGAATAGCTTTTGAGGATGATGATGAGATTCCTTCTTTATGATGATCATCATCATTCATGCTACTGATACTGCCTCTAATGTTGATAAGGGCCAACACCTCGTCCCTAGGCCATCTCTTGCCAAGATCAATTTTTTCATCACTTTTTGGAGGTTTTGGGTTTTGGGTTTTGCTTTTTAGGTTTTTTGTTGAAATGGGTTCAACTGACTTGTCATTGGTTTGCAGAGAAACCAAATGGTTTTGTGGAGTTAGGGTTTGCGGTAATAGTGATGACGAAATTTGAAACTTTCTGCTGCTTTGGGTGTCTGGTAGAATTAAAGAAGATGAGTCTTGAGAGGCGTTTGGGCTTTGGACCTTATTCCCATCATCATCATGGTCTGTGAACTTGGAAATGAACTTGATGATGTTGGTGTTTCTATCACTAGCCACGGCTTGTTCCTGAGCTCTAATCTCTACCTCTTTGTTGAGCCTCTCCATTTCTTGCTTTTTCCAAGCTTCCTCTCTCGCCATCTTTTCTTCTTCCTTTTTCGCCATATCTTCTAGAAGCTTTTCATGCATCTCTTCTTGTTGGGCTATCATGTTTCTCACAAGACCCTCACAAAACCCTTTCAGCACACCAAACCGCTCCTTTGCTTTCTTTTTCTTTCTCTTCTTCTTGTCCCTCATGATCATCATCAAGCTTGATGATGATGATGACTTCGCATCATCTTCGTCTACGTTTCCAACTTTCTGAGTTGAGTTTATTATATCCTCCGTTGACGCTTCTTCTACTTGAGCCTGATCTTGATATCTTCTTTCCCCCTCCAATAAGTCTTGTCCCGTTTCCTCAATGTTTCCTTTTCCCTCAAGTGACTTATTCCTCTTGTTTTCGTTATGCCCAACTTCTGATGAGACATGCTCATCATCATCATCATCGTGACCATCATGATAAAACTCTTCAGCTTCACAAAATATCCTATTAGTTCCCTTGTCAATGTCATTGCTGATGTGATCATTGCAGTTACTGCTGCCATTGAAATATCTTCTCTCTTCTTCTTCGAATTTCTCTTTGCATTCTTGTGGACTCCTCTTAAACCCAACTTCTGCCAACTTTCTGCAACAACCATAATTTCACAAACGACATAGCATCATTAATTATATGCATACACGTATACAATGATGTACATGTACAAGGGTATAATCATTTGTAGTTTTCCCCGATATACACATGCATATCTGTCCATTAACTTCATCGTTCGTTTATACCAAAAAAAAAAAAAAAGAATTTCACAAAAAGTGCCAATTATGTATAATTAATGTCCAATCATTCGTAAAAATCAAAATTAAATCCCAAAATTGTTTGTTTCAAAGAAACAAGATTCAGTCTATCAAATCATAATCAAAGCGTGAGTCTCTTAGATTTAGTAAAAAAAATTTACATGTACACATATAAACACTAAAGAGACTTATGTTAATTCAAGTATATCAATGTGTGTAAATAAGTTTATACCTTGAAGTGTGCTCCCAAGTGAATTCAGGGAACCAATTCTCCACCGTAGATCTGAACCTAAGAAGGGCAAGGACTTCATCACTACACCATGGATGCTGATGATTATCGCCATCATGATCCATCCACTCGGAAGTAGCACCACCATCTTTGATGTCATGATGGTGGTGGTGATGATGATGATGATGATGGTCAATGATCTTACGGCTACCTTGGCTCAACATATGCTGGGCTTGATGATTGGTGTTAAAAGAAGTGAATGAGGCAGGAAAAGGGAGTGATCTTTCCGTTGTCGTTTGGTGCGGCGGAAGTGAAGGAGGTGGCGGCGGTGATGCTATGAACCGGTGGATCTGCTCCGGTACTCCGCCATCAAACATTTTTTTCTTCTTCTCCTTCTTGTTTCACTTAGCTATTCACATCGGAATCTCTCTTTTCTCTCTCTTTTTGGTCTCTCTCTTTATATTGCTGTTTTTTTTTTTTTTTGGGTTAAATTTCGAGGGATATAAATTGAATTCTTTTTAAGAAAATAAAATATCTGCGGTTGGTATTAACACATTAATGAATAATAGCTCTTTATTAATATCTTAACAAGGGCTTTTACCTTTTTCTGATTTGAGTCTATACTAGTATTGTTTATTATTAAGATCTATGTATAAGAAAAATTTCTAGAAGAGACTAACATAAATATTCGACATAATATTTATGATAGTTACAAAAATAAAAGAGAGTGATGGATCCATTTGTTTATTTGTTTTGTTCTATTAAAATTTTAGTTTTTAGACAATATTCGAACATTTCTAGAATTAATTGGAAATAAAAAATTTAGACTTTAAGGTTATATTTGAATCACGGTTGACTATCCAATATGAAAAGGTTTAGATGCTATTTTACATGAAAAAATGCCGTTCTCTGATTTCTTTTTCATATCAAGTGTGAATTATATTTTTTTTTTTTCTGATTCAATGTATATATATGGGTTTATCAAAAAAAAAAAAAAAATTCCGTTGTATTAATGGGTTTAGTCATAGGAAAAAAAAATTTATATAAGTAACACGTAACAGATTAGAAAACACTATAAGAACGTTTTCAATAAGGGTGGAAAAATAATCTCATACCAAACTGAACCAAACCAAAACAACTGAATCAAACTAATCATATTATATATGCAAATAATTTGGCTAGATTTATTCTCAACCCACCCGATCAAAAATTAATCTCATATCATCCTTATTTATATTTATCAACACTATAAATTTAAATAAATCTTAGTAAGATTGATTTTATTATCTTTTATCAAATGAATTATTTTTAATATAAGTTAAGAGTAATATGAATTTTGAATTACACTAATTTTTTTTATTTAACCGAATTAAAACCGAACCATACACAAACCGAACCAAAATAAACCGAATCATACCCAAACTAAACTAACTTTGGTTGAGTTCGGTTAGAGTTTTAGTAAAACCGAATTAACCGAACCGAACCTAACCCAAATCGAAACTGAAATTAAACCGAAATACCCACTTTCCAAGATTTTATATATTCAAATCAGTAAAAAAGTTCATGGAATTTGGTCAAAAAACATGAAAAATCACAGAACTCAAGAGAGGAAGTTTGAATGACATCGAATATTAAAGATGTTGTGATTAACGGTCTCTTTTGATATTTGGTAAGTACTTTAGCGATAAAGAAAAAAAGTAAGCAATACGGTGATGTTTATGAAAAGAGTGATGGAGAATATGTAATTAGAGAGTAATTCAGATAAATTCTCTAAGCCAAAAAAAGAGTTCTAGAAAAATATGTACTTAGTCAGTTAATTTTTAATTCAATTTCGAAACTTTTTCAGGTAAAAAGAAAGATCATATTTATATAGAATATTATTCTCAAACAACTATATCGCAGATAGAATAAGCAATCTCATTCTCTTAAATCCTAGTATTGGGTTTCAAACTGTGCATCGGTAACACTTCGTCTGATCGCTCGACTTGTAGTTATGCCTATTCCGACTGACTTGGCTGCGTAATTAAGAGAAGATCTAGTAAACACATGTGGTGTCCATCGGATTTATTTGGATCACTCTGCAGTCAGACCCAAATATATTTAAAACAAATCTAGAATAAGAAATTCAGATATACTATAAACGCGATTTTACCCCCAGAAGTAGCAATATACAGTATGTTCTGTTCTTATTTTCCATATAATATTATATCTAGCAATAGTTTAAACTGCACGTCTATTTTAACTCAAATTCTGCCTTGTATATAAACATTGGTATATTTTCCATATAATAGTATACCTAGTGTTATTTATTTATGTGAAATTCAATTTACAAAATGGCAAAGACAAAGACAATTTTACTATAAAAGCCAAACATCACCTCTCTCTCTCATTTATCACTGACATTTTGCCAAAATACAATAAAACGAATCATTTAGCCCATGTTACAGCCACCCTTTCTGCTCAAACAAATAAACTGAGACCTAAGAATTAGGAGGAAAACCTATTTAGTTTATGGATACTATAAATATTAAATAAATGATTTCAGATTCATCATTTTTATTTTTCTTTCGTAGATCGTAGGATACAAAATGGGCATCAGCGCAAACTTTAATTCATACTAAAAGGTAAAAACAATTTATGAAATCGTAACACACTATCTAAGTTTCTGGAATCTACTACTATATTGCTAGAAAAAAATATTTTGTATCATAAACTTTCTTGTATATATTTTATTTCTTTAATACTAAATGAATTAATTATATTAACTAAATTAAATTCTGCCAAATAAATTAATTATGAAAATAACAGATACGTTACATCAAATTTATTTTACGTGATGATATATACAATTTATAAAAGTAAATTTCATGTCATATGGTGATAGTTTTGAGGTGCGATAATTATATAGAACTTTTTTTAATTATAGTTCCTATATAACTTACTTTAGTTATAGTGTATTTTGATGTAAAATATTCAAGAGAGATGGATATTACACACCATCCAGAGTAGATATTACATACCACCCAGATCAAATAAGTTTGTATAAGTTTTTGATAAAAAGATGTTTGATAGATTGAGAAGAAGACTCAAGGAGTATACATATAGTGTTTGAAAACTTTTAGGGAAACTAAACACACAGTTATAGAATAATTAAAAGACATAAGACTTTGACTAAAATTTAAAACAAAGTTTGACTCTTATTAAAACTCCTTGTGAATGTGGTTTTGGTGTAGATAAGATAGAGTTGGGCTTTGGTTCGTCAAGAGGCTTTGAAAGAGTGTTTGGTTTTGCCTCATTAAAAACCTCTCTTGGAAAATCCATTGGGACAAAACCAAGAGGAGGGAAAAATAGTGCAATCCCAAACACCTCTCTTGATGAGACTCAAGTAGCTTGAATCACAACCAGAGTAGTTGGATAAGCATACTTAAATTGGCTCCTAATTGAGTGTAGTAGAGAGTGGGTAGCTTCTTTGAGTTTCTGTGACTTGGCTCTTGTCATTGGTCCAAGAAGGATGTAAAGATCTTCTTCTTCAACATCCTTAGCTTCCTCAGGTTCTAACTGCTCCATTGATCCATCTTGGTCTTCATTTCTTTCTGGTTCTAGCTGCTTTTCTCCTTCCTTAACTGTTTCAGTCTCCTTGCTGACCATGATCACATCATTTTCCAAATCATCTTTCACGTTTATAATTTGTCTAAGTCTTATGTCTTTTGGTTATGTTTATTATATTGCTATATAATTGTGTAGGCTACTGTTGGAACAATTTTTCTATTTATATTGATTATAGGCTTTTGACGTAGGAGCAATTGCTCTGTTTATTAACTTACTAAGTCTGCAACTTAGTGGTTTACAAAAAAAAAAGTAATCTGCAATTTAGTGCAAGTCAACAATTTGGTGATTTGATTTCACAAATAATCGATTATGCTAATTCAATTTTTCCTTTTGTTTATTTGGAAAAATGTCCCCTCTTTTATACGAAGTATTTTGAATAGTATTTTGTTAAGTGTTTTTCTATAATTTTAGATGTTATGAAAAACTCTAGTTGGTTTTATTTTTTATAATTTGCTTCTTGAGAGTTAACTTGAGTTTTTCATTTCAAATTCTTTTTCGTTTTCTTATATTTTGTTTTTTAGAGATTTTGAGTTCTTTTTAAGAAGATACACTTTATAATCTCATTTACGATCTATAACAAGTTTGGAACGATTCTGATAGCTGGTGAATCTTGACTCTCGCTCGTAAGACAGGTTCGAGATTTTGATAATAATAAATCAAATTTTAATACTTTTTTTTTATTCTCATTGATACATCATTATTATTTTATTTTTTTAGTTAATATCAATGGGATTTAGATAATTAGTTATGATGTATGGATGTTATTATAGTTTTGTAAAAAAAAAGAATGGATTGCATTCAAACAAAATTTTATGTATATATTTTGAAAGAAGAATATTTCTAGAAACATGAGATGAAAAATTGATCGGAGTGATCAATTTATTCCCTATATAATAAGATGATATTGTTGGTACTCTCTAGATATTTATGGAAATAAATGAGATGAAAAATTATGCTTGTCTTATTTTTATTATTTTTACATCAATTGTTCTTGTCTTTATTCTGATACTTTATATTTCTTATTTAAATAATATATAAAATTTTGGAGGTACATTAGAATCCTATGCAGAAGCAGAGAGGCAGATGCAGATGATAGTGTAATAAACGGCAAGCGGGAATGGCAGGGCACGTGAATACATGCAGGAACTGGGTCCTCTTTATTTAATATTTTTTATGACCCCATTTGTCCTTAAGGTTTTACTCATCTGTGTCTCAGGTCCACCTATTTATGGTACACCTCTCTTCTCTTGTCGCTATTGCGTCAGCTTTTCTATTGGATCATGGAAACTTAAGGACGAGGTACGTGCTATTATTTTATTTTTATTTTCATTTCTTTTGTTTTCTTTTCATTTGTCGGCTGTTCTTTAATAATTAAAATATAATATATCAAATCAACCTAAATTGAGAATTTGATGGTGGTTTGGTTTACAAAGCTGAATCAGATAGATAAAATAAGAGGGTTAATCGGATCTAAACAACAAAAACTAAGGCTCTAAATGATAAACAGTATAATCTGCTGAATTATTATATTTCTTGTTGAATATTAAATAATAACGGCTGACTGAATTTTTGAAAACTAATTATAATTAATAAAATTAATTTACAAATAATTAATTATAATTTTTTGTCAAAATAATAATTAAATTAACTAAATTTATCAAATTTAATTATCATATAAATTATGAAATATCATATATTTATATATTATTATTAAATGAATCTCAAATTTATTGTTTTGTTTAATCTCGTATTATATTCATATGATCTCCTTCAATTGTTTCTTTTTTAGTTGCAGAAAAGATTCTTCTTCTCCTCCCCTATTATTCCTACTGTTAAGAATATTTTTTGGTGGTATTGCATTACTATCTAAAGCATCATCAAATTCTACATCTGAAATTTTAGATAGAAGAATAAAGTTATACAATTTCGCTTTGGATATAATTATGTTGTTTTGTGTTTGAACATTGTATCTTTGAAAATTTGATAAAATTTTCCTTTTTTTTTCCAAAACCAACCGAACGGAGCGAAGAACGCCACCGGTTCAAAAACTTAATTTTTTTTTTTAGAAATTGTTCGTCGAACTCATTATTAAAAAAACTTTAAAACACATTTAAAAAATTTAATTATGTTTTTTTTTAAAAAAAAAAACTTAAAAATTATTTTTTTTTGACTCTTCAAAAAAAATCGTGAAAAGTGCATTGTTCCTTGTCACGTCATCACATGTGAAAAAATTCGTAAAATTTTAAAAAAATTTATAACACATCAAACAAATCTGTTACCTTACAATACTATTTTGTAACTTTTTCAGCATCTATTTCAGTGTTGCAGAGTTAAATAAATCTACATCAAATACAGTAAATCTTCGACACTAAAATTTAAATCTAAAAAAAAAATCTGCAAATTATGAAAAAACAGCAAAAAGTAAAATTAAATTTGTCAAAAAAATCTGTAAACAATTAAATCTGCAAAAAAATCAACATATGTTTACGGATTTTTTAAAAACAATCAGCGAATTTATTTCTGGGAATGTGGCATTTTCGTAAATATGTTCTTTTCTATCAAATGTTGTAAGGATATTTGAGACATGAAAAAACTCATTTTAAGAGTCAAAAAATTAATACTAGTCTAGTAATTTAAGTATTTTTCATATTAGATAAGTAATCATCTCTATAAAATATAAAATTCACTAAGAGAAGCTATTTATTCAGACCCACACTTATGCACCATATCAGAGAGCTAAAAAAAAAGAAGGGCAAGAAAGATACACTGAATCTAATTTTTTTAAAAAAAACTTAAAAAACCCGTATTAATTTTGTTGATTCCCAACCCACTTTTTGTTATTCTAAATTGAGTTAGTGGAATTTCACTTTCAATAATTTGGATCAAACAAAGAATGGGAAAAAAAAAAAAAAACATGATTCAAATATTTTATTCAATCCATATGCACACTTGTGAAAACTTATACAAGATAGTTAAGTTCATTAGGTCAAGTTGAATGGGGTTAAGACAAGATTAAAGAACACTTCAACAAAAGCTAGAACATTAAACTTCCTTGGTCAAAACATAAAGCATAATTGGTTTTCAAAATGTATCCCCATGTTTATAAGGAATATCAATAGCACATCATAGGCTTCGACGTTTGTTTCTTCCCTTTGTTGGTGATTAGGAATCAGTCCTCCATCACCATTATTTTTACCACGTCATCGTCATCTACCATTGCTAGGTTGTGGATTTCTATTTCCACCATTGTTCCCGTGATCCATCATTGCAAGAACACGGTCAATGTGTATTAGAACCCGATTTGATTTCTCAAATCTTGATATTGGTTGTAATCGATTTTTTGGTGTCCGCCTTGTTTGCATACACCTACAGGATAAAGATAAGTAGAGGACATAAGAAAAGTGAGATTCAAACTTAATGATAAAGTAATAACAATAATTTAGTCTTCTAATAGATTTAAACTCTACTAAACAGTATGTCTCTCATGACAATGGCACCATTTTGATGAGATGTTTAAATGATTTATTTGTTATCCAACACTTAATCCATCTCTTATACTCTTAACTAAAACCTAGTCATGCATAACTTATACTTAAAAAGATTTTATAGTAATAAATAGAAGTATCGAACCACACAGAGACGAAATACGATGTTAGATGAGATCCAAAATCTATTAGAGTTAAAAAATAGGTGATGTTAGATGAATCAATCCTATATATAATAAACTAAGAAAATGCAAGAAGATAGATAAACAAGGTGAAAGATACTTAATTAGGATTCACAAGTACAATATATATTAAAAGCAATGGCAAGAGTTGTTTATGGTAAAATTAGCATCCCTTATCAACAACTCGGCGATAATTGAGATTCGACCCTTGCCGACCTCATCTTGATCCTAACTTATATTATAAACCAGATTGTGGGGGTGTTAATCATAAGATCTACTTCAGTGCCTTAACCGAGCGAGGTGTTAGTCCTACGAGCTTGGTCCCTTGATGAAGGAGGGGGTATTAATCGTACAGTCAACGTCGGCATTCTACCTCATAAGAGATAAGATTAAATCTTATCTTTATTCCATGAATCTCGGGAAATAAAGAAATTATATGTATCCTCTACAGAGCCCATGAGCTTAGGGTGACTGACTAAAGACGTATATAAGGGTACCTCCCTTCTCCATTTAAGACCATTCTGAATTCGGGAGAAGACCATATGTTTCTTCTCTTAGATTAAAGTGAGTTTAACATTCGGGACTCACATTCTTGTATTATGACCTTATTAATGAAACATATGATTCCAAGTGTCTTTGATTCTTTTACTTGTTTAATTTTGTGAACATTTTAATTAGCAATAATTAAAAGTTGAAACCTTGCATCAACATTTGGCGCGCCAAGTTGGGGGAGGTCTAGAAAAATAAAAGATTCAAAGTTTTTCGAGGTCTCGGGAAGGTCGGGAAGAAAATTAACAGATACTCAGACACAAGCAGCCCCTGAGAAAAATAGAGTGGATGGAACACTCGCTGATGTGAGTGATGAAGAGTTGGAGCCCGGAGTTGGTACCATTCGTCAATCGATGAGTAACCCAACAAGAACCCTTCTAAATAGACACGAATAATAGAGTTACCCCGATTGGTCAGCAAACCGATGCACCCATCCTAGGTCGTCTCAATTATAGCCAAAAAATCAGGGAAAGTTCACCTACCCCCCGACCGAACATCCGTCCTTCTTCGCCTTTGGAAACTACAACCCTAGTCGTGGAGACAATACCGGAGCATCTCATCCTTAACCTCCCTCGAACCTCATCTGCGCTAACAACTCGTTGCGTAGAGAGAAACTCGACGATAAGAAGAACACCCCAACAACAAGAAAATTGGTTGATGGAGCAAGTTCTTCACCAAAAATGGGTCAACCAGGAACTCATGGACAAGATATCTACATTGTCGGAAGAGCTGCATATGTCTCGAGCCCGAACACATAACCATTCAATAGATCTGACACAAGAGCGACCGGTGCGGGCCCACCAGAAGAACGGCTCGCGTCGGGTAACCTTCGAAGATGGACATAATGGAACAATGGATCAGCAGACCCCAACATTAGTACGGTACGAAAGGCGTGAGCCGAATGACTTACCAGACGATGAACTTCTTCACGACATCGATCGATCAATAAGAAACCTGAAGAGAAAACTAGAAGAGATGAGATCCTTAGTTCATAAAGCCACTAGTTCGGCCCCGGAGGTGGATCAACTTCTAGCCGAAACCGATAGGAGTCCCTTCACTTTTAACATCACATCTACTTGAGTTCCGCACAAATATAATTTAAGGCTTCCCACCTATGACATAATTAGGGACCCGACGGTTTTCATGAGAGAATTCCTTGTGAAAATTGGCCGAGCAGATTTGGTCGAGTAGATTTTCGTAGAGGAGAAGAGGATGAGGGGGAATTTCAGCTCTTTTTGGAAAGTCTATGAGAAGCTGCTCATGCATGGTCCACAAGCTTACCCTCAGACTCCATCAGATGTTTCGATGAACTTCGAGAAACGTTCATCAAGCAGTATATGTTACACCTAAGCATCAAGCCTCCGCTTCGGACCTCTATGCGGTTAGGCAAGGCCCTAAGTAATCTTTTTGTGATTTTATCAAGAGGTGAAAAGCTATATATTCACGACTTTGAATCACTAATGATTTAGGTATCAGCGCCCTCACTGCTGCAACATGGTATCATTCAAAATTCTGAACGAGCAGTCAGCCCACTGCTCTCAGACCATGAATGATGCCTCTCATCAGGTTAAAATTGAGGAAAATTGAGCTGAGCTTCCAAAAGTGAATGGGGCGAAAAAGCCTTCCTGAGATCCGAATGCGTTAGATAAAACCAAATTACGATGATATGATAAGGACAAACCTAAGAGGGAGAAAACCAAGTCGGAAATCATACTCTCGGTCTCCGATCCCTATCAGAAGAAAACATATACATATACTTGCGACCCCAGCGCACCAATCCTTCCTTAGTGTAATCATCATAAGAGGCCGTGCCACAAGACAGAGGACTATCATAGCCTTAGGGAAAAAGTGATGGATATTTACAAGGAGGATCATTCTCGTATGAAAGGGAAAGGAGAGGAATGAGCATCTCAGGATGAGAAGGACGAGTTGGAAGAAGGATAAGTTTTATCGCTGACCCTCGTATCCTAGAGAAGACGGATCAACATGATTATGGGAGGACTGGCTAACTGTGACGACTCAGTACGATCCATCCAGCAGAGTATCTTCAGGCTGTCGGCATATCAGATTTCGAGAAGCATGACTTTGCAAAAAGATCTGACCTTGATGGTTGATGATCTCAAACGAATAGACGTCCCTCATAATTACCCCTTGGTTATTGAGCTACAAATCAGGTATTGTGATGTCTAGTACATCCTCGTTGATACTGGAAGCTCGGTGAATGTTATATCTCTTGACACCCTCCAAAAGATGGAATTCAAAGATCAGAAAATCAAAGCTCGGATCAAAAACCTAACTGCGTTTGGTGGGGATAAAATCTCAGCTGCAGGGACAATTAAACTACCAATCTGCGCTGAGAGGTAACCAATATTGTGAAATTTGAATTGGTGGAAAAATCTACCATCTACAATGCAATAGTCAGAACGTTGTGGCTATTCTCAATGGAGGTTGTTCCCTCCACTTATAACTAGTGTTTGAAGTTTCTTACGTCAAAAAGAATCTTCACAATCAGTGACGATAAAAAAATGGTTTGAATGTGTTTTGTGACCAAAAATAAGTTTCGCCGAGCAACTCAGACTATCAACACAAAAACTTACCACACCCTCATTGTAACCCCTCCTAGCAAAAAACTGACCGACGTCGGTCGAGATCCTTAAAGAACTCCTCAAGAGAAGCGACTACCTGGGACAAAAGCCGAACAAGAAGCACCATAGATCATCAAGATAGGAGAGGTAAACCGAGTGCCAACAAAAGTATTAAATTCTCTGGCGGCTTTCAAGATATTAGACCCGTCTGGAACTTTTCGTTTTCTCTTTTATTGTAACATGAACTACAATACGACTTGATCCCTTCTGTGGATACGTAAAATACCCCATTCGGGTCCAGTTTTGATATTAATAAAACTCGAGTATCCACTACACCGGTACCTCGATCACGTATAAGATGAAAATTGGGCCTTGCCGTACGCATTCCCCTTGAGATGCAGTGGTGAAATAACCCAAAGCCAACAATCTCGGAGCAAAGCAGAGCCAAGAAGTCAAAAGGTTAAAGTTGGGTCTCTCCCCCCCCCCTCCACACAGTCACCATGAATTTAAAAGCAAATTAAGCCATGTCGAAAGGTTGGATCCGAAAATGTAAGATCCAATGTCAGACGAAAGACGAGCATTTCTCGCATCTTTGGAAGGTTGAACGGACATTCAAATCAAGCATGGCTTACTTTTCCGGCTCAGGAAAAGTGGTTCTTTAACCTCGACATGGAAGGATGAACGGACATTTAAATCAAATACGGCTTACTTTCCCAGCTAAGGCAAAGTGGTTCTAGACTCCTAAAAAAGATTTTGAACGGATCAGATACGTCCTACCTTGTCATTTTTAAGAAAAGTAATCATTTAGCTCGATTGTAAAGAGTCGAGTCTGTACTTGGTACTTAGGCTCTCACCCTTGGAGTTGGAAAAATCAAGTTAACAATCAGTTTTGCGTGATAAAAAGGAATGTGCGTCGGAAGCAGCCACACAAAACTTAAATTTTGTGTACTGATTTTCCAAAAGACGATCCGATGGATAAGTAAAAAGGATTTCGGTCTAAAAAATGAGAGTTAGGATAAGTACAAAGAGAAAATATATATATATATCCTATACAACGTAAGGAATCTAGGCTAGCTATCTGAACAAGCGATTCGTGGATCGAGAGAAAGGTCGAAATCTTCATCCTTCATCCTTGGCATGAGAGCGGCGTTAGCACGTGCCAACATCCGATTACTTTTCTCTTTCGCATTATTCACGATATCTCCTGAAAGGGCAAGCTCTTTGCAGAAAAGGGAGTAACGGTTCTTGGCAACGGCTCGAGCTTGCCTAAATAAACTCGTTACATTGAAAGTTTCGGTGAACCTTTCCATGTAGCAATAGGCCCTGTTAAGATTCTCTTGATGGATATTGAGCACTTCATGTTGACCATTCTCTTGACCTTTCTTGAAGTAGTCCATCGACTGAGACTCCAAGACGGTCGAACTCAGGTCTCTTTCTTTGATAAGACCTTGGATCTAGCGCTTTTCATCTTTCAGTTTAGCTGAAAGCCGAGAATTCTCACTAGAGAGCCGCGAGGACGTTGATTCCTCTTTTCTTCGGTAAGCCTTAAGGTCGAACAATGTTTCGTCAAAAGATGTAATCTTGTGTTGTGCTTTGTAGGGCCCCCTCGGCCTCCAACACTCTCCTTTCAAGACTGTCATTTTCCCTCATCAGACTTTCGATCTCGGCCTCGCCCTTAGTTAACCTCCATTCATAACGAAGATAGGGTTGACCAATATATACAACATACTACAAACATAAAAAGGAGAATTAAAAAAATTATAGCTTTCAGCAGTAAAGCAACAAAACAGATAAATCACGCACCTAAACCATAGACTGAGAAAGCACAGTAAAAGTCCAGTCTCATGAAGGACTCTCGGAAGGCGGGTATGGTATCCGCTCAACTTCCACACGAGCTCGTTGCACTTCTTTTTGTTCAAACAAAGAAGGTTACATCCGTCAAACTCGAATAAAAATGCATATTGTTCCTTAACTGGCCCTTGAACATCTCTAATAGCAGCCTGCTCCACGCGAGATGTTTCGATAACCTTCTTCTTTTTTCTTCTAGGAAGAGTTGTTCCCACCGCTTCAGGGAGAAGATGCCTCTACAGCACGACGTTTGTTCGTCAAATCATTTGATATTGAGCCTTATTGAAAAAATGTCGGAACGAGGAGTTCGAGTTCGTCCAAGTTGCTTTGTCGTAAGATAGGACGAGGTACAAAATGAGTTTAGTTTTCAGAGAAACTATAAAAGAAAAATAATGTACCTGCCCAGGCGATGGCTCTTCAGATGAGCTGTGAGTTGACATTCCTCCACTGAAGAACTCCTTCTTTCTGTAACTTCTCACATTCTTTCTCAAAGTTCGGAGGTAGCGCTCCCAGCCTGATTGGCTTCACTAGAAAAGAAGTAACTAAAGGTTGGTTAGATGAAAAAAAAGGGGGGGGGGTGAAGACCTAACTAACTACCAATCACTATTGCCCACAATCAAAAAATTAAAGCATCCGGGTTGAAGACATATGCCTTGTACATAAATGAAATCCCGTGACTATTCTTTCTTTGGGCTTCATTTCAACCTTGAATGTACCTTCGTGATCATCAACCCGTTTCAATTTTGTGAGCTCCTAGAACTTTCAAGAGTTCATATGGATACCGTACTTGGAAGATAGGATCACCAGGCCGATCATATTTTTTACTGAAGACGGAGTCAACTGAGCGTAGGTCATCCGACGTCGAGCACATTAGCTAACCATCAGTTGTGGGATTGGAAACCATGTTGGAGCCTCAATGATAAAGCTTTCACACAAATAGATGAAGCCTGACGGGGTGGTCCAATGCCTCTGATCTGGCTTCATAATGATTATGTCAATCCCGTTCGGATTCTGCGCTTCCCTCTTACTTCTTTCAATAGAGTTCACCTTGAACAAAGTTGGTACAATATCCTTTATGTTAGGCCACTCCTCGCAAGTAGACAAAAGCGTTTTACTCTGGGCAGAATCATCTGAACTCTCGATACTAGTCGGGTCAAAATTGCTGACATCAACTTCACCGATGTCATGATCGGGAACCTATATAGGAGGTTGTTGGTGAGATGATTTTAACGAAGACATCGGCTTAATGACCACTGATTGGAATGGAGATAAAACATAAAAATTAGCAGAGATTACCTCGGATAATTGCTAGTGCAGATGGTGCGAAATGAGAATCAATGGGTGAATTTATAAGAAGATCCGAGAGCACTTGGGACAAAAACCGTTACGAATTCTGCGTTGGGATGTCTTTTCAAAATCCACCCCATTAACTGAGAAACACGTTAACTGAGTCTTTTCAGTTTCCCCTCATATTTGCCACCAAAAGCAATACCGTTCAATCCTTCCCAGCTCATTATAGTATATTACCGAGCGGTCTAGGTATCAGTCACCTCCGAGCTTATAATTTTGAAAATTCGTTGACTCGACCCAAAGTACATCCTCAAACAGAATGGGGGGGGGGTGACTTACTATTTATGGTGGGATTAGCACCCCTTATCAACAACTCAGCGATAATTGAGATTTGGCCTTTGCCGACCTCACCCTGATCCTAACTCAAGTTATAAGCCCGATCTAGGGGGTGTTAATCATAAGATCTATTTCGGTCCCTAGACCGAGGGAGGTGTTATTTCTGTCATCGAGCTCAGCCCCTTGACCGAGAAGGAGGGTATTAATCGTACAACTAACATTGGCGTTCTACCTCGTAAGAGATAAGATTAAATCTTTTTCTTTATTCCTTGAATCTCGAGAAATAAAGAAACTATCCTTTATAGGGTGACCGACTATAAGACCTATATAAGGATACCCCTCTTCTCCATTGAAGACCATTCAGAATCCGGGAGAAGAATCGAGCGATTGCGTCGAGCACCTTATTTCTTCTCTTAGATTAAAGTGTGTTCGGTATTTCTGACTCACATTCTTGTATTCCAACCTTATTAATAAAACATATGATTCCTAGTGTCTTTGATTCTTTTATTTATTTACTTTTGTGAACCTTTAATTAACAATAACTAAAATTTGAATCCCTGTATCAACAAGAATCAAGGCATAAGATTTAGAATTGACATCCATTAGGTTTAGTTAGTGTAAATCCTCAATTATTAATCATTTAGTGGTGTTAATAGAATTGAAGACTTAGCAATTCTCATGATCATTAATCCATTCATTAATATTTCTATTTCTATAATCTATTATGGTTTAGAGAAACATTAATGAGCATTCAACACATTCATCAAACACTAATACAACAATTCAACACATTCATCAAACACTAATACAACAAGAATAAAATCATTCTCTTGTTTTAGCATCTTAAATAGTTCTTAAAAGTCTCATTCAATCATTTTATCAAACACATTACATACATGAGAATACATGAGAAGTGTAAGACATAGATTTAGGTTGATCAATCCTAGATCTAAGTATTTAACCAACTTTTAAGATAGATTTTTCATAGATAAGCCCAAACCAGTTAATAAAACCAACATCATTCAACCCTAGATAAGTCTTAACTTAAGTAAATAATAGACTACTCACATATAATATTGGATTGACCATGATGAGATTAAAGCAAAATAAAAAGAAAATAAACATAAGTACTAAAGAGAGCTTAGATTTGATAGATTGAAGGCATAAACAAGATCTGATCTTCAAACTCCATGGATAACACCTTCAAAACCCTCAATTCTCTTTAGAATCAAAATTTAGGCAATTCAGTCTTTATGAATACTCCTTAGATTTGTATGTGTTATCTGCGATACATACCTCGCTAATGAGGTCGATAACAAGGTCAATAATGATGTCCTGTGAATTATGATCCGGTTTTTCTTGGCCTCTAACTTGCTCCCTATCTCCCCCTTGGTTCTTTGTTTGTTTATTAGCTCATTTGAGTACCTAAGATATCCACAACATGCACCAATGCTATAAAATTTCAACCTAATGCATTTAAATGCAAACTAATAATAACTTTTATGAAATATGGACAAAGAGAGTGCAATAAAGGTCTCAAAATTATGTAAAACAGAGACCTAAAATCCATTCAAATGCATTTACATCCCGTATATTCTTACATATTAACTTCGGTTCTTAACAAAATCTAAACAAGATTTTGCATTAATTGTGGTTGATGATGTGTCACCGGAAATGTTATGTAGGAGATTCAATTAGTCGTTTTCCTAGTCTCTTTAACGGGAACCTAAGACGTCTTACCAAACAATTAAACAAGATTTGAGATCGAATTCAATCTCTATTACCATAACCATGATAGAGGACAACGTGGTTTTTTACACGTTAGGCGAGAAATGAGACGTGCATTGTTAACCAAATAAAAAATAAGTTTGCACTGTGAATCATTTTTGTTCCGTTTTAGGTATGACTAGCTATTAGACTCTAAATTCTTACTATATTCACCCAACTATTTCAGTTCCAACATTTATGAGAATTAGTTATAAAGTTAGAAAAAAAAAAGTTCGGAAAGGATTGTGACTAAAAAATTTTTTATATATTAGGAAAGAGGTTACGAAACCCAAGCCCCTTTTTGAGCAGATAATTAATTTCAATAGTTTCTACAACAAACTCGAAAGGCAAATCCCTATTCCCTAGTAATCAGCTTGAACATACACTTTGTATGACTTTTTCCGTTTTACTGCTTCTTTGAGTTTTATGCAACAAATCTATAAACAACATCAAAGCATTTTCATTTCGTCTCGAAAGCTAGATTAAGAGAAGCATTTAGAACAAAATGAACATCGAATCTTCTAGACCTCCTTCTCTATCTTCTCATCAAGAATCCAGAAACCAAGCTCCTCTAGATAAGCGGAGAGGAGGATGGAGAGCTATCAAGTACATTATTGGTTCGTAGTTTGTTATTTTTCTGATTTAATTCTCGTGGGTTTGAATCTTATGGTATACTGATTTAAGTTAAAAACCCATTTGGGTTTGTAAAGCAAACGAGTCGTTCGAGAAGCTGGCGTCGATGAGCTTGATAGGGAATCTATCGGTGTATCTCACGACAAAATACAATCTTGGTGGTGTTTTCTTGGTGAACATTGTCAATATCTGGTTTGGTTCCTGCAACATTCTTAGCCTCGCAGGTGCTTTTATCTCTGATGCTTACCTTGGAAGATTCTGGACTCTTCTCCTCGGTTCGATCTCCTCTTTCCTCGTAATTTTCCGCTACTCTCATTATTCCAACATCGTACTTATGAAAGTTAAGAGAGTGATTGATCCTTTTTTCTTTTCTTTTTTCACTTGATAGGGAATGGGAACAATGGCTTTAACCGCAGCTCTCCCACGTTTAAGACCCGAGGCTTGCCACGATCCATCGAATTGTACAAAGCAGCCCGCGCCATGGCAGCTTGGGGTTCTCTACGTTGGTCTAGGTTTACTAGCCATTGGAGCCGGAGGAATCAGACCATGCAACATTGCATTTGGAGCGGATCAATTTGATACAAGCACTAAAAAAGGAAAAGCTCAGCTTGAAACATTCTTTAACTGGTGGTACTTCTCCTTCACTGTGGCGCTCGTCATTGCACTGACAGGTGTCGTCTATATACAGACTAACATCAGCTGGGTGATTGGTTTCGTGATCCCCACTGCTTGTCTTGCTCTCTCCATCACCACCTTCCTCATCGGTCAACACACTTACATCTGTGCGAAGCCTGAGGGCAGTGTGTTCTCAGACATTGTTAAGGTTGTTGCCGCCGCTTGTAATAAGCGTAAGGTGAAAAATGCAGATGCTTTAACTTTCTACCTAGGCCCTTCTAGAGATGGATCCTCTACCACTTTGGTCCAACAGAAAGAAAGGTTTGTATGCGTTTACATAAGAATATTTGCAACTGTAATAAAGTCTGTAAGTTTTTGTTCATCTGGTGTGACAGGTTAGGGTTTCTTGACAAAGCATCGGTGATAAGTGATCCAAACGAGTTAAACGAAGAAGGTGAGGCGAAGCACAAATGGCGATTATGCAGTTTGCAACAGGTGAAAAACACCAAGTGCTTGACCGCGATTTTACCGGTTTGGGCAACAGGAATCGCGTGTTTCATGCTGACTGACCAACAGAACATATACGGGATCCTTCAAGCGATTCAAATGGATAAGTCGTTGGGAAAACATTTCAAAGTCCCACCAGGATGGATGAATCTCGTCTCCATGTTGGCTCTCGCCGTCTGGATCTTTCTATACGAGTGCGTCATCATACCAATGGCGAAGAAAATCAAGGGACGCAAAAAGCGGTTAACGATGAAACAGAGGATCGAGATAGGTATCGTGATGGGGATCGCTTGTATGATCGTTGCGGGTATGAACGAGAAGAAGCGAAGAGCTTCCGCTCTAAAGAACGGATCGTTCGTGTCGCCGGTTTCGATTGTAATGCTTCTTCCTCAGTTTGTGCTTGCGGGTCTAACTGAAGCGTTCTCCGCGGTGGCTCTGATGGAGTTTCTGACGGTTAGGATGCCTGAGCACATGAGAGCTGTCGCAGGAGCGATCTTCTTCTTGAGCTCCTCCATTGCGAGTTATGTATGCACGCTTCTTATATATGTGATTGATTCCTTGACGCGCAAGCAAGGGCATTCATGGTTAGGAGATAAAGACTTAAACAAGAACAAGCTTGAGAACTATTTTTTCATAATTGCCGGTATTCAAGTCGCCAATCTCCTCTATTTTAGGTTTTTTGCTTCAAGGTTTGCCACCTAGAAGAATAAAAATTACAAAAGATTTTAGTTAAGAGGTTGAGTTATATATTCTTGTTAGAGGTTGAGTTCATTTACTTTTTCTCTTTAATCTGTTTCGTCTCTGATGTGACTTTTATTTCCTTTAAAACTCCTTTTGAGGTTATTGTCGTATTGGTAGTTTGATTTTAAAGATTAAAATTCCGAATTTCCAAATTATTTATTTGTGGATTCAGTAAATAGTAATACAATAATGGTTTTGATTCAATTAATAAAACGAGATAGAGGAGGTAAACAACCACAAAGCAAAGAGCTCTTTGTTTCTGATATCACTAGAGATATTCACTGATTAAGAGATAATTAATTAAAAAAATTTATTAACATTATATTGATAATAATTATGTGAATCATAACATTATACGACGGTTGTGTTACCAAAACTCAATCTATGTATCTCTTATTTGTGATGTTTTAATAAGAGAAATCAGAAAAAAAAAAAAAAAAAAAAAATCTCAAGTTTCACGAATTATTAAAAGACACAAATTTTTCAAAAAACTAAAAATACACTGAATTTTCATTGACTTGCCAATTTATTAATAAAGTTCACATTGAATTGCCAAAACTAAGTACATTGTTAAAAAAAAAAATTAATAGAAAATTAGATGTCATTTTTTATGGTCATTAAATGAAACGATGTTGTTTTACATGTAATTTTGAGGAATTAAAAGGTAAACAAAGGGATTTCATGTCATTGGACTACTAATACTTTGAAAGGAATCTCTAACATACTATCTTTTATAGAGTATCTATTAATACTTTGGTTAATTAATCAATAACATATCTTAACATAAAATTATTGTTCTTTTAAAATTTCTAAAATGATCTTATTGTTGTTTTAAAATTCTTTAAAGTTCTTATAAATATATACTTTGTCATAACCGTATATTTTAATGTCGTAACTTATACATATATTTAGATGTGAAATAACTTATAACATATTTTCATATGGAAAAAAGATTCACAGATTATTCAGTTTTATTTAGATTATTGATGACGTGGAAACAAGCCTATTAGAAAAAAAAATATATTACAATCAACATATAATAGAAAACAAAATTGACTGAAGATATGTAAACAAAAGAAAAAAAAAATATGGAAAATCGGAAATAAGTAAATCAAATAAGTTGAGCAGCAAAAAATCTAAAGAAAATGTCTTAACATTGAAATACGAAGATCCCGAGTTCCATACCGTCAACTACCACGTAACTCTTTCTTGTTTGAGTCTAACTTTAAAATTTTGAACAAAACACAAATTGTAGGATTCATATATATGTTAAATATATATCAATTATTATTATATATATATATATATATATATATATATATATATAGGGCTTCTTTCAAAAATAGATCCCAAATTGAAACCAATATAAGAAATAGACCCCTCATTCCTGAATTTTCAAAATGACTTAAACTGCCATTCGCAACATGTTTTATTCACGAAAATACCATATGAAGTCTCAGAAATCGTGTTAAAAAAAATTACCCTCCCAGTTAAGTCATATTCACTGAAATTCCATCGTCTTCAATTTCCCCCAACCACCATACCAACTAAATCAGAGCTCTAAATGTTTGGAACAATCGATTTTAGAGATATTAATGATCAAATGTGAACTAATAGCTTCGTTATCGTCGATTTCCTCCACAATTTATTCCAAGAAACTGTCAAATTCTTGGTTTCAAAATTCGTCCACCTTAGATCTAAGGATTTACCAAGATTTGTGCATAATAACGACTGGGTTCCTTTCGTATCGATGGTGTGAGCAGCTCTTGGCCGTCAACGAAGCTTAAGACGAGTTCTAATCGAAACTAGGTAAAGTTTTGTGGCTTTTTCACGATTTCGCGAAAACATACTTCATAATGAAGTCTCTCCAGTCAATTGGGGTCTAGTATTGCAGTTGACTTTATTCTTTTGAGACTTCATCTCGAAGTCTCCAACTATCCTTTGAAAAAAAAAAAAAATCTCTTGAGACTTCATCCCTGAGAAGGGGTCTACTTTTGCATTTGACCGAAGGTTGACTTTTCATGGAGACTTCACCATGAAGTCTCCATAAAAGTAGGGTCAATTTCTGCAGTTGACCGCAACTTTGACTTTTTGCTGAGACTTCGTTCTACAATCTGCATATAAAAGGGGTCTACTTTAGCAATTGACCAATATTGACTAAATTGCGAGATTTCACTGTGAAGTCTCATTTCATCGGAAAGTTTGGAGACTTCACCATGAAGTCTCGCAATATTTTTGAAATTTTTTTGGTCAATTGCTAGAGTAGACCCCTTTCCAGTGAGACTACTAGATGAAGTCTCATAATAAAGTCAAAGCCGGTCAAATTGCAAAACTGGACCGAACTTTTACGGAGACTTCACCCCTAAAGTCTCAAAAGTTCATGAGACTTCACAATGAAGTCTCATAAGTCAGGAGACTTCAGGGGTGAAGTCTCATGGAAAAGTCAAACCTACGGTCAATTGCAAAAGTAGACCCCCCTTTTCATGAGACTTTACGCTGAAGTCTCAAAAGTGTATGAGACTTCAGATAGTGTATGAGACTTCATATCTGAAGTCTCAAAGAAAAGTCAAACACTGGTCAATTGCACAAGTAGACCCCTATATGAGACTTCACTATGAAGTCTCATTTGGAAAGCTCATGAGACTTCATTGCGAAGTCTTCTACCTGAGACTTCAGTATGAAGTCTCCGTCCCTAATTATATTAAAAATAAAATATATCTCGATTTATAATTAGTATTTTTTTTGTTACTGGTCTAACATATGTATTACTATATTCTTTTGAGTTTGTATGAGTTTCAACTGTTTTTGTCGCATAATCATTTACGAATCATTTTTCTACAAAAATGAGGTAATTAGTGCAAATATCTGAGACTTCATGGTGAAGTCTCATTAGTAAACTGAAATGCTAATTTGATTTTTGTTCTTGTTTGTTTTTGCAGAAAACGGCTCAGGTACCAGTAAACTATGGAGAATGGGTGTTGAGAGACTGGAATTGGCACTTTGAGGTGGATTATCCCAAAGGAGAAAGAATGTTCTATCTAAGTGACGCTTGTACCCACCGTGAACTAATCGAGATGGCACAAGATGACTATAAGCTGACTGAGATTGTGCTTTGATTGAGTTAACCTATATGGTACCAGACGCAATGTTGCAGGTTTTGGATAAAGATTGCCCCACCCCACCTATCCATGTCACAAATGATAGGCATGTGCGGGCCTTTTTGGAGTTAAGTTAATCACATTGTGTTCGCCTTTGTGTCTCGAGTACCGTTGGTAAGGTGAATGAGAAAATTGAAGAGGTAGGTAATTCTGACAATGATGTGGAAGAAGATGAGGATGCCAACTCTGAGGATAACTTTGAGGACGACTGTGATGAGATCGAAGAAGACGATGTTGTTTTTTTTGATGGTGATGAGGGTGTTGGTGAAGCACATGAAGATAATGCTGCGGAAGAACCTGTTATTGAAGACGAGTACCTTGATGATTACAGTGTGTATGGAAAGATTAAGGATGAGGATAGTGGTGATAATGATGATGATGATAAGCCATTTCTTGGTGCAGAAGGAAGCTTTATTGGGGAAGGTAGAAGACCGAGCATGACATGGACGAACGGTATCTCTTTGAATAAGAGTTTCCCTAGCAAGGATTTGTTTATATCCGAGCAACACGTAACCGCAATAATGGGCCAATTCGCCTTCAAAGTGAAGAAGTCAACAAAAAGTCTATTTCTAGCCAAGTGTCGCGTCGTAGGATACCAATGGACGGTTAGAGCTATGGTTAAAAATGAACCTAAAGCTTTTATTGTGACTATGTATGTCAAACATCATACTTGTCAGGTTAGTGATCGAGTAGCTCTACGGAAACGGTATGCTTCGAGATATATTGGTAAGCTCTTTTATGATGAATGGAGAACAATAGATGGAGTTACCCTGGAGATGCTTAGATATGTCCTCTTTGGGAAATTTGGGTTGAAGATGAATTATACCACATCTTATAGGGCTTTACTATTTGCACAACAAATTGTGAAGGGAACACCAGAAGATGGTTATGAGCAGCTGCCTAATTACCTATATCGCCTCTCGCTTGCTAATCCCGGGACAATGGCTGATCTTGTGCTTGACTCGGAAAACAGGTTCAAATACATGTTTTTGTGTCTTGGAGCCTCAAAAGAGGGTTTTCAATATCTTAGACGAGTGATGGTTGTCGATGGTTGTCATCTAACTGGGAAATATGGAGGTGTTTTGCTAGTTGCTTGCGGCCAAGATGGGAATTTCCAGATTTTCCCTTTGGCTTTTGCCGTTGTTGACGCCGAGAATGATGAGTCATGGGAATGGTTTTTAACCAAGTTAAGTGATTGTGTATCCTCTGAATTTAGTTTGACTATCGTATCGGACAGACACACTTCTATTAAGAAAGCCATCGAGACTGTTATGCCATGAGCAACAAGAGAGATTTGTTACTATCATCTTCAGGGTAATATAGTCACAAAGTTTAAAGGAAAACATCTTCTGTCTTGGTACGAGGAGCTGCATATGCATATACACTTGCTGATTATACCCGATATATGGACGCCTTAAGACGGGTGAAGCCTGAACTTGCAGAATATTTGGAGTCCGCGGATGTGAGACTATGGGCTAGAGTTCACTTCCAAGGACTAAGATACAACATCCAAACAAGCAATATCGCCGAATCAATCAACTCTGAACTTAAGCGAGCTAGAGGATTTTCCATTCCCTTTCTTTTCGAATTCATACGAGAGAAACTACTGAGGTGGTTTTCTAAAAGGCGTGAAGATGCTATGAGTCTCACAACACCACATAGCAGAGGTGTTGAATATTTGCTAGCTATTCGTGAGTACTAGACTCAATTAATGGTGGTCCTACGCATTGATAGTTGGCGAATCAACGTGATTGAAAGACATCGAAATTGTGTTGTTGATTTCTTACAACGAAATTGTGATTGTGGTATGTATCAAGTTGAGAAAGTACCTTGCTCCCATGCTATTGCTGCTGCTCCTGAGGCTAAAACGGCGGTCTCTGCACTAGTATGCCCGACATACACAAATAATTATTTGTACGTAACGTACTCGAGCAACATTTATCCGATTAACGGATTTGTCAAAGATCCTGAGTTTGTGAAGGTCCTTCCTCCAGATGAAAAGCATAAATTGCTTGAAATTGCAAAGAAGACAAAAGACAAACCGCGCAAGGCTCACAAGAAATATAGTTGTTCAAAATGCAAGGAGTCCGGGCACACTAGACCTAACTGTGTGAGTTAGACATAACTACTTCCCATAATTTCACTTCATATTATTTTATCTTGAAGTGTTTCTATGTTTTTGTATGCACTAAAGAATTTCAAGGCAGAAGGAACATGAGAGAAGTGTCAGAATCTGCAGTCAAGCCTGCTCATGAAGTCTACTCCTGAAGTCTCAATCAAGTTGTTTTCCAGTATTATGAAGTCTCCTCGTGAAGTCTACTCCTGAAGTCTACTCTTGAAGTCTCCTCGTGAAGTCTCACGGCTAAGTTGCTTTACAGTTTTATGGTTTCAACCATCATTTGCATTCTACTATCTTTCAGAATATTTTGTCCTTATTTTTTCCATTACTAAGACTTCATTTTAGGTAATCCACTTTCATATTTATATATTAAAAACCAGATGAAACAATATAAACAAATCAACCTATCCTATCAAGTTACAACATCTTGACTTGTTTCATTGGGTGGTACAAAAACATCCCCGCAATAACAGCCAAAATAATTCAATGTTTCGCACTATACAAACATTATATGCAAAAGCTGTAAACGCAACGGGGACCAAAAAGCTACAGCTGCTCACCTCTCCGTCGTATATGTCCAAGCCCGTGTAGTCTTGCGTCTCTGTTCCCTTTAGACCGAGCTCGTCATAGACCTCTACTACATACTTTTCCCTTATGTTCTTGACATTATCATCACACAGGAGCTGTGGAGGGAATGGAAGGCCTAGAGAATGACACTCGATGTACTTCAGCATATACACTCCACAGTCCCCAGCAGTTGCTTGTGGAACAGCATCTCTACTAGCCACGTCCCATGTATAGGGCACATTAGGGTACAAATCCTTTTGGTCAACAGACGCAAGAAGGTTGATCACATACCCAAACATTTTACACATAGGTGCCACCGCATTTTCCAGAACTTGAGCATTACAACATCCTACAATGCTATCCCATATCGTGATGTGCCTGTTAGGAATATTAATCAACAACACAACCTAATGCATACCCTTCAAATTAAGCCCTGTGTAGAGCTTATCCACATGGATTCCCCACATCTTCTTACTTGGGCAAAACTCAGGATGCTCTCCCATGTAGAGATCCATCGCATTTGGTGGTACCACCCTACCTGAACCATCAGGATTCGCCTTCGTTTTGAACAAGTCATACTTCACCAGCCACACCTTTGTGAAAATAGAATCCAAGAAACATAGCCTATCACTCCTAAACCACTCTGGATGCTCATGGTACCGCTTCCTAAATATATAGATCCCACCATCCATATGCTGAAAAGATGCCATAAAAATATCAGCATGTTAGAGGTGAATGATAAATGGAAGTCAAGAATTGAAGTTTGACATGAGATTTCACGATGAAGTCTCCTTCATAAAACAGTAGAAGACTTCACGGTATGAGACTTCATCATGAAGTTTGCTTCATAAAATTTCATGAGACTTCACCGTGAAGTCTTATGAAATCTCCTTTACTAAAATTCGTGAGACTAGACGGTGAAGTCTCAACCTGAGAATTCACGGAGCAGTCTCCTTCGGAAAATAATCTAAGACTTCATCTGGAAGTCCATATGAGACTTCACAATGAAGTCTCAGAGTATTTTGTGAAGGAGACTGCTTCGTGAAGTCTCAGAATATTGGCATTGTCGATAGCGAATGCTTACCATGTCCCAAAGCCATTTAGTTGGAGTTCTCAGTTGTCGATACCACCACGTGTTGGAGCATTGCTTGGGTTGGACTTCTTCCTTTCCTTGCGAAATGTAACAAACCACATTCAACGTGTGAAGCCACGACACATAAAGCAAAGCAATTACGGATAGACTTACGGGCACGTCTTAAACATATCCACCAACGCTGCTTTCTTGGTCTTGTCAATAGTACCAAAAGGATCATACCCACGGCCACGTACCATTGGTTGGGCCTGTAATACTGTTTTTGCTCGTGGTGGAGGCACAACACTCTGTTCCGTCTTCGCCTTATCAGCAACTGACTTGACCACAAGTTTTGTTGCCTCCTCCTTAATGGTCTGTTTTTCTCTTTTTTTTCACAACATCGTCAACAACTTCCTGTTTGCCAACATATATCACCCCACTTAGGAAGTTTTCCGCATGTACACTTCCCTGCATAATCGATTTGGACAGCCAAGTCAAACAATAAACCTATTAAACTAGTGTCAATCAACCGTAATCCAAATTTGTAATATTCCACAACCAAACCACTCCTTAGTCCAAGACACCATACACACTTAAATTGAAACATGTATCTGAACAACAATAAAACATAAACCGAAGATTAACATTCAATCTAAGATTTCTCATCTTGACTACTCAGGCCAGCTATTCTCCTACTTTTTCTTTCAAACGGAATTTCCTTAGCAACACCACCTTCATCATCACTACCCTTCTGTTCATTAGCTTGTTCCCCACCTCTATCCTTCTTTTTTAGGTTTGTGAATCTTTTTAAGGGGAGGAAGACTAACCCCAGCAGCTGCAGTCGACTTAGCAATAGATCCAGGGATTACATCATCAGCTTTGACCACCTTCTCTTCTGGATCCAAGCCAGTGTTCTCCGTATAAGCAAGCGCCATCTCCTCGACCTTGGTTGAGAGGACTTCAATCTTATCCTTACATTCATTGATGTGCTCCTCGAACTTAGTCAAACGAGCATCAACAGCCGCCACAAGTGCGTCAGTCAAGCGCTTCTCAATGTCTTCGACAAAAAACGGTAAGACGAGCTTTCTTATGGGAACCTTCTTCAGCCGCTTATGACTCCCTCTTAACGCCCTGGGTAGGCTCCTCCTTAACCACCTTAGGCCTGTCGTGTGGTAGCAACACCCCATGAGAACTCCAGTGAATGGGGAGCCGTTTCCAAGCTTTGCTGGATAGTTGCCCGTACATCGCTTTGAAAATGTTGTCAATTTTGGCATCCTCACCATCATCGTCCCAGCGAGGGAACATGTCCTTATACTCCTTCCGGACGCAGTTGATGATTTCAGTCTACACAGAAAAGAAGAGTGGGTAAGAACAAACACGTCTCATGTAACTTATTATTAGACTTCACGGTGAAGTCTTAAGATCAGACTATCAAATGTTGACAATAATGTACCTGTTTCAGCATGTCGTTTCTGAAGTTATTCATGCCTTTAGCTCCTCCATAAGCAAGCAGAGGTGGAGTCTGAGCATGACGGTTAGGTTCACCGAACTCTGTTGCAAATTTGGGTAACGCAAAGAAGACTCAAGACTGCAATGCTTGGATAAACCCATTGATGTGGTAAGTCTTGGTGATATCAGTTTCCTTCACCTATTTCATCAGGGTTTTGAAAGCCACTCTACCCCAAGGGTAGTCAACAAACTTTTCCAGATCCATAACAAGTCTAGATAGGTGCACGTCAACAGCTGAGGTGTGTGACTTGGCATATATGCACGCAGCAAGTATTGAAAGATAGCCCAACCTCAACCGGTCCTCCCGATCCCAGGCACCGCACAAGTCACATGCCTGAACCAACTCATCGTACGTAGGTCCGGTCTCTACACCCACCCCCATCTGTTCCCAAAACTCTTTCATCTCCTCTGTTACCTCAACCTCCGGTTTCATCACATTTTCTACATAATCATAGTTGAGCCCGATAATATGTGCAAACTCATGAATAGAGAACCTGATTGGATCTGTGCCGACAAGACTCCATATCTCATGGTTTTTATTGCAGACGAGTTGGAAACTTAGAATGAAATGGACAAGCCTAGATGCCCATGAGATCTCATGCTCATAAAAGTCAATGAAGACACCCGTTTGGAGGCCTGAATCTCCTCCCACTCGTCTTCTTGAAGTACATTCTTCAGAGCGCCAAACAATGGTTTGGGTTTACTGAAGTAGTTTATGCTTCGATCAGGTTTAGGCTCATCGTCTTTTGTGAAATACCTTAAAGGGAACTCAGAGAGCTTCTTTATCTTCTCCTTATCTTTCGCCATTACAGAAGCTTCAAACGACAGCAAAAACATACATAAACACATCGTTAGTTATATCAAAACAGTTTTTTTTTAAATCTGAGACTTCAAGGTGCAGTCTACGAAGTTTATACGTATCGGTAGACCCCATTCACTAAACGTTATACGACGACTCCAAGTATACCCTATGAACAGTGTTTCCTAAATCGTAAATCACAGTGGAGGAAATCGGAGAATGAGGAAAGAACCATAACGAAAGCGTCGACGAAGACGAAGAGGATGAAGCACTAACCGGTAATTATAGAGCAGTGGTGGATAAAGTAGCGGAGGACGAAGAGGAGCGGTTGCGAATCCCAGATTTGCGAAATGACAATCGAGTAAGACAGAGACAATAATAGGGTATCCATCATAGTCGCAAGGAAGGAATGGCAATTACCTTGAACGGCGATAATGGTGTCGATGGTTTCCGGCGAATTCGGCAGACGGTAGGTAGATCGCCTCGAGAGTATCCAGAAAATTTTAGAGGCTTTTTTTTTTTTTTTTTTTTTTTTTTTCTTTTTTTTTACAGCAAATAAGTATTATTTTCAGTTTTATCTCGAAGTAAATTTTGTAACCGCTAAAAACTGTTAAAAATATTCAAAATATTTTGAATAATTTTGAATTTGAGACTTCAATATGAAGTCTCCGTGAGAAAATGTACGTGAGACTTCATAATGAAGTCTTAGATTCAATTTTAATGAAAAATATATGCGGACATTATAGTCATTTTGCAAACAAATAACCGATAGGGTCATCGGGTCTATCGGGTTTAGGCGCCATATGTTTACTTTTTGGCACTGTTTTATATTTTAAACTGAGACTTCATGATGCAGTCTCCAAACATAAGAAAATTGGGAGACTTTAAAATGAAGTCTCAATAAAGAAGAACTGTAAGACTTCATTGTGAAATCTCCTTGTACAAATTTTATTCATTCAAGAACCTTCCATAATCTCGACGATATTAATTGAGATATACGGATGTAATACGACCAGTTTTATTGCAAATAAATTACAAATTACATTCATTGGAGCCAAAAACACAGCCAAAAATTACATTCATTGCAGTCAATTAATTAGAAACTACAATAATGTTAAAGTTATAGGAGGAGACTTCATTAGGATGTCTCGCAATAAGATAAAATAAAAAAACACCCAAAACCGAACAACACCTTGAAGCTACATATCTGAACTTAACATTGTTGGTGGCGGGCATGGCCGCTGAGAAAAAACCACAGATCTGCGATCGTTCCCTGTTTAATTAGGTGGTGGTGGGCATGGCCGTTGAGATGAAGAAGGCTTCGACATAAACTTCAACACCATTCATCGAGTTGTCAAACAAATTTGAGACCGAAGCGAATGATACTTATGAGGAGAGATTGACAGCAACAAAAACGGGGAAGGAAGCAATAAGGTTCATGTCTTGCCTTGCCGGTTTGGTGTGGCGGCGTTGAACGGGGGAAGTCAGTAAATTGTTTACAGAGGTTTTGGAGAGAGAGATTGGTGTTGCAGTTTTAGAGAGAGAGAGAGAGAGATTTGACAAAAATGAAGAAAATATGGTTTATGCGTACTAAAACTCTAGTTAGGTTAAAAGTTCCCGCTCAATAAGGCTTCATTTTGAAGTCTCACTATGCCCTAAATTCCACTGTAACCTTATCTATAACTATGAGACTTCAAGGTGAAGTTTCACCGAGACCCTAAACTCAAATATAAGTTATTTGACAAAATTCGTTAATAACTCCTGCTAATTACGTACATTTTTGGTTTGAAAATACTCTAATTTCACACAAAACATAAGAAATACATCAACATTTGGTATTTTAGAAAAAACAAATCTAACCCCTAAGTCCAACCCTAGAGACATATATATGTATTCTAACTCTTTCTGAAACCCTAAACCTCTTACTCTAATTCAAATAAATTTGAAATCACTTGGTTTAGTTTTATGAAATTTGATGCAATTATATTTTTAAATCATTAAATTTTTTATGCAAAGAATTATCTATCAAAACATGTAATCTAATAATTTTTAATTAATTTTTAATTTAAATTTTAAAATAAATTACACTTTGAGACTTCACGGTGAAGTCTCTATGAGTTTTGTGGGTTTAAAATATAACTAAGCTAAAATGAATTAATTTTATGAATGTTTATGGAACTGTAATTTTTATACCTTATATTCGTTCAAACAAATTTCTGTCAATTTAAATTTTACAAAATTATTTGTTTTAACTTTAATAAATTAAATATTTGATTTAATTAATAATGAGACTTCATATGTGAAGTCTATATACCCTAAACTAGATTTGGGGGTTGAGAATAATCAACCTTATATGCTTAAATATTATGAAATTGATTGAAATTTGATTTTTAAAACTTCATATTTGATTAGACATAATTTATGTATATCAAAATACAAACTAATTAATTTTATTTTTTTAAAAAACTTAAAATTAAAATTAAAATTTAAAAATTAAATACTACTGAGACTTCACAATGAAGTCTCAGGATTGCCGTAGACTTCATATTGAAGTCTCACTATAAGACTTCACATCTGAAGTCTTCGGACGCGAAGGCTGAAAACATAATTGCGAGTTCTGTTTTTTTGTTTACACATAAGGGCGCCAAACGTCATTTTCCTATCATAGGGGTCTAGTTCTGCTTAACTTTGAATTTGGGGTCTACTTTTGTGTTTAAAATCATTTTGGGGTATACTTTTAGCAATTCCTCCATATATATAGGAAAATTCCCATGAAAAACCTTCAATGTGACAACTACTTCCAGTTTAAATCTCGAGACTATTATGTGATCTAATTCCCTCAATGTGGTAAAAAATTCATAAAAAATAAAATTTAAAAATTCTTTAATTATTAAAAAAAATCGAAAAATATAGAAAAATCCAAAATCAATAAAAAATTCTCAAAAACTCTTTAATTATTCCAAATAATTCAAAAATTCTTAAAAAATTCAAAAAAATCAGAAAACAATTTCCGAAAATTATTTAATTATTAAAAATATTAAAAAATCCGAAATTATATAAAATAAAATAATATATATATATTTTTCCTAAAACTTCAAAATTTGTTAAATAATAAAATAAAATCATAAATTATATAAAATTAAGTGCTTAAAAGAACTGATTATATGAAGGTTAATTGGTTAAGTGCTTAAAAGAACTGATTATATGAAGGTTAATTGGTTAAGTGTTTAAAATAACTCATTATATGAAGGTCTTCTATATGTATTTTGACTCACATGTTTTGACATCTCATACACAATTAAGTCACCTTCCACAGGAAGTATATTTGTCACATTTGGGGTTATGGTTCTCCCGATACAACCGTTTTGGTGCATATGAACTCGTCCACCTCGAAGGAGAATACTATGTCGAACAATGTTCCTATCCTTGTGTCTTTCTTGGTTACTCGATGATTCAAAATGTTAATTTATGTCTTAACCCAACCAAATATGTGTATTTGTATCTTGTCCTATCCACTTTTTTCGTGTATTTTATGTTAAATCATCCATTTTATTTGCATCAAAAATGTTCAATATTTTTTAATTTCTACATGTAGTTTTAATTTTAAATTATTTATGGAATTTTTTTAATTTTCGGATTTTTTAAAAAGAATTTAGAATCTTTGGAAAGATATATCTAAATTGTTATTTTATTTTATATAATTTCGGATTCTTTTTATATTCTAATAATTAAAGAAGTTTTTGAAATTTTTTTATGATTTTTGTGAAATTTTTCAGAACTTTTGAAAATTTGGAATAATTAAAGCATTTTTTGTAGAGTTTTTTTGAATTTTTGGAGTTTTTTAGATATTTTCAATTTTTTTTAATTATTAAAGAATTTTTAAAGCTTTTTACATTTTTTAAAAAAAATTTTAGATTTTTTTCGGTTTTTATGAATTTTTCAAATTTTTTTGAATAAAATATATTTTTCTTAATTTTTTAATATTATTTTAACAGAGTTACTGTTCATCCGTTAGGGTTTGAAGAGTGTAGGAGAAAAAAGCCACATTAAAGGTTTAATTTGCCAATTTCGCCACATTGAGAGTTTAATTGGATCAGATAATAATCTCGAGGTTTAAACTGGAAATGGTTGCCACATTTAGAGTTTTCTATGGGATTTTCCATACATATATATATATATATATATATATATATATATATATATTTTTGTTAAGTTACATTGGTTTAAATGCAAAACCTATTGGATTTAAGTGGATTAACCCCTAGCCTTTTATATAATAGTTAGGATCTCTTCCAACTTCGGATGTGAAATAGTAATCCCTAATACACCCCCTCGAGATGATGACTCTTTGGTCATTGACCTCGAGATCTTGGTCATGGATTGACAATACCAATTTTGGGTCTACTTTTTTTATATTGGACCAAATTTGGGTCAGGTCATGTTGAATAGAGTGGATCAGGATCTAATATCATGAGAAATATGGGTTTGACATAGACTTCCAACTTACAACCAATTAGCAATGACTGGATTGACTATAATCATTTATATATTACTTTGACAACTTGTCTAACTTCCTATATGAGACTTTACTCAACATTCCCCCCCCCACGAAAAAGGTGGGACCCGAACACCTTTATGTCGTGGGCACTTGTGGGACTGAACATCCACTGGTCGCCCAACAATTGACCTGCTCTGATACCATGTTAAGTTACATGGATTCCAATTCAAAACCAATTGGTTGTAAAAGAATTGACCCATATCCATTTATATAATAGTTATGATTCCTTCCAAATTTTGATGTGGGATATCAATCTGACGAAGCAGGCGTTTAGCCTAGTCGTTAATAAGCTAGACCCGGTTCCATCAACTCATTTTTTACTAAATTGATAAGTAGCACGTGCTAAGTACGGATATCAAACCCAAAGGAGGCGGAGATATTGCCAGTTCCTATTACAAATTAATTGCCTTAAGCTAAGTTATCTTTAGGGGTTTTTTTATGGGTTTTGAATTGCTATAAAGAAATCTAGCTAAGCGAATAAAATGGTAAATACGAAGATAGCGAAAGAAAAAGTAAATTACTAGACGAATATTATAAAAGCATGGATCGAGGAATGGATATGAAAGATTGGGCAAGACTAGTTCCGGGTTTCTTGTGCCGACGACATTTAAATCTACAAACTATCTAAGATTAGATATCAATAGCAACTCAATCAACTTGCATCAACGATGAAGATATATCTAAAACCGATAAAGCTAGCGAGGTTTTCAAGAGCTGGATAACAATCAATTACGCTAATTTGATCTCATTTCTAATCAAGTACAAGAGGAATAGCGAGACTTTCATGAACTAAACAACATCTTGTTCATTTGAAAGGGTTAGACATTTACACAAACACTTGGTATGCATAAAACCCTACGGTTGATTTGAGGGGTAATTACTTCCTAAATCATCTTTCTAAGCCAATCAAATGATAGATAATAACAATCCTAGCCTAGAAACAAGAAACCTAAACCTAATCAAGCCTTCTCTAGATCCATCCTCAATCCACAAAGGATCTACTCACACATAGTGGGTGATAAGCAAAATCAAAGATACTAAATAGAGAGACATGATTAAAGACTTGTATTAAATGGAAAGCATTGCAAATATAAATCAAGATCCTAGATGATCTTCATCATCAAGGCTTAACAAGAAGGAGAAAAGGAAAAACAAGACTCTTTTTGTTTATGGAGGCTTAGGGTTTTTGCCTCAAAAGGAAAGGGGATTATATACAAGTTTATAATGGTAGGATGGAAAAAACATCTTCAGAGGCCGGATTTCCCTCCGTGCCGGCGGCACGGTTTGCTCTTGGGGTGGCATGGATCTCTTCTTCTTGCTTGGTCTATTCTGCTCCCTCTGTGCTGTCCTAGGTGATTCCGTGTCGGCGACACAGACTAGGTTGACTTCTGTTGACTTCTTCCACTTCTTTGGTCTCCCTTTGTTTCGAGATTTTTCATGTGCCGTCGGCATGACACTTGCTTCTTTGGGATTTTGGTCTTATCTCGGTCGGCTATCCTCCTTCTTATACTCCATGAATCCAATGAGTTCCTCCATCTCCAATTATTACCTAATGAATGCTCAAGTCCATGCATGTAACGAACCACCTTTTGCACCGTTTCTAAGCTATAATGCATGAATACAGGAAAATAAATTATGCTTCTATCCTAGAATGATGCAAAACACATGGCCTAAAATGAGTAATTTGCACTCTCATCAAAATCCCTAATAATATATACAAAAGTAAGTGACATTGAAAATAAACTAATTTAAAATAAAAAAAGTTATCTTGAAATTTTTGGAACACTTCTGTGTAGAAAAGAGTGCAAGATTTTTTTAGAGTTTTCCTTCTTTATCAATGATAAGAATTTTAAGCCCAGTTCTCAAAATTATTCATGAAACAACATCATAAAACTGGCCATGAGTAAAAATTGATATTCACAGATGTAAACCAATCTTTGACTTTTATATATGGTCATTGTAAAATAAAGAGCTATAATATATTATCATCATCGCATTCTGAAAAGGAATCTAGCTTATGAAGGAATTGTTGGGAATGTCCTGAAATCACACTTGTATTTAATTTTGTATATAGTTGTCGAGATAAGACAATCATATGATACTATGTGATTATAATGCTTTGCTAGAAGTCTCTTGTAATCTATGAGTTGAGAACTCATTGCTAGTATTATATGATCCTACAGGGTCACACACCTAAGCAAACTAGATAAATAAGATTGGAATTGATCATTAGTGTAATGATCGAATCAGTGTATATTTGATATACACAATTCACGTGTTTCTGAGAGGTGTGTCAATCGACACAATAGTTTTGTCGGTCGACACAGTGTCGGTCCAAAACGACATGTTTTGATTTATGACTTAATTAGACTTGTTGGCCCGATTGTTAATTATGTATTTGCTAATCCCTATATATAGAGATTAGGCACGACTTTTACTCTTAACCTAATTTCCACAGCCACCAGAAACACAGGAATCCCTGAAGCTTTCATAAGAGATCCGATCTCTCTTCCGGCATTAGCATCCCGGCTTTCCAGTTTGTGTGCGTGTGGATATCAGTAGAGGCGCAGTATCTGAGGCGTTTCATATCTCGACATACCTGATCTCTTCCGCTGCATAACATCCAGGTATACTCGAGATCCGATTAATAGATTCAATTGACACTAGATCCTAGAGATGAAATTTGTTGTTCGGGTTTCATAAAAGTTATAAAAAACGTACACAAATTCTTACAGTGGTATTAGAGCCTAGTGTTTTTATTGAATCTAATGCATGTTAATGGAATTAAGTGAATTCAAAACGATATATGAAAGTTTGTATATAAGAAGCATGATAGAATTTGATTAAAATTCATGTTTTAGGGTTTCTGGGTTGTCGCTGTCGACCGACACAGATCTTGTGTCGATCGACACATTCCCAGAACCGATCGAAAATTTTAGGTCTCGATCCGATGATCGAGCTTCCCTGAACGGCGTGTATCGATCGACACAATGGTTGTGTCGGCTGACACTAGCTGGTTCTGTCGACCGACACAATTGTTGTGTCGATCGACGCAAGCTTTATCGCGATTGGTTCAATCTGATTGGATCAGTTTTTGCGGTTGGCTCTGTCCGGGTTGTTGTGTCGACCGACACTAAAGCAGTATCGATTGACACACATGAGCTGTGTCGACTGACACAAGTAAGTTGTGTCGACCGACGAAGCATTCACATATTGTTTTTAAGTTGTGTCGACCGACACAAACGTTGTGTCGACCGACACAAGCTTTTTGTGAACAATCTCAACGACTTAAAACCCATCTTCTAGATTAATTAAAACTTAATTAGATTGATTGTTTTAATTAAAACCGTTTTAGGATACATATTTGATATGTATTAGATCCGTTCCTCAAACTAATATCAAGTAATTTGATGTTTTTCCAATCTTGTCTACTGTCTAGACTTGTTTCATTGTGCGATGGGCTTGCCAAAGCAAGGTGTCCACAATTACATGAGTAAGATAGATGGTAATCGTTACCATGTGACTGAAGAGATTAATTCACTTGACTAAGCCATCAAAACGGTTTTGGGCTTAGAGACATAGGAGTGGATTAGACATGAGATGTCTAATTCATGACCAAGAGTTACACTGGATGTAATTAGCAAAAGTTGTTGCTTACCTAGATAGCTAAGATTTGGCCGATGAGCCAAAGCTCACTCAAATTTTAGTGAAGTATGTATCTTGGATAACTATATTCAAATTGAGAAAACATTGTTTTGAATATATTTCGAGTTTTCTTAATTGTTAAGATTTCTCTTTTCTTGATCATCATAACTAAATCTCTTTTCCTTTCTTTTGATTCAGCTATGTCAACCACTCAACATAACTCATTCTCCCTGAGATCCATCCTTGAGAAGGAAAAGTTGAATGGATCGAATTTCCTCGAATGGTATCGGAATTTGAGAATTGTTCTCAAGCAGAAGAAGAAAGAATATGTTCTTGAAAGTGTTATCCCTGCTCAACCGATGCCCAATGCCCCACATGTAGAGAAAAATGCTTGGGATAAGCATTCAAATGATGTGGTCGATGTGTGTTGTCTCATGCTGGCTACCATGAACTCAGACTTGCAAAAGCAATATGAGAACGTGGAGTCGCCAGTTGAGATGATCACTAGCCTGAAAGGGATCTTTCAGGAGCATGCACGAACTGAGAGATACCAGATGGTTAAGTATCTCATTGAGTGCAAGCTACCAAAGGACGGTTCAGTTAGTGCTCATGTCATTAAGATTATAGGTTATATTGATAACCTAGAGAAATTGGACTCCCCTCTTAGCCAAGAGTTGGCTACTGACATCATTCTGCAGTCATTGCCACCAAGCTATGATCAGTTTATAATGAACTATAACATGATCGATGTGTCAAGGCCTTTGACTGAGCTGCATAACATGCTCAAGACAACAGAGCCCAATATCAAGAAGGGCACTCCTAATGTACTTCTAGTACAAGGGAGTAAGAAGTTTAAGAAACCTAAGAACAAGGCTAAAGGCAAGGCTGTCCAGATTGTGAATCAGGACAAGCCCGAGCCCAAGCCCAAGTCTGGCCCTTCTGATACTGATAAATGCCATTACTGTAAGGAGTCTGAGCATTGGAAGAGAAATTGCAAGAAATACCTGGAAGATTTTAAGAAGATGAAGAAGACTTACGAGCCTTCTTCCTCGGGTATTTATGTTATAGATGTAAATGTTACTACTTCAAGTTCTACCTCATGGGTATTGGATACTGGTTGTGGTGCTCATGTTTTAAACTAATCTATGCATGTCTATAACATAAACACTAAAAGGTTCAAGTCTAATGACTCCAATCCTACTTTTCTCTGGCATTGTCGTTTGGGCCACATCAACGAGAAACGGATTCAGAAGCTCCATACTGATGGACTTTTGGGCTCATTTGATTATGAATCATGTGAGAAATGTGAATCCTGCTTGTTGGGCAAAATGACTAAGGCTCCTTTCAACAAAACTAACGAAAGGGCCAGTGACTTGTTGGGCCTAATACATACTGATGTGTGTGGCCCAATGAGCATTAGTGCTAGAGGGAATTTTGGGTACTTCATTACATTTACTGATGATTTCAGTAGATATGGCTATGTCTACCTTATGAGACATAAGTCAGAATCCTTTGAAAAGTTCAAGGAATTCCAGAATGAAGTACATTACCAACTTGGCAAAAGTATCAAAGCTCTTCGATCAAATCGTGGAGGTGAATACTTAAGCCAAGAGTTCAGTGATCATCTGAGAGATTGTGGAATTGTTTCACAACTCACTCTTCCTGGAACACCCCAATGGAATGGTGTGTCTGAGAGGAGGAATCGGACCCTATTGGATATTGTTCGATCAATGATGAGTCACACAGATCTTCCATTATCTTTCTGGGGATACGCTTTAGAAATGTCTGCATTTACGCTGAATAGGGTTCCATCAAAATCAGTTGCAAAGACACAACATGAGATGTGGACTGGAAATGTTCCAAGTTTGTCTTTCATGAAGATTTGGGGTTGTGAGGCTTACGTCAAGCGAATGTTCACTGACAAGCTCGGCCCAAAATCTGACAAATGCTACTTCATTGGTTATCCTAAGGAAACCAAGGCTTACTACTTTTACAACCAAACTGAGAACAAAGTGTTTGTTGCTCGGAACTGTGTTTTTCTTGAAAGAGAGTTTCTTTCTAAGAAGAACAGTGGGAGTAAAGTACAACTCGAAGAAGTTCGAGAATCACAGGAATCTGTTCAACCTGTTCAGGAAGAACAGCAGTTAGATTTATGAAGAGTCGTAGTATTTACACCTGTGGTGCTTAAAGTTCGCAGATCCGAAAGGATTCGTTACGAGCCCGAGAGATACGGATTTCTCGTGACTAACTGTCACGATCTGTTGATCGTGGATAGTGACGAGCCTGCGAATTTCGAAGAAGCAATGATGAACCCTGACTCCAAAAAGTGGCTTAAAGCCACTGAATCCGAAATGGGATCCATGTCACAGAACAAAGTATGGACTTTGGTGGATTTGCCCGATGGTGTGAAAGCCATTGAGTGTAAATGGATTTTCAAAAAGAAAATTGATGTGGATGGAAACATACAGATTTACAAAGCTAGATTGGTGGCTAAAGGTTTCAAGCAAATTCATGGTATTGACTATGATGAAACCTATTCCCCAGTTGCTATGCTTAAATCTATTCGGATTCTCCTGGAAACTGCCGCTCATTATGATTATGAGATTTGGCAAATGGATGTGAATACCGCCTTCCTGAATGGGATTCTGGAAGAGGATGTGTGCATGACACAGCCTGAGGGTTTCATTGATCCTAAGAATGCTGGGAAAGTATGCAAGCTTCATCGATCCATTTATGGGTTGAAGCAGGCATCTCGGAGTTGGAATCTTTGTTTTGATGAAGCGATCAAAGAGTTTGATTTCGTGAGAAACGAAGAAGAACCATGTGTTTACAAGAAGAATAGTGGGAGCGCAATTGCATTTCTAATACTGTATGTGGACGACATACTTCTTCTAGGAAATGACGTTCCGTTGCTTCAGTCTGTAAAGTCCTGGCTCGGAAGTTGTTTCTCGATGAAGGACATGGGAGAAGCCGCTTACATTCTTGGAATAAGAATCTATAGAGATAGATTGAATAAGCTGATTGGATTGTGTCAGGATACTTATATTGATAAGGTCTTACACAGGTTCAATATGCATGAATCCAAGAAAGGCTTCATACCAATGTCTAATGGCATTTCTCTTAGCAAGACACAGTGTCCTTCGACACAGGCTGAGCAAGAGCGGATGAGTAGGATTCCTTATGCTTCTGCTATGGGATCTATCATGTATGTCATGCTTTGTACACGTCCAGACGTCGCTTGTGCTTTAAGCATGACGAGTCGATACCAGTCTAATCCAGGTGAGAGTCACTGGACAGCAGTCAAGAACATCCTCAAGTATTTGAGAAATACTAAGGATAAGTTCTTGGTGTACGGAGGAAGTGATGAGCTAGTAGTGAGTGGTTACACAGATGCGAGTTTCCAGACAGACAAAGACGATTTCCGATCTCAGTCTGGATATGTCTTTTGTTTGAATGGCGGTGCGGTCAGCTGGAAGAGTTCCAAGCAGAGCACCGTAGCGGATTCGACGACTGAAGCTGAATAAATCGCTGCTTCAGAAGCGGCAAAGGAGGCTGTTTGGATTAGGAAGTTCATCATTGAACTTGGTGTTATTCCTAGCATTAATGAGCCAGTGGCATTATATTGTGAAAACAATGGTGCCATTGCTCAAGCAAAGGAACCCAAATCACATCAGAAATCCAAGCACATAGAAAGGAGGTATCATCTTATTCGTGATATCATTGATAGAGGAGATGTGAAGATCAGCAGAGTTCCGACGGACGAGAATGTTGCTGATCCTTTGACTAAGCCTCTCCCACGACCTAAGCATGAGAGCCATACTGCTGCTATAGGCATTAGATTTCTTAAGATGTGATCTTGATTCTAGTGGGAGTTCTGTTTTATTTATGTTTATGTTATGATGATCTTGTAAACATACATTTGGTTATGTTTTATTTAATGAAATTTGTTTCAGTATTATTTAATTATGTTATTAAATAATGGTCTCAAAATGATTTATGACATTCTTATAAGTCATCAAATACGTGATTTGATCATGAAACCTTATAAGTAATGAATGACATAAATTATCTAAGTCCCTAGTTGAGGTTATTGAAGTGGGACATTAATAACCGCAAGAGACTAGTATGTGAGGTGACTGATGACTAAGTTTCATGGAGTCATTAATAAGGGTATTAAAGTCAATTACATAGATATGTGTTAGTGAACACAGTATCGGAAATGACCCGCTAATAAGAACTCTACAAGAATATTATATGAGTGTCATAAGATTTTCTCATTACGACTATAGAGTATAGTCCTTAGACCTGAGTTCATCATGTTTCTCTTACATATGAATTGGCCTGCTTTGGTTTTGTCAAACGTCAGCCGTAACAGGTGATTATAAAGGCATTATTGGGCTTGTCATGAAATGTGTAAGGAACAGGGATGGAACAAGATGGGATTTGTCCCTCCTATATAATGGGAGATAAATATCTCTGGGCCTATCGAAGATTTGATACTGAGAAATGCGTGGTCGCACTCAAACGAGGTGATTGTCAGTCGTTTGTTTTATCAGTATAAATCAGAGATAGATAAAAATGGTCTAGCTTAATAAGGATGACACGAGCTCTTGCCTTATGCTAGATCGAGATATAGTGACAAAGGATTATAGGAATAGTTGATTCCAGTACAAGTGGGAGATTGTTGGGAATGTCCTGAAATCACACTTGTATTTACTCTTGTCTATAGTTGTCGAGATAAGACAATCATATGATACTAGGTAATTATAATGCTTTGCTAGAAGTCTCTTGTAATCTATGAGTTGAGAACTCATTGCTAGTATTATATGATCCTATAGGGTCACACACCTAAGCAAACTGGATAAATAAGATTGACATTGATCATTAGTGTAATGATCGAATCAGTGTATATTTGATATACACAATTCACATGTTTCTGAGAGGTGTGTCAATCGACACAATAGTTGTGTCGGCCGACACAGTGTCGGTCCAAAACGACATGTTTTGGTTTATGACTTAATTAGACTTAGGCTTGGCCCGATTGTTAATTAGGTCTTTAATAATCCCTATATATAGAGATTAGGCACGACTTTTACTCTTAACCTAATTTCCACAGCCACCAGAAACACAGGAATCCCTGAAGCTTTCATAAGAGATCTGATCTCTCTTCCGGCACTAGCATCCCGGCTTTCCAATTTATGTGCGTGTGGATACCAGTAGAGGCGCATCATCTGAGGCGTTTCATATCTCGACATACCTGATCTCTTCCGCTGCATAACATCCAGGTATACTCGAGATCTGATTAATAGATTCAATTGACACTAGATCCTAGGGATTAAATTTGTTGTTCGGGTTTCATAAAAGTTATAAAACGTACACAAATTCCTACATGAATGACAAACATCCTAAAGAGAAAAGATTTATCACCAACTTTTTCTTCAGTTATGCATGGTCAGCCAACTACATAATTTGCAATCTTGTGTTGATGCATAAACCTCTCCTAGAATCAAAGTTCTGAAATAACATAATCGGAACACCAAAATTTAATTTTAAATTTTGATTCAGTAATCTAGATATTTTAATGTTGTTGAAAATTTTTTAAGAATATACCATATCACCGGTTTATTTATTTATTTGAAATATCAATATTGTCAGAGATATGTTTTCTCTTATTTGTTAGAATTAAAATTCATAGTTAATAATAGATAATATAGGAAAACATTTAAATAACCAAAATATAAATGTAATAAAAATATATATAAATATTACATTCCAAACTCTTCAACATATGTTAATTGATTATATCACTTTCTTGATTTGTTGGACTTAGTAACCTCCCCCACCCCTCCCTAACCTCTCGCCCACCCCTGAAAATACTATGGTAAGACTTGTTGCATATGATTCTCCTTACATTTTACCTATGATTACTTTAATAGACTCATAAATGTGAGCTATAAGCAAATCTTTTGGAATACCACTTTGAGAAGATATAAACTATTTTCCTTTGATATTTCCATCTCCTATATCCAATATCCACTTTGAGAAATCTCCAAGTCAACGTTTTTCATGGAGTAATAAGCCCCATTTTATTCATTAACTTTAACACCTTGTTTCATTTCCAAAATGGTGACGCATTGAGGGAAGTCATAGCAGCTTCCACCATCAGCTATTATTAGAAAAATATGTATAAAATCACCTTTGAAAACGATAACTTTACCTCCAAAAAACTCATCACATGCCAATATGTCCGACATACACTTATCGAAAGAGTTAAATTAGTGTCTGTTCACTATCAAAGCTTTATCACATATTAGGATATTAGCTAGTTTTATAAACACTATTTTATTTGATCCAGCTTTCATTAAGCATGTTTGACCATTCATTTACATTAATGGGTATTGAAATTTTAAAATGATTTTATCCTACCCTGTTTTAATAACAAAATAGTAATAGAAGTTAGGCTCAGGATGCGGCGCTCTCTCAAAAGACAGCTAGGGTTTACCACAAAACCCTAGATTTATTCCTTGACTCTAGTGATTTTTTTTGTGTTTTTCCCTGTAATCTCGTTTGTTCTAGTCTCTAGTGCTAGTGTCCCCCCTTCATTCGACTGCAGCAATTGAGTTAATGCGTTTTTGACGGTGTTGTGTCGGATTTGGATAGGTCTCTTAAGGTCTCTCCTTGAGCCTCTTATGGAGAACCGATCTTACATCATTAGGAACATTTTTCCTTGTCCCTACTCTTTCCCTACAGATCTTACTGTTTTCGAATACAATTGGCACAGGTTCTGCCCTTGCCTCGTTGTAGGTATTCATTAGGCGTGTCATAATGGATAGAATCTCATGGATCAAACCAAACCAAACCAAACCATAAATCCAATGAGTTGAGAATTTGGATCAGAATGGGTTATTGGTCTTAATGGATTATTGGTTTTAATGAATTGGGTTGAAATGGATTGAATTATTATGGGTTAATGAGTTATCCAAACCAAACCACTAAAATATAAACCTGCACACGTCTCCTCCTCCGCCTCTCTTCCCCGATCATGTTCCAGGATTCCTTCTTCGCCTTCATCTCTTCTCCAAATAATCCGACCTAATCCTCCCATCTTCCGATTGAGATTCATCCATTGACGACCTTACCTAAATTCACAAGCGTCTCCCGAATTCTTCCACTCCACCAAATTCTAGCTGCCTCTCCCCGATTTCTTCAACTCCACCGTCGTCTTTATCTGGGCCAAAAACGAAACTCTATGTCAGTACAATATACTGATCCTTACTAATAATCGAAATCTATTATAAGAGTTGCTTAGTTTCAATATTGATTCATGGAAATTAAAGTTTGAGATTGTAGAAATTTTTAGGTGGAAATTTTCGTTGTACTGATTAAGGAATTGAAGTTCATAATTGAGATATGGGTTTACTGATTTGTATTTATTTTGTTGTCACTTACATAATTTCACTCTAACTAATGCTGAGAAGTTCATTTGATATACAATCAATTATTGAAGAATTCCTTATAGACAAGGTAGAACACAATCATCAACAGTTGTAAGTTCTCGTCCTGCTAAAAGAACTAAAAGATCAGATATGTGGAAGTTTTTTGTTATAGAGAAAGATGAGAATGGTGAACAAAGAGTTTTTTTGTCATAAATGGCCTAAAAGTTATTCATGGTTTCCATATAGTGGAACATCGAATCTAATAAACCATCACAAGAAATGCTCTTTGGAGTTGAATGTTGACAAAAGACTAGTGAAGTTTGATGAAAAAATTGCTAGGGAGAAGTTCAGCCGAGTTATAATCCGACATAATCCTCCTTTTCTTGCTGTTGAATACGAGGAGCTTAGGGATGACCTTAAATACTTAAATCCGGATTATAAGTGCATTACTAGAAACACAGCTGCAAGAGATGTGGTGAAAACTTGGGAGAAAGAAAAAGTGAAATTGAAAGCTGAGTTGGATCAGATTCCTAGTAGAATATGCTTAACTTCAGATTGTTGGTCTTCACTCCCTGAAGATGGCTACATAGTCTTGACAGCTCACTATGTTGATGATAAATGAAGATTGCACAGTAAGATTTTATCGTTCTGTGATTTGCTTCCTCCACATACTGCTGATATCTTAGCTAGTAAACTCCACAAATGTATAAAGGAGTTGGGAATAGAGAAAAAGGTTTTTAGTTTGACTTTGGATGACCTTATCATTCGAGAAATGGTTCATCAAATGAGGCTGGAGTTTGATAAATATTGGGAGCATTATAGTGTTATTCTTGCAATGGGAGCTGTCTTGGATCCTAGGATGAAGTTCAAACTTTTAAAGCGTTGTTATAACGAGCTTGATCCATTCACTTCAGAAAAAAAGATACAGCATCTTAAGAGTCAGCTTTATAAGCTTTTTGAAGAATATAGGAAAAAGTATCCTCTTACCCCAGTTGTGAGCTATTCAAGAGCAAACAATTCTCGTGTTCTAGGACAAGGAAGAGGCGTGCAAGATGTAAGACTTTGTTTGCTTTAGGTCTGACTTTGAATACTTTGCTTTAGGTCTGAGTTTAATTGAATTTGGCTTATGTAGTTTTCTGAGTTTGCTTTAGGTCTGAGTTTAATTGAATTTGGTTTATGTAGTTTTCTGAGTTTCTGAGTTTGCTTCAGGTCTGAGTTTAATTGAATTTGGCTTATGTAGTTTTCTGAGTTTCTGAGTATGCTTTAGGTCTGAGTTTAATTGAATTTGGCTTACGTAGTTTTGGTGAGATATGTCTTATATTATATGGTTTATGTACTTATAAGTTATAACATTGTATCATATTAGCTTGGGATTAACTATTTCAAATGATATAGGATTTGTTCGATTTAGATGATGGTCCAGAGTATATGGAACAAGGAAAGTCAGCTTTAGATATGTATTTAGAAGATTCAAAATTGGAGATGAAGACAAATCCGAATTTGAATGTTCTGAAATACTGGAAGGAGAACAGACAAAGCTTTGGTGAACTTACATACATGGCGATGGATGTATTAAGTATACCCATCACCACTGTTGCTTCTGAGTCTAGTTTCAGTATCGGATCTCATCTGATCAACAAATATAGGACTCGACTTCTTCCTAGTAATGTCCAAGCATTACTAACTACTTAATCTTGGATACATGGTTACAAGCTTGATGATGAAGGTATGATTATCATTATTTAGCATAAGTGAGTCCTTTACTTGATTTATATGTTTACTGAGCTTTTCCTGTAGATAATGGTGAGATGGTTGTTATTCAAGCGGATCCAAACACAGTTCCTGTGGTAGATCCCATGGAAGAAGAAGATGAATGAAGTCAAAGCTTGGATTCACCATATATCCTTCTCCTCAGGTACATTCATCTGTAACTGTAAGCTCTGGTTTGAATCATTGATAACTTGATAACTTGTATGGTCTTGAATCATTGAATCATTGATAACTTAGAAGCTCTGGTTGAATCATTCGAAAGTGTCGAGTTCGTATCAAGTTTTTATCACAGCAGTGTCGAGTTTACATGATCTCTATGATAACTTGGTCTTGAATCTTTGATAACTTGATTTAGTGATAACCGAATCTTTGATCTTTGTGAGAATCCATGTAAGCTCTTGTTTGAATCATTGATAACTTGATAACTTGAACCATTGAATCATTGATAACTTGATAACTTGAATCATTGAATCATTGTAAGCTTTTGTGTTTGCTTTGTTTGAATCTGCTTATGTACGTATATGGTCTTGAAGCTCTGGTTTCGTTTCTTGAATCATTCGCTCGTTAACTTCTTTTATGATGATCAAGTTTCTTATATGGTCGGATTGGTTTTGTGCTTGTGCATGAACATTACATTGGTTCATGACATTGAGAATCTGGAATGGAGGAAATGATCAAGTTTAATACAATTTGATCTCACTTGATACAATTTCATCTCATTTGATACAATTTCACCTCATTGATAAAATTTGATACAATTTTATCTCATTTGATTTTATACAATTTTAAGTTGCACTCATTTAAAAAGTTTAATGGGTTAACTCATTTAAACCATTAACTCATTAACATAATGAGTTACGGTTTGATCCAAACCATTAGCTTTATTGAGTTGGATAAAACCATTATCCATTTAGTAATGAGTTATTGAGTTAATGGATTGGTTTTGAATGGATCAACCATTTTCACACCCCTAGTATTCACCCTTTGCGTGTCCCACAAGTTTTTTGCCATGACATCGTATTGTGATACCAAAACCTCTACATCTTGTGGCTCTAGATCCTGGCGTCGTGAGGAACCTATTAAGATTCCGGCGGTTGATAATTCAGATCTCATAGAAGCGAACAAGTTTACTCTCATCGGTCAAGTCCTAAATCCATCGATCCAAAAGCCTAAAGGGCTGTTAGGGTTCTTGCCAAAACTTTGGCCCACCAGATATGCCGTAGAAGGAAGAGAACTGGGCCCGGAGAAGTTTATTTTCCTATTCCAGTCCGAAGAAGATATGATTTCAGTGCGGAAAAGGGCTCCCTTCCATTACAAGCACTGGATGGTGGTCATTTAAAAATGGGAACCTGTGGTGGCGGAAACCTTCTCGTCACGCATACCCTTTTGGATTAAGGTCCATGGAATTCCGCCACAATTTTGGAATGAAGCCACTATGGTGACGATTGGATCTAGGCTTGGCAAGTGTCTGGAGCATGATGCGACAAACGCTAGGGTCAGAGTTGAACTTGATGCTTTCCAACCGTTGAGTACAAAGAAGGCCATCAAATCTCCTACGGGAGAAGAGATCTTTGTGAAGTTTGAGTATGAAAATCTGGATAGGCACTGCTTCTTATGCATGAGTCTTCTCCACAAAGAAGAAGCCTTCCCTAAAAAAACTAAGAGTAGAAGGAAGAACTCCTTATCCAAGAGCACTAGATATTAATCAACTCAATACTCGTCAAAGAATGGAGATGGATAAGAGGAGGAAAGAAGATAAAAGGGCGACTCGAGAGAATCTTATGCTAGAAGATCATCCCCGGAAAAACGATGTAGTACCTGGTTTGGAGAGAAGTAATGGAGATGAAACTCACCCTCCTCCTACTCGGTCACTCCCTACAAGAAGCCGGTCTCCACACAATCACATGGCTGATCAGACACGTAGGGGCTCATCTTAGTTAGTCCATCAAAACAATGACAAGAAATCCAATCACCATAATCCCGATGATGATCATCATTCGAACACTCGGTACTCCTGCCCACATCCCTATCTCATCGTGATGAGAGGAGGGATTTTCGTGGAAGGTACTCCTCTTATGGAGTTTATGCAGGTCGTGAGCAGCAAAGAAATGGTGACACTTCACACCATCGCTCCAACCATCGTCTCAAATATCATCAACGTGAGAATCACGCCTTTGCAAACCAGAGCCCTCGTCAAGGAATACCACCACGCAAGAACTCACCATTCCGTTCTGCTCAGCGGTCTCGTCCACCACCACCACCTCCTCCGCTGCCACCCCATTCATTGTCAAGTTCTATTCTAGGCAACGATAAATAGAAGTGTTCAGGGAGTGGTGCGTCGAACAACACGACGGAGCAGCGTATGTATGTACTTGATAGACTCCTTAGGGAGAATCCAATGCTTATAGATTCGAAAAAATCCAGAGGTAAGAGACCAATGTTGGAAAGAGAGGAGAATATCCAGGCGATGGTTATCGAACCGGTGGTTCAGGAGAAAAGATTGGCTCTTAAACGACTACAATATCCTCAATCTGACACGACATTACCAATTGCTACATTGTTTGATAGGCTTGCAATTCAAGAGAATTTCGAGAATGATGACTTGTTGGGGACGAGATTGGAGGAAATAAACTCGCAGTCAAAAAGTAAGAGCAAGAGCAAAAGAGGACGTCCACCAAAAGCTTGGAGAAATCTAGCAGCAGCCCTAGGAGGAACGAGTATGGACTCTATTCCCTCTGATCCTCTTAATAATAGAGAGTCTCAAATTTCAGGTGATAAAAATCCCAAGATTACTCAGTTTGGTGCCGCATCGATACCTTCTAGTAAGGTTGCTACGGTTGGGAAAGGAAAAAACCAGAACCCAAGCCCAGCTCAAAATGCAAAGTGCGGATCAGAAATACAAGCAGGCCGGCAAGACGGGGAAGTGCGAGTCCGATGTTGGGAGTGGCGGCAAGCAAAAACTTGAAGGCGTCGACTCCTCGAAAGAAAGTTACATCGGAACGGCAAGGAAGTGCTCATGGAAATGCTCGTGAAAATGAAGTTTTTTCTTTCCTCGGGGGACTTAAAATTTTAGTATCTCTTAATTAGGAAAATATTAGGTCTTTTTCTTTGATTTCGAATTCTAAGGCCTTAGTGACTAATGCTTGTGATGGTTTGGCGGGTTCTCCGAAACCGCCCATTTCTCAATGATAACAACTGCTTGGAACTGTCAAGGGATTGGGAGCTACCGTACAGTTCGACGTGTAAATAAAATAAAGCTAAAATTATTTTCTGACATTTTGTTCCTCATGGAAACAAAGAACCCAAACGATTTTTTTTTCCGTATTTTTTAGTGGATGGGTTATGGTAACCAATTTACTGTTCCACCCAATGGTCTTAGTGGGGGTTTAGCTTTATTTTGGAAGAGTGATGTCGACTTGGAAATTCTCTTTTTTTGCCCCAATTATATCGACACCCTCATAATATACAAATCTAAAACGTTTTATTTAATCTTTGTTTACGGTCATCCAGAGAGTACTAAACGACACGAGGTGTGGAAAAAACTCTCAACATTGGGAAGTAGTAGAATCGGATCATGGTTACTTACGGGAGACTTCAACGATATTTTTGATCAAGAAGAGAAGAAAGGAGGGCCTCCCCGATCCGAGCGCTCATTTACAAATTTCAGAAGTTTCTATTCCCAAAACGGCCTTTAGGACGTTCAATACTCATGAAACCCACTTTCTTGGCTTGAACTGAGATACGATCATTATGTACGTGCTTATCTTGATAGATCCATCTCTAATGATGGCTGGCAAGAAGATTTTCCCTCAGGAAGATCCGAATACCTTAGTTTTGAGGGATCGAATCACCGACCATTGATAACATATGTAGATTCCTCTCGTCTTAAACACAAGGGCTGTTTCCGGTTTAATAGGCGGCTATGCAACAAAGAAGAGATCCACGAGCTAGTAGAGAAAGTTTAGGAATCCTGTAAAGATCAACCGACTGAGAGAAAAATATCAGAATGTCGACGGGAAATCATTGCGTGGACAAAGATAGAGAAGTATAACAGCGAGAAGTTTATCTTGGAGCACCAAAAACTTCTAGAAGAATCGCTCTCCGCTGATGTCCGAACCTTGGGAAGATTGCTGATTACACTCATGCGCTAGAGGAAGCGTATAAGGACGATGAGGCCTTTTGGAAGCAGCGGAGCAGAGTATTAAGGCTAACTAGCGGAGACAAGCATACAGAGTACTACCAACAATTTACCCGAGGCATAAGAACGATGAAACACCCCACGATATTAGAGGATGAAAATGGGACTCCATTTCATGAAGAAGATCAATTCTCTAACCTCATCTCGGACTATTTTCGTGGTCTTTTCACGAGCTAGTCTTTAGCCGATCATGAAGTGGTCAACAACATCATTACGCCACGTATCACGCAAGAGATGAATGATTAACTTACCTCTATTCTGACTAAAGAGAGATCAAAACAACCTTATTTGCAATAAACGCAAAAAAGCCCTGGGTCCGGATGGTTTTAGTGCAAGTTTTTTCCAAGCCTTTTGGAACACTTTGGGCGACGACTTAATTAAGGATATTCAGCGTTTCTTCATGGACGGTAAATCCCGGAAAATCAAAATCGAACAAAAACTTGTTTGATTCCAAAAGGTACAATCCCAAGGAAGGTCTCAGATTATCGGCCTATTGCCCTATGCAATGTGTACTACAAGATTGTAGCAAAGGTCCTTACAAAGAGACTGCAACCCATTCTCCCTCCCTCGCCTCATCTCAAAAAACCAAGCAGCCTTTTTCTTGGGACGATGTATCTAGGATAATTTCCTCATCACTCATGAAACTCTCCATACTCTCCGCACTTTAAATGCTCGAAAGTATGGGTCAATGGCGGTTAAGACGGACATTAGTAAGGCATATGATCGAATAGAATGAGGCTTCTTGCGTGCTATCTTATTACGCCTAGTTTTCCATCAAGTATGTATCAACTGGATTTATGGAATGCGTCTCGACTGTCTCGTACTCCTTCCTCATTAATGGAGCACCTAGAGGTCTTGTTACCCCATCCCGTGGGTTACAGCAAGGGGACCCGTTATCCCCTTATCTCTTCATATTGTGCACAGAAATGCTTACAAGACTTTGCAATAGAGCTCAACAGGACGGCGTCCTCTCGGAAATAAGAGTCTCAATCCGAAGCCCTAAAGTGAGTCATCTTCTTTTACGGATGATACTTGTTTCTTTTGAAAGGCTAATACGACTAATGCCAAGGCCCTAGTAGGGATCCTAGAGAGCTACGAAGCGGTCTCTGGTCAATGTATAAATCGGTGAAAGTCCTCGGTGACTTTCTCCTCTAAACTCCCGAGAGGTTTAAAATATAGAATCATGACCAAGATGGGCATATCAACTGAAGGAGGGAATGAGAAGTACCTAGGGCTCCCTAAGGAATTTGGACGAAAAAGAGAGACATTTTCGCCTCCATAGTTGATAAAGTCCGACAACGCTCTCATTCGTCGACCTCTAGATTTCTATCACAAACAGGTAAACAAGGGACTTTAAAGACAGTCTGGTCCTCCATGCCTACATACTCCATGTCAAATTTCAAACTCCCGGTCTCGCTGTGCAAACAACTCACGTCCATTCTCACCAGATTCTGCTGGGACGATAAGCCTAACAATAAGTGTATGGCTTGGATCTCCTAGGACAAAATGAAGATCCCCAAAAATGCAAGCGGCCTTGGTTTTAGAGATTTTGAGGCATATAACGATTCACTGTTGGCAAAGTTGAGATGACGCCTCCTTCAAGCCCCAGAGTCCCTCTTCGCTAAAGTTTTTCTGAGCAAATACTGCCAGTATGAGTCCTTTCTAGATGTAAGCGTAACGTCTACCGTCTCCCATGGCTGGAGAGGAATAATCGCAGGCCGAGAAGTTTTAAAATTAGGACTTGGATGGAGAATTCGAAATGGGGAAAAGATAAAATTTTGGCAAGATCTGTGGCTTTCGATGGTAACCCCTTTGAGCCTGATGGGACCAGTCCCGCAGAGCTTCCAGCAGCTAATGGTGGCCGATTTTAAACTACCCAAATCAAGTGACTGGAATTGGAACTTGATTAGAATGACTATACCTCAGTATGAGGAACAAATTCGACTTTTATTGGTCAGCTCACGCCGTCGAGAAGATGCGCTTGAGTGGCTCCCGGTGAAAAACGGAGTTTATAAGACGCGGTCTGGCTATGGGATTAGCACCATCAGGGAAGTTAGGCAAGAGGAGCAGGAGTTTTATTGGCAATCAAATATTTGGAAGGTTAAAGCACTTCCCAAAGTCAAACATTTACTTTGGCAAATCAGAAAGAACGCACTCCCGGTGGGAGTGAATCTAGCTCACCATGGAATTGTGCTGGTGGCATCATGTCCCCGTTGTGGTATCCTTGCGTTTTTCTAGAATGCCAGTTTGCACAACAAGTTTGGAACGAGGCTCCTTTGGCAAGATTAAGGAATCTGCAACAACCATCGGCCCTTCTCTTTCTGGATAGCACCAAAAAATTCCTCAATCTGCCACCGACAGGAACCTCAACGCCGCTCTTTCCTTGGATATGTTGGGGATTATGGATGGTTAGGACTGAACTGGTTTTTGAAGATAAACGATTTTTGACAAGAGAATTCGTCTCTAAAGCTATCAAGGATGCTACTGAATGGATTGCAGCTCAACTAACCTCCCCCCCCGCCAAGACATAACGCACAGACAGTGACGTCCATTGATTCGAAAATACATCGCTATTCGTGTCATGTAGATGCAACTTGGAACTCATCTTCAAAAATGGCGGGTCTGGCCTGGATCATTCGATCGAGTTTCTCCTCTCTAGATATTACAAAATCGAATTCCAAAGAATATGTAGCTTCAGCACTAGCGGCAGAGGTATGGGCAATCTATGAAGTACCGAAAGCTTTGCATGAACAGTCCAATGATGATATTTAAGTTCATTCAGATTCGCTGACAATGGTCAACCTCCCTCAGTTATCTCCATTCTTGTAAATCTAAAGTAAGTACACCATGTATAATACGGTTTTTCTTATTTTGAAGGTGATTAGTTAGATTGTAACTATCGAATTTTTGTTGATATTGTGTTGACCGTAGCCATAGAATTAGACAGTAGGTAATTATGGTTGTAGGATGCGTGATGAAAGTATTTAAAGTGAAAATATGATTTAGAAATCTTAGGTATGTGTTGTATATTTACCTTTTAGCACATTAATTTAGTTTTTATTTATAAAAATATTAAAGTTATGATATATACGGAAGAAATTTATCGTAAATTAAAAAAAGTGGAAGAGATTAACAATGCTATTAACTTTCTACCAAATAAAAAGTCAGGTTGTCAAACTGCTTACCTATAGAAAAAAAAAATTTTAAATAATTTTAGTTAGGTAGTGAGCAGAAAAAGGATAATTACAACATGACTGGTTTAATTTGCTTATTGAACGTTTTTAAAAATTAAATTAAATTCAGTTAGGTTGTGAGAAAAAAAGGATAAGTACAATATGATTGTTTTAATTTTTAATTTTTTAGTTGTACGTTATCTTCATTTCCTACAGCCTCTACAAAATAAAAAAAATTTTCATTTTTTTCTTGGTAATTTAGTATAACCAGACTTTTCCATTTATTATTTTCCGATTTAGTTAAATGTAAAACATCTGGCATTTGTAAAACATCTTCCAAATCCTAGGTTATTGTAATGAGATTTATACAAATCCCTTCAAATCCTAGGTTATTAGAGAACTGGGATTTCATTAATTAATTATATCAAAAAGGATTTGAGATTATTTGAAAGAGAATTGATAGTTAAAATAAAGGGATTTCAAATACCACCTCATTTGATGGTATTTGACAAAATCCCTTAAAATCTCTGCGATTTAAAATAATTTCAAATCCTTGTTCCAATAACCCCACCTAAAATCCCTTAGAAGATATACTTTTTATATTTATCTAGACTCAATTAGTTTTGAAAAAAATATAAATATTACAATATATCTAATCCAAAAACAGCTCAATTTTTTAAAAATGAACCAAGTTAACCAATTTTTAAAAAACATGCCAAGTTAACCAACGTAGTAAATCCTAGTTCCTTAAAGACATTTTTGTAATCTGTCACCCCAACTTTTAACGTGACACATATTCACTTCGTATATAATTATATGATTATTATTTAATCACTTTTTGTTAAAGATTATAATATCGTTTTGAATTTTTAGAATTTAAATGCAATTTAGGGTATATTCGAATTCTTTTTTCATTTCAAATCTTTTTTTTGTTAATGTTGCATTTCAAGTCTTTCACAAGGTAGATACATATTGGGACCATTTGGAACTGTACTTGAACAACTAATACCGACCGATATTGTAATTTTAGAAGCTCAAACTGACTTAAAGATCTCATATACAGGCCGATATACCCTCCATACCGACCGGTATATTTCTTTTGGTGCTTTAGTTTCCTTTTTTAGTTTTTCTATGTAGCTTCGTAATGGAGAGGGCGATATACTTTATAGCTTTGTATTCTCATATCGTGTATTCCTCTACGCTGTTAATTTATAGAATTCTAACCTTATACCCCTTATGTTACTTTGATTATATAAGTAGCTCCTTCATTTGGAATTAGGGTTTTAAAGAACCTAGTGTACGATTAGGGTTTCAAGTAAAAAATAATTGATCTTTTAACTATGTTCTCTCAATGCTTAGATCGGTCAGATCAGCTGATATATGATATTAGAGATCTCTACGAGACTCAAAAGAATATTAGAAATATTGAACTTATCGTAGATGGACTGTTGATGATGGGGTTTGCACCCCTTATCAATAGCTTTGCGATAATTGAGATTCAGTCCCTACCGATTTTTCCCTAATTTTAAATTAGGTTATAAGTCCCTTCAATAGGATTAGAACCCTCGGCCTTGATGACCGAGGGATACCTCAACAAAGAATGGTCGGATTTAAGTGTCCGAAGCGGGGGTATAAACTACTTCTTCCTACGCCGAAGTCTAAGATCAAACATAATAAGATCAAATCTTATCACATATTTCAATTTTTTCGAGGCTAGCCCATGAGCTTAGATAACCGACTACTAAGATATATAAATACCCCCCTTCACTAAATTGGATCATTCAGAATCGGGGAGAAGAATTACTAGCAAACTTAGGTTTAATACTTCTCTTTGATAAAAGTTAACTCGACATTCCGAGTAATATTCTTGTAATAAAAAATATCAATAAAAGCTTATTTTCCGAAGTTTTCTTTTTGTCTTTTAACTTAACTTACTCCAAAAACGAACCCCTCGAATTATAAATAATTAGGAGTTGAACCCAGTCTCAACATTTGGCGCGCCAGGTAGGGGGGCTCCTGTTTGAATAAACAGAAACCCCGGAGGAACTAAGCCAATTATAGTTAAAACTCAACCAAGAATGACTCGCGACTTTTTGAATCACTAACATTCTTTCTTTATCAATGACTGGAAGAAATAATCCCGAGGTTTCGGTTTCTGGAAACACAATCTCATGGCCGGACATCCCAGACGTCGGACCCTCCCTCTTTCCTAGATCTGAGATCAGACAAATCAAAAGAAGAGCTCAGAATCCCGACGAGATTGAAATCTTAGTCCCGAGATCCGACCAGAGACCTTGGACCTCGCCACCGGGTTATGTCTGTCTCTACAAAAGCTTCTTCTCCGAAGCTAAACTCCGGTTTCCAATCCCGCAGCTAATGGTAGGCTATTGCGCTCGTCGGGGAATGGCAATATCTCAACTAACACCAAACTCGGTCAAAATCATCACTGGAATCCTAGTACTTGATGTCCGATGTGATGTTAGATTAAACTCTTGGAAACTAAAGGAGCTGAAAAACTTCTCGTCTTCCAAAAGCCCAGAGGGAAACTTCAAAATTAACATCAAACACAAAAGGAAGATACTTACTGGACTTCGTTCGGGCACGAAATCGTGGTTCTGAAGTTACTTTTACGTTCGAATCAACCAAGCTTCAGTTTATAAACTTGACGCCACAATCTTCCGAAATTGGAAGACCATAATTGGTAGAAACTAGGTCTTTTCTTTCTTTCTCGACTCGATTTCTAACCCTATCTTGCTATTTTTCAGTTAAACCAAGCTGCTTCCGAGTTTTCCCGCTAAAATTCTCTGAAGAATTCGAAAAACTCAAAAAGGAAGGAGAACTTCGGTGGGGCGACATTCTCCTTGTTCATTTCTACATAACCCGTTCCTGGGCCGGTATGTTTTCTCCGAACTTCTCAAATTATTCTCTCAAAACATTACTGACTTAACAAATAATCTTTTTAGGATGAGACGGCTGAGAAAAGATTGACCCTATTCCTAAAATGAAAAGATCAAACCTCGAAGCAGCTTCTGGCAGTAATCAAGATCTTCTTCCGAGAAAGAGACAAAACTCCGAGGCCGCCAAAAAGAAGAATGCTGAAGCTGCCGAAGCTGCAAAGAAGAAGAATGACGAGAACATGAAGCTTATCTTGCCGGTAAAGGAACAACACGCGTTCCAATTTGAATTTGATGGTGAAGACATGATTTTTTAAGATAAGAAGAAATGCACCGAGCTTCTACGAAAGGCGAGTGGTTACGATAGTCGTCTACCCGAAGCTTGCTGTGAATCAGACACTCTAGAAGCCCTATCAGGTTCACTCTTTAGGGTAAGCAATAAACCCAAAAACTTTCCTCTCCTAAACATCTTTCATATTTAATTTCTCCATATTTCAGTTAGTATGCTTCATCGGTCAAAAGTTTCTTTGGTACGAGAAGAGACTTACCGATTCTGACTTAAAGGGGAAATCCCTCGATGCTGAGAAAGCTCTTTTCGAAGAAAACTCTTGGCTTATCACCGAACTGGCAAAATCTAAGCGTCAAATACTTGACATCTCGGAAGAACGGGACATTAATAAAGCTATGACTCCAATTGTACCGAAAGCTACCAAAAAGGACAACTGGATGGACAACGAGCGGTCTTTGACGCCTGTCAGAAGAAGTTGGATAATATCCGCGGATCCCTTGGCAAATATTCCGAAGCTTTCAACAGGGTTAACGAATATGGACAAGCTGCGGCCGTTGCTCTAAACCTTCGTCTTCTTCTTGACAAGGGACTCCCTATCTCGGAGGAATATGTTGTTGAAGCCGAGAAAGAACGTGACCAAGCTTGCAAATGCTATTTCGGTTCCGGAGTTCCAAGATGAAGATTTTAATATTTAGATTAGTAATCTTTGTATTAAGACCTTCAACTTGTTTCCAGTCTTTCTTGTACTTGTATGTCTCGAATGTTGATAAAGTTTTGTTTCTCGTATGTTTGGAATAAAAATCTCTTCTTTTTCTCGTATGTTTGGATTGTTTACTCGAAACAACAAAATTTAATATTTTGAAATCCGAAAATAGCAAAAGTAAATAAGGTGCACTTTCCCTATTCGTTGGCTTAAAGTTTTACAATAAGTCCTACTTTATCAGACTAATTTTCGAACTTTTGCATTCGGTAAAGAATGTGTAAAAATTAGTAATTCCGTACCTTTTAATCTCTCGGCCTTACTTTATCGGGATCCGAGATTCTTTCAGGCAAGTTAATTTTGATCGAGAACATGATCAAGATTCCGACGTTTGATTTGTGTGAATCTTGGTTAAATATAGTTGAGTTGTATAAACTTCTTGAGTATAAAACCGAGATTTATTTTGATGTTGTAGATAAACCTTGTGAAAGGCTGCCTACGTATGCTCAGAGGGGATCAAACCACACGTAGTTCCGAAGTTTGATTATTTGTTGACTATCTCGGATAGTCCGAGATATGAACGTTTTTTTTTTTTTTTTTTTTGCATTCGTGGAAGACTAGGCTATTCCGTTCCGACCTTTCTTGGTGGTTTTTCCTAAGTATTCCTCTCTTTCGAAAATTTTTGCCAAAATTTCGGCGGATTCAGCTTTTTCTTGTTAGTGGAGACTACCATGAGAGTTTGATTCGAAGCTTTTCTTTGAGTCCGAGTTTCTCGTCGATGTTTATTTTGGCGGATCCAAGCACTTTCGCAAGTTCGGCACGATTCTCTTCAATTCTTATGTGGGTATTTGCTCGGTGAAACGCGTCGTTCATGGACTGGGGACGATGAGCAGACAGCTCACCCCAAAACCTCGATTGATACCACGTGGCCGCACTAAGTGCTTCAATCGCTATATCATCATCTATTCTCAGTCACGAGTAAATTGCCTTGAATCTTTTAATAAAATCTCGGAGTGGTTCCTTTGGTCCTTGCTTTACTGCATAGAGGTCTGATTTAGTAGCTTGTTGCTCCAGGTGCATCATGTATTGTTTGAAGAAAGCTTCTCGAAGCTTGTCGAAACAACTGATTGAATCGGGGGGGGGGGGGGGTAGACTAGTAAACCAAGCTTGTGCATCCCCTCTTAAGCTCTCCAGGAATAGTTGGCATCTTCCTTCATCCTCCTCTCTTCTTTGGAATTTGGCTCGTCCGACCTTAACTAAAAACACCCTCATGTAGACCGCCGGATCTCCGGTTCCGTCGTATGTCGGGAGTCTCAGTTTTTCATTGAGTGGTACCCGCGCTCGTGTGATGTTGTGGGTGAACGGATTCCTTTCTGTTTCGGCTAGTAGTTGATCAACTTCTGGAGCGATGCTCGTCACTTTATGAACCAAAGTTCTCATTTCTTCAAGCTACCTTTTTAGAATCGCGATCGACTGATCGGTACTCAAAGTCTGAGCTCCATCATCTCCACTTCTCGAGCTTCGGTGTATGGTTGGTGTCATGGGTTCTCTTAATCCAATATGATCGTCTTTGAACGTTACCCGTTGAGAAGTGCCTCTTGAAGGCCTAACCGAGGTCTTTCTGAGTGATTGATTGTGATTTTGAGCTCTCAAAGCTTGGAGTTCTTCTGATAGGATTGCGAGTTGATCAATCAGACTTCGGTTAACCCGTTGTTGGTGGCCCATTTGTTATGTCATCCAGTCCTCACGTTGTTGCTGTGTTCTTGCTATCGATCTTTTGTTGCTTGTCTCAGGGGTCGTTACTTCTACTACACTGGGAATTTGATTCGCAGTTAGGTGCTCCCCTCTGTTATTTGAAGATGGTGTTGTCGAAGGTTGCTTGCCTGATCGAGAGTCTTGCTGAGGTGTCGTTGAAGTACTTGGTTGTTCCTGGGAGTTTCTGGCTTCTGCAGTCGAAGTTCCAATAGTTTGACTAATAGGGGTTACGAATCCCTCTTCGCTAGGTTGACTGGGCGTAGTCTGAGAATAGCTTGATTCGCGAACGATGGCGTCGCGTTTCTCGAGCAGGACTCTCTCTGATTCCCTAGCCTGATGGACGTTGTTCCGAACCATTGTTTCCTCTTCATTGCTTACTTCGGCGGCCTCGCCGTCTCAAAGTTCCTCCGCATATGGTTCTTGTGTGTACATCCTCTCGATTTCCGACATATCTGCCTTCCAATCCTCAAAAGAGATCACCCCCCTACCTAGCGCTCCAAATGTTGATACTGGGTTCAACTTCTAATTATTTGTAATTAGAGGGGTTCGTTTTTGGGAATGAATTTAGACAGAAGACAAAAGAGAACCCTCGGAAAAGAGAATTTTATTAATTATATCGGTTACAAGGGTGTTAACTCGGAATGTCGAGTTAACTTTATCAAAGATAAGTATTAAGCCCAGATTGTATAGTAATTCTTCTCCCCGATTCTGAATGAATTAAATTAGTGAAGGGGGGGTGTGTATTTATATATCCTTAGTAGTCGGTCATTTAAGTCCATGAGCTAACCTTGGAAAAATGGAATATTTTCATTTTTCCCAGATCAGGGAATCTGTGATAAGATTTGATCTTACTCTGTCCGAGTTTTAGACTTCGACTTAGGACGAAGTTGTTTACAGCCCCGCTTCGGACACAAAAAATCCGATCATTCTTCACCGAGGTATCCCTTGGTCATCTGGGCCGAGGATTCTAATCTTGTTGAAGGGTCTTATATCCTGATAAATTATCAGGGAAAGGTCGGCAGGGACGGAAACTCAATTATCGCCAAACTATTGATAAGGAGTAGTAACCCCACCATCAACATATCTCAAGTTTTTCGCCACCCTTTGTTTTATTTAGTCAAAACCGTTTGGGAAAAAATGATTATATTCGGGACATGAATCACATTAGCAGGATTTTCAATGACTGTTGTTGCATGAATCAGTTTTAGTTTATGACTAATGAAAAACTTGGGAGCAGATCAACCAACCAAAAATCTCATGTTTCACAAGATTGAAATTCATGTAAGCCTTAGCTACTTTACTTTCTCATTATAGGATTCAGTCCTCGTTTAATGCCATTATACGATTTTTTGTGTGATTATGGTGACTAGCTCTCCTTTTAGATAAATCTAATAAATATGAATTGTGCTTAAATACTTAGTGATGAGGCACAAAAAAGTTTCTTAGGACGCCAACTATTCATCATTAGAAGCTTTGGATCGGTGCGGTTAGAAAAATTTCCTATTATACCATTATGCACTTGAACCTTGGAGAACTTCGTTGACAAAGAGGCTAGAAAAATTTCCCGTGATACCACTATTCGCCTAAACCTTGAAAAATTCAAAAGAAAAGTAGTGAAATGAATAAGTCTGGGGGGAGAGAGAAGAAACATGTATGTTAAGACTTTCTTATCCTGATATTGGAAAGGAAATGAACTTGTAATTTGGGCAATGTTTCTATGATGTTGAAATTGCAATGAAAGGTATATGGACGGATTGATTTTCGAAATTGTGGTGTAGATTTGGTAAAGTTGCTAGCTTAGGAGAAGTACATGGTAGTTTTGAGTTAATCGATTCTTGTTTCGTGTGGTCCAGTAACAAGTTTGATGTAGTTGTCTTTATGAGTTTCCAATGTTTTCAAAACCTTTTTGAGCAACTTTAATTATTTGTTTGAGGACAAACCCTATTTAAGTCTTAGGGAATTTTATGTATCGTGGATTTTACCGATTTTCTACCATGATACAAGTGTTTTTCTAGAATCTATCTAGGATGTTTTAGTCATGTATGCAGTCTTACAAGCAAATGATGTTTTGGAGCAATACAACTTAAAGTGATGAGATTTGGAGCAAAACTAGTAAAGAGAGATGCAGAGGCAGAATCAAAGTTCCAGAAGTCGGACGACATTAGACCCACTTACCCAACAAACCAGGAGAAGATCTACATATAAATATGCAGGCGCGAAAGTTAAATTTATTCTTCTATTTGAATCGAGTCTATTGGATATCTAGAGCCCAATATATAGCCGTTTTACAAAAGACATGTCATTTTGACGGGATTTATAAGATTGTCCGGTTAGCTCCAATCAAGCCCGACCTAAGTTTTAAGGAGGTTCTACCCTAGGCACGACTTCCACAGTTATAAAAAGGAGCTCTCATCTACAGAGGGAGGCACATCAAAGACAATCATACACACATTCTTTTATCTTTTGTTTACTTGTATCCTTTCATCTTTTGTTATTAATTCTCTTGGTATTACTATTTCTATTTGATTTCTAAGACTCTGAAGAATAAAAGAGATAGTTCTTGTTATATTGAGATTTCGAACCTCTAAGCTTCTATTGTGTACTCTTAATTTATGTTATTCACTTCATTTACAATGTTTAGTGAATTGATCTTCATGTATGAGTAGTCAGCTAATTAGATTTTGGGGATTTCATCGGTTTTTCTATGAATTGCTAAAATAGTTTTAATCAATCAGTTTTATCACAAGATTCTTCACTACAGCTACTCTCAACTGACTAAGAGGAATCGTGAACCGTCTTTCAGCATATTCAGTCGTGATCTGGTAGCAGAATTGCACCAGTAATCGCTTTATCTCACTGTAATGAGCAAGGTGCTTTTGTGTCATAGTCATAGCTTGTTTGAACATCTTGTGAATAGATCTATCTTGAAATCTATTGCTTGATTATCTTCTGCGACAATCCAAAATCACTTTTGAGATTTAGGTTTTTAAACAAAGTAGCTGTCACAACACACCCTTGAGGCAATCATACAATTAAGTGCTTAGAGTTCTAGAATCAAAAGATTTAACCTGATTGAGTGCTTAATTCATTATTCATAGTTGCAAACTGAAATTCCTTGGATCTAATATCCCCCATAATTGAAAACAACCCGACGTTTTTCTTAAGATTTCATAGATTCCCTAATTCTCTGTGGGATCTATAACCTAAATACTACATATGTACACGCAGTCCATTTTAGGTGAATTGCTTCACACATCAAAAACACAAACAATACATCTGACCACGGCGATAATTTAATAGCTAGCTCTTTGAGTTTAATCGTTAAAGAAAACGAATTAGTTTTCCTACAGAAGTCTTAGTGATTTTTTGACATAAAAAGTCTTAGTGATTTTTTGACATAAAAAGTATGAGAAGATATTTAAAATTTTATATTTTCTAGTTAATAAGATAAGACAAGATTTTACTAATAATATAGATGTCCTTTCGTGAGGAGATGCCTACATACCCCTAGATAATATCAAGTCAATTTTAGTTTGTGTTACATAAATAATGAGCTCGGGAGCATTCTTTTTTCGATAAAAACTTAAAAAATCAAGTAAAACACGATGCTTAAGGTAAATGGTGGTAATGAGGTTACTGAGCCAATGATTTGTCGACGTCTAAACCATCTGTCAGGGTTCTCTAGGTGAAGGTTCGACGTCGAGGTATGGTAGTTGATGGCTGATGGATGATGGTTGCTCGGTATTTGAACCGAGGTTCCGATCATCTGCTAAGACCAGGTAGGTGGGTGGTGCGTTTCGCATTCCGTAAATATAGCAAGTACCTAGAAGGGTAGGGAATTACGCGCTGGTGATAGTTGGACGGTACAGCTTGCATTGAGTGTTCGACCTCGTAGTCACTTATTTTGAGCTTTATAATCAGTGGTCATTGTGGAATACATTTAATGCTTTGGTGTTTGTGTTCATAAAGCTCTATGTTGTCAGCGCATCTGCAAGGTTATATTTTCATAATGCCACTATGACAGCTTTAGAATCATAATCCTTGATGAAGCAGACATAGTCGTAGTGAGAGAGTAGGCCCCCACGATAAGATTCACCCCGCACAAAACCGTTTGTTCTGATTGTCGTTGGAACGTCCTACACCGCCCGCCTGATGACCGCTCCACCCGACCGCCGCCCCAATCAAACAAGAACAAGCAACAGTTGGATTTCTTGATCCCAAGCGGCCCGGTACACTAATTTGAAAGAGGCGATGTCCGATTCCACGTCGACCAGAGTAATATCACAAAGACGATTACTCTCCCGACGCTTCATAAAACCATCACCTGCCCCTCATGTCTCTTTGCAGAGACCAAGGTTGTGCCGTTTCGACAGAACCTTGTACCAATGGAGATCCGCCATCTGAATATAAAGCAGCGCAGCGTACATGAAACAAAGAAAACATTGAAAACAGTTAGTGGAGCTCCTAAGAAAAATCGATTATGAAAATCGAGTCAAAATATTTAGTTTTGTGCAAACCATTTTTAATGAGCAAATGCAAGCAATCAGAAAACCAAGGCATCCCGGATAGGCTAGCCTCCTAAGCTCCTAAGTTATCCTTGAACCTAAAGGGTGGAAAAGGGTGAGGGGTGAGTAACTTGAGAACTGTTACTCAGTGAGCGGGATCCACTTAAGACTCACTCTAAGACCGAAAATAAACAATCAATAGTCACAATCAATAGCCGAAGCAAAAGAAAAACAAGCAAGCTTCTCTACATCACAATACTTCCCATGAAGTATCATAATAAGAGACAGTGAAACTCTCTCATAGATTACTTCCTCATGAAGCAACCTACGAAGAGCCCAACACTTGGTAATATATTACTTCTAAAAGAAGAAACATATAACTTGTACACTACACTACTAAACCAAAGTTAACTAATCCATTTCCCCCTGGAAATGAACTATTCAACTCCCCATTACACTACTGAGTAAGGAACTGCCGTCCATACTACGGGACGTACTTCCAGGAGTTCACAAACTCCTACTATTACATAATACTAATATAGCGCTATTTCTACTACTCTCCATATCACTCTTTGGGCCAGGAACATACGATACCACGACTGCCACCTCACGGAACACCTAATTGCAACCACAAAGGCACACAATCAGAACATCCAACACCGTTCTCCGTCTATCGATACGCGGTGACCCCACACATAATCACTAGTGGTGGAATTATGATTATGCTCCGGATTTCGTGCCACCAGCCAAGGCTCATGATCCCAGGTCTCTCTGGTACAACACAGTCGTATAGACCAAATAACTAGGCGTTGTATCGCAGCTCACTCTCTCTCACTTACTAACCTTACTTAGCTTGAGTACTAATCCATAACTCTACTTTACACTACTAAGCTTGATCCAAAGATAGCCCCTACTACTCCAGATCCTAGCTTTACTATTAATATTACTCCGCTAGTTATAGAATCTAACAAAGCACGACTCGCTTTGCCAGACTCACAGTCTAACAAAATACTACACATTCTTTCAGACCACTCCATTTCTACGCAGCGTAGAGTCAGTACATGCGCAGATCCACCAACATCCGTCCCTTATTAGACGGGATGTGCCGTAAAGAGTCCATCTTGTCGTTAGATCGTAAATGAAACTCAGTCCGGCTTTCCTGAGCCTATCAATTCACACATAACGATAGATCATGCTCAGCTCATGCCACCAGGGGCCTACACTCCTCATATAGAGACCTTGTAGTCCAACTCCAATGAGCCTATCATCTTCACACAGAACGATGACAGTTCTCTCTCCTCCCATAACTTCTTCTAAGTTCTGATAGTGCACCTCATCCCTTCCCTTATTCCTTACACCTTGGATTCGTTTCCCGCAAGAAGACGAATCCCTAGCCTAATATCGAATCTATCTTACTATAGATTCGTTGGCCTTTACTCTGTTTGCCTCATTATCGATATATATCTGACCATATAATCGATGGCCATGAAAACTCATGCACGGGTCGTAAACTTCGCAGTTCATAGGTTCTGTCTGATAATCAACCTTAACCTTCCACAACATATTAGCTAATTAACCTTCCACTTATCTACCAATAGACAAGCATAACGGCCTGACCCTTCATCACAACATATTAGCTAATGAACCTGGTTAACTCTCAATTATATACTACTGCCATTCCTTATATAGGAATCAACAGCTCACTAGCACCATGCCAAGTTATCGTATACTACACCTGCAATCAAAGAATATACTTCACTACAAACAAACAAGGTGAGGTTAAACAATCATGATATGTTATTGTACCCTGACTTCTCAACAATCAACATTCAAAATACATCCCTAACTACATGGCTCACATCTTCTATCACCTAACCAAATTTTAGGGTTCCACTAGTCATGCTCATTTACTTACATTACTAGTCTGCACTAGTAATATACCAATTTCAGGGATGTATCTAAAAAGTCCTAAGGTTTGTGGGGATCTAAGTGCACCTATCTAATGTATCAAACAATCAATCATGCAGCCACTCACCTTGGCTATCGATTGCAGATGATGTGACTGAGTGAGGACACTGGAACCCTTGCATGAATCCTTATTGAACTCCTAAAAACACTGAGTCTGATGACTTGCTGATCAAGTTATTTCCTTTTACTGCTCTTTTGCTCCTTTTACTGCTCCTTTGCTCCTTTGCTCCTTTTACTACTTAATTCTCCTTAATCTTCAGTATACCAGCTTCAATTGGGTCTGGACCAACCCAATTCCTCCTAAATCAATTGATTTAGATTAAACCAAACCAAATCGGTTGAACCAACTGATTTAGCTAAACCAAATAAACCAGATTGATTAATTGGTTTAACCTTAACCAAACCAAACCAAAGTAAACCAATTGGTTAAGTAAATCAAAATCAAATTGATCCAAACCAATGAACCAAACCAAACCGTTTATGGTTTAGCTAACCAATGTGGCTGGCCAAACCAAACCGATCAGAGAAAGAAAGTGGTTCATCTATGGTGACAATGGCGATGGCAGCGGTGGCGGTGGCGACGGCGACAGCGGCGGTGGCAGCGACGGAGGCGGTGGCGGTGACGACGTCTTCAACGGCGGCGGTAACGACGTCTTCAACGGCGGCGGTGGCGGCGACAAAGGCGATGGCGGCGACGGCGGCTTCAATGGCGGCTACTTCAACTTACAAACCATTGTAACAAGTTCGAGGAGATGAAGACATGCACGATGGTGGTCACGGCGGTGGCGATACGGCGGTGGCTCGTTGGAAATTGGATTTTCCGACGAACTTTGATATTGACGGCGGGAAAGAAACGACGAACGTGGGGAACAATGCAGCTGATGAAATATCATTGGAGAGGTGACCGGAAAATTTCTCCGGTGATCGGCGGTGTCGGTCATCACCGGTGTTGATACTAGGTTCAACTTCTAATTATCTATAATTAGAGGGGTTCGTTTTTAGAAAAATATAAAGTTAGAAAACAAGGAGAAACCTCGGAAAAATGATGTTTTATTAATGATTTTGGTTACAATGCTTGTTAGATCGGAATGCCGAGTTAACTTTATCAAAGAGAAGTAAAACCTAGGCGATCTAGTTCTTCTTCTCCCCGATTCTGAATGAATATTATTAGTGAGGGGGGGGGGGGTATGTATTTATATATCCTTAATAGTCGGTCTAGTAAGCCGATGGGTAACCTCGGAAAAATGAAATATTTCCATTTTTCCAAGACTAGGGAATTTGTGATAAGATTTGATCTTATACTGTCCGAGGTTTAGACTTCGGCCTAGGACGATATTGTTTATACCCCAGCTTCGGACACTAAATTCGATCATTCTTCACTGAGGTATCCCTCGGTCATCTGGGCCGAGGGTTAATATTCCTGTTGTCGGGACTTATAACCTAATAAGTTATCAGGGAAGAGCTCGGCAGGGACCGAACTCTAATGATTGCCAAACTATCGATAAGGGGTAGAACCCCAAAATCAACAATAAATCTCCCCCAGTTCGTCCGAGGAAGTCTTCGGGCAGCGTTGGCGAATTTCCACTTTGAATAGCTTGTCAAGAAATGAAGTTCGGTATCAGTCGATCTTCGTCTTCAATAGTCTTAGTTTTAATTCTCCAATATTCTTCGTTCTTCAATTTGGCGAGAAAAATATCAGACAATGAAAGGTCCATTCGTGCAAACTTCTTGGTCTCGCAAAACCTTTCACTTCCCAAGTGACGTGTCATCTCGAAAACAGAGGAAAATAAATGAGAAGAAAGGCGCCTCCTCTCGCATCAGGTGTTGGCTAATCAGACCCTTTCATTACTGTAAACGAAGCGTTCGTCATCACTTGTTCGTTCTATAAAACCGCTTATTTTTTATTAATTTCTCCCATAATCGACTCTCCGCTCTCCGAAGTAACCTTCGATCTTCCTTCTCTTATTAATATCCTTTTACGAAATATCCAGGAGAAACGACCTCGAGGTTTCGATTTCTGGGAATACTCGTCCTTGGCCAAATATCCCGGATGTTGGACCCTCTCTTTTCCCTAGATCTGAAATTGGGTCAATTAAAAGGAGAGCCTTAAACCCCGAAGAGATTGAAATTTTGGTTCCGAGGTCCGATCAGAGACCTTGGACACCACCATCAGGTTACGTTTGTCTCTACGAAAGCTTCTTTGCCGAAGCCAATCTTTGGTTTCCGATCCCGCAGTTAATGGTTAGTTACTGCACCCGTCGAGGAATAGCGATGTCACAACTAACACCAAACTCTATAAAAATCATCATTGGGCTTCTGGTGCTCGCAGCTCGGTGCAACATTCGGTTAAATTCTCAGAAACTAGAAGAACTGACGAAACTTTCTGGTACTGGAAACCCAGAAGGGATCTTCAAATTAAGCATCAAACCAAAGAAGAAAATCCTCACTGGATTTCGTACAGGCGCAAAGTTATGGTTCCGAAGTTACTTCTACGTCCGAATCAATGAAGCTTCGGTTTACAGATCCGACGCCACAATCTTTCGAAATTGGAAGATTATAATTGGTAGAAACTATGTCTTCTCTTTCCTTTTTTATTCCGATGCTAAACTCATTTTCTTTCCTTTTCAGTTAAACCAAGCTGCTTCCGAGCACCTCCGCCGAACTTCTCTGAAGAATTCGAAAAACTTAAAGCAGAGGGAGAACTTTAGTGGGGCGATATACTTCCTTCTTCATGTTTTAGAGCTCGATCCTGGGTCGATATGCTTTCTTCGAACTTCCTAATTCTTTACCGAGCTTCTTCTTACTTTATGATTGATTTTCTGTAGAACGAGAAGACTGGGAAGGAACCGACTCTTCTCCTAGAATGAAAAGATCAAACCCCGAAGGAGCTTCCGGCGGAAATCAGAATCTTCTCCCAAGAAAGAAACAAAGCTCCGAGGCCGCAAAAAAAGCAGAATGCCGAGAACAGGAAGCTCATCTTGCATGTCAAGGATCACCATGCATTCAAGTTCAAATTTGATGGTGCAGACCTGCTTTTTAAGGATAAGAATGAAAAGCACCGAGAAAGCTTTATCCGAGGCGCAAAATGAAATCGCAAATAGGGATAAACGCTTGGGTAAAATGGAGTCACACTTTGACGAGAAAGAATCGAGGATTTCCGATATTTTCAAGGAAAACTCTCGGCTAATCACTGAACTGGCTGAGGTGAAACGTCAGGTAGTTGATATCTCGGAGGAACGGGATGTCAATAAAGCTATTCTGGACTCCAAGTGTGCCGAGAGCTACTAGGAGGGACAACGTGCAGCCGCCGACATTTGTCGAAAGAAGTTAAACCACCTTCGCGGGTTTCTTGACGAGTATTCCGAAGCTTATTTTGATGCCTTCAGCAAAGCTAACGAATATGGACAGGCCGCGAGTGTTGCTATGAATCTTCGTCTTCTTCTTGACAATGGACTTCCGATTCCAGAAGAGGATGTTGTTGTGGCCGAGAAGGAACGTGACCGACTAGCCGAGCTTGCAAATACTATCTTGATTCCATAGTTTCGAAATGAGGAATTTAATATTTAGATTAGTAATCCTTGTATTAAAACTTCAACTCGACTCTTTTTGTAAATATATTTCTTGGACGTTAATAAAATTCTTTTTATTTTTCTCGTATAACTGGACTACTAATCTTTCAATCTTCATCCCGAATGTGACATCTCGGACGTTTAATGAAATTTTCGTTTCTCGTATTATTGGATTTGTTTATTCGAAGCTTCTCAAATAAATATTTCGAAACCCGAAAATAGCAAAACAAATGAGGTGCACTTTCCCTATTTCTTTGCTTTAAAGTTTTACAATAAGTCCTAGTTTATCAGATTAATTGTCGAACTTTTGCATTCGGTAAAGAATGTGTAAGAGGTTTTTTTTTTTTTTTCGTACCCTTTAATCTCTCGGCCTTACTTTATCGGGCTCCGAGATTCTTTCAGGCAAATTTTTATTTTGGTCGAGAACGTGATCAAAGTTTCGACTTTGTATGAACCTCGGCATAGTTGAGTCGTAACATCGAGACTAAAACCGAGATTCATGGTGTTGCAGCTGAACCTTGTGAAAGGCTGCCTACATACCCTCAGAGGGGATCAAGCCACACGTAGATTTTTGCCTTCAGGGAGAAACTAAGCTCTTCCCTTCCGACCTTTCTTGGTTGTTCTTCCTATGTACTGTTCCGTTTCGAAAAGTTCCGTCAAGATTTCAGCAGATATTGGTTTCTTCTTGTTGACCGCAGTTAGTATGAGAGATTGATTCGGGGGTTCTTCTTGGCTTCGTCGGAGTTTGTTTTCTGTTATGAAGCATCTTTGAGCCATCTTTTGGTCACCTCGGACCGTGAAATATCCTTTTGGAGTTGGGAATTTCAAGCATTGATGATAAGTAGATGGAACGGCTTCCATAGAGAATAGCCAAGGGGTTCCGACGATCGCGTTATAAATGGTGGCTCTTTCTACTACTTTGAACTTCACGATTTTTGTTACTCCTCCGACCGATACTAGAATTTTGATGGTTACGACAGTTGAGACTGTATCTCCTCCGAAAGCAGTTAGGTGTTTAACCCGGGCAATCTTCTGATCCTTAACCTCCATATTTTGCAGTGTGTCTAATGATATGAAATCCACCGAGCTTCCAGTGTCGACGAGTATCCTTTGGACGTCGCAATCGCCTATCTGAAGTTCGATTATGAGTGGAACGTTATGGGGAGCGTCGATTCCTTTCAGATCTTTGGTGGTAAATGTCAGCTCTTTTTGCAAAGTGGAGCTTCGTGGAACCTGATCCACGGACAATCTAAAGATGCTTCGCTGAATTGATCGAACAGAATCTTCACAGCTTACGAGTCCTCCCATTATCATGTTAATCCTTTTTCTCTGATTTGGGGGTGGTGAGGGCAGAACTTCTCCTTCTTCTGTATCTTCGCGGGAAGGTGGGTTTTCCTCATCTTCGCGTGTTTTACGCTTCTCCTTATCTCGGTCTCGTTCAAATCAGATGGTCATTAGATGATTCTTTAAGTTTCGGCAATCTTCGGTTTTGTGTCCTGGTCTCTTGTGATACTCGCACCTAGGGATGGTCGGATCGTCAGGATCTCGGGTGTATGTATACTTTGACTTATCCTTCTGAGATATATCATTTGGCGAGTTTGTTACGGAAAAGGTTATTTCTGACTTTGATTTATCCTTCCGAGATTGATCCATTTCTACTCGTCGCCCTTCTCCTTTCTCCTCTAGTTTCGTCTCTTTGTTCATCTTCGTGGATCCGTGAACTTTGGCGAGTTCGGCACGATTCTCTTCGATCCTTATGTGAGTATTTTCTCGATGAAAAGCATCGTTCATAGACTGGGGCCGATGAGCAGACAGTTCCTCCCAAAACCTCGATTGGTACCAAGTTGCCGCACTAGGTGCTTCAATTGCTAAGTCGTCGTCAATCCTCAGTAACGAGTAAATCGCTTTAAATCTTTTAGAGTCTCTGAATGGCTCTTTTGGTCTTTTTTTTACTAAGTAGAGGTCTGATGTCGTGGCCTGTTGTTCTAGATGGAGCATGTACTGCTTGAAGAAATCTTCGCGGAGTTCTGCGAAACAACTGATTGAATCGGAGGGCAAACTAGTAAACCAGGCTTGGGCATCTCCTCTCAAGCTCTCTAAGAAAAGTTGACATCTTCCCTCGTCTTCTTCATATCTTTGGAACTCGGCTCGGCCGATTTTGATTAAAAAGGCCCTCATGTAGACTGCGGGGTCTCCGGTTCCGTCGTAGGTTGGGAGTCTTAGCTTGTCATTGAGTGGGATTCGCGCTCGTGTAATATTATGAGTGAACAGACTTCTTTCTGTTTCTGCCAGTAATTGATCGACTTATAGGGCGATGCTCGTTGCCTTGTGGACTAGCGATCGCATCTCCTCTAGTTCCCTTTTCAAGATTACGATCGATTGTTCGGTACTCGGAGTCTGAATTACATCATCCCCACTTCTCAAACTTCGGCGGATAGTGGGCGTCCTAGGTTCTCTCGGACCGGTTTGGTCGTCCTCGAACGTGACCAGCTGAGGAGTGGTTCGTGAAGGTCTAACCGAAGTCGTTCTAAGAGTTTGGTTATGACTTTGGGCTCTCAAAGCTTGGAGTTCTTCTGATATGGTTGCGAGTTGGTCAATTAAACTTCGGTTAACCCGTTGCTGATGGTTAATTTTCTCTGCCAGACAACTCTCACGTTGTTGCTGTGTTCCTATCATTGCTCCTTCGGGGGTCGTCACCTCTTTTACATTGGGAACTCGATTTATCTGGCGTTCTTCTCCGTTATTTGACGATTGTATTCCGGCGGGTTGCTCGGCTGTCCGATGAACGGGACGAGGAGTTATTGACGCGCTTGGTAATTCCTTCGAGTTCCGGGTCTCGGCTGTTGAAGTTCCGACTATCGGATTGGTAGGAGTTATGAATCCCTGCTCGCCGAGTTGACTGGGTGTAGCCTGAGGGTAAGTCAGTTCACGGACTATGGGATTGCGACTCTCAAATAGGGTCATGGCCGATTCCCTAGCTAGATGATTGGTATTTTGGACCGTACCTTCTTCATCGCTTACTTCTGCGACTTCGCCGTCTCGACGTTCTTCTGTAGATGGCTTTTCTGTGTTCATCCTCCTGTTTTCCAAGATCTCTTTCTTCTTTCGCTTAAAGCGATATCTATCCCCCTACCTGGCGCGCCAAATGTTGATACTAGGTTCAACTTCTAATTATTTATAATTAGAGGGGTTCATTTTTAGAAAAGTATAAAGTTAGAAAATAAGGAGAAGCCTCATAAAAAGGATGTTTTATTAATGATTTTGGTTACAATGCTTCTTAGCTCGGAATCCCGAGTTAACTTTATTAAAGAGAAGTAAAACCTAGGCGATCTAGTTATTCTTCTCCCCGATTCTGAATGAATATTATTAGTGGGGGGGTATGTATTTATATATCCTTAATAATCGGTCTAGTAAGCCCATGGGCTAACCTCGAAAAAATGGAATATTTCCATTTTTCCAAGACTAGGGAATCTGTGAAACTATTTGATCTTATACTGTTCGAGCTTTAGAATTCGGCGTAGGACGATGTTGTTTATACCTCCGCTTCGGACACTAAATTCGATCATTCTTCACCGAGGTATTCCTCGGTCATCTAGGCCGAGGGTTAATATTCCTGTTGTCGGAACTTATAACCTAATAAGTTATCAGGGAAGAGCTCGGCAGGGAGGGAACTCCAATTATTGCAAAACTATCGATAAGGGGTAAAACTCCACTATCAACAGCCGGGTCAACACCGGTCAACAGCGGCGGTCATCATCGACGGCCGATGGTCTGACGGTAGTTGGCGGTGGTCGACGGTGGTCCTCCTCTTTGAGTGTTTTTCGTTCTTCGTTTTTTGCTTGAGTGTTTTTTCGTTCTTCGCTTGAATGTTCTTTTTTCTTCACTTGAATGTTCTTCGTTCTTCGCTTGAATATTTTTTGCGTTCTTGAGTTTCTTCGAGTTTGATCTGAATGTTCCGGAGAAAAGTTTGAATGTGATTTTTCATTTTTTTGATGAGAATGAAGTGCTAAAAGCTATTTCCCGCTTTAAATAGTGTTTTCCCTGAGACTTTTCTCTTTCGTCTTCTTGGCTTGCGTCTCTTCGGTCTTCACGTAGTATGCCAATCGAACTCCATTTCTTCTGATATTTTGTCCAAAAATCCATCTGGAATTTATACAATTAATCATGTTCACGATAAACAGAATTAACTTATAAATTTATTTTCAAAATCCGACGCTAAAAATAATTCCGTAAATCATTATATTTCTTTACGAAAATATTCTTGTGCGGATTCTTCTCTGTCTTGACTCTATAATATGGCTGCTCCGATTCTTCAATTTCTCAAGCTTTTGTCTGTCTTGATTTGTCTTCTTCCGCCTTCTTTTTCGCCTTTTCGGAATCTTCCAATTTGCGGAAAAATTCTTATCTCTTTGTTGACTTGACCATTGACTTTACGATCAGTCTCTAATGTAATACGGGTTATTACAGTCGCAGTTCTTGCGTGGAGGGTTAAAGTCCGAACGGGGCATATGCGAGTGTGCAGGTGACAATTCAGAGCCATATCGATGTCTGTTTTTTTCATTAGGGGATAGTCATTGATCCTCACTATCATTAGAGTGTTGATCGATTTTTGCTCGCCGTATAGATTGGACGTTGATGTCTCCTTTTTGTAGCGTTCAAGGAGGTTGCCGATCAAATATCGAAACTCCTTGGTAGAGTGCCCAGTTGCGTTCTGGATGGTGCATATATTTAGGCCCCGAGCTTATTCTATGGCTTCACACTACCGAGATTCTAAGACGAGGTTTGCTTAATCCAGTCGTCTTTCTGATAGCTCCTATCCTAATGTTGGTGTGGTTCAGCTGGTTCGTCATAGGGTTTCTCCTTAGATGATAAGATTCTGGAGGATGAATTCTTTTTTGCCGCAGTAGCCTCGTCATCTTCGAGTTGTATTAAAACCATAGTGAGGTACTTCACATATTTTTATCGTGCATGGCTGGAATGTTTTTAGGTAATCTCAAAATTTGGTCTCAAGTCGAATCGCTCATCTTTAATTAGAGATGTATGTTGTTAGACCTCTAAACTAAGGCTTGGAACGATTCGCTTTTCCATTACTGGATGTTCCAAATATTAGACTCAATTACCTACTTTTTCCATGGCATAGTGTAGTACGAAGGCTTCCGAACAAATTAATGAAACTATCGAAAGATTTTTCCTCCAATTTTGAGAACAAACGTCTTGGTTGATCGTCTATGTGCTCGACAAAAGTTTTGCAGCGACCGGGATTGAGGTTGTCGAGATGGATTTCAACTCGATCCATGGGTTTTTTAGATGATTGATTGGGTTTGTCGTCCTGCTATATTGTAGGGATCTAACTATCAACATTGGGTCTACTCTAGTCTGGATGTTGCATGAAGGGTGTCACTATTTATCCATGATTGTGTGGCGTAGTTCTGGAGCTGATATGATTGAAAGATGGACCTTGGAATCCATATCTTTGAGACATGCTTACACCTCTTCCATTTTCATGGCACTAATGGTCCTTGCATACATGTCTGAGTTTCCTCGTGTGGCGTGCTTGTTTTTCATGGGATTATCGTTTCATTTCCTCTGGTTGGTTCTCATGGTGAAGCAGTTCGTGGAGTCGTGTGGATCGGAGTAGAGACTGATTTGTGTTGAGCAAATGAGCTCCTCTCTTTCGTTTGAGATGTTTGGGTTTTTTCATGCTCATTGAAACGCGTCATAAGAGAGTCAAGGAATTTTTGGACCGGGTGACCTTGGCCAACGTTATGGTCAGTAGCACCTAATCCGGTTGATAGGGATCTTGTTTTACCCAATAAAATGCAAGTGCACAAAAATGTAATTGTGGTAAAGTCGGGATCGAACCACATAAACAAAGTAAAGAACAACTAATCCTAGATTTGAAATAAGTTAACAAGTCATATTTGAAAGTAAATAAAACGTAGAGAACAATATTAAAATCGGATTGAATATCAATCAGGAAGAAAGCTAGGCGTAGGGAAACTTGCCGGAAAGCCGAATTGGTAAAAAGTTTCCTAGTAGGATTATAAATTAAATCCATTCTTGAACACAATCACAATAATAGAATACCAGCTTCCCCTATGAAATCTACCTTTGCCTATACTATATAACCAAATTTCTTTTAGAAATCTCAATAGATAAACATGCATTCAAATCAAGTTGCTTAGTTCAAAAATTCCCTAAACCAAATTCCTTTGAGAATAGGAAAATTTACTCATCTAAGTTTTTTTCTAGTTAACTAATAAAGATTCCACAACTATCAATCAACCTATAGATCTTAATTTTAAGTGATCAAATTAGAACAAGCATAAAGAACAACATAGATAAAGAACTGTAAGATTAAACCCTAACTAGTTATGATTATAATTAACAATTTATCAAAATCTTTGAAGTAATCCTAAACCTAACAAGACATCTACTCAAACATGCAGAAAGAATCACTCAACATGATTGAATAAAATTTCATTAAAGATTTAAGAAGTAAATAGTAGAAATCAAAGAGGGTTTTCTCCCTAACACAAACCTCTCTTTAAAACCTAGAAAACAACTTATGGCTCAAAAAATAGCCTAAAACATGTATTTAAAAGGGTCTCGGATGAAGCCTTCTAGACAGCCTTAGTGGTGGCATGTTGTTGGTGGCTGTCGTATGGTTTTCTAGTCATCGTATCGATCTAAGTGAGGTTCTCTTTCCCCACGGTGGGAGCCACTTGTTGAAGTGAAATTCAACTAACTAAAAAATGGAGTAAAAATGGGTGGAGAACTTCTTTATCAAATGAAAAGAGAAGATCCAAGAGCTCGATAGCTCCAGACAAGGTTTCGGCTGCCGAGGTTTAAGAAAGAACCAAAGTAAACTAAGAACTTTCATGTAAACAAAGTGAATTCGGCATAGTTCTCTTTCTCTCTCCCTCTAGTATACTTTGTGATATGGTGCGTATGCGTGAAAATGAATGAATGACCCTCTTCATTATTCCTCATCCATATATAACAGTTGAAGTCGGCTAGATTTCATTTACCGAAGTAGTTATCTTAATGGAATATTAACACTATTGATATGGACTATTACCAAAGAAGACGAAATTTATGTTTATCCTTGTAGGTTTCCATTTATCCGCAAAGATTTCCTTTTGCCTAATAGGTGATGAGCACGCCAACCTTTTTTTAATGAAAATCGAATTTGAGTTTGGTCTAGGCCGGTCCACCTTAATTGAGCAGGATGTTGATTAGCGTCGAGCTACGGTTAGGTGTTAAACTCACCGCCAACAACAAAAGTCGCTAAGATGATCATGGTTCAATCCTCGTTACAATCTATTGCGACTCTGGATTGAGAAATCCACCAGATGAGAGTTCATAATACTTTCCGCCATGGTGATCTTGATGAGGAAGTATACATGAAGTTTTCTACATGGCTTAGAACTACCGATAAGACAAAAGTTTATCGTATTCCTATATGGTCTTAAGCAAGCTTCTCAATGATGGTTTCCTAAGCTTGGCTCAACACTCAAACACTATGGTTTTCAACAAGATCTCTATTATTATTCGTTGTTTATTTACGCGAATCAAACCATTAGGTGTCACGTCTTGGTAGATGTGGACAACTTGATCATTACGTGCAACTCAGCGGAAGTGATTACTCAGTTTAAAGAATACGTAAGCATCCACTTTCATATGAAGGAATTGGGTGTTTCGCAATATTTTTTGGGCATGGAAGTAAAATGTAGTTCAGACGATATTTACCTCTATCAACGTAAGTATGCAGTTGTTAACATTTATGAGGTTGGCTTGTTAGACGTCAAAACCGATCTCCTTCCCAATAAAGAAAAATCACAAGCTCGCTCTTGTCAAAAGAGATGCTTTGGATGACCATCTCGTTACCAAAGCTTGATTGAGGGTGTAACTCGTCTAAAGTGTCTAAATTTATGAATAATCCTAAATTTGAACGTTGGAATGTAATATTTAGAGTGGTTTGATATCTGAAGAATAGTCATGGATAAAGTATTATTCTTTGTTCTACTACTCATACCACTCTGTTTGCTTGATGTAATTCTGATTGAGAATCATGTCTTTTGACGAGACGCTCTCTTACTGGCTTTTTTTTTAATTCAACTCGACGGTTCTCTGTTGTCTTGGAAAACACGAAAACATGATGTTGTCTCGCGCTCATCTGCTGATGATGAATACCGTGCAATGGCTGATATCATTAGTGAAATACTATAGTTGTGTCAGTTACCTCTTTATCTCGGTATTTTATGTGTTGTTCTACCGCTACATTGGGGTAGTCTATCAGTTTACACACTCGTGAATCCGGTTTTCCATGCTCGTAGCAAGCACATAGAAAATGATTGAAATTTCATATGAGATGAGAACGTGGTACGATTTTTACCAAACATGCTTTTAGTACTACTCATCTTGTTGCTATCATGATTAAAACGCTAGGAAAGAAAGAATTTGAAATATTATTGGTCAACTCGAGTATTTGTAATCTACACACTCCACCTTGAAAAGACGGGAGGAGGTATTAGGTATATTGGGCTCTTGATCGATATTGTTTTAGGTAAATACATTTTTTGTATAAAGAGGCATTGCATTGTATCTTTTTCAATAAGAGATCTTTCTCATAAATGGGATTTTGATAGTCTCTTAGGATAAAAGTATAAATATTTTTTTATCACATTGTGTGGATCATTTAATTTCCACAATCATGATGTAACACCCTAATTTGGTGGAAAATTAATCATAAGAGTTTAAGAGAATTAATTTGGTTATCTATAGCACCAATTTGCACTTCTATTTTCGATTACACATACATAAAAACTCAAGAGTTAAAAATGCTTGAACTTGAGTAGTTTCAGAATGGGTGACCTTTTGGGAAATTATTTCCAAAATCGTGCGAATAAGGATAAAACATGAAAAAATATCATGTTGTAATATGTAGGAATAGTAAACTAGTCTTTCAAAATTCTGGATGAAACGCACCGGTCGTCGGATGAGGGAGCGGCCCATAAGCCAAGAAAGCATGGATCCACATACGGTGGTTGTCAAGACGTTACATTTGGTATTTGGCCAAGCATGAAGCCAATGCTCCATGGTTTCATCATCACTTGAAAGCCATTTGAAGTTACAATTTAAATACAAATGAAAAAAATAAAAAAAATTGGGAGTGGTTGTTGTAAAAATTGCCTTTTTAACTTTTAAAATTACTAGATAAGTACCCGTGCTACGCTGTGGATTTTCTTTTACTTTTTTTGTCCTCATACATAAATACATGTTATGTGAAACACCAACACCTATTTTCGAATGTTTGTACTCGAAAGAAACATGTACTTACTTCACATCAAGTTCGGATTATTATCTCTACCAAATCTCATTGATACTTTGATTGGATTATCCTAGTCAAACACCACCAGTTGAGTTAATCTCTACAAGCCACCAACATAATACTTAGGAAAAAAAAGAATTACACACCTAAACTTTTCGTCCAAAATCTGGTATCCAAGCAGATATATCTCACATGATCAGAGCTTGTTTGGATCCGATGTCTTGTGAACAACGTACTACACGACCGGTAACAATTATTTGATCAAGAACATTCAAGTTTTTTAAAAAAACTTTTAAAGGTCTCAAAAAACTTTCTTTTAGGCTTCTCTTTATACTATATCCAAGCTTTTTTTAGAGTCTTATTAATCCGTCTGCCTATGTACAAAACACTCGTTCCTTAATTTATAAACTTAATTAACCATTAAAGAAAACAAATAAAGAGAATGTTTTTGCTACGCACATGAGTAAAAAATTACACCTAGCATAGATATACAGACTAAGATTTAACCAAAAAAGAGTGACCACATGTTTGAATCACCTTAAGAAAATCTTTCTTGAACCAATCATGTTTAGCATTTTTAAAATTTTTTTTTGTCCCTCAAAGTTTCTTAAATAAGAAACATAAAAAAGATGGATAATGACCAAAATAAATTGTAAAAAATGATAAATTAAATATCATTCATTTTGTTTTATTTCTTGACCAAATCATCTCTACATACGTTGCGTAGACTTTTTATCCGCCTATTTCCCTCCTACAAAATCAAATAAAAATGAAGCACATCAATTAAATGGGATAATTTTCTAACGACAGATCATTGAGTAAACCTTTGATCCAAAATACATCTATAAGACTCAATCCCTATAATCAGATAAAACGAAGCTAATATTCAACAAAGAAAAATGAAAAATCATGCTAGCAAAAAGGATCAACACAGAGATTGAGAGACTTTTCGGATTATGAAGGTAAATTGAGGAAAACATCCTTGACAATAGCCTTTCCAGCCTAAACTTGCCCAAGCTTCGTATCCAGTGGTCAAAGCTGAAAGAGTAGAAGCAGAGTCTCGGATGCTGAATAAACTTGTCGAAGCTTCATAGCGGCGACACCATGTTATCTTCGTCTTCTACTTCCTCTGCTGGTATATCGTCTTCGCTCGTTTCTGCTGTTTTTTTAGCGTAGTTTCTGGAGAAGCTGTGAGAGAAGTGACTGAGTTGTTTGTCTAACCTCCACTGCAAGTGCTTGGATAACATGCAATCTTGATATTGAGAAAAGATTAATTTTTCAAGCTTGAAGTTTCGGGTTTTACATACAAAATGGAAAAACAAAATGGTGAGAACTATAATAAGTAGCTCACTTGGGATGCATGGTTACAAAATTCGTTTTTCTCTCATGAAAGGCATGAGAAACATTGGCGAGAAATCAAATTAAAGTTTTTGGCATGAGGCCTAGTAGCTTACGTGTCCATAAGTTGATGAATCTCAAGCATGTGAAGAAGGGTTGTGATTTGCGACTAAAGCTTGGTTCTTCTTCCTCTTCTCCAGAATATTCTTAGCATAATCAACAAATTTTGTGCAACCATGCATTAGTTTTGGAAGTTCGCTAATCTGCAAAAGGTGAAAAGTAAAGAGAATGTTGACATCAGACTTGAGGAAAAAAAAATATCTCACTACTAAATTCAGACAATGCTTAACGTAGATGTACCAAAATCTAATTTTTTACATGATAACATGGAAATTCAAGCCACATACCTAATCTAATGATTCATTCACCTATTCTCAAGACGTTAGCTTTCTGCTACACTACAACACAACAAGATCAATCTCCCTAAGTTTCAAATACATTGAGTCTATAAAATTATAGACCTGAAACAACATGGTCCTGCAACTAATGACTTGAATCCAGTCAATTTTCTAATTCCTTAACCCCACTTGAGACTATTAAAAGTTGCAAATAATGATTTTGGATTCACCAAATAACTCTTCCTTAATAGTTATACGCTGATTATAATGGGATTTGAAAAATTCAAAATCATATAGCTTATTCGATTCTAGGATAGATTCATAATCAAATCTATAAAGGTGATCACCTCCTAAGCATGAGAAATTTTCACATCTTCGATTAGGAATCCAGATTCTTTATTTGGATGACTAACCTAAAAAAAATATTAGAGAAGGAGACACTGAATATCAAATCGGGGATTTAATAAAATCAACCGTGTCTAACAAATTCGAAAATCATTACTGTCTCAAAGAAAAGTTGAAATAAAATCTCTTCCTATACTGCTATGGAAACCTAAAACAGAAGTTGGTTGTTTGGGATGCCATATTGAAATTTGTAAGACTGGGGGAGATGAACTACAAAAGAGGAGACTATAGTGGATTTTAATTGAGTGTGAAATGATGAAAGGTGAATAGAAAAAACAATCGAGAAGCTTTTTGCTTTTGAGGAAGTTGAAGCGAGGAAGACATAACATATTGAGGAGGGTCCGTGTGTTTTGTTTTTTTTTTTGTAATTAATATGATGTGTTAATTTTTTATGTTTTGATTGGTTAATGAAATTAATATTTTTAATTGACGTGTCACCTTCTCCTAACACAAAGTAGCTTATGTGGTAAGGTTGGAGAGATTTGGTTTTGTTATTATAGTATTGATGTATTTTCAATGCATAATGTGTTTCGACCTTGCATTTAGCATAGTCTTAAAGACATACTCTATCTACTTTTAAATTATACATGTTCTAGATTTTTCACACAATTTTAATTTTTAACTATAGATAGATCAATTTTAAAAAACAGAACAAATTTCCATAAAATTTACCCAATAACAATTCAATAAATTCAAAATTTTCAATTAATATTTTTTGAAGTTGATAATTTATTATTAAAAACTCATAAAAATAGTTAAAACATCAATCTTTTAAAAGAAAAAAAAATGCTATAACATCTATCAATTAGAAAAATAGAGAGTATAGGTCTTTGAATACAACACCACTTAAGTCAAGAAATTATTCCGGTGAGAGAAAAAGTGGTTATTACAAATCAAGGAAGACAAAGCTCCGTAAAAGATTAAATAGTGTTCGTATTGTTAGTTTTTTGCAATGTTTTTAAACCCGACCTAGATATCGAACCGAACTGTTTTCCGGATCGACGGGTCATCGGGTCAACCCCGGATCGACTGCGGGTTATAGGTAAAAGAGTTTTTTTTTTATATAAATAAATAAATATATATATATACTAATATTCTTGAGATTATTCATTCTTTATAATAGTATTCTATTAAAATATATATCTATGTTTATTAACGAAATATGAATTTAAAATTTTTAAAAGAAATCAACAATTTAAGTAAAATTTTTTTACTAAGAAAACCAATACCTCAACAATAATAAAAAAAACCAAAGTTTGTAAGATTGAGAGATAAAACGTCTCATCAGAAGAACTTTTAATAATGTTTCAACTAGTAAACCCTTATATTTTATCACAATAAAACTTTATATTTGGTTTAAAAGGTTTAAAAAATTTCAATATCTGGGTCAATCGGTTCGACCGGTCCACCGGGTCACCAATAAACCGCGGGTTTTTTCGGGTTTTTTCCTTGTTTTAACTCAACGGTTTTTGCATATGACCCAACCCAAAATATTTATCGGGTCGCCGAGTTTACCGGTCCGACCGCGGGTCCGGATCGGGTTTCAAAACACTGGTTTTTTGTATTAGTAGTTGTTACGTACTACCTAATGACGATTGACTCAACTCGAGTGTATGCATGTTAATGACTTAATGTCATAACAAAATCATAAAAAAGCTGAATATATACTTTCGTCTCCTGTAAATAACTCTATTTCTGGAGTAGAATAATGCTGCATTTATCTACATATATGATATGGAGTTTGTAAAGAAGGGAACCAAATTAATTATGATATGGATTCGTGTAGGTCTGAAAGACTATAAAATAAAAGAGATATGGCGGTGAGTGGTGAGTCTGGTGACAAAACCCCAAAAGAAGAGTACAATATTTTTATCTTTTTGTGGTAAAAATAAAATAAAGTTCAAGTGGGTCCAGTCGATCTTATTGTACGCCGTGCCGGACACAATTTACTCGAATCCACGTGCGAATAGCTTTTGTAACCAGGACCACTATTTGAGTAAAGCCGATAGATACGCGGCAAGCATCCGTTGCTCTTCTCTGAGACTTTTTAATCTAAACCGGTCGTTTTGTAGAGTGTGAGAACATCGTACAAACCTGTCTGCTGTTTGGGAAATCCTATTTGTGTCTATCGAAGAGGTTTGATCTTCTCTGATATGTGAAATACTAAGGATAATGTATTAGTCTTTTTATTAATACTTGTCTTCTCAATTTTTGTAATGTAAGGTGGAACTTATGACTCTTTAAATCAAATATGCCACGTGATCAAATCCAATCCCAAAAAGCCAAAACTCCTTTGCTGCCCAGGTTTCTCATTTTTGTGGTTTACTTCTGGATTAGATATGATAGAGATTCCTTTTGAGGTTTTCCTTTTTGATTAATCATAAATATTTCACAATTTCTAAACCCATTTTTTTTTAGTAACCCTAAAATCATGTTAAATTTTGATGTATCGATATTTTACCCGTACCGATTTTCTCATATGTATTCTATACGATTTTGAATATTTTTTCACATTTTAATCGGGATAAATAGGAGATTTCACATGATGAAACATTTGGAGAAGACTTAAACGATTTGGAGTAGACTTAAACGATTTGGAGTAGAAATGAAAAACAATTCATCGGAAGACAAGGTCGACCGACTTGAAGCTGGTCGACCGACTTAAAGCTGAAATCGACCAACTCGATTAGGCCGGTTAGAAGAAAGGAACCGTTTTGCGAGATTTTTCTTAAACCCAGGGTCTTAAAACTTTTATGCTGACTCGTGTACGATCCCTAGAGCTATTAAAACCCTTTAAACAGTGGAATTAGGTCAAGCCTTCAAGTTCCCAAGAAGCAAAACTCCAAAACACTCAAGCCACGAAAAACCTTTGCCTCAAGAAGCCATATTTGTTCAGACTGTTCTTAAGGTTTCTTAAGCTTACTTTCTCGGATTTTCATAAGGAGAGAGACAACCATGACCTGTTCTTATATCTAAACTCTACTCTTTACTTTTATGCAAGTTATTGATATTGATTTGATTATGGTATTGCTTGCTATGTGTGAGTAGTTTACTTGTTAGATCTAGGGATCTCAATGGTTTTATAGATCTCAAAAGCATTCAATATGAAATGATCAGTAGGACTCTCTATTTTAATGGTATTACACAAGATATTATGACTTGATCACTTAGGATATTGATACTAGGTTTGGTTATCTTATACACCATCTGATAGCACAGCTATAACATGGTTTTTAATAGGTGATTTTATCTTTTTCAAAACACATCATTTGGTTTAGAGAGACATGAACAATCAGATCTATGTGTACTGCATATGCTAGCTTCTTAGATTGAAAAACAACATTTATGGTCTTGTTGTTAACATACATGTATAGTCACCGGAGACATAAGAGATTATATAATTACTTCTTCTGTATTCTAGAATACATTGATTATTAATTGATGTTGATTTATATTTCCTAAGAATTTCCCTATGATTGGTACCTTTAATTCATAATTTTTACAAAACAAGATATTTGCTAAGTTACTTGAATTTATTCATAGTTTCCAGATAGAATTGAAACTCGACATAGTCTCTATGATCAATAACCTTTAATACTAAAATTGTACATTATGCACTCGCAATTAGTTTAGGTGAAATAATTCACGCATCAAGTTTTTCTGGCACCGTTGTAGGGGATTACACGGTGTTTTCGATTCTATTTAGACTAGGAAACTATGATTAAAAATTTTATTGCTATTCTCTCATCTTTTGTTTTTGAAAAGCAGAAAACCATGCAAGGATATTGGAGAAGAGATGAGAGACCGGATGTGGATTTCACAAGATCGATACGCTATCAATATGGATACTTCAACCCGCACTCAACCTACAAACAGATGCCACCAAACATTGGAGTGGAGAGCTTGATTGAAGAAGTCTTGGAGATACAAAACCGAACATATGATAGCCTTGTGAAAAAGATGGACCAGCTTTTCTTTACCCTTGATGCGAGAATAGGTCATCTCAAGCTTGATATTAGAAGACTTCATGAAATAATGGAGGAACTAGAAAGATTTTTTGGGGTCAAAAGAATGGCTAAAGGTCTTGGAGTAGTTTGAGTCGTCCATACCAAGAAGATTTGTGAGGAATAAGTCATGGAGGAGACAAGTGCATAGTCGGCCGACCCCCTTCAATGGTCGGTAGACGAGTCAGCAGTCCGTAGGCTCTCAAAAAAGTCGACCGACTCGTTTCCCTTGAAGATGAGATTGGCTGCCCTTAGATGCAAAATCCACCAAAGAAGAATGTCTATCGAATATGGCGTACAAATCAATCGATGTATCCTTGGATTCCCTTTGTAGAATATGATATTGATGATCTTGGAGGTTATATGGAGACAAAAGAAGATGATTGGGAGTTGAAGAAAGAAGTGAAAACGTACACCAAGGTGATGATAGGAAGAACGCCCTTTGCAAGAGCTTGTAGGCTGGAGAATGAGCTAGGTGATCTGATCAGTAAGGTGATGAGATGGAAGATTTCTCCATAAGAAGCTAATGGTGTGTTTGTTGTAATTTGTGAAAAGAAAATAATGTACCGAATGCCGGATAAGAAGAAGGATCCTGGAAAGTTTGAGCTGAACATCACAATTGGAGATCAAAGATTTAGAAGGTGCTTATGTGATTTAGGAGCTAGTGGCAACACCATGCCTCTAGCTGCTCTGGAGAGATTAAGATCATATGATTTGAGACCCACCAAGAAGGAGATGAGGCTAGTTGATGACACAAGTTTCATTCCATTAGGAAAATTGAAGAATCTACCATGTATGATTGGAGATAGGTTTGTCTCCATTGATTTATATGTGTTGGAGACGTGTTATGATGATGAAGCAGATGATACATAGCAGATAATACTTGATAGGTCGTTCGTCAAGACCATTGGAGCCCTAATCGATTGCAATGATGATACCATTACCTTGAGAAATCTAGGAAGTCCAAACATTGTTTTCAAGATCAAGGAGAAAGAAGAAAATGAATTCACCTACTACTATCCCGAGAAGACGAAGAATAATAGCCTAGCAGTGATAACAAGATCAAATCCAAGGATGAAGGTGTTCGAGAAGCCCGAAGAGAAGATTGTGATCAATCGACAATGCCCGAGTCAATCAATCCCTGCAATAGTAGGTCGACCTAATTCTCTTGATGCCAAAAGAAGAACAATTTTGATGCCATCCATATCTCCATGTTAAATAGAAATACAATCCACCTCTATCTAGATACGACTTGAGCACATTGAATACAAGATTCCTTTCTATTCAATGTCACTCAAGATACTTAAAGGTCAACTGAAATTCGATGTTGAAGAATTAATTAATAAATGTAAGGAGATATGACCACTCATGGAACAATGTGGAATGGAACTAGAGCTACATGAACTTGTACCTTACCTGCTGAAAGAGAAGATGAAAGATGAAGCATTTTGCAACCGACTATCAAAGATGTGCGATGCCGCGATCAACAAATCGATACCAAAGAAGATTGGAGATTCTGGTATATTTGAGATTTGTTGTATGATTGGCTATACTTGGTTTGAGACGATTCCATGTGATACTAGAGTTGGAGTACATTTGATGCCGCTTTCCATAGCTCGAATGTTGAAGTTTGATAAGTTCCTGAAAAACAAGTGCTTTTGAGTTTTGCTAATGATACATACAAGATAACTTAAGGGATGCTAGAGAACGTGCCACTACGGACTCATAGTCAATTTTTCGTAGTAGACTTTCATGTGATGAGATTTGATGTAGACCTTAAAGATTTGTTCATCCTTGGAAGACCTTTCTTACACACAGCCCATGCCGAGATAGATTGCATAACTGGGAGTATCAAATTCACAGCTAAAGAAGCTAATGAATCAGAGAAGATTAAGTTGAATGGGAATAGACCGCCTTGATTTGAGCATGCCCTACACAAATGAAATTTCACACCAATTCAAATACACTAAAGGCGCATCTCGAGGAAAGATGTATTTTCTGCGAATCTTCAACATGATGAGGAAGATAAAAGAGGAAAGTGACAAGGTCATAGACCTTAGTGAGGATGAAGATGATGATGCTATCATCGAAGAAATGCAAGGAGAAAAACATTTTGTGTAGAACTCCGACAAATAAAACGACTAATCGTAATCTAACATAATCAAGCTAATGACTGTAAAAAAATGTTTAGTGGGAGGCAACCGACTTGTGAGTCTATATTACTCTGTTTTATTTCGTGCTTTTAAGTCCGAACTTAGATAACGTATTAAAAATGCAAAAAACACAAAAAAAAAAATAGGACTAAAATTTTTTAGGTCGACCGACCCATGCTTTAGTCGGCCGACTCGATGCTTTTGATTTTACAAAATTTGAGATTTTTGTTCATAATTCACATAAACTTTCAAACTTCAAACTCCATTTTCTCTCTAATTCACAACCAAATTTCACGACTCAAAGCTTGCCAAGCTCGGTTTTGGTGCTTATTCACCCTATGTGCTTCTTTTTTTTTTTGAGCTGCAACGTATTAGTAAGCTTTATGTACGATTTTTATTTCGATTTTTGAAGTTATTATCTCAAAATTTAGAATACTTGCATGTTTGGAAAAAGAGCATGATTCTTGCAAATTAGGTTGTAGAACTGAGAAATTTTGTTGTTTATACTTGAATGTTGATGAATTATGGTTGGAGTTTGAGTTAAAAAGGTGAAACGTTCAAAGAACACGAGAATAAACAAGCAAAGGTTTTTTCCGTGCTCGAGTCGATCGACTCGACCCTATGGTCGACCGACTTTGGCGTTGTTTAGAGAAGAATGGATTTAACTTTTTCGATTTTTGATGATTCTTTTGCAGATGTCGAACAGTGGAAGTGATTCTGAGTACGAGATTGAACCTGAGATGTGGTATAAGAAGGAGATGGACTGTTTGCGCAGCCCATTTAAAGATAGAAGATCAGTTGAGGTTATTAGGGACCGTGAATGTAAGAGAAGATACAACAAGCATTTGGATTACTCTGATTTAGTCTTCTACAACCGCTATTTGGATGTTGTTATTCATCCCATGAGAATTTTGGATCTAAAGATGATGAGAAGATTGGATTTGCAACAGCAGAGGAATGTGGGTATGGGGAACATCGACCTCCGCTATTACCGCACCTATCCAGACGCGGTGAGGCAATTCTTAGTCTCTTGTTACTCGATTTATTCGCGAGACTGCAAAGATTTCAACCAGTGGCGAATTCGATTCGAGATCAAAGGTTTTTGCTACACCATCACCAATGAGGAGCTTTGCAGAGTGTTTGATTTCCGGCGCACTGAAACCAAGTATTATGACATAAAGAACTTTGGAGCCCGCCAAAAATTTTGGTCGATGAAGTAAACACTTATTCGACATCCAGTTTTACGGATTCTATCGCGGGTCAATGGGGAACATCGCTCTCCGCTATTACCAAACCTATCCAGACGCGGTGAGACAATTCTTAGTCTCTTGTTACTTGGTTTATTCATGAGACGGCGAAGATTTCAACCAGTGGCGAATTCGATTCAAAATCAAAGGTGTTTCCTACACCATCACCATTGAGGAGCTTTGCAGAGTGTTTGATTTCCGACGCAGTGGAACCAAGTATTATGACATGAAGAACTTTGGAGTGCCCCAAAAATTTTGGTCGATGATTGGAAGAGGTGCTTTTGTCCCGACCTCGACAAAGCAAACACTTATTCGACATCCAGTTTTACGGATTTTATCGCGGGTCATCAGTCACATTTTTCTGAGACGAGCTGAGGTTGGACGTCTCTACAAGCAGGAGATTACATTGATCTACTATACCATAGAAGATGGATTTATTCTCTTTGATGCCCCAAAGGAGAGTGATTGGAACATGAGAGCTCTATTTGCACGCTATCTGATTTCGCTACGAAACCATGTATTTGTTGGAGGTGTCTCTCTTGTCAAGAAGAAGACGGTGGGGAGTCTCTTGACTGCGATTATGCGGTTATGTGAGGTACCTCTAGCTGATTTTTGTTATGAGGATGGTGATGATATGAATTTGGAGCTGGATGAAGCTTCCCTTGCTCATTCTGCCATTGTAAAACCTGGAAAACTATATGAGTTTACAAGAGAAGACGTAGCAATTTCTTTATTTCAGTTGCCTAATGAGGATTACACGTGCACATATAGAGTGGATGTACTGTGATTTTAGCCACCAGACGAATTACTTACTATAGTTGCAGCTTCTACGATCCGCCCACCTGGAGCTGCACATGCACCACCACGATACATTAGATGAGCCACCGCTCAACCACCACGTTCATCCACTTCACAGCCTCGAGCTAGTGATTTTTAGTTTGCTGGAGCACGACATTCGACTAGCGTTATACCAGATTACTTTGATTTACTGGAGCAACCACCATTTGATGCGACTCCCCAAGCGAAATATGCGTACAAGATGAATCACCATAGACGGAAGAACAAGGTGGCGAAGTGGTTGTAGTCATTCGTTACTGGTTGCACAAGTTCCCAGAACCCACACATTCCTACCAGGAGAGTACCTGAGCCAGAGCCCGAGGAGGAAGAGAGAGGAAAACGAGATGATGAGGATGCGGAGATGGAGTCAGCCGACAAGTAGTAGGGTCATCCGACAAGCGAGGCGCGCGGTGAGACTATGACTTTTTCGATTGCCCCGATTAATCTATCGAGTTTTCTGGATGATCCTATCATGATATGATAAACTCTGCCTAATTTCTTTGGAGGTACAAGATCTTCTGATAGATTTGATTCTGGTTTTACGAGGCCACGTTCCCGCAGTCCACGACAATAGCGACGGTTCTATCTTTTTTTTTTTTTTTTTTTTTGGATTTTTATGTACCTTTTCTCCTTTTTGATTTTGTTTCATAGGGACTGTGAAATTTAATTTTGGGGGAGGGAATGCTACCGATGGTTTTTACTTTGTTTTGTATTTGGTTTACATATACGTTTGAGTGTTTTGATGTTTAAACTATTGACTAATGACCTCGTTTTGCTTTTGCCATGATTGAGTGATTCAACAGAACTGACAGAGAGTAACTAAATAGAAATTCAGAGAGCTTTATAGACATTTCCATATGAGACCCACGTTTGTACTTGATATTCAGCAATGCCAAAGCATTATTCAATTATGTCTGTACCACTCTTTCGTTGTAGTTAGTGTTGATGTTTTACTTGATATAAGATTTGTCTGAGTAATTATGGTTCCCCGCTCTCCCTTTAGATGATATAAAAAAAAATTGAATCATTTTTTAATTGTAAAAACCTAGTTTTGAAGTCGAGAAAAACTTCTGAGGACACCAACTTTTCATCACTAGATTTTCGGGATCAGTATGGTTAGGAAATATATATGCGATACCATTATGTCCTGAACCTTTGAGAACTTGGTTAACAGCGGCTAGGAAATATATTTCAGATTGAATTTAATGAAATGTTGTTGGTAAAATCACAATGAAAGAAATGGTTGCTGTAGGATGATGATTTGATCATTGTTTACCGGATTTTAACCATACTAGTTTAGCTCTTTGTTTGATCGATGACGAGCAAAAGCTAAGTCTGGAGGAGTCCTATGTATGGATAATTTTACCGGTTTTCACATATGTATTTTATACGATTTTGGAGCCTTTCACATTTTAAGCAGTATAAATAGGAGATTTCATGTAATGAAGCATTTGGAGAAGACTTAGACGATTCGGAGCAGAAATGAAGAATAATTCATTGGAAGACAAGGTCGGCCGATTGAAAGCTGAAATCGACTAACTCGATTAGGTTGGTCAGTAGAAAGGAAATATTTTTGCGGAATTTTTCTTAAACCCGAGGTCTTGAAAATTTTATGCTGACTCATGCATGATCCCTGAAGCTATAAAAACCCTCTCAAGCAGTGGAATTAGATAAAGCCTTCAAGTTCCAAAGAAGCAAAACTCCCACGACATGACATGTTCTTAAGGAGAGAAACAGCCACGACATGTTCTAAACTCTACTTTTTACTTTTATTCTAGCTATTGATATTGATTTGAATATGGTTTTGCTTGCTATATTTGAGTAATTTACTGGTTAGATCTAGGGATCTCAATGGTTTTATCGATCTCAAAGGCATTAAATATGATATGATAAGTAGGACTCCCTATTTTAATGGTATTACACACGATATTATGACTTGATCACCTAGAATATTGATACTAGGTTTGGTTATCTTATACACCATCTGATAGCACAACCCATAACATGGTTTTTAATAGGTGATTCAAATTGCACACATCATTTGGTTTAGAGAGTCATGAACAATCAGATCTATGTGTACTGCATGTGTTAGATTCTTAGATTGAAAAGCAACCTCTATGGTCTTGTTGTTAACATATAGGTATAGTCACCTTGGACATAATGGATTATATAATTATGTCTTCTATATTTCAGAGTCCACTAATTATTGATTGATGCTGATCTATATTTTCTAAGAATTTTCCTATGATCTAGTACTCTTAATTCATAAGTTTTACAAGAGAAGATATTTGCTAAGTTACTTGAATTCACTCGTAGTTTCTAATTAAAATTGAAATTAGACATAATCTATGTGAGATTGATAACCTTTAATACTACAATTGTACAATATGCACTTTTTCTTAGTTTATGTGAAATAATTCACGTTTCAAGTTTCGTAGACTTTTAATTAAAAAATGCGGATTAAATATTATCTTTAAAAGTATTACTCATTATTTTTTTAAAAAGAGTGTCATTCTAACCTAATTTTCTTGTTGCAAAAAAAAGTGTCTTTTATCGTCTTCTATTTCAATGCAAAAATTTTAGTTAAGAATCGAATTTTAATTTTGTTGTTTTAATGAATTAATTGGAAAGAGAAAAAATTTTAGTGTATTATAATTGGTAAAATAGAACTTTTAATACTTTTCTTGATATGTGTGAAAACTTGTAGAGTGACATTCTTTCACAAACAAAGGAAGTAGTAAACTAGGTTTCATCTCCTATCTCCTTCATAGGGTTGGGCATATTTCCTCTACTAATAACCGATTAGTACCTATCATTAATATTCATTGGGTTTTAGGTTAATCCAAACCAAACTAAAACAAAAATGGGTAGCCGATTAAACCAACTAAAGAGATAACGATTGGGATCGATGGTTTTTACTTTTTTTCTTTTACCAAAGGAAAATATTCACCAAAATTGTTTCTTTCGATTTCAATCTTCTAGGAAGCATGAATGAAGATTCAATCGTCATATATTGTAGATTTCGAGTGTTTAATCCCTAAAATCTTGATGTATCTTTTGTGATTAGGAAACTAATGTTTATTTTCAGCTATTTTTTTTCAAATTTGTTGTTGTTTTGGGTGTAAAAAAACAGAATCTGAACCGAATCCGCATGGACTTTGGATTTTATCGTATATCCCAAATCGTACCCGACCTGAATTTTAATAATATCCGAATATAACCAATGCACCTAAACCCGAATATTCGAATAATCCGAGCCAAATCGGATTGGGGTACCCGAACGCTCATCCATACTCTTAGATAATTTCACATATTTATTCAAAATATTATATATATATATATATATATATATATATAAAAAAATTGTGTATTCAATAAAGAGATGAGAATGAAGATGTAGTTTTCCTTTTTACTATCACAATTAATGGTTATCACCAAAAAAAAATTGATGAATGCAAGGTTTTTTCAATAGTTTTACAAAATATCATTGGTTCATAGGGTCATCTTAATTTAATATTTTATGAATAAAAGTATATATTGCATGATATTTGGCCATTACAAATTGAAAAGTTCAGATTAGATGAATTACATTCTAAATAGTCAAATACAAAGTAAAAAGTTTACATAATTTTAATTATAGTGCTACTTTGTTTCCAAACTCTCTTCTACTGTACTTGTCTCAAGATATGTTATATATATATATATATATATATATATATATATATATATATATATATGTGTGTGTATGTCATAATTTTTGTTACAATAGCTCCGTATAAGCCTTTGTAATCAAGTGATTGTGTTTATTTGAATTGTTGGTTACCAGTTAATGTTTATCTTTAATGTTGTAACTATCATGTAACTAGATAATGTACTAATTTAAAATTCATCACTTTTTCAATAGTTGAATTTACCTTTTTCTAACATATTATAAATTCTTATTTTCGGAAAAGGCATATAAGAAATAAGAATTGTCTAAATTTGGTGATGTCATTTGTCTACGCTGATAATTTTCAAAATTATATACTTATTTTTTAAATGTGTATTTGATATGTAAAATACCATTTGGTCATGACTATTGACTATTGACAAATGAAATAAAACGAAGAATCCATAACATATAATCAGGAAAATGAAATGAAAGATAAGTTTGAATAGTCTGGAGTTCATAAATCATGATTCTCTAGATTTAATAAGTCAATATCTACACAGCATTTATATATATATTATAATGGCATAATGATTTCCCAATTAAAGAAAATCATTTGTAAAAATCCTCGGCGGTAAGAAAGATTTTATACATGAATGAACAATCCATTGATAAAATAAAACAAAATAGAATCAATAATTTGTAGTGGCTATATATAAAAGCGACCTATAAAGTAAAAACAGTGAATTCATATTCATGATAAGAAAAAGAATAGTAAGCATTTAATGAGAAAATGATGTCAGATGGCTTCCCTCATCAGATTTTGTGACTACGATACCTAACAAGTAGAACGACCAATCTAATCTATTCTCTATGAAAGCTTATCTGAAATTAATTAATGAGCCTCTATAGTTATTTCATTAACAATTTTCATTGTATATATCAGGGTGCAGATATATCGATATATCTTTTGATGTTGTTTCTTTATAAAGAGTAAATCACTAAATCTCAATGACTTACCGTCAAATAATCATACAAGACACAACATACATACACGTACATTATATGTATAGCATCGATATATCTGTACTTTAATATATTAATTAACATATAGACTATTAAAATCATATGAACATATATCCATATGTTTCCTAAAACCTCAATCGCATAGAAACATTTGATACATATATAATACACACGAACCCTAAGTCCCTAACTGTATCAGGAATCAACATCTACTAAATTTCAAGCTGGGGGTTAACAGTAAAAGTACAAATAAAACTCCAAGAACATAATGGATCAAACACTTTTAGCGTGATTAATCATAAACAAAGTACTACAGCAACAACAACATCAGTGAATAATGCAAACAAGGCATTACACTAAAGACATAGAGAAGCAAATACGAAACAATACATATAAAGGGGGGGGGAAATTATTTATATATGTATGTGTACGAGATCATACACTTGCGCCCGAGTAGTTAGGCATCACAGACTGACCTTGTTGCGGGGGCTGCAGCTGCGTTTGTGGTTTCTGCCTGTTGACTCTCTTCCTCTTCTTTTCGTAGCTAACCCCGCGGGCTTTGGCCTGAAAATCTCGGACTTCACGGAGGTATAACCTGACGGCGCGTGAGCCAAACGGGTTAGCCTCGGGAGGGCCACCGTTCTCCTCGTAGGCAGCACGTAGGCGGCCGATGAGAGCGTCGAGTGAGCCCCAGGCTTGTCGGAGAGGGCAAGGGCAAGGCGCGGGAGGGTTAGGGAGGCCGAAGAAGGCACAGCTCTGGTGGTGAACCTTTGTTTTCCCGAACTGGTCGAGGTAACGGAGGAACTCGAGCACGTGGGCTCCACTGCACGACGGGAGAGAGAGCGGAGGACGGTGGTTCCGGAGGTATTGGCAGAAGGTGTTCCAGTCACGCCGTTTCTGATTCTCGTACCGGCTTGAGGAAGGAGGGGTCGAGGTATTAGGGTTCTTGTTTGGTTGCTGGGAGATCAAGTCCATGGCTTTGCTTGTGTTGAAAGTAGAAAAAACGGAATCTGATTTAGGGTTTTAGTTTTATATGTATGGATCAGAGAGATTAGGGTTCTTTTTGTAGATCGCGAGCTAGATCGCTAACTAAACAGAGAAAATAAGGGAGGGAGAAAGAGGAACTTAGCTGATTTTTATTGTGGAAGGATACTATAAAAGGCATAGATTCATCTTTGGCAGATCAAATCCAACAAACACATGTGAGCAGAAATGGTGAGGCAAAGAGAGAATAAGCTGAAATAAAGGGGAGAGAGAGAGAGAGAGAAGTGAAGTTTAGAAGATGGGAGAAGAGGATATATAAGTGGAAGATATCAAAAGTGGGATTCTATTTTTTTTTCCTTTTTATTATTTGATAGCTTTTCTACTTTGGGAGATGATGGAGAGATAATACACAAAATCACACTTGTCAAGAATCAAGAGTGTAGCTTCAGGACTCAAGAGTGTAGCTTCAGGACTCAAGAGCATTAGGAGAGAGAGAGAGACTACTCAGCAGATCAATACAGAATCAAGGGAAAGAAGAAGGGGACTGAGTGTTACACAGCGTATAAAAGGGTAATTTCTTAGGTGAAGAGTGAGAGAGAAAGAGTGACTAATGGGTCAAGTGGGGAACTTGAAGTTGAACATTGACATGACATGAGGAGGAAGAGTCTGTGTTCTTTGCCTGCAATTTGCAGCGACATTTTCATTTTATCATTATTATTTATTAATACTTATTTTCGTTACTTTATGCTTCTTGCATTAATTTACTTTGTTTTCGCATTATTCTTGTTTCCTTCTTCCACTTTAATTTTTTGCTTTGAAAACGACCTGATTTTCTCTTTCCGGAAATCATGGGTTATATAAACAGTTATAATCTAAGAAATCAGAAAACATTTGTTTTAAATTGGGTCGTTTCTTCATAAACACTAGATTAGACTAAATTGACACCACAAGGGCGGATAGGCTTTCAAATTTTGTACAAGCAACAGGTCTTCAGATGCGTTAGTGTTCGTCCATGTCCCAGTAATTATATTCATTCTCAGAGACGATTTTCTGTTTTTGCAAAAAGGCAAGTTTAGTGTTATATATGGCTCCATCTCAATGGTAAAAGCTGCCACTTACTAGAAAATATCCGGTAATAACTCTCACTTATTTTTCGACTTTCAACAAACCTAATTTTTACTTTTAATAGTCAATATCATAATTCAACACTCATTTGTACAATGGTTTTCTTTATTAAAATTCAAGACCTTAAATAACGTTTTTTATTCTATGTCCATGTTGGAGCCACCTTAAATAGCGGATCGGTCCCGAATCGAGTCTGGTTGACGAGCCACAAGGTCCAAAGAAGCCCAGCAAAAAAAAAACATCAGTTCTGGTTCAATACCTGAGGACGTACCTGAGACCGCGAAGGAAGTGACATGAGAGCCTATGGCCTATCTTGGCACACCTTGTCGTCCACGATGAGCCACGACACTCCTACTGAACAACCAACGTTGAGAGCGCGACACATCGATCATAGACCAAATCTCGTCTTTCGTAACAACCTTCTTTCATGAACAGTTCTCCTACATAGATATGATTACATATATACCAATCCACCCGAACTCAACATTTAAGGAAGAATAAGAAATATATATCACGTTTAACACTTTCTTCGACTTCTTAGTCATCAAGTGTAGATTTTGATATCTACTTCTACATCCGATCATGTAATATGAGCTCACCTCTTTGTAACTCGTTAAATCAATATTAAGTGCGTGATTGGAACCGAACCCGAACACGCGCACATTAAGTCTTTTTTCCTTTTAGTCCGAACTCCATATTGAAACTTTCCTCATTGATCTCATCGCAAGAACTTCGACCCTTAATAGTGAACAAAAATCCGAGCATCATCCCGCTTTAAACTACCAAATAGCTAACAGTAAAGAAGTAAAAGGATGAAGTAGCAAGTTAATTGAAACAAGTCTATGGAGTATACAAAATGATGAAATATGGTATAAATGTTTTATTTACATATATAATTTGCTATCAAATACTCCATCTATTTTTATTTATAAGGGGTTTTATAAATATTATTTGTTTTTTATATTAGGGATTTTCCACATTCTCATACAATAATGAGTATTAATTATATCCATTAACTCATTATTTTATTTTATTTTTGTCGTCTGGAAAAAAAACTTATACAAAAGGTTTGGTGATCCAAGTAGGAGGAACACAACTTACATAAAAAAAATTTCCTACCCTGAGCAATAGCACTACACGCCAAACAATCCGCATTTCCATTTGATCTTCCGTAAACATTAACATCGTCTTCCTAATTGATTTTTTTTTGACAGCAACATTTAATGTTTAAATTGGTTTTATATATATAAATAATTTTGGATTAAATATAATAAATTAATTCAAAGTAAAAGTAAAATTTCTTAATCTCCGTGATTTTTTGACAAAACCTCTTACATAAAAAAAAGAGAGGGTTTAAATAACTAAAAGGAAAAGAATCAGAAGATAAAATTCTATTTCCTAATGTGCAATGCCTGTCTAATGCCTTAGTAAAAAGGCTGTCCCATGTTTCAAAAAAATATAAAACTTTTAAAGCTAAATTTTATTTTTTTAAAATGGTATATCATAGAGGTTTTGTTATCATATTATACTTCCACTTAAGCATTTTTTTCAAATAAGATTTTACACAAAAAAATTTTTTCTTTAATCGAGATTCCAAAATCAAAAACAAATATGTATCCAAAAACCTAAAATATGAGTTCCAAATAGAAACATATTAAATATTTGTTAGTATATAACAATTTTTGTGTTAGGGCAAAGAAAAAATCAAAATTTTAGATATTTATGATCTATTCATCACAACCGGCACTGTTTTTCTCTTTCTTCATTTCATGCCATTCGATTTGTTATCCACTATTGTATCGTCTTTAATTTTTTTAATCATCATTTATTTTGAATTTTCTTTCTTTTTAAATACAAAATGTGTTTTTTATCAAACATATAATATATTTTTATTAAAATATATTTTGATTAAATAGGCTTTTTTTTCGCCTCAACCCCCAATGAACCTAAGCACGACACTGCTAATGTGGATGTATGATTGGTCCAGAACACACCATGTACATGGTGATGTGGTCCATTTTCTTTCCTTATTCAACATGTTGAATATATTCAAGACAATTTAATTCGAATTATATTTCACACCGTTTTCAACACCCTTATCGCATGAATTTAATAGTTGAATTTGTTTTTCAGCACTCTCATGATAAGTAATTTTACTATATTTGGATTAAATAAAATAAATCGTTCTAAAATGTTAAAACTTAAAAGTGACAGATGAATACTATAAAAAAACATAAAATAGTTATTTAAAGAATTTAACAACTTTTTTCTAAGAAAATTTCTTTTATACGTTGATATTGGATTTCTTGTAGATCCGAGTTCGATATTGACCCAACCAAACTCGTTTTTAGATAATGTATGAGTTTGGTCCACTTAGTGATGACTAAGAAATTTTATTTAATTTGACATAAGTCCCTATGATGGGAAACTACAATCTTAACTGATCGAAGTAGTCATACACTACAAGAAAGTGCATATTCTAGCGAGTGATAACCACTATGGTTGAATATATATTCAAAATAAAAATTCTCAAATTTTTGATAACGTTGTAATAAAATGTAATTATATCAATTTAATATAGCGCGCTTCTTTAAAAAATACATAACTTTATAATTTAGATGTTTTATCTATAACATTTTGGAATTTTAGTTTTAAAATATTAATATATCACTTGATATATGTTATGATATTTGTATTTTGGCATGTACTATTTGAATTATTGTATTTATATTATTCTATTAACCAATCATAAATTGGTTATCGGATAAATATTTATATTACAAAACAAATCTGTAAATTGTCCTCAGGTTCTACTCCCCTCGCTTCTCCCTGGTCTCCTTTTCTCCACGTCCTTTGATGATCTAAAGAGGAATAACCTTTCTATCTTTGGTCATCATCATTGGGGCTTAAGCGCGACCGCGGGATCCATGGTGGGGTTCTAAATCTTGCCTTATGATGGCTTCAGAGCAGATGGAGATGTGGTCCGGCTTCTTCTTATATCCGAAATCTTCTCATCTAAGCCCGGCCTAGGGCTTTTCCATCCGTACCAATATAAACAATTATGTTGTTTCGGACTAAACCAGCATCAATGAACACCCAAAATAAAAATATAAAACAATGGTTACATTATTATACATAGTCTCAAAACATCATGTGCAAAGTTTTATTAAGTTTTCGGGATCCCCAAGTATCAAAACATACATAATACATACATACAAACCGTGGCAAAGCAATAGCAAATCTACATCAGCCGCTTATGCGTCTAAACACAACTATCGGTCTCCTTGGCTATGTAATTAGTTTACTCAATGAGTAGGCTCCTTACTAAACATGCATATAACATTTTCCCCATAAAACACCAAAATGACAAACAACAAATAAGTTATGCGTGTACCAACGCAGAACTAAGATAACAGGAGATAGAGATGAAACCCGAACATCATCACGCGGATGACCAGTGAACAACTTCACTCTAGACAAACATTTTCCTTCCGTTAACTCGTCTTCAATCTTCAAAAAGGGCATCTTTGACCTTCCCCTTCCTCATTATCCCGTGAAAACCTGTTATACGGTCACAAAGTCATATAGAATAGAACATCACAAATCCCACATCGCTCAACCTAAGATTGGGGTTACACTATTGTGTAACACTCGGCCCCATACCATGACCCCTTCCTTGTGAGTCTTCCTACTCTAATGACTATGAGGTATACATAGCCACCAATGTATAGAAAACGAGGAAGCATCGAAGACGCCTAAATATGTATCCTTACTTCTTGTAAACCACCAACTCTCTCATCTTGAACCAATGCACCACTTCTAAACTTCACCACCTTTAATTCTCATTCACTTCCAACACTCAAGACCATACAACATGTATATCATTGAGGTTTCCAACCTTTCACCTGGTTAGGGACGTATGACCTAGATGGCAACTCGGTCTTTTGCTTGCTCAAACACATCTCACAATCACATAGCATTAGAAATTTCCACACCAAACTTCCATTACTAGTAACAAAAATTCGCAAGCAACAATCAACACACATTACTATTTTACGTAGGGTTCACTTTAGCTACTTAGCCATATTATAACTACAAGGTTAAACTTAGTCCCGTTATTTAACTTACATTATATATGGATTGGTCTTAAGGCACAATTACGGATACTTAGCTTCGCCGAATCTGATTTAATCAACAATCACACATCACATATCCAATCAATTTATGCATGCATTTTTTTCGCTATCTTGATCAATTTTTAATTCAATTCAAAAGACTTTTTTGATTGGCTCCCTTTCCAAATCGACCCAAATTATACTTGATACAGATTCACATACTTTAAACCCTAAGATACTATCATTATCTAGTTAACCTACATGCAATCCTATTAATATAACACACAACAAAAAACACACATTACCAACTCATCCTTGAAAATGATCGGTTGGCTAAGCAGTCTTCTCGAACAATCCTTCCTCTCTGAACTCGGCTCTAGCTCTTGCTCCTTTCCAGTATCACTTCCCTAGGCTTCGGTCTAAAGAAACACTTCGAAACTGTGGCCTATACGCTCTGGGACCAGCGATCAGAATTGATTCCTCACTCGCATGCTTCCTTAAAACTTATGTATACACTTTTTTGTGACACCGGAGATAGTCAGAGAGTCGTCCTTCACTCTCTGGCAATACCCTTTGCTTCGGTGGCCTTAACACCTCGACTGTGAACTGAAAATGCTTTATAAGATCTGTTGAACTTTGAAAACTTGGACTGGCTAGTGGACTGAAAGAAGCTACTTCATCGAAAGATCTTATGAACCGCATGCACCGACGGAGCTGAATCTAAGGGACTATAGAAAATCTTTGCAATTGAGTCTTAATGGTCTTGCATATAGTACCATATAATATATAGCTATCACTAGACTAACTGGTAAGCTATCGAACTGGACATGTAACTTCAGCGCATGGCGTCGTTAACTATCGCTGGATAAAAGCAAATGAATGATAAGAACTCTAACAATAGTAGAATCCATCACTACCAGGTGACTGATCTTGCAAAGGAAACTAAAAAGATGTTTGGATACTCCTGATGATAGGACATATGGCTTTTCGGGCGAAGGTTTGCGGTACATGCCCGATCTGATGTAAAGGAATGCGATCTGATGTAAAGGAATGCTCACTATGTGTTGGCTCTGGTGGTTTTCTGGCAGCCTGTCAGCGAGAAGTTTTCATTAAATACGAGAGTTGAACTCAAACCTTCCTTATATAAAGAATTCGTTGAACCATGCATCTAGACATGTCTCGCGTCACTTGTGTACACACATGATCTTCTTTGGAATCTTCCCCGGCCATGCCATACAGTCCACTATCCTGGCTCGCAAAGAAAACAACGACTTGGAGATTCTCCAACTGCTTGCCCCAGCCGGTCCACGAACTAACTGATCCAATTCGTTTCCATGGAGCCAAATCCGAAAAAGATATAGTCCAGCCCACATCCCAGCCCTTCCAAGGGAATTACCCGAATGATCTTGAACCAGATTTCACAATGGGTTGGCCCTTCCAGATGTTTTAGGCCGAAAATAAGATCCAGCCAAAAACCCGATCAAAATCTACCCGATCCAACAGCTTGAACTACTTCTCTCGAAAAAACCAGCTTACCATAAAACCCCCTAAGATAGGCTTTATCAAAGAAACAATGAACTCTCAATTAGCAAAGGATGTGGAGCGAACGGTCGCACAAAAATTGTGGAAAGGCTTATGATTTACTGGTTTGATCCCTTGTATATGATGCACCAAGATGGACTTACGACTCCTTTGATATGACACACCAAGACGAGTCTCAAAGAGACTGTTGGATATTACACACCAAGCAGTCTGGTTGTTTGGATATTGCATGAACAGTTGAAGATTGTTATCAAAAAGCAAAAGAGAATCACTCTCAAATAAACAATGATCAAAGATATATTATTCTCAATATTTTACAGAATTTAAATATAAAATAAAAAAGTAGTTAAAATGGTTAACTTAGAAAACTAAGAGAATTAAATAAAACATAAAACTAGAACATTAAATAACAAAGATTGAATAAAAAAAATGTTGAATAATCCTTAAGTTTTTTTATCCATTCTTTTAGTGTTCTTCTTGGACTGAATTCACTTATTGGACTTAATAGAAATGTGATCCAGTTTGCCTCATTAAAATATTTCCTAGAAAACCCATTGGGACAAAACCACGGATAAAAAAAAAAGTACAAACTGGTCTCAAACCCGCTTAGTGATTTTCTTTAGCTTGTATCATAACCAAAATGGTTTAAAATTTCTCTTCTTTGAATTGATCTTCACTCCAAACGTGATTATGTAATTCTACAATGGCTCATTAGCTTTAACTCGAATCATAGGTCTAAGTGGTACAACTAGTGCATCCACAACTTCATGCTCAGGTACAAGTTCATGTCTCTTAGTGCTATCCATGATCACATCATCCCCTCCCTCTTGAAAAGGATTTGTCCTCAAATCTTGTTCATCTGCCACAAAAGGAACCAAATCAGAAACCTTAAAGCTTGGAGTTATATTATACTTACCTTGACGATCAAACTTGTAAGCATTTTCATTCATCCTCTTTGTAATTTTGAATTGTCCATCAATCATGGGCATGAGTTTTGACTTTCTTTCAGAAAGAAACCTTTCCTTCCTCAATTGAACCCACACACGATCACCCTCCTCAAAAACCATCTTACGCATGCCTCTTTTTGCTTTCCTTGCATACGGCTTAGTCTTCTCCTCAATATTCTTCCTAGATTTATCATGGAGTTTTATCAACAAATCAGCTTTCTTTTTTCCATATACGCTAACTCTTTCTCTCAAAGGCAAAGGGGTTAGATCCAATGGAGATAACATATTAAAGTAATAGAAAAACTGAAATGGAGAATACTTAGTAGCAGAATGAATTGTATGATTAAGCAAACTCAACATGTGGCAAACACTCTTCCCAAGTTTTCAAGTTTTTCTTAATCAATGCACGCAATAGAGTTAACAGTCCTATTGACTACTTCAGTTTGTGGGTGACATGTTGTTGAAAACAAGAGCTTAGTTCCTAGGTTAGACCAAAGTTTCTTCCAAAATTAACTCGGAAATTTTGTATCCCTATCAGAAACTATAGTTCTAGGCATTTCATGCAAACAAATAACTTCCTTAAAGAACATATTGGCATATGCAATGCATCGTGAGTTTTGTGAGAAGCGGTAAAATGTGTCATCTTTGAGAATCTATCAACCACAACAAAGATATAGTATTTTTCAGTTCTAATCCTAGAAAAACCAACCACGAAATTCATAGAAATATCTTCCCAAGGATGAATAGGAATGGGTATAGGTGTATACAAACTGTTGGGTTGAACCTTTGATTTGGCATGTTTGCAAGTGACACACCTACCAAAAATTCTTTACACGTCTCTTTTCTTGTGTGTCAAATGAAAATGTTCCAGCATGACTTTGGGTAATTTTCTCAACTCCAAAATATATCACCAGACATCCTCCATGAGTTTCTCTGACTAACAAATCTCGAAGAGAACAGTTAGGTACACACAAACGATTATCATAAAAGAGGAATCATGCATGCCTATAGAAGCGACCAACAACAAAATTTTCACAAGCCTGGTACATCTCTTTGAACTTAAAATCTGTCTCATACAGTTCCTTATGTTGTTCAAATCCCATCAACTTAGCATCAACAGTAGAGATCAAGGCATATATTCCCGAAAATGAATCAACAAATACATTTTTCTTACCTTGCTTGTACTTGATGACATATGGAAACATTTCTATGAACTAAGCCACCTAGCATGCCTTTTTAAATTGTTGTTGTTTTTTCAGGTGATTTAGAGACTCGTGAACAATATGAATCACAAACTCCTTAGGCCACAAGTAGTGCTGCCATTTTGACAAGCTCGAACCAAAGCATACAGTTCCTTGTCATAAGTTGGGTAGTTCAAAGTTTCTCCTCCATATTTCTCAGTGAAATAAGCAATGGGCTTCCTTTCCTGCATTAAAACTGCTTCATTACCTACAACATAAGCATCACACTCAATTTCAAACATTTTAAGAAAATCTGGTAAAGATAAGAGTGGTACATTTGTAAGCTTCTCTTTCAATGCATGAAGTGCCTCTTCTTGAGTTGTACCACGTTTGAATCCAACCTCATTTTTAATCACTTCAGTAAGTTGGGCGGCTAAGGTGCTAAAATCATTCAAAAATCGCCTATAGAAACCAGCTAGTCCATGAAAAATTCTTACTTCTCCAACTGTATTAGGACTTGGCCATTCCCTGATTGCTTTTACCTTCTCTTCATCAACCTTAATGTCATATACACTCACAACAAAACCTAGGAATGCAAGGTATGTGTAAAAAACTTGCATTTCTTAAGGTTTGCTAAAGGTTTCTCCTTCCTAAGAATGCTTAGAACCAACTTCAGATGCTCGACATGATCATTAAAACTCTTGCTGTAAACTAATATATCATCAAAGTAAATCACAAAAAAGCTCCAATGAAACTTCTAAGAACATGATTCATCAATCTCATAAAATTACTAGGTGTGTTTGTCAGCCCAAATGGCATGTCTAACCATTCATACAAACCATACTTAGTTTTAAATGTAATTTTCCATTCGTCTCCTTTTTTCATGCCAATTTAGTGATAACCACTTTTAAGATCTATTTTATAAAATTTTCTAGAACCATGCAATTCATCAAGCATATCATCTAATTTAGGAATATGATGTCGGTACTTCACCGTGATGTTATTGATGGCTCTGCAATAAACACACATGCACTAGCTACCATCTTTCTTTGGCACAAGTAGAACCGGTACAACACATTGGCTCATACTCTCTCTCTCATATATCTCTTCTCCATGAGTTCAATGAATTTTTTTGAAGTTTCTTCCTCTCCACATAATTGGTTCTATATGCTGGACGGTTTGGTAATGAACCTCCAGGCACAAAATCATTATGATGTTCAATCCCTTATATAGATGGTAATCCTTTTGGGTATCTTCAGGGAAAACATCTTCAAAATCTTGCAAAAGAGAAGTCATTTCACTCTGCAGCACCGGTGTTAGATTAGCCAAAATCATAAGAGTTTCCTCCCTAAGATCGACATTATAAGTTGGAAGAATAGCTAGGCTTTGCACCAAAGAAACATTTAAGTCTCAGTGACCAAATGATGTGGAGTGAATGGTCGCATATAAGTTGCGGAAAGGCTTATGATTTATTGGTTTGATCCATTGGATATGACGCATCAAGATGGATCCACGACTCTCTCGATATGACACACCAAGACGAATCTCAAAGGAAATGTTGGATATTACACACCAAGCAGCATGGTTACACACCAAACAATTGAAGGTTATTCTCAAAGAACAAAAGAGATTCACTCTCAATTAAAAATGATCAAAAATAGACTATTCGGAATGTTTTACAAAGTTTAAATAGAAAAGAATAGAGTATTGAAATAGGCTAACTCAAAAAAAAAAAAAATTAAATCACACAGAAAATTAGCACATTAAATAACAAATACTAAATTAAAAATATGTTAAATAATCCTTCAGCTTCTTATCCATGCATTTAATGTTCCTCTTGGGCTGAATTTGACTTGATTGACTTAATAGGTATGTGATCCAGTTTGTTTCACTAAAACATTTCATGAAAAATTCATTTGGAGAAAATCAATAATAAAGAAAAATAGTACAAATTGGTCACAAGCTCGCTTAGTGATCTTCTTTAGCTTGTATCATAACTAGAATGGTTTGAGATGTATTCTCTTTGAATTTATCTTAATTCACCCCAAACATGATTAAATAATCCTTCATTGACTCATTTAAGATGTTTAGCTTTAACTCGATTCATAGGTCCAACTTGTACAACAAGTGCATCCACAACATCATGCTCAGCTACAAGTTATTATCCTTTAGAACTATCCATGATCACATCATCATTCATTTATATATATCAATACATATTATTTTATTCTATATTAGGTATTATTTTATTCTATATTAGGCACTATAAGTTGAAGGAAATAGTTGAAAACAACAAGAAATAAGAACGAAAGAGTAAAAAAATTCTCTAACTAATACACTCGATGAACCAAGCTCAATCAATCTAATATGTCGGGTCATGCTAGGTCGATCAAATTTCAACAACACAACTCTTAACCTGATCGGCCTCTTCTACCCAAAAACTGTTCGGTTGGTCATTTAGCCCAACTTAGGTAAGTGATTTGCTTTCAAAAATTGGTCAAAGATTGGTCAAAATCGGTACGTAATTTTTAAGTTTATTAATCTATTAATTACCTCTTTGGTTCATTTCACTTAGACCACCTCTTTTAATGAAAAAAAAATTCCTAACATTTTTCTTACAAAACCAAGAATCAAACACTTGTTTTCTAAAAAAACAAAGACCTTTGTCAAAGGTCTTCTAACTTTTAATGTTCTTGTTTTCTCTTAGTATGACAAACCTTACGACTCTATTTCGATTGCTCCTAGTTAGTGGGTTGTGTGGGCATTGTGGTTATTGTATTCGGGGTTGTTTCGGTAGGAAACTAGAAAGTCAAATCAGAGCATACATATGGTAAGATTACAGATATAGGTTGGGTTGGTGGCAAGTTTTGAAGCGAAATATTTGTTGACACTAAACTTGAAAAGCTCTAATGTTAACGGATCCAGATCCAGATCTAAAAAGAGATTTTTTTTCCTTTTCTTTTTTTAGGTTTTCAATAAATATCGAGATTTATTTTTCATTTGTAATGATTCCTCGAGGTTCGTTGATGATCTCGATCTATTTTTCCCTTACCAGTAAATTGTTAAGATATGAGTGATATTATTAGTAGGTTTTGAGTGATATATATCTTTGCTATGAATCTTGTAATCAATCCATGAATTTAAGAGGTTTCTGAGAATGAATAACGCATTTGTCTGATCTCGTGGTGCCGATAATCTCGTAAACAATAGAATGAGACTCAAATCGATTTTCATCCCATGTTCATTTTACTAAGGTTTTTTGTTGAATACTATAAACTCTTTAATCAACTGCTTTGATCCTTTTGTAAATAGCGGTTATTTAGTTTATGGTTTTTCCTCTCACGTTGTATTTTTAAAGATTGTTTGCTTAGTTTTTTTATGTGTAATTCATTTACTAAATGTGTGTTTTATGCCAGTTTTGTCATTTGTAATTCTTCAAACTAAATTTTGGTTGCATTAAGATTTGTGATATTTTGCAGTTCTTAATAATAACGTGAGATGAATAAATAAAATAAACTATACACATAATAATAATAAACCATGACCACCATTAAATTTCTCGAGGTGTTTTACCTAGACTCGAATGGTTGGGTTTATTTTTTTGTAAGGTTTGTTCCCTCCTTTTGTTTCTTGTAAAATCTCCCCTAATCAATCTAATACACTATTATTAAAAAGAAAAAAACAAAACAAACAGGGGCGCCTTTTACGTGAGAGGTTGAGCCACGGAATGACGTGTGAAAAACCACGCGTTTCGAATCCATCTTTGTCACTGGAAAGCAAAATGCAACAGTGATCTGATATGACCCCAACGTCACATGTATGATATGGGTACAACTCTGTTAATCTCAATTTCTATTTATATGCCCTTCTTAGACCCAAAAAGAAAAAAAAAAACTATGTGCCCGTCAACCAAGTATTGAACAATTTTTGTGTGTGTGTTTTAATTAAGGCATTTGGTTACCCAATTTTGTGTAAACTGTGAAGCGGATATTTTGGTTTTTGATTTCCTTTTTATTTGGAAAATTCAAGAAACATATATTTCAATCACTTGAATTTAAGTTAGGTTTGGGATAAAATAAATCACATATTTTTCAAGAGTCCATAATATTTCCATGAAAATTTTAGTCAGTATGTTATGTCTTTGAAGGTTTGAGTATAAATCCTTTAAATAGATTCAATGACGGACATTATCCTCGAGAAAATAATTTTTATTGTTTTGATCGGGTCCGGATGGCTTCTAAACTCACCACTAGGTAAACTCGTGCACACCAATGATTGGAGCCTACGAATGTGGAGTTCAACAATGCTAGATCATATTCATGGCGAGGTTTGATATACCTGAGACCATATGTCCTATCAAAACAAAGAACGTGTGGATTTTTTGAAAAACATGATAGGACGTATTTTGAAAATATTATGAACTGCTCAAGTCTAAAAAATAGAAAAGAAAGACTAGAGGTCATATGACCGATGTAAGGAATCAAAAAGAAATTTGAAAAACGAAGAGGGGGTCTAGTTGGCTCCAGATTTAAAAAGTGGTATGCGAAAAAACTTTATCGTTTTATGAAAAGTTTTGGTGAAAGATAAGAAGTATAAGAGTTTGAGAGTAGAGTTTGGTCAAGAAGTTTTCTAAAAGGTGATGTTCGAGAGAGATTTCAGAGGAGAGTGAAGGAGAATCTCTAGAGACATGAAAAATATTGTGGGTTTTGTAGTTTAAAAACCCCTGAAGGTTCGGGACTTTAGAGTTTTTATAGAGGAAATATAAGGTTCTTAAGGAAGACAAAGTGAAACCCCAAAAAAATAGAGAATTTGATAGATGAAATTTCCATAAGATATTTTCATGATTAAAAATGATGGAAAGGGTAATTTAAGTCATTCTGAAAGTTTTAGAAAAAGGGGTATAGTTTTACTATTGACTTCAAATAAAGGTTTAGTTTTGCAAGAAACTCATTTATAATTATATATTATTTGATTATATAAAGAAATTCTTAATTTTAAAGTATGAAAATATAGAGAAATTATTTAATTAACTCAAACTTTTATCTTATGATATGTAATGATTTATAGTGAAATATACTATGAATAGATAAATAATAAAACATAAACCGATAATTTTGAGTTGAATAACTAGTATTTCTAAAAATTATCACTCATTTAAATTTTTGTTTCAATAATACCATCACTAATTTTTTTTTTTGCAACAGTGTTTAAAACCAATATTAAAATGACTAAGAAAAAACCTACACCGTAAATTGAGAATATGGAAGCCAAACACAATATTATAATTATATTTGTCATTTATTTAGAGTAAATAAATATTTTCACACAATAATTTTTCGCATTATTAAAAATAAAAATAAATAAATTAGGGATGATGTTTTTGAAACACATAGTTAAAATGTAGTATTTTAGAGTATTTCTATTGAGTTATATTATTTTTGTATGTACTTAAATTCTGGTAAATGATGTTTTACTGCTGAAGTAAAAGATAATTGTTTTTGTTTTTTATTATTCACTCAAATAATAATAAAAAATGATAAAAAGTTAAAACATTATCTTTCTTGTTGGTAAGACTATTTTTCGATTTTACATTGACATTTATGAAAATAGATAAATTAATAAAAAAAAAATAGATACACGATAAATGCTAACTTGGTGAAAAATCTTAAGAGATGGAGATTCAATTATTCTAATTTTTATTTTTTTTTACTATTCACTCAAATAGTAAAAAACAAATGGTAAAAAAAGTTACTCATATGAAAAACACTTTATTTCTAATTGGTAAGATTATTTTTCAATTTTACGATATTTTTTTTTTTTCATTTACGAAAGTAAATAAATCGATTAAAAAATAGATGCACGGTAAATTCTAATTTTCATTTAAAATTTTTAAGAGATGGAGATTCAATTATTCCAATCTTTATTTTAGATGTCTTAACCTAATATTCATAATTCACCAATAGAAATTACAATTGAAAGTAATGTGCGGCCATATTTTTGCAAATTTAACTATACACTTACACTTCACCGTTAAATTAAATTGTAGCTCCTTGGATCGCAAATCGTCTCTAGATCAGGACAAATAGTCACATACATGTATTTTGAGTTCTCCATAGGGTATATGATAATAAACAGAGAGAAGATTATATGGGGAACAGAGTTCCAGCATTTGGAAACGAAAGCCCTATCACCATGGATTTATAGGGTTAAGCTTTTAAGACCTTTTTTCGGTTGAACCAAGACTAATTATTCTTTAGTTTTCATATAAAGTTTCAAAATTGTAGCTCCCTTTTGTAGCAAAGTACCATCGTTCCATATTTGGCAAAGAGTATAGACTCTTCGCATATGTTTATGATTCCCTCCCTCGCTTCTTGTCTCTCTCTCAGGGCGCATTCACTTGATTTTTTGTTTCTTATTTTTTTTTAGTTCGATCTATGTAATATATTTAATGATCGTACATCTTCTTCTCTTTTCTCTTAATTTGTTTAAAAAATTTAGGCAACATCTTTCTTAAATCGAAACAAAACCATTGACACACATACATATTCTATATGTACATGCTAAAGACTAACATACGTATACACAAATATTTAATCGTTATCAGGCATTAAGGATTTTTTGAGGTACATATATAGAATCACATGCAAGCGAATATATATACATTTTTTTACGAAAGAATCAACAAATAACATGTGACATTTACATGAGTAAATATATAGATAGATGTTACACGCAGGCGCATGAAACACGACAGATAAATATATGGTCAACATAGCCCATGAAAACAGACTTTTCTGCTCATTCAACGTTATGCAACAACATCAATTAAACAAGCGATATTAATTTAGTGGTTATTGAGCTGTTAGTAGTGCAGAAAGCGAATTTTACCGGACGTATTCTCTCTTTGTCGAATAGTCTGGTCTTTCTAAACTATTGGTTTGAACACAAGAATATCCTAATCCGATTTTCTTTAAGTTTTTAATTTAGTCGAATTAGGTTGTTTTGTTTTAACTTAGCATATCTGAGATTCAAATTTTTTTAGACTGACCATACGAAATAGAAAACTTGAATTAACAAAACATCGATTCCAGATTATAATGTGAGTTCGCTAAATAAACTATTACATCATATCCAAACCATGTATCCTTAAAAAATATAAAGACCACCATCCTTCCTTCTCGCTGCCTTTGTCCCGCGATCTCAACCACTTTGATTCTAATCATTTCTTCCATTAAGTCAATTTGAGCGTAAGCAAAACAATGCTTAGTGAGTACGGAATAAGCCAGCTCAACGAGCCAAGTTATAATATCGCAGTCAAGCATACATATCAATCAATTAGTTACAAGAAAAAACTCGGATAGCATAATCACCCAGGTTCCTCTGGATTGATCATCAAGCCGAGTAGTAGAACAATCAATTAAGTCTAGCAAATAATGAAGAGAAATGATGTGAGATAACGATCTAGACTAGGGCATCCATTTATAACACTTACCTTGGAGACGACTGTTGGATCGGTTTCTTGGCGCCTTTTGATGCCGAATCACTCAGTCGTATCACACAGTACGGGTCGCTTTAATCAATCCGGTCACATCAAGCCTTCACAAACGAGTTTCCTTTACTTTTCCGTTTAATCGCTTTGAATTCTCTTTGTATTTCTCTATATGCTATTTTTGTCAGAAAGACTAAAAATGAAAGAGATCGAGCTTTCCTTCATTAATTCGGCAGTCAGGTGGAATATTCCAAGATTCCGCCCAGAAACCGCCCCATGACCGGTTCACACGCGCGCACGCGCCGAAAAACGACTTCCCACTACTTATTCTTGTCCGCTAAGCAAGGTAACCGTTCCCGCTCGAATTTGAACACGCGGTTTAAATAGAACACAAATATTATCAAGCTGAGTGGATAATAGGCCAACCGTCACGTCCGTATCCAACAAGGGTTGTCTGAATCTAACCGTCTTGTCCGAATCCGACATAATCTGTCCGAAAAACCCGTTTGGTCGAGATAGTTGTCTAGCTGTCCTGAAAGTGACGTACTGACTGATTTTAACTCGAATCCATTCGGATAGTCTGATTCTTCCTCGAACATTCGGATTCCCATCCCAACACTTCCCCGACAGTCGTCGATTCGATTCAATCTGATCAAGACGTCAACACCATGTTCCAATCATGATCCGAATGAGTAACATAGTCGGTGGTTCGTCCCGATCTAGTTCTCCGACCGCCCAGTCGGTCAAGGATACCCATCCCTCTATATAGCCTTAACGCCATTTCTGGTTCAGAGGAAAACATGACAAAAAAAGGTTTGAAAAACAAACAATATGGGTTAGTATATGTATGTTGGGCTCGAAAGAAAGTAAATGGATTTTTTTAAACCCCACAATTTTGCTGTTTTTAAAGTTTAGTGCCCCCATTCAATTTTCTATGATCCAGACCCAATTACAAAAAAGAGTGTTATGTTTTTTTTTTAATTACAAATCAAAGTTGTCTTCTTTAATATGGCATATATTTTGCGTTTTGGACAATGCAGATCAAAGATTATTTATACAGGAAGAAGATCCTCCACATCCCTATCTTTTCGGTTCAAAAGATCTTCTTACAAGAAAAGACTATATGTACCAATGGATATATTCGTCGAGAATTTCCTGATTGATTCCCAACAAAATCCCTTCAAACTTTTATCCATTGAGAATCTGTTGATAATTTTCAACGGACACAATCGCTAAAAAATTTGTTGATAATTTTCAACAAAACTCTAATTAGAAATCTCCGTTGGAAATTTCCAACAGACAATCTACGGAAATTTTGTTGGGAAATAATATAACCATTCAATTTCAATCCGTTAGATTTGAAACAAAATTTTTGAGAGAAAATTGTAGCTATTTGAATTTTAACCGTTTAACATTTTCCAATAGATTCTCAATGAAGTTTCTGTTGAAAATTTAATATATATACTTTCCAAATTCCTAAAAAAATTATCAATAGAAAATTTCTTATATTTTTAAGTTTTTGCTATACTTCTAAATATGTCTACGTCGAAAAATAAAACATTACCTCGTCAGAACAAACAATTGAGGAAATGCCGAGTTATCTAGTCAACGAATGTAGTTAGAGTTATGCAGACCACAACCCAAAAACATGGAAGATTACAAGGCCGAGATCTTCAAGAAAGATAAGAGTCTTGGATTGTTAGACGATGAGATGTTGCTGGCAAAATGGTTTCAAGATATACTGTGTGAAGAAATTGAACCGCAGGTCCGTAAGACGACTAGATACGAATCAATGGATAAGATCATTGACTAGCATATGTAGTTGAAATTCGATTCAAGACCATCACACCAGAAGATTTTATGGACAAGTGTTGGTTAGCTGCAAGGATATTGAGGACGACGGCAACGACGACGGAGACGACGACAACAACTACGACATCGAAGAATATTACTACTGTTGACGCAGGGGTTTAAATTTTATTTATTGCTAACTAAAAAGTTCGAAAAAGTAAATAAATAAAAAATTCAAAGACTTTCGGAATCATTTTTTATTAATAAGGTCATAATACAAGAATGTGAGTTTCGAATGCCGAACTCCCTTTAATCAAAGAGAAGAATAAGGTGTTCGGTGCAATCGCTTGGTTTCTCTCTCGGATTCCAAATACCCTCAAATGGTGAATGAGTGGGTACCTTTATATATGTCATGCGGTTGGTTATCCTAAGCCAAATGGCTAAATAGAGGATACAAATAGTTTCCTTATTCTCTGAGATTTAGGGTATCTGGAAAAGATTTACTCTCTTTTTTTTCGAGGTAAGAGGCCGGCGTAGACTATATGTTTAATACCCCCTCGGTCAAGGGACCGATTTCGGCGACGAGATTAACACCTCCCTCGTTCAAGGGGAAGAAGTAGATCTTATAATTAACACCCCATCCACTGAGCTTATAACTTGAGTTCGGATCAGGGTGAGATCGGCAAGGGCCAAATCTAAATTATTGCCAATTTATTGATAAGGGGTGCTAATCCCACCATCAATAGTAAGTCCCCCCTAGTTCATTTGAGGATGGACTTCGGGACAAGTCAACGAATTTCCCATATTATTAGCTCGGGGATAAATGGATTTTGGAACATGGCGATCATAATAAACGTTTCGAGAATGATTTTCCTTAAATTTAGAGTTTTGATTTCGAACGCGTTCAGAGATAACAAAGGTCAGGATTGTTCGGCAATATACTAAAGTGCGCTAGGAGTGATCAGATGGAATTCTTTGGCGGCAATGATGAAAATAAAACTTGAAGGATTATTGTTGATGTGTCCTCCAGTTAATTGAATACGTTTTAAAAAGACGTCCTGACGCAAATTTCGAAGCGGTTTTCTTCTTAAATGCTTCCACATCCGAGGTAATTTTCGTTCTTTTTTTATTATTATTTATGTAATTTTTCTTTGTCTGGATCATTAAACCGATGTCTTCATCAAACTCTTCTCAACAAAAAACTTCTACTGTGGATCCCGACCATTGAATCGGAGGGGTCGGTGTTAGCGACTCTAATCCGACTAGTACCAAGGTTTCAGATGATTCTGCTCGGGGTAAAACACCTTTGCCCACTCGGGAAGATTGGCCTAGGATAAAGGAAAATGGACCAACTTTATTCAAATCAAACTTCGTTGAAAGAATTAAGGGGTACGCATGGAACCTGGACAAGATAGAAATAATAATTTTGAAGCCTTATCAGAGGCATTGGATTGCCCCTTCATGCTTCATTTTTCTATGTGAAAGTTATTTCATTGAAGTTCACCTAGGGTTTCCGATCTCACAGCTTATGGTTAACTACTGCGCCCGACTTCGGATGACCCTTGTCCAGCTGACTCTGTCTTCAGTGAAGAATATAACCAGCTGTTGATCCTATCTTCTAAGTGAAATGTTCATATAAACTCATGGAAGTTTGAGGAACTCACGAAACTGAATGGCTCCAAAGGATCATGAAGGGGCGTTTAAAGTCGAGACGAAACTGAAAAGAAGATAGTCACGGGATCCATTTTCATATGACTGACCATTTCTCATTTCTTTTGGAGTGAAACCAATCAGACTCGAAGCGCTACCTCCAAACTTCAAGGAAGAGTGTGAGAAGCTCGAGAAAGAAGGAGCTCTCAAGTGGGGAAAAGTCAACACACAGATCATTCAAAGAGCTATTGCTTGGGCAGGTATATCTCTTCTTCTTTATACCCTTTATTTGAAGACAAAAACCCATTTTGTAATCTTGATATATCTCAGGGCGAAGTAAATGGGACGAACTCGAAACCCCTTGTTTCGACATCTTCTCGCAAACGTACAGTAGCAAGAAAAAGAAGAAGGTCACACGTCGGAACCATCTTTTCCTTGAAGCGATCTGAACAATCCTCCTAGAGGAAAAATAAGAAGATTTTCGAAACATCTCGCACGGAGCAGACCGCCATTAGAGATGTTCATGAGCTAGTAAGGGAGCAACATGCATTTTCCTTTAAGTTCGATAGAAATAACCTTCCTTGTTAGAAAAATAGGAAATCCAATGAGCTCATTCGGAAGTCGAGCGGATATCATACCCGCCTCCCGAAAGAGTTTCAAGAGTCTGAGAGTTTTACTGCACTTTCTCAATATATGGTTCGGATACGTGATCTTATCCGTTCTTTTATATTCCTGCCAAAAAATATACTCTTTTTTTATTAATATAAATTTCTCCGCTCTTCATGTTGTAATATGTTGGATACATCGGCAAAACCTACCTTTGCTATGAGCATAGGTTGGCCGAGGCTGATGCCACGATCGAAAGTCTGATGAGGGAACAAGAAGGTCTTCAAAGGAGGGCGTTGGAAGCCGAGGAAAACCTACGAGAGACATAGGACAAGATTAGGTATTTTTAAGAAGCCCTAGCCGATCTTAAGGCCGACAAAAACGAAGAATAAGCCACGTCCCGTTCTTTTCAGCGAGCATTTTCGGCTTTTTAGCCAATCTGGAAGATGTCAAGCGTGAGATCCGAGATCTTACCAAAAAAAAGAGATTTGAGCACGACTTTCTTGGAATTTTAGTCGATGGAGTAATTTAAGAATGACCAAAAGGATGGTCGACTTGAAGTGCTCAATATCTGCCAAGAGAAGCTCAACAAGGTTTATCGCTACATGGAAGGATTCATAGAACTTTTCAACGCAAAGAGCAAATTTAGGCAAGCGCAGACCGTCACTGAAAACCTTTGTTCCTTTTCCGCAAAGGATATGTTCTTGATGTACTGTTATTTTTACTAGTTTTCATGATGATATTTTATGCTGTTTTGGAGTCTTTTATGCATTTTATACAGGTTAAATGAAAAATTCCACATGTTGAGGTGTTTTGCAAGAATCTAGAAGATTTGGAGTTAAAATGAAGGATTTTGATCCGGAGCCCGAGTCGACCGACTGGAAGAAGGAGTCGACCGACTCAGAGGTCGGTTTAGTAATATAGAAATTCTTTTTGGGCTTTCTTTTCGAAACCCTAACTTCTAGAACTTCTTGGCCGACTCATGCATGACCTAGAGAGGCTATATATTCGACCTTAAGTAGAGGAAAAAGAGAGAGACGACTTCCATCAAGCTTTTGAAGCATTCAAGCATCTCTTTACCAAAAATCACCAAGAAGTTACTTAGATCTTGTGTTCAGGGAGCACCCTTTTGTGAAGGTTTTCTTGTGCCCCTGTTCTCTTAGTTTTACAGAGAGAGAGCCACGTTTTGCTCTGATCTCTTTTGATATTACTTTCATATTGCAAACTCTTGATGTTAATGATTATGATTGGTTTGTTTGCTATGTGTGAGTAGTTCCCTAGTTAGATCTAGGTTGTCAAAGGTTTTATGGGTCATTAGGTGCACGAATTGTTGCTGAATTCATGACTACTCTCTGCTTTAATATTAATTTATACAATATTTTGACTTGATCACTTAGAATATTGAATTTTAAGGTTTGTTGCATCATACGCCCATTTTACATTAAACCCGGAACCTTGTTTTTAGCAGGTGATCTCGTCCTTGTACAAACTAGAGTTTGGCTTGGAAGATCATGAACAATCAAATCTATTCCCAATGCATGCATTAGCTATTTAGGTTGAAAAGCATCCTTTCTGATCTGTTGGTTGATTCATAGTGCAATACGCAAAGAGATTTGGTATTGTATACATTTGCCTTTTGTGTTTAAGAGTAGAGCAACATTCAATCTCGTGCATGGCCCATATTACCCGCGATTTACCTAAGTCTAGCGTCTTTAATCCATAAGTTACATAACTAGTTACCAGATAGATTGCATTCTAATAGAATCGAAACTCGACATAATCTCTGAGGGATCGATAACCTAAATACTACAATTGTACACTGTGCACTTGCAGTTAATTTAGGGTGAATAACTTCACGCATCAAGTTTTTCTGGCGCCGTTGCCGGGGATTTAACGGTGTTTTCGATTTTTGTTAGACTTAGAGTTAGGAAGTTATGATAAAAACAGCTACTGAATATTTTTCTTCTTTTGTGTTTGATAGATAGAAAATGATACAAGGAAAGCACAACGGAGATGGGAAGCCGAATGTGGATTTCGTGAGAGCAAAAAAATACCATGATGGATACTTCAACCCGCACTCGTTTTACAAGCCAATGCCACCAACAAATGGAGCGGAGAGCCTAGTTGAAGAAGTCCTGGAGATGCAGAACAGAACTTATGCTACCCTTTTGAAGAAGATGGATCAACTTTTTCTTACCCTTGATTCGCGTATAAGCCACCTTCAGATTGATGTCGGAAGACTTCATGAGCAAATGGAAGAGCTTGAAAGATTTGTGGAAGTCAGGAGAGTCACCAAATATCCATTATCCATCCGAGCTATCCATACCAAGGAGATTGAAGAGGAGAAAACCCTAGAAGAAACAAGTGAAGAAGGATCGTCTGACACAGTCGATCGACTGCCATCAATGGTCAGTCGACGTGTCAACGGTCGGTGGACCGAGGAGAAGGTCGGCCGACTCTTAGCTTCTGAAGAAGAAGTGGGATGTCCTTTGATGAAGGTTCCACCCATGAAGAGTGTTTACAAACCATGGTACACTAATCAATCAGTGTATCCATGGATTCCAATTCATGAGTACGAAGTTGATGATTTAGGAATTGATGTAGAAGCTAAAGAAGATGATTGGGAGCTCAAGAAAGAAGTTGAGACCTATTCTAAAGTGTTGATGAGGAGGATGCCATTTGCAAAAGCCTGCAAGTTGAACGCTGAACTTGAAGACGTCCTCAGTAAGGTGATGAGATGGAAGATAACCCCATAAGATGGAAATTGCCTGTTCGCTATGATTTGTGACAGAACAATCATGTACCGGATGCCAGACAAGAATCCTGGAAAATTTGAGCTTACTTTGACAATTGGAGATCAAATCTTCAAGAGATGCCTGTGTGATTTAGGAGCGAGCGGTAACACCATGCCTTTGTCTGCCATGGAAAGATTGGGACCACTCGAATTGAAGACTATCAAGAAGGAGATGTGATTAGCCGATGATACAACTGTTGTACCTTTGGGAAAGCTTACTATATTGCCATGTATGATTGGTGATAGATTCATTGCTTTGGATTTTTACATCCTGGAGACTTGCTATGCTGATGAGAGAGATGGGATAGAGCAGATTATACTTCGAAGATCGTTCCTCAAGACCGATGGAGCTTTAATCGATTGCTCGGAAGACACAATATCGTTAAGAGGTCTGGGAAGTCCGAACATTAGTTTCAAGATCAAGGATAAAGAAGTTGAAGAAGAAGATTTCGCCTGCTACTACCCAGAGAAGAAGAAGAAGAGTTTGACTGTCATCACAAGTTCCAAACCAAAGATGAGAGTTATCAAAGAACCCATAAGGAAGAGTTTTCGACACCCGAGTCGGTCGACCCTGCCACCAGTCAGTCGACCCGACTCCCCTGAACCTAAACGAAGATCAATTTCTATGATAACTTGTTCTATGACTGATGAAGATGTTCAATCCACTGCTCGTTGGATACGACCTGAGCACATTGAGGATAGAATCACTTTCTTTGCAAACTCATTGAAGGTACTTGAGACACAATTCAAATATGATGTGGAGGAGTTTATCAAAGAATGTAAGGAGATTTGGCCACTTATGGAGCAATGTGGAATGAAGGCGGAGTTACAAGAGTTGACACCATACTTACTGAAGAATAGGATGGGAGCCAAGGAGCTTTGCAGTAGACTTGCCAAGATGTGTGATGAAGTAATCGAGAAATCAATACCAAAGAAGCTTGGAGACTTTGGAAGAGCTGAGATCAATGTTATGATTGGGCACACATGGATTGAGAACGTCCCATGTGATACTGGAGTTGGAGTAAACCTAATGTCACTCTCAGTTGCCAAAATGATGAAGTTTGACCAAATGGTGAACAAGCGCATGTTTTTTAGGTTAGCTGATGATACTTACAAGATAACGGAGGGAATAGTGGAGAATGTACCTGTGAGAGCTAATGACCGGTTCTTCGTAGTAGATATCCACGTGGCAATGTTTGAAAGTGAACCTCAACACCTGCTGATCCTTGGAAGACCATTCTTACACACTGCATACGCCGAGATAGACTGTAGAACGAGAAGAGTTAAGTTCAGAGCTGCTGAATCCATTGAAGAAGAGAAGATGAGGATGACTGGAACTACACCTCAAGGTTTTGAACGCGTCCTCTACAAGAGAACTTACATTCCAATCCTAAGGAACAAGAAGCATGTGTCTACCAAACAATCACTGTTTGCTGCAAGAATTGAGATCGAGGAACTAATAAAGAAAGCTGAGAATAAAAACAAATTTGTGGATCTTACTGAAGATGATGATGATGATGATTGTGAAGATGATCCTTTGGAGGAACAAGAAGAAGATCAAGGAGCTGAGATGAGCTCTACCAAGTGAAGGATTCAAGTCAGACAAAGTCAAGCTATTGACTGTAAAGAAGCGCTTAGTGGGAGGTAACCCACTTGTGAGTCTGTTTTAGTTTAATTCTTTAGGATTTCGTGCATTTAGTCCTAATTTAGATTGAGTCATTAAAAAAAAAAAATAATTAATTTTATTTTTTTTAGCCCTGTCGGTCGACTCGACGGTCGAGTACTATTGAACCCGAGTTTTTCATCATAATTTCATTAAAACTCAAATCTTCAAACACGATTTTCTCTCTCAATTTTCAACCAAATTTTGTGATTCAAAGTCCCTTGTGATCGAAATTTTAAGCTCTATTATCCTGTATTAACGATTTTTACGATCTGCAAGGTATTTTTCTGATTCAACTCGTTTTTTTCACGATTTTTGGAGAAAAAGAAGTTGAAATTTTTTGAAAATTTGCATGTTGATGATTTAGAGTGGGATTTATGTTGAATTTAGTGTAGGGTGGCCGGAAATCATTGTCTGTGTTTGATTATGCAAGAAATTTGAGGTAAAACGATGAATTATAGCGAATTTGATGATGATTTGATGTAGAAAAACTCGCGATCCGAGTCGGTCGACTCGATGGAGGAGTCGGTCGACTACGGACTCTGATTTTGGATAAAAACGGTTTAAATTCCTTTCGATTTTTCGTTCTTTTTGCAGATGTCTTCCTCTGATTCCGGGAGTGGTGCCAACATTTGGGACAAAGCAGAGAACGAGAAACTCGAGGACCCATTTCCCGAGAGAAACCACGCGGATGTTGTTAAGGACCACACATACAGAACAAGACAAAACAGGGATTGGGATGATTATGACACGGTGTTCTACAACCGTTACACGGACATTCTCATTCAGCCGATGCGTTTCCTGGACATCCCTTACATGTCCCGTCTGAAGCTGAAGAACGATTTGAAGCGGTTGATGAAGAATGTCGGTATGTGGATCATTGGTTTCACCTGCTATGATACATACCCGGAGGCGGCGAGGCAGTTCTTAGCTTCGATGTATTTGGAGATACCGCGCCGCTGTGAGGACGTGAACCAATGGAGTCTCCATTTCAAGATCCGTGGTGAGCATTACTCGCTCACAGTGGCGGATATCTGTCGTATTTTTGGTTTCCAACGACGGGGAACCGAATATTGGAGCATGAAGAGCTTTGGAGAGCGTGACCAGATGTGGTCTATTATTGGGTATGGAGTTTACGAGTCGACGAACATGAAGCAGTCTTTGATCCGCCATCCCGCCCTTCGGATTTTGGCTAGAGTTATCAGCCACACACTCTTGAGACGGACTGAGGTCGGCCGACTCTACGAGCCAGAGTTGACCTTACTTTACTATGCCTTGGGTGATTCATTTATGCTTCCAGACGCACCCAAGGATACTGATTGGAACATGGGTGCCCTCTTTGCACGCCATTTGGTTGATACGAGGAGTCACATCTTCTTGGGAAACGCTACTTCCCAGAAGAAGAAGACCGTGGGGAGCCTTTTGACTCCCATCATGAAGTGGTGTGAGGTACCACTTGACCTATTCACCAAGGAGGCCGCCGATGCTACAAAGATTAATCTAGATGAGGCCTCACTTGATCATTCTGAGATTGTTCGTATGGGGTGATGGTACGAGTTTATTCGGGATGATGGCGTGACTTGTTTAATTCGCCTCCCGAGCGAGAGTCATGTTAGGCTCGATTCATAGGAGGATATTGGGTTTCACCCACCTGCTGACTTGCTGACGGTTATAGCCGCTGCACCGACTTTGCTACCAAAGGCCATGCATGCCCCACCTCGCCATACCAGACGTGCCGCCCAGCCACCGCGCACTTCTACTTCCCAGCCGCATGATTCACACCGAGCTGATGACTTTCCATTTGCTTGAGCGAGATTCTCTACTGGCGGAATGCCAGATTTTTTCGATTTACTCGAGCAGCCACCATTTGAGGCGAGTCCATAGGTGAAGTACGACTACAAGATGGAGCACCACATGAGGAAGAACAAGATTTATCGCTGGTTTTATTCGTTTTTCACAGGTTGTTCGTCTGACCAAGGAGTCCACGAGCCAACCAGGAGAGTACCAGAGCCGCAGAGGGCCGGAGATACTGAGGACCGACGAGATGATGATGATGCAGAGACCGAGTCGGACGACTTTACCTTGAGTCGGTCCACTGCGGCACAGAGAGGAGAAACGATGCAGTTTTCCACAGCGCCGAACAACTTGACGAGTTTCCCGGATGATCCGATGATGATGAGCCACGTGCCACCACATTCTTTGGAGGCACCAGTTCTTCTCACGACTTTGACCCTACAGCTGAGAGGAGACGCACTCGCAGTCCTCGCGATTAGACACGGTTCCATCATTTTATTTCCAGCATTTACTTTTATTTTTCTCTGGATTTCTCTTTGCACTTTTGTTTTGATTTGGTTTCACTGGGACAGTGAAACTTAAGTCTGGGGGAGGAAGTATTATAACTTTCTTTCGTTTTATGGATCTTTGGTGAACTTTTTGTTGTTTAATATTATCACTTTCCACCTACTTTAACTATGATTGAGTGACTCAGCAGTATTGACAAGGACCAACCATATGGAAATCCAGAGAGCTTGATAGATACAATACGGAGTAGACCCACGTGATTTTCTTGAATTTTTCAGCAATGCCAGAGCACAATACAGTTAAGTCTGTATCATTTCGTTTGTCACATTTGCCATTATATCTTGCTAAATATTAGTTCACAAGCATGATTTTCGATCTTCAGCTCTCCCTAAAGACAATTTGATGAAAAGTATGTATTTGGTAAAAACCTAGTGATGAGGTAGAGGGAAATTCCTTAAGACATCAATTATTCATCACTAGAAGCTCAGGATCTATGCGGTTAAGGAAATTCCCGACGATACCATGATGCATTTGAACCTTTGAGAACTCGGTTGACAGCGAGGCTAGGAAAATTTCCTACGATGCCATTATTTGCCTAAACTTAGAGAAATTTTGAGTTATAAATTGAATGATTAAAAAAGGATAAGTTTGGGGGAGAGCGAAAAGACCATCTTGTGTTAAATTAGGTGACGATTGATAAGCATTTCCGGCTATGTGATGACAGTAAAATGAGTTGCTTTGATGGTATCTGAAATATGGTCTTCATTGTGGTTGGGATAACTCTAATTTGTTCTAAATAAGTTTTTCATTGGAGAATACAACTTGGTCTGCGTATTGGTCAGCTGTTGGAGATGTCACAATGAAAGAAATGGTTGCTGAAAGATGATAGCTTGATCACGGTAAACCGAATTTGTTTGTGACCACTAACTAGCTCTTTATTTGCTCGAGGGCGAGCAAAAGCTAAGTCTGGGGGAATTTGATGTCCTGTTATTTTTACCGGCTTTCACGATGATATTTTATGCTGTTTTGGAGTCTTTTTTGCATTTTATACAGGTTAAATGGTAGATTCCACATGTTGAGGTGTTTTGCAAGAATCTAGAAGATTTGGAGTTAAAATGAAGGATTTTAATCCGGAGCCCGAGTCGGTCGACTGGAAGAAGGAGTCGACCAACTCAGAGGCCGATTTAGTAATATGGTAAATATTTTTGGGCTTTCTTTTCGAAACCCTAACTTCTAGAACTTCTTGGCCGACTCATGCATGACCTAGAGAGACTATATATTCGTCCTTAAGCAGAGGAAAAAGAGAGAGACGACTTCCATCAAGCTTTTGAAGCATTCAAGCATCTCTTTACCAAAAATCACCAAGAAGTTACTTAGATCTTGTGTTCAGGGAGCACCCTTTTGTGAAGGTTTTCTTGTGCCCCTGTTCTCTTAGTTTTACAGAGAGAGAGCCACGTTTTGCTCTGATCTCTTTTGATATTACTTTCATATTGCAAACTCTTGATATTAATGATTATGATTGGTTTGTTTGCTATGTGTGAGTAGTTCCCTAGTTAGATCTAGGTTGTCAAAGGTTTTATGGGTCATTAGGTGCACGAATTGTTGCTGAATTCATGACTACTCTCTACTTTAATATTAATTCATACAATATTTTGACTTGATCACTTAGAATATTGAATTTTAAGGTTTGTTGCATCATACACCCATTTTACATTAAACCCGAAACCTTGTTTTTAGCAGATGATCTCGTCCTTGTACAAACGAGAGTTTGGCTTGGAAGATCATGAACAATCAAATATATTCCCAATGCATGCATTAGCTATTTAGGTTGAAAATCATCCTTTATGATTTGTTGGTTGATTCATAGTGCAATACGCAAAGAGATTTGGTATTGTATACATTTGCCTTTTGTGTTTAAGAGTAGAGCAACATTCAATCTCGTGCATGGCCCATATTACCCGCGATTTACCTAAGTCTAGCGTCTTTAATCCATAAGTTACACAACTAATTACCAGATAGATTGCATTCTAATAGAATCGAAACGACATAATCTCTGTGGGATCGATAACCTAAATACTACAATTGTACACTGTGCACTTGCAGTTAATTTAGGGTGAATAACTTCACGCATCAGTTCTTAAAGAGGATATCGTGAAAGATGCGGAGGAGAAAAGCAACCGGATGTTTTCTCGAACCAACGACGCTCTTATGCTAGAGATGAAATATGAAGACTTTGACCTTTCTCTCGATCCACGACTCGCCTGATCGGGTAACTTACCCTAGATTTCAACTATCGTATAAGTACCTTTCCTTTGTACCTATTCTAGGCCGGAATCCTTTTTGTCGATCTGTCGGACCATCCTTTTTATGTTCCTTGTTTTATCAGACTAATAATACACAAAATTTATCTTTGCACGAATACATTTAACACACGTCTTTTGTCAGAACTGACTTGTTATTGTCAATTCCAAGGTGGGAATACCCCTCTTAAAAACGGGCAAATTGGCGTACTTGACTTGTTCGGGCTTCCTTGAGAATTCGAGGAATCGCTCTGCCTGAGTCGGACAAGTAAGCCGTGCTTGACTTAAATATTTGTTCGGCCTTCTACACAGAGGTTAAGGAACCACTTTGCCTAGGCTGGACAAGTAAGGTGTACTTAACTTAAATGTATGTTCGGCCTTCGGTACAGAGGTTAAGGAACCACTTTGTCTAAGCCTGACAAGTAAGCCGTGCTTGACTTTATTGTCTTTTTGGTCTTCCATGCGGAGGTTAAGGAAACACTTTGCCTTAGCCGGAAAAGTAAGCCGTGCTTGACTTAATTGTCCGTTCGGCCTTTCAAAGGTGCAAGAAATGCTCTTCTTTCGTCTAACGTTGAATCTTACAATCTCGAATCCAAAGTTTTGACAAGGCCTAGTTTTGCCTTTGCATCCATGGGGATGCATACAGGCGAGACCCGAATTTTACCTTTTGATCTTTCGGCTCTACTTTATCAAGCTTTGAGATAGATGGTTTTGGATTATTTTACCACTGCATACCAAAGGAAACGCATATGGGAGGACCCAAATTTTATTGTATACATCATCAAGGTACTGATGTCGATTGGATAGTTGAGTTATAGGAACTGTGAAGACTATGTGTGTAGTAAAATAAAATAAAAATTTATTAATATCATAGTAATGCGTGAATTATTTCACCAAATTTAACTGCAAGTGCACAATGTACAATTGTAGTATTATAGATTTTCAATCCCATAGAGATTATGTCGAGTTTCAATTCTAACCAGGAAGTTTGAATGATTCTAAGTAACTTAGCTAATATTTTTTGTGTTCTAACTTATGGATTAAAGGCGCTAGATCAAGGAAAGTATCACATGATATATATATCAACAAAAAATCAACAACCAATAGACTCTTAAACATAGAAGGCTTAGCACTCGGTCTCCCGATGCACTATACCTATGCACTAACTACTAGATCAAAAATGATGTTTTTCAACCTAAATTAGTTAGCACATGCAATAAGTTTAGATATGATTGTTCATAACCTTTCAAGCCTAATGTTGATTTGAACAAGGACAATATTACCAACTAGAAACCATGTTATGATATTGCTATAGAATGGTGTATAAAATAGCAAAAACTAGAGATCAATATCTTAAGTGATCAAGTCAAGATATTGTACTGGATACCATTAAAGTATAGAGTCATTACTGATCATATCATGTTAAGTGTTGTAGAGATCTATAAAACCATTGAAAAACTCTAGATATAACAAGTAAACTACTCACACATACCAAAAAAACCATCATCAATATTAATATAGAAGCTTGCATAAAAGTAAAGAGAGTAGGTTTTGGAGAGTAAAATTTTTTTGGGTCTTTCTCTCTATAATCCAAAGTAGTAGAAAAACTCAAGAAACCTTAAGAACAAGGTGGCTCCTTGAGGTAAAAGTAAGAGTTTGGTGGTTTTAGACTTTCTTCTTGAGAACTTAAAGGCTTGACCTAATCCTTCTGCTTAAGGTCACTTATATATCTCCAGGGAACGAGTTTCTAGGCCGGCAATGGGATTCCTAGACCTCAGGTTTAGAAAAGGCGCGAAAAGTAATTTCATTTCTTTTGACCGACCTTGACGAGTCGGTCGACTTCAGCTTCGAGTCGGTCGATTTTGTCATCGGTTCGATATTTTTTCATTTCTGCTCCAAATCATCTAAGTCCTATCCAATTGTTCCATCTTGTGAAATCTCTTTTTTATCATGTTTAAAGTGTAGGAAAGGCTTCAAAATTTTATAGAATATGCTTGCAAAAACCGGTCAAAATATTAATACATCAAAACCCCCCCCCGGACTTAGCTTTTGCTCGATCTTGAACAAACAAAGAGCTAAACCGTGGTGTTAAAAATCTGGCAACCATGATTCAAAGTGACATTCTTCATTAACCATTTCTTTCACTGTGATCTCACCAACAACCGTTTAATAAACAAACTTCAATGTAATTTCCAAAAGAAACTTTTCTAGAACACACTAGAGTTATCCAATCTACAGTGAAGAACCATATCCCAGTTACCGTCTCAGCAATTTCACTTATCATCATAGGTTCGTCTCTAAGTCTACCAAATACAAGCTTGTCTTAAAGCATACATGTTTCTTCTCTCTCCCCCATATTTATTCATTCCACAGATCTTTAGAATTCATTTGGATTTATTCATTTCATTCATCTCCTTTTACAGGAATAAAGCAAATAATGGTTTCACTGGAAATTTTTCTAAGACCTCATTAAAATCAAGTTTCTCAGGTTTCAAGCACAAATTGATATAATGAGAAATTGGCGTCCTTGGAAATTTTTCTTGGTCTCGTCACTTGGTTTTTATAAAACACAATTTCAAATCATTTCATCCTTTGAAAATTATCTAAGGGGAGAGGTGGGAACCGTAATGACACAGACAAAATCGCATAATAACATTAAGACTAACTATAACAAGAGAGTGGTACAGACTTAACTGAATAATGCTCCGACATTTCTGAATATCTGATAAAAAAACATGGGTCCAACTCTAAATATGTCTATCAAGCTCTCTGATTTTCCATTAAGTCATTCTTTGTCAAAGCTGTCAAATCATTCAATCACAGTTAAACAATTAAAGCAGAATGAGGTCATTAATCAATAGTTCCACAATAAAATAAGTCTCAAGATAAATCATCAACTCAATCCATCAAAATCCATAGAAATCCAAAAGAAAATTCAAAGGAAAAATCATTAGTAACACTCCCTCCCTCATACTTAAATTTCACTTTCCCCAGTGAAACAAATCAAAAGGAGAAAAGTACATAGAAAAATCCAAAAATCCAAAATAAAATCCAAAAGGAAAAGAAGTAGAATAGAATCGTCACTACTGTCGTGGACTGCGGTTTGACTTCTCGAAAGCTCAGGATCAGCTGAAGATCTTGTACCTCCAAAGAAATCAGGTGGCGGGTATCTCATCATCATGGGGTCAGCTGGTAAACGTGAAATGTTGACCAGGACAGTCGAAAAAGTCAATGAATTGCCACGCTCTGCGGCAGTCGACCGACCGACAGGAGGGTCTTCCAACTCCATTTCCGTATCCTCATCATCTCCTTGTTGTCTTTCTACCTCCTCAAAGGTAGGATCAGGTACTTGCCGGGTGGGAACATGTGGGTCCTAGTTACGTGAACAACCAGTGAGAAATGACCAGAACCATTGTGCCATCTTGTTCTTCCTTCTATAGCGCTCCATCTTGTACTCATACATCACCTTGGGAGACGCCTCAAATGGTGGTTGAATGGGTAGTTCTAAGAAAGTTGGCATGTCGCCAGCCAAAAATCGAGCTCCAGCAAACTCGGGAACTTCAGCTCTATACTTGGATGTAGAAGCACGCGGTGGTTGGGTGCAGCAGGTAAGTTGAGGTGGGCCATGAACTGCGCCACGTGGGCGGGTAGAAGGGGGTGCAACAATGGTGAGCAGTACTATATGTGGTGTAAATTGCAAGGCATCTGCTCCCTCAATGTTGGTGTAATCCTTGTTAGGTAATTGGAGCAAACAAACAGCTCAATCAGCACGTGTAAACTCATAAAGCTTCCCTAAATGAACAATAATTGAATGAGCTAAAGAAGCATCATCCCACTTAAGGTGTAGCTCAGGTCCTCCTTTCTTGATAAATCCGTCAAATGGCAACTCACATCTCCTAATTGGAGTCAAAAGACTCCCCACCGTCTCCTTCTTGCCAGACCTTCCAGAAAATGCATATCTTCTTAAAGAAACCAGATAACGTGCAAAGAGTGCACAGGTGTTCCAATCAGTCTCCTTCGGGGCATCTGGTAGAATAAAATCATCGCCAATGGCGTATTAGAGCAGCGTAAGCTTCTGCTCATAGAGGCGTTCAACCCTTGTCCGTCTCAACAACGTGTGGCTAATAATTCGCGACAAAATTCTCAAATCAGGATGACAAATAAGTGATTGCTTCTTCTTGGTCATCTCATAAGCTCCACATCCAATCAAACTCCAGAAGTGCTGGCGTTCCTTAGAATTCATATTATAATACTTGGTTCCAGTTCGTTGGAAACCAAAGACAGCGCACCGCTCGGCAATGGTGATGGTGTAACAAAACCCTCATATCTTGAAACGGAGTCTCCATTGGTTGACATCTTCACAACCATGTGGGTAGAACAAACTACAAGAGGCCAAGAATTGCCTCACTACATCGAGATAATGACGGATACGGATGTTTCTCTTCCCAATGTTACTCATCAGCGTCTCGAGTTGCCTTATCAGACCAAGGCTCCTAATAGTGATCATGTAGAGCAGCTTCAATGGCTCCATAGAAATCTGCAGATAAAGATTGTAGAAAACCGTATCGAAATCATCTCAATACTGGTTACGTCGTTTCTTGCATTCCGTTCTGAGACTACATCAGCTCCTTTTTCGCCTTCAAACGGGTTAGGCAAAGGTTCCATCTTGTTCTTGCTCCATATCTCATCGTAAAAACTGTGCTCAGAATCGTTGCTAGACATCTGCAGAAGAAACAAGAAAATCGAAAAATTAAATATGTTCCCTTCTAGGTTGCATCGAAGTCGACCGACCGTAAGGTCGGGACAATCGACTCGAGCAAGGCGAAAATATTTCCGCTTAATTGCATTCGTGTTCTTCGCACGTTTCATAAATTCAGCTCAAAATTCATCAATAGTTCAACCACATTCAAATATAAACATCAATAATCTACTGTTCTACAACCGAATTTGCCAAAATTATACACAAAATCCAAGGCATGCAAGAGTTTCAATAGTTTGAGAATTTCATTCCATAAGTCGAAATAAAAATCACACATACATGGATGAATATCTTGCAGATTGGAAAAACGAGTTATATTAAGTGGGAAAGCTTAAAATCCGAACTTGGCAAGCTTGAAATCGTTAAAATCGGTTGGACAATGCTTTCAAGTCTCCAACTCCTAATCACACTGCTGGTTCATCGGTAATGTTTTCATTTTTCATATATCTTATTATGGATTTTTTGAATGGTATGCATGCTCTTTCATAATATATATAATTGTATGTATGCATGAATAAGGTGTCACGTGATAAAGTCATCGTCTACGATTAGAATAAGGATGATGTTATAGTTGTTGAGGATACGTACTTTGATATCAACTGATCCAGATGAAATGGCCAACACTATTACTCTCGGACCCAATGCTGCAAGTGTGAAAGTTGATAAGGTGGTTATGAAAGACATTCACATGTGAAGACATATAAGTGATAAGAAGTACTTGATGGGGAGTGCTCTTCATAAGATAATAACGTGGCCTATTTCAAGGATAGGGTTGAGTAGTATTTCAAAACCGATCATCAACAAAAGCACCATCCCCTGGTGTATTATTTTGAACCTACTCTCCAATAATTTTTTATAGCTTTACTTGATCTAGTTTGAATATTCTGAACATACATTACAACAGTTTGGCTTGCTCTATTACTTGTGATGTGTTATATTTATTTTGCATGCTTTGACTTGCTATGTTAGATTTGGTATGTTGAATTTGATTTGTGATAATTTTATTTGATATATTACTTGTGATGTGTTATATTTTTTACCTATGGTTTTCTGATATAATAGGAATGTTCGGATTTTTTGTCTGACAAAGTGTAAGTTGTAGCTTGAACAACACCAATTCGAGTGCGTAGAGTAAATGCGTGTTGTTAGATTTGAATAACTCTGGAAAAATTGTTGGAGAAGGTAAAGTATTATCCAAAAAACTATAAGATATAGTTCATTTTGTTCAATTGGATCCAAATGCAAGTAAGAAATTGGTAAGTTATAAGGAGTAGAACTGTAGATGTGTGGAAACCAAATTCATAGGTGGAATTCGTTTATGATGCAATGAGAATAACAGTAGCATGACCTAATGATAAACTTGTATTTTTGTGATTGCGTTGAAGTTTCCTTAGGATTTGAGATGTGTTTTTATGTTTCAAGTTTACTTTAAGACTTGAATTGGTGTGTTGAATCTTATCAATAGAACGCCAACCATTTTAGTTTTGACGATACTTCATATAAAAAATATAATATAGAAGTTTTCAACTGAAAAAGTATTTTGAGAAGTTTATTAAGATGTTAGAAATCTCTAAATAAAATAATCATGTCTAACATTTATTGTCTAACATAATTTGATGTTAAATAGTAATATATCCTCGTATGTAATATAATTTGATAAAAATTAAAATATTAATAATATTATAAAATTTTGATGAAATTAAAATAATTTTAATATTTTAACATTTTTATCAAGTTAACTATTTCTATTATAATAATATATATATGCTTCCGAAAAATATATTTATTATTGATTTTATTCAGTTTCTCTAATTAATTATGTGGTTACACTTTATTAGACTGAGATTACTACGAAATAAAATTTGAGGTTTAAACATCGTCTATAACTCATAAAAGATTTGTAGACTTACCAGTTTAAAAGTTTATTAAAATAAGTAAGAGTCCTAAATAATTTTGATGTAGTTTCGTCCAAATTAGTTTACGTGTGAGTTGGTTGGTTCCGAGCCTTTATTGAGGTCATCAACGTAGTTATTTTGTGTTTCGATCAGGGTATCGAACTGTCGTGGAAATAGCTTATACCAACCGAAATTAACATTTTGAGGAATGATTTCACTTTGTTACACTCGTGTCTTTTTCTTCTTAGGTAATTAACTAGTTTTATCGATGAAATTTAATTATCACCATGAGATTGCGGTTGTTCATCGAATCATGTTACTTTCATACTTTTAACTTTTTTGGGAAACCAAGTTATAAGGTCATACATATATGTTCTAGAATATTTTTTTGAATAATATTTACATGTTTTTTTTTGCTCATATTTACATGTTATATATATAAATAATTTTACATAAAATTATTTAGGACTAAAATGGTGGCGGGAAAAAATGTCAAGAAGGGAATATGCGTTAACCAATTCGGTTTATATCCGGTTCAAATTTTTTTATGGGGTCTTATCTCTTTTTGACGAGATGATAAGGCAATTAACACCATCGTCGTCTCCCTCTCTGACTCTCACACTACTCACCACCATGCTTTCTCTCACTGCAACCACTCTCAACTCGTCAATCTTCAGACAATCCATAGCCCATGGATTGTTTTCTCACCCGAGTATCCGACCCGTAAACCCAAAACCCTTCACCATCACCGCCGCCCTCATACCCGCTTCCAACCGACAGGCCCCGGCCAAGCAACAGCTTTACCAGCCATTCCGTCCTCCCCCATCTCCGATACCTTCCAAGTACCGATCCCTCGACACTGCCGGAAAAATCGAAGTCCTTGCGGATCGTTTGGGTCTCTGGTTCGAGTACGCCCCGCTCATATCCTCCCTCTACACCGAGGGCTTCACTCCTCCGTCGATCGAGGAGCTCACTGGACTCTCCGGCGTGGATCAGAATCGCCTCATCGTAGGCGCCCAGGTCCGCGACTCTCTGGTCCAATCCGGCGCCGAACCGGAGCTCATCGCTGCGTTCGACACCGGAGGCGAAGAGCTTCTCTACGAGATACGTCTACTGAGCACAACACAGCGCGTGGCTGCTGCCGAATACATCGTGAACCGCGAACTCGACACAAAAGGAGCTCAGGATCTGGCACGAGCCATCAAGGATTTTCCGCACCGGCGTGGAGACGCCGGATTGGGAGACTTCGATTACAATCTACCAGGTGATTGTCTCTCCTTCATGCTTTACAGGAAAAGCAGAGAGCACAGGAGTCCCTCGGAGATCCGAACCACATTGCTCGAACAAGCCCTTGAGGTAGCTGTGACAGAGAAAGCGAAGAAAGCGGTGACTCGGGAGCTACACGGAGAGAGCAACGAGGAGAGAGCAAAGGAAGAGGAAACCAAAATCATCCGGGTTCCGGTGGCGAGGTTGAAGTTCGGAGAAGTAGCAGGAGCGAGTTCCGTCGTTGTTCTACCGGTCTGCAAAGCTGAGGAAGGAGAGGAGAAGCTTCTTGAAGCTCCAATGGAGTTTGAAGCGGGAGGAGAGTTCGGTGTGGTGGAGGCGGAGAAAGAATGGAACAGATGGGTGGTATTGCCGGGATGGGACCCCGTGGTGGCGGTTAGGAGAGGAGGAGTGGCGGTTTCGTTTAGGGATGATAGGAAAGTGTTGCCATGGAACGGGAAAGAAGAGGCGATCATGGTTGTGACCGATCGGGAGAAGAAGACGGTGGACGCTGAAGATGGATACTATCTGGTTGTGGCGGAAGCTGGAATGAAAGTTGAAAGAGGATCGGAGTTGATAGAGAGAGGAGTGAAGGAGAGTTTAGGGATGGTTGTTTTGGTGGTGAGGCCGCCTAGAGACGATGACGACGATTGGCAGATAAATGATGAAGACTGGGATTAGATTACACTAGAGAATAGTTAATAACTTCCATGAATACTTCAATTACTCAACGTTTTTGGCATATATATGTAATTCTTTGCTTTATCGCTTATTCACATTAATGTTTCATTCAGACATATTTGCAGTTAAGTGTCGAAACCTTTTTTCTTTTACATACACACTCTAACTCTGTTTTAGTGAGGCAGGTTTGTTATGGTTAACTTAATAAAGGCTGTTTCATATGATCTCATAGAAAAAGACAAAGCATGACTAAAATTATAACTTTAAAAAATCAATTATTAAACAAATTGTCTATATTTCTAAAATGCGCTTTCCTTTTGAGAAACTGAAGAAAAAACAAGTAAACAAAAAAAATGAACTGAAACAGAATCCAGAAAAGGGTGAAGAAATTATAACATTTTACACTGAACCATGAACAAAAACATCGCTGTCTTCTCTGCCTTTCTCTCTCTCTCTCACTCTATCTGCCTTAGCAGTGAAAAAATCCTTCAGACATTATATGATGATAACTCCACTCTCACCTTTGATTCATGTTCAACTTCAGCGTGGATCTAAAGCCCTACACACTTCTTTGGAAATTCGAATCAGTCCTAATCTGCCATTTACTCATAATCTCCATTTTCTGATGACCCATTTCCTCTCAGTCCTGCACAACATAACATCAATAACAGTCTAAACGAGACACAGTAAAACACTCTCATTAAACCCTATAGGTTAAGTATATTTGATTTACAAATCTCCATTAACCAAACATGGCCCAAGAAGACAAAAAGAAAAGTGGTTAGCTTTTATTACCTGACAAATCATACCCAGCACCTCCCCATTCAGAAGGCCGGGCATGTGTCATGTGCATGCCATGAGGTGGTTGCATCATAAAATGAGCTCCACCACCCAACGCACTATTGCTAATAGTATGATGCTCATCATTTAGATTCCTTCCTGAAGATTCCATACCAGAATGGAAGCCAAGCATCGATTCTGTACCAGAAGGAGAAGGCAACATGTTTCCACTTCCTGAAGCATCATCTCCTTTCACACCATTTCTCCCATCCTTCTTTTTCTCTAGCTGAAACGTACCAAGAACTACCTGTAGGGGAAACCAAAGCCAGAACCATATAGACTATCTGATTAGACTTGCCAAAGAATCGAGGACTCTCATAACTAATTTCATGCAACTACAATATTCACAGGGAAAGTACATGTAAGACAGTTGGTAAAGATTTATTCACAGGAGAGTACATGGAAAGGTACCTGAACTGGACCAGCAGCCTTTAGGACGTCCGCAACTCCTCCACCAAAGATCTGACCATCTGAACTAGATAAACAAACGCTAAGGCCACCAGTTTTACCACCGTGCTCGCTCCGAATATAAGATCCACTCAGTGAGAGGATTTCGTAATGACCCTGAATTAAAGTTCGTAATTCTGAAGCAAGTTGATGATCATATGCAACTCTAAGTCTCAAGCATGTATACCAGACGTAATAAGTAAGATTCTTTACAGTTTAATTGTAACGGAACAGATGTTCAATGCTCAAACACATAATGAAGTTGACATAAGAGTTCCGAAACTAGAGCCAGGTAACTTAACTAGTTCCCAATTAAATCATCTCCATAGATACAGTGAACAGAGAGCTAGTTGATTACCATCTCACAGAAAATGATAAGGAAACGAAGTTTAGGTATTTTCTTTTCGAAGTCTAAATCAGATAGGCCTTTCCAAAGTCTAAACAGTTGAATCTTTACCAAAAATCAAGTTCAAGAACTAGTTTAAAGGTAATAGATAGAAACAAGAAGTGTACCTCGTAAGATACACTGGTTCCAGATGCCTGGTGGGACAAGGATGCATTAGAGATGGCGCCAGAAGCAGAAATAATGCATAACTCGTGCTTGCTTTGCTGAGCGAAAAGGAAAATTTTCTGGGCCACATCCTATTAAACATATCCACGGAGCAATTTAAAAAAACAAAAAAGAGAAAGTTACTTCAATCCAATTTGTGTTAGCATCAATGAGTCAAACAGAATACTTCATAAAGTAGCTGTGGCAAAACCGACATCAACTTGCATTCAAACCAATGGATTTGCAATTTTAACAAATAAGGAGGTATCACGGAAGAATACTCACCTCACCAGGAGTTATATTAACAATGTGCGGAGTAAAGCTTTGCCCAGTTTTCCCTGCAACAAAAAACTTGTTATGTGAAGCTCGAAAAATGAAAACAACGAGAGGAGTAACAACACATTAAAAGATATACTGTTGATCGGTAAACCAACTTGAACATAGATATGACGGCAGATACAAGTTGAAACGAATGATTTCAACAAAGAACTGATCGTTGTTATCTCAAGAATCAGCGATTCGTAATGAAAACAAAGGCCATCAATCAAAGAGGAAAATTCCAGCAAAGTTATGTAATATTAGAAATACGTATCCACCCATTCTTCAATGGTGTCTTCAAGACAAGGTTTTCGCTTGAAGATATTACATATTTGTATGGACAGAGAGTGTAGATAGAAACTCAGAGGATGAAACTTACATAGAAAGAGTAACATAACAAAACTGAGAAGGAGTTAGGAGCCTAGGAAATGGAAATTAACAGTAAGTGAAACAAGATTTCAACGGAGTTTTGATAAATCAGGACCAGTACCGGCATAATTCGCATAGAACTCGAATAATTTATGATTCCAGATCAGATTGTCACCATCAAATTCAATACTTCGGATCAAATATCCAATAGTTTGATGAGAAAGCGAAAAGGGTTTGTATTCCCTGAAAGAAAGAGATAAGAGTAACTCACCGACAGAACCCAGAAGAGATTTTCTCAAGCCGGATTTAGACAAAGGCGTAACGCCGGCGGCAGCAGCAGCGGCGGCTTGCTCTCTCCTTTCTCTGGCGGAGGAATTGCTGGCAGAAGAGGCCAATTTCTTAGCCGCTAGGGCTTGCGCAGGCGTCTCGTACTTCCTCGGACGCCCTCTCTTTCTCTTCACGGGATCAATCGGGACCGTCACAGCCGAAGACGGCACCGAGTGAGGGTAAACCGCGAGAGAGGAAGAGCCATCGGTGGGTGGCGGCAAATTCACATTGTTGGACGATGGAATCGAGTTTCCGGCAGAAGAGGTTGCCGGTGCGGCGGAGACGGTGGTCGGATTGTGATGGTGATGAAAGGGATGGTAGTAAGGAGAAGTGAGATGCTGCTGCTGCCTTTCGTTCGGTTCCATTCCTTTTTAGATAGAGAGAAATAAAATCTATATTTTTTTCTTAATTTTCTTTTTCTTTTAGTTTTTAGGGTTTTATGCTTTACGGATTTCTTTTTTTTCTTCAAAAAATCTATAAAAGAAGGTTATTGCGTTGTCGTCGTCTGAGATTTGGATATATTCTCAGCCGTCGGATCAAACTTTTGACTTCACCACCTTGACTTCTGGCTCAAGTGATGTTTTTTTTCTTTTTTAATATTTTGTTAGACGGATATATCCTTTTCTTCGTTCTCCTATTGCTATATACAGTATCTATTTTCGCAATTCTAGTAGCCCGATCACCTACTTATGGACGTTGGTGGCACAAGTCACTGGAGAGTTGATTGGTCGGCGATGATATCCTGTCCTCTAATGGAACTATTCCGGTATTATTACTTCTTTACATTTTGCCATTTTGGTATTAGTACCCTTTGGTACTATGTCTCTAGGTTATGATTGTTTTTACCAACCAAAATCTATTATTTGATTTTTAATGATTATAATATATAATTGGAATGTGTTAGTAAAATTTAATAAAAACAAAAATTTGTGTTTTTTTTTTTATTAAAATTTTTCGGATTAAATTTACGATATATTCAGATTTGTGAATTTTTGCAATTCTTAATAATAACATGAGATGAATAAAAAAATATTAAAAATAATAATAATAATAATAATAATAATAATAATAATAATAATAATAATAATAATAATAATAATAATAATAATAATAATAATAAAACTTGTGTTTCCTTTCTAATGAAATCATTTTCTATTTTATATGATTTTGTCATTGGTTAATAGACATTTTTCTACTAAAATTGCATATACAATGATGATATATTTAGTTTATGGATCCGCAGATCTGTTAATTTTATTACCCGGATCCGGATCCGGATCCGAGCACCTGGAATACCCGAAATTTCGGATCGGATCGGATCAAATACGTTTTCGAAGACCTCTGTGTAAATAACATTCATTTTCTACTTTTGTGTATTACCATCTTTCTCAGTTATTAGAATCTTCAAATTGTTACTCGTTAATCGCAATATCATGTTCATGAAAAAAACGTCGATCTTAGAAGAAATATCTATATAACAATATTAGCCTAGGTCTCGGGCAATGCAATATGAGGATTGAAGGATAACTTATACAATTTGTGGCAACTATAGTCCTCTTTCCTAAAATCAAACAAAAGACTCATTTTAGTTAAAACATACAGCACTAGTACGTATAATGCTTGATATATCTCTACCTGATGCGAGCTCGGATTCCACCTATGCTTATTGCTCATGTGATCACATGATGATCATTTCCTTTCTATGCTTATTTTCAGAGGTCAATCAAACTCACTACTCAAGACACATGGAGCCGAGACATGTCCAAAAGTCCAAGTAAATCTATGATCTTTGTATTGACCAAACGAACCCCACTATCAACTGGTCCAATCCATCAACCATGAAGCTCCTCAAAGTCTAATCACCAAGATAAGTTTTCATGAATGAGATATTCAGTTCTCAAGTCAAGTGATTCTCAACTTACCTGATTTGAACATGGACGCGTTATTTGGAGAATCGCAACCAAACCATAACGAGTTAAGCCATAAACCAACATTTTATTGGATAAGCTTCGAAGCTTGACGCCCAAGTAATTACTAACAAGTTGGTTAGAATTAGAGATGGGATTAAACATAAACCTACTTAGAATAGGAGATGTCTACTCTAATAGGAAAAAGTACCACATCGGAAATATGATGGGAAATTAAGTGGTATATAAGTAATGTCCAACTCCAACTAGTATGAGGCCTTTTGGGAAGGAGCCCAAAAACAAATCTGTGAGGACAAGTGGCCCAAAGCGGACAATATCATACTAAGGGGAGTTGGACATGGGCTTAAGAAACCCAACACATTTTCCATAAATTTATCAGACTTATTATAAATTGGTTAGAGACAAATATCGGTTCATACCAGCCCAAAATCCATCAACAAATCAAGAGAACTTGAAACCAACTATTTGGGGAACTTTGCATATCTGATTTTTCCCAAACAAGACTATGACAACCTAGAGTGTTTCTACTACAATTATAGACTCTCAAGAACACCTCAAGATTCATTCCAAGTTATTGGATCAAGTGGATTCAATCTTTTCTACTCTTACACCAAGACTTTTTATATTCGAACTTAAGTGCATCCAAGTAGTTCACACTACAAAAATTCCTTTTTTTTGGCATGTCAACGAGTTTGAGACCCTCCAAGTGACTAAGAAGGTTCCAAGGAAACTCACTTATCCACACAAACCGTCAAGACACAAAGGCAGTATCACATTTTCTCAATTGGCGAAAATCGAATATTAAAAGTCATATCAATCAGGCCTTTGAATTACTTCTCACTTGTTTTATTCTCATCTATATTAATTTATTCTGTGATTTATTTTCTTACAAAATGAAGGTATGAACCTATATGATTTATTTTCTAAGAAAATATAGGTACGAACCTATAAACGCTAATATCATTTCATTATAATATACAACCTTTGATAATAAATAAGAAAATATTTTGTTTTGTTTACAAAACCTATTGACTCTAGATTCACGAGTAGTTCTAAACCATTGAGTGTTTTTAAAAGTATCAACAAGCTTTTAAACTTGTTGTGATTCTATTAAAATCTACCATCGCTTCCATCCTACCCGGAATTAGTTAGAGAGATTCTTAGACCAACTAACGTCTCACCCCTATTTTGAGTCAAGAGTTTTAACCAAAACTCGTATTACCAACGAATAACACAAACAATTATTCATCACGTTGAGAAATAATCACATGTTTGTAAAAATTCAAAGCTATCAATCCAGCCAAATTACATGTTAATTAGAATCCAGGAAAACACCGAGTTAGTGAAATTATTCGAGACTAAAGTGGAACAGATTATCAAAGAATATTTAGTACACTATATCATGAAGTTGAAAAAAAATTGGTTGATACAAACTCATTTTTTCATCAGTCTCATCATAGGTCTCGTTATCTTCTTCTTTGCATATGGCATATTGTTCCAAGTCTTCTTCCCATGTTTGATATTTTCCAATGTTAGTGAAGCGATCAACTAATTCAGCAAGAAACTTCACAATAAGAGCATAAACGTAGGTAGAGAAATCAAGTCTACTTGATGAAGAGATTTTGATGTTTTGAGGTAGTTGGGGAGGGGGGGGGGAAGAGCAAGGAACATGAAGAGGGAAAGTGATGGGTCAGAAGACAACATATTCAAAACGGGAGAGGCAGCATACATGAACCGTTGGTTCCTCATCGCAAACTGAGATGGAGAAAATTTGTTCAAACCATTTATTGTTTTGTTAATATGGTATTTTATGAAATTGATTAGGTTCCTTTTATTTATTTATGAAACTATTTTCTTATGATATAGTCCACATCAAACATTGGATTATAGTCCACGTCAAACGCAAGTATAGTAAGTTTAAACAAACATTTCCTTAGTTATTATTAGTAGCTTCTTGATATACATAGAATTTGAAAAAATATTGAGGGAAATTTTTTTCTTATGTCACAAATGTATAAAAAAAAACATTTACACATAATTTTCTAAATTATTTCTCGCGTCATACATGAATATTTTATATTTATATAAAATTTTTTTAGTTATAAATAATTTGATCATTAAAATATTGTACTTTTATTCAAGTTAAAATATTTATATTATTTATCCAAATCGGTTTAATTATGCGATTCAACAAAAAAAACCGGATTAAACTGAACTAAACTTTCAAATTTAGATGTATATTGAATTAAAATTCATACTTGCATATAATTTACCATTCTCATCATGTTTAATATTTATAAAAATGATTGATGTTGTATCTTTCTTTCGTGGTTGATGTAAGACAAAAGTAAAATTCTCGAAATTAGGATTTCAATTAACAAGACAATTAGAAAATGAGTTAATATGTTTGGTGTTATGCATGAGATTATTATTCGGGATCCGCTCTGATCCGAAAAATAGATATTTGGGTGGTTCAGATACATATACTATCTCGTATAAGTATAGTAGCAAAATTTACAAAATGATATCAAATATTCGCTTATATATAGTCGTATGTTTCTGTCGATGATATTATCATATCATTCATCATTTAGGCTTACATTAGAGTAGGATTCTATTTCATAATTGACATGTTTTGCTACCTTTATCATATATTTCATTGCATTTAGAGTCTAGGTGTTGCATTAGGTTATAGTAGAGTCTTTGGTGCATTTTGGTTGTCTCTTAGGTACAAAACAGGGATAAAAGGGAGCTAGGAGCTAAGGAGATCATTTGGAGGAGGAGAAGCCATTGGATAGGCAAGAGAGGAGCAAAAAGAAACTGCAGCGGTCCAGGTGCAGCGGTCAAGGAGTGATCATTTCCCTTTACCATTCATTGACCAAATGCTTGAAAGACTAGCCAACCATCAATACTATTGTTTTTTAGATGGATACTCGAGATTCTTTCAAATCCCGATTCACCCGAATGATCAAGAGAAAACGACATTCACATGTCCTTATGGTACCTTTGCTTATCGAAGAATGCCATTTGGATTATGTAATGCACCAGCAACTTTTCAAAGATGCATGATGTCTATATTCTCTGATTTGATTGAGGAAATGGTTGAGGTGTTCATGGATGACTTTTCCGTATATGGCTCTTCCTTTGGTGTTTGTTTGTCTAATCTTTGTAGGGTTCTTAAGAGATGTGAAGAATCAAATCTAGTGTTGAATTGGGAGAAGTGTCACTTCATGGTGGAAGAAGGAATTGTTTTGGGTCACAAGATCTCGGAAAGAGGAATTGAGGTTGATAAGGCGAAGATCTCGGTTATGGTCAACTTGGAGCCACCAAAGACGGTAAAAGATATCCGGGCTTTTCTAGGCCATGCGGGTTTCTACCGGCGGTTTATCAAGGATTTCTCCAAGATTGCTAGACCATTAACAAGACTCCTTTGCAAGGAAGTGGAGTTTGTGTTTGATGAAGAGTGCATGAGAGCCTTCTTTGAGATCAAGAGAGCTTTGGTTAGTGCACCAATAGTTCAAGCTCCGGATTGGGATCTTCCTTTTGAGATTATGTGTGATGCTAGTGACTATGCGGTTGGCGCGGTTTTGGGTCAAAGGAAGGATAAGAAGACTCATGTCATCTACTATGCTAGTAGGACTCTCGATGAAGCTCAAACCCGGTATGCAATAACCGAGAAGGAGCTATTAGCGGTTGTGTTTGCCATGGAGAAGTTTCGGTCTTACATTGTCGGTTCTAAGGTGATTGTCTACACCGATCATGCGGCATTGAGATACATACATTCGAAGAAAGACACTAAACCGAGATTGCTTCGTTGGATACTTCTTCTTCAAGAATTTGACATGGAGATTGTGGTCAAGAAAGGAATTGAGAATGGAGTAGCGGATCATCTCTCTCGGATTAGAGTAGAAGACTTGGTACCTATTGATGAAAAGCTAATGCAAGAGAGCTTGATGAGTGTGGGATCTTTAAGGAAAGAAGATAAAGTCATTTTGGGTGACTTATGTATCTCACAAGAAGACAATCTACCATGGTTTGCTGACTATGTGAATTACTTGGTTTGTGGAAAGGAACCACCACTTTAAGGCCACAAGAAGAAGAGGTTTTTAAAGGTTGTGAAAAGATTCTATTGGGATGAGCCTTTCCTATACACTCTATGCAAGGATAGTCTCTATAGGAGAGGTGTAGCTGAGGAAGAGTTTGAGGGAATCTTAATGGCTTGTCATAGTTCACCAAGTGGAGGACACTTTGCTTGCTTCAAAACAGCCACAAAAGTTCTCCAAAGTGGGTTTTGGTGGCCAACCTTGTTCAATGATGCTTATGAGTTTGTGAAGAGTTGTGACCAATGCCAAAGGAAGGGAAATATAAGCAAGAGAGATGAGATGCCTCAAAACCCAATCTTTGTTGTAGAGGTTTTTGATGTTTGGGGTATTGAATTCATGGGGCCTTTCCCACCTTCCTTTGGGAACCAATACATTTTGGTGGCTGTGGACTATGTCTCCAAGTGGGTGGAGGCAATAGCTTTCCCTACAAATGTTGCCAAGATTGTGGTTAAGTTATTCAAGAAAATCATCTTCCCAAGGTTTAGAGTTCCAAGAGTGGTAATTAGTGATGGAGGAAGCCATTTCATTAACAAGGTGTTTGAGAGTCTACTCAAGAAGAATGGAGTGAAGCATAAGGTAGCAACCCCATACCATCCCCAAACCAATGGTCAAGTAGAGGTCTCTAACCGCCAAATCAAAGCGATTCTTGAGAAAACAGTTGGTACTTCAAGGAAGGATTGGGCGAGCAAACTCGATGATGCTCTTTGGGCTTATAGAACCGCCTTCAAGATTCCCATTGGTACTACTCCTTTCAACTTTTTATATGGGAAAGCTTGTCACTTGCCGGTAGAGCTCGAATTCAAGACAAAGTGGGCAGTCAAACTTCTCAACTTTGACATAAAAGATGCTCAAGAAAGGAGATTGGTGGACCTTGAAGAACTTGAAGAGACTAGACTTAAGGCTTATGAAAACTCTTCAATTTACAAAGAGATAACCAAGGCATTTCATGACAAGAAAATTCTCTCTAAGGACTTCAATCCCGGTGATCAAGTGCTGCTATTTAACTCGAGGTTGAAACTCTTTCCCGAAAAACTCAAGTCGAGGTGGTCCGGACCATTTGTGGTTAAGGAGGTGAGAAGTTATGGAGCGGTTGTGCTTGAAACAAAGGATGGAAGGGAAATTATCACCAATGGTCAAAGGTTGAAGAAGTATCATGCTAGGGAAGTCACTCAAGAGGCAATCTCAACTCCTCTTGAGGAAGCTCCAACCACCACTTAGCACAAAATGGTAACAAAGTCAAACTTAGAGACTTTAAACAAAGTGCTCTTGGGAGACACCCCTTGCTTATCCTTGTAAATAGTTCAATCTCATGTTTTTATTTCTTTGTTAATGCATTTTGATGTTTTTACTAAGTGTTTTTAGGGGATTTAAGGAAATTTGAAGGTTTAATGGTTGCAGCGGTCTGGCTGCAGCGGTCAATGCCAGACCGTTGTGGCTCATTTTGCTTGGAGTCCGGAGAGCTTGCAGCGGTCACCTACAGCGGTCAAAGAGTGACCGCTGTGATCTTCTGAGGTGCAAAAACAATTTGGTCGTAGCGGTCATGCAGCAGTCAATGCCTGACCGTTGTGACTTATTTTGTCTAAAACCCAGAAAAGCCGCAGCGGTCACCTGCAGCGGTCCAGGAGTGACCGCTATGACTTTCTGAAGAGAAAAAAAATCCGCAGCGGTCCTGCAGCGGTCACACTCAGACCACTGCAGACAGGTAAAATCGGGAAAAAATCGGACCAAACTGACCAGTTTGGTTGATTTAAACCCGATCCCTTCTTCTTCTTCCTCATTCTTCACGATTTCTTCACCCTAAAACTCAATTTCTCTCATTCTAGATCATTAGAAACCTTTGTTCTTTCACTCTCAACCCGATTTTATTACATAACCTTGCATTTCTCACTTGTTTTCAACACAATCCATCATCAACACTAAGGATAACAATGGGAGTGAAGAAAGGAAAGGAGACCGCGAGAGCTTCTAATGCTGAGAATGAATCAAGCGGAAGTGAGTTTGATGTTCCAAGGCCACAACTAAAGAGGGCAAGGAAGCACAAGAAGGTTGAGGAGCCACCAAAGAGCAAAACCAACTCCAAACCAAAGATTGAGAGCTATGAAGGATATGGAGTTTGTTCCCACAAGATGGGCGGATCATCAACTTCTCGCGGACCTCGGTATCTTGGAAGAAGTTCGGAGCTTGTTCTTCAATATGGGATTGGCAGGACTCTTCGACATGGCCCAAATCTCGCACACACCGGAAACCAAGGAGATCCTTGCCACCTTGAGTGTCTTTGATGACACTGCCTTGGATATAACCAACGAGAACCGGGGGCGAATAAGCTTTAAGATTCGCGGGAGGAACTACGAGATAACAATGGCACAAGTGGGTATGATCTTCAACTTCCCAGCTGGTGGAGAAGTCTATTCCTTGAACTTCGACATGAATGAAGCGCAAGGAGTGTGGCGATTGATAGCCCAAGGGGAATACAAGAAGGGAGTTAGCAAGGCAACAGCTATCCGACATCCAGCGATCCGGTATGCTCACAAGTTCCTCGCTCACACCTTGTTCGCAAGACGGGAGACGGGAAATGTGAAGGAAGAGGAGCTTGCTCTCTTGACCGAGGGGGTGAAGTCCTTCTTACGCACCACGGGAACGAGCGGAGACTGCGGATATGACATCATTGGGCAACCAAACCCGGTCAACTTTGCTCACTACCTCGTGAACCGGCTTGTCGCAGTCCAAGATTGGGTAACCTCGAACAAAGACAAGACTCCTCAGCTCAGCATTGGAGGGTTCATTACACCAATCTTGACAACTTGCGGAGTAGAGATACGCTCACCCGAGGCAACTCTACCAATCATGAGGTTAGATTTATCCTATCTCGCCACTTCTCACTTCCTTGTAGGGCGCAAAAGGAAGAGCTATGGATACCGCTTCCATGTCACCGGGAACAAGAAGAAGACCATCCTACTCCCCAACTCAGCTGTCACCTCCTTCAACACCCGCGCCAATCTCTTGTTCAACCCGCGACCATATCTCCTCCATGATCCAGCTAGAGACGGGCTCCTCTCTTCTATTCATCGGACCCGAACCGAGCAACCACGTGAAGAAGATGAGGAAGAGCTTCCCGAGGAGATTTATGGCAGCAAGCTGTATGATTTCGAGCCTTTCGCCGACCCAATCACGGGAGATGCTCTAAAGGCGGCACATGAGCATATCGGACTTCTCAAGAGGCTAACTAGATGGCAAGGCAATCAAATCAAAAAGCTTGTAAAGACGGTGAAGAAGCAAGAGAAGCTAATCAAGAAGATCATCAAGGACTCTAGCTCTTCACTAAGAAGAACCGAGGAGGGTAGCTCAAGCATGGCGATGATCATAGCCGCGCCACAAACCGATGAAGCCGCGACATCTTCTCACCGAGGACAGCCAAGACAAAGCAAAGGAAAGGCACCACTCTCACCCTCTAGTAGCGGATCGGGAAACCGCTCCTACTCCATGGACTCCTCCCCTTCTCATTCTTACTAGGTACCCAATTTGCACCTTTGTAAATACATTTTAATCTTCTTGTTTCATTGCATGTTTTACTTGTCTTGAAGACTCTTCCTCAAATTTCTTTCACACCGAGCCGGTGTGATTTAAGTTTGTGGGAGAGCCTTGCATTTGATGTGGTCTTTTTTGCTCTTATTTTACTTTTCAAACTTGAGTCTCATGCATTATTAGATTTTCATGCATTTTTTATTCAAATTTTTAAAATTTTAGCAATTTTCATATAGGATTGAGTCTAGAGTCACTTGCATTAGGAGGACTAGTTTAACCAAGGTATCACAATTTGATCATTAATTCAGCACCCTAGTTATTAGTCCTTTAATGTTTCACATGCTTGTTTGAAATAAAGAAAGAACCATTCATGGATCATGCTTATGATAACCTTGCTTAGGTTAAAACTATCCCTATTTGAAGCTAGCCTCACCTAAGTGAGAACCTTAATTTGATCAAATAATTATTGTGCTTATGCTAATGAAGTAAAAACCATGGATCACTTACACATACTTAGGCATTCTTATCCCTTTTTACCACTCTTGTATGCCTAAGTAGCCATTTATGGTTCCCCCACCAAGCTTCATCATTAAACCTTCTTTCTAGCCAATGCATCAATTGTGTGTGACTTTGTGAGGCCTTTTCCGAGCTAACTTGACAAAACGTGTTAGGTTTAGAGCGACAAGGGAACACTTTTGTGTAGATTTAGCTCTATCATCAAAGAGCTAATAAGGACTAGGCTAGATTAGGTGGGAATGTGGTTTAAATTCAAGTTTGGGGGGGGGGGGAATGAAAATTACAAGGAAAAGTTTGGTTGAATTGGGAAGAATGAAGAGAGGTAAAGGTAATGAAGGGGGAACAAAAATGAGAAGAAAAGCTTCAAGGTAAAGCTCCAAAGAATTCAAGGAAAAAGAAGCCTCAAGCAAGAAAAGAAGAGCTCCAAAGCAAGAAAAAGGAAAGAAGCCAAATGGTGAAAGGAGCAAAGGAAGAGGAAGTCAAAGCAAAGAAAATGAGCTAAAAGAAGCAAGAAAAATCCCCATTAAAGAGAAGATGAATGAAATGGGCAAAGACCCTTGGGTAGAATGGCAAAATGCCTTAGGTGAACAAAATGGTAGATATGAATTTTGATGGGAAATAGGCTAGGAGATAGTTTAGGTTAGAGAAACTCTAGGAATTTGGGGTAGTTAAAAGTTTTCTCTTGTATGCATAGATTGCTCTTTACCTTTAGCATTTTGTTAAAGTTTGGCTCATTCTTTGAGAGATCCCTAAGCTAACAAACCAATACATTGATGAGATCATCTTCATCTCATAACCTTGACCCTTAGCCAAATGGTTTGATCTAAATTGGTGTAAGCACAATTCACAAAATTTCATGAGCTAATGAATGTTAAGAGGCTAGTCGATAGGATGGATTGTCTAAACCAAAGTTTGGCATGATTATGTATTGGGATGTGCATGGCTAACTTCTTTTGAGTAGACAAACTTTGATACATTTTAGGCTTAGTAACTTGGATGTTGAGTTAATTTCTTTTTGTGATGCCTTGTTGATTGAACTACTCCTTCTACTTCACTATCTCTCTCTTGGGCTTGCTTGTTTGCTTGAGGACAAGCAAATGAGTAAGTTTGGGGGAGTTGATATTATCATATCATTCATCATTTAGGCTTACATTAGAGTAGGATTTCATTTCATAATTGACATGTTTTGCTACCTTTATCATATATTTCATTGCATTTAGAGTCTAGGTGTTGCATTAGGTTCTAGTAGAGTCTTTGGTGCATTTTGGTTGTCTCTTAGATATAAAACAGGGATAAAAGGGAACTAGGAGCTAAGGAGATCATTTGGAGGAGGATAAGCCATTGGATAGGCAAGAGAGGAGCAAAAAGAAGCTGCAGCGGTCCAGGTGCAGCGGTCAATGAGTGACCGCTGCAGAAGACTCCAGCGGACTGAAGGCGCAACGGTCAAGTTGTGACCGCTGCCAAATCCTCCGGACAACTCCTCAAGCCACAGCGGTGCCTGCAGCGGTCAAGGAGTGACCGCTGCAAACTTCTGGAGCCAAAAGTCGATCAAGCCGCAGCGGTCCCGCAGCGGTCAAGGAGTGACCGCTGCAATCTTCTGAAGACAAAACCAGATCACAGCGGTCTTGCAGCAGTCAACCGCAGACCGCTGCGGCCTAGTTCGGACAAAAATAACCGGGTCGAATTCCGGTTTGTCCCGGGTCGAAACCCGGTTTGTCCCGGGTCGACCCGGTTTGACCCAATTTCATAAAAACCCCTTTTCTCTCACTTACACTTTTATGTTTTAGTTTTGCTAAGAGTTTGAAAACTCAATTTCCCTTTTGTTCTTGAATCCCTAGTTGAATTCTAATACAATTTGCATTTTCCTTTAAGAAATCTTGTCTTTTGCATTTCATTACCAATCCATCATGATTTCTCCTCTAATCAAGCTTGGTTTTGGGAGAATCGACATGGGTCTTGAGTAGTTCCATTAGGGTTTAAGGATGGGTTAGATGAGGGTGGTCTAAGCATGGATTAGGGTAGTTTAGGGTTTAAATCAAACATTTCATCCATCTCTAACAGTGCTAAAAGCTTCTTCTTGCATGGGAATGAGGAAGATGATATGAGGCATTTCATGAACACCAAGTGTTTGATGAAATGCCCAAGAGAGCTTAGAGATGGAATTATGATTTTTATGTCCAAGGGATTGGTGCTAAAGGTTTTAATTAGGTTGATCTAGTAATTTGGAAATGAATTCACTAATTGTCATCACTCAAATGGGAATTTGCTAATGATGTATAATTAGTGACATGATTAATTGCATGGAAATGAATTAGTCAATTAAATGTATAATTAGTGATATGATTAATTGCATGGAAATGAATTAGTCAATCAAATGGATCATAACCTAGGGAATAGCTAATTAGTGTAAGCTAGATACTCTAAACCATGCTTAGTGATCCTAAATCATAAATAGCCCATCTAAGGACCCTTCTTTTATCATTGCATAACTTAATCATCTAATTACTTGCATTTAGTTTACTTAGTCAATTTGAGTTAAACAACAACCATCTCTAGCTTAGATTAAGGAAATCTTTGTATCCTAGGTGACAATTTATAGCGAGTTTGGATTCGATTCCTCTTATACTACAGTGATTAAGAGGTAATTGATACCCTCTAAAGGCCAAAAAAGGCTAGTATCAGTTGACGCTAGATTAGTGGGTTTCAAGGTCGAGACGTCGTCGACATCTTTGTCGATGTCAAGATATTGTCTCCTGTCGACAACATCTTCTTCGACGTCTTTGTTTCTGAATCGTGTTCTTCACCATATATGTTGTCTTTATTCTCTTTAGCTTTTAGTGTAGTCTTCTTGTGATTACTTGGGCTATGTGGCTCCTTGATTACCTACAAAATAGACACAAAACAAGGGGTGAAATGCAAAACTTGCAAGTACCCTAATTCCTAAAAATATATCAAACCTAGTGTTTTAAACTGAAAATGGATAGAAAATGATGGCTTAGACACCTAAAACCAGCTAAAATATACAGCTAACAAGGGTAAAATCATATATTATCATCACTCTTGGTTTTGTCAGGCTGCCAAAGCAGTTAATGGCCGTAGCATTTTCAATCACACGTCGTTTGACTGACCAATGACCACAAGCTTCTTCACAACCTTCTTTAGTGTTATAAATTGACCCTCTTCCTTAGGGTTTCTTTCATCCTCTTCTAGCTTTGCCATTCTTGTCGCGTATATTCCTTTTCAAGTGGTGACTTATCTTTTTGTTTGTAGCTTCCTTTCCCTGAGATGTTGTGCGACTTTTCTTAATGTATAATGTCTCTCGATGTTTATCTCCCCACTACCTTAATATCTTCACTCACAGGGCTCGCAGACCTTAATATCTCCACTCGCGCTATTTTTTACAATAGAGTTTCTTCAAGCATCCATGCCTCTACCATAAATTGTTGCCTAAAGTTGGGCATCCTAAGCTCTTGGTTTAAGGGGCTTATAGTTTTAGCTTTAGGTGGAAGGACAAAATTTTCAGGGGTTCCTTTCCCGAGAGGTAAGTCCGTTAATCGAACCCTCTCAAACCCTTATTTATTATCGCTTATTGATGTTATGTATTCCTCTTTATGTGATCCAGGTGGAAGCGGGCATGATCCTCTCGGGCGCTCGTCTCGTAGACCCCTATATTTCTTTATGGTGGAAGGTCGTGTTTTACAAAGACGGGCTTCCAAACCTCGACCCTTGGTAGACGGCTCGTCTCCGCCCCAAAGCGTTGCATCGCGCCGTCTCTCCCTATGAGGTTGTCTTCGTTGATCTTTACGTCAATGGTCATCTCCCCTTTAATTGAAGCTTGGGGCCATCATGTCATGTGCTTTTAGGTCCTTGAATGCTGACGGGCTCGAAAATGCAGGGGTCTCTTGATCCACTACTAAGTTCACAAGGGGGTGAAATCTAGGCTCTTAGGATCTTCGAGGCCATAGAGATGCGAGCGAGTCTAGAAAGGGGTTGTTTACTTTGGGCTGCTTCTAGACCCACTTCAGGGTGGTCATAGGGATCTCCTGGATGCTGCTGGATGTGATGTGTAGCAGGGTCCGTCTCGTCGGAGAGAAAACCTCCTACAACAAAAATGACCTTGTGAAGTTTCTAGTTTAAAATGATGGAGGTATGTTTCTTGAAGATTCTCGGACGTTTAAGTTAGTGATAAGACGATGAGACTAAGTCCAGAAAACGAAAAGGATATTGGAGAACGAAAAAGAGTAAATGGTCCGTTCAGTACGAATGATGTGAGAACTATCAACGGTTTCATAATATGTTGCGGTTAAAAGAGTGAAAAGAAGAGTGTCATGGCCAGACAGCCGATGTTGAAGAAAAAACTCGTAAGAAAATTTAATTTTAATTAATATAGTTAATATTTTGGAATATTTTAGTTTTTTTACTGGAACTCGTCTTTATCACACTACCCTTGTTTGTTTTCCAAAAAGACGATAGACCCTTAAACTTTTTTGAAAATTTTAAATTAACCTTCGTACTTGTTTTCTCTATTTGATTTCTATTGTTTATTTAACTTTCTTCATAAACTCTTTTTTAAACAATCGAAGTAGAAAAGGTTTTTTTATGATACTTCATCAGATTATTTTACAAGTAGAAAGGGTCTTATCACATAGGAAAAAAAATCCTTCAAAGCGACAAAGTTTGAAAAAAGTTGTCTTGCACCGGATTATCTTAAAAGACTGTCTTTTATAGAAGGATTGGTCCTTTACACCTAAATACCATAGTTTTGATCACAAGATATTACTAACCAATCAAAGCCACCTCCACTCTCGAGAAGTAATTGACGTTAGTAGTTGGAACTCACATATAAATCCGAGTCAAGATAAGCGCCATAGTTCTCTGAAAAAATAGTGGAAAAAAAGAGAACTTATGTCTATCTATGAGTGAATAAAGAACATGCCCCTTTTCATGGTGAGGTAGGGACGTAACACTACAAGAAATATTTGTATTAGTAGCACACTGAAAATGCTACCATAGGGTTTTTGTAGCGTTTCCATAAACGCTATGTTAGCCGCAACTATAATAGACTCTCCTCTACCATAGCATTTTTTTTAATGCTATAATAAATAGACATTTGGTAGCGTGAAACACCTGTTATAAAATACTTTTTCCTAGCATTCATTTCGTGCTATTATGTAGTTTTTTATAACTCATTTTTTGTGCTATAAAATCATTTATAATAACACAAATATAGTGTTGTCAGATATTTGATCGTAACCTGTTAATTTTATTATTATGATAATGATTTAATGCTTTGGTATATTATTTTGTATCATTTTAAAAATATATATTATAATTTAATTTACAATAAATCTTATATTATCTTACATAACATCATTCTAAATCCTAAACTAATTTCATAAAGATCATTCTAAGTTCTAAACTAACTTCATAAAGAGTTCTTGAAGCCACCATGGTGGAATCTTGCCGAGCTTCTCCTTCTTAGCCTCAACTGAAGTAGTGGAATCTTGGCGAGCTTCTCTTTCTTGGCCTCAATTGAAGTAGTGGAACCTCAATGAGCAATTTTGACTTTACCTTCCAGTAAGCCTAGTGGGGCCTAATTTTGCTAGAGCACGTTTAATTCCTCACTGACCTGTTCAGCAACAACAAAGTTAAGCTAATATCTAAGCAAAGACTATATATAAAATTCTAAATGTACAGTTAACACCTTCAGATTCAGATACTGAATTTCCTCTTTAAGTGCTTTGTTTAGTTCTGCAAAAAAAAAAATAGTGGTGAATTTTCTCTTAAGTGGGAAAGCAATTAGTTTATGATATAAAAAAGAGTCTCACCGTCTTGCAAGTGAACTTGCTGCTCCATTGTTTGTTTCTTCGAGATAGATCTGTAAGAAAAAAAAATACAGGACTTAGAGAGAACGATTTATATATTCTATGTCTCTTCAACGTTTAGTCGAACCCACATACTCCAAAATCATAAAATACAAAAAAGAACTCAAGAATGCGAATTCGACTTTACCTTTGATGGTTCTCAGGTTGCCTTAGAATGGGAAGCTTGCATCTTCACTTAGTCCTCGTTGTCTTAATGCGATTTTCAGAGTGAAATCGACTTCGACAAAGGAAAATCACAGTTTATGGGTTTCAATTTGAGAGGATTCTTAGCTCTCGGAGTAGGTTTCTTCGCATCTTTCTTCTCAGGTTCCTTTTTCGTCTCCCTCTTTCGCTTATCAATGTTCTCACAAGTTGTTTTAGTGTCTGTAAAACGGAAACAAGACATGTTCACTGTCACAAATGGTAAAACCCAAAGAAACAAACACGGGGAAAAGCTAAAAGATAAAGCAAATGCAAAGCTCGAAAAGTGATGGAGATCTCAGTTTCTGTCACATATGAGTACACGGAATCGAATCACTCACTATTAGCTTTAGACGAGATTTGATTTAAGAAAGAGGAGCATTCATAAATTTAGTAACACCTGAAAACATATTGACCAAAGAAAAAGCTTAGGGCATCCCCATTAGAGGTTTATAACCGAGGTTCACAAAAAAAAATTAATTTTTTAATAATAGACCCCACACAAAAACACGATTTCGTCTCCTGCAGTTTCTCTTGAGAGAGATCCTCTCTTTTCGGGGTCGCGACGTGGCAACCCGTGATTGGTCCGAAATATATATATATTTTTTAATTTTTCGCGTTTTAAAAAAAAAAATTAAAAAAAATTAAATTTTTTTTTAAGAACCCCTTTTAAGGTTCATTAATGGGGATGGTCTTAGTGACTTGAGATCTACAACTCACCACCATACACGAGGTGCACTAAAGAGCCCCTTTCCATCATACACAACAACTCCATCTTTGTTCTCGGTCCCAAGAGCAGAACATCCAGCTGCAAAACAAGAGAGATTGTTAAAAAAAAAAAAAGCAGAATCAAGAAGACATATATCACCCTAATTGAGGTTTTAGCTACAATGAATCCAGTTGGTGATAGAAGACTCAACTTTATCTCTCATTCTCCGTTCTCTATCAAATTTTTACCTGATTTGATTGACTCTCTCCCAATTATCACCTTGTGTACGAAAAATATGGTTCTCCCAGACGCTCCGGGTACGACCCATCACCACCCATTGTTTCATCTGCACCATTACAAGAAGATGGATTTATGAACGGAGTTAACATACAGAAATCTAAAGTGAAAATTCCAGATCTGTACCTGGAGACACAAGTCGAGCCGGCGGCGACCTGCTCATCTCGTCTCTTGTTCATCCCTTCGCTATCTCCTTCGAACTTTAGTGGCTGCTCAGATCTGAAAGAAAAAATGGAGATTAATGTTCCAACGACATCTTGCTAGATCCCAGAGCTCGGCACAACATAGGAAAATGATTTCAGGAAAGGAAAAATAGAGGAAACCGAACAAACCATCAGAGTAATCGGAACGAGAGAGACGAAGAAGAAGAGCTTGTGACAAGATTAGGGTTCCCGAGTTTCGACTTTGAACAAGGCCAATTTATACATCTTTCTTTGATTGGACTGTAGAAGAAGAAACGAAAACCCAAACAGAAGAAGAAGACGGAGGATGAAGAGATCGACTTAAGAGAACAATGGAGAAGAAAATAGATTATCGTGAAAAAAAAAAGAGATGAGAGAATTTTTTTTTTTTTTTTTAATTTTGAAGAGAAAATGAGTTAGGTCAAAAAAAATAATACTATTTCTACCAAAACTAAAAAAATTGGTGGCAAAGTGAATTTTCACTAAGTGTTTGGCGGTTTATGTGTTGCGGATGTGAAAATTTGGTAAAAAGATGGGTTTTTGTTGATTTTTTCCTTTCCGCTTAATGAAATTTTTTCCTAGCGCAGATTTAGTGCTACTATAGAGTTTGGATCTGGTTTTGACACTTTTGGTAGCAATTCGTGAATTAGTGCTACAACAATTTGCTACCAATGCCCATATTTCTTGTAGTATAATATAAAAGATACTTGAGCCACGATAGTATACTGGTAAGTTCAGTTGGTTCGAACTTGATGGTTGGGTTGTCTTCTAGATGTTTTGGTTGGCAATGGTTCGTACTATGCACTCAAGTGATTTTCACTTACCACTTTCGTCGTCTTCGCCATCTAACATATCTTCCACTCCCAAGGCGACTTTGATCTGTATATATCATCCGGGTATGAGACGTGCTTCGTACCGTTTGTCACATGTTGACATAGTCCTTCAACGTGCATTTAGTTTTATTGAAGCATGAGTTGTCTACAAATTGGTGTTTCGACATTTGAGTACCTGACACGTGAATTGATATTAAACGTTACCAACAAATTTTTGTTTGAAAATATAACGTTTTATGAAAAATGTAAGATATAATTGACAAATGGGTAACTCATACCTAGCCTGGGTTTCAATAATCAATCCATATTATGTAGTCTTCCTTAGGGCATTCATCAGGTCGGATCGCCAATCATTGTGATATACCCCTGTGCCATTGTAGACTCAGGCCACGAAAAAATTATTTGTTGAGCACTTTGTTCCCAACGCTCCCAGTCGGATAGTGTAGCCAGACCCTCGGGATCTGGAGCACATACCCTAATGGCCCCACCTATGCAGGGGTCCTTACATAATCAAACTCAGTCACCCCATGAATGTTAGTGCATTACACTACGAGATTAGCATAAAATAAGTAACACATGAAGCTAACATAATTCAGTTAAACTAAGTTATACATGGCGCTTAGAGATTCGCCTAAACTATCTCCACGTGTCGTTTCATAATTCATAAATACAAAGAGAGCGAGTTTTATCCCAACACTTGGAATCTCTAAAATCAGGTCCTTCATCTTTATTTGCTCGGATTTTAGAGTTTTACCCTATGTTGTATGCAATCTCTATTAGAGGATCTTTCACATTTAGTAATCGCTTCAGAATCAGAATCTATTTAGAAGCAAAATAAATCGTCTTGGAAGCGTGATTCCTAAAAGATTCGAATTCGAAAATTTTTGGAAGCGTTGATTCCAATTTTGGAATCGTTAGATAATCATCAATTCGTATTTTGGAAATGAGAGGAAAATCTGCTTGAAAATGAAAAAGGCAAGAGAAATAAATATTCAAAACACATGGAATTTTTAAAAATTTTAAAAACTTTATAAAAAATACTTGAGTAGGGACCTTGATTACAAACAAGGTCTTAGTCAAATGTGAATTTTGGACTTAACAAGATTGGATGAATCCAATCATGGGAGACTTAGTTTTTTTTTTAATCTTTCTCTCGACGAATCCGGAATAAAAGTTGTTTTGTTTGATGGAACTGATGGAAATGAGACTGAAGATTATGGTCTAAACGTTTTATTTTGATAATTAAGTTTCTTTTATATTATTTTTAATGAAGTTAGTTAATAATTATTTATGAAATTGTGTTACTTAAAAAATATTTTTAATATGGATTGGTGTTATATTGTTTATTTTACTTTATATAATCACACATGTTTCCAGAACGCTTATGATTCCTAATATTTTTTTAAAAAATCGCTTTCGCGTTTCCAAGCGTTTCGTTTTCGCGTTCTCGGTTCCGTATCCAAACAACATAGGTTCTAATCATAGTGCGGAGCATATTATTTTCACTTGAACAAGACTCTGGAAGATCTAGCAGTGTAAATGATTCATCTTCCTCTGAAGAGTCTAGACGACCCTCTTCTTCCATTTCTCAGTAGCCATTACTCACTCTAGTTTAACCAAACAGCTTATTGAAAACTTTTATATGACGGAGCTTTTTCTAAAAAATGGTTTCTAAACTCTACTCTCGTGGTTATAAATGGTTCCCACATAATAGAGAGACAAAACCCTTTGAAGAGAGCCAAGATATAGAAAGAAAATCTATGGAAGCCGAGGGAATCGTTGCTCCAAAATAATCCCAAGTTCAGCAACCTATCGACTTAAAGTGTGCTTGCTACCAACATAAGCTACTTTTCACCGTCTACTAGTGGTTTCTAACTATTCGTCCAATACCATGTGTTACAAGGGTTTCAATTTCCACAACCCTACTATTAGAAATTAGGGTTTTGGTTCTCTTCTTCTCTGGGTCAAAAGGCAGCGGCAGAATCATGCAAGAGATCCGGTGATGATATGAAAATCAAAGATGATACATCTAGGGTTATCTAATTTCAAAAGCAAAGGTGCGGAGAGAGAACAGAGAATCTTGAAACAAAAATAAAAACAATTTTCTTGGCGGTCACATTTATTTATCTATAAAATCGAATTATTTATTATAATAAAAAATAAATTAGTGCTAAGTTTTCTGGCGGTCACATTCATTTAAAGTAACTTGATTCTGCAAGAATGTTACCTATCAAAAAGTTTGCGGAATCGAATTTTCGTTTTCTAACGCGATTCTACTAGAATTTTACCAATAAAAAAAATTACAGCATAGAAAGGAAACACAAACTTCCGTTTTGCTTAAAAAATACAAAAAATATCCATTAAGAAAAAAATGCAAGTCTAAAGTAAATTATTAGTGGAATAGTTAAAATAAATAATTTTTTACGTATTTAATTGTATAATATAACTTATAATATTTTTAATCCTATAAATAATTGATATTAGATTTTATTTTAATTACAAATAGTTATGTAAATAATGAGATTTCATCTATGATTCAGAATTTACGTCACTCTATATTATGAATAATTTAAAAATTAACTCATAAATAACTATCATGAAGATGTAATTTTTTTTTAGTATTTATATCGTATCATCTCTTTCTACCAGTTAGTCCAATTACTAATTTTTTAATTTTATTTTATTATATACAAAATATAGTAGAAGTTTAGCTTGAATATTTATTCATTTCAAATAATTTATATTCCAACATTCAATAACTTACCCAATCATAAAAAAAATCATTCTCTAATTTTTTATTCTACGATTCCGTATCTATATAATTAATTGTGAAACATAATGGCCTTTGAGACTGTCCACATCATCAGCCATCAATTAATAGCCTCAAACTTTTGTTTCGCTCAAAAAAACCCATGATCAAATTTTTGATAATTGTAATATTACCCCGATCGGTTTTTTTTTTCAAAAAAGGAAAAAAGTAATTGGTCACGGATAATTGGAAAATGAGGAAAAAAAAGGAAATAAGATCGGATACATATACGAAAAAATCTTTACATGCACCAATCATTTTATAAAAAAATTTTAAAAATAAGAAAAATGTAATTGCTCCCGAAAAAAATCGAGAAATATATAAAAAAAAAAAATTAGCTCCGATACATATACGAAAAAAATGGATGTATGCCCCAATCGGTTTTTTTTTAAAAAAAAAAAGAATGAAAAAGGTTACTTTCCCCGAAAAATCGAGAAAGATAAATAAAAAGGAAATTAGCTCGGATACATATACGAAAAAAATGGGTATATACCTTATGTCATTGTGTTATATATCCTACAATAGGAATAAAAAAAAAGACATGTTCTTCGATACATATCCTTATATTACAAAATAAATTATATAAATATATAGAAAAACTTCTCATATATATGTCCCGTAAAAGAAAAATAATATCCTAGACCTAGATCGTTCGTATCATATGTCCCGTCCGTTGTATCGGTTTTTATTTTAAGAAAAAAGAAAGGAAAAGTTAATTGGTCCCGGAAATATCGAGAAAGAAAAAAAAAACAGAAATTGCAATATCCTCATATTATACAAATACGGAAAAAAGATATGTTATTCAATGCATATCCTCATATTAAAAAAAAAATATATATATATAAGGAAATATCGAAAAAGAAAAAGAAATATATAAATACTTATATCCTATAGAAGTAATATATATTCTATGGAAAAAATATATATATATATCAAAAGTCTATATGTTCCAATTTCTATATTGTCAAATTTGATGGAAGTCATATATATCATACAGAAAAAAATAGAAGTATGCTAAAAATGTATATATTCCAGTTTTGGTATTATCAAATCTAATAAGGAAATTAATCTATATCCTATTAAAAATATATATATAAATATATATATATATATATTTTTGTTGATATCTTTCTTTCTAAAAAAAGTAAAAATAAAAATACAAAAAAATAACGACCTATATGATTTCCTATATATGATTAGCTATCCACATTCATATAGATTGGCCACGTTTTTCATAAACAAAAATATTAGAATTTTAACATACCTTGAAATTTTTTTAAAATATCGTGCCTATTGATAATGTTGTGATTTTTGATCTTCCATGCCTTTTTTATTTGTTGTGGTTTGTTCTTTTCTGTTTATTTGTTGCGGTTCGTTCTCTGATTCCGTTTACCTTATTGTTTGTTCAGGTCCTTCATTTGTGATGTATCTTTGTTGATGGATTGTCCTACCGATGCTACCAAAGGTGTGGTTTTTATATAAATTTTGTTCTGTATCTTTGTTCCGTACGTTGTCTAATTTTTAGTTAATTCTTGGTTTCAGATGTTCGCGGTTTTAATTGGGCCATCGGTTTTACCGATTACGGGAACACGGTCAATTTGCACATTAGAGGTAATACGTTCTATTTTGTTAGGTATGTTTTCGTGTTGTGTTGTGTGTTCATCTAACAATATTTTAATCTGTTTCCTAGTGAGTGGACTTGCTTCTCGCGATGTATTTATTTATTTTAATGCTCATGTGCATCTGTGTTTGATGATTTGTAGATGAACACGTTCTTCTTTCGTTTTTTATGTATCTTTTCGACCATCAACATAGAAAAGGCGGAAATAATCCTTGAACTAGATGCGATGAACAAGAATTAGTTAACATCTTCTCATTTGGTAGCATTTTAGGTTTCTATCAGAGAAGTTGAATCTCTAATAGAGTTTCTTCTTAGTCTCTCAAACACAAAAGATCCGAAGTTTTATGGAATAAATTAATCTCTTTGCACTATTCTTTTTCATTAACTTTGTAAGATTTGATATCATTAGGTGAAAGACTATAAATTATAAAATATGTGAAAATATATATTTAGAGTTTGCTTCACATTTGAGTTTTCTAAGTTGTAACAATGCCTAGAGAATTTTAACATATATCGGTAAGCTCTTTGTTTTTCTTTGTGGTCCAATTCCATTTTAGATGTTTCAGTTCTTTGTTTTTATATCGTTCGTGTGCGTTTATTTTATATATATATATATATATATATTGTTTATATATATATATGTTTATATATATATATATATATATATAAGAACTTTGTAGCGGGAAAGTCATATGAGAAGTTTGAGAAGATAATGAGAAAAGCGGGAAGAAAGTAAGAGATTTTCAAGTAGAGACGCGTGATTTTTTCGATGTAGAGGCAATGGAGAAAGACAAACGAATCGTTATCATGATGACAGGAATCATATATAAGCACAGATGTGAAACGTGACTTATATTTTACCTATTTTTTTTAACCTAGGTGTCTAGATAAATGATTCATAACATGATTCATAGGTGATTCATAGATAAGTTAAATTACCTATATTTCACTAATTTTTTTTCAAAAATACATGTAAATTTTTTTCTTTTATAAAAATTCATGGGGTCAATTGACGCCCCTCAAACTACTCTACCTCTGCCAATGAGGTCAAGGCGGAAAAACCAGCACATCAATGACAACATCTCGAGGAAACAACCCACGTGGAGATTGACCGGCTCGGGCCATCCTGAACGAAAACGTATTTGGTGAGGAGACTCGAGCTAATCGAGCCGATGAAGAAACAACCGGAGGTGGTGATGATGAGGGGGCCGAGAGATCTTTTAATCAGGTTTTGTTGTTGTTAATCTGCGTTGACTCGACCATTACTCTCTTTGTGCTTTGATGATTTGTTTAGCTTAAAGAAAAAGGTTGAAAAAATGAGAGATGTTTTGGTAGATGACCGTTTTCATCTCCAACCACACACACTCATGTATTATTATATTATTACAAATTCATAGTCAACTATACTATTTCGTCAATTATTAAGATGTATTGAGTTGTTAGTTACTAACAAATTATCTTATAATATGGCTTATGAGGTTTAGACCTAAAGAGTAGTGTTCATTATTTCTTGCTTGCATTGTTAACAAACCAATCTTTCTTGAGTTGTTAGCGAATGCTATACATGTAGAGAAAGAAGAGAGAACAAAAATGTTGAAGCAATTTCTTTTGTTAAATCAATTGCTTGTGTGAATTATAAAGGTAATAAAAAAGAGAACATTGCACATGTAGAGAAAGAAAAAATACTAAAGACAAAAAAAAAAGACGAAGACAAATCATAAGGGATTGAAGAAGAAAATGAACGAAGATAGAAAGATAATACTAGGAAGAACGAAAAAATAGGAAGAAAAGAAGAATAAGAAGAAGAACAAAAAAAGACAGAAATGAAAGAAGAAGATGATGGAAAAAAAATGGAGAAGAAGACAAATAATACAAAGAGAAACGAAGACGTTGCCAATACGAAGAAGAAACAAAATATCAAAGGCTATCAAGCGCACGGATAAGGTGAAGAGAGAATGAATAAGACAATTGAAGACAAAGAAGAGGAATGACATAAGAGGTTATCGAGTACACTCTTACGAACTAACAAGAATAGCACGAACAAAAAAAAAATTGAATATGAAGAACAAGAGCTATGAGAAGAGAAGTCAATTGAAGACAACAATAGAATTGAAGATGGAGAACAAGAGCAAAAGATCAACAGAATAAGATGACGAAGACAAAAAAATGAAAACAAAGACAAAGAAGAATGAAGACAATAAATGTGAAGGATTAAATATAAATTGGAAGACGGAAAAAAAAAACAAAGAATGTGAATGGTATAAGACGAGCAATCATAAAAAACAGTTACAAGAGCACAAAGATCAAGACGACGATGACAAAGAATGCTAAGAGGTATGATGACAACTAAGATATTATATAAGATTAAGAAGAAGAGCAAAGAAACTAGGATTCAAGTCATATCACTGCGATTTTAAGCATGATTAGTCATTTCAAATGCCTTAAATGGTAAGAAAACCTCCTTTTACTTAGCCTCCAGAGATTAGTTTGGGAAAACCGTAACTAAGGGAAAATTGGTTCCGACGGCGGACGTGGCTGAGGGAGCACACCACCGACAGCCAGGAAAACATATATTGGATACCAAACTCTTAATTTTTTTCAATCACTTTCTTGATAAAATATATTGTATTGAATTCATTTATTTTTATATTTGTTTTTTTTTTTTTGTTATAGATTATTGGAACTTAATACACATTCATGGTTTATTTTGTATTTCAACTAACACCCCACATCATATCCACCTACTATCTAAGAGATGATTCGAGAAGAAGCTCGAAAGGGATATCCACGTACTACTCAAGATATTGTTCGAGAGGAAGTTCAAAAGGGATATTCATGTACTACTCAAGAGGAGGTTCGAGGGAAAGCTCGAGGGATGTTGAAGACATTTTTCGAAAGTTATAAGTTACTAAAGAGAAAACTCCAGAGGAAGTAAAAGGGGAAGCTTAAAAGGGATCTGAAGATCCACCTACTACTCAAGAGGGGGTTCGAGGGGATGTTGAAGAAGATTCTCGAAAGACACATGCTATAGGAGAGGAAACTCTAGAGGAAGGTAGAGGGAGTGCTCCCTTCGCGGGGAAGCTCGAGCGGATTTTGAAGATGGTTCTCGAAAGACACCGATTACTGAAGAGAAAACTGTAAAGGAAGCTAAAGGGAAGCTCAAAAATGATCTACATATCCATCTACTATTCAAGAGAGAGTTTAAGGGGAATCTCAAAGGGATGTTGACGACAGTTCTCGAAAGACACATGTTACTGGTGAGAAAATTAAAAGGGAAGCTCAAAAGAGATTTGGAGATCCACCTACTATTTAAGAGGAGGTACGTGGGGAAGCTCGAAAGGAATATAAGGATCTACATACTACACAAGAAGATGTTCGAAGTGAAGTTCGAGGAGATGTCGAAGACGGATTTCAAAAGACACCTATTACCGAATAGGAAACTCTAGAAAAGTTAAAGGAGAATCTAGAAAGAGATATGAAGATCCACCTACTACTCAAGAAGAGGTAAGAAGGAAAGCATGATGGGATGTTGAAGACTTTTCTCGAAAGGCGTCTGTTATTGAAGAAGAACTCTAGAAAAAGTTAAAGGGGAAGTTTGAAAGGGATCTGAAAGTTCACCTACTACACATGAGGAGGTTCGAGGGGAAGCTCAAAAAGGGATATGAATATCCACATATTACTCAAGAGGAGGTTCGAGGTGAATTTCAATGGGATGTCGAAGACAGTTCTCAAAATTCACATGTTATCGAAGAGGAAACTCTAGAGGAATTAAAAGGAGCAGCTCGAGAGGGATCTGAAGATCCACCTACTACTCAAGAGGAGGTTTGCGGGAAATCTCGAGAAAGGCACATGTTAGTGTTACTGAAGAGAACTCCATGTGAAGTTAAAGGAAAGCTCGAAAGAGATAATGAAAGGGCAACTCGAAAGGAGAGAGATGAGGTAACAAATATATCTGTCAAAAAATATTTTCATGATGATACTCATCGAATGTCTGAAATAGTGAATGGATTAATATGTCGATAATATCTAAATGGTCGCACGAGCAATATCCGCGTCAATAATATAGCAATATACGAAAATGAGTGATTGTAATTGTGACCCAATAAGATGGTATATGCCGATAGTATACGAAGAAACAAAAATTTTATATACGTGAATATAAGATAATGTAATCAATTACAATAATACTAACGATTACGATATGTAATTTATAACCAAAAAAAATGAGGGACGGTGAATTCATCCCCGTACGACGGACGCGCGGACGAGAAATCTAGTGATTTATTAAACTTTCCGTCATTCAACAACTTACCAAAATGCCAAAAAAAATTTCGGATACGATTCTGCAACTTAAATAAATTTTCCGCAATCGCACAATTACGCAATGTTAATTTCGGCCATGCCTAAATTTCAGTGAACCAAATAGATGGATTGCATTTTCGTTAATTTATCTCAACCATTTGTTTTATTCTTTTAAGTCTTGGGCCTACTGGCCCATTGACCCTATCGGGAGACTCTGGAAGTCGAATTGAGAGAAAGGTGGAGTTTTACTATTTGCTAAAGACATACCTTACTCTCAAGTCTCAAGCATTTCTACTATATTATTACCAAAGGTGAAGTATATATATGTTGTCAACTTTTCATATTGTTACCAAAGATTGCATATGTAATTCAAAACGTGTCTTTACTAATAAGAGATTTGGTCAATAGTGGCTCGGATCACCCAAACCACTTCCATGATGATCTTCGAGAACTTCTGGTTAAATTAAAAGAGTCGACTCAGGTTTCTTGAGAAATAACATACTAAGATAATTAAGACACAACTTGGAGCGAACAGATTTACATGGTACACTACCACGAAAGAGTTCACATCTTAGGGAACAAACATAGAAAATACAACTAATAAGAGAGTTCTTTGCTTCTCCAACATGCAACTAAACCAAAACAACCTCCTACTATTATTACTAGCGCTTGTTCGGCTGCTGCTTCCAAGTGCCACACACATTCTTCAATTCCCATCATCCGATGATTTCAAGTAAAGGGTTTCTCCACCATCCCCTGAGCTCCCTCCTCTGCCGTCGTCCGGCTTTCCACGGCCAAACTCGTGAAACCCACCAGTCTCTCCCTGAAGGATATGGAGACCGCTGCTCGAGCTCATCCCGAGCTGGCTATGGTGCAATTGCTGATGCTGAAGCGTCGCATAAGGCTGTTGTTGCTGCTGTTGCTGCTGAGCATACAACATTGAAGATCGAGCCGCCATTAGAGACTGCTGAGTCATCTGCTGCTGTTGAGTCGCCTGTTGCTGCTGCAAATAGTGTGACCCTCCTTCTCCCTGAATCAACCCACCACCAGCAGATCCATACTGCCATATAACAACCAATGAGTTCTTTTCTCCGACAAAATTTGAAAACTTGTTTCTCATGTCAATGTATTATATACCTGGCTATGCACACTTGGAGGTTGAGGCTGAGAATCTGCAATTGCAGCTAAGTACATTAAGTTACGTTGAAGTCTTGCCTGATTCCTGTTTCATAATTAGGTTTACCATTTTGATCCATTCTCTATAAATACAAAGTAAAATCTAAGGACTACTAATAATGTTACTGCTCTTACTCTGCGCACTCGCTGAGCTTTCCCGAGTTCTGAGACTCCACGATCTTGAGAATCAAAGATTTGTTCTCGTCCAAGTACTACAATAATTTATTATATCATATCATTTTTCATTAATCAGTAAATGATCGGTTATAAAAATGTGATCTTTTTTTGTGTGTGTTTTGAATAAGGACTCAAGGAGACCCCAGTACTTTAGATTCCAAACTTATCAAAAGACAAAAACGTAGAAACATCACAAAAGTGTACGAAAGATTTTCGTCGAAAAGATTTGAGGACCACAAAGAAAAAAACTGAGATTAGGACCAGATGTCGCAAAGTATATCTGGTCATGTAAGCAATAAAAGGAACACTTGGGACTGCAAAATACAAATAGATCTAATGATAACAATCTTAACAGGACCACCACATTCACATAAATGGCTTTCTGGTTTTTGCCATCAATGAAAAAGCTTTCAGAACCCGAAAACCAAGACAAGAAACGAGATATGTGTGTGTGAACAATCTTCAGTTCCCAAGATTTGTCTCTTTTGAAACAATTATTTCTCATTAATGTTTCAAAAAATTAAAACAACTGGACCCTTAAACTGGTTTTCATCTTTTCAAGTTTCAACGGTTCTTTAATTCACTGCAAGAACGTATTATTTCGCCAGTGAAGCTTCATAAATCTTACTCCATTTAATTGACTTTTCCCCAACCATGTCCGGTTTAATCATTTCAACTAGAGTATAAAAATGATACATAGACCAAATCTTTGTGGAGAAGAAAAAACTTGAAGCAATTCCTAGTAAAGAAAATTGAAACTTATGCACACAGTACTAAAGACCAAAACATCTACCAACCGATCTATCAGACATAACACAGATTTATCCATGAAAAGGCAATGTTACAAGAAGAAAAAGAACCTAATAATCAAAATCTGGTTTTGATTACACCTCATGAAAGAGAAGAAAATAAAAAAAGTTGTAGGAAACTTGCAAGGGAGTTTTCATCACTCTAGTTTTTTCTTTTGTTGCTATAGTTTGAATTCAAAGCAACATATAATAAAGAAACATGTGGAGAAAAAGAAGAGATATTAAAATATGGTTGAAGAAGAAGAAGAAAACCTGTTGGATATGATCAGAGGTAACATTGCTGGGGTAGTAACCAGCCATCATGGGCTGCATCTGCATCAGGTGCTGTTGCATTTCTTTTGCTATTTTATATAAAACCTGATTATTTATTTTATTTAATATATATATGTTACAGAAATGTTTTTACAGAGACAACCCCCACCACTGAACCCAAAGAGAAAAGAGAAGTCACCAAGAGAGAGAGAGAGGGAGATATATTAACTTTTGTATCTGTCTAGAGAGAGAGAAGCTTTCTTCTGTATATAGAAAACTCTTAACTATTGAATATGTATATCTCTGTGTTTGTGTTATCTCGCTTTCTCTCCTCCACAAAAGTTGTTTTGCGTTAAAAGACTGAGAGAGACAGTGAAGTCTCTTAAATAGAGAGGAGAGAGAGTGTGACTTTTTTCTCTTTTTCTTGGGTTTTGGGGTTTGGTTTTGTTGGTTTCTTTCTGTCGCATCCTATCTCTGTCCCTGCGAAGAAGAGGAGGTCACGTGACGGGTCATGTTTATTATAGAGACGTGAGACCTTTACGTATACTAGATATATACTTGCATTTATAATTACTTTGAAGTTTGAACCCCTTGGCTTTTGAAAAGTAAAAGAAAGAGAACCTTTAGTAAATGGGGATTGGATACTTAAAACCTTGGGTACACAGACCATGTTTGTTCTAGTGTTTATTTTTTAACCCCGGTCTAAGGAATAAGCGTTCGTTCAAAAGTTTTAACCATATTGTGGAAAAAAAAAAGAAAAAAGCAGGGGTAGTTTAGAAATTAGAGAAATCCAAAGTTTTAACGAAATAATGTTGGCGAAACTAAACTAGCGATTAGTGCCAAACCCTACAAGCCTTTTGGCGAGGATGCTTCTAACAAAATATTACACTCTTATTATTTAAGACACATGCCTTGATCTATATATCTGAGTATTTGAATTTATCTTTATCATTTTGCATTGACTTCGGTTTGATTTTTGCATTTGATTTTGTTTCTAAGTTTAATTAGCTTGTTATTGTTATTGCATTTGCTTTTTTGGTTATTGTCTTGACTTGCATCTCATCTTATTTATTGCATTTTATAGTGGTTTCTTTTGTATATTTACAATTGAAATTGTTAGGTCTAGTTTATTATTTATAAAAGTGAATTCATCTTAGCTAAATTCAACTCTGAGAATCCTAAGATCTAGATTTGCCTTTTTATGGATCAATCCTTGCCATGTTATATTCATGACTAGTGTAGCTAGGTATAATAAATATGATTTGAATTTGAAGTAGAACAAAATGAAAAGATCAAATTGTTGTTGTTGTTGTGGAATCAATTGTTGTTTATGGGATAGAAATTAGACTTAACTTAGAACTTTTTTGTTTTTAAATATTTAGTTACTTACTCCTCTTGAGTTATTGTGTATCATGTAGATACATGCCAAAGAAAAAGAAAGAGTGTAAGGATAACTCTTGGATAAATTTTAAGGATGAGCCATCAAGGAGGGGTTGTCTATATAGGGAATCAAAGCAATAACTATGATTACAATCATAGTTCAAGACTACTCTCACCAAAATCCAAGAACCCTTTTACCACAAAAACTCTACCAAGAAGAACCTAGCCTTTCAAGTATAGGTCAAGTAGACATATTGAAGGCTTTGATTGAGAACATGCTAGAAAGACAAAAACATTACATATGGGTAATATGGAAAGATTTGATTCCACTAACTCCTAAGGTAGAAAGTATGTGTGGTGATCTCTATTCTCAATTTGAGAATTCTATCTCCTATCTGAAAGAAATTGAAAGTAGAGTTGCACACTAAAAATCTTCACAAGAAGATCCTTCCCAAGTTAATCAAGGCAAATGAGACATCATTAACCAAATGCTTCAACACATGATTAATATACAACGAAAGAGCGAGATTAAGAATTACACAAGATATTAGGAGGTGAAGAACCAAATTTTGTATGTGATGCCAATATTGATGAGATTTATGGGGAGTTGAAAGGCAAGATGAAAAAGCTCGATGACTATATCGAAGACTTTGATAAGAAGATGGTTTTCTCTTTTAATAAGTTTCGTGGTGCAATCTTCCCAATGTAAAGGTTGGTATGGAAAAAGAAACCTTAAAGAAAGGCAATGCCCACTCCGAGGTGTGCCATGAAGCAGCTCCGAGTCCATAATCTTCTCAGTGAATCCCTTGTAGCTTTGAGGCCTCGAAAATTTGGAGAGTCTTGAGTTCGCCCCCTGATGAATATGGATATTCAGCTACCTAAGGGTGAAGTCGCCATTGTAGAGCTGGAATATGAAAAGACTGCTTTAAATCTTTCTCACTATTCCATGAAGAAGAGAATTTTCCAAGAATTCACCCCGAAGCTTTACCACCTGATGTACCTCTTGGCATTAATAACTCAAAACCCTGAGTAAACTTGAGGCTGAAAAAAAAAGAAACATGATGATCGTAAGGCTACAACTGGAGCCCAATCCCAACAAATTCCCCATCTAAAGTCAGGAACGTTCAGTTTAAGCTCATACGCCATCGAGATGATGCTACCAGACACCCGAAACCTGATGTACGTGAAAGATCCCCTAGAAGCTACTAGTCAAGAAACTGATACATGGAGATAGAATACCTCACAGAAGATCGCAGAGCTGATCAGAGAAGCTCCCACTCAAGAGATGATTTTAGGGAATCTAACAGGCACCCAAGAGACCATTATCGCTTTGACTCGGACATATATTCGTCGAGACACTATCGGTCAGACTACCCACGACATAACTCTTACCACAGATACACATCGGTTTCAGAAAGAAGAAGAGAGGCCTCTATACTTTCTGATAGAGAGATAACATACCCTTATAGCGTAAATCGCTCACGAGAACCTGGAAGAAGTGAATATAGGCGAGTTCCTCAAGAGGGGGAGTCTAGAAATCCTAGATCTGAACCTTCCCACATGCTTCAACCATTGATGCAAATATCATCCCCTCAGTTGCCACCACCACCTGACTTTGTGGAGGCAATCAGTCACCTAATTAAACGCATATCGGCACTAGAGAGACTTAATTTCACCCCAGTGTAGAACTCAAATCATCTGCCATCTTCTCCACTCAACCAACAAGGAATGGGTTTGGATAGTCGAATACCGGTTTTAGAGCGGCTTGACTTTTCACAAACTCAGAACTTCAGTCATCCTCCACCTCCGCAACAGCAGATCGCACCAAACATGAACCAACCAGAAGAACTCTTATGCACTTTTGGCTCCACTTCTTTGCTCGGAGATCACTTACATCCAACAGAACATAGCCAGTTATAGAATTTTCTTTAGAACTTCTCTCAATTGCCGAAGTATCCGGATGTTCCACCTACTCTTTCTGTGTACACACGTCTCTGTGACTTGCCCGACGATCAATTCCTCACCAAAGTTCTTTCAACCAACGCTTGACATGGAGGATCCTCCTATCCCCAATTTACCAGGGAAAAGAAAGGCTGTAAAGACCTAAAAGTCCACTCAAGTTCATAAACCCAAAAATAACAATAAGTACCCATCTAAAAGAAGAGGAAGCATAAGTCCCCTCCAAGGGATCAGTCTCCGTAAACTCAACCTCTTTGGTGCTATGGCTCCTCCGAGACAAAAAAAATCAACAGCTCTAATGCTACATCAGCCTGGATTAGTAGACTTTTTGGGACCTAGCAACGCTCCTCATGCGCCAAAAATGATCCCAACATCTCAAAGGAAAACAATGGTTTTTCAATTCGCCTAAACTCCTCTCCCTTAGCTATTATGAGCTGGAATTGTCAATGTGTGGGCAGCACTATTTTTCGAGAGATACGTCGCACTATTTTCCCAGATATTATGTTCATTATGGAATCAAATCAACAAGATGATTATTTTTTCAAAAACGTGAACTGGATGCGCTATATATAAAAACATGTTTACAATACCACCTATTGGCGTGTCTTATGAACTGATTCTATTATAGAAAGAAAATATCTCTTTTGAGATCATTAGTTCATATCAGAATATAATTGATACATGTATGATGTATCAAATATAAAAATAAGGTGTTATGTGTCTTTTATATATGGCTATCCAAATCATGAAACCAAAGCATCCTTTTGGTAATCAAAGACAACGTTAGACTCGATGAAATCTGACTCATGACTTCTTACAAGCGATTTCAATGATACCCTTGATAAATCCGAGAAAGTTGGAGGCCCTCCTCAATGGGAAGGATCATTTCTGAAATTTTGAAACTTTATTTCGCCAAAATGGTTTATGGGACTTAAAGCACTCAGGGAATCCTTTATCGTGGAAAGAAAAACGCTATAATCAGTTTATTTTGTCGAGGTTAGATAGAGTCTTGGCTAACTGCTCCTGGATAGAGATTTTCCCAACACCGAGATGTAGCTATTTGGGTTTTCGACGGCTCTGATCTCTACCCGTTGATTACTTATCTGAGTAAAGGAAACATAAGGAAGAAGAGTCAGTTTCGCCCTTTGATTGGTCAATTATTGATATAGATTAATCAAAATTCAAATACTAGCGTTTACTTACAGTTTTGCAATTAAATATATCTTTCAAAACTTTTTATTTATGTATATTTTTTATTGAATATATAGGTTTTCTTTTGAAAACAATTCAGAAAATATACTAAATTCCAGAATTCTATTATTAAATATTTTCATTTAAATTATGATTCCGATAGAAAAAGTTCCTAGGTCCGTCATTGTTTTTGTTGACTTAAAGATGAATCTAAAATGTATTGATGAAGATAGGTTAAGACTTGAGAGGTTTAAAACCAGTAAACAACTGCTTTTATATATTAAAGATTAATGAGGAAAAGAAAACAATTTTATCCTTGCAGATTAAATTAATGGTCACTCGTTATAATATAGTTTTGGTAACTATTGTTAAAACTTAAACAAACAAACATTAAAAGTAGAGCCTCCGTGATTCATATATGCAGAAGGAATATATCGGATCCATATTTGGTATCAATGAATAATGTATGTTAATTAATATTTAATTATATATCCCAGACTGTTTAACGTGGAATAAATACAAACCATGTAAAGATAATTTAGCTGTTAATTTTATTTTTCTTTTAAATTACACAACATCAAAACATACTTAAAAATTCGAACAAAAATCATCTTTAACAAAAAATCAACATATCGCTCTATTCTCTCTTCACTATCGTTTCTTAGCCTTCACAGAAACCCTAGATCTATATTATATATGGACCGGCGTGCGGTTGGTCCTCCTTTATAATTTATGTTTCTCCCTTCACTTTCTCGTCGCGACAAATAACATAAATTTAAATCTGAAGTCAAGCCGGTTGAAGGAGGGTAGATCGGAGAGGACGGTGGTGGAGCTCCAATACTTGTTAATATGTTGCGGCTAGCCTCCATGTCTTGAAAGGTGTAGTCACCAATGAAGTGAGCAGGTGGATCTGGCTTGTCTAGGGTGGTTGGTGACAGAAGAATCTTTCCCCGAAGCGGTGGTTACAAACCAAAGATGTTAGCTACTAGATACTCCTTTTTCCTTACGTTTCTTCGGTCAACTCGCTTTAGATCTAGTCCCATTAGTCTCGGATTTAGCGAGGCGGGCCTGTGGTACGACACAATGGTGCTTGGTTTCTTGTTGCTAGCTGGTTCTATGTGTTCTCTCCCCAGGCAACGACGAGGTGGCTAGCTAGTGATGCGAAGGTAGTGGTGTTTGAGGACTGCGCTTAACCAAGCCTTAGCCGGTCATGGTTCTCTTTTGCTCTAGGTTTCCCTGTTGCTGGGGTAAAGCCCAAGAGCTCTCTAGCACGTCCCGAATAGTGGAGTTGTAGCCTCTGCGAGGCACAAAACCTGGGGTGTGTGGACCATGTGTGTTCCGGCTAGCTTTGAGGACGGGTTGCCTTCCATGGAGACACACGCCAGCCAACCCGCTTTGTCGATACACAGATTGTTGCTCCTAATCGTGGTTTGTCTTAAGCGGGTGTATTTGTGTAGAATTCCCGCCATGAGTTCTTGTTTGGACTAGTTCGGAATGGCCCCTTCGTTTGTAGCATAGACGAAGACATTCAACGGAGTTTTCTTATTGGTTGCTGCAAATTGGGTTTGAGGTGTTGGCTACTGTTTGGGTTATCATTTTTTTGTCACGAACCAAATTCCTTCAAACAAACTTCACTGAGGGAGGCAAAGTTCACAGATAGAAGAGCTGATTTCGCCAAGTTATCAGCAGCCTAATTGAACAACCTTGAAACATAATGAAAAGATATTGCAGAGAAATTAAAAGAGAGAGATTGGATATCATGGAGAATAACTTCAATTTCGTTGATTGATTTCATGTGCTTGATGACATCATTGCGAACATAGGAGTTAGAGTGCACTTTAACGCTTTTCGTTCCTACAACGAGGGCATCAAAGGAAAACACGAAGAGCTAAAGCTTTTACAGTAAGAGGAGAGATGACATGGTCTCTGGTCTGCGATTTTTTTCGCTACATCGGTCCCATTAGGATCTTGAACAGCCATCCCATGCCACATTATTTTGTTACAGAGCACCAAGCTGCGTCAATGAAATACATACTGCCTTCGACGATTGTGGTGGTGGAGGAGGAATCCATAGTGTTGGTGTTTGAACCTCTCCTTGAGCTTCACTCCATATACTGGCATCTATGATTGATTTTTGCATCACTTCTTCCGCCGAAAATAGAGTATTCTTAAAGATTAGGTGGTTCCTTGCTAACTAGAGTTTCTAGAGGATCCATGGATACAAAGGGGCTTTTGTTAAACCAATGGGTGGGAGTGTGACTTGTCTTCTACTTGAGTCTACAAAAGCTTCTATGAAATTTGGTTGGTTCAGATCTGGTATGTTAGAAAGTGGAGCTAGACTACACATTGATATGTCGAAAGGGCATGAGAGAAAGATGTGGGTTTCATCTTCATGCTTATCACATCTGATGCAGAGCCCACTGATTGAAAAAGAACGCTTGAGGAGGTTAGCACCAAGTGATAAAGCACCACTAAGTAGTCTCCATAAGAAAGATCGCAGCTTTGGAGCTATTTTCATATGCCATACACACTTGTACCAATTGAAAGAGGGAAAATTGGGCCAGCCAGCATCATTTATAGCCATAGTGTATCCCGATTTTGACGATTACACGTTTGATGTCTCATGAACCCAAACAAATTTTTCCATCATATTTTTAAAGCTCGGGTTAAGGAACAAAATACAGTCCTCATACTGAGGTAAGAGTAATCGAATTTTTCCAAGCTACCAAAGTCATCTTCTACTCATCCAGCTTCAAATCCCACCAAAAGCGTGTAAGATTGACTGAATTTTCTTACAAAAAGTGACCGGAAGATTAAAACACGACATTGCATAAGTTGGCATATCGGAGAAGATAGATTGAAGCAAAAGTTGCTTCCCAACACTTGAGAGAAAGCAAGAAGACCAAGAGTGAGATTTTTTACGGATTCGATCCACAATTTTTGCAAAGATGTCATTCTTTTTCCGGATAAAGTGCTAAGTTAAACCAAGTTATTTACCAATGCCACCCTCCTTGTCTGCCCTCAAATCTCTCTTCCCTTTTCTTTTCATATCCGCGGGAGTATTTGAGGAGAAAGTGATAAACGACTTTCGGAGACTGATGCATTGGTCCAAGGTGAGTTCGTATGTCTTGAGAATCTTTTTTAATGATTTTCAACTCTTTGGACTTATCTTGCAAAAAAACATAGAATCATCTCAAAAGAGGAGATGGTTGAGCTTTGGATTACGTCTTGATACTCGAATACCAGTAAGGGTACCTTTGTTGTTCGCATTGATGCACAAACCCGTTAAGACCTCGAGACATAGGATGAAGAGATTAGGAGAGAGAGAGGATCTCCTTCTCTGACTCCTCTTGATGGGATGACCTTTCCTTGGGGGATTCCGTATATCAAGTAAGAATATGTAACAAATGTGACAAAATTCATGATCCATAGAATCCAAGTCTCGTGGAAACCAAGGCAAAAGAGAATCGCTTCAAGAAAATCCCACTCAATATGTTTATAAGCCTTGCTCTTATATGTCTTAACTGCCATTGAGCAAAATTTATTTGCCTTGGATACCCGAAAGAAGTGAAGGATCTCATGCGTGATGAGAACGATATCAGAGATTCCTCTTTTTGGCATGAAAGCTGTTTGGTATTCCGAGATCAGTTGAGGGAGAACCGGATGGAGTCTGCTTGTAAGAACCTTAACTATAATCTTGTAATGCGTGTTGCACAGAGCAATATGTCGATAGTCCAAGACTTTCTTTGGAGTGGTAATTTTCAGGATTAAGCGAATGTGTGTGTCATTCTGATCTTGGAGGGGTATATTCCACTCGAATAACTCTCATACCTCCCTGGCCACATCATATCCAATAACATCCCAATACTTGTGATAGAGACCGAAAGAGAACTTGTCTGGGCCTAATGATTTTTCTGCATTTATAGACATAGCTGCTTGGTTAATTTCTTCGTCAGATGGATTCGTATAAGGGATTCGTTCATCTCAGGGGTTACTCGAGGTGATAGAGCTTCAGCAACTACTTGAGAAAGATTGGTGTTAGTCATTATAAAGGACACCCAAGTATTACAGAGAAGATTGGTGTTACATCAGAGAGAATGTTACCATGAATTCAACGAACCATCATTCTGTTCTTTCCCTAGGCACAAAGGAGATATTGTAGTAGGGGCCATCAAACTTATGGACGAAACACTTAGTGACCTGCCGGGTGAGTTTGGATCCATCATAACCAAACCTACAAAAATAGAGAAAAGGGTTAGTGCAATTAACAATGAAGAGATGTTATGAAATTAACAGAGACATAACGTATAACGTAGATAAGCAACAACAATAAGCTATAATAAAAGTAACAAAAGACATAAGCTATCATCTCAAACCAAGGAGACACATATCTCAACGCGATAACCAAAATCAGAGAAAAAGAAGGCAAGAAATTACCAAGTCGAATCAAGCTCTAGGAGTTCTGGATGAAGGATAATGACTTTTTTTTTGCCGTGGCCCAAGTAGAATTGAGTTAAGAGCCTCCAGCTGGTCTTGGGTGAGATTAGGCTTAATTGGAGCATCAACATCAGAGTATTTTTGTCTTAAGGTTTGGAGGCTTATTGGGATACCTAACGTAAGTTTTTTATGTTGGAAAATGAAAAAAACATTAAAAAATAAAAAAACAGTTATTCACTTTGATAAACAAATTTTTTTTAAATTCAAGAAATTGTTGTAGATCACCCATGACCCAGAGAAACCCAAATCCTAGCCCACTGCTCCACTACAAAACGAGTTGAATATAGGGATGTCAAATGGACACATGCCCGCGAGCCTGGCCTGTTTAAGGCTTTTGCGGGACGGGTTTGGACATGTTTATTTTTGTCCATTTATTTGTGGGCCTCAAAGACTTATCTAGTTAGGACTACGGGTTTAGGCGGATTGGCCCAAATTATGCCGCGGTTTTAGCGGGTTAGAAAAAAGCTTCTTTTAGGTGTGGAAGGTTTGATGTTTTAAGTTTGTACCGTTGGATGTTTCTGATAAATTAAATCGTGTCCATTGATTCAAATTTCAAAACCTTTTAACTGCAGTAGAGACTCTTGAACCCTAGCTGGAAATCACGTTATTAATAGATACAGATTGGTTCAAAACTTAAACTAGAGCAAAGTATTCAAGCAAAAATGAAGACAAGACGATCAACTCAAACACGATCTAAAAACTAGAGACTCCATAGTTGAGAGACACATCTTTTAGTTTGAGGCTTCGTAATGGTTAGTTGATGAACACATATACATGATTTCTTTTCGCTTTGATAAGTTTGTATTCATGATTTCTCGTTTGTTTATTACTCTGTATAATTTTTTATTTCATCGATTATAATTGTTTACAAATTACAATGGTTTCAATTACAGGAACCCGGAAGTTCGAGCTCGATAAATGCCGCATCTCAAAGACTTATCAACAAGTTATTAGCTGAGGAACATAATAGGGAGTATCTTGGAAAAGAAACTACAGGGCCGTTGAAGTCTACTAATAGAACTAGCATTGAGATCGATGATGATGAAGCGGATGAAGAGAATGAAGAGAATGAGCAGGAGGATGATAAAGGAAAGAAACCGAATTTGAGAAAGAGAAAGAAGACATCACCTGTGTGGGTAGATTTCAAAAGGTGATTAATAAGACGTACAAGAAGGGAAATACTGAAAAGGGAACAGTGCATCCTTTGGAAAGAAGATTTTCCGTGCAATTCTCATACTCATGGTACAAACACTTACAAACGTCATCTTAAAAAATGTGATAAGAAGCCAAAAACTGATATTGGTCAAGTGATGAATAATGTTGATGGAAAATTTCAAGCTAGAAAGATACATCATATGGTTTCTTGGGATATGGTAGCTGTTGATACTAGGTTCAACTTCTAATTATTTGTAATTAGAGGGGTTCAATTTTGGGAATGAGTTTAGACAAAAGACAAAAGAGAAACCTCGGAAAAGAAAATTTTATAATCGTATTGGTTACAAAGGTGTAAACTCGTAATGCCGAGTTAACTTTATCAAAGAGAAGTATTAAACCTATGCTATTTGGTAATTCTTCTCTCCGATTCTGAATGAATTCAACTAGTGAAGGGAGATATGTATTTATATATCCTTAGTAGTCGGTCATGCAAGCCCATGGGCTAACCTCGAAAAAATGGAATATTTCATTTTTCCCAAGATAGGAAATCTGTGATAAGATTTGATTTTATTCTGTCTGAGCTCTAGACATCGGCTTGGGACGAAGTTATTTGTACCCCCGCTTCGGACACTAATAATCCGATCATTCTTCACAGAGGTATCCCTCGGTCATCTAAGTCGAGGGTTCTAATCCTGTTGAAGGGACTTGTGACCTGATAAATTATCAGGGAAAGGTCGGCAGGGACAAAACCTCAATTATCGCCAAACTATTGATAAGGGGTGGTAACCCCACCATCAACAGTAGCTATGACTATTATTCAACACAATCAGCCTTTTTCTTAAGTTGAATATGAGAGAGATCTGTGTCGAACTATTTGAATGCAGATGTCAAGTTTATCAGTCGGAACACAGTAGCGGCAGATGGTTACATGTTTTACGAGAATGAGACAGAGAAATTAAAAAGGGAACTTGTTGATCTTCCTAAAAGAATCTGTTTTACCTCTGATTTATGGACTGCTACGACTCAAGAGGGTTATATGTGCTTGAGTGCACATTAGGTTGACAAAAGTTGGAGATTGAATAATAAGATTCTAACATTTTGTGCTCTACAACATCCACACACCAGTATGAATTTAGCAAAGAAGCTTCTTAATGTATTGGAGGAATGGGGAACTGAAAAAAAGATTTTCTCCTTCACATTAGATTATGCTAGCAACAATGATTCCATACATGATATCTTGAAATCACAGTTTAGGTTGCAGAATGATTTGTTGTGTAAACATACTTCTTTCATGTGAGATGCTCAACTCATATTCACAATCTTATTGTCCAAGACGGATTCAAAGTCATTAAAGATCTTTGGATAAGATCAGGGATAGTATCAAGTATGTTAAAGCCTCTGGATCTCGTGAGCAACTATTTGAAAGATGTGTAGAGACGGTTGGTTTAGAAGTGAAGGATGGTTTGATAGTAGATGTAAAAACTAGGTGAAATTCAACCTATCACATGCTTGATAGGGCTATCAAGTATCGGGCTGCTTTTGCCAATCTCAAAGTGATTGATGCCAGAAACTACAAGAGTCTCCCTTCTGAAGATGAATGGAAGCGAGTGAAGGAGATGTGTGATTTCTTGGAACCATTTGATACGATTACTCGTCTTATGTCAGAAGCCACTTATCCAAGTTCAGACTTGTAATTTATGCAACTTTGGAAGATACAAATTTGGTTGAAAGATAATGAGTTTAATAGAGATGTGATTATCAGAAAAATGGTTGTCACTATGACAGAAATGTTTGAAAAGTATTGGGAAGAATATAGTGATGTTCTTGCAATTTCTGCGGTTTTTGATCCGAGGTTTAAGTTAATGATTGCCAAATATTATTTCTCAAAGCTAGATCGGACTTCTTGTGAGGAAAAGTTGGTCCATTTAAGAGGTAGACTACGTGTTTTATATGAATCATACGAGAGTAAATCCAAATCAGTATCGCAATCTTCAAAGACGCTTGAAAGGGTTCATGAAAATTTTGGTAACAAAGTAGTAGGAGAAATTTTCGAGAATTACGAGGTAAGTTTAATGTTTTATCATAAACGATGTTTTGATGAGTTAGTATATGATATTAGTGTTTTGATTACGTTAGTATGTAGTGTTTCATGCTCTCTTTGCTTTTAGTTTATATATATCTTCATCGTTGATTCATTTACTAGCTATATTGCTCTGTTTTTTTTTTGTTTTTTTGGCTTGTTCTGATTTTTCAAACCTATTCACGCTCTGTTCCAATTACGATTTTTCGAAACGAAACTTCATTCTCGGTTTTTATATCCTCTGTTTTGTGTCCTCTTTTTGCTTTTAGATTCTTCATGTTGTGTTTCATGCTTTGTTTGATGCTCTCTTTGCTTTTATATATATCTTCATCGTCACCTCGTTTACTAGCTATATTGATTTGTTTATTTTTATTTTTAGTTTTTTAGCTTGCTCTGATTTTTCAAACCTGTTCATCCTCTATTCCAGTTACGTTTTTTCGAAACGAAGCTTCATGCTCGGTTTTTTTACATCTTCTATTTCATGCTCTCTTTACTTTATTTTCATCGGTGCTTTATTTATCATCGTTGCTTTTAGATTCTTCATCGTTGCTTTTTTTTGTTTCATGCTCTCTTTGCTATATTGTTCATCGTTGCTTCATTTATCTTCATCGTTACTTTATTAACCATCTCTTTATGCTCTGTTTCTCTTTGGCTTCTTCTTAATTGTTTCATGTTTTGTTCCTCATTTATTTTCATCGTTGCTTTTTCCTTAACGCGCGGGTACGTTTTATATAAGTTATTTCTTTTGGTTATTTGAAAAGTCTGAAATAAGCAGAATATTATAAATCCTGTATTTAGATGAAACTAAATTAGAATACTACAATACAAACCATAACTAATCTTTAGCAGCATTTAGATATCCATATATTTTTATCATGTATTCAAATATAATCGTCCCTTAGTTGTTTGAATATTGCTATAAATCATATATGGATTGATAGCTGAATATTGGGTTTTTTTCTCATTTTTTTCTTTTTAGTAAATATATTATTTCTATTGTGAATTTTGTTTTTTTGTTATAAAAAAATTGACAATATTTATAGGTAATGAAAATGAGGATTCAAACAATGTTTATTAGGGTTGATTTCGTATAGTTTAATTTTTTTTTGGTATAGGATTGAAGTTGTATATTCACCATCAGCTAAGTTTTAATCATCAATAAGTTAGCCGTTTTTAAGAAGCATTGTTTTGATTTGGAAAGCTTTTAAAACAATACGTTATTAATTTGAAAGAGCATAATATAATTAGATATGTATATTCGGCCAAAAACAAATAACATGTACTAACCATACCAAAAACGGAATCGAACCGTAATTTACTTTGGTAAATTTTGGAAATCTTTTAAATTAGAAACCGAACCACAAATACCGAAGTCCTGCCGTAAACTCCATGATACATTCATTATATACTCTAACATATCGTGCATTGCCTTGATCCATTTTTTGCTAAATTTGCATGAGTTTTGGATTTTGAATATTTCAAATTAAGATGAATTTGTTATACAAACTTTCTTTTTAATTGAATATTTTGCTTTTAAGTCTTAATTGTGGTCCATTGAGTTTTTTTTGTTCCAGTTTATCTTTGTTATATGCATCTCTTAGTTTGTGTACCTTACATTTTTAGTTCTTTTATATTTTATTTGTATTTTTCTTATCGTATTTAGGAGTTGTTAGTTAGAATCCAAATTGTAGTTTTACCTTTGTTTAATGATGGAAATTTTTTGTATACTCATTATTTTTCTTGTGATTGTTTTAAGAAGACTATTTTATGGATTTAACAAATGCAAACATTTTTACTTTCAAATTGCTTAAGAGTAACTACTAAACTTAAACATTTTAACAACACAAGCCACAAATAACAAATAAATCTCTATCAGCATTCATATCTTTTTCCTCTCAATTAGATATCCATAGAGTTAAATTATCATTTTCAGCGTAGTAACACTAAACCATGACCTCATGGATATGGATTCAACAAATGCAATTGGCTTGAAGAGACTTTGGAGCCATAAATTGTTTTGTATTATGCATTAATACCAGAATCTATGTTGATTATCAGATTCCACAAATAGCATCATATTTTCATAATCATAGATTTTTAAGCTAGAATATATTACACAAGTTTTGGAGTCTTAGAACATTGTTTCAAATAAAAGGTGATATCCAAAAGTTCAGATCCACCGGAAATCTAAATATAAAGAGGAGATAGTTTTGAAAAACAGAAAATTAACTTAGGGCTATCATGAATTGGAAAATATGACCCTTTATCCGTATTACTTAGCAGGTTGAGAAACTGGGTTGATTCATCTAGATAATCTTGGAGCGGAGTTGCAGTGTAGGCATGTTGTCTTCCCATAGCAGTTCCATCATAATCTTGTGTCCTGGCTTGATGTCATTAGCTTCGAAGTAATCTCTCAATCCAGAAGCTAGTTGCATTCTGTTTCTTGTGCCCTTGAAATCGAATTTAAGAGTAATGTTGATGGTGGGGTTCTACCCCTTATCAATAGTTTGGCAATAATTGGAGTGCGGTCCCTGCCGAGATCTTTCCTGATAACTTATTAGGTTATAAGTCCCGACAACAGGAATATTAACCCACGGCTCAGATGACCGAGGGATACCTCGGTGAAGAATGATCGAATTTAGTGTCCGAAGCGGGGGTATAAAAAACATCATCCTAGGCCGAAGTCTAAAGCTCGGATAGTATAAAATCAAATCTTATCACAGATTCCCTAGTCTTGGAAAAATGGAAATATTCTATTTTTCCCATTTATCCGAGGTTAGCCCATGGGCTTACTAGACCAACTATTAAGGATATATAAATACATACCCTCTCACTAATAATATTCATTCAGAATCGGGGAGAAGACGAACTAGATCGCCTAGGTTTTACTTCTCTTTGATAAAGTTAACTCGGCATCCCAAGTTAACACCCTTGTAACACAGATTATTAATAATACAACCTTTCTCCGAGGTTTCCTCTTGTTTTCTTACTTTATACTTTTCCAAAAACGAAGTTAAACCCAATATCAACATTTAGCGTGCCAGGTAGGGGGGGGCTACTGACTTTTGGTAGGTAAAAGAGAGACCTCGGAAAAAGACACACCAATGATAACTACGACTCGCGGAAGACCACGGATGACTCGATGGGATCAACCGCCCTTGAGGTTTTAGATCAAAAATCTGGACTATCAACTCGGTGGACAAACCTAAGGATTGGAGAATCCGTAAAAGGTCTTCTGGAGGACAAAGAAGCAAGTAATCAGGATTGCGAGCCAATAAGCAGCCCTCTATCAAACTGTCAATCATCAGATCAAGCGGAGCAAGGTACATAAGAGATTGAAGAAAGGAAGAACGAGACAACAAGAACTCAAGAAAAGATCATAAGCAGAAGGTCAACGGGTGACTTGCCGACCTCCATAACAAGTGACTCAATAGCAGAATTGCACCGCAAGCTTCAGGACATGAAAGTTTTGCTCCAGAATCCTCCGGTCAACATCCCACACCTAAACCAAGCGTTCGAGAATACAAATAAGAACCCCACCAGCACTACAGTAAAACGTTCGAGCAGAAAGGAAAAGCCAGAGCGAAAATCTCATTCCTAACCGATAAGTATCTAGAACAGAAGAAGAAAACTAGGACCAAAAAAGAAAGAACCCCTCCAGCGTGGTGTTGTTACCATACAACCTATGGACATAGCTCATAAGAATGTTGTAACCTACCAGAGTATGTTTTTAAAAAAAATACTTGAAACGGGTTCCCAAGCAGCCAAGAGAAACCTTCACCCAAAAATGCCAATCAAAGTTGAAGGAACGACTCCTGAAGAATAGTCGTCAAAGAAGGAAGGAATCTCCCCAAGAAGGATCCTCGTACTATCACAGAAGGATAAAGGTTATCTCCGAACTCCCTAGGAAAACACAAGAGCAAACCGAGCAGCATACGAAGCCGAGGTTAACTTTACAAAAGGAGCTCGTCTTTACTCTCGTAGACTTAGAAGGAATCGAAGTCCCACATAACGACCCTTTGGTGATAAAATTACTAGTTGGGAATTACGAAGTTCCTCGAATATTAGTAGATACCGGAAGCGCGGCGAATGTTATAAGTGTTGATGTTTTCCAAGAATTATGGTCAAAGGAGATAAAGATCAAACCAGGGCTTAAGTCACTAACAGCTTTCAATGGAAAAAGTGTTCCGACTCTTGGGACAGCGCAACTCCCAGTAACGGTTGGAGGAACAATCAAAATCGTTAACTTCGACGTAATAGAAAAGCCAATTCTCTACAACATAATTTTCGGGACCCCTTGGCTATTTCTAATGAAAGGAGTGGCTTCAACCTATCAGCAATGCCTTAAATTCCCAACTCCACTAGGAATTTTTTTGGTAAAAGGAAGTCAAGCCGAAGCAAGACGTTGCCTCCGAGAAGGGCTAAAGGAAAAAAGCCGAACCTCCCTTCGGAAAAGAAATTTTAAATTTCAAAAAGCTCTAGAAAAATAAAAATAAAAATCGTTGATATCTCGGGTTCTCCGAGATAATTAACGAAACCTCGGAACTACGTGTGGCTTGATCGCATCCAAGGGTATGGAGGCAGCCTTTCATAAGGTTCAACTACAAACATTTAATCCTGGTTTTATAGTAATGAAGTCTCAATGACTCGACTATACTTTACTACGAATCACTAAAAACAAAAAAACATACGAAATCGATGCCTTGATCACGTACTCGATAACAGGGTTTATCCCTCCTAACACATTCTATACCGAATACAGCTGAAGGTTTCGGAGCCTAATAAAGTAGGGCCGAGGGATTCTAAGGCAAAGTCGGGACATTCCCGCTTATGTTGAAAAACATAAAACTCATACCCAAAGAATCGAAGGATCTGATAAAGTAGGATCTAAGGATTAGAGGTCAAAAAAGTCGAGGTTTAACTCACTGAACATTTTCGGCTTTGCCCATGATTATCCGGTATTCTGTGGAAGGAATTCTTGAAAAAGACGAACATACAAAATACTCGGAGAATCTTTTCTCGAAATTCAAGGAAAGATAGATTATTTTTAAAAATAAGAAAGACACAATAATATAATCTCGGAAGACCCCGAGGGTTATCATTCAAAGGTTCTTTAACAAAAAAAAAAAAAAAATAGAACGACATTACAATTCGAAACTAAAGGCGTTTGGTTCGAATTCAGGAAAATTATAATTTTTAACTTCTTGTTCGGTTGCTTTAGCGTCCTTCTCCACTTGCTTCAAATAATCAGCAGGAATGTTTATACCTTGAGAAGAAAGTTCATTAAGTACTCCGAAAACTGCCTGGACTAGCCCGAGATTCATAATTTTTACTAGCCCCTCTTCCCGAGCCTGGACGGTTTTCTCAATGGAGTTCAGCCTGTATTGGATCTTCTCAGCCATCACCTTCTTGGTGGATTGTACCTTATGAGTTAAAGAAGCAGCACGAGCAGCACGAGCTTCCTTCTTTATAGCCTCGACTTGGTGAATAAGAGAAGTCTGGTCAACCTCCAAAGCCTCATTCTTCTTTACGAGATTATCGATGTGATTATTATTCTCCCTCAATAAGCCTTCGTATTCACCCACGATGAGACAAGTGTTCCGAGCTTCCTGAAAAATAAATTTGTTAAGACCTCGGAATATTTAAAAAGATAACCAAAGATAGAGACAGATCATCAAACCCGAATGGAGTTCCTTGCAAGTACGGATACATGCTCCTTCACAAGAAAATCACCTTCCGGCTTTAAAGAATTGCAGCCTGTCATCTTCCAGAAAAGTTTGACTCTCTTCTCCTCATCATTTGAAAGATGTTGCAGTGAATTGAATTCAAACTTTAAAGGAGCGTCCTCGACTTCAAATTGAGATTTCTGTCTTTTAGTCAAAGGAGTCCCAATAACCGAAGAAGCAGACCTTTTCTTTGAAAACTTGGTTTTCGGGGAAGTGGTGGTTGCTTTTCCACATTTTCTTTTCGAAGAGGCTGAAGCTCTGTGGGCAGAGGAGTCGATCTCGCCTTTTTGAGATTTCTGGAATCTCGACCTTTTAGGGGGAGCTCGGATAAGCGATTTATTGGTGTAATCCGAAGGCGATCTTTCCTATGGACAGTCGGGTTCGGAAATCACATAGCCTATAAAACAAAACCCGAACAATAAGAAGCAGCAAATCAAAATTTTGGAAGAAATTCGAGGTACCTGAGCGTAGGCGAGCAAGATTTACTAGATCCTCAGGAATTTTCGGAAATACCAGAGGAGGAACGTTATAAATCTGGTCCATCTCCTTTTTAAAGATTGGAGGGATTTCTTTGAAAAGGATCGGTTTTACGATTGTCGAGCTATCAACTGACCATGTCCTAGTCACCTCGGCACTAGGATCAAAGATAGAAGCCTTATTGATCCGAACGTAGAAGAAATTAGTACGCCAGTTTTTGGCGTTAGAAGTAAATCATTTTCCTAGTTTACTGGCGTTTTTAACCATAGTATACCAGGTTCTGCCATCTCGATTATCGACAAGTTTGGCAAGTTCGGAGAATTTACAGCACGGAATGATAATATCAGCCCTGCTGGCTTGGATAAGAAAAGCTACCATATGTCTGATAGCACCGGGTCCTAGTTGAGTGAAAGCAATCTTCAATTGTTTACAGAACTCAACCAGAAGGAAAGGAATAGGAAACCAAAGTCGAGCTTCAGTAAAGAAATGAAAGTAGAGACACATGAATCCCTCAGGGGGAGTCCAAGGTTTTTCTCCAGACTTCGGAATATTAATATCGAGACCTTCTGGTTCAGAGGCGAAAAGGCGGAGAGTATCGATGTCGCCTTCTTTGAAGGTAGAGTCTCCAAATTCTTAAGAAAGTTCTTCTCCTGTGGTTGCCTGGTCGGAGATGGTCTCAGAACTTTTGCTTTTGGATGGGGAGTTCGCCGGGATAGGTGAAGTAATATTTTCAGTTTCCTTCTCGACTGAAGAAACGCCTTCGATATCGATCTGTGATTTGCTGGACCCGGAAGAAGAAGAAGCCGAAGTGGGATCGGTTTCGGAGCTGGAGTAAGGAGAATTTTTAGGCGACATTTTGAGAAGAATATTTAAAAAGATTGCGAGAGTAATATGATAAAGGATAGGGATTTATTCTCTTTAAATAGTTGTTTAGAGAAAGGCAGTTCAACATTTGCGGAAGATCAACCGACATTTTCAATAAGTGTCGAAATTGTAATGGGAGGAAAAGAGAGCTCACCTTTTCCCGTCAAAAGTCGCTTCGGGTGATTCGAGAGTATATAATCGACACGTCATCGGAAAATCGAAAAAGTCTTGTAATATCCGAGAATTTTGCGCCAAAAGAGAATAAGACCTTTCGTTGTCTAGTGTTTTCCCGGCAAAATGAAGAATGAAGAATATTGCAGAATTAAAACTAAGACTATTGAAGACGAAGATCGACTGATACCGAACTTCTTTTATTGACAAGCTATCTAGAATGTAAATTCGCCAACGCTGCCTGAAGACATCCTCGGACGAACTGGGGGGGGATTTACTGTTGATGGTGGGGTTCTACCCCTTATCAATAGTTTGGCAATAATTGCATTGCGGTCCCTGCCGAGCTCTTCCCTGATAACTTATTAGGTTATAAGTCCCGACAACAGGAATATTAACCCTCGGCCCAGATGACCGAGGGATACCTCGGTGAAGAATGATCGAATTTAGTGTCCGAAGCGGGGGTATAAACAACATCGTCCTAGGCCGAAATCTAAAGCTCGGACAGTATAAGATCAAATCTTATCACAGATTCCCTAGTCTTGGAAAAATGGAAATATTCCATTTTTTCGAGGTTAGCCCATGGGCTTACTAGACCGACTATTAAGGATATATAAATACATACCCCCCCCACTAATAATATTCATTTAGAATCGGGGTGAAGACGAAGTAGATCGCCTAGGTTTTACTTCTCTTTGATAAAGTTAACTCTGTATCCCGAGTTAACACCCTTGTAACGCATATTAATAATAATAATACATCCTTTTTCCGAGGTTTCCTTTTGTTTTCTTACTTTATACTTTTCCAAAAACAAACCTCTCTAATTATAAATAATTAGAAGTTGAACCCAGTATCAACAAGTAACTGGCCAGCTCACTCCTTTTTCAGAAACCATGAAGATGATTCCTCCGGCTAACAATTTCAAGCCATTTGCCTCATCGAACCATTACGGAAGATACTGCAAAGTTATATTAAAAAAAATTAACATGCACATCCATTTCATCTCTTAATTATGCTATCTTTCTTCTAAATTGATTTCTTTTCAAAAAAGTTAAGGAAACACAACAAAGATACTACATAGCCAATGTAATGAAAATAAATTGATATATAATTGGAAGTAGATAGTTGTATTTTTTGGACTCACCATTCTACTCTTGTCTAACTTGTCTGCTGTCACTTTCAGAGCCAAAAATCTCTTAGATCCCATTGTAATACATTTGTATAAATTAATATATTAATTTGCTAAGGCAATATATTTTTGAATTTTAGTGTTTACTCACGGTTTCTTTCGTCCTCTGTTTTCACAGCTGCTTCGTTGTTGTCATTCTCCAAATCAGTTGGTGATGGTTCGTATTTATTGACATTAAATTTCCAATGTCCACGGTATTCAACTATCAGCTGGTCACCAAATTCGAATGATTGAGACTCTGCAAACTTCTTCTATTCATTAATTAGGTGTCTGTCTCTTAAATTCACCACCCATTCATTTGCAGGATTTCTGCTACATTTCATGAAACAAAAATGATCTTTGTCCGTGCCATTGAAATATTTTGCGTACAGTTCCTCTGGTATTTCCTATTTGACAATGTAAATTTCTCAGTCGGTAATATACAAACGTATCGAACAAAATTTCCCTTTTTAAAAAAATTTCCTAAGCACTTACGATATTTCTTGATGTGTCTGATGTATATGCTATCATGAAATGTCTGTCTGTTGGACACTGAGCCATACCTGTAGACATTGTTCAATTTGGTGTTGTTATTCATCTTTAAAATAAAAAAGTGTTTATAAACGAAATTATATGTCACCAATGCACTTAATTAAACAGTCTATTTCTAAATGATGCGTAAATTCCCGTCAGGTTCTGCGTTTTGGTATTTTTAGATTATGTGTTGTTTGTGTGTCAAATATAGACTCTTTGAATTAATTTTCCAGTTTATAGTTGTTGAAAATAGAAATGATTTTGTTCTGCCTACTTTTAAGTCCGGTTTAAAATCTTTTGGTAATTTCTTGTAAACATTGAAACTTAAAATAGTTGTGATTGAATTTTTTTTTTTTCAATTAACGTTAAAAAATTTTCTACATTTTTTACCAGATTTGCATGCATTACTATCTAACACAGTTCTCATCAAATCAAGAATCTATGTTTTCTTATGCCATTCAAATATTCATGATTTAATAAGTACCAATCGAAGTTTTTTTTTCTCCGAATTTCTGAATCTACATGTTTTAAAACCAGGGTTTTAGAAATTACTTTTTGACTGATGGAGAGCTTGCGGTAGACGATTTGTTAATATTCTGGCGACCTCAAAGATTCAACAGGAACGAAGGAGAGATTTGTGGTTTTGGTGACCGCATAGAGAAGTTTAGCAGTGAAGAGAATGATTATAATGAAATTGAAATGGTTTAGCTTCTGTAACGTTGCAAGTCTCGATGTGTCATGTCTTTCATCTTTCCGGTGTAATAATTAGTTTAACGACTGTATTTACCATTTTTCGAGAAAAAATTTGTGCATTGGGCCAAGCCCATATTTCTAACGTTCAAATTATTCAATTGTGTCGGAGCCCATAATTTTAAATGTCTGCATTCGAAATTTCATAAGTGAAACGAAGCGTTTTGTTTTTTTTGCCAAATTTTCAATTCCCTAATTCTGTGTGTGGAAAAATTTATGACGAAGAAGATTCGAACTAAAGCTTAGTGTGAAATGAGATTCGGATAATGTTGTTGGTGGTAGATGATAATGTCAGTATTAACTTAAATCTCGTTTCAGTTAACCTTTTGATCATTTTGTTTGATTAGGAGGTTTATCAACTGGACAGTTTCTATGTTATTTGCTTCTTTATGTCTGATCTAAGACGTTTCTGTCTTCTTTAAATATGTTCTCTGCTACAGAGATTTGTCTTCTGTTAATACTTTTGCAGAAGTGCGTGTTTATACATTCAATTGTTAACTTTTTCATATCTTTATCGTTTTTAACAGTGTTACTATTTCTAAAGTTGTGGTATAGTTTTTTCATTCAATTTTGACTTGTCTGATGTGTATTTTCGAATAAACAGATTTTCAGTACAATACGGCTTTATTCCAGCATTTTCTGTAATTGATAAGAGTTTATTGAATTGTAAACAAAGGAAAGTTGAAACATTTGAGTAATCAGTGTTTTTTTTGTTATCTGATAGAATTCTTCTTCTTTATTGCAATTTGTTTTCAATTTATAGGTTGACCTATGTGTTATTGATAGCCAAGTCTAGAAGCTGTCTTTGAACATCTCGTTCTTCGTTTTCTTTTTCCAGCAAACCATTTGCATAACATGCATCCTTAAATGATTTATAAGTTACTTCATCCACTGTCAATATATCATCTGGGCATGTAGCTCTCTTAACAACATGGAGCAAGATCCTTAGATAATATAACTCACCAGCAGATGGATGAATATAATTTATTCTCCCGATTGACTTCTTGTTATGTCTTCTTTTCCAGGTGTTTGCAGATCTATGCCAAATGTAATGTTGAGGGAATTCCACATAAATCATTTTTTGTGCTTCTTCGGAAGACTTGTTTGTCTCCATCCATTCGGTAAGCATTGTTCGTGTTTCTGCATGTTTGTTTAAAGGAAATGATAATATCGGAATGTAGGAACTAAAATACATAATTTTTGTTTCTGATTGAATTACCTCTTTTTGTTGTTATGGAAGGTGAAATGACAACTTTATGATTGATTTGTGTTGTTGGTTATTGTGGCCTCCGAGGAATTTCGTCGGTATTTTTGGTATTTCTGCCATCTAAGAATTTTGCGTCTAGGCTTTTTTAAAAAGTTAGTGAATATGGAAGTTCATGTCTTCGTCAAGTGTCTATGTGTTTAATATTTATAGTCGTCACAAACAAAGTAGTTTTAAGTTTCCATTTCTGTTACATATATTGATAGCCTAAATGTGTGTGTGTCATTATGTTCTTAATTAATGCATTTAATAAAATTGATAACCATTTATAGGGAAATCTAAAGTTTTGTTTCTAGAAGCTGATTTGTGTTTATTTTAAAAAAAAATCATTTGGACTGTATTGTTTTTTGTTTGATAAAGCATCGTTTATTGTATCTGATTTGGTAAGTTTTTTATTTGCTCTGTTTCTTTATATTAGAGGAAATGTGATTTTGTAAAACTCATTTTTCATTTTGTTATACCTTTCTTACAAATCGTTTTAGCATACACCAAATAATAAGTAATGAGCAATAGTTGAAGTTTCTGTTGAGTTTGTGAGATTGAACTATTGAACCATTGTTGTGAATTCTCTGCAAATGAAAATGTGGAAGTTGTGATTGAGGAATATCCTCTTCAAGGCTTTGTCATTTTTTTTTAGTATCTAGTCTATTGAACACTTAATAAATTGACTTGAGATCTCCGACATAATTCTCTGCCGATTAGTCTTTTTAAGTCTGATCTTACAAATTTACTAAAGAAGTTTTGGCGATTCCAGTATAAAGTTGAATTAATAAGAAAACAAAATGTTGAGGAGAGGTTTGTACTTCTGAGCACAGTTTTTGGCAAATACAATTCTACTCTGTTTAAGATAACTTTATACAGACCGTTAAAGTCGCTTTTGGCGAAATTATCCGTGCTTAAGTTGTTTTAAGCTTTTCCTACTTTAAAACTCCGATGGTTTCTCCATTCTCACTGGTGTTAAAAAAAGAAAAGAATTAATAGCATTATTTGTGGTAAAAATCATATAGGTTTGCAAATAAAATATTTCCACATGTAATTTTATTAAAGGTTGTGATTTTCAATCTCTACCTCTTCCATAGGAGATGCGCATTCATGTTCTTCCTCAGTAGGAAAACCTGTTATAGCTGCATTTCTATGTCTCTGGTGTTTGCCAATATTGCATTTTCATTGTAGATGGATCTTTTGTCTATTAGTCGTGTATAGATTTCATACTTTGAATTTGTGGTAGACCTCTGAATGCTTCTTTGTATACGATGTTGGAAACACTCCTGTTACTTTTTTTGTTTGTTTTTGGTTGTGTCTAGAATCTTGAAACCTTTAGATGTTCTGACACGAGACAAAGCAACATATAGTTGACTGTGGCTAAAGACAGGATTTGGCAGATACAATGCGACTTTGTCTAAGGTTTGACCTTGACTTTTATTTATCGTCAATGCGTAGCTAATCCTAACTGGAAATTGTCTTCGTCTTAGAGTGAATGGGTGCTTTGAATCTTGAGGCGATAAAATAATCCTTGGTATTATCACTCTTTTCTTTTCTTTAAAATTCGATAGAATCTCTGCTTCTATCGCTCTTTCTTCTAGACGTGTGACAATGAGCCTTGTTCCGTTACATAATCCTTCTTTCTACTTAAGATTTCTTAGAAGCATTATGGGAACACCAACTTTTAAGCAAAGACGATGAGCTGGTAAACCTGGGAATTCCAATGGGTTTAGATACTCCACGGGATATGACATTGCAAAACCACCAACATGTTCTTCATCTTGACCAACACTGTCAGCACTTATGTACTCAATTGCTACTCTAGACACTTTAGAAAGGATGTACGTGTTAATCTCACCTACAATCTCATTTCTTGGAGTCATAATTGCTTTACCTTTGAGATACTCCACGTCTCTAAATGAGTCATAAAAGTTTGGATAAACCGATTGACATAGTTCTTCTAACGGATTTCCAGTCTCTGGTAGCATTATACTTTCATCAAAGATGATGTCTTCTTCTTCTTTACTTCGTGGAGTAATTTTGTTTTCTGCTGGTGCTACACCATCTCCCACCTGAAGAATCCATTCCGAGAACCTTCTTTCCTCTTGTTTCACTCTCATATTCTGTGTTAGCAAATATTTGTGACAATAATCCCATAGATGTGAACGGTTGATAGCAGCACAAAATGTCTCTTGTCTGGTCCCTTGAGGTATCACTGGTAATATTTGTATGAAATCTCCTCGTAGCAAAACTGTTTTACCGTCAAAAGGTTTCGAAACAGCTGTTTCATCCGAGGTAGATAAGAGATCTTTCATTGTTCGGTCTAATGCTTCGAATGTGTGCCTATATGTCATCGGTGCTTCATCCCAGATGATGAGATCCACTTTACTTATCAGGGTTGCTAGCATTGTTCCAGGATTTATATCACCAACTGAGTCCTCATGCACATTAATTGGTATTTTGAACCTGGAGTGTGATGTTCTTCCACCTGGTAGCAGTAGAGCCGCAATCGCTGATGACGCAACTGACATGACCAATTTTTCTTTTGATCTTAGAGATGATATTATTGTCCTGTATATAAATATTTTCCATGTTCCTCCAGCTCCATAAAGAAAAAATAATTTGCCTTCTTTATTCCTCACTGAACTGAGCACGCCCTTGTAAATTTCCCTTCGTTGATCATTTATCAGAGGAAATAATTGCATGTGCCTCTCTTATTCCTATGAATGTTGAATTTAAACTCTTGCTTTAACGAGAAGTTGTTCATTTCCTCCAAAATGGTCTTGCTTGGGAACGCCATATCTGGGAAATCAGATACTGATCGTTCATTCTCACGCATCAGCTTTTCAACCTCCACCAAGGTGTATTGCTCAAGTTGTTGATCGTTTAAAGTTAAGTTAGGGAAAGTAAGAACATTTTTTGCATGTGCAGCATATCGTCTGCCATATATTTCCAACAATGCTTCCATAGCTTAAGTGGCTGCGACACTTGACAGAAAATCAAGAGTGTGACAAACAAATCTCGAAGCTGATGTGGTGTTGCCCATCTAGAAGAATCCTCCATAACATCATGCCATTCTTTATCTTCATCTAGAAATCCTCTAGCATAACACGCATCTCTGAAAGTTTTTTGTTTCACACCTCCCACAATCATTAGATGTTCGAAACTTGTGGCTCCCTTGACTCTGTTCACTACGATTCTAAGATAGAAAAGCTCTCCTACTGCTGGATGCATGTTCATGACTCTACCAATGTTTTTTCTCTTTTTCCTTTTGGTCCACAGTTTGTTTCGGCCATCCCACACAAACTTATTTGGCATCTCCACGTAGAACAGTAGGTTTTCTTCTTTTAATGTCTTATTAATTTCAAACTATTCCGTCAACATTGTTCTTCCATGTCCGTACCACATCTGTACATCTTCTAGATCTTCTTCCTCTTCAAAGATTGTGGTTTGCTTCCCTGGTAGATCTAAACATAGTTTTGTGACTGTTGGATTGTAGTGATGAATACTAAACACATATATACGCCACATAGCCTCATATGCAGAGAAGTACCGGCAATCTAAATACTCATTTATCTCGTCTCTCTTCTTCTCTGATCCCTCTGCTTCTCCTTGAGTATTTGAGCCACTCCCTTTCTCGATTATGAATGTGGCTTGATGTATCATGGATTTTACCGGTTTTCTACCATGATATAGTAGGTTTTATGGAGTCTTTGTAGCATGTTTTGAACATTTATACAGGATTTACTAGCAAAACACACTTTGGAGCAAAAAGAGCTAAAAAGAAGGTTTTATGGAAGTTTCCACGTGATTTGAGAAGACTTAGAAGATTTGGAGCCAAAATGAAGAAATGTTGCTGCGAGCCCCGAGTCGACCGACTGAAGAAGATGGAGTCGACCGACCGTCACGCCGACTTAATTTAGAAGATTTTTCTTATTGGGCCTTTCGCGGAACCTTAAACCCTAAGACTCATTCACGACCTATATAAGCACCTCTTAAGCACTAGAATAGGCAAGCACCGAAGCGCACAAGAACTCAGAGCAATACAAGTTTCTCTTCGCTTTTTGTTTCCATTGTTTTTAGCTATTGTTCTTATCATTGTTCTAGACTCTGAAGAAGATTAGAGAGTGTTCTTTCTCAATTGAGCCTTGTGAGCCTCTGATCTTCTATTGTCTATCACGTTTTCGTATGCACTCCATTCATAAAAGGATGATTTGTTTTACTAAAACCATGTCTGAGTAGATCATTCATTAGATCTAGGGTTTTCAAAAGGGTTTACAAAGGATCATTCTAACGGTTTGATTTGTGTAATAAGCCACGTGATTCTTCACTACAAACAGTGTTTTACATTTAGAGGTGACGTAATTAACCACTTTTGAATTATCAAGGTCGATCTTTCTACTGGAGACGGAGATAGAGACGCCGGAAAAGTCTGTAGTGAGCAAGGTGCGTTCTAAGTCAAATGAACGTTTGATTAGACACCTTGTGAACAGATCTAACTCGTTCGCACTAAAGCTTGTTTACTTTCAGCGACAATCCAAAGAGATTTGAGATTTAGGGATTTAAATAAAGGCTATTTTCTAATACACCAATAGAATCTAGTAGTTTAAAGTGTTTAGAGTTCGAAAAGTCACTAATAACTGTAATCCCACGTTTTCCCAATTGATTTCCCTTAGAACTAATGTATTTTTAAAGTTTGCAACACATCACAAGTCATTAGCATATTAGAATCATCGTAGTACGGTTACTTTTGCATCTGAATCCAAATTACCCCTAACTCTCTGTGGGATCGATAACCTAAATACTACAACTGTACATTGTGCACTTGCAGTTAATTTTGGGTGAATAACTTCGCACCATCAAGTTTTTCTGGCGCCGTTGCCGGGGAGCTTTGGTGTTAGTTTGGTTTTCATTAGGAAATTTGCATTAAGGTTTTGCATAACATTGTTACATTAAGATATTTTTCGTTTGAGACGTTTTGAAACCCTTGTGTTGATGGTGGGGTTAGCACCCCTTATAAACAGCTCATAATTAATTAGGATATAGTCCTTCTAGTTTAGCTATGATCCGATCTCGGGAAATAAACCCGAGATAAGGGTATTCTTCATTTCCTTTAGCTCGGCAAGGGGATTAAATTAAATCTTATCTATATCTTTTAGTCCTCGGAAATAAGAAAATATTCCTTATCTCTCGGAAATAAGGAAATATTCCTTATCTATGGGGAATTAAGGAAATATTCCTTATTATTAGGTTATTGGGCCTTAATAGACCATCTATCTATCCTTAATAAAGGAGGACTTCCTCCTCCTACAAAAGGAGTCCAGAAAATATATTCTAGTCTCTTAGAGAGAATTAGACATAAAAAATTAGGTTTTAGAGAAAAAAAAGTTTAGAGATCCCGGAGAGAACCATAAAATAGGTTTGAGGCTCCGAGGTATCCCGAAAATAGAAAGAATCATCAACAACTTACAACTTGGCCTTATAGCCCGCGATAAAGACAATTTGGCCTTAGATCACGAGTTAACAACAACTCGGCCTAAGAGCCCGAATTAACATCTCGGCCTAAGAGCCCGAGTTAATCACAAGATTCCCGAGCCTAAGCTCGGATTATAATCCGAAGACGGAACTACGTGTGGCTTGATCCCTTCCGAGGGTACGTAAGCAGCCTCTCACGGGGTTCAACTACAACATGAAGACCCTTTCGGGGGACTTCTCGGAGCCGCCTTTACCGTTATTGCCGAGCGGTTGCACATCAAGACGAACCTAACTATTTAATCCCCCGATTAAATAAGATGTATTTGCAAAGAGGTCCTTTTGATTAGGAATAATCAAAAGCCGAACCTCTTCATTAACATTTGGCGCGCCATGTAAGGGGTATTTCGAGATTCTTCAATCTCGGAAGCATGCTCAGCACCAACAAAAAAATCTGGGTTTTTACAAAAACCTAGAATTCATCCTTTGTTTTCTTGGAAAACACCTCTTTTCACGCGGATCAACTCCCCAAAAAAGCTAAGTCATCCTTCACTTTGATTAATTTAATAACAAACATAATCAATTTACCTGTTTGTGAAAATCAATTGGATTGATAATACAAGCTTGTCTATAATATTATCCCAACTAGGACCATAGGAATCGTTCTGAACGATTCATGGCTAGCTTTTTATAGAAATCATTATACAATTGTGATTTTATTATCTGATAATCTCAAACCCTAATCAAAATCTTTATGCTTGTTAAGGTTTCGCTTAAAGAAACAAGAAAAAGAAAAATTACAGAACTCGGGACAAACGAGGAGCGTCCCATCTTTCCCTTCCATGATGACACCGTCTTCTGATCCGCAAAGCTAGGCTAAACACTCGCTAGGGAGAAAATGAAAGAAGAACGAACGAGCAAGGATATGAATCGTCTCTGCCGATGTTCTCCAATCTTTGCGTCAGCTTTAACTTCGTCATCGCCACACATCGGTTACACCTTGCTCCGTTTACTGCAATGATAACATAAAAATCAAAACAAAAGAAGCAAGAATAAAAATTAGAGAGGAGCAGCTAGGCTACAATCGGAAGACTTTTCTGAAAACAAGGAAAGGCCAGGGTGCCTACCTTTTGAAATCATGAAAAACACAAGTTCGAGGAGATATATCTTTAGGAAAAAGAAGATCTTTTACCATGAAACGCATTGTTAGCTCGGAAAGCTGAAGGAAGAATACTCACTTTCTCAAAAGGATATGAGCAACAACATCATCTAAGTGACAGCAAGAAGCTAAGCTCGGTTAATAAGAATTTTAGCCAGTGTCTCCGGATGTTTTTACAAGCACTTATTACCGATCTCGCCTTAATTCCGAAAAATGAAACTATAGAACCTGCGCTGAAGCTCCTTGACGGCATCAAGACGTTACAACAAATATTGGTGACATTATAATCTCGGATACAATAAGGAGTCAAGCTCGGTTAACTAGACTTTTGGTTTTCCTTTGAAGAGGAAGGGAATATGGATTAGAAGGCGGTTTTCAATTTGTTAACCAACCTTGCTCTGTTCCCGACCTTGCTCCTGTTTCTGACTTGGTTAAGGTTTCATCAAAAGCGAGGAGGAGGAAAACTTAAAGTTTCTAAATGTCGAAGCAGCAGGAGGGTGTCACGGTTCATCATATACAGAGCTAATTAAGTCCGGAGAAGTAAAAGGATATGTTACGGCTTCGCTTGAATTAAGCAAATCGAGAATGGTTATTAACTTACTTCCAAAAGTCCGATCATGGTCGAAACGCACCTGCCCAAGAGTGAGTGGATCCGTTCAGAAAATCAGAGGGTCAAGTTTTATGAAATGAAATCTCAGACTAAGCGTAATAAAACTAAGAAGAAAGGAAGAAACGAACCTGATTTCAGAAAAAGAAATTCCGAAGCTCAAGTCACAGTTAACATTCAAGGCCGCCGGGAAAAAAGAAACTAGATTCTATCGACCCCTGAAAACCTCTCCCTGTCGTGATCCCCTTTATCGCCGGAGTCACCAACATCAATTTCACCTAGGACCCAACAGATCCGCGACGAGCTTCCCAAATCTCAATTCGGAAATTTTGCACTCCTTCTTTCGTCGAGACCGCCATGAATGATTTTCTCTTCTCCTAAAAAAGCCAGTCGATCGAATAGAAGCTTTTATCAATTCTTGTAAAAGCATGAGATACAGAAGAAGAGGCGGAGAAGAGATTTTTTTTTAAAAAAAGGGGCCAGCTTCAGAGAAACTCACAGAAAGAAGAAGACTTCCGATCTCTTTCTCGCTCTTCGACGCCTCCGGGATTCTTCAATTTCTCGTCTTTGGTTTTCAAAATTCAATCAAAGATAAAGAAAATGTAGAAGAGGAAGAGAAGGAGTCGCTTTGGAACAAAAAGAAAAAGAAGAAGAACGGAAGAGATGAAGAAGAAGACAAAAACAAAAAGAGAAGGAAGTTGGGCTTAATTAATAATGCTAGGCCCAGAGGAAGATCGGTTTGGTTCGGTTTGGTTTTGGCTAATTAAATAACCCAAACCGAAATCATAATAGCCGAGGAGGCGTAACCAAAGTTTTACTTGACTTTTTACAAGTCTATTACCAAGCCTCATAGAGACGAAACAGTTCTGGATTTTTAACCTCTGGTTATCATAAAAAAAATAAAATATATATATATTACGAAGCCTCATAGAAACGAAGCAGTTCTGGGTTTTCAACCTCTGGTTATCATAAAAAAATATATATAAAATCAATGATGGCTATTATGAAAAGGTCCGGCATCACCGAGTTATCTTTTAATTTGTCCGTCAAAGGAACGCTTAAAATATTCAGGTACTATCTATTCCTTACTTTTCAGTGAATAAATTTATTATCCCGATGATGAGCAATTGGTCGGAACACAAATTCGCTTGTCGAATTAATCCGATCGATCCATCCGAAGTATCATATTATTAAGGGGAACAGACATAATTATCTAATGATATTAAGTCCTGGCCTCGGAAAAAGAATGGTCAGATTTAGTATCCAAAGCGGGGTATTAACTACTTCGTCTAGGCCAAAGTCGAAGCTCGGACATAATAAAATCAAATCTTATCATAGATTCTCTGGTATGGAAAAAATGGAAAATTTCCATTTTTCCGAGATTAGCCCATGGGTTTAGATAACCGACCTCAAAAAAAAAAAAAAAATATAATAAGGTTCGAACTACGGATTGTTTGATCCCTTTCAAGGGTACGTAGGCAACTCTTCGGAGTCCAGCTACAACAACAACAACAACAACAACAAAAAACATTGTGTAATGTTATTAACATTCAGCACAAACATCGGTGTCTTGATCAGGCATCCGATATATAAAAACCGGAGCACTTCAATAAAGTAAGGTTGAAGAATCAAGAGGTGAAAGTTGGGTCATTCCCGCATATTTAAAACCACTTCAAGTACTGAATTCGATAAAGTAGAATTCGGTATGACAGATAAATGTCGAGCATTTCTCGTTAAAACAATTTCCCTTACACATTCTTTACCGAATGCAAAGTTCAACAATTTGTCTGATAAAGTAGGACACGTTGTTAAACTTCCCTTTAAGCAAATAAATAAGGAAAGCGAGCCTTATTTGTTTTGCTCTTTTTTGGATTTCGAAGTTTAGACTTTGAAATTTCGAGTAAACATTATGAGATAAGTAACATTTAAGCAAAAGTCATCAAAAATTTCAATTTTTAATGAATTCTGAAAAACTTCGGAAGGGGTTCATACAAATAAAATAAACGCCCCTCAGAGGATGCCCAAAAATCTTGAGATCCGATAAAGTAAGATCGTAAGATCCGATAAAGTAAGAACTTAAGATTGACGGATGACAGTCGAAGTATCCTCACTGTAATAACAAATACGAAATTCGGGCTTCGCCCAAGAACTTCCGGTGATCTGTTCAAATGATTAGTAAATTCGAAGTACAGATCATTCGAAGAATTCTTTGAATTAATGAAACTTAGTTCCGCCAAATAAAAGACCAATGTTTTCCCTCGCATAAGCTCGGGACAAGTTTCCTTATGCTATAACTTCGGAATCAGGTTCCTTAGGAATCAGTTTCCTTACGCTATAAACTCAGAATAAGTTTCCTTACCCTATAAGCTCGAAAAACACTATTAGGTTAGGAAAATCTGTTAGATTAGTTTGATTAGCTTTCGGAAGATCATCTGTTTCTCGGAGTTTCCTTGCCTCTTAGTTAGTTTAGTTATCCCTCAGAAGTTCTCCCACTTCTCGGAAGCTTCAGTTAGGCCAATTTCCCTATCCCTCGGAAGAGTCCTACCTCCTAGTTAGGAAAATTTACCTGCTTCTCGGAAGTTTATAGACTAAACAACTCCGCATAATAGTCATAGATTTCAAAGACTTCAGCGGTTTCGTCACCTTATAGATTTAAAGCGAATTACGGATGGCTTGATCCCTTCGTAGGGTACGTAGGCAGTCTTTCTCAGGGCACAGCTATAACATTAGGTAGATGTTCCGAACATCACATGAACGAACCAGATCCCAATTAGTTCCAAGCAATGAATATTAGAAATTCGTTGACTCTACTCAAGTTCCTTGTCAAGCGAATTGAGGGGGGGACTTACTGTTGATGGTGGGGTTAGCACCCCTTATAAACAGCTCATAATTAATTAGGATATAGTCCTTCTAGTTTAGCTATGATCCGATCTCGGGAAATAAACCCGAGATAGGGGTATTCTTCATTTCCTTTAGCTCGGCAAGGGGATTAAATTAAATCTTATCTATATCTTTTAGTCCTCGGAAATAAGAAAATATTCATTATCTCTCGGAAATAAGAAAATATTCCTTATCTATGGGGAATTAAGGAAATATTCCTTATTATTAGGTTATTGAGTCTTAATAGACCATCTATCTATCCTTAATAAAGGAGGACTTCCTCCTCCTACAAGAGGAGCCCAGAAAATATATTCTAGTCTCTTAGAGAGAATTAGACATAAAAAATTAGGTTTTAGAAAAAAAAAAGTTTAGAGATCCCGGAGAGAACCATAAAATAGGTTTGAGGCTTCGAGGTATCCCGAAAATAGAAAGAATCATCAGCAACTTACAACTTGGCCTTAGAGCCCGCGATAAAGACAATTTGGCCTTAGATCACGAGTTAACAACAACTCGGCCTAAGAGCCCGAATTAACATCTCGGCCTAAGAGCCCGAGTTAATCACAAGATTCCCGAGCCTAAGCTCGGATTATAATCCGAAGACGGAACTACGTGTGGCTTGATCCCTTCCGAGGGTACGTAGGCAGCCTCTCACGGGGTTCAGCTACAACATGAAGACCCCTTCGGGGGACTTCTCGGAGCCAACCTTTACCATTATTGCCGAGCGGTTGCACATCAAGCCGAACCTAACTATTTAATCCCCCGATTAAATAAGATGTATTTGCAAAGAGGTCCTTTTGATTAGGAATAATCAAAAGCCAAACCCCTGCATCAACACCTTGTTTTGATTTGATACATGTCACAACTCATAATGAATCAGGAAGGAGACACGCAACGCCGATCAATTGAAGGAGACGAACATTCGATTCGACCGTGTCTCTTAGTCGACCAACTCGTGATCCACCTCAAGAGGAGAAGAAAGAAAAGCAGAGGGAGAAACAGGAGAAGGAAGCCACTGAGATAGCAAACGGAAGTAATACCAACGAGGATGAACTCAACATTGCTGGAAGTTCTGAAAATAAGACGATGGAGGACCAATTCAAAGTAGCACAAGGAATAATGAGCATGTCAACATCAAACAACTCGACGAACGATTCTTCAAGAGAAGAGAATGAAAAGAGGAAAGAAGAAACAACAATCGAATCTAGACAGACCCTCAACCCAAAAAGCATTTAAGGACGCATGATCAACTCAAATTCCGGAGGAACAATTCGTTCCACTCGCACAAGCCCAGTCGACCAGACCCGAGTCGACCGTCTTCCATAAGGACGACCGACCTGGAGGCAGAAAAGCCCAATTCAACTATTTTCAAGACGAGAAAAGAAGATCAACAGGAGATGTTTCGACTAGAAGACGATGTCTATCTTACCACCAATGATGGAAGCTCTGAACGAAATTTCTACCCTGGACGAGGGTATGATCCAAACCACATCAAGGCCGCACTAAAAGAAGATGAGCTCAACATCAATACCAAGGTGATACGAAGTCTGTTGGAGATCCAGCCTTATGGAGAAGCAGCCAACTGAGACATTTGAAGGAAGTAGAAGACGCACTGACACGAGCTGCCAAGGATGAAGGTATCTATAACAAGCTATGTTTAAACCTGTTCAAATACTCTTTATGTGGAGGAGCTCTATTTTGGTATGAAAGACTTGAGGGAAATGTTTATTGACAAGTTCTTGGTTGAACCACGAATGAATATTGTATCATTAACGCAATCCGAAGATGAGACTTTCAATGAAGCATGGAGAAGACAGAAGGACCACTTGCGCAACTGCCCAAATCATGGTTTCAATCCAAAGGAGGTAGTTTCAATTTTCTGTAAAGGTTTGTTGTGGGAGAATCAAGTCATTTTGGACACATTAAGCAATGGAAATTTCGACGCTCTAAATTCCAAGAGGGGAACCAAGATCATACAAGACTATGTAAGGAGTGAAAGCGCGAATAACAGGGGAACCAGTCAAATGAAAGCACTAAGGCACGATAGGAAGATCCAAGAGATCAAGAGGAGGTTGCAAAAGATTGAATTTTCAAATCATAGGAAAGAAGAAGATGCCCATTCCCAAGACAAAAGGAAGGCTTAGGAACAATCAACTCGAGGACCCATGCCAAGCAACGTGATGAAACCACTCAGGAAAGAACAACAAGATGGGTATTACAGACGGATGGCTATGAACAATCACCAAGAGATCACTAAAGAAAGAAGAAAAAGAATGGTGAACGAAAATCATGAAGGAGGTAACCAATATGGAAAGCCGCGAAGTCATCCTCATTCGAAAATAGATACTGAAGGAGGAGCTGGATCACGATCCAGGAGAGAATTAAAAATGCTTCGAGTAATCAGTCTACCAAGGAGAACTTCCAATCAAAGAATCAAGACGAAGAAATTAACAGAAGTATTGCAATCGACCGACTTAGTCATGAAGACTACCGACCACCTTGGAGACGACCGTCTCGCGTTGAGAGACGATCGACTCGATATCTCGGGCAAAGGAGCATTTAATCTCTTTCGAAGTTGTTTCACACCGATCTTCCATTTCAGCATCAGAATCCAACCACAAGGAAAGGCATCCAACCCAAGACTTTTGAAGATTGATGAGCCGCTCAAGGGGAGACCATTACTCGACAAGAAGGGAGCACTTAAGAGAATGACAATTTGTATAATCGAGCAAAAGGTAAAAGCAAAGGAACCCCCGGGTATGAGCAACACCAACCCCAAGATGCAGGACGTGAAGTCTCTGGAAACCAACCCGCAGTATGTGAAGAAGATCAAAGGAGCCAAGGAAGTTGTTGACAAATCCAAAGGGCTCATCCAAAAACGGAAAAGTCAATTCACCGCGAGCAATTCAATCTAATTCAAGGAGATAGGACCAATCCAAACAGCTATTCCGAGTGCCTCAGCACGATTTCAGAACAGAGCTGGAGGGAAGAATCACGCACCATCATCTGAAATCAACCACTCATGATATCTCTGCTCTGTTCAATGCAACATACAATTACAACCGGCCACCACCACTCAACCAAATTCCACTACCACCACATTACTTCCAATTCGTGAAGGAAGAGAGATTCAAGGCACTAGAGAGATTGGTGGAGAAGTTTGTGACATCTATGCAGAGTCATATGACCAGACTAGTAAGCCTTGTTGGCAGGGTAAGCGATCTTGCATGCCAAAACGCAAATGATTTCATCAAGATGAAGACCGCCCAGTCACTGGTCACTACTAAAGCAACACAGCATCCGATTGTCGTTGCCGAAAATCAAATAGACCCACGAGTCGACCGATTATACCCCCAGACGGTCGACTATCACTCTCAGGAGAAGGAACTCAAATCGCAACGAGTCGACAAGATATGTCAGACACAGGATCCAGTAGAAGCCAAAAAAATAAGCTTTGGAGGTGATGAAGACAATGTTATCAGGATGAACTGCACAATAAGCAGCAAGAAATACCCTAACTCAGCTGTTATTCATGGAAATGAAGTCAATGTGGTATCTACCACCCTCGCAACAACCTGGGGAGAAACCGAAGAATGTGACTTAATGCTAAAGTCAGAAGACGAAACCCTCCGCGTAGCCATGGGAGTGATCCGAAATGTCACTGTCACAGTACGCGTTAACAAGGTGGCAGTCATCACAGATTTTGTCGTATTCCGCTCGATTGATTCAACTGAGGAGCAATTTATCCTCGGACGGCCATTTCTTTACACGCCTGGAAGTTGCAGTAAGAAAGTATTTCCAAATGCCTTCGTATCCATCTCGCGAGCAAAACCAGCCCCTAACCATCAACAAAATGGATGCTAGAAGCAATACTTCCACGCCATCACGACCATAGTCGCCACTTTCAGTCAAGCTATTGACTTTAAACAAGCGCTGAGTGGGAGGCAACCCACTAGGTACGTTTTATTTTCATTTTTTATGAGTTTTTGATTTGTTTTCAGGCGAGGTTGATTCAGCAAAACTGGACTATACATTACCCGAGTCGTCCGACCTCTCATTAGGGTCGGCCGACTTCAACTCAAAGGTACCGCGTCCAATCCTTTTTAAATTTCATTTTGGATATCATTCGCATTTCTTCTGACTTTTGTTACACCGGGACGGTGTAATTTAAGTATGGGGGGATGTTTATCCACACTAATGAAGTTCTTGTTGTTTATCTCATGGTTTTTCGCCAAGTTTTTAGTGTTTTTAGTTTTTTTTCATCAAGTCAAACCGTTGAGGGAACGATGATTAATTTGGGACACTAATCACATTCTGTTTCACACTTAAGACCATTACTGCAGGAACCCAGTTAGAGTCTATGACTATTGGAAACCTTGACACGATTCAATCAACCAGAAAATACCCATATCCTTAAGTCATGAAACCCATGTAAGTCTGAGTTATTGCACTTTCATAACTATATGAGTCAGTCCTCGTTCAATGTCATAATGAGAATGTTTGGATATCTATAGCTTTCCACTCTCCCTTATTTAAATGAAAAGAATCCATTTTTAAATAAAACCTAGTGATGAGGCAGAGGGAAATTCCTTAGGACGCCAATTCTTCATCACTAGAAGCTCGGGACCTATGCGGTTAGGAAAATTTCCTACGATACCACTATGCATTAGAACCTTTGAGAACTTTGTTGACAGCGAGGTTAGGAAAATTTTCTATAATACCACTATTCGCTTAAACCTTCAGGGTTTCAAAAGATAAAGAAATGAATAAGTCTGAGGAAGAGTGAAGTAACTTTTGTGGCTTCTTATTATGATATCGAAAAGGGAAGAAACTTGTTCCTTGGACAGTACTTTTATGGTTTTGAATTAGCTGTTTTTAGTGTTTTTAGTTTTTAGTGTTTTTAGTTTTTTTTCATCAAGTCAAACCGTTGAGGGAACGATGATTAATTTGGGACACTAATCACATTCTGTTTCACACTTAAGACCATTACTGCAGGAACCCAGTTAGAGTCTATGACTATTGGAAACCTTGACACGATTCAATCAACCAGAAAATACCCATATCCTTAAGTCATGAAACCCATGTAAGTCTGAGTTATTGCACTTTCATAACTATATGAGTCAGTCCTCGTTCAATGTCATAATGAGAATGTTTGGATATCTATAGCTTTCCACTCTCCCTTATTTAAATGAAAAGAATCCATTTTTAAATAAAACCTAGTGATGAGGCAGAGGGAAATTCCTTAGGACGCCAATTCTTCATCACTAGAAGCTCGGGACCTATGCGGTTAGGAAAATTTCCTACGATACCACTATGCATTAGAACCTTTGAGAACTTTGTTGACAGCGAGGTTAGGAAAATTTTCTATAATACCACTATTCGCTTAAACCTTCAGGGTTTCAAAAGATAAAGAAATGAATAAGTCTGAGGAAGAGTGAAGTAACTTTTGTGGCTTCTTATTATGATATCGAAAAGGGAAGAAACTTGTTCCTTGGACAGTACTTTTATGGTTTTGAATTAGCTGTGATGCTTTGGATTGATTGACTTGTAAATCGTGGGAAATGCATGAAAGATTTTTAAGTTGACAGGGAATGTACATGTTGGTCTTGACTTGATTGGTTCTGGCATGGCATTGATAAATTCTTCGCTAATGTGTCCTCCCAATGAGTTCCCAAAGTCGTTATAACTTTACCTAGCAGCCTTGATTATTTGCTTGAGGACAAGCAAAGGTTTAAGTCTGGGGGAGTTTAATGTATCATGGTTTTTACCGGTTTTCTACCATGATATAGTAGGTTTTATGGAGTCTTTGTAGCATGTCTTGAGCATTTATGCAGGATTTACTAGCAAAAGACACTTTGGAGCAAAAAGAGCTAAAAATAAGGTTTTATGGAAGTTTCTATGTGATTTGAGAAGACTTAGAATATTTGGAGCCAAAATGAAGAAATGTTGCTGCGAGCCCCGAGTCGACCGACTGAAGTAGATGGAGTCGACCGACCGTCACGCCGACTTAATTTGGAAGATTGTCTTAAAGGGCCTTTCGCGGAACCCTAAACCCTAAGACTCATTCTTGACCTATATAAGCACCTCTTAAGCACTAGAAGAGGCAAGCACCGAACCGCACAAGAACTCAGAGCAATACAAATTTCTCTTTGCTTTTTGTTTCAATTGTTTTTAGCTATTGTTCTTATCATTGTTCTAGACTCTGAAGAAGATTAGAGAGTGTTCTTTCTCAATTGAGCCTTTTGAGCCTCTGATCTTCTATTGTCTATCACGTTTTCGTATGCACTCAATTCATAAAAGGATGATTTGTTTTACTAAAACCATGTCTGAGTAGTTCATTCATTAGATCTAGGGTTTTCAAAAGGGTTTACAAAGGATCATTCTAACGGTTTGATTTGTGGATGATTCTTCACTACAAACACTGTTTTACATTTAGAGGTGACGTAATTAACTACTTTTGAATTATCAAGGTCGATGTTTCTACCGGAGACGGAGATAGAGACGCCGGAAAAGTCTGTAGTGAGCAAGGTGCGTTCTAAGTAAAATGAACGTTTGATTAGACACCTTGTGAACAGATCTAACTCGTTCGCACTAAAGCTTGTTTACTTTCAGCGACAATCCAAAGAGATTTGAGATTTAGGAATTTAAATAAATGCTATTTTCTAATACACCAATAGAATCTAGTAGTTTCAAGTGTTTAGAGTTCGAAAAGTCACCAATAACTGTAATCCCACGTTTTCCCAATTGATTTCCCTTAGAACTAATGTATTTTTAAAGTTTGCAACACATCACAAGTCATTAGCATATTAGAATCATCGTAGTACGGTTACTTTTGCATCTGAATCCAAATTACCCCTAACTCTTTGTGGGATCGATAACCTAAATACTACAACTGTACATTGTGCACTTGCATTTAATTTTGGGTGAATAACTTCGCACCATCATGGCTCTGTCAACTCCCTTGGTGATATACTTGAATAGATATTTGATTGCACTTGATTTGTTGCACCATTCAACATTAACGTGTGCTTTGTACTTTTTTAGTATTTCCAGATTGTGAGGCACCACAAAACGATTATTTAATTTTGTAGTTCCTTTTAGAACAATTGCTCCACTTTTACGCCTTCGATATAGAATATATCCAGAATCATCTGTTTTTGTGTGCTCGACAAATTGTTTAGGATATTTCTTAGTGCATACACCTTTTTCCATATATGGTGAAGATTTTCTGTCTACACCACATGGTTCGTGCATCATGTGCTGCTCCACAAGTTTGTAACCCTCGAGATCTTCAACTTTATCTGGTATCTCTGCGGATATATGTTTGTCTATATCTTCTGTTGTTGGTTTGTTGGAGTCTTTTTTAACTAAAGTAGAATGTGGTCATGTGGCAAACCTCTCTTTTGGAATTCAACAGTGTAGACAACCGGTTTAATTAAAATAGAATATTAGTATGTACACAAAATGTTTTTATATTTACTTTTAAATCCTAATATCCAGTTTTCTTTTAATAAGTTGAGGTAAATCTTATGCGTTAGCAAACTGATGAAATATATAACTGTGCACATGTTTTTTAAGTTAATTCTTTTTAAGTTTTGTTACTACTACTATATAATTTATGTGATTATGAAGACTTAAAGTGTCAGCATAACACAAAGACAATTACTTTTTACGCACCTGCAATTGGTTTAGAGAAGAAGAGTCCTTTGTTGAAGTCTGCTATCAACTCATCTAATTTGATTTTGAAAAATCTTGTTTCTAGGTCCGGCCTATTGTTTGATGTATCGTTTCTGTATGTCGCCAAATGCTCTAATGTTTCTTCCCATTTTGGATTCGTTGTCATGGTGAAAAATATATCCGGGTTTCCATACCATCGACATATAGCCATAGCATCGTGATACTTTTCAACCATGTATCTTGGGATACCTGTATAGCTTGCTGGTAAGATGATTCTTTTTCCAATTGATTTTGCATTGTTGTCACCTTTGGCAACTGCATCTTTAATGTTGTTGTAGAGATCAGTTCTGAGCTTCTTCTGATTAAATCAATACCACCAGAGTCTTTCTTGATCAATTGTTGAATAAGCGTCAACAACATATTGGTGTAGTAGGCACCCTGATCCAACAATGGTCATGCCTTCTGAACTTGGTAAGCATAAAACTCTCTTTCGGTGATGCACTTCCTGTTCCATGCTCTCCCATTATTCAATCTAATAGGTATGCCTTCATGGAACCCAATTTCTCCATATGGGAATAATAAAGGATATTGTAAAGTCATGAACAATGGATGTAAGTCGCTTATCTGTTGCAGGCCACCTGATTTAAAATGCACTATCACGTCTCTTTCAGCTGGCTCGTTAGATAAGTCGTTCAAAATTAGAGATGTTATCTCATCCGATGTTGGTAGATCATATTTTCTCCCTTTTTCCTTTCGCCCAATGTGCCTGATACTAAATTCTGAATCATCTCCAGATTGGTACACGTCTCTCGCCTTTCTGAAAATTTTAGCTAACCGATTATGTGTGTCTAATGTGGTAATCAGGTATTGCACTATAGCTTCATCTAATTCACCGGTGCGGGAAACTGAAGATATCTTGTTTTTCACCTCGTTAGCTGTATCATAAATGTAGAGTTGTAGAAACTTGGGAATGTGTCCTTCTAAAGACACTAATGATCCAATCCGGTGATAATTTTGACCTTGAATTATGTAAGTGAATGGTCCGCTTTTGTTCATGGTTTCCTTGTCTAGCTTGGCTCCCACTGATGTGAATGCTAGAATAGAGTTCAAGATTCTTATGTTTTGCCTAAAGTGTGCTGATTATGATCTCAATTTCCTTAACATTGGTGGTGGTTGTCGCTCTTATGATAGATTCACACGATCTTGTTGACAGCATATTGTATATAGAGGTGTCTTCTTTGGTTATTTTGTTGCCATTTGCTCTTGTTCCCACACTAATGCATGACAAAATGGGCATTCAAGCAATCTGTTTTCATTTTTCTCCTCGGGTTTTCTCTTTTTTTTGTTCCTACTGTTTAAAAAATTGTCTTAATATTCCATGGTTTAGTTATATTCACTTGATACAGTATAACAATAGAAAAGTTTTGTCTGATGAGTTTTTGTAACTCCAAAACTCAGAATTTTGAAGCAAATTTTTTTAAAAATTGTTAAGAATTACTTACTTTTAATAGTTTTAGTTGCTCTTTTATCAATATTGTTTTTCGCATCTGTCTCGCTTTTTTTTCTATTACCATAAATTGTGTGATTTATTTCTAAGTCAAAATCATTTGAATTTCTAGGAAAAGCACATGGCGGAGACTTTTCTGTTATAATCTGAGATGTTTTGGATTATGTGTTGACATACCGTGACGTTTGCAAACATAGCATCCACACTCATAACTTGATGATGTAATCCCTATTTTAATATGTGTGAAGGAGTCTATGAGTGTTGAGAACATAATTTGATCATATTTAGGATTACATATACAGTAGATACTTACTATTTCGTTCAAATATATTTCATGATGCATGTGATAACTTTGTGCAACTTTTTTTCGATGCTTCTATGGAAGTTTCGTTCAACCTTTTTCGTTTTTCTGTAGATCCTCCTTGCATGTTTTAGTTTGTTTAGCTGAAGAGAAGCTGCATACAAAAGGGAAATTTTGAAAAAACAGAAGCAATTACAGAAAAAACGAGAATAAGATTTTTCAGAAGCAAACATAAAGTAAATAGATAGGGAGATTCCAACTCACATCGGCCTGTTATCATTCTTCTATTTCATGAAGATAAACTTGACTATTGTCTTCCATAGGAAACACTTAGAGCATGAGTTTTCCATGTCGTTGAGGTGGCAGTTTTCGCTAGGTTTTATCTTCCGCATTGATGTGAAGTAAAGTCTTTTCTTCGATACTCTAATCCCATGAAGTGATTCTTTGATGTTTTTCCAACAATTGTTCACCAAGGCTCGATCTTCTTCCTATTTAAGTTGTGCAAAATAGCTTTTGCCTTCTTCAAACTGTCCCTGCGTAGAGGTATATGGCCTCTTCCTTTCCTGCATCAGCGGCTCTACGCAAATGATAGAGACCCAAGTTGGGACGATTTATCACGAAATACTCAACAATGCCTCTGCTGTAATGTGCATCTTTGTTGTTGTGTTTAATACATCTTCTCATCATGTCAGGGTATTTGAAGGATTCTAAAGGCTTCTTCATCAAAGGTGCAAGATTGAGTGACTCGCATAAACGTTCATCTTCCTTTGTGGCACCGACTTCTCTGCATGTCAACATGGCATTGCGGTAATCCATTCTTTACCGAGGTATCCCTCGGTCATATGGGTCGAGAGCTCTAATCCAATTGAATGGGCTTATGACCTAATTCGTAATTAGGGAAAAATTGGTAAAGAACGAACCTTAATTATTTTCAAGCTATTGATCTGGGGTGCTAATCCCACCATTAATAGTAAGTCCCCCCCTCCAGTTCGTCTGAGGATAAACTTAGGGAAGAGTCGGCGAATTTTGAAGTAATGTAGCTTGTTGATAAGTGAAGCTCGGTTGTTGACGATCTTAATCTTCGGAAATCTTGAATATTTCCTCTTTCTTTGTTACGTTGATTCATTTTGTCGGGAATAATGTAAAAAAATGAAAGGTCCCTTATGACGTGTGTGCTCAAATCTCGGATTCTTCAAACCCTTTCACCTTCTTCATGACGTGCCACTTCTTTAAAAGGGACGCAATGAATGGAGAAGAAGAAACAACGCCTCCTTTTTGTTGATGTGACGGTTGATTAAAACCTCCCAACGCAAAAAAACGAAGCGTCTATCGTTGTTTATGATCTTATATAAACTCTTGCTATCCTTCAATTTCTTCATAATCATTCTTTCGCTCTCCGCGGTAGTCTTCAATCTTCCTTCTCTTTCGTTCTGAGTAGTTATCATTTCTTTCTTTAAGAATGGCCGAAAGAAATAGTGCTAAGACTTCTAACTCCGAAAATGAGATTTCGTGGCTGAACATACCAGATATCGGACAGTCCTTTTTTCCAAAACTATGCTTGCGAGGATTAGAGAAAGCGCCCAACAACCCAACGAGATCGAAATCCTAGTTCCAAGACCTGATCAGAAACCCTGCACCCCTCCGTCAGGTTACATGTGTCTTTACGAAATTTTTTTTTACTGAAGCTCATCTTTGGTTTATATTAACCAAACTTCGATTTATAACCCTTTCGCTCTTATTTACCAAAACAGGAAGATCGTAATTGGTAGAAAACTAGGTCTCTTCTTTCCTTCTTCATCCGCATTCTAATCATGTATTCTTCTTTTTCTTTTTTAGTTAAATTAAGCAGCTTCAGAGCTCTCCCATCAAATTTCTCCGAAGAATTTGAAAAGCTAAAAAAGAAAGGGTAAATTCGGTGGGGCGACATTAATCATAGCCATATCCGTAGAGACGTCGACTGGATGTGTCTATTTTCCTAATCTTCTTAAACTATACTCCAAACCAATCCTAACTTTGTAACTTATTCAAGAAGAGAAGATTGGGAAGAAAGCGATCCCTCTACCATGAAGAAGAGATCTAATCCCGAAGAAGCTTCTGGTAGTGTCTGAACTTTTCCTCCGAAGAAAAAGCATAATGAAGAAGACGCCAAGGAGAAGGGAATTTTTATTGCGGACTGTTCGAAGCCTATGAAGGAACATCATGCATTCCAATTTGAATTTGATGGTGCAGATTTTCTTTGTAAAAACAAGAAAAAATGCTCCAAACATGTTCGAAAAGAGAGTAGTTATGATAGCCATTTTCTCGAAAATGCCATGAATCGGACACTCTAGAGGCTCTCTTATGATCTATATTTAGGGTAAGCAATCAGCCTAGAGCTTTTTGTTTTACTATCTTTTTTCTACTGAGCTTGTTTTTTCTGCTATATTCCTTAGTCTGTAGGGTTCATCGGTCAAACGTTCCTGCGATACGAGAAAATGCTGGCCGAATCTGACATGAAGATAGCTAATTTTTTGTTGGAGAACGAAGATTTGAAATGAAGATCTCTCGAAGCCGAGAAAGCCCTTGCTGAAGCGCAAGGCAAAACTGAAAACCAGAAAAAGAGCTTGATTAATCTGAAGGCTAATTTTGTGGAAGAAGAGTCGAGAACTTCTGTCTTTTCGAAGAAAATTCTCGGCTTATTACTGAACAGGCTGAAGCTAATTTTCCGAAGCTTTAGAATCCCTCGATAAGTATTTCGAAGCTTTTGACAAAGCTAACGAATACAGACGAGCTGTTGCTGTCGCCGAAAACCTTCGTTCTTTTCTTGAAAAAGGAAATGCTATCTTGGAGGCTGATGTTGTTGAAGCCGAGAGAGAACGTGATCGATCGCTCGCACTTGCAAGCGTTGTTTCCGTTCCGAAGTTTAAAGATGAAGATTTTGATCTCCGAGCTGATAATCTTGTATTAAAGTCTCTGAATTGATGTTTAGATAATCTCAGTACTCTTGTAATAATAATTCTTTTAATAATATGATTCTTTTCGAACCTAGTCGAGCTTTACTTTTTTTTCTCATAATTTTTACTCGAAATTTCAAAATTTAAACTTCGAAATCCAGAAAGAGATAAACAATAAGGCACGCTTTCCTTATTCATTTGCTAAATATGAATTTTAACAACGAGTCCTACTTTATCAGACTAATTATTGAACTTTTGCATTCGTTAACGAATGTGTTAGGAAAATTTCCCAATTTCGTAGCTTTTAATCTTTCGGCCTTACTTTACCGAGTTCTGAGATTCTCTTAGGCAAATTTTATTTTTTATTAGGACGAACTGGCCTAATTTTTGTCGAGAACGTGATCAAAGTTCTGACGTATTGAATTGTGTGAATTTCGTTTAAATATAGTTGAGTTGTATGGACTTCTTAACTATATAACCAAAATTTATTATGGTGTTGTAGCTGAACCTACTGAAAGGCTGCTTACGTACCTTTGGAATGGATCAAGCCACACGTAGTTCCAACAGTTGGATAATTGTTGCCTATCTCGGGAATCCGAGATATCAACTTTTTTTTTTTGCCTCGGAGGAGAAACTAAATTCTTCCCTTTCGACCTTACTTCATTGACTTCTCTAAGTATTCTTCTCTTTCGAAAAGTTCCGTCAAGATTTCAGCACATGTCGGTTTATACTTGTTCGCAAGAACTATTGCGAGAGCTTGATCCGAAGTCTTCGCTTTATTTTGAGTTCCTCGGCGGAGCTTATTTTCCATTACAAATCATCTATGTGCCATCTTTTGATCACCTTGAATCGTAAAGTATCATTTTGGAATTGAGAATTTTAAGTATTGATGATAAGTAGATGGAACTGCCTCCATAGAATATAACCACGGAATCCTGACGATTGCGTTGTAAATGATAGCTTTCTCCACTATGTCGAACTTTACGATATTCGTCATTCCTCTTATCTAGAAAGGAAGACAACGTGGTATTTTTCCTCAATGAAAAATGGGTTTGACATCCATTAAATCTCCACGGAAATGATGGATATACAACTTAAATTTCATATTATGGGTGGATTCCTTATATATCCATCATATTGATTTTAATTAAGGATCTGGCGATGAGATTTTTTAAATTAGATGTCGAATTGACCGCAAAAATTCTCATGACGATATCATTCTCATTGCATGTGTACGTGAGGATCACGTCCTCCACAAGAGTATCTAATAATATTTCTTTATTTTTACATATGCAACTAATTAAGATAAAAAAATCTTGTATAATATAACTCACAAATTTATTATATCTCCTTACTTTTATTATAGTCTTCCAACTAGGGGTGTCAAATGGACAAGCCCGCGGGCTTGGCCCGTTTAAGGTTTTCGCGGGGCGGGCTTGGACATGTTTTTTTATGTCCAGTTATTTGCGGGCCTTGCGGGCCTGTCCATTTAGGACTGCGGGCTGAGGCGGGTTGGCCCGCATTGAGCCGCGGGTTAAGCTTCACCACCCAGTTTCGATTCGATTGCAGAGTGAAATTGGCACAGAGATTGAACTTTCATCGGCGTCAGAGATACGAGATTGTGGTTTCATGGACGTCATTGACACGCCATTAACGTCTCACCTCTGTAGTGCTCGGTTGGAGGAAGTTTAACTCGCCAACGCCGTCGTTTTCATTTATGGACATGTTTTTTTTTCTATTCCGCTCTCTTTATGATCATGTCGATGCTCTCTTTTCTCCAACGAATATGTGTTTTTTTTTTTCAAAATTGGTCCATCGATTTTATAAGAAAAAGGCCATCAATTCTTCAAGCTCGGTTTCTTCCTCTTATTCATGCTGTGTTGCTTTTTCCAGTTTCTCTTGATCGTTACTTCATCATTTTCTTCATGCTCTATTTCTTTTCCAAAATTGGTCCAGCGATTACTTCTTCATGCTCTGTTTCTTTCTCTTGTTTTGATCAATCAATTTAATCAAGAAAAGGTCCATCGATTACTTCTTCATGGTCTGTTTCTTTTTCTTATTTTTTAACCAAGGTCTGATTTTTCAAACCATGATCATGCTCTGCTCGTGTTTCGTTTTTCCAAACAAAGCTTCAATATAGATTTTGTCGTCCTTTTCGTGTTTCTTTTTTTAGCTATCATGCTCTGTTTATAAACAAACCATGATCATGCTTTGTTTCGTGTTTCTTTTTAGTTATCATGGTCTGTTTTTTTTTTCATCGTTGCTTCATCTTTGTTTCGTGTTTCTCTTTTCATCGTTGCTTCATCTTTTCTCTTTCAAATATGCTCTGTTTCTCTGTTTCTTTTTCGTGTTTTTGCTGTGTTTCATCGATTATTGTTGCTCTGTTTCTTTTTCGTGTTTTGGTCCATCAATTGTTCATTGTTTTTGAATTGTTACTCCGCGGTCTGCAGGAGAAAGAGCCGGGGTCATTGCTGTGAGCTTCCTTTATCTTCATATTTGCTTTATTGGACAATTCATTTTTCTCCATGTTTTGTTTTTTTTTCTTTTTCTCTTTTTCTCTTTTTCTTTGGCTTCTTCTTAACAAAGTCACGTCTTATGGAGTCATGGTTTATTTATGGTTTGTTCCTCTTTGGCTCTTTTGTTTTTTTTATTGCTACCATATTATGGCATTTAAGCAAAAAAAAAACAAGTTCAAGAGTATGTTTCTCTTATGTCTTATCTATTTCTTCCAAAACATAGGCCTTTACTTACTTAAATGGAACAGTTTGATGTTACAGGATTTTTTCGCCTTTTGCAGAGCCAATGTTGTTTTAAGTGGAAAGTCTTCTTTGGAAGTTTATCTTGAACAACTGTCGTTGGACTTCAACACTTTTGCAAGTATGGATGTCTTGCAATTTTTGAAAGATAATTCTCCACGCTATGAAGAATTGGCTTTGATGGCTTGTGATCTTCTTAGCATTCCTATCACAACAGTAGCTTCAGAATCATCTTTCAGCATTGGAGCTCGGGTTTTGAACAAGTATAGAAATCATCTTCTTCCGAAACACGCTCAAACTCTAATCTGTAGTCGGAATTGGTTAAAGGGTTTTGAAGCATATGAAAACGGTAATTATAAAATATGTTTTAAGTATTTCAATTATTAGGCAAATTAATTTTTCTTATATTAATTGGTACTTTATTTGATATATTTAGAGGAGGACGAAAAATATGGTGAAGACGATGACACACTCCCGACATTCGAGTCAATTCTTGAAAATGAATCTTTATCTTATTTTCTGGTTTTTGAAGTTTTAGTTTGGATATTTTTTATTTTTTTCTTTAAGATTTTATCTTGGTTTTTGAAAATTGTTATTGAATTTGCAGCTTTGTTGACAATACTTTCATTACAACTTCTTTATTCAATTTTAAATTGAATTTTCTTATATTTTTTTTTTTTTGCGTTCACCGACTTTGTTCTACCCAGCTTTACAATGTTCAACTTGAATCTAGTAAATATAATAGGTATGAAAAAGCGTTATAGAAAAAAGAATATATAAAACTAACATAAAAATGTGTGACTTTGTACTTTGTCTGAGAAACCAAGACTTTCACCTCTAATTTTGAAACCAAGACAACATATAATTAAGAAAGAACAAACAAAAAAATAACAAAAATGGAAGAGTCCGCGGGCCGGCCCGTCTAAGGCCGCTTAACTAATAGGATGGACATGGACATCGGTATTTTGGTCCGCGGGCTAAGCGGGCTGGCCCGCCAATGTCCAATTAACGGAAAAAACCCGCGGGCTTGTCCACACGGACGCGGACTGGCCCGCTTGACACCCCTACTTCCAACTACTACCACCGATTTAGTGGCATAATGTTTTATTATATTCACTTAAACATTTTTAATCTTGATTAAAAAAAAAAGATCGAGCTTTCGAAAATCAATATGATGTGTTAATATATCCGATGTGTTAATATCTGGCATATTTAAACCGAACGAGTATTCAATTTCGAAATCCGAAATTCCGAACCGAAAATCCGAAATACAATTATATACTCAAATATAATAATTATATTAGAATTTAATATAAACTTGTTAGAAGCTTATTATACTTTTATTTGTTAAGAGTTTATTATACTTGTTTTTGTTTTAAATTTATTATTTGTTTTTAAACTCGATTCAAAATTGTGTATTGAAGTGGACTAGTGTTTCGTTTTTCTTTTGTTTATTTCACTTTGAACATTTTTGTGAAATATATTTTAGATTTTTATTTTTATTTTGTTTAATATACTTTAGTTGTTATTTGAAAAAAAAATATTGCAAACTAAATTTCAAGTTGAAAATTTGGTATTAGATTAGTTTTAGGTTAAAAAAAAAAATTTATGTTATTTTTAGGTAATTAAGGATCAATTTACTTGTTTGATTTTGAATTTACAAACTCAATTTAAATTTTGACTTTCATTTTGATATTTGATCTTATATCTTACTTTGTTAATTTTATTTCATATTTACATATTTATTGGTCAATTTCAGGTTTTTGAAAACCAGTTCGATTTAAAATTCGAAGTCAAACCCGAAGTAAAATCCAAATTAACCCGAACCGAATCCGATCCTAACCCGATATAGAAAAATATCCGAATGATTAATATTTTACTAAACCCGAAATCCGAACAAACCCGAACCGAATTCGAATAGGTATCCGAACGTCCAAACCTAATTGCAATTATGTTAGATACAAGTAAAATGTGAAAAAATATTATGCAAGATTTTCATATCTTAATTAGTTGCATATGAAAAAATAGACAAATATTATTAGATATTGATGTGGAGGACTTAATCTTCATGTACACGCGTCGGAAGAATGATATCATCACGAGAATTGTTGTCGTCAATTCGGCACTTAATTTTTTTTTTAAACCATGGCCAAGATCCTTAATCAAAAGAAAATGATGGATATATAAAGAGTTCATCCATAATAATACACCAAATCACCATTTCTGTTCACTTCACATATGGACAAACAAAAAGAAAAGCGGCTATGCTTGATCAACTACGAAATGACCTTATCGCCCTTTGGGATTTACAATCTGAGAAAATACTCCGCTGTTTTCATCGGAGGAGAGGTCACTCACGTCGTGTTCTTCGCCGCTGACGTTGACCGCCTCGCATCCTCCTCCTCCTCTGCTTGAATCCTCGGATTCACCGCCATGACTCGGCGTTCTCTGACGGGATCCGTCAGCAGTTTCTTGTAGCTGAAACGCGAGTTCGAGATTCCACAAGACATCGCCCATCGTCGGCCGTTCTAATCCGCTATCGGAAAGGCACTTCTCCGCCGTATCTGCAAAATTCTTCAGACATTCTGGATTAACCTTGCCTTTGAGATTGGGATCAATTATGTCTTCTAGATTCCCTTTCCGTTTGCAATTCGTCGCCCAATCCCCAAGACTGACTTGTTCCTTAGGCAGACTAGGGTTTAGCGCCGGCCTAACGCATAAGATCTCGAACATAACAACTCCGAAGGAGTAAACATCTGATTTCTCAGTGAGTTGTTACCTTCTGAAGTATTCTGGATCTAAATACCCGAAACTTCCCTTGACTACAGTCGTCACATGACCTCCGTTCATGTTTGGTCCGGTTTTAGATAACCCGAAGTCGGATACTTTCGCCACCCAGTTCTCGTCGAGTAAAATGTTCGTCGTTTTCACGTCACGGTGTATAATCGTGTACTTGGCCCCTGTGTGGAGGTAATGCAATCCTCTAGCAGCTCCAATGGCGATCTCTAGCCGTCGTTTCCAAGTCAACTGAGGTCTCTTCGTATTATACAGATGCTCCCTGAGTGTTCCAAGCGCCATGTAATCGTATATCAGACACATTTCTCCACCGTCGTCGCAGTATCCGATCAACGACACTAAGTGTTTATGCCTTAATCTCGAGAGAAGTTCGATTTCCGTCTCGAATTCATTCAGACCCTGTTCTGAATTCGGGTTTGATTTCTTGATCGCCACTTTTGTGCCTCCGTCTATAACTCCTTTGTAAACCTTACCAAACCCTCCCACGCCGATTACGTTTGACTCATCGAAGTTTTGAGTTCCTTGTTTGATTTCGTGTAAAGAGAATCTACGGCATAAACCGGCTGCAAGATTCGACAATAGGTGGCTTCCGTTGTTGCTCTTACCTGATGTAGTAGATTTTGTTGCAGATGTGTGGGAGTTTCCGAGTATAGGAAGCCAGCTCGATGTGTGAGATTCACTTCCCGAGAATATCCGTTTCCTTTGATACATTGTGAAACACAATGCGGCAAGTAAAACCGCTGCAACTCCTCCAGTGGAACCAATGATGAAAGCAGTGATTCTTTTGTCACTCTGAAACTCCTTTTTAAGCTCTTCGTTAGCTTGCATAGGCGATGGCTTTGGGTTTGGACCGGCGAGGTTTTTCATTGTGTCCATCTTGAATATCTCCAATCCATTAAGCTGCGAATCAAAATATTCTGGTTTAGCAAATGTAGATGGAGTCATCTGAAGTGAAATCTCCTCTCCTCCGTTACTTGCATCAACGTAGATAGCGTAATCTTTGTACGTTGGTATACCTTTCCCTTCTGTCCATGCGATTATATCCGCTGCGTTCGGATCCGTCTGCGCGGTTCTGTTGTTGATGTAAATGTTGAAAACCATTTGGTTGACTTTAGAAAGCCGGAATTCACAGAAATGGAGTCTCATGATGTAGGTGAAATTCGTGTCAACTTGAAACATCCATGTGAGTTTTGATTTGATGTTGATATCTGTGTTTGGTCCCTGTGATCTAGCGGTTTTGTAGACATCGGCTGGAGCGATAGAAACCGGCATTTTCCGGTAATCAATTCTGAAATTGTTGCTTGCTGGGAGGGTAATACCGAGACCTGCGCCGAAGATGTAAGGCGCATCGTTGTACCAAGTTCTGGTTTAACCCACCAGAGTCTTGGCTTCCAGGAATATCCTGACCACCGACGTTGAGCCTAAACATTGTCTGAAGATTTGCGGTTTTAGCATCCGTTGTCTGGTCTGAGAACCCAACGAGAACAGCTGAATCAAACAATTTCGGCATCTGAACAACCTCGATACCGTTTATGAAAGCAAACGCGTTTTTGTGTTTATCCGATGGAGTGAATGTAATGCTGAAAACATCTATTTCAATTGGTGCAAGAGAATATTCTCTAACGAGGTAAGCTTGTGTCAAGGCTTGACATGTGATAGCTGCGCTGAAGTTGCTTAAAAGAGTAACATTGTTAGCTGTCACGGAGAAATAGGAGTCGGTAATGTTAAGTCCAGTGTATGTTGATGGATAGAAATGTAACCGGAGTAAATGTCTTTTGTCTCCTTTAACCGGGATTTCATAAATCGCAGGAGCTGTGAAGATTCTTGCCGTCATGTAAGGAATTGTGGAGAGAAGTGAAGGATCTTGATAAGTAGCTGTTGCGTGAACGGTGTTTGCAGTTTTCAAGAATTTGGTATCGGGTTCCCATTTTTTCTTGTCTGGATCACTAGCTGATTCCGATGCACCGCAGCTCAACGCAAAATCTTGGCCGTTAGATTGAGATTGAGATGGAGAAACCAGAAGAACGGAGAAGAAACAGAGGAGGGGAAACAGAATTCGAGTTTCCTCCTTCATGGCTGAAACATAAAAAACACGTGAGACGTACAGGAAAACGATAAATGGAAGGCTTAAGTTTTGTTCGGTTTACCTCAAGCACTAGCTGAGAAAGCTGGAGGCTTGTTTCTTCTCCCTTCTGCAGCCTAACGATGCCTGATCACAGCCATGGAAACGAAACAAGAAACCTCAGCAAGACAAAAACCTCTCGTTTTCTCTCTCTCTTTTTTCCCTGCAAAGGGGTTATTTGGTGGTTTCTCATTTCTCGGTGTTGTGTCGGAAAGAGAAATTGGTTGGAGAATCTATGGAGGAGGATCAATAGAACAAAGCTATGATTAGCAATTGGTTAGAAGAGGAAAATTTTACATTTTGAAGTCAGACTATGAAATTATTAAAATTCACGACTTGAGTTTTATCGGTTTTAGTTTTAATATAGAAGCTCTTAAACAATCATTATTTCAAACGTATAGTAGAATTACTTGATTCTTAAAATAGGAGAATGAACAAGTTTGGTCAATGTATATTCTTCTTTCTAGAGTAGGATAATTCTGAAACTCGTTTTTCTATTAGGGGGGTCAAGAATCTAAACAAAGAAAGGTCCCTAAATTTATGGGATGGGTCTTTGCATCAAATTTAAACAATGGTGGAAAATAGCTCCCACCTTCAATTGCATAAATCAATGGTGAAAACTACTTTTTTATTTATTTATATCTATCCCCATTTGAGCTCCTTGAGTCTCTTTCGTGGGAGTTTAGGTGGTCGGGTCTGGCGAAATTCTCAAGTAGAAAAAGGGCATACAAAAGATTTTTGATCAACCCGACCCGTAGAAGCTTCTATGTTGGCCGCGTAAATTGGTGTCACACGCGGCCACCAGATGAAGAACATACATTTAGAACTTAGAAGCAAAGCCAAAGCTTTGCTATTCTCATAAACAAACAGCCCTAATTTGCACCATAAGGTATCTTTCCCAATTGTAATCTTTATAGGAAAAATAAAAACAAAACCTCTACCTTGCATTACAAGCCACCTCTCCAAAATGGTGAGAAGAGAAGGGCTTACCTTACCATTCTCGTCTTCAACACCGTCGCTTCCCGAGCCACTACCTGATGTTAGGGCAATGGGGCCACTAGGCTCGCAGAAACAAAAACAACGGTTATCAAAGCAATTATCAATGCGTGAGACACCCCGAGATGCTGCTTGGGAGAGAAGGCGCCGTCAGATGTTAAAGATTCAGGAGAAGAAGCACAAAGGCGGCTCTGAAAACGATAATGATACGATGGATCTTACGGATGATGACTTAAGGGAGCTTAAAGGGTCGATCGAGCTAGGGTTTGGTTTCAAAGAAGAAGCCGGACAGAAGCTGTGCAACACGTTACCAGCATTAGATCTTTACTTTGCTGTCAATAGGCAGCTTTCGCCTCTCCTTTCACCAAGTAGCAGCCGTAGCAGCAATGGAGGAGATGGTTCTTTCTCTTCTACTTCAGCTTCCTCGAGCAGCATACCTTGTAGCCCCAAAACTGACTCAGATTCATTAAAGATCTTATGCCCAGGTTTACACAAAATTTCAGTTTTATCTTCTTATAATAACTTCAATTAAAATGGTCCTTATACCAAACAATGTGAATTTGAGTTGTGCAGGAGACAATCCTCAACAGGTGAAGCAGAGATTAAGACATTGGGCACAAGCTGTTGCATGTTCTGTGATGCAATCCCACTAATGAGTGGACATGTTGAACTATAATTAAGCTTGACGCACTTACTTTTTACTTTTGTGGGTGAGGTAGGACAGAGAAAGAATCCTGCTGAGTAGGATCTCTCTGAAAGAGGGAAGAACAAATGAGATAGTAAGTTTTGGGAGAAAAATATATTAAATGAATATAGAGAGTAAGAGATTATGGCTCTTTCCATAATTGTGTATAAGGAACAAGATGAAATGAGGCAGCCCTTTCTTATTCATGAACTGTAAGCATATACAATTTTAATATATGGTAATGGATTTGACGTTTACGGTGAAATATTTTGATGTATGTATTCAATTTGTTATCGTACAAGTTTTGGTTATTGATCTACAACCCCAAAAGTTTTAAATCAAAGCTCCAACCACTTGGAACTTTTTAAGAAACACCATGAAATGAAATTTGTCAATTCTGATTCACACAAGGTTTGGAAATTAATCTCAAATTCTTTAGCTGATAAGTCGAGACTAAAACCGCGCTTGAAAATAAAAATTAAGTCCAAACATCATTTCACATCCGCAACAGAAATGAAACCCCCAACCCGATTACGAGACAAGCATTTTGATTGAGAGGAAATGTGTCAGTTTACAAAGAGAATTAAGCCTCTGGTTAACATAAACGATTGTTTTATCTAATAACTTATATCTTCTTTAGCTTAAAAGAGTATGGAAAATTTTCTACTTGTTTAGGGAAAATTTTAGTTAATGGGTCCAACCACCAAAGGCAAATCCCATGCAAAAATTATTCAATGCGTGAGAATCTAGAGAACACTTTAGTGGGTGACATGTTTCAAGCTTCCCAAGGCTATAGTTTATATCAGACTAGTGCAATATCTCATTACTGGTGGAGTTCTTTTGAGGATAAAAGAAAGATTTAGTGGGTATCTTGGAAAAACATGTGCTTTCCTAAACATGAGGGAAATTTAGGTTTCCGTGATTTGGCTGACTGAATCAAGCCTTCCTAGCTAAGTAAGCTTGGAACATCCTCCAAAGCCCGAAAAGCCTATTTTCACTCTTCATATCCCATAAGAAATTTTTCTCAACTCCAAAGTTGGTAAAATGTCATCCTTTACTTGTAGAAGTATACTGTTTGGAAGAGAGTTATTGGAAAAAGTTTTTAAACATATAGTAGATAATAGGAATTCATTGTTAGTGTAGATTGACAGATGGCTAGAAGATCAACCACCAAATGATCCATGGATGAAAAAAAAAAAACCTTCATCGACCTGAATTTAAAGGTGAAAGACCTCTTGGTGCATGTGTCTTGGAAATGGAACATAAGTTTGCTAGAGTCCTTGTTCTACCCGGAGGATGTAGTGAAAATAATGTCTATCAAACCAACTTACCACCATGAAGATTTCAGGGGTTGGAGGTTTAATAGAAGTGAAGGCTACAATGTGAAATCTGGTTACTGGTTAGCCTTCTAAGCTGAAGAAAGTGGAAGCTCCGGAAGCAAAAATGCAATGGTCAGTGAATGGCTTGAAAGAGAAGGTGTGGGTTTTACAAAATGATCTCAAATTCAATAATTTTTGTGTGGGTTTTAGGCATTGTTTTTGTATAGTTTTAAGGTTTAAACAACCATCTTTCGGTTGTAAATGATCAGATTTAACTCAATTGTCTTTCATTTGAATTTGTAGTTAGGTTTGCATTTACATACATGCATTAGGTGATTTGAAGTCATTGTAGGTACCAAATGGAGAGAATGGAGCCAATGAAGCTTTATGGATTCATTGGAAATAAACTAAGGGTTTGGAGGAGCAAGTTCAAGACTAATGAGGTAATAAGATAAATGGATCAAGGAATTTGGGCAACTACAAGAGGACAGAAAGACGAAACTATAACATAATATTACTTTTATAATTGATCTATCAATACAAATTTTTATCATCTGCTTTCTATAAGGAGTTTTAATTCAATATCTCTGAAGACAAGAAAAAGAATTTCCTAGATTGTGTGGTATATATGAAAGGAACAAATTCATGTTTGAAGGAACTGTTCTCCAAGCAATACATAAAATAGAGGAAGCGACATACAAAGCTCTTATCTAACTTTGGACTCATGGTTAGAAGAGGAGAGGAATAGTGAGGTTTATGCGAAACTTATGGTGCTAAAACAATGGAATATACCACCAAGAGGTAGGCTCAAATGCAATGTGGGAATATTTTAAGAGATCGAGAGTTTCATGGTTATGAAAGATGATAATGACAAAGTTGAGATTCACAGCAAACATACTTTCTCAAATTTTCTCAATCAAGCAAAAGGCTTGATTCTTACACAATGATCCTTTATGTCAATTGGGCATTTGATCCAATGGTTTCTCTTCGTATTATTAACTTAGTACTTGTTGGGGCAATCAACAGACCTCAAGCGTGGCCATCCTTCCAAGAACAAATTTATGATCTAGTTGCCGTATTCAAGTAATATCCGACCTAGTACACTGAGTTTGAAGAGAAGACATTTAACATAGAGCTCATTGCTCTCATTGCTTATGTGTTTTGAAGGAGAAGTTAATGCAGTCCTATGTAGCTGAAGGTGCTTCAAGTTAGCTTCATTGTCTCTTTGAAGATGAGATTCTTTTAATCTTTGTGCTAGTCTACTAATGGTCCTTAACCATTTCTTTAGGCCTACATTATTCTTCAGTTGGGCCTTTCTAGTTTAGCTTTTATGATTATAAACTTTGGTGGTGTAGTATTCATTTTACGGAATCTCCATCCTTTTGTGCCTTGAGGCCTCTTCAAAGGTATTGTTAACTGTTCTTTTGTTAAGGATCAATAGCCAGATGACCAAAAATAAGTAAAGATTAGTAGAGCTAGATTTCTTTATATTTGCGCCTAAAAGCTTTTATGAGAATTGGATAGCCGACAAAAAAAAAAAAAAAAAAACCCGATTGGGTATGTGAACGGATCAGATTAGGGGTAACTTGGTATTATTTTACAACACATAGTTAAGAAAAAAAAGAGAAGACATATTTTTTCCTATTCCTCAACCCTAACAAAACTTCACGCCGGGGAAAAAAGTTCCCGTCGTTTACAGTCTTAACACCGCGCCGTCAATTAGTTCCTTCATCCCCAGTCGCAGGTAAGCTTCTTAGACTAATTGTGCTTTCGCAATTTCCTTTGGTTTCGTTGAACAAACTCTCAAGTCCTCCCCTCTTTTTTTCTGTCGTAGATCTATGGATATGGCTATTTCCAAAGATCTTTATCCTTCTGAAGAAGATCTCGTATACGAGGAAGAGATTCTGCGCAATCCATTCAGCTTGAAGCTTTGGTGGAGGTATTTGATTGCTAAAGCTGACTCTCCCTTCAAGAAGCGTTTCATCATCTACGAGAGAGCCCTAAAAGCTCTTCCTGGAAGCTACAAATTGTGGTACGCTTATCTTCGGGAACGACTCGACATCGTCAGGAATCTTCCTGTTACTCATCCTCAGTATGAAACCCTCAACAATACTTTCGAAAGAGCTCTGGTTAGTATGCATAAGATGCCCAGGATTTGGGTCATGTATCTTCAGACTCTTACTGAGCAGCAACTGATTACTCGGACCCGGAGAACGTTTGACCGCGCGCTCTGTGCTCTGCCTGTTACGCAACATGATAGGATCTGGGAGCTGTATCTTCGCTTTGTAGGCCAGGATGGTATTCCTATTGAGACCGCACTTAGGGTTTATCGAAGGTATCTCATGTATGATCCTACTCATATTGAGAAGTTTATTGAGTTTCTGGTGAAGTCAGCTCGTTGGCAAGAAGCTGCTGAGCGATTAGCCTCTGTGCTGAATGATGATACCTTTTATTCTACTCAAGGGAAGACGAAGCATACACTTTGGATGGAGTTGTGCGAGCTTCTTGTCGAACATGCGAGTGATATTTCGGGTCTCAATGTCGATGCTATCATCAGGGGAGGAATTAGGAAGTTCACAAACGAAGTGGGAACGCTGTGGACTTCTCTCGCAGATTACTACATTAGGAAGAATTTGCTGGAGAAAGCCAGGGATATCTATGAGGAAGGCATGATGAAGGTGGTTACTGTGAGAGACTTCGGTGTTATATTTGATGTTTACTCAAGATTTGAGGAAAGTACTGTTGCCACAATGATGGAGGAGATGAGTTCAAGCGATGAAGAAGATGAGATGGAAGAGGATGGCAAAGAGGATGAGGAGGACGTCCGCCTCAATTTTTCTTTGTCGGTAAAAGAGCTGCAGAAGAAGATACTGCATGGGTTTTGGTTGAATGATGAGAAAGATGTTGATTTGAGATTGGCTCGCTTGGAAGAACTGATGAACAGAAGACCTGCACTAGCAAACAGTGTGCTTCTTAGGCAAAATCCGCACAATGTTGAACAGTGGCATCGCAGAGTCAAAATATTTGAAGGAAACGCAGCAAAGCAGATTCTTACTTACACGGAAGCAGTGAGGACAGTGGATCCAATGAAAGCAGTAGGGAAGCCTCACACATTATGGGTTGCTTTTGCCAAGTTGTATGAAAACCACAAGGATCTGGTCAATACAAGAGTGATTTTCGACAAGGCAGTCCAGGTAAACTACAAAAACGTGGATCATCTCGCCAGCGTTTGGTGTGAGTGGGCTGAGATGGAGCTGAGACACAAGAATTTCAAAGGAGCATTAGAGCTGATGAGACGTGCTACAGCTGTACCAACAGTTGAAGTCAGACGCAGAGTCGCTGCTGATGGAAACGAACCAGTCCAGATGAAGCTTCATAAATCCTTGAGGCTTTGGTCCTTTTATGTTGATTTGGAGGAAAGCCTGGGGACGTTAGGATCCACAAGAGCAGTCTATGAGAAGATATTGGATTTAAGAATAGCCACGCCTCAAATTATTCTGAATTATGCTTTCCTCCTTGAAGAAAATAAGTACTTTGAAGATGCTTTCAAGGTGTATGAAAGAGGTGTCAAGATATTCAAGTATCCTCATGTGAAAGACATATGGGTTACTTATCTTACAAAGTTTGTAAAGAGATATGGGAAGACAAAGCTGGAGCGTGCGAGAGAGTTGTTTGAGCATGCTGTTTCAATGGTAAGCTTATCTATCCTTTTACCCATTCTTGCTAAGAGGCTGTTTCAAAACGGCCTGTTACTCACTGTGCATGATCTAATTCTGTCTTCATCTTTCTTTCAGGCTCCATCTGATTCTGTCAGGACCTTGTACCTTCAGTACGCTAAGCTAGAAGAAGATTATGGTCTGGCCAAACGAGCCATGAAGGTTTATGAGGAAGCAACCAAGAAAGTTCCAGAAGGGCAGAAGCTTGAGATGTACGAAATATACATCTCTCGTGCAGCAGAGATATTTGGTGTTCCCAAAACAAGGGAGATATATGCGCAAGCAATAGAATCTGGGCTTCCACACAAGGACGTGAAGCTCATGTGCATCAAATTTGCAGAGCTGGAGAGAAGCTTGGGAGAAATTGATCGTGCTCGTACCCTCTACAAGTACGCTTCTCAGTTTGCAGATCCGAGATCAGACCCTGAATTCTGGAACAAATGGCACGAGTTCGAGGTTCAACATGGAAATGAAGATACTTACAGAGAAATGCTTCGTATCAAGCGAAGTGTTTCTGCAAGCTACAGTCAGGTTAGCTCTTTGTTCCTTGGTTAAAGCTTAATACTGTATGGTAGTTTTGACATGGAACTGTAAGCTGACTATATTTGATTTGTTACAGACTCACTTTATTCTACCGGAGAACATGATGCAAAAGGACAAGATGGTGGATGTGGAAGAGGCAAAAGATGAGCTGAAGAAAGCAGGTTTACCAGAAGATGAAATGGCAGCTCTGGAGAGGCAGCTCATGGCTCCAATGTCTACCACGACAGATGCAGCGAGGAGAGTTGGATTTGTGAGCGCAGGACTCATCTCCCAATCTGGTGAGAACGCAGGGAAGCCTTTAACAGGTAATGGAGAAGAGATCGAGCTTCCTGATGGAAGTGATGATGAGTCTGATGGAGAAGACAAGATAGAGATTGCTCAGAAAGAAGTTCCAGCTGCTGTTTTTGGAGGACTTGCTAGAAAGAGAGATGAAGACGGCGAAAAAGCTGAAGAAGGGGGTGAGAAGAATCTGGGTGCACTCGAGCGGATTAAGAGACAGAAGCGTGATCAGAATTAAATGCTTCAGTAGACTTATTTACTCTTGTGCTTTGGAATTGTAATATCCAGAACAAAGATCTTTTAGAGAGTTCAGGGGGATTTTGTACTTTATTTCGTCTCACAATTCCAGTGACTAGTAGATTTGAACTGAACACCCAAAGGAACGGAGCCAATTTTCATAGGAAGAGTATTTTGTTTCCATCAAAAAGAGTTATTGATCTAATAAATTCATGGCATAGATTGTTGTTACTAATAGTAAAGTAAACCCTAAAATTTCATCTTCATACATTCTCCTTTGAGCTTGAGGAGACCTCAGTTTTTTCCTCTTCTTTGTTGCTCATTGCTACCGGGGATGAGCCAGCAGCAGAATCTTCAGGTTCCGTCTTAAGCTCAGACTCGAACTCCTTTGCAGCCTGCATTATACCAAACCCCACAAGACAACCATGAGCCATCACAGTTACCACAAGTTTTATAGATAAAATATCACTCCAATGATCAAATCACCAGTTTTTGAAAAGAGATATCACATTTCCAGATTAACCTAAATACATAACAACCTGTCTTCATCTATGCTATACACACTCAAATCTCCAATCTTCAAACAAGCTTTTAAGTAAAGAGCGATCAAATAAAAGCAGCTAAATTGAAATTTGGAAAATGAATTTTATCCGTTTCTATTAGCAAACCTGTTGAAAGCTCTTGACGGTCTTCCCAATACTCTTGCCAATTTCAGGAAGTTTCTTAGGTCCGAAAAGCAAAGCAGCGACGCCAGCAATCACAGCTAGCTCAGGAACGCCGAGACCAAACAGGGCATTACAAGAGAGTCGCTTTCTCCTCGGCTCCGATCGGATTCTGGGTCGAATCGCCACCAACGAACGGGTATTTGGTCGGCTTGTCACTGTGAAGCAATTGGAGAAGAAGGAAGAGCGAGATGATGAAAAAGGCAGAGAAACTGGTGGAGGAGAAGATAGAGTCACAACAGATGTCGCCATTGCTGCTCGATTTTTTTTCTGGTTCTGAAGCTATCTCTGGTTTTTTTTATTCTAATTTATCCAAAATCGAGATTCCACTTCTAGCGAAAAAAAAATATACACAAACCAATCAATCTCGGTTTACTTGAATTGTTTATTTTTTAGTAAAAAGAAAAAACAATCTCTTTTAGACTTAGTACACAAAATTACATTCTGAAACTTGTAAATTGACGATTTTATTTAATCAAAAAATAAGTTAATATGAAAGATTAAAACTAAAATGAAAGACGACACCCAAAACTAAAATGTTTTTTCTGGAAGATAGTAGCGAGAGTTCTACCGATGGGATTTCGGCTAGAGACTCGGGGGATCCAGCTTGACACGACATGCAAAAGATGTCAAGGTATAGAATCGTCAGTCCATGTTTTCTTTGAATGCCCTTTCACATACGAGGTGTGGAAAGCCGGCCTGTTGGACATCCCTATGTTAACTAGTATCAGGTTGGTGAAAGACTTTATTTCAAAAGGTGTCCGGCTCCATGGTCCTCTATCTACGATAGGGACCATAAATCCCTTTTCATAAATAGTGTGGCATATCTGAACGACACATAATGACCTGATTTTTAATACGCGAGACTTTACTCCTAGGGACATAGTAGCAAGGGCGTTTACAGATGCTTGAGCCTAGGAAGCAGCACAACCCAAAGCCAAAGGATAGGCACTAGGAGACTCTACCAGACATAAGAGAGGAACCCCCTGACTCAGACAGTATGGTGTGTTTTGTAGATGTAGCATGGAGTGTAGAGGATAAGAGTTGTGGTATGGGATGAATTTTCCGCGGGTCTAACCAAAACGAAAGGTATCAAGGATCTTCTACTGAGAGATGGACGGTTTCAGCCCTTGTCGCTGAAGCAAAAGCGATCTATGAGGCCTTGCTAGATGCAGTCAACAAGAGGTTTATGGAGCTCCATGTGTTTTCTGACTCGCAGAATCTGGTCCGCGCTATCAATGTGGAACCAATAACGAAAATCTTTACCATAGTGAAGGATATTCAAGAGATTGGTTCCTCGTTTTTGAGAATTTCCTTTTCGTTTGTACCACATATCAAAAACGTAGAAGCTGATGAGATAGCTAAACAGACCCTTCGTGGCCTGGTTGTAACCCCAATTTAAACTGTCTTAATAAAATGTTGATCGTGACCAAACAAAAAAAAAAGTAAACTGAAAGTTATACTATAACAAAAATACAACCTAAATTTTTCAAAATCGATTTGAGATGGTTCATGTTCTCTTCAACCATCTCAAAAACACTTGATCTTGATCTACATGTGAAATGTCAAAATTACAATTGAAATCTCTTCGAAATCCTACAAAAAAATTTGATGATAAAGATAGATTCATTCATTCCTACCTAAAACATATAATTCAACCATCAGTTCATCCAAATCAATCAATACTCTTAAATTCATAGTAAAAAACTTACCCACCGATAACTATGGTGAAAGTCATGATACGAGAAATGAAATAACTATTGAAGCAGCCCATGCGAAACTTGAATTCTTTCATGGGGTGGAATGGTTATTTCCATTGCAAACATATTTACAATGTTTATTATCATATTGAAATTAAATGCCTAAACGTGAAAAAATGAGATAGAAAATCAAATCAAACTATAAAACAAAATTTCTTATAAAAATACAATATCTCGCATAAAAAATCTCTTTTAGATTTAAAAGAAGCAAAAAGAGATTCCATGTTAGATGAGAAGATTTACATGGAAATACATGAAGTAATGAATATCAATTCAGTGCAAACCAAGTGTGTGTGTTTTAAACAAGTCTCTCTATGGTTTTAAACAATCAACAAGAAATGTAATTAGAAGTTTTGACAAAAACCCTCTTGACAATAGTGTTTAATTCAAAAAGGTTGAAGATAGTTCTATGGTTAATTTACTCATATATGTTGATGATAGGTAGCTGTTAAGGATAAGAGAGTAAAATCAAACCTAAAGGATTAACTCAACATTAAATTTGAAATGAAGGACATCGGAGTTGCTAAGACGATTCTTAGAATGAAACTAACTAGAGACAAAGGAAAATGTTGGTTGAAATTCTCTCAAGAAAGTTATCTAAGTAAGAACATGGATCTATACAAGATGGATCAAGCAAAACATGTGGTTACTCCACTTGGTGCTCATCTCAAATTGTCTACAGCTACAAAACAACAACTGATGAAGGGTGAGCAGTAAAGGAGGCTAGTTCCCTATTCTAATGCGGTTTGGAGCATTATGTACTCCATGATTAATACAAGGCCAGATTTGGCCTATCAAGTTGGGATTGTGATGGGTGAATTGCTTTCACCCTAAACTATTGCAAACTCATAGATGTGTAATTAGGAGTGTTAATTCAGGTTAAAAAGTCCGGCCCGGTCCGAGTCCGAGTTGACCCTGCTCAGTTTGAGTCCGAACCCCAGTTGAGCCTGCTCAGTTTGAATATGAAATGAGCCTGTCCATTTTGAGCTTGTTTCATTGGGGTTACCCACGGGTACCTGATTTTGAGAATTTTGTTTTGAGAAATTGAGATTACCTGAGCAGAGTGAAATACAACTATATTTTGATCTCACAATAAATTTTTATCTCCAAATTATCTGCAATGATAAAATGGGTTTGATTCTCTATTCAAATTACTTGCAAATGCAATGATAAAACTTGCAGAAAGCATTAATAGACTACAGAAGAAACAAACCTTGAACTCGAACAACATTCCATCGAGCTATCTTCTCCGCTTGTCCCCTACAAAAACAGAGTCTCAAAACACTCACAAATGGTTCAAAATCTTTTTCAACTCCATATCCTCCTGCATTGGCAATCATATTCTCAAGCAAAATCACATCACAAAACTAAAACTTTGTTCAACAGAAAAATAGACAAAGACAAAACCAACATAAATCCAACGTATTTCATAACTCCAAAAAAAGACTGAGGGAACAAAGTGAAATGCAACGTAGTTCATAACTCCAACATAAATGCAAAACCAACATCATCAATTCAACATAAAGACTTAAAGATTGAATCTCATGTTCCCGAAGTACTTGATGTCTTAGTATCATACTCCTTTTCATCATCAAAATAGTCTTCAATATCACCTAAATCATGAAGATATGAGTTAGTATCATTCTCCTTTTAATCACCTAAATTATGAAGATATAAAACATATTTATGGTAAAACTTTTACCTTCAAAATCTGCATAGCCTCGTAACCAGTTACGGGTGCAAAGAAGGACTTGTACATTACTTGGCAGGAGACGGTTTCTGAATGGGCTCAAGACACGGCCTCCTATGCTAAAATCTGACTCCGAGGCAACTGTTGTAATAGGGACGCTAAGCAAATCTCGAGCAAGCATTGCTAAGTCACCATAACGTTGCCCACTATCCTTCCAGAAGCTTAAGACATCTATATCAGCAAATGTTTTCATCTCTAGCCTATCGTCATCCAGAGAGATGTCTAGATTAGACCTTGCATTATCTAAGATAGGATCCAAGTTCTTCTCAAGCTCAAGGAGATCCTATATGATAGAAATATAATAAGTTAGAGATATTAAAGATTAGGATTCATTAATGAGAAAATGAGAAACTAAGAAAACACTTACATAGTTCACATCATCTTCCAATGGTGATTATGTGAGAAGCTCAATTGGAGTTTGTGAAGATGAAGATGGAGGAGTCCAAGGCTTGGTCTTATATTCTTCATACAACCTCCTCAAATTATCCTTCACAAATTCAATCTTCTTGTTAGAAGTATTGGGATCTACCTCGTCAAAAGCATATGTGAGTATCTGTAGCTTTAGCCTCGAGTCCAACACAGCCCCCATAGCTAAAATGACACTGTATTGTTTCCAATACTTATCAAACTTAAGTTTGCTATTTTCTCTACATCTCTATCACCACAATGAGAATATTTTATCAGCAATGTCTCAATTTTCCACATCTGAATAAAATAAACATTAGTTGTGGGATATATTACTCCTGAAAAATATGTTGTAATGATACTAAATGGCTTCTGGATTGCACAAATATAATCTCCACGATTCCATTCATCCTCTGAAGGAAACATTTGTAATTCTATCACATATTTCCAGGCTACTGAATGCCTTACGGAACCTTAAATCTCGAACAAGCATGTCGTATGTCGAATTCCATCTTGTAGATACGTCTAAAGACAATCCAGCTATGCGCTTAACCCCTGCACTTTGAGCACAAGCTGCAAAAGCATCTATCCTTGATGTAGATCTTTTCATATACTTCACACTCTCTCTGATATTCTCTACAAGACTATTAACCAACTCCATTCCTTCTTTCACAATTAGATTCAAAACATGTGCGCAACATCTGACGTGGAAGAAATCACCATCACACAACAACCCATTGGGACTAATTATCTGAAGACGATGCTTTAGAATCCTCTACATACTATCATTGTTTAAAACATTGTCGAGAGTGAGTGTAAAAACCTTCTTCTCTAATCCCCATTATTTCATGCAACCAATAAGTTTACTAGCTAATTTTGCACCAGTATGTGGTGGTTTCATCTCACAGAAAGCTAAGATTTTACTATTCAACCTCCAAGATTCATCAACATAATGCGCAGTAAGACAAATATATTCCATCATACTTGTCTGATATGTCCACAAATCAGATGTAAAGGATACTTTACCCTTGTGTTCTGCCAATACATATTTTAGCTTTCCCTTTTCAATCTCATATCTCCTAAACACATCTGCTGCAGCTGTTTGACTGCATATATGTTGAACATCCGGGTTCAAGTACTCATCTCTCCCCCTTACCTTCTCATATTCAACATATCTAAATGGCAAATCATGAAAGATTATAATTTCACTCTTCATCGCGTGATCCACTTCCTATCTTCACCAAACTTAGGAGGTCTAACCAAACAAATTTGTAAATGTCGATTTAAAGAAGATGTTCCTTGACCAGGTTCTACTATCAGCTTCTTACCACAATGTATGCATCCACCCCTTTTTTACCATCTGGTCCTAATTCGCCTGCTCCAAACTCTTTACAAACTTCAGCTTTTAAACGTTTGTTAGTATTGTATACCATTGGGTAAGGCTGAGTATGATGACTTTGATGAAATTGAGTATGATGACTTTCGCTTTCTCCTACTCTTTGAGTTTGTGTTTCAACATCTTCATGCGTTTCCATGTATTCATTCCCATCTTTAAATTGTAAATACATTCTGAAAAACATTAGACATGGAGACATCCTAAGTGTTGACAGAATCAGAGAGAGACATGGAACTACACATCACAGAGAGACTTCATTAACCAGAGACCTTCCTCGACCAATTTCTAATCCTCAAAGCTAGACTAATCTAGAATTATTAGCTCTTTTCTACCTAAATGATGCAATGATTGTTTTTGAGCTACATTCGACTACAAACCATACAATTCCTCAACTACATAAATAACTGAATAAAATTGCCATTTAAACAGGAATCATGCTTCTTCAGTCTATAAAAATGAGTTGAAATAGAAGATTTCACTCAGAAGCAAGCATCAAAGTACCAAACCATATTTTGTATTCTAAAGTGTTTTCGAGATTGATGTGTAGGATATGAAAACGATGCAGAGGTAGAATCTATTGGCAACGAGAACATAGGGAACATTGAAATCGAATCAACTAAAGAGAGAAGCTATAATCCCAGAACCTACAACTGCTTCTCTCATCAAGGCCATTGAAATCGAATCGACTGAAGCTATAATAAAATCTTAGATCTAAATTCAACTAGCCGCTAAGAACTACAGACCAAAGAGAAGAAAAATTAATAAAGAGAGATGTTGAGAGCAAAATGAACCAGAGAGAGAGAGAGAAACCTAAGGGAGAGATGATCAGAGGAAGAAGAGGATCAAAGACTTTAATCAGGGTAAGAAGTTCAATCAAACAAACCCACAACACAAACAATGAGACTAGCAAAGGAAGAAGACGATCGGAGGAAAAACACTTTCAGTCTTTCATCATCATACAATTCCATTCTCAGAGACGAAAATGGAGTTTTGAGAATTAGAGTTCATTTTCCTAAACTGTGTCGTTTTGCATTGCGATTTTTTTCCAAAAAAATAACCCAATGGGTACCTGGTACCCGATTAGGTATATTCATCAAAGCTTGGGTGTAAAAAAACATGTTCAGTTTGAGCCCAAATTTTTGGAGACAAAAAAAAAAAAAATGCTCGCGGGTTTACTTTATTATATGGGTCATGGGTACCCATCAGGTAAAACTCCACTGTTAACATCCCTATGTGTAATTGTAATATTGAAGGTACCAATTCCATAGAGATTAAGTTGTTTCTAAAACCAAAACTAGGAATTTATTCAAAGCAAGTAATCGTGTACTAGTAAACCGAAACTACGTAGCAAGCTAAGTAAAAAAATGTAGATTCAAATAAGACTAAAGTGTTAAACCTAGGGCAGCAATCGCAGAGAGTATGTATAAATTAACAATCTCCATTCAACAATCTTTCAGACTCTTAAACTCAAAACACACTTGTATAGAAAACCTAACTTCTTAGAGAATTCTACCTATAACTTAATAACTAGATCACAAATATCTTTTCAAACCTATGTAAGCTAATTCATGCAGTAATATAAGTTTGATCAGTTCATAATCTCCTTATGCCAAGCATCTTTAGATCTAAGAGAAATTTTGTACTAAAGCTAGTTCAAGTCTGTTAAATAAATCTCTTCGAATTAACTTAATTTAGCATCAATACTCTAAGTTATCAATTCGTAGCAAATACGAAGAAAAACTCTAGCAAAGTACCCTATTGATTATATATTTTTGAAAGTATTCATAGATCCAGAACATCTATTGACAACCCTAGATCTAACAAAAGAACTACTCACATATAGCAAGTAAAGTAAAAGACATAATTAAACTAAAAGTTTGCATTAAAATAAAAGAAATTAGAAGTTCAAAGAGTTCATGTAGAGCCCTTCTCTCCTCGAAAAAAATGGTAGAATCTAAAAGAAAACCTGAGAAAAACCCTAAACAAGACGACTTCTCAAAACAACAGTTTGCGTGATAACATAATATGTGCTCAAACAATGATATTTATATCCTCAATGGATGTATATGGGTCTCTAAAAAAAATAGAAAGACTTCGGGTCTTGAGAAAATCCCGATAAAACGTTTCCTTATTGCTAGGTGGACTTCGTTAAGATTTAGCAAACAAGAACCAACGAAAATGGAGAATGCAGAACTTGAAGAACAACTTGTAATTAGCTAAATAGGAGAAGCACGTGACCAAGAACTGCATGACCCCAAACAACTAGCCGTTTTGCTGCCTCTACAAAAAGAAAAAGCTGGTTTGTCGTGTACCATATCAGAGACTGAAAGAAACAGTTCATTGATGAGATACAAGCCAAAAATATGAAGGGAAAGCTCGCGGAAGCTGCATGGGAACTAGGTGAAGAGAGATGTTATTATAGATAGTTAGATATAAAACTAAGAGAGATAGAGACGAGAGATTAGAAGTTGAAAGCATTATTCGAAATGTAAGCTTGTGTGTGTTCTTGGGAAACATGGGAAACAAAGAGAAACAGAGGAAAGTTTGTAAGGGTTTTTAGCCTTATCTTCTTATGTAAGCTTTAGTGGTCTAAATGGATTCCAGGAGAGAGTTCCCGGCGAGACGTAGTGACCCTCATGGGCGTGAACTCGTAAAACGTGTTTGTGTGCTCCTTATTTCTTTGCAAACTCTATTCCTTTTCTGCGTTGTTCTGTTCTTGTGTTCTCTGTTTTATCAGAGCTTTTCTCCTTACTCTTGGTTTGTTGAGGGTTCAAGCAGGAAAGATTGATTCAACAGTTTGGCTTTCTAAGAATGTAGTTTATTAAACATTATCTACGCCTGTCTGGACTTTCGAGAGGCAATCCTGAAATTTGGTTCCATAATCTATGAAAGAGAAACGCATGTATCGTCATGTTGTTGGTAGGCAAAAAAAATCAGTCCCAACGACTGTAAAGCAAGCCTGCATTTTCTTAGCTACGATATGGTCTCTTGGTATACATGAATCATGAGATTTCTCACAAAAAGTGCCATCAAATTTCGATTATTAAAATCCTTTTTATAAATAAACATGCAACTTCTTCTAAACTCAATAACATGAATCCACACCATTAATCTAATAGATTTCCTAGATAAAATGGATCAATCTCGTGTTTTTTAAATTCTTCCATATTTACAAAGATAAAAACATGCACGTGTTGGAAATGAATGGGCACTAGATGTTCAGTAGAAACGATCGACGGAGAAAAGGGTTAAAAAGAAGAAAGTTCTTTTGGGATTATGTTACAAATCAAGATTCTTCATAGCAGCTACTGATCCCCAACGCTTCGAATACGCTTCTGCAGATGCTCCAAGCTCGCAACTCGACGCATCGAAGCTGTTCTGTTCATCTTGCACCCGACCAAACCCGGCTTGCTTTTGTTTCCAGAACTGATCTCTGCTGTGGTGACGTGGACGCTATTGCTGCTTGTGTCTAAAGAATTTGATGTCTCTGAAGGAAGAGAGGGAGTGGGAACCCGAGGCATAGTGTGGAACATTGGATTGAAGCCTGTGATTCTCTTCACTGCCTCCTCAGCCATTTTCACCTGAAAAACAAACATTGTTTTAGAACAGTCCTTTGTAGCGTGCTAAGTGAAGTTGTGTGGTTCAAGAGAGGCAAATGGATTTTACCTTTGCTCGTAATGTCTCGACATTGGCTTTCAATACTCTGTTTTCTACAGCTGCGTCATTGAACGTTTGAGTTACGTCAGTGAGACCCTTCATGAGCTTGGAATTCTCCACACGCAGCTGTGAAACCTGAAAACGAGATGCACACTGTAAACAACTGGGCTTAAGGAAAGATAAGAATGTAGGCAAAATTAACCTACTTGTGTCTCAAGCTCACTCAGGTGTGCCTGCTTTCTTCTTCTAGACCGTCTTGCTGATTCCCTGTTAGAGAGCATCCTGCAAATAACAACAACACACAGATAATGAAACCATGTTCTTCTTGAAAATGAGAAGGATGTAAGTATTTTACCTTCTCACACGCTTAACATTGCTAGGGTTCATATTTGTTTCACCATCAGCTTCATCTTCATCACCAGAGAGCTCGGATCCACTTGTTATACCACTGCTCATGATTGGTGTAGCTGTAAATCAAAAGCATAAAATTGGTCTATTAGTATGAGCAAAAAAACATTAAAGCATTGTATGAGAAATGGAAAAACCTTTGGAAGAAGCTAGAGAGCCTTGTTCTGATGCATTGGATGTACCATTCACACAAGTATCCTGCGGTTTGATGAAAGATCCCTGTCAAGTTTCAATGTCAGATCAACTTATGGAAGATAATGACAAAGCACTTCTCATTTTTCTTCCAAGTCAAATCAACTTGAGAGAAGAAATAATTTCACATGCTCAAGATCATATCCCGGCGATCTATAGATCTATAGAACTAAATACATAAATCAAAACAAAATAAGCTTAGTTCTTCTCCTACAAGTCAGCTTTTCCGAAAACACACTAATTTTTCAGAAACTTTTTAGGTTTGATTTCGATTTCGTGTATCCATAGACTCTTTATCGTCAAGAAATGTTCTCAATAATGAGTAAAAAGAATCCCAAATTTGGAAACAAAAAAAAAAGGTGATCCATAAAGCATGAGCAGAGAATAGTTTTACCCTTTCCATGGCGACAGCAGCACAAGCTAGATTGAGTTTACTCTTCAGGAGCGCTCTGTACTCTTCAGAATCTACCGGAACACTCGGAGATGGAGGTCCAGAGACGGAAACGCCATGGGTCGTCGCAGTTTCTCCGGCGCTGGCGTCGTCGTCTGCGGCGGTGGAGGATTCCTGTAAGAAGCGATGGAATGCCCACTCGGAGGCACTGCGATTCATCGCCGTCGTTCCATCCGTCTCTTTTGCCTGCTCCGGCCAAATTTGGCTACCGGAGATTTCTTCGACGGAGAAAACCTTTTCCATTTCTTTTAATTAATTTTTTAGTTTTGCTTCAACTTCTCCCTACACTTTCTTCTTATCCGATTGGGCAGTCTTTGCATTTTATATGTTCTTTTCAACTTTATTTTATCCTCTCCTCTTTTTTTATTGTAAGATGTTTAATTTTCCCACAAGTCCCCGACATGAATGGTGTCTTCCTATTCACGCCAGAAACTTTTGATTCATTTCATTCTATATGGTCACAATTGATTTCAATATTTATTGTTTTCCATCTAAAAATGTACTACAATAAAAGCTCTTGCTTAGTTACACAAATCAAAAGGAAATAAAAAGATTTCGGAAATTAGAGTGAAGATTTAAGGAAAAAATCATAGAAAGTTAGTAGTAAATGGAAAATTAAGACAAAGCTGAAACTTTGGAAAGAAAAAGGAAATAGAAATATCATAAATATGAATGATTTGCGGCATTTGTATTAAAGCAATGGGGAATATTAAGGAAACTAACCAAATTTAGTACAATCAAGGAAACAATGAGGATATTTAGGGACTTAATGGTAATATTGTTGATTCTATCACAAGATTACACGTAATAGTAGATTGTTTTTGCCTTATTGGATTTAATAAGTTTTACCACGCTTTTTGGGGTCAAATCCAAGTCAGACTGACGTGGCTAGAAGGGTATTCTAGTCAATATGTAAGTTGATCTACGTTGTAAGGATTTGAATAGTATTCGTCGTTGTTTTTGTAACTTACTTCATTTAGTGGGTCCGTTTTATATTCCCATTTGCATCCTACAAAGGAGGAGAGATCCTAGAGCGAGAGTGACATGATATATAAGCTTTTTTAAATAAAAAACAAGTTAGATTAAAGAAATGTACTAAACTTCTCACTTTTGGATAAGAATCTATCAAAATTCAAGTTGCATATTTTCGTGGGTCCATTTTATTTTGCATATATGCTACACTTGCCAACAACCTCCCTTTGACAACTTTAACAAAAAAAAAATTTTCTATGACAAGATACGTTAGAAAAAACTCTCCCAAACACGAGTTTCGAACAAAATTAATTTTGTTCATCGGTTACTATTAAAACAAGACAACTCTCATCTTTTACCGTTGTTTTTTACTTTTTTCCTAGCTTTTCATAACCAAAAAAGGAAACAAGTCCCGTGAAAGGCTTCATCGATTTCTTTGGTCGGTGAAAATTCCTTAACGATGCAAAGGGACATGCACTGGCTTGCTGAAGCTACCAACTTCTCCAATCACCAATCACTACAGACGCCATCTACGCTTCTACTTAAGAAGAGGAACCAGATCAACAAACCCCACACATATGTTTCTTCTCATCCGACAAAATCTCTTCTTTTTCGAGTTTCACATCTATCTACATGCAACAACAAGCAACCATGTCTAAGAGAGTCATCTACGCTGAAAAAATGGAAAGCGATAACCAACACATCGCACGACCACATCAAGCTGAAGATATTTGTACAAGAAAATGAAACTGCAAAGAAAGTACAAGAAAAATCTCTTACTCTTGTTGGAGGACTAACCAACCCTCAAGTCCAGCGCATGTGGTCCCTCATACCTATCCTCTTAAATCTAGTTAACGACTGCTTCCAATTTTTATTTTTATTTTGACAATGAGGAGGACATAGTGAAGGTGTTAGCCAATCATCCATACCACTTCTCCTACTGGATGGTCTTCATACAGAGGTGGGAACCAGTCTTATTAATATCCTACCCTGCAATGATCCCCTTTTGGACCCAAATACAAGGATTGCCTCTTCACTTCTGGTTAGAAAAGGTCGCCCGCGACATTCGTAAAGATATGAAAGACCACCATCCCCACCTAGAAGCTACTCAAACGATCGCAATTCCTACCGCAATACACTTACTTGTGAACTGGAAACAGGTTGGTAGAGAATTCCACCAGCGATAAAGCTGTCTGTAGGACCTATCATCAACGTCACAGTTCTGACCAAGACTCAGCAGACTCCCACATATCAACCAGCAGAAAGGGCCCAAAGCTCTAGACCAACGTAGTCCGTCATGACTTCAATAATCCTTCTCGCCACATAGACGATGGCCCTCATGAAAAACATCTAGACCCAAAGGATAATCGTCAACTCCGGGATATGGAATCTCTCTTCTGTACTTCAATCGATCCAGCTTTTTGAGCCAAATCCACAAACAGAGGACCCCATCTCGAGATTGAAGACTTCTTGGAGCTGCCCAAAGACTTCTCCTAGGTCGAAACCTAACTGAGATAGACTTTCCACTACACTCAATGGTGAATGCAGAGGAAAATCCAGAGGAGCTGCGTCGTGCCACTCTCCAATACATCAATCATCCTAATCTGACAAAGAGTGCGGCTCGCAGGTTACCCGTACTACAAAGATATGCTCACTTCTTCTTGGGTGGACCCTCTTAATCCCATATATCCAAAAATGAAATTAGACCCATGGAGGCACCAGTTGAGGTTGACAGTGTAGCAAGAGCCCATATCATGGAGGATTTGATGAATCTTACAAACCATTACATCAATGTCATTAATCCAGTGGAGCGAGGAACAAGACTACAACTAGTATTATGAGGGGAAGAACATGGACTTATGGCAAAAACTGCCTACAAGCTTTTTTTGCTGCAATAATCTCGACGCCCTCCACTCTCAATAGTTCACCAGAACCTAGAATTGACCCCATTATGGAGGAAACTGAGCAGAACATCTAAAAGATGACCAACATGTACTAGGCCCCAACAAAGAACAAGACCAGGAAAAGAAACAGAACCCCAACAAAGAGCAAGACCAACGACAGCCCATTCGTTATGGACACCAATACCAAAAATTGTAATATCTGATGGATTCAGAGGTCACCTTGTCTTGGTAATGGTTCTCATCACACTAACCACCAGTATATCTCTCGCTCATCATCCCAAGCAAAACGATAGAACTCAAATGTGCCCCCTCCAACGAGAACTTCAAATGGTCCTCACACAAACCAATCTCAACGCCTTTTGATAGCTCATAACCAAAAATAGGGCGGATCAACAAGATTTAAAGCTTAACGAAGTGATTTTGGCAAAAATCAGCTGGAAAATAGTGTAATGCCCTTCCAGCCTCTTAGTTAAGTATTGCATGAACATGTGATTTTAGAGATAAAGAGCAAAGTAATCCTTCCCACAGATGGAGAAGTCTCCTTATTGGGTGAAACCTATTGGTGAAATGGTTAGGTAAGGGAATTGGAAACGATCTCTTACCAACATTTGGAGAGACCCTTGGATGGTCTTAATCAATATAGGGATAACAACAAGACCCCCACCTCAGCATGCTGTGATTTGGACCATATCCAACCTTCTAAACTCGGATATAACTCAATAGAACGAAAACCTTGTCAAGGAGACTTTCCATGAGATTTGTATAGACATTCTTCAACGCCAACCTAGCAAGGTTAGTGCGAATGAATATTACATATGGCTTCGTACATAATATGGAGAATCTTCCACAAAATCAAGATACTACGTTGCCCTAAAAGAGAAATAGAGCTTTAACGATGAAGTTGCTGGAATTGAGTTCAATTGGAAGAAGGAGATCTGAGAGGTACAAACATCACCAAAAATCTAGCTTTTCTAATGGAGAGTGATGTATTGTTACTTTTACCAGTTTTCATATATATCTAGTACGTTTTTTTGAACCTTTTTGACACTTTAAGTAGGATATCAAGTGATTTACACGTCCTGTAGAATTTGGAGAAGACTTTGACGTTTTGGAGAAAAAAAAAGAAGAAATATTCCACAACCAAGCTGTAGGTCAGCCGATACACCTTTGGCTCGATCGACCTAGTTTGGCGGTTACAAAAAAAAGAAAACGTTTTGACGGACATTTTCTCAACACCCAAAGTCTTCTATTGTTATTTGCAATTCATGTACGACCCTGAAAAAAAACAATTTTGATGCATATTGTTTTCCTGTAGTACACAGCCCACACAAATGTAGCTTAGGATAAGGCTACAACGACATCACCAGCAAAACCTCAATCGACATTGAATTCAGGCGATTACGTAATCCACACAGATGTAGCTTGGGATAAGGCTACAAAGGAAGGTTTGGGCTGTGTTCTACAAGAAAACAACAATCACATCACCAAGAAGAAAGCAAGACGACAAGACTCGTGAGGAACCCTATGATAGGAGAATCCATTACCATTCGAAAAGCCATTGAATTGGAAATTACCAGGAACATGTGCAGCTTGCGGTTTGTTTCAGATGCCAAAAAAGTCATCACAACCAAGCCACCATGGGAATTTTTCGGCACTGTGAATGATATCATCTTTCTATATGCTTGTTTTAGCTTTGTAACTTTCAAATTCATCCCTAGGAAGAAAAATTTGCTAGCCGATAGTGTAGCGAAGTCAACCTTAAAGGACTATGACCATGCCAACCAATGTAACAGAGTAACTCAATGAAATTTGCATTTCCATGACCAAAAAAATATAATCGAAAAATGTATATAAAATTAGAAATGTATTAAAATTTGAAAGAAAATAAAATCGTCTAATGATGCAGATCATGAAAGTACACAAAGGCCTGGTCACTAGGCATGTATTCAAGATTGATCGGTTTATGTGGGTCAGATTTGTAACATTGGAACTTCGTAAAAGTCTTTGTATTATTTGATCAAATATATACAAGTAGATACAAGAGATAATCGAATACACACATAAGAGCCAACACTTTATGTGTTTTGGAAAACAAGAAATAGTTATGACGAAAGACCTTTGGTGAAAACATCGACGAATTATTTTGAGAATGGTACGTTGAGATCTCTGATATAACTAGTGATCACCTTTTTGGGAAAAAAATGAATATCCACATCCACAAGTTTGGTTAACTAGTGCTAACCTAGATTGGAAGATAGATAAATGGTACCACAATAAAAAATTGTGATTTGATGCGAAAATATCAATACTTTAAACAAGAAGCGCATTAGCAAAAGATATAGCGTTACCTCTAAAACTACTGAATCTGTTTGTGCTTTCAAAATCTATTACTAATAAAAACCGGAACTATAAGCTTTTTAAGACGTCTACGTGAGATATAAAACATCCAATAAAAACTTTACATATCATTACTATTAAAAATTAGAAATTTATTAATTTAATAAATAAGGAAGTAATGTTTTATTTTCTTAATTAGTATTGAAAATAGAATATTTGTTGGCATTCATAATTAAAAAAATTTCCAAAATCTAAAATTGTATCCTTAATAGAAAAAAAGGAGATTATAATATTTTATTATATAAAACTTTTAACTCTCAACTGTTGTAAAAAAAATTGATATAAGCGTGGAAATGTAATAGTCATATTTTTTTCACCAATTTTTAATAGTGATTTAAAGATGTGTAGTAGTACATATAAATTATTTTGACAAAACTTTCCCTTCTTCGTCAATTATGGTTATTTATAGTACATATTAGTTATCTTTGACAATTCAGAGAGATCCGTTAGCAAATCACGTGAAGAGATTCGATTTAGAAGTTGTTATGGTGGGGAAACAAATGAATCGATTAGGAGATTTGGTTAAAAGAACTAAAGAAGGTGCTATGCGGCGTAGAAGAAAGAATCTTCAAAAAACGTTGAGAGAAGCTAATAATAAAAGTTTGAAGTTGAAAGATGAAATATTGGATAAAGAGACAAAGTTTTAAAATGTAGTTAGTGAGAACGATGAATTGACAACGAAAGAAAATGGTATGGGGAAGAAGATTAAAGAAATTGAAAAAACAGCGGCTAAGAATGTGATGAAGAGAATGAGAAAGAGCATGATTTGCTTTAAAAAGTAATTGAGTTTTCCGCGAAATATAGTGAGAGAAGTGCAGAAGAAGAAGAATCGAACGCCTATAACTATTAATACCCCAATTGTAAATAAATGATACAGTTTACGTTCACTTTGATTTTCTTTATAGATTACAACCATTTCTGCAACATCTCACTTAAATTTTTCTAAATCGATGATTAATGATCAAGAATTTTATTGTTATCATTTTGTTCCTCTTCTATTTAACTTGAAATGGAACGCTTTACATTTTTGATCCTAATGTATCAAATCCAGTGTTTAAACTTTGATTATATAAGTATTTTTATGCAAACATTTGTTTACAATACCATATTATTTTTATATTTGACAAAATGATATATTTAACTTTACAATATTTTCTAAAAAATATTGTCAAAGTAACTTTTACTTAAAAAATAAATATAATGAAAAATTAAATAATATTAAAAAGATAATTTTTAAAAAGTTATTAAATGTTACCAGTTCATTAAAAATATTATATATAAAATACTAAACAAATAATATTAATGGATTCGGGCGTAGTCGGGTTAAAAACCTAGTTAGAAATTAAAGCTAACAAGGAGAGGAGAGCAGGTTCTAAATGTGTTGCAACCATAATAGCCCACAAACAACAGGCCCAAAGTGGCATTACCGTAATATTCCCGACTTGCTAGGCAACAAAGCGTTGATGACAGAGTCAAGCGTTTTTTCCCCGACTTCCGTTGACCACGAGAAAGACAAAACTTTCAAACCACTACACCCAAACTCTGCTCTCTCTCTCTCTCTCTCTCTCTCTCTCTAGCAATGTCCAACGCGGGATTGACGATCTTCGACGGGGCGGTGCTTAGATCCATCGATCTCAAGCTTCCGGAGCTCGAGCATGGCGTCACCGGTGCTCAGCTTCTTGAAATTTCTGAATGTAAGGTTTCTGAATCTCTCTCGGGACTCTCACTGCCACTGCACCTCAAAGAAGCGGCGATCTCCCAAGTCTCCGCCGGAGATGATCTCAATTTCCTTCGCACGGAGTTCAATCAGCAACAAGCATTAGAGAAACTCAGAGTATTCGCCTCTGCCGTTGCCGACGCTCTTAAAGGTACTGATAATATATCATTCAAATGTTGACCTAGTTTCTCTCACCGATTAACTATTGTATGTTAGCAATAAGTTCACGAAAGAAATCATATAGTTAGTCCAGCGATTATAAGCGAATCTGAACAAATTGGATGCATAAATGTTGATCATGGACTTTAGCCTACTTTAGTTGTTGAAACCTTACTCCTTCGTTTGTTTGAGAGAACAACGATAGGCTTTGTCTATGGTTTGATTGATATAATTTGATTAGTACAGATACTCCAATTGTGGTGTCAATTCTGGATGGGAGTACGTTGAGGCTTTTTTTGGAGGACGAAGATGATTTTGCAATGTTGGCAGAGAATCTGTTCACAGATTTGGATGAAGATGATAAAGGAAAGCTTTGTAAGAGCCAGATACGAAAAGCTCTTGCACACATGGGTGTTGAAATGGGTGTTCCTCCTCTCTCAGGTTTGTTATTTACAACTATGATCTGGACGGAATCTTTTGGAGTTGGCATATTTCTCCCTGTCACTTAATTTTCCAGCATTTCTTCTCATGTAACATGAATCTCGTACACGATTTACAAAATGTTAGCTTTTGGGATTTTCTTTTCTTTATTCCATATTTTCCTCCTTTCACGTGGTTAAAGTCAACCTCAAATAGTATGACATGTGCTTTTGGTATTTTTGATTAGGATTCATTACTCCTAAAAAACTCTATTGCTTGCTCTTTGAGTCATTTCCATTAGTGTTTATTAACACAGTCAGGCTTGTTTGGAACAGAATTTCCCATCTTAGATGACATCATTAATAAACATGATGCCGATGGTGATGACGAACTTGGACAAGCACAGTTTGCAGAACTACTACAGCCAGTTGTACAAGAAATAGCAGATGCACTTCATGAGAAACCAATAACCATTGTCCACAATGTTGAGATTTTCACAGGGTCAAGGCTGCGTAAGGTTAATCCACTCTCCATTTGCTTATAAAATTATGAATTTTTGAAGAAAGTATACATTTTACTGACTAACTCGATTAACAATGTTTTCAGGTTTTAGCAGACGAGAAGAAAATCAAGTGTCTTGTAGAGAAAACGATTGCTGAAGAGTGGAACGGGAAGGAGAAGCAAGGACGAGCAGAACTTATACAGGCTTTGATCAGAAAGAACGGAGAAGAGTTGGGATTGCCTCCGTTATCTTCAGACAACGAATCAGTAGCTCTTCTCTATGAGACCATATTTTCTCAGTTGAGTAACAGAGAGAAAGAAACTGGTGATGCTTCTAGTGAAGATGGGTTTATGGATGATGTAAAGGAAATACTCAGGAAATTCGAGGAGTTGCTCGAAAGCACACCGGTGTTTTCTGCTGCTACCAATCCCTAGAGTGGGCTATTATACTACGTATATCAATCAGTAACTAAAAGAGAGAAAGACATAGTCTTCGACGTATATTTATTGTATATCTGAGAATTACAGTCAATACAGATTCGGATTGTTTGTTATGAAAGCTATTGTTGAATATTGATGATCGATATAGTTCACAAGTTTAAAATACCAAAAGCAAAGACGTGTTAGTGTTGGTAAGCTTTGAAATCTTTTGTTGTATGGAGTTGGTGAGCTTATTTAGCCGAGGAATGGGGAAAAGGAAGTGGAGGGCAGAGGAAACACGTGAGTGATCCATGTGCCTAGAGATGAGCGAAGAGACGATAAGATGAAAGAAAATCTCAAACCACTTGATACAGGACCACGAAACATCATCAACTTGATAATGATGAAGAAACATACCATACTGTGAAAGGACCACAAGAATCGATTTTTTTAACTTAACATAAAACAAAGTAAGAATCACGGAAATCCAAATCCAAAACACTTATTATTGCTTTTTTTCTTAGGAAGCTACCTAAAAGAAGAGTATTATCTAAACATTTTTGCTGACTTAAATCATAGGTCCATATTTCAGCATCACTTATACTTTAGTAATATATCAATTTACTCTTTCCCATCAGCGGCACGGAGCGAGCCAAGCTGAACCGGTGCTTGAGTCCCAACCACCTTGGATGATCCGTAAAGCGACACATCACTGCCTTTTGCTTTCTCTTTCTCAATCTGTTCCTTAATCCAGAAGTAGGTTATCCTAAGCCCCTCCTGTTTAAGTCAACACAAAATCAGTCATTAATAATCGAATTCTCTCAATAGTGTTCTATGAAGCTAGTTGTAAGTAAATAGTGGTGTGGTTACCTTCAATCTCATTGTTGGAGCCCAGCCAAGCTTTTCTTTGATGAGATTGTTGTCTGAGTTACGGCCACGAACACCTTCCGGACCTGGAATGTGGTGAATTGGAAGCTTCTTCTCCTCAAAGCTTAAAACCATCTCAGCCATCTCATTCATGCTCACCATCTCATCACTTCCAATGTTCACCGGCTCACGGAAATCTGATTTTGTCAACCTAAATAAAACAACAATATTCAGACAAACTAAAAACTGTGTAAATACATTCAAAATTCTCTAATGGCCTCTACCTGAGTACACCTTCAACGCACTCATCGATGAAGGTAAAAGAACGGGTTTGAAGCCCGTCTCCCCACATCTCGAACTTATCTGTGGCGGTCAGTGCCTTTCTGCAGAACGCAGCTGGAGCCTTCTCTCTCCCACCTAAAGTGTACACGAAATATTAAACTCCAATCTCACAATTTATGTTTGGCGCAGAGTCTGGAAACTGTTTGTTTACCTTTCCATGTTCCAAAAGGACCGTAAATGTTGTGGAACCTTCCGATACGGCACTCAATTCCAAAATCTTTGTTGTAGTGCTTGCACAGCTCCTCCGTTGCAAGTTTCTCCAAACCATAAGCATCTTGAGGCTATATAATAACATTAGAAAATTAAAGTACAAGGTCATCTAAGAAAAACATGAATGATAATCTCATCAGGGTGAGACAAACCTCTGCAGGCCAAGCATCTGACTCCTTCAGGCTCACATTAGTAGTTTCCAGCTGCTTGAACTCCGGATAGATACATGCACTAGAAGCATAGAAGAACCTGAAACACACACAAAAGCAACAAAAAAAAAAAGGTTTTAATCTTCAACTCGTTCCCTGTAGCTAAAAAAAATACCAAGACACGAAATCTGACCTCTTAATCCCATTGATCCTAGCAGCCTCAATCATGTTGAAGCTGATCATGGTGTTGTTATACATGATGACCGAGTGGTTGGACTGGATGAAACCCATACCACCCATATCAGCAGCTAAGTTAAAGACATGATCAACTCCATTTGTGACCTTGAGGCAATTCTCCATAACCCTGAGATCAACAAGGTGGAATTCATTGCAGAACATGTCTTCACTCATGTGCTCATTCTTCTTCCAGTCAGAAGCAATCACGTAATGCCCTTCGTTCTTCAAACGACGAGCAATGTGAGACGCGATGAAACCTCCAGCGCCAGTGATCGATATCTTCAGCTTCTCAGAAGGCCAGTAAGGCTCTCTCTCAAGCTCCTTGTATGTGTAGGCACCATAGTCAGTTCCATTGGTAGTTGCCATTCTGCAGCAAACAACACAACATCAATCAGAAATCTTGAAAGAAATTTCATCTGTGGCTAATGATTTCCTTCTTCTCGATCTGAATCGAAATCCAATGGATAACATGAAAACTATTCGACCTAAACTGAAATCCAACAACTAAGATCTCATGCAAAAACTATATGGGCTCCGAATAAATCTACACAAACTGATTCTGAATTTTGCCACATTACGTCGGCAGAATTGTTCCTATGATAAGTATTATATAAAAAAATTGAATTTAGAAGAGAGCGAAGACTGACGCACTGGATTCGACGTTAGTTACATAAGCTTCATCATATATACACAGAAACACAAATCTCAGACAAGATTAAATGCGTAGAAAAGCCAATTGTTAAGAAATCCGAAAAGGAATTTAAAACCCTAAATTACACGAGGAATTGAAAAAAAAACAAACGGGGGATGAAAAATTGTGAGAATATATGAATCTACGAGAAAAATCCGGATTGGATCTTTACCTGAGAAAGCGTCAGAGACTTTGAGAGATCGAAGACCGTAAGAGATAATGGAAAGAGAGAGATGAAGGAAGGTAAGGAATTGGGGAGGAAGAAGGGTAATTGTATATATAGAGAGAGGAAGAAGAGGAAGATGAACAGAGCAACACCACTCGTTATTGATTTCCTACTTCTGTTAGTATTGTGCCTCTCTGTGTTTTCTTTCTATGGATTAATATTAAACCCAATAAATAAAAACTAAACTAAACAATATCGTCGCCAAAAAGGAAAATAATCCTATAAATTGTCGCCAAAAAAGAAAAAAATCATTTTCACTATGACAGAGTTTTAATTGAAAACACACTTCTAATTTTATCTATATACATTAACTATTGGCAAGAAAACAAATCTATACATTAATTAAAATAAGTTGCTTCAAGATTTGTTCTCACAATTATCGATTACGGTGATAAAACCGAGATTTTTTGACGAACTATCCTTTAAAATTTTATCTTTTTGTAAAAAAAAATATGCACCGACTAAGAAAAAAATCGGAAACAATTTGACCGGATAAAAAAATAAATAAAATCATGTTAAAAATGATTTTATAATATTTTGTTTAGAAAGAAAAAGTTCGGTTTGCCTTACAAGCTACCATCTATGAGCTTTGGCGAGAGCGTAACACTCATTACCATCACCATCCATTTCGTACCGTGGTGCTGCTCATTCGAGATATCGAAATAGCATTGCTTCATTTCAATATTTCCAAAAAAAAAAAAAAAAAAAATTGGAATCACTTTAACCTTATATATGAATTGTGGGTACCAGATCGCATACAAGATTAATTTGTATTGACTTTTGGTTCGCTGACGTGACTTTTATTTTGAGGCATATTTTGCAATGTGATGAGGGTCGGAGATCTCGTGAAAATGAATTGACTCGGAAGATTTAGTCCGTTAATATGCGAGGTGACGAAACAATCATTTGATTTATTAAGGGTGCGAGGTGCTTTACAAGAGAAAAAGAGATAGGTTTTTTTAGAAGAATCGCGATGCAAAAATCAGAGTTTAACACATGTAGAAAATGCTGTTGAAGATGTTAAACCTGATATGAGTTCGAGCTGTTCTACGTAGATTTAGTTTTCTCTATTTTAGTCAGGTCGTTTGTGTCTGTCTGCCCTTTTACAGTAAAACAAACTATATATTTATAGCAGTGTGGTTAGGTCCTAACCACCGGCCACTAGGCGGGTCTAGTCCGAGAATAGACTTCGCCTAGGCCTGCTTTGTCGCCCATGACGTGACGTTTTTGTCATCCCAAAAGGTGCTTTTGGCCTACTTCTGACACCGAAATGTGTGATATGACGGCTCGTCACTTCGTGTTTGGTACCTTAGAGGCCGGACTCGCGACACCTCGATCTTGACTTCCGAGGCTTTTACTGCATCGTGTGCGAGGCCTAGCGCTATATTGGGTTTCCTCGACATGGCCTGCTCGCTCTCCGGGTCATGGACCTACGATTTGGGTTTAGAGGGTGTGTTAAACTCAACTCCAAATGGATGAATTTTTGTGATACCTTACTTAGTAAAAATGTTTTCTCATATACTCTATTAAATCTCAGATACTCTTCTACCCTTTGATGAAATATTATAATATGATTTTATCCTTCCTTCATTCTCAGTTTTTTTTTTTTTATCTGAAACACTAGGTTATTTTTTTAATAAAATATTGAAAAACAAAGTTACATCTAACCAATCACAAACATGTAATTTGGACCCATCAAAACCCGACATCTCGCACTGAATTTATTTAATTTATGATTGATTCGGTTTTAATTTTTTTCCAACACGAAGTAATCCGGTTAAATATATAAATACATAAATATTATTGATAAATTAAATATATTTTCTAAATTAATGTGGGATTTGAGCCAATCAAAACATGTAATTTCGCACTAAATTATTTAATTTACAGTTGTTTGTTTCATTCGATTTTTAATTTTTTTTCTATAAAAATTTATCCGGTTAATATACAAAAGTTACATAATTTTTTTTATAAATTAAATATATTTGCAAAATTTTGTTTGGAAATTTTCAATAGAAAATTTGATTTATTTATAACTTAGAAATGTTTCATAAAATAATAATATAAATATTTAAATAATAAAATTGTTTTCAAAATTTAAAAAGTGTTACATTTTTCACATAGTTGTATCGCCTAGTTACACAATTGTGCATCCTTCAAAACAGTTGTGCTTTGAGGGTTTTTACATATAATTAATGTTACCGTACTTAAAACTAAAAAAATTTGGTTGTACCAAAGATTTATAGTGCTTTCAATACATTTCTAACATTTTCATGCAATATTATGTGCTATAATACATTTTCAAAAGAGATTTTGCTTCATAATATGGATATCATTAACAAAGTTTTCTTAAAAGTATAATTTATTTTATGTGAAACATGAATATGAAAACCATTTTGAAAATGATCTTTATAATATTCATGTTCCATAAAAAATCTTTTATAAATGATTTTTTTCAAAAATAGTCTTATCATCATATTCATGTTCCACATAAAACACCTTATCCTTTTAAGAACACTTCGTTACCGATACCTATTTTGTGAAACAAAATCTATTAAAAATATGTTTTAGCACATAATATTGCATGACAACGTTGGAAATATACTAAAATCACAATAAATCTTTGGAACAACCAAATTTTTTTAGTTTTAAGTACGGTAATAATATAAAAAAATTCAAAATATAATTGTTTGTAAAGATACACAACCGTAATAATAGATATTACAAGTATGTGGAAAAACAGATTAATTTTTTAATAGTATAAATGACGTCGTTTTATTTGAGTTTCCCATTTTCCCATTCTAAAGTTTTTGGATTTTTTTTTCATTTCTTCAAACCAATAAAAAAAAGAAAGAGAGAAGGGGTGCAATTTATGGGTTCAACTCCATCCCTTTTGATTTCGCCTTCAGATTAGATTTTCATTTCGAATTTCAGTTCCGGGTGCGGTTTCGGTTTCAATTACGATTTCATATCGGAATAATTTACTTAGCCAATTCAAATCGGGTTTGAATAATTATCTTAGCTAACTCGATTTCCGATTTGAATAATTGTTTAGATAATCTGGATTTCAGGTTTTGGCTAATCGTTGATCGATTTATGGATGTATAATACGAATATTAATGATACAATATAGAATTGGTGTTATTAGTATTAGTATTACTGATAAAAATTCCAACTAGTGTTACTAGTATTAGTATTACCGATAAAAATACAAGTGTTGCGATAATATAACAATTAGATTGAAAGCACAAGCTTTCTACATAACCAATCCCAACACTCATTATTAACAACTGATAAAAATTGAACTTCATGAAGATTAAGCTTTCTTTGGCAACTTGGCTGGTGATTTGACATATTTCTCCCACAATTTTGGTGGCTTTGTCTTAGGTTCAGTTCCATGTAAATGATCAAGATTTATGAATTTTCGAGGAGAGAGAGGAGGCATCAAATCGTGGTATAGAGAGTTAGCAATTGGGAAGGCCCAATATTTAAACCCTTCTCAATAACAACTCCAGCAAAACCCGGGATGGAGAGATCAAGGTTGTTATGATAGATCAATGCATTGGCGAATCAGATTGCAAAACGACAACTTAGTTAAAGCTTTGATTGATCATATAGAAATCAGGAATGCCGCTAAAATGATTATCGGCGATGGGCGTGGGATCTCCGGTTGTGAAATACGATGGGTTTTGATCATAATTGATATCATCTATGACCGATTGGTCACTTCCTCGATGAACCTTACCACCCGAGTTCTCCGAGGGTCGAGAAAGTGAACACATATCGCAAAGAGCTTCCCTATGGTATGCTTTGATTTACCACAAGGATTATCAAACTAAAAAGTTCATGAATGTTCCAAGGAATGTAATTCTGAAACGACGGATGATTTTCTTGATTCGTCTCCGTCTCCACCATGGATGCATTTCAGGTCATGACGCCGTCGCGAGTATCGGCAGAGAAGGAGGATGGAGGGAAGGAACTAGAAGGGGCATGATCCTCAGATGCGTTTGAATTCTCTGTTGTGAGCTTGCGCTTTTGGAGAGAAGAAGTTACAGAGACAGAGGTAGAATGAGAAGGTGAGGGAGTCTAAGAGCTACGCGAACGGTTGGCGGCATGGAGAAGAGTGAGAATCCATTGAAGTGATATATACCGCATAATAGTGAAGCTGATGAAGCAAATTGAGATAGTAGCAAACGAAATCATGGGCTAGGGTTCAATTCTTTAGTAACAATAATAGGCTTGAGAGTATCTTCTTCTCTTTGAATCCATAGAAGAGAAAAAAGAGGAAGCAAGAGAAAACTTCAAAAGCTTCCACATCGGATCTGAAAAATAATAAAATATTAAGCTTTTACCCGCTTACATTGGATTTTGGGTTTGGATGATCCAAAATTCTGGTTGGATTGGTAAATATGAGAATTTCTAGTGGTTTAATAGGGGTTTTGTAGTTTTTAAAATTAAACTAAATAAAAAAAAATTAATTTAAGAGAATGATTATTTGAGATTGTGTTGTAACCATCTAGAGTATCTCGACAATTAATTCCTTATATATAAGTCTTGTTTCATCTCATTCTAAGTTTTGTCTTTACTAATTAAAAACGTTGTTTTTGTGTTAATTTTTTTTCTTTTATATTTCTTTTAAGTATATGTTAGGGTAACCTAAACATTAAAAAATACTAAAATCCTTAAAATGGAAACACAAATACCGAGATTCTTTTTAACATAGTATCTGTTAAAATATAAAATATGGGGTTCTTGAAGGTGTCAAGAAAGTAAGAAACACCCGAATCCCTAAAAAAAGACATGGACCAAATAATGTGGTTCCAATCTTTATTTTTATTTATTGAATCACTCAGTTACAATAAAGATACTAGGACTAAACCTGTCAGGGAGAACTGTCTAGATTCCCATAGGAACTTTCACATGTTTACCAAGTCACACAGAACTTATCCCTATGTCTAATTGCCCATAATTGAAGTTTAACAATCTAATTCCCCGCAATTCGAAAGTTTTCAAAGTAATTCTCCACAATCCTTAATTGGGTGGTTTATTGTAGATCAAACCTCACGATACCGTATCAGTCTCCTTTTAAACCGATTCTAAACCAATCTATGCCCCGATTAAGATCCGATTACAGACCCGATTAAACCCAAAAAATTGGGTTTGAGAATAACCCCGCACCACGAGACTCGAACCCTGGCCTTATGTGTGGTGCATGTTACCACTGGGCAAGGTAACTCATTCAGGATATTATCAATCTCACTTCTATTTATTAGTTAAATTTCAAAGTCTACTTTAAATCTATTTTTTTTTAACCCGAGCCTGCATCGCTTAAAACCTTTACAAAATCCCCAAATTAAAGAAAACCCTAAAATCTAAGAACCCTAAGTCGCGAAACCAAGAAAAACTCTCATCTTTTTTGTTTCGTTTCTCTTGCAATTTCTAAGGTGATTGTCGAGGATGTCATTGGATTTCATCCTCGTCGATGTTCCCGTTGACGACGGTCCGTATTTTAATGATGACGACAACGAAGATCCGGTGGAAAGAAACGAGTATGAAGTGGAGCGAGATGTGGGTGATGTTGAAGATGATCCGACAATTCTTCACAATGTGTACCCAGAATCAGACAACGAAGGAGCCCAACAACACCAGGACAACAACAATTTCATAAGAAGAGGCGACGGAAACTTATATTTCGGGCAGTCATTCTAGAACGGGGTCGCGTTTAAAGAGGCTGTTCTTGACTATGCACTGAGAACCGGTAGAAACATAACATGAAAGAGGTATGAAAAAAAAAATCTCTCATATGAATGCATTGGGAGTGAAGATTGTCCCTGGTATGTCTACTGCTCAGTTCGAACTGGGTCTGTGAATTGGAAGATTAGGAAATTTAGGGAGGAGCATAGTTGTGAACCTAATGGAGAGTGTGATCTCTTGAAGGTGCCTGTTATAGCTAGGGTGTTTCTGGATAAAATTAGAGAAGAACCTGATAAGTACATGCCTGCGACAATTGAAAGAGAGATAGCTACGAGATGGGAATTATCTGTCTCTAGGCTTCAATGTCAAGCGGCAAGGGGAAAAGCTTTGAAATGGATAGAGAGTGAGTATGAACATCAGTTTAGGCGTCTGAGGGATTACGCCAATGAGATTCATGTTTCAAACCCTGGTTCAACGGTGGAGGTGGAGACTTTAAGAAATGATGAAGCTGAACATGTGTTCCACCGTTTTTATGTCTGTTTTGCTGCTCTGAAAAAATCGTGGAAGGAGACTTGTAGGCCAATTTTAGGAGTTGATGGGTGTTTTATGAAGTCTAAGATGAAATGACATGTTTTGTCTACTATTAGTCGAGATGGAGACTATATCCAGTTGCATGGGCTGTTGTAGTTGTTGAAAATACTGATAATTGGCAATGGTTTATGAAGAAGTTGAAGTCTGACTTGGGTCTAGGTGAAGGAGGTGGCTTTGTTTTGATGTCTGATCGTCAAAAGGTGAGCTAATGACCAAAGCCATTAGTTTTTTTATGTCTAATATTATATGATATATTTTCTTGTTCTATTTCAGGGATTGATCAAAGCAGTTAGTCTAGAGTTACCTGCGATGGAGCATAGAATGTGTGTGAGGCACATCTATGGGAATCTCAAATTAACACATGGACAAAAGAAAGAGATGAAGAAATTCATCTAGAATCTTGCTTGGAGTTACAATCAGGTCCATTATGAGTCGAATCTGAACAAGCTTCGAGCTTATGATGAAGGTGTTTATGACTAAGTTATGAAATCTAACCCAAGGACTTGGTGTAGAGCATTTCACAAGCTGGGACCCCACTGTGAAGATGTCGAAAACAACTTCACCGAGTCATTCAATAGCTCAATCACCAAAGCGAGAGATAAGCCATTAGTTGCAATGCTTGAGACAATAAGGAGACTTGCAATGGTTCATATAGCAAGGAGGTCAGCGAAGGTTAATAAACAGATTGGCCACATTACTCCATATGCGAGTAAAGCTCTAGAGAAAGAGAAATCGAATGCTAAGGAATGTGTGGTGAGAGTGAGCACCAACGGTTACTATGAATCTGGTCTCAGTGGGCATTTTCATCATGTGCACCTGCAAAAGAAGACGTGTACTTGCATGAAGTGGGAAATCACTGGAATCCCCTGTCTACATGCATATGGAGTGATTCTGAACAAGAAGGAAAAGGTTGAGGAGTATGTCAGTCATTGGTTTCAAACAAAGACTTGGAGGGAGACATATGAGAGAGGTATTATTCCACTTAGAGGAGCAAGTTTCTGGCCTCGTGGGAGTCACAATGTGGTTCATGGAACTGATGAGAGTCAGGGTAAAAGCAAGAAGGTTGAAAAAAGAAAGAAAGGTGTGAATGAGTCTCCTGTGAAGAAGAAACACAATGTGTTGAAACGGGAAATGCATTGCTCAAAATGTCACCGTGCAGGCTATAACAAGAGGTTTCATGATAAGGTATTCTCTTCAAATAAGTGTTTATATCTTCATTGTTGTATTTTAATTGTTGTAAATATTTTGAAAATGAGAGCTTTTGAATCCGTGCAAGTGGAAGTCAACCATCGTCTTCGCAAGTGATAAATGATCCGTAGTAGAGGAACCAGTGAAGATGTGTTAGTGTTTAGGGCAGGTCTATGTTAGTTTTTGTTAAGAAACCCGTAGTTAATCGGCTAATTTGTTTGGTATTGCAAGTTTGGTATTGACGGGTGCAGGCAGGTCCTTTTTGTGTAAATGACACCCGTATTTAAATGGCTTTTTGTGTGTTGAAACAAGTGGTATTATGAACTTGTTATTGAAAATGGTATTATTATGTGTTTACAAGCTTCATTAGTGTCCTTATTTGACCAAAATGATGAAACACAACTTCAATCAGTCAATACATTCAACATTGTTAAACATTGCAACAAACAACTACGAGAATTATCAACCCAACAAGCTACAAAAATATGCAAATCAGTCTACTATAGTAGCCTTAACAATGTCACCAACAACAACAATTACAACACATCCGATAAGAACAAGTACAACTAACTTCATGAAACTTGATTTGGCTTCAGTGTAACGATCCTCAAGCATCTCAGAAAGCTCAGTTCCTAATCTCAATCTCATCTTCTCAAACTCATCTTCCTCAGTCCCCAACCTACGCACTACTTTCATCACCTCCACTTTCATCTTCTTCAGCTCTGTTTCAAGAGATCCAATCTTAGAATCCACTCGTTGTAACTCATCGATTGTTGCCTGCTCAACCCACTTGAACACATGCTCATCATTTTTTAGCTGCATAATATATACATAAACATCCTCAATCTCTAATTTTAGCATCAACAACAAAAATAATGGCAAACATGTAAACATACTACATTATATATAAACTAATGCTTACTCTGAGTCCTGCGGCGTACCCACACCGGTAATATCGCCGGAATGGATTCGGTTTAGATCTTGCAACTTGGGAAACAACTCTCTCCCCACACCAACACTTTTCTGGAATGCCAAATACTTTTCCTTTTCCCAGGGACCCCTAGATGACCCACTCGAACTTCCAGAAGAGTCGCCATATTGAATATGTTGAATCAGCAATTAAAAAAAATCAAAGATGGAGAGAATTGAGGATTTTTGTTTGTTCGAAACTGGGTTTCGGAGTTTAGAATTAGGGTTTGTTCGATTTGGGAATTTTTCGGGATTTTTAAAGTGCACTTCGAAATTTAACTAATAAATAGAAGTGAGATTGATGATATCCTGAATAAGTTACCCAGCTCAGTGGTAACGCGCACCACACATAAGACCAGGGTTCGAGTCTCGTGGTGCGGGGTTATTCTCAAACCCAATTTTTTGGGTTTAATCGAGTCTGTAATCGGATCTTAATCGGGGCATAGATTGGTTTAGAATCGATTTAAAAGGAGGCTGATACGGAATTGTGAGGTTTGGTCTACAGTAAACCACTCAATTAAGAATTGTGGGGAATTACTTTGAAAACTTTCGAATTACGGGGAATTAGATTGTTAAACTTCAATTATGGGCAATTAGACATAGGGATAAGTTCTGTGTGAATTGGTAAACATGTGAAAGTTCCCATGGAGATCTAGGAAGTTCTCCCAAGCCTGTCAATATGAGTCATTATCCATGGGTCTCGTCTGGTGGGACCCACAACAGGAGCGAGTTGCGGGTTAGTGTATATTTTGGCGGGACAGATGCAGTTGGACTATTTTGAAATGCGGGTTAGATGGTACCCACGAACAAAAATTTTCCGAAAAACAAATTAATATTTTCTTATTTTATGAATTTAAGGATTTCATTTGAAAAAATATTAATATTCTAGTTTTTATAAATAATTATGAAAATTTATGATTTATAACTTTAAAAGTATTCTATTATCAAAATTATATACAATTAAAAATGTTGATAATATTTAAATATTTGTGGGCCGCAGGTAACCCACAAATTTCGCGAGGCGGGTGGGGATCAACTTTTTTTTTGCTTTGCGGATTTGGCAGGACGGGTGCGAGTCGACAGTTTTTGTTTCGCGGGTTTGGTGGAGCGGGTTATGCGGGTTTTTGTTTCGAGGCGAGTCGCGGGTTTGATCCGCTGAACAGTTGTAACCAAGACCAGGGTGCTCGAGCATAGTAAGGAAAGATCAGTTGCTATCCTATGAGCTTAGTATCTGCGATGGGCTACCTAAAGTTGAGTTAAGTGATTTCACCCATGGTCAAAGAGAATCTTGCTTGTAACGCCTAGTACAACTCCATATGTCAGCATCTATTGGACAACAAGATCGCTTGGAAACCACGCGTGCCTCGAGATTCCCGAAAGCACACTAAAGGACTTTGTCATCACGCAAAAAATAGTATGAAATGCCTCCTATACCCGTATGATATTGACCACATATGCCTAGGGAGTAAACGACATGCCAGCTAAGCAAACGACATGAGCGGTAGGTAAAATTCAAACAAGTGTAAAGACGATCTAATAAACAATAAACCGGAACGATCTAAACCATAACCAAACATGTTATTCCAGGAGAACCCAATTGTCCAGTCTACTAGTCATGGTTAAGTATTATCTATAGATATAACCCCAACTTGCTACGGGAAGGGGCTGGTTAATTAATCTCTCAAGGCTTATGATAAGATTTCTCTGTTTTACTTTGTTTTCTTGGTTTTACTCCCTAAACCTGAGAACCTTCACGGGAGTATTCTATAGGCTCTCATTGAGTATTTCTCGAGAGCATATGACTTCCCTCTTAACCCCGGCCACGAGTTAGTGGTTAAAGCTCCATGATCTAAGAAAAGTGTCCTCGAATATTTCTTTCAAAACCCTCAAAGTATCGACCTTTATCTAAATAGCTAAGGCAAGGCTGAGGCTAAGAGGAGATTTTGGTCCAAATATCACTGTTTTCAAACTTTTTCACTCCAAAGGGTTCCTCTTCCTATGTGATAGACATCTTTTCCGGTCAACTCAGGGAATGTTCAGTTTGAACATGTTTTCCTTTGTTCTTTTCATCTCAAACATGTATTCCTTTGTTCTTTTCACCTCAAATAGCTCTCTAAACGACATATAACTTCGAGACCACTTTCTCTTCTAGAAAGGAGTTGAACAAGCCAATTTCTTTCATTTCTTGATAATCTTTTAGTTTTCTGACATCGTTCATATGGTTAGAAAAAAAACTTGAGCGTTGGAGAATCTTTGGAAAACACACCCCATCATGTCTTTCCTGGAGACTTCACAAGCTTTTATGTTGTTGTAAGAGGTATGCTGTCCTGTATGACAAACCCTGTACCAAATCATGTTCCAGCAACACCCCAAAGGTCTAAGGATCACCCTGAGGTGAGTCCAGAAACACCCGAAGTCCACACAAGCCGAAATTTAGCCTATAGCCTCACTGCGCCGAAAATTAGAGTGCCTAGAGTTCATCCCCTCGTGAGCTCAATAGCAGATTGGTGGACTCCCTTCACATCAAATCTATCAACTTTTGCTGAACCAGAAAATCCAGGCCCACATCGTTGAAATTTAAGAAAGTCTCGGAGCCTAGAGAATATTGCATGTATCATGTTTTACCCGAAACATATAGATACACATTTCACTTAACTATTATATTTAAGTAATTAAATTACAACTACAAATCAACCCATCACCAAGTTATTATGGAAAAAAAAAATCTAAATCTATAATTTAACTACAGCTAAAACAAACACACCTAGCCAAAAAAATTATATAGCCAAATTTTTACAACTCATCCAACCATTCGCCCCGAATGTGTTGTAGGAATTCTAAGAGTTATACTCAAAATTAAAAGAAAATTAGTTTTTGGTTGTGAGTAAAAGTTGAGCTAAAGTCTGATTGGTTTAACTTTAAAGTTGTAGATTTTTTTTTGTAACGTAGATGGTTAGGGTATAACATAGATTGTTAGGATAAATTTTACTACCTTAATATTTAAGATTTATGCAACAACACGTGTAAAGTAGTGTACACGAATTTCTTTCCGCCATGTGTAAATAGTTAGGTGAATCACTTTAGCGCCACATGTAACTTAGTTTAGGTAAATCGTTTTACGTCATGTATCAACAGTAATGAGATACCTAGGTTTGATTACGTGAAAACTCGTGTGTCTCTAAAGGTGGGGTCACTCAAATTCTTGCGCCCCAGTATAGTACTGTGGCTATGCTATCCGTATGTGAGTGTTGTGAGCTGAGTGACTAATACAGTATTGTGCGCAGACATGACTCTACAGTGGCATGGGTGCAGAGCATGGGGGTTGTCCCATTGGCGTCCTCCTGGAAAAGGTTTACTCGCAATTCACTGTGGCCCAGAAAGGTGCTAGAGGTGAGGTGATCCAACCTGAGGAACGCTGACAGGATGACAGCACAATCCAAGTTGAGTATCACCAATTGGGTCAAGTTTGGTGCCCTATTCAGATATTTTCTTGATCGATAAGTAAAAATTCTGCCGAACACTGTCTGTTTGAATCATCAATAATAACGTCTGACACATATCCACGTGTCAAGTATCCATAAAAGGAAATGATCACTTGAGCTACACACTGTAACAACCCGTATAATCAAGGAGCTGACCGAGCAAAGTCAAAGTCAAACGAAGACGGAAATTTTTGACCAAAATAAGATTCCCAAGAAGATGGTTAAAAAGGCGATAAGTATATCGAAGAAGTGATTTGAAGGCTCAAGAATGTTCAGAGGAAATTCTAGATGAAGACGGAGTGAAGACAGAAGAGTTTCCGCATTGAAATAACCCGAGATGAATTAAAAAGGATTTTCGGGATTATTTTCAGTGTTGAAATTTTTAAAATAAGTTTACACGTTAATCCCGCTTGCCGCGAATGGAATTAATTGTGTAAATTCAAGACGGATTTTTGGACAAAATTTCAGAAGAAACGGAGTTCATATGGCGAAACCCGAGACGCAAGCCAAAAGACGACGAGAGCGCGAGGCGAAATTGGATCGCAAAATCAAATGGAGAAACCCCCTATTTTTCTCATTGGTGGAGAATAAATAAAATAAATGAAAATATATATATTTTCTTAAATATATATATATATATATTTTTTCGTTTATACTAAAAAAAAAAAATAATAATAATAATTGAATAAACTTGGAGCCCGAGTTTGGTTCGGTTATAAAAGAAGACAAGGGGGTGTGTGTTTTACTCACACCGAAGAAGAAAAAGAAAGAGAAAAGAGAGAAAGGAGAGAGAAGGAGGAGGAGAAGAAGAGAGAAGGAGGAGGAAGGAGGAGGGCAGAGCCACCACCGGTGAAATTTTCCGGCGAGCCGCCGTCGCCGCCGGCCATTTTCCGGTGAGTTTCTGGCGAATTTTCCGGAGCTCCGACGTGTTGTCGCCAAGTCATCTTCATCATCTTTCTTTCTTCACTGTCGCGGTAGCTTGTCGTTATGCCGCGACCGTCATCATTACCTCCTCGGTGACGCCGTTACTCTGGCTAAATTCCGAGGAGTAATTGACGAGTACAGCCGGAACTCTTCCAGAATTCCGAGAAGTGTTTGATGGGTACAGCGGAAGCTCTGCCAAAATTTCCGGAAGGTTTGAAACCAGTGAAACCGCAATCGAGCGGAGAAGATGGAGGAAATTTTTGTACGATTCCTTAAGTAAAAATCCTATCGGACCTCTGCCGAATTTTCAAGGAAGAAACTGCCGTCACAGCTGAGACTCTGCCGAAATTTCTAAAGAGCTAGTTCAAGACGTAGAAGACATGCTGCAGCTGAAGGAGCCTCACGCCGATCTGGTTTCGGTTCGGTTAGCTACCTTTGTTAACCGGTTCGGTTTGAGTTAACCGATTTGGGTAATCAGTTCGGTTTAGGAATTAAACCGGTCTATCTTGGTTTGGTTCACTGGTCTAACCCGGTTAGTTCAATTGGACCGGTTTAGTTGGTTTACCTTGGTTTGGTCCGGTTTAGCTAAACCAATTGGTTAATCCTGGATTAATTGGTTTAGTTAAACCATCTGGTTTAACCGGTTATCTCTGGTTAGGCCAAATTGGAGATTTAAGGAGGAAATTGGGTTGGTCCAAACCTAATTCAGAGTTGGTTCAAGAGATTCAGAGATTGCTTAGTAAAGAAGAAAGAAGAAGAAAGGAAGAAAGGAGAAGAGTCAAATCAATGATAACTTAGGGAGTAAGTTATCGATTTCTTGAGGAGCTTGGGGCTCAAGCTAGTTCTTTGGAGCTTTGTGGAGTCAAGCAGTGGGTTCAGGAAGGGTTCCATTGTCATCACTCAATCACATCAGCCGCAACATATAGCCAGGTGAGTGGGTGCATTTTTGATTGATTGATGCATTAGGTAGAATGCATGTAGATCCCGAGCAACCCTTAGGATCTTTATAGACTGTACCCATGAATCTGGAATACGTACTCGATACGGATCGATGCGTATAATTATTTGCATGCCTAGTGAAACTCTTAATAACCGGATTAGGAGTAAAGATGCATTGCATATAGATAATGATTGAATGTTGATTGATTGATTGTGTTGAGGAGTCAGCGGTGCAGTAACCCACCCTGATGGTTTATCCTCACTTGCTTGTTTGTAGCATGGACTTGTTTGTGGACCACTTGGCATGGTGCCAGTGGGATGTCTACCTCCCATTGGGGAATAGACAGATGTGTATGATACGGAGAGGGTCGAATCTACGCCAAGAGCGGGAAAGAAGAGGTTCCTTGATCAGCCCAATTGTCCGGTGGACCCTTGTATAGAAGAAAGACTAGGTATGGACTGACCAACGGACCTGGATCATGAGTCGATAGAGTGCTGGTACACGGTCGGGCTAACGGACTTAGACCACGAGTGGGTCAGTGTTCGGGTATATGAGTTGACTACCAGACTCTGACTATGATCGTACAGATTCGACCACTGGTATGAGGTGTGAGGCCATCAATCCTTATCTCTATATAAGGATTGGTTACATGGCCAATGGAGTAGTAGCCAACGAATCTATTTTTGAATAGATTCGGAGTTAGGCTAGGGAGTTGTTTCTTGCGAGAAACAATCCTGGACGGAGATGTGAGAGAGTAGAGGACTACTGGAACCTCGAGTTCAGGGGGTTCTGGGTGGGGCATTAACCATCTTGTCGCGTTGGGCGAATGATGGGCTCTAGAGTGTGTCTGTTGTGCCTCAAGATGAGAGCAGTAGACCCTTAGTGGCTCAACTCGTGTATGGGAGCTATCAGGTCTCGCCGTGAGAATGATAGGCTCCAAGTGGCATCGTGTCTGCTGAGGACGATGTTGCGGAGTTGTGCAGGGTGATGTTCCGTCACTGCGTAGACTCTTGACCACCTTGCGGATTTATGTTGATGTTTCTGGGTAGCTAGGGGAATAATGGATGTTTGGTCTGGAATAGATTAGGTTTGTAATTTATTCCGCGTTAGAGTGAGATAAGTGATTCCCTAGAGTTTCCGCAAGGTTGGATGTCTTTTAGTGTAGTGTTTCCGGGCCCACGGGTCAGAGACACTATCACTAGTAGGAGGTGTATATGTAATCCCCATCTGAGAGTTGATCTTCGTAACCGTAAACCCCCATATTTACGGAAGCGGAATGACCCCGGATAACAGTACCGACTGATCATCGGGCCGTGGGTGTGGCGTCCTGTTGAGGAGTCCATGTACCATGCTTCTGCTGAGAACATGTTGATTGGGGGATTGTCGATGGACTATCCCGGGGATTACGATATCACCAGGGACCAAGTAGAAGGAGAGTGATGTTTTTCTTTTTAGGATTGACTAGGAGGCTGTCTGAAGTACGTCCCGTCGTATGGAGGACAATGCTCCTATTCCGCGGTAGTGTAGTTGGGTTTGACATCTGGGATGATGTCATCCTGCTGGGATGATGTGATGTTGTTGTGATCAGAATTCGTTACTTCAGGGGAAGTAGCGGGTATCTGTTCTTGCTTGATTTTATTGTTTGTTGCTTCAGCTATTGTTTGTTGATTTTCGGTCTTAGAATTGATCCCTTAGGTGGATCCCACTCGCTGAGTAACGTGTCGGTGTTAATCACCCCTCTCCCTTTTCCACCCCTTTAGGTTAAAGGAGACCATAGGAGTCTAGGAGGCTTTTTTACCGGATACCTTGATTATTTGATTGCTTGCATTTGTGTGTGAAAATGGTTTGTTAAAATCCCGCTTTGACTCGACTTTTAAATTGATTTATTGGAGCTCCACTAACCTTTTTCATTGTTTTCTTTGTTGCATGTTTTCCGCTGCGTGTTCTTATTTTCAGTTGGCGGACTCCACTGGTACAAGGTTTTGTCGAACTGGCACAACCTTATTCTCCTTTGGGAGATATGAGGAGGGCGATAGTCTGGGGAAGCCTCGGGAGGGTGATAGTCTTCGTGATTATTGCTCTAGCTGACGTGGAACCAGATATCGTCATATATTGGAGTGACTCGAGCAGGTCCTCGACCGAGATGTTCGACCGCTAAGTGTTCTTGTTTGATTGGCGAGGTGGTCGGGTAGGTCGGTCAGCGGGGAGGACGATTCGGGGGCGCTACACACATACCTCGATAGTCGTATAAAACACACTAAAGGACTCTGCCATCATGCGACAAACAGTACAAAGCGGCTCCCATACTCATCTGTTATGGACCGTAAATACCTCGAGAGTGCACAACACGCTAGCATTCCAAAACGACAAGAGTGGTAGATAAAAATCACACAAGTGGGAGATGATCCTATCCACAACAAAACCAAGGCGACCCAAATCAGAACCAAACCAATCGTGCCAGGGTAACTCAATCATCCGGTATACTAACATATTTCAGGTATTCTTTATAAAAACATCCCTTACTCGCTACGAGAAGGGAGTAAATCATTCTCTCAAATCTTAGGATAACATTGCTCTATTTTAGTCATCACTATGTTTTCTCATAAAGAGCTCTCTCTTCCTAGGTTTTATTAGGTTTTCACTTAATAAATTGGCTAAGACCTCGTCAGAGTGATATCGTCAATTCTCATAGAGTTTCTTCCGAGAGCAGTCGACTTCTCTTTGAGTTCGGACCACGTTTTAGTTGTTAAATTTCTTACGTATAGGCTTTTTTTGTCCCCTACTTGCTTTCAAAAACCCTTTGTCTCGACCTTTCTGTAAATAACCGGGATTTCAAGGTTATTAAGGTTCAAAGACCACCGTTTTAAAAACTTTTTCGTTCCAGAGGATTGCTCCTCATGCACAATAATAGCTTTTTTGGTCATCTTAGACCTCACCCCCCTTACGCGGTTTACTTTGTTCTTTCCACTTAAAGAACCCCCCCCCCCCCACAAACATTAGATAACTCCGGGACCACTCTATTCTTCTGGACCAAAGTTAAACTAAACATTCACTGTTTTCCTGACTTTCTTTTCATTTTCCGACGTCTGTTCCGTGGTAAAATAACTAACTTGAAGATCTGGAAATATTCGGGAAACACAAACCCATTGTGTCATTCTAGAAGACTTCACGCGTTACTTTCTTGTTGTAGGAGGTTTGTTACCCAGCGGGACTAACCCCACTGCACTTTGCTTTCCAGCACACCCCACAGATCTTAGGACAACCCCGCGGTGCGTTATCTCAACCTCGAAGTTCACTCAAACCGCCATCTCGCATACAGTCTCGCGGCATTGAAAACCGAGGAGTCCAAAGTTCACCCCACGATGAACTCAGTAGCATATCGGTGGACCCCCTTTACATTAACCAACTTACGCCCACAGACCCGTGAAGTCAAGGCCCATTTACTTAGAGATCATGATCCGCTTAGGATACGTAGGACTTGACATGTGAAGTTTTTTACTGGAAACATAGATACAGCCTAACTAATCACCTTCGATAATAGTCTATTATATAAAATTTGAAGGGCTCTTTCAAGAGAATGACACATGGCGATCCCTATAAATGACGCATGTCCAATTATTATTATTTTTTTACCTAAAAATTTTGTAACTTTTTTGATTTTGGTGTTTAAGTGTACTTTACTATTATTTCTTAAGTTACAAGTAAGAGAAATAAATGATTATAATGGTAAATTTTCTATTTATTCTTTTTAAGAGTTGTTTCTAATTAATAAATTCAACATAAGAAGCGGTTTAGGGAAGTAATGCAATGCTAGAGCTTATAGCAAATGCAGTTTGATGAATTCAACGATAGGTTTTCAAGTTCTTGGAATGCAATTTAGGTGAAGAGGCAATACAAATAATAGGAACAAGAGAAATAAGTATCAAGAAGAAGATGAAACAATGAATGAAACAAAGAATGTCATATTATCGAACTGTGTAATTGGTGGTTGTAATATAAAACCATGTACAGTGTTACATTCTTTATATTTGTATTGAAACTGATGGTCAAAATCAAATATTTAAAAATATTCATTTGCATCAAATTTTAAGTAATCTATAATAATAATTATCTAAAGTAATGGTAGGTAATTAAATGATCCAATCGCAATGAAAATTATCGTTTGATTTGTTTTCATTCATAAAAATAAAATATCTAAATAATATCTCAAAATTTTAAAAACATCGCAAATAATTGCTAAGTAATTAAAAGGTAATAAGTGTGATAAAAAATTGCATGGTAGATGTTGAACCAAAATATTTCAGTGCAAGTGAAGTAAGGATTTTACGTTCGGATGAGAGGGTCGGAGATTCAACGATGAGGTAAATAAGAGCAAAAGAAGAAAGGTCGAATAAGCAGTTCGGAGGGAACACTCCGGACTTTGTATTTATAAATGAGGGAGGAATTACTAAGAGGAGAAGACAAGTGGATTTGACGAACAAGATCGAACAAGAAGCCGAGATCGGAATCTAACACTTAATGAATTAAGAAGTTGGATAGGTAGCTGCGCCTAAGTCCAGTGGCTTTCTTCTAACGCGTCATCGATCGACGGCTCTCGTTAGGTGTATCCTACGTGTCAAGCATCTGTCGAAAATGGGGTCCTCATATTAATACGGTAGGATTCATGGCATTCGCTTACTGGCTTTGTTGGGTATCGACGTGGTTTTCGTGCGTTGTGCCGAAATCGATGATCGACTCTTGGGTTTAGTCTGGACCTTGCAGGTTCGGACCATCTTTTGGGCTCTTGTTTTATTAAAGATGGACTTGGATTGATTCGGACCGTGCCCTTTTATTGAGGGTGTTAAGTATACCTCGAATAGTAGACAAAAATTAAAGACTATGTGTTAATGAATTACTTTCATGTTATACTTGTTGAAACTTAAAAAATATAGAAAAATATTTTTGATTAATTGGGAATTCTATCTTTTACTTGTTTTAACTTCTAAGAAACAAAAGAAATGTGTTTAAAATGACAATAACAACGATGTTACTTTTTTAGTTTTCTATATTTCATGAAAAATTCGATACTAATAATACATAAAAGAATTAAATTTAGTTTCAGCAAGAAAGATTTAGGTACTTATATAGTAAACACAATTGATTGGTTGGTTTCACTCTCTTTCTCATTAGTTAGTCCTGAATTTTCATAGTTGATTGATTATTTTGCTAATTCAAATAAACTTCAAGTATAGGGAACATCCTATATATGGTGACTGAGAGATCCCACATTTCTACCAAATATATTAGTACAAAGACCACAAATATTAGGAATTGCGAAAAATAGACCCTAAATTGATTTTAAACACAAAACTAGATCCCAAATTCAAAGTTAAGCAGAACTAGATCCTTGGGATAGAGAAATTACGTTTGACGCCCTTATATGTAAACAAAAAAACAGAATCCACAATTACGATTTCAGTCCTCGCGTCCGGAGACTTCAGATGTGAAGTCTCCTTGTGAGGTCTCAATGTACCCAAAGACTTCACATGTGAAATCTCATTAGACTTTAAATCTTATATTTAAATTTTTTTAAAAATAAAAAAATAATTAGTCTACAATTTGATATACATAAATTATGTTTAATTAAATATGAACTTTTAAAATTAAAAGTTCAACCAATTACATAATATTTATGCATTTAAGGTTGGTTATATTCTACTTTAGGGTACAGAGACTTCACTATAAAGTCTCATTAATAATTAAATCTTATATTTAAATTTAAAAAAAGAAAAAAAAATAATTAGTTTGAAATTTGATATATATAAATTATATTTAATCAAATTTAAACTTTTAAAATTAAAAGTTGAATCAATTACATAATATTTATACATGTAAGATTGGTTATGATCTACTTTAGGGTATACAGACTTCACTATGAAGTCTCATTAATAATTAAATCTTACATTTAAATTAAAAAAATATTTAAAAATAATTAGTCTGCAATTTGAAATACTAAAATTATGTTTAATCAAATATAAATTTTTTAGATTAAAATTTTAATCAATTCAATCATTTTTAAACATGTAAAGTTGATTATGCTCTACTTTAGGGTATAGAAACTTCACTCTAAAGTCTCATTAGTAAATAAATCGTATATTTAAATTATTTAATTTTAGAAAAATCTTTTTGTAAAAATTTAAAATACAAAAATTAATATTGTTCTAATATGAGGTATATAAATTAAAATTTCACAAAAAAATCATAAAATTAAATCATTTTAGCTGAATTATATTTTAACTCGTAATTCTCATCGAGACTTCATCGTGAAGTCTCAAACTTTATTTTTTTTGGTAAATATAAATTAAAAAATTATTGAAAAATATTTAGATTAAAATTTTTGATAGAAAATTCATTTTATTACAAATGTAATGACTAAAAATATAACTTCACCAAATTGCTTAAAAATAGAGTAAGTGATCTAAATGTGATTTGGATTGGCATAAGAGGTTTAAGGTTTGACAAATAGTTAGAATACATGTATATTTCTCTAGGGTTGGAGTTAGGGGTTAGAATTTTTTAAACCAAACGACAATTGTTGATAGATTCGGTAGGTTTAGTGTGAAATAAGACTATTTTCATGCCAAACGTAAGTAATTGGCAGGGGTTATTAATAAAAATTATTAAATAACCCATATTTCAATTTAGGGATTAGATGAGACTTCAAAATGAAGCGGGAACTTTTAACCTAATTTGAAATTAAAGACGCCAAAAAATATCTAAATATTAATTTTTTTTTTTAACAGGGGTATATAACAAATTTACACTGATGTAACCCTAAAATTTTGTAACCTAGCCGACACCTTTTTCTTCTTCTTTTTTTTCTCTCAGAGAAAACCAGAAAAAGAGTTCCTCTCCTCAAAACTCTCTCGCTTCTTCTTCGATGCCGACCAGATCTGCTACTGTCGTCGCCTTTGATCTCACTTCCTCCTTCTCCTCCTCCTCCACAACTTGCAACACTGAAAAACCTGGCCAAAACCCTAGACGGCCGCCATCTCCTCGTCATCTCCGCAGCCACCGCTCGTCTATTTCTTCATGGCCTGGTTCGTTCCCTTTCTCTAGCCTCTCTGTTTTCTCCATTTTTTGTGCACTTGGTAGATCGTGCATAGAGAAGCCTCTCATCTCATATTTTCATCACCTAATGGATTTTACTCTCTTTCTAAAACAGATCTGGGCTGCCGAGTTTGAAGAGACTTTGAAGGACGTCTTGATGAAAGTAAAACCATATTTGGGCGTACTTTTACTAGTGTCTTGTGGCTGTAGAGTGAAGGTAATAGTTTCACTTACTGAAACTTTTGTGCTTTGAAGATTTCACCTTTGAGTTTTTCATCGAGACTTCATTTTGAAGTCTCAGAAATATGAGGTAATTACCAAAAAATATAAGAAGAGTGATTTTAAAATAATTACTAAAACATGAACGTTACAGTAAGTTTTAAATGAAGAAAATATCATTTACAAACATAATTAAGCTAAACAAATATTTATAATTAGGTTTAAAACCATGTTTAACATAATTAATAAATGAGACTTCACCGTGAAGTCTCAGGCGTAAACTTACAGTAAGTTTTAAATGAAGAAAATATCATTTACAAACATAATTAAGCTGAAAAAATCTTTATAATTAGGTTTAAAACCATGTTTTAACATATTTAATAAATTAGACTTCACCGTGAAGTTTCAGGCGTAGACTTCACCATGAAGTCTATCAGGGTAATTAAAAATTAACAAAATTCTTAAAATCAATTAAATAAGTTGTAAAACTCATACATATTCAACATAAATAAGTCATTGACTCACACTAGTCTTTTTTATTATGATTTTTTGCAGGTAAAAGAGAACAAAGAGAAGCGGAAAAACCATTAAGACAGCTCAAAAGAGAATTGGAAGAACCATTTTTTTGCCCTGTTTATTGTAAAAGAGACCCTTGAATTTAAGATTGGTGTTTAGCGTTTTATTATATAGTTTGTTTCTTTCTTTTATGGTTGGTGTAATTTGCGATTTAATGTAACATTGGTGTTTATCGAAAATTTATGCATGATTGAATTTGATTGTGGTATAATGATTCAACCAAATTTGCAAAAGGAAGTAATATATCTTGTGCCCTAACTAAAATATACCAATTTTGAACATGTGTTAAAAAAAACATGTACAAATCACATTAGCAAGTGAATATATTGCATAAGTAATATATCTTGTGCCTTAGCTAAAATATATCAAATTTGGTTTCCTTCCTTTGGTTTCATGTTCTTAAGGAAAACAATTCACTCATCGACAAGAGACTTCAGGCTGAAGTCTGAATCTTTTTTTGTGTGGAGACTTCATTTTGAAGTCTCAATAATATGAGCTAATTGCATAAACACTTAAGAATTTTGATTTATAAATTATTATGATACATAAATACCACACTCTCATACAACATGAACAAATATAAGTAACAAACATATGAGAACAAGAAAAGTAAAAAAAATTCTTCATAATTAGATTTAAATCAAGTCAAGACCACCATGTATTTCCCTTAAGCTTAGCAACTTTTCCAAATTCACACCTAAATCTGAAAAATCAATATATCCAAATGTCATTCATTGCTATTTCAAAACCATAGAAGCTCTGCCCAATACCAAGATATTGCTATTTATTTTCCTTTTCAATACCAAGATAAAAAAAACTCTCCCCCAGACTTATTCATTTCTCTTTGAATTTATCAAAGTTTAGGCGAATAGTGGCATCTTAGGAAATTTTTCTCCCCTCACTGTTAACCAAGTTCTCAAAGATTCAAGTGCATAGTGGTATATAAAGAATTTTCCCTAACCACACTGATCCCGAGATTCTAGTGATGAATAGTTGGCGTCCTAAGGAATTTTCCTCTGCATCATCACTAGGTATTAAGAACAATCCATATTAAAGGGGGAAATTTGAAAACCATAATCACACATAAAATCTTATAATGGCATTAAACGGGTTTTGACTCCTATTGATAAGAAAGTTTAGTAGCTCAGGTTTACATGGACTTCAATCTTGTGAAACATGGAATTTCTGGTAGGTTGATCTGCTTCCAGATTTTTCATTAGTCAAAAACTAAAACTGACTCGTGCAATATTGGTTATTGAAAATCCGCTAATGTGGTTCATGTACTTAATGTTAACATTTTTTTCCAAACGGTTTTGACTCAATTAAAACAAAAGGCGGCAAAGAACTTGAGATCAACAAAGTAAAGTTTCATCAATAACGGATATGCACCCCTCAGACTTAAATTACACTGTCCAGTGGAATAAAGGGATGAAAGGATGTTATAAAACAAAGATGAAAGCAAATCGAAAACTCGCGTTACCGTATAAGTGGAAGTCGGGCGACCATAGTGAGGGTCGGTCGATTCGGGTTTTGCTCAATTCGATTTTTGTTGAATCTCATCGCCTAAACATCAAAAACATCTAAAAAAAAGTAAAGAAAATACCAGTGGGTTACCTTCCACTCAGAGCTTGTTTAAATTCAATAGCTTGACTATGAGGGTGACTAAGGTGGACTAGGGGGACCTTCTTAAATATACAAAACGGTTGCTTTTGTTGGTGGAGCATCTTCATAATAAATCTTGACTCTATGTCCATTCATAGTAAAACTTTCACCGTCCTTGCTGAGTAAAACAATAGCTCCATATGGTTTAACTTCCTTGAAAGTGAAAGGGCCGGAAAATTGCGATCTTAATTTACCCGGGAAGAGTCTGAGTCTTGAGTTAAACAACAACACTTGATCATAGACATGGTAGTGTATCTCATTTATTTCATTGAGTTGGATTAATCTCTTCTCATTGGAAGACTTTACATCAAAATTCAGCAACTTGAGAGCCCAAACCGCTTTATATTTGATTTCAACTGGGAGATGGCATGCTTTCTCGTAGAAAAGTTGAAATGGTGTCGTCCTTTGTGGTGTCTTGATCGACACCATTTTGCTGCACTGAGGGCCCCGATAGCTAAATCATCAGTGATATGAAGTCGTGAATAAATGGCTTTAAACCTCTTGATGAAATCTTGGAGAGTTTCCTTAGGGCCTTGCTTAACCGCGTAGAGATCGGATGTCGTAGCTTGTTGCTCAAAGTGCAGCATATACTGTTTAAAGAATGCCTCTCGGAGTTCAGCGAAACATCCGATGGAATCCAGGGACAAGCTCGTGAACCAAGCATGAGCGTCCCCCCAGAGGCTAGCATCTTCCCTCGTATACCTCTCTTATGCGAAAATCCGCTCGACCAACTTTCACTATAAACGCTCTCATAAACACACCTGGATCCCCAGTCCCATCATAGGTGGGAAGCCTCAGCTTATCATTCAGTGGGACTTGTGCAGACGTAATGTTATAGGTGAAATGACTTCTTTCGGTTTCACCCAAGAATTGATCGACCTTCGGGGCCGAGCTGGTAGCTTTATGGACTAAAAATCTCATCTCATCCAATTCTCTCTTCAGATCCCTTATTGACTGATTTTTATCGCGCGGGCACACGTTATCCAGAGATTCGCCGGCCTCGCGTCTCCTATGCCCCGTTGAGGTCGGAGTATGACGATCCATCTCCTCGTGTTGATCGTTCTCGAAAGCTACTCGGCATGAGCCGTTCTCTTGACGAATCTACGACCGCCGTTCCAGTGTCGGCTCGCTTGACCGGTTGTGCGTTCGTGCCGGAGAGACTTGCAATTTCTCGGATAATGTGGCTATTTGATCGATGATGATCTAATTTCACCTATTGTTGGACCTATTCTGTCAACCAGATTTCTTGTTGTTGGGATGTCTTACTTACTGTAGAGCTAATCCTAACGTGGGGTATTTCAATTCCTGGTGAAGCCTGAGGACGACTGGAAACAAGTTGATATGGTGCCGAAGCCACGACCGGGTCACAGTTTCGGAGGACGTAGAGGGACGAGTGCTTTGTGGTTGGAGGGGCAGCTTGTTGCCTTCTTCTGAAGAAGGAACTTCCGTCGGCTAACTGGTCAGGGTCGCAAATCCTTCTTGGTTGGCATTACTAGTTACTGAAACCGGGAACTCCAGTTCTCGTATCCTAGGACTCTAAGATAAAATGCATGAAAAGTTGTCCTAAAATACATAAAAGATTGTCCTAAAATGCATAAAGAATGAAATAAAGATGGATTCATTGGTCCAAAATATACATAAATCAAATGTCAAAACCCTTAAATTCTCATCTCATTATCAACCCGTATTCCAAACCCGACTATCAAAAAGTCTAAGTCTGTTGGTCCGACCCTATAGCCAAAACTTCTCTAGCTAATGGTTGAGACTAGGTAGTCATCCATAACCAAGTCTATCTGACATATGTCCATCTATGAATGTTTCGCATTCTCTTTTTTTCAAGTTAAAAAATTCGCGTGTTTTAATATTTATTTTGATTACATTGCTAATTAATTTAAATAAATAATTTAAAATCAACTAATTAAATTATAATAAATTAATACAAATCACATCATGTATTCATATTTTTCATAGAAAAAAACCAATTACTTCTCTAATTGGAGTTTATAGTTTTTATTTATGGTCATGATTTTATGCTTTTTTTAGATGTTTAAAATTTAGTGTGCTAGGTTTACAACTATTTGTTCTTTTAATTTGTCAAAGATACATCTCTTATAATAAAAGTAATTAAGATAAGAAATAAGGCGAATTTATATATTTTTCCGACCACACAGATCTCAGTTACTCGTTTAATTTTTCGAACGTATTATTATTATTATATTTATTTTTATACCTCGAAAAAGAGGGAGAAAAATAATCTACAATTTCCCTCACTTTCTCGATACCCAATCACTTTTACGCACCTTATTCTGAATCGAAGAAGGTTTATTGGAAGCAGATTCTTTCCGTTCTTTAAGATCTAGGGTTTCTTCACACTTTTCGCTAGTTCGATTTGGTTAATTTCTGATTGCCCCCTTTCGATTTCCTCGTCCACGTCAAAATTTACTCTCTCTTTCTTGCTTAGTTCCTCGGTGTTGATGCGATTGATTGATTAGATTACGTGAAAATTGAGTATGATGGATGCTGTTGTTTCCGGAGACATGGCTTTTCTGGATGCGGATTTGTTGCAGCTACAAGAGATGTCTTCGTTTGTTCTCAAATCGAGACCCGAATTCACGCAGAAGCTCTTCGACCAGTGGCTTTCGCTCCCCGAAGCTCATCGACAGGTATTCCATTTGGGTTTCCTCCTCAACTCTCTTATGCTTCGTTAGCTTTCTTGCTTGTTGGATGGATTTCTATAGGTCTCAGACTGTCAGTTCGAATCTTTAATGCCGTTTATATGAAGTCTATTCTATTTGGCCGCTAGGAACTGTAATAGACAGAATTTTGTTCTCGGAGCTATGGTCTTGCGTTGTCATGCGAGCACTAGGACGATGCTTAGGTTGCTGGGATCTGCTAGATAAATACCCAGTAGCTACTGCGTGTGTCTGTTTTGGGGAAGGGGGGGGGGATTTCTGTGTCGAGCAGATTTGCTTAAACTGATCATGCATCCTTAGTTACAGGTCAGGAAAGTAAGTACTGGCTGTTTTTTGGCCTTTCATGATCCTCGGTATGTTGGACAATTGAGTGTGCAATATCTTAAAATGTTTCGCTGATGTTGCATCATTTACTGGAAATGCTGAAAGACTGAGGGTTCCAGTACATGTTTCACTTGCAGCTTCTCATATGATGAAATAGTCAAATTTACTGTGTTTTAAATAATTCTTCGCTGAAATCTAAAGTGCAAACTATTTTCTACTCTTTCCCTACTCTGTTTTCTAGGTTACATCCTTACTTCATGATGCAATTGCTGGAGCTCCTTTGAATATACCTGGAAGTGCATCAGGTTCTAATCCTGGCACCAGCAATTCATTACCATCCATGTTTCCTGCGGGAAGTGCACCTCCACTTTCACCTAGAAGTTGTAGCTCACCGCGTGCAACGAAAATGAGGGCTGGCCCGTCTAATTTAGGCTCTCCACTAAAAGTTCTCAACGAGCCTGTTAAAGAGTCGATACCTCAGGTTTTGAACTGCCACTGCAAATTTTAATAAGTCCATTTTTTCCCTCTTTATATTCTAGTCGAGTGATTTATTTACAATGGACATTGAAATGGGTGTAGTTTTATTTTCAAAATGGTCGCCCACCTCCAAGCGAGATAAAAGAGCAATGTATGTTTAGAATCAACCACTTTTTCTACGGCCACATGGATGGACTGCAGATACAAGGTTAGAACTCATAAGTTTTCTAATACTTAAAGTGACTCTCATACGGAATGCCTGCTTAACTTTATTCCCTTATCAATGCTCAGAATTCAAATTAGTCACCAGAGAAATCTGCAAGCTTCCGTCTTTCTTCTCCACTTCACTTTTCAGGAAGATCGATGTCAATAATACAGGTTTTGTTACTAGGTGTGTGCTTCTATGCTCCTTTGTTGTGTACTTCAAGCTTGCTTCTCAATTTATAGCTGTCTTTCACGAGTTTTGTGATCCCAATAGTATACAACCCAGTATGACAGTCTTTCAGAGTTTGATTTATTTCTGTTTGTGCAGAGAAGCATTTATTGATTATTGGGTAAATGGCAACCTGTTGATAATGGATACAACGACCCAAATATTTAAGATACTAAAGCAGCACAATCAGAATTTCCTCGTGAAGGTAATTTTCTTTATTGGCTTATTCAGTAGGGCTAGTGAATTTCCTTCTCCAATTTCCTTCTCTTCTGTTTGCATTTTCTTTCTGACCTTTCTTTTGCTCTGACAGGATGATTTCAAGCCACTACTTAAAGAACTTCTGGCGACACATCCTGGGCTAGAGTTTTTGCAAGGAACTCCTGAATTCCAAGAAAGATATGGTTAGGTCCCAACTTCAGTTACAATTTAGTCATTTTCCTGTTTCATCTTATCTTAGCTGAGTTATGGTCTATTTCCTTGAGTGATGGTGTTAGTTTTCTGGAAGTTTAGCTGGAGTTGTATATGTTCTTAGGTGTGTTTATGGTTAGCTAATAGCTACGGTGTTAATTTGGAAGAATGAGTCTGTCGTGTGCGGTATAAAGTGGTATTTAGTTCTGTTGGGAGTGGTTACTCCCATTAATTTCATTAATAGATGCCTAAGATAATTTTCATCATTGATGCATCCTGATGATGTGATATTACGTTTTGGACTCTGACTAGTTTGCATATATAATTTATAAACTAAAATATCTTTGTTCTGTTAGACATCTCCTTGTAACTTTCAGTTCCATAGAGGTAGCAAGCATGACATGGATCATCTTCCATCCTCGAAGTGATCATTTTTTTTGTCTCCGATATACCTCCTGTAGTTTTTTTTTTTCAAATCATGCTTGTTATATAAGGGAATCTCCGATATAGATTCGAATTGAGTTGTGGATCATGTGTTATAGAAAGTCATGAAATTGTGTGAACACTAGTGGTTATTTTACCATGTCCGGAGTCCACATTCTTTTACATTTGCTGCTGCTGCAGTAAAAGTGTCGTTTCAAAATGCAGTCTTATCTGATACAATTGTATTTCGATGGGCCAGCTGAAACTGTCACCTACAGAATCTTTTACTACATCAATAGATCCGGAAATGGCCGACTTACATTTAGGGAGCTTAAACGGGGAAACTTAATTGATGCTATGCTTCATGCTGACGAAGAAGAAGATATCAACAAAGTGTTGAGGTACTAACAAATCCCGTTCGCTCTATTGTTCTTTGAGTTATTAATCTGCATAATTATAGTTTTGTATCATTTCTTTTGCCATCAACACTTATCAATTTACTTGGGCAACTAGGTACTTCTCATATGAGCATTTCTATGTCATATACTGCAAGTTCTGGGAGCTGGACACAGATCACGATTTCCTGATTGACAAAGAAAACCTTATGAAGTATGGAAACCATGCTCTTACTTACCGGATTGTCGACAGAATATTCTCCCAGGTTTCATATTACAAATCATGTTCCATTAGCACAAGTGTAGTGCTTCCGTTCCCTAGGAAAATGTGCTTCTTGTTCGAAGTTGTTCGTTCTCTTAAGATAGCTTGTCATCATGGAGAATGCCTTAAATTCTACTCAGGTTGCTAGGAGGTTTACCAGCAAAGTTGAAGGGAAAATGGGGTATGAGGATTTTGTCTATTTCATACTTGCAGAAGAAGATAAATCGTCAGAGCCTAGCCTAGAATATTGGTAAGCTGGTGATATAAGGAAAGAATGGGTGCCATCTTTTTGGGTGTTTTGATCTGACGTAAGTAATATATTGGATTAGGTTTAAGTGCATAGACTTGGATGCGAATGGGATTCTTACGCGAAATGAGATGCAATTCTATTATGAGGAGCAGTTGCATCGAATGGAATGCATGGCGCAAGAGGCTGTTCTCTTTGAGGATATCTTATGTCAGATCATTGATATGATCGGACCAGAGGTTCAACAATTTGTCTCATGAATATTTCTTGTTTCCAGTTTTCTTTCAGATTCTTACAGTTTGTGTTTGATTGTTTCTTGTTTCCTTGCATAGAATGAAAGCTATGTAACACTGCGCGACCTGAAGGGCTCAAAACTGTCTGGAAACGTCTTCAACATACTTTTTAATCTCAACAAATTTATGGCATTTGAAACACGGGATCCCTTCCTCATTCGTCAGGTACTTTTCATCATCTGATTCATTAACCTTGCTGCTTCTTGAGTCGGGACTCTTATAACAATGGTTTCAACAAAAACGGAAACAGGAACGTGAAAACCCGACATTGACAGACTGGGACCGGTTTGCGCATAGAGAATACATAAGGCTGTCGATGGAGGAAGATGTTGAAGATGCATCCAATGGAAGTGCTGAAGTATGGGACGAGTCACTCGAGGCTCCCTTCTGAGTTCATATTGGTAAGCTTCCCTGGTTTCACTCTTACGAGCCAATGTTCATTTAAAGGACAATTAAATTGTCTAGAAGCAACAGAATATAAATCCAGTGGGATGGATAGGAAAAAGGACCACGGGGTTTGTGAAATTGCTGTTATTTGATCCTATTGGTTAAATCATGCAGGGTGTTAAATTATCAATGAACAGGGAATATCAAAAATCATAGAGAAATATCTTGGGAGCTTTCTGGGGAGTAACGGAAGGGAAAGTTGAGTATGGTCTGCTTCAACATTCGTTTGTTAGGTCATCTTTGGGGCAGGTTTTATCCATTGGAGTCCAGGTTTGAAACCGGAATTAGCTTTAGATTAAACATTTATTTACAAGTGGGCGAGGCTGATTGCATGTGTTCCAAGTGCAATTCTTCGTCCTTATTGCATTTTCTGTCCTTTTGTTCTATCTCAGTTTATCTGTACTTTGTAGTTATAATACTTGTGTTGTTCAGAATTGTTAATGTGCCCTTATTTAATTCAATTGGTTGTTTTTGTTTTTGGTGCCATTCTAGAAAGTAAATATATTATTCATATATTCTTATAGCATTAGGGTTTAGTCTCAGATTCTGCTTGGGATTAATGCAACTTGAATTTATTTTCTTGTGGAAAATGCTCTACGGTTTGTATTGTAGATATGGCCCAAATACAATGTACTATGAGTCTAGAGAAAGAAAATTGACAGACTTGTAAGTTATGACCTATCAGCGAGAACCTGAGACTAAAACCTAATGCTATAAAAAAGAAAAAGAAAAGGGAGATGGAGTAATTGTAGATAATGTTATTTCTTTATCAATCGATGCGGTTGCTCTTTTCACTTATCAGCATCAAGGGGTGACAAGAATTGCTCTCCCAATGCTTCTCTAGATCCTCAATATCTGATTCTTAGAAATGCTTAGCTTACCAAGGTTTTTAACCCCTTTTTGGGCATAATTATATTGCTCAAAAGCACATGTGGTTGTTAATTAAAAAAAGAATTGAAAAAAATAACATCTCAAGAAATTAATAGGTTTCTTGGTCACCACGTTGCTCACGCCATCTGATGATTTCGGCCGATGAGGAAGGGCCTTAGGTAACAGGCCCAGATTGATCCGTCGACTACTAGATAATAATACCACTTGTAGCATACATAGTCGAGATAAAACACCATTCATAAACTTAAAAGCAACATTTGGCAGACAGGACAAGACCAAGACCAAGATATTGCCATTGAAGAGAGACTAGACTGGAAGGAGACAGGAGAAGATAAAACACCATTATAAATATTCCCATTGACAAGAGATGAGAGACTGGATTATTTTTCAGCAAGTAGATCCCTCATGAGAACCTGAAACATAAAAACTAATGGTTGAATATGCATATATATCATACAAATAATAGACAATTGATCATGTGATGTTCAGTAGCAAAAATTGCGAAAGAGGTATAGGAATATGCACCATTCAAGGAAGAGTTTGAAACAAACCGATGAAATGCGATAGAAGATGAATTGAGATCTGCACATAAAGTCACAGTTTTACAACCAGTGGATTTGCAAGGAGATACTTTGTTCATTTGGCTATGCAGGAGCATAAGGAGAAACAGAAACAAACTAATTTTTGAATAAAGGACTTTGTCTACAGAGGAAGAATGTGTAAAAGCCATGGTGGACGCAAGAGAATGGGCGCATGCACAAATGAAGGAAAAAAAACAAGACGAGGAACAAACAAAGCTAGCATATAGGAGGAATCATAATGGAGTGAGGAGACAACAAAGGACATCAAACACGAAATCACCTTTAATGGCAGAAGCTCAGGCACTCTCTGAAATGTAAAAACAAAGCAGGGCAATGAACCGGAACAAGGTAAGGATGGTATAGGGGTCTCTAAACCTGATTCGGGCAAACAAACACAAAGAAATACTCAAAGGAACTATACGGGCATTCTCATTGACATTGGCAAAGCCTTTTAATGTTACTTTGATTATGTTGCGCAAAGAAGCATAAGAACAGATGTAATTTGTTTATGGTAGCGTTGGAACGAAGAACAACACCCCTCGGGCCATGTACTCTTCTTCTTAGTCTTGTTCACATAGATGCTCATTAGGTCTCTTGCTTCTTTAAGTCTGGTTCATCAAGATCCTCATCCTTCACAATGTTTGATAGAGTCAATTAAGTCAGTTACTCAAAATCCTTTCGTTACATTTCTTTATCTGTTGATCAAACTCATTAAGAAAAACCTGAGATATTAAAACTTGCCTTGAGATGTTTCTTCATCATGGTAGGCATTCTTCGGGGGTTTAAAAAACATCAAATCAACCTAACAAAAAAGTGTCCAATTTGATATTTTGGCACGCTTGTAAGAAAAAAATGACAAAAAGTATTGATGATACAAGTGATAAGGATGCTTACAGTCTCTGCATGTATTTCACTGTTGAGATGCTCGGTGAAATCTGCAAGGCTTGGGAAATCATGGCGGCATATTCGGCAATTAAAAATGGTTTCACTTATCTTTGCATCTGTTGGAAAAAAACTAACTTTTTCAGAAACAACAGTCATTATATTTTTAAGCACTGTGAGAGAGAAGACAAACACACATTTTAGCCAGTTTTTCCAAGGATAAGTGACCAGGTCTAAACCGTGTTTAGGAGACTCTTCTGGATATACCACAACTATGGGGAATCCCCGTCTTCTTAAATTGGAAATAGTTGACGAGAGTTGCTTCAAACGACATGAATCCATTATCAACACTAGTGTAACCGGATTAGGATTATTTATAAGCCAGATCTTGATCGTCGACGTATACAAGACGGCATCTGTTTCAGTAAAGGAAATAGTAAGCCAGTTGACAATCAATTTCTACTGTAATTGTGGAAAGAAATAAGAAGACTAAACGAATGGGAGGTATCGAACATAGATTCCAGATGAAGATAATCTTTGTAAGACTTGAGCAGGGATGCCTTTTAGGTCGCCCATGGCATTGATGGTGATTGGACCATCGCAGCCTAACTTCTCCAACTCCGATTTTACACACGGACCGACCTTACAAACATCGTAATCTTCGGGAACCGGACAGCTGTTAATGTCCCACCACACCGCAGCCGCAGCGTTAATCTTCATCATCCTTTGAAAATTTCAAAGAAAATAAAAAAATCATTAAGAAATTCGAAATTCGCAATTACATCTTTAATCTCTACAATCAACAATCAAATAAGCAATCTTGAGAGATTGAATCCACCGACCTGAAACAAGAGGAGATCTCACACGCCTCCAAGGGTTGTCGATCCCTAAGAAAAAACTAAAACATCAATCAATCAGATTAAAATTCAAAATTCCCATTGATACAATCAAACATCATATACGCACTCTGGAGAGATTGAAATCACCAGTCGATTCTACGGAAACCGGTCTAATCGGGTCTAGGTTATAAAATTAGTCCGTTTAAGCCACATATATTTACGGGTCTAATCGTGCTGACCCGTTTAAGCCCGTTTATTAAATGGATTTTGCGAGATTTTCAAGTGAACTCGTTTAGTTTTTTTCTAAAAAAAGTTCAGGAACAAAACGACATCGTTACACACTTAGTGTTTCACGATGGATTTTTGAAGGAGAAGAATAAAATATTGATTATGGATTAGAGATTCTGGGGTATGCGTTTTGAGTTCGAATTTCATTATAGGTTGATGTCTATGGTGATTCAAAGTGAGATGTGAAGCTGACTGTTATTGGATTCTGGTTTTTGGGTTCGGAGAAAAAGAAAAACATAGATTTTGGGTTCTGATTCTGGGTTAAGGGTTTAGAGAAGAAGAAGTTGGTTATGGGTTTTGTGTTCTGCTCATTGTTTTGAAGAAGAAGAACGTATTCACTATAATATGTCATTACAAAGGTAACTACTTGATTACTCTTGAGCTTATTTTCATCCATTTGTAAAGGATCGAAACTGATTTGCATTCAATTTATTTGAAATTTATCGAAATTGTTTGATGTGGAGATGTTTTTCTGATTTTCTTTATATATGGTTTTGATTCATAGTGACTTTCTTTCAAAGCTTCTTTCTTTTCTTTCAAATCTCTGCACTTTTCTTTGATTTGTGTTTCTTTTTCATCTTATTAGCAGATTGGATTTTGAGGAAGATGCTGAGTTTGACATCGATGAGGAAGATGGGATGGAAACAAAAACACCAGCAGCTGAGCAAAGTGCAACTCAAGTTATTCAAGACATTCAAGTTAGTCATAATAGACACAAGACTTCAACTCTAACTCTTTGTGGGATCGATAGCCTAAATACTACATTTGTACACTATGCACTTACTTTTAGGTGATAATTTCAAACATCAATACATAGTTATAAAAATTAATTATCTATTAAAAAACAGAAAATGAAACATAGTCTAATGGTGTAGGCTTTCTACTTCGCCTCATATCTTGCAGGTTCGACACCTAGATCTGTGTGTTTTTTGCTTTTTTTTTATTTATTTTTATTTAATGAATCACAGAGTTACAAAATTACCCTTGTCTTCAACCTTTTTCTCTGCGACATACCAAACCTAATTTCCACCGCAAGACTTTTTTTAATGACTAACATCATTTTAAATTGTTGGTTTTTTGTAATTTCTAACCAAATTTGATAGATCTACAACTTAACACTCGATTTCTAATTCAAATCAAAGAAAAATGTGGGTGTTATATAGATTCCAATTTTTTGGGTCGATTTAAGCAAATCTTGGTGGTTGGCTGCCGCCGAGCGCTTCGCTGGTGATTAAGTGGGTCTCGGTGGTGCGTTTTCGAACACTGGTTATAACGCAATCTGAGATACTCCACCCTTTTAAAATACTATTCTTTTTGATGTTTTTTAAGTCATAAAACTTATAAAAACTCTATTATCCCATTGGAAACTCTTATATTTACCAACCCAACCAAGTTTTTGGATTGTCCAAACCCGAGATCCGGTATAATGGATCAAAACTTCATATTTTTTTTTCTTTTCCAACTAATCATCCCACGAATAAAACTTATTTTTTCATTCCTATTTTAGAGATTCATGGTTTTTTCTTCATGAGTTACATCCATTCATTAATAAAAATAAAACTTTTCTTTTCAAACCGTTTTTGAAAAAAATAATTTATAAAATATTAATCTGATACTAATAAATCATTTTCAAAATGATTTTCATATTCACTAGGTGATTGCTCGTCTCCAGTGCGGACATTAATTCTCATCCCCATACTATCAAATGAAGTGTTGTCTAAGTTTTTGGTGCTGAAATGACATAGTCTAATTGGCTTAGACGGAAAAGTTTATGACGTGTAAATGTGATATGTATTAACGTTATAATTTGATTGGTAGATAATCAGCAAAAAAATTCGGTTTTTTTTAGCCTCCTCTTAGATGACTCGAAATCAAACGCTTCGGACCTTTCTGACCTGAATGTAATGGGAAGCAAATTTTCTTTGTTTATTAATTTTATTTTAGTTTTTTATTTAAATAGACGAAACAAAAGTGTCTCTTTTTCTTACGTGGCTCATATTTGCCTATCATGATTTCCTATTTCTATATTAAAATTTAAAACGAAGAGTCTTTTATCTTACGTGGCTCTTATTCGCCTATCACGTTTATTTATTTTTGTATTTAAATTTAAAACGATGAAATCGATGTAATTAAATTTAAAGGAAAACACGCAAGAGTCCATTCATAACCATAATTTACGTAAATGATGATACGCAATGATGGTATTTCGTCATGCTAATATTGTAAAATTTGAATCAACCAATAAAAATAAGGATAAGATTTATCACCGAAAAATCGACCAATGAAAACGTGTTACCATGCTAATCTCAACTTATGCCCTACCCATTGTATTATATATCATGTGAGGGCAGTGGTAATGACGCATTCAACTCATTTATTTCTCATCATACCAAATAAAATGGGTAGGATATTAGGAACAAAAGAATTATTTGTTTTCGTTCCTTAGAAAAATATCGATGTAAATTAGAGAGGGGCGAAGATTGAAGTTCATATTTTATGAATTTGGAAGTGTTTCGATGAAAAAGTGCTAATTGTTTACATATAATTTTTGTCGACATAGAGGTAAATATGTTTTTCTTCATTTGCATGTTGAACACTCAATGCTTATTCATTTCTAATATATCTAACTATCTTTTTCGTCTATGTTATTATAGGGTAGTAGAGGATTTGATTTCAAAGCATATAAACGTCCTACAAGAAGGACAATCAATAATCATCAATCATGTCAACCCGGTTTATTGGGATGAAGATTTTAGGCCAAGTCCTTTGGTTTATAAGATAGACCTTCTTCGAAATTAGACAATACAACCATCTGGTGTTTTTCTGATTGACTTTCCGGAGAATTATTTCTATCATTTCTCAGAGATTATGAATAATAGCCTTGACACGAAGGTGTTGATCGGTGAGATCATCTGCTTTTATTTTAAGTTTTAAGGATTTTTTTATTTTGTATATACGTTATAATATTGATAGTTTAATTTTTCGTGGAAATAAGATGTCGTAGGTCAGGTCGTGAAGATCAAACCTAATCCGGATTTTGTGGTCACGTGGATGTGACTCTTCGGGACATCAAGTACGTGTTTGTTATATTTTTTTCATATATTCTAATAAACTGATTGAAACCTAAACAATAATTTTTTTTTTAATGGTGATCATTTGGTTTTCACTCTTTGGGGAAATTAAGCTAAGAGATGTTGATAATACGCATAAGAGCGAATAATGTTTTGTTATTCGATTTGCATGGATTAGAAGATATGAAAGTAAAATAGTTAAAATAGTTGAATTCTTATTTAATATTTATTTATTTATTTAGGTTAATATTAATGTAACCATTGGTTTTAAGTCAAGTAAAGTCTTATTTATTTCTTGTCACACATATCACTTATACAAACCATATAAATTATATTTGCTTTATAAATATATATATATATATATATATATATACACGATGAAAATTTACCACTTAAACCTTAGATATTTTAAAATTGTAATATCCCAATAATCAAATCATTTGAAATATTTGTTTGTATTTTTCTAACATTTTAGCAAATATACCGAACAAAACACATGATGCATGGAAATCTCTAAGTAAACATACAAACAGATCTAAGCTTGTAACTATATAATCACTACCACAAATCTTTAATATATTTGAAAACTAAATACATTTACACAACAAAAATATTGGTACAAAAAAAATATCTTAATATAAATAAAATATTTGTTATTAAAACCTAAGAAAAATGTAAACCACAATAATTTGTTCTTTTTACGATTTTTCTTTTATAATATACATATGCCAATTCTCTTTAATTTTATTTTTTTCTGTTTAATAATCTTATATTGTCTTTGGTAATAATTTATTTAATATTACAAAAAAAATTATTAAAATAGTTAAAAGATAATCAAATAAACAAAAATAAAAACTTTATATAGAAACTTACTTGTCATAGCTAAACTTGTTAGCTATCTTTGGTATTTAAATCCCTCGGATAATAAATATTTTATATGATCTTTTTTATTTATTTTTCCTTTTTTGTTTTGTTATTAGTAGTACATTTGTTACTAATGCTTCCATAAACGGTAAAATAATTATCACTATATCCATAAAAAATTAAAGCTTTAATATTTTTGTTGGAAAACCGCAGAAATTTAAAATGAACATGAGGAATTTTTCTGAATGAACATGAAGACGAAAAAATCAAAAATAAAGTAATCAACTTCGTTTAGTCTTTTAGACCATATGCAAATAAATCATATGTTTATTTTTAATAGTTAAATAAATTTTTTATTCTATAAGATTGAAAACATTAATCTATAAAATTTAAATACCGACCACAACATAAATATTTATACTTGCAATTCACAATTAAGACATGTTTAATTATTTATATGATTTAATATTATTCTCTCATTTGTTCATTAGTCGACATGAGACATACACATTTTTAAAATATTCGTTTTACATGTGAAAGGAAAAAAATAAACTTAAACTTAGTTCGACAAAATGAGAGTATATTTAGATTTTGTCATTGATATTAAAATAATAGGGTAGGCTCATCCATGACAATATTTTAATTGCTCACGAGGTCATTCACGCTCTGAGGACAATAGATTTTGTGGCAGAAGGATATATGGCAATGAAAACATATATGATGAAGGCTTTTGATAGGCTGGAATGGACATTCATTGAGAAAACGTTCAATGCATTGGGATTCTCGGCACAGTGGATTAGCAAAGTGATGGCTTGCCTTACTTCTGTGACTTATCGGGTTCTTATAAATAGTCAGCCTTCTGGAGTTATAACCCCTACTAGGGGAATTAGACAAAGAGATCATATGTCTCCATTCTTATTCATACATAGTGCAAAAATCTTGGCTAGTGCTTTTATGATAGCTTAAGTGGATGGGAAGATGACGGGCATCAAAGTTTCTGATCAATCTCCTCCGATCTCTCATCTTCTCTTCGTAGGCAACAGTCTCTTCTTTCTAAAGGCCAATGAGGAAGAAGCTAAAGAGGCTATGAGCATTCTTTGTGAATACGAGAAGGTATCAGGGCAAAAGGTGAGTCTCCAAAAATCACGTTTGGTGTTTGGAAGAAAAGTACACGAAGATACCAGGAAACTGGCCAAGGAGGTTACTGGAATTAAATCACAGGGTGGTGAAGGGTTATATTTGGGACTCTCGGAGATGCTTTCTGGTTCGAATGTATCTTCTCTGGATTACACCGCTGATAAGGTGACTTCAAGGCTTCAAGTTTGGAATAACAGATACCTCTATTTTGGTAGCAAGGAGGTTATACTTAAGTCAATCATATTAGCACAGCCAACACATTTTATGAGTTGTTTTCGACTACCCAAGACCCTTTGCGAATCCATCTCAAGTAGCATGGCTAAGTTCTGATGACCCTTTTTGTTTTAGGGAGTCTAACTCTTTAGAGGGCTGTGGTGACGCCACGTGGCGAAACCACGTGGCGAAACATATATCTTATATAGTAAAATATTAAGGTTTTAAGGTTTCACCACGTGTCGTCACCATAACCCTCTAGAGATTTAAACTCCCTAAAACGTCATTAATGAATCAACTTAATTACATTCATATGCCATTGGTACATAAATTACAAAAATATCATTAATTAAACCCTAAACATTAAAACCATAATAAATCACAAATTTAAACAATATTCGGTCTCTATATTAAACAACATAAAACCAACCAAATTATTAACTACTAAAATTTGAATAACTCAAGTCTTTCACTTTTGTTTTAGTTATTGTCTTTATCCAATTTCTTATAGAAATCAAACACAACCTATTAAACACTTGGACTTTAACTTAGTTACTTATGGTCCAATAGCCTTATTCATTCTTTAGAGACTTCATCAAACCGTCTTATCATAAAACGTTTTTTCTTCTCCTTAGGAAAAACATTAAATTGGTAAGCTGTTTCTTAAGAAAAAAAAAAAATTAAAACCATTCTTCAAAAATTTGTTTCTTAAATTTTTTAACTAAATTTTCATGTATAAATATTTTTATGTGAAGAGTATCACAACTCTGATAGCATTGATACTTCGAACACTAACAATGCTGATGGAATGGTTTATACTCATGAATTTCCTTTTAGTGTCAAAGTATTTGAATAGCCAAATCATTGTTTAAAGTTGAAAGTTGTGATCATGTTGCTCCAAAATATCGATACAAGAAATGATTTTGTGTACAAAACTAAAAGTGGTTCAGTTGGTCAATCACGTGATAGATGGAAAAAATATTAATACTAAAGTAAGCGATTTAGTTTTTACTAACTAGGAATTTTGTGTCTCCGGTGGAGCCGGAAACGAAGTTTCTTTTTAAAATATGGTGTAGTCAATTTTCGGTGACAGTTGCATTTGCTTTGACAATAAATAACAACCAAGGTCAAACCATGGAGACGGTTGGTTTGTTTCTACTCAAACCCGTGTTTTCTCACGGAAAATTTTACATAGTTATATCTAGAGTGGAGTGGAGATCATGCTTAAAAATCCTCATCGTAGATGAATAAGGAAAATCGCAACGCAAGACGATGAATATTTTCTATACAGAGGTCTTCGTAGACCTTGAACCCAAATAAAATATTTAGGTATTAGTTGTTGATATCGTGGAATGGATATGAATATGCTTGGGTTCCCAAAGGAAGGTCTAGTGTTTAGATTCCTCATATAAACGTATCGTAGATATCATGGATTAAATATGAATGTTATTGGGTTATCAAAGGAGGGTAGAGGGTTTAGATTCTCCAGAGAAAAGTACCGTAGATATTATGGACTGTATATGAATGTGCATGTGTTTCCAAAGGAGGTTGTAGGGTCTAGATTCCCTAGAAAAATGCATTGTAGATATCGTGGACTTTATATGAGTGTGCTTGGGTTCCCAAAGGAGGGTCTAGGTTATAGATTCCCCAGATAAACATATCGTAGATATCGTGGACTGTATACGAATGTGTTTGGGTTCCCAAATGGTTGTATAGGGTATATATACCAAGAGAAACGTAACATACATATAGTGGACTGTATATGAATATGTTTGGGTTCCCAATAGAGGGCCTAGGGTATAGATTCCCTAGAGAAACATATCGTAGATATTGTTGACTGTATATATTAATGTGTTTGGGTTCTTAAAGGAGGGTCTATGGTGTAAATTCCCTTGAGAATTGTATCGTACATATTGTGATTACGAACATCCACTAGTAGAATTCTGAAAATAGCCACGGAAATTTCCGTGGCTATAGCGGAAAATCCGTGGCTATATAAGAATAAACATGGTTTATCCACACAAAAAAACCGTAGCTATAGGGTTGTGGCTATATATGTCGTGGCTATGCAAGGTTATATAGCCACAACATAGCCACGGGTATCATCCGTAGCTATATAGCTACGGTATTAGCCACGAAACAGACGTGGCAAAATCCATGGCTATATAGCCATGGAACAAAGCTTTCGCGATCGTGACTAATATAACCACAACTTAGCCACGATATAAAGAGTGGAAGAATAACCACGGTCGAACCATAGCTATTATGTGGCTAAAGTTAAAAAAAAAACTTCAAATTGGTTGTCACCCTGTCTGAGAGACCGCCACCAGAACGCCGTGAACCGCCGGAACGGCAGTTTCGACGAGCGGTGACTGTCACTTGCCATGGGGAACAACCAGTTAAAGTTTAGTTTTTTTTTTTTTTTGGTTTGGAATTTAAAACTTAAAACTCGTCTTAGCACAGTTGATCCCACCACCGGAACGCCGCCGTAACCGCCGGAAGGCCGGTTTCGACTAGCAAAAATGGTGGTTCGAGCTGGGCTAAAATGAGTTTAAGTTTTATTTTTTTGATCGCCGGTGGGGAGAAAGAGGAAAAAGAAGATCGCCGGAAAGGGGAAGAGGAGAGATCGCCGGAAAGGGGAAGGGGAGAGATCGCCGGAAAGGGGAAGGGGAGAGAAGAGGAGAAGGAGATGCGGAGAAGAGAAGGAAGGTGTTGTTATATAAAACAAGCGTAGCCACGGTATAGCCACGGAAGAATAGTGGCTATATGCATGGTTTGACATTAAAGCGAAAACGGCAGCCGAGACGACTGTTCGAGTTGACAAGCTAATTAGCCACGGTTTTACCGTAGCTATGTCGTAGCTATAATTATCATAGCCACGGGCTCTCCGTGGCGAAACCGTGATTTTTAATTTTTTTTTAAATTTCTTTTAACTTTTATTAGTGTCTATTATTATCCGAAATTAGGCTTTCATTATGCTATTCTTATTATCCGATATTATTATTAGTGGCTATATCAATATATAAGAATTATAATCGATATATATATTAAATAAAATTAAATATAAAAACTGATGATCATATATATATTATATATATATTTATATATTAATTTTGATTATTAATTAAAATTTTGACGGGTACATAGCATGCATGCATCTAATTATTGATATTGCGATCGATAGCCCTCATCCACATCCTCCAAACTCCCGGTAGCATAAATTCCGGCTTTCTTCTATTTTTTCGAGTTTTTTCGAGAATTGTGTCGACAAATCTGCTGCATCTCTCTTTCCACGTATGGTAGACGAACTCACGGTCGGCAGGTTTCCAGTTAAACTCAGTCTGAAAATAAAAATATATAAGTATATAATTTTTTGTGTTTTATAAAATTTTAATGATATATATATATATATATATATATTAGCAGCTTACAATGAATTTAAGCCACCATATCCGAATTCGATGAAATGGTATCATCGAATAACTCCACCACACACTGTCAAAGTTGTGCTGTCACGTCCTCCTCATGTATTTCTTAATCACTTTTTTTATTGAACCTATGTATATAAAATAGTTTTAATTAGTGCATGATGACATATATATATATATATATAAAAAAATAATTTGTAATTAATCATAAATATTTAATATAAATAAATGAATTAAATATATATATTCCGTAAAGCGCCATCAAAACACGAGGGATGAATCCGAGGTTTGTTAAGTCTTCCCGGCCAATTAATATAACGGTCGAGTTCAACCGCCACCACATCATCAAATGTCTCATTGTTATTAATAGGCATGATTATTAACCTATATATACTCAATAACACAAAACCGATATTTTTTAACATGGATCAATTAATCCCCTAATTCTATTAAAATGATATAATCCAACTTTATAACCCAAACTAAATAGAAAAATAAACTCATAACGAACAAAATTAAAAGAGTACCGGAAAAAGCGATCAACAGAGAAGAGGAAGCGACCAGCGGCAGGAGGAGGCGGAGAGTTAGTGTAGTGTGGTGGAAATGAAGAGAACTAGGGATATATTTAAAGAGGCCATAGCCACGAGACAACCATTGCTAATTCGTGGCTAAACCTAATTTATAAGTGTCCGCTTTTTCTGTGAACCGGAAAGACGTGTAGCCATAGTTTAGCCATGGCTAAAATCGTGGCTAAAATATTAGCCACAATCAACTGTAGCTACAACCGTGGCTATGCAGCCACGTCTTTCTCGTGGCTAAGTAGCCACGAATTAGACACGACTTTGTCTTCCATCATTTCCGTGACTAATTTAAGAATAGCCACAGTAAAACCGTGGCTATGCCGTGACTAAATCGCAGTTTTCTACTAGTGATCATATCACAATAAAATTGACTACACCGTATTTTAAATAAATCGCCTCAAAGTCTCTAGTTTCCATCTGAGAATTTACCATGTTTCTCATTCTTCGAATCTAATGTATGCACTGAGATAAAATTATGTATCTCATTTCAAACCATAGTTACGTCCGCGTCCGTCAGTAAGTCCTAGTTCTTTTAATATATATGATAGATAAGGCAATCGTACATTTATCATTATATATATGGTTTTGTGCAAAAAACCCTTAAAGTTATTTTTTTTGCATGTCTAACCCATCATCTTTTTTTGTGCACGTAAAACCCATCACCTCGAGAAAACCCCGCAATACAGGGATTGCGTATATTGCCTACGTAGTATGGACAAACGCTGTTAAAGTTTTGACAGAATTATTCGTACGACGTCGTTTTAGGTTGGGAAAAAACAAGCCATTTTTTTTATACATTAAAAAAATTAAATAAAAAGAAGAAGCGACGGAGAATCGACGGTGGAGACAGACGGTGCAATCGACGGAGAAGAAGAAGGATCCGAAATCGGCGGTGGAGATTTTGTTCTCGATCCGGATTCTGATTCTTAGTTATTGAAAGAAGAAGCGAAACTCCACCAATCGATACTATGAATCTCTGTGCTTCCTTGCATCGAACCAGAAAAACCGACGAGGAACCAATCCAGCGGTTACTGCTCACGTGTTGTCTAACCGCTCCTTGATCGGAGAAACAACGGATCTAAACAACCACCCATTGCGGATTTTTGATTCTCTAGATTACTAGCTGTTTCGACCAATCCAAGTTCCCAATCTGCCTTCCCGATCTCCGCCGCTAGATTCTGCCAAGCCGACCGGCAAATAGCACGAGAGCGAACTTGTTCCCCTGGTCATCAACGTTGATCGGGTCAGGTTGTGAGCGATCGGGTCAAGGTCAGATCTATCGATTACAGACGATGGTGTGTATCACTGCGGAAAACGGCGTCGAGCTTGGTTCCTCGAAAGTGTTAAATCAAAACTCAACAACGCTAACAATGATGGAGAAACTTGTCCTTGGGTTTTTAATATGAATCCGGGTCAAGGTCATAATCATGGCTGTCACGGACAAAGTAGAAGAAGATGAACAGTATCTCTGATTTAATCGACGAAAACAACGTCGTTCTGCTATCTCCGTTAACAAATTAACACCGTCTTAGGTGGCCACGTCGACGATATACGCAGTGGCTGTATTGCGGGGTTTTCTTCAGGTGGTATAGTTGACTTGCACATTTACAAAGTGAGGGTTTGACCTGTAAAAAAAATAATGTCTGTGGTTTTTTTAACAAAACCCTTATATAATGCATTTAGAAGGCAATGTACAAACCAATATTTTGTAAACTATAGGTTTCTTGACATACAACACAAGCGACCCGACTCAACCGAATAATTTCCCTTTTTTTCTGTGCGATTTCATATTAATCGATATCGACCACAGAGATATACATGTGTATATTATATTATTTTATTATTCTTTCGTCAACGAAATGTTTATTTTAATTTTTATCAGTATTTTCAGATCGCGTTCTTTTCACAGCGAACTAGCAAACAACAGTTCTACAGTTTGCTAATGCATTTCTCTCACATTGTCGTTACTCAATCACTTTTTACGATCCTTATTCGGAATCGTTGAAGGAAGCTAGAAGCAAGATCTACAGTTATTAACACTTTCGCAGCTCGATTTGATTCATTTCTAATCGCGTCTGTTCAATTTCCTAGCCCGAATTCCTTATCGTTTTCTGGGTTTTCCATTGGTGCTGATGCGATTGATTGATTAGATTAAGTGAAAAGTGAGTATGGTGGATGCTATAGTTTCCGGAGACATGGCTCGTGTGGATGCGGATTTGTTGCAACTACAGGAGATGTCTTCGTTTGTGCTCAACTCAAAACCCGGATTCACGCAGATGCTCTTCGACCAGTGGCTTTCTCTTCCCGAATCTCATCGACAGGTATTCGATTCGGATTTCTACTTGTGTGCTTCTTGTATCTGAAATCTATTAGATGGATTTGCTTAAGATTGGTGTAAGTTAAGTTCAAATCTCTGATACGGGTGAAATCTATTAGATCGATTTGTTTAAAAGGTTACTTGTTTCAGTAACAGCTTTATCTATGATGAACGCTTCTGTTTTCTTCACTCCATATGCTTTACTCTTTGTTTTGCTTGTTTCCTTAGATTGCATCATTGCTTCATGATGTCATTGCTGGATCTCCTATAAATGTTCCTGGAAGTTCATCTGGCTCAAGTTCTGCCACCATCAATTCTTTACCATCCATGTTTCCTGCGGGAAGTGCTCCTCCGCTTTCACCGAGGAGTTGTGGTTCACCACGTACAAGCAAACCGAGAGCTGGCCTTTCAAATTTAGGTTCTTCTTCATTAAAAGTAGTCAAGGAGCCTGTTAAAGATCCAATGCCTCAGGTTTGAGAAGTGCTTTCTTTTTCTTTTTTTTTGCATCATTGATATATTAGAATGTAGTAAGTCAATGATATTAAACATTGGAATGGTTGTAGTTTTATTTTCAAAATGGCCGACCACCTCCAAGCGAGATAAAAGAGCAATGTATGTTTAGAATCAACCACTTTTTCTACGGTCACATGGATGGACTACAAATTCAAGGTAAGTAGTCATAAGTTTCTTAATATTTAATGTGACACTCATACGAAATGCCTGATTAACTTTATTCCCTTTTCAAAACTCAGAATTCAAATTAGTCACCCGAGAAATCTGCAAGCTCCCGTCTTTCTTCTCCACATCACTTTTCAGGAAGATCGATGCCCAAAACACAGGTTTTGTTACTAGGTGTGTGCTTCTATGCTTTTTGTGTGGTGGAATCTGATGCGCACAGTTTTTGCAGGCTCATTTTATTGCCACTCTGTCGTGAGTTAGGCGATTACAGTGTTGAACAACCAAGTATAACAGTCTTTTAGTGTTTAATAACGCAGAGAAGCATTTATTGACTATTGGGTAAACGGGAACATGTTGATAATGGATACGACGACCCAAATCTTTAAGATACTAAAGCAGCGGAATCAGAATTCCATTGTTAAGGTAATTTTCTTTTGATTGGCATAGTCGGTCATGATGGACAGTTAGTTTTCCAATATCCTTGCTCTTATGTTTTCATTTTCATTTCTCAACTTTCTCCTTTTTTTCTTTTTTTCCTGAAAGGATGATTTCAAACCACTACTTAAAGAATTGTTGGCGACACATCCTGGGCTAGAGTTTTTGCAAGGCACTCCTGAGTTCCAAGAAAGATATGGTTAGGTCTCAATTCCATTTACATTTTAGCCAGTATCCTATTTTATCGCATGTTTCTTTTCCCTCTTGGCATTCCTTTAGTAGTGGTGTTTACTCGTTTAGGAGGAGTTTGGTTGTAGTTTTTATTCTCCGAAGTAGATATTGTTAGCCACTGTGATCATTGAAAAGAATGAGTGAATAAGTCTGTTCTGTGTATGCTGTCTTATCTAAATCTTTCGGATGGCACATCAATCATATTACTAGATAGTTTTGATAATTGATGCATCAAGATGATAACGTGGCATTGCTGTGTATGGATTTGGAATATTGCAGAACCATAGGCACAAAATTCGTAAACTAAGATTTCTTTCTTGTGTTAGACATCTTTTTGTAACTTGCAATTCCATAGAGCATGCAAGCACGGCATTAATTTCCCTTCCCTCCAGAGGATGATAATTTGCGTGCTCCAATAGGTCTATGACTCCTGTAGGAACTTTTTTCACAGAATCGTGCTTGCTGTATCAGAGAAAAAAATTGGATCGATCTGTCAACTTTTGTCTATCTTAATAAAGTATTTTTCTGGAATTCATTTATGTATCATGTGTTAGTTAGTCATGAAATTACGTGAACACTTCTATTCTTTGCTATGTTTCACGTTCTTTGGCATTAGCTGCTACTGTTGAAGATGCAGTTTTGTCTGATACAATTTGTATTTTGATGGTCCAGCTGAAACTGTCACCTACAGAATATTTTATTACATAAATAGATCTGGAAATGGCCGAATTACATTTAGGGAGCTTAGACGGGGTAACTTAATTGATGCAATGCTGCATGCGGATGAAGAAGAGGATATCAACAAAGTGTTGAGGTACTAAAAAGAAGTTCCTTGTATTTTTATTATGTATATAGTATTGTATCACTTGTTTTGGCATCAAGACTCTTCAATTTACTTGGGGAACTAGGTACTTCTCATATGAGCATTTCTATGTCATATACTGCAAGTTCTGGGAGCTGGACACGGATCACGATTTCCTGATTGACAAAGAAAACCTTATGAAGTATGGAAATCATGCTCTTACTTACCGGATTGTCGACAGAATATTCTCTCAGGTTTGATCTGTAAGCATGCTTCTTCTTGTTTCAAGTAGTAAGTTCTCTTAAGATAGCTGTCATCAGGTTGCTAGGAAGTTTACGAGCAAAGTTGAAGGGAAAATGGGGTATGAGGATTTTGTTTATTTCATACTTGCGGAAGAAGATAAATCGTCAGAGCCTAGCCTAGAATATTGGTAAGCTGGTGATATAAGAATACAATGGTGCCAGACAGATATAGCCTTTTGGGTGTTTTTATCTAACGTAAGTGATATATTGGAGTAGGTTTAAGTGCATAGACTTGGATGGAAATGGGATTCTTATGCGAAATGAGATGCAATTCTATTATGAGGAGCAGTTGCATCGAATGGAATGCATGGCGCAAGAGGCTGTTCTCTTTGAGGACATCTTATGTCAGATTATTGATATGATCGGACCAGAGGTTCAGCAATTTATTATATGCTTAAGCTCTTCGAAATTGAGGGAATATAGAGGATTGTTGTTTGTGCTGTAATGTTTCTTGTTTCCTTTCACAGAATGAGAGCTATATAACCCTGAATGACCTGAAGGGCTCAAAACTGTCTGGAAACGTCTTCAACATACTTTTTAACCTCAACAAATTTATGGCATTTGAAACACGGGATCCCTTCCTCATTCGCCAGGTACTTGTCATCTGATTCATTAAACTTGCTGGTTCTTGAGTCGGGACTCTTATAAGTAACATTGGTTTCAAAATGTCAAATAACGAAACAGGAGCGTGAAAACCCGACATTGACAGACTGGGACCGGTTTGCACATAGAGAATACATAAGGCTTTCGATGGAAGAAGATGTTGAAGATGCATCCAATGGAAGTGCTGAAGTTTGGGATGAGTCACTCGAGGCTCCTTTCTAAGTTTTGAGGTCATATAATAGGTAAAATCATTTTCATTGAATGGAAATTTGTATTGCCTAGAAGCAACAGAAAAGAAAATAACTTGTGCAAATGTTGTTATTTGGTCGTCTCAGATAATCATGAAGAAAACAAAAACACAAAAGTCATTGGAGCTTTCTGGAGGAAGGAAATATCCTCTGCTTCAACATTGGACCTCTCAGGTCATTTCAGGAGATAGTAATCTTCACAGGTTTTTGCTGTTGGGAAGGGAAAAGCTGGTATCCTCTGAGCTTGTGTTCCTTTCATTCTAGCTGTTTATGCAGAATTATATTTATTCAAAATCCTTCTTATGTTTTCTTCACCTGTATTACATTTGACTCTGCTCATGTTTCAATCTTTGGGTTTGTTTTTACTTTATAGATGTACTACTTCATCATATCCCGTTGTTGAGAATTGTGAAATCAATGTCCTCATTTTTTGTTTTGTTGGGTTCTGTTTTCAGAGGAAGTAGACAACTGTGGTGTGTACTTCATGTTTGCTTGTTTTATATGACGTGGCTCCAATTTGGCTACACATAATTATGATAGGGAACAAGGATTAGAACATACTCTGATACTAGATAATGGTATTCTAAACCTGGAAGCTTTATCGTTGGAAATTGTGACCACCACGAGTAACTCTTATCTTTCTCAATTATGTTCTGATTTGTCCATAAATACAGATTACTGTCTATTTCTAAATTATGTGATGATTATTTATCCATGTGGAGTTCACTTTGATGTTAATGTATATGCACACACAAAATAACACGCTGCATCAGAATCAGTTTAGTATCATTAATCAACTTGCTCATGAACTAGCCAAAAAGACAAGATATATTTGTTACTTGGTATACTTAAACTCTATGCTTACTTTGCCGGAAAACAAAAGAGTTTGTGAATCGGTTTTACTAGAATTGAACCGAAATACATAAATAGCACAAGTAAATCGGACTTATGAAATAGAAATGCCATAGGTATAAACCGAAAATCCGATCACATGGTCAATCTATAAAATAATGGGCTATGACAAATTGAAAACCGAACCAGCCAACCTGGAAATGTAGAGAGAGAGACGTAAAGCTGAGAAATTTAAAAGGTAAAAGATGGTAAAGTCGTAAATATATACGAACCTAAGGGTAATCAGAAGTCCTCCCTCCAGAACCGTAAAGCAAAACCAAATGGGTCGCAACCAGAAATTTGCAATTTGAGAGAGAGAGAGAGAGATCTGAGTAAGCTTAGGCATTGATGGCGAAGCAAGTTCCTAGCCTGTAGGCCGGTCATTTTCAACCGTTCGATTGTCTCTCTTTCTATTTCTTCCTCTGCTCTCTTCGTCTCCTCCGGGTTTTGGATCGGACTAGGGAGAGAATCAGGCTGCCCAAGTTTCGGATTCCTCGAGCTTCCTCAGGTGCTTCTGGTGACCTTTCATTTTCATGTTTTGTTGGAAACAATTAATATAATGATTGTTATGGAAAGTCGAAGCATGTGTCATTAAGAAGGCTGTTTCTGCCGAATCTCTCACAAACACACAGCTTTGATAAAAGATCGAATACTGGATAGCTTGTATCTCAAACACTTTCTTTGCGTTAATTTGGTGCTCCGTTTTGAGATTTTTTTTCGGTTCGTGTCGATAGTTAGAAAACTTTGTTTCATCTTGCAATTATATTGATGGCTTCTTTTCCTCGGAATCTGTAGGTTGTATTCGAGCTTCGGGTGGAGCTTGTGTTTGAAGAAGATACGGAACTTGTCATTTCTAGGGTTTTGTTTGGGATCTACTGTCAATCATCTTAGTTAGGCTTGTACATGTAGTTGAAAGAGAATAGGTGAGGAATGTGTAGGAAGTAAAACTTAGAGAGGCAAGCGGAGGTGGATAAAGAAGAGAGCCTATGGAAGATTATTCAAAGTATACCCATAGTCCTGCCCATCTGGCGGTTGTGCTCCATGATCATGCTGCTCTTAGGAAAATCGTGATGGGCCTTCCTCGCTTAGCCAAGGCTGGTGAGGTTACTAACGAGGCAGAGTCTTTGGAAGCTGAGGCTCGTGCTGATGCTGTCACAGCAGTCATTGATCGCCGTGATGTTCCTGGGCGTGAAACCCCTTTACATCTTGCAGTTCGTATGCGAGACCCAATCTCTGCTGAGATTTTGATGTCTGTTGGAGCAGATTGGAGCTTGCAAAACGAGAATGGTTGGAGTGCATTACAAGAAGCGGTTTGCACTAAAGAGGAGGCGATTGCTATGATAATTGCACGGCACTATCAGCCGCTTGCTTGGGCGAAATGGTGTCGCAGACTTCCTCGGATAACTGCTTCAGCATCTCGTATCCGTGATTTTTACATGGAGATAACCTTTCATTTCGAGAGCTCGGTTATTCCTTTTATTAGCCGCATTGCTCCTTCGGATACATACCGGATATGGAAACGTGGTTCAAATCTTCGTGCTGATATGACTCTTGCAGGTTTTGATGGGTTCCGCATCCAACGATCAGATCAAACATTTCTTTTCCTAGGAGAGGGTTACACGTCCGAAGATGGGAAAATATCTTTACCCCCTGGTTCTTTGATTGTACTTTCTCACAAGGAAAAAGAAGTGACAAACGCTTTGGAGGGGGCAGGTACTCAACCGACAGAAACAGAAGTTGCTCATGAAGTGGCACAAATGTCTCAGACTAACATGTATAGGCCTGGCATTGATGTCACTCAGGCTGATTTAGTTCCTCACTTGAATTGGAGACGGCAAGAGAGGACAGAAATGGTTGGGAGCTGGAAAGCAAAAGTGTATGACATGCTTCATGTGATGGTGAGCGTGAAATCTAGAAGAGTTCCAGGTGCAATGACTGATGAGGAACTGTTTGCTGTTGATGAAGAGAAAATGGCAAATGGTGCCGAGAATGATGGTTTTGAAGATGTATTAACGTCTGAGGAAAGAATGCAGTTGGACTCTGCTCTGCGAATGGAGAACTCCGATGCTGTCGAAGAAGAAGAGAATGACGTTACCAATGGTCCAGGAGAAGAAGCCAATGGTGGTGCTCCTCTCAAGGAAAAGAAAGGCTGGTTTGGGTGGAATAAGAAAGGATCAAAACCTGGTCATGATGGTAGTGAAGAAAAGCTCAAGAAAGGCTCAAAGTTGGGACCAGAAGAAGGAAACCAGAAAGAGAAAGGGAAAAGCCAAAGGTCATCATCATCAGTATCTGATAATACAAAGGAGGCAAAGGACAAAGGCAGTGGTGGGAAGAAGAAAAAGAATGAGAGCGAATACAAGAAAGGGCTTAGACCTGTATTGTGGTTAACACCTGATTTTCCTCTTAAGACAGAAGAGCTTCTTCCGCTTCTCGACATATTAGCCAATAAGGTCAAAGCCGTCAGGAGACTCAGAGAGCTCCTTACCACAAAGCTTCCCACAGGAACATTTCCTGTCAAAGTAAATTCTCTTTTCCCCCAATTATGAAATCTCTCTACCAGTTAAAATCTTTTATGTTTTTGCTTACGGGTGGTTTTGTCTGCTCGTTTGGTGTAGCTCGCAATCCCGATTATTCCAACCGTGCGTGTTCTTGTGACTTTTACTAAATTCGAAGAGCTACAACCAATTGAGGAATTCTCAACACCTCCTTCTAGCCCGGTTTTCCATGATGCAAAGTCGTCAGAGAGTTCATCATCAGCATCATGGGTGTCGTGGATGAAAGGTGGTGGTGGGCAAACAAGTGACAGCGAGAGTAACCGTTACAAGGACAATGAAGTTGACCCTTTCCTCGTACCGTCAGATTACACATGGGTCGACTCAGCAGAGAAGAAACGGCGAATGAAAGCCAAAAGAGCTAAAAACAGGAAAAACAGGAAACACGGTGCTCCAAAACCTAGTAACTCAAGTTCCAGGGAAGAATCATCGAACAGGACGTCGTGACTTAGATGAAAAAAAGGTTGGTTGTGTTATTACTAGTCATTTTTGTAGTAACGTCATTTGTATTTGTGAAATTCTTAAGCAACACTTTTGCTATTTGAGAATCGGCTTCCTTTATTAGACTTAAAAACTCATTTTGTACAAGGAGGATGTACTGTACATAGCGGAACCGGTAAAAAGTTACCAGAAGCGGTCTTTATTGACACTGAGATAACCGGACATGACTTTCCCACCGGTATTCCTCATACCGTCGATGAGGAAACACCAAGTGGAGCCTAATGCTCCAATGAAGAAATCAGCGTCAGAGGCCATCAAGAAGTTAACGAGAGGATAGTTGGTGCTTGTCTCTCTCCCGAGGCTAGCTTCATAGTCAGCCATCGATTTATTACCGACTTGTCTTGCCACTTCCGTGTAATAGAATCTCCAGCGAGCATATTCCTTACTTGTGTCCACAACTTGCTGCATCTCCGTGGAGAGCCAGATCCTGTTGAGCTCCGGGAACCGATCTCTGATCCGATCAGCTAAACGCATATACTCTTCTAAAGCCGCGACTCTCATCTCACACGCTTTATCTCCCATCCGCACGTGCACGCTCAGCATCGGCCTCGGAATCCACGGCTTGTGGTTCGACCACACGTGTTCCTCCATCTCCGATCTACTCTTCTTATGCTTCTCTCTCCAATCACCTGTAGTAGCCGAGAGAACAATCTCGGCAGCTTCTTTACCAAACGCGGAATTTCTAGCGGCGTTCATCAAACCGCAAGTGTATTCCGTTTGAAACCTCATCAGGTATCTAACCGCCTGTGCTCTCCACCATCTCCGGTCCATTTTCCGATGACTGGAGATTAAGCTTCCGTTGATTTCCGTAGTGGGCTTCATATAACTCCAAGGCTTACCCCATAGCTTAGGCGTAGGCCCAGCCCAAATCTCCTTTGAGGTGTAGTTATGTTTCCCTGTAACAATCCCACTCTCCCAAGCCTCTTTCTTGCTCATCAACTCAAACGCGCGTTTCCGACACTCTTTCGATGTTTCCGGTAAGAAGTAACAGGACCAGCTCGCTCGAGAAGAGCCTTTACAACCATGGTGATCTGCTCGGTTATAGTGATTAGTAACAAGCACACGGTTTTGGTTAATAGCGATAGCGAGAAGTCCAGTCATTCCAGCGATCTGAGCTCCGATTCCAAAACCAGGAAGCGTTTCCCAATCCGCTACAAGAAACTTGAGACTCTGATTCTTCTCGCAGTCTAAAGGATGCTGATGAATCCATATCTCACTTTGCACTCTCCTCGTTAATGGATAATTCTCTTCGTCTCCTCCATTGATCTGAAAAACAAACAAAGCTTTTTGATGATTCATCACCATAGTAGTAATATGATGACAAAAAAAGGAAAGAAAGAAAACATACCCAAGGAGGATTATGTGTCTGATTCGCTATCCGAGCATCCAAACGCTCCCTAACTCGTGACCTCTCCTCACAATTCTCCAAATGTGGAGCGTTTGGGACATCCGATTTGTTCATCCCTAGTTTCTTCAGAAAATCTTCATCGTTTAGTGATAAGTTGTCCCAAGCAGTGACAAGAAGTTTCACCTCATCATCATCTTCTTCTTGTTCTACCGCCTCAGCTTTGTTCCGCCATTTCAGTTTCCGGTCTATGCTTGCAACCATATCTGTTATATAACAACAATTTCCATTACATGAAAAACACAAACTTAAGTTATACCAAACGAAATATGTTGAGACTCAGCACCGATGATGTGAGATGTGGAATTGCAGGGAGGAGAAGCAGAGGAGGAGGAGAAGGAAAAGGCGGCGAGCTCGAAGGTGCCCAGAGAAGTGAGAGCAGCTAAGAAAAGTGAAGTGAGACAGATCCCACACAGAAATCCAACCACACATATTTGACATGGAAATGAGCTTCCAAGCTTCATTGCCTTCTCTGAAAGCACTCTCTCTAATGACTTCATGCTCATACTTCTACTATTCACTAATTCTTCTCTGTATATTTTCCCTTGTTTTCTGGGGAAACTAATTTTCTTCTTCTCCCTACCTAAAATTTTCTCAGGAACACTACTTTGTTTTACAGACACGCTTACCAACTATCAACCAGAAATCACATGATATTTTCTCTAACTTTTTTTTTTTCCTTTTTAAGATAAAGTTTCAATGCTGTGGAAAAAAGATAGATCAAGACGCTTCCATCAAAATATGGCTGCTTCATTCATCACTGCTCCATTTTCTATTTTCTGCAACAGAGAAAACAAGAGGAAAATAAAGTAGAATTTTCAATTAAACAGATCAAACCAAAATGAAAGTAAAAAAAGCAAGCTGATGAACCTTTATAAATTTTCAGTCTTTTCTACAAAAGAAATTTAGCTGAATAATAAGCACAAGTCACGAGAAAAATGAAATAGGAAGAGGATGAAGAAAAAATAAACCCCATGAAACGGATTGTTGTTACATAATTATGGAGATATTAAAGGAGAGAAGAACATAACTGTTGAGCGTATCTAGGTTCTAAACTTAAATTATTTAAAACAATTTTACCTCTAAAAATTGTATTTTCTTAAAAAAAAAGAGAAGGAAATTACGAATTTCGATACGAGATGAAAAAAAAAACGACACATGGATTAACAAGAAAGAAAGAACAGAAAGCCTTTTTCACCAGCTGGTATGAAAGTGAGGCAGAGAATCAGCACACAAATCCATTCGTTACAAGCCAAGTATCCCACCCACAAAACAAATTTACTATATGTATCGATATTGCTTGAGTGGGGTAACCCCAAAGCTCACAGTTTCTTAGAACAAAGAAGAGACAAGTGAGAGTTTGATGTGAGCGAGGTTGTGAGCGTGTTTGATTTTTATTTGTTTAATGTTTGGTGAAGCAATTAACTACAATTCATATGGTGGCCTCAAAAAGTAGAAGTGACTTGAATTAAAAGTTTAGTATATAACACGGAATAATAATGATAATTGCATACAGGTGTTTTTATTTTTATGGTGTACATACAAATTTAGGCACGCGAATTATATAACCTATTTTGATATTATATTAAGGTTTTAAACGAAGTTGGTCCGCTAAAGTTTTGTGGTGAACTAAAAATAAGTATGTACTAGATAATTGCTTTATATTTTTGGTATGCACTTGCGTACTAGTTATTTTGTTGTTAATATGTATTTGGTACGAACTAAATCGGACCAAAGTGTGAATAATAATAAAAATGCATACTAATCCAAACTTGGTACAATCTGGAGCGTATTGAACAACCATTCACAACCTAAATCATATCTGAGAACGAGAAGCTTCATATAAATCAGACCTTGAATCAACACTTCCCGTAGCCAAGGAATGAAAACCAATATACCGTCGTTGTCCGTTCATATTTTTGTAATAAACTCAATTTTCAGATATCATTTATGTACAAGAAAACATCTGCAATCATCGTCAGTACTTGTCTTCTGTAATGGCAGGGAGTGTAAACAACTGAATGTTTCTCAAAAGTGAACAAATACAGAGCTAGGAACAAATACTCTTGTATAATTAACAAAACTGGAGTTGTTGCATCTTAAGAATAAATTGTTTTAATCTTCTTCTCTAGCCCGTTTCCTTGATGCTGAAGCAGACTCAGTTTGGTCCCCATCATCAAGACCACCAAATTCGCTCTTGTTCTCTTGTATCTGTTGTTGTTTCTCAAACATCATCTGTAGGTATCGTCCTTGTTTTTCAATCTGTAACTGCAGTGACCGTTGGATCTGCCATATTAAAAGCAACATCAACACATATATTCAAAACGATCCTCTTTCCGGTGGTTACTACGCAGGTCAAATCTATTACCTCGAGCTGCTCATGAAGACGTTTCTGCACTTCCATCTGTAACCGTAGCGCTTCTGTGATCTCCACGCTCCTGGAAAACATTTAGTAACAACAATATTAACTACCAAGAATCACATCTACCAAGAATGATTCCTGAGTCGTTGTAAACAGTCAGGAAAAACTTACGTTTTCATGTCGAAAGATTTGATTGCTTCGATAGATGTCATCTTCTTCTCTTGAGCTTCTCCTGTGTAAACAAACAAACAAAATTCATACGTCTCTTTGAAGAGATATTTGGAGACTCTTAAACCAATTCTTATCAAGTCCTTACCTGTAACTTCTGAAGTCTCCGGTTTATACCTTGCTGTTCTGTATTTCTGTAGAAAAGGAAAAAATTCAATATAAAGACAGTAGAAACCAGAGGAATGAGCAGATAGAGACATGGATGAGAAGAAAAACCTGCAAATGGCTTTTGACATGATAAATGGTCAAGACAGGGTTATTCAAGAGCTTCAAAACGGCCTTAGGCGTGGCTCCTATTGTAAAAGACAAGAGAATAATGAGTTCCTTGAGGTAGTAACCGTAGTATTATGAGAGACGAGAGGAGAAGAAGAAAAGTTTACGCACGTTCACTACCACCGAGCTGATTAACAGCTTCAACAAAAGCCTCATGAAGTTCTGGTGTCCAACGCATGCGTTGTTTAGAAGATGATGCGACCACCTGCTGCTGCTGGTTAGCTTTTACCTCTTCTTCTTGCCTTGGTACATCCGGAAATGGCGCCGGTATCTGGTTAGCTTTTGGATCTCCAAGAAGTTCAGACCAATTCGGCTCATCGGCAGAAATCAGCTGATCCGCCCAATCTTGCCATTCGCTTTTCTTATGGAGTTCAACTGGTGAGACCATCTTGCTCTCTGCTTGTGGATTCGGAACTTGAACAGGAACATGGTCAGAGAAATCAAACAACTCGTCAAGTGGATCTACGAACTCTTGAGGGTGATGATTAACCAAAGACTGGGAGGACTGAGCTTCTCTTGGAACGGTGGAAACATTGCAGAATCCAGAGCCAGCAGAGACCACCTGATAGGGGACAGGGTTATTCATCCCCGGAGAAGCCCAGAAAGAGTTAGGAGAATGAAGAGCTGAAAAAGATGAAGACATGGCGTTTGAGTATCTGAAATCATTAGCCAGAGTCATAGCAGCACTATCCTAATTCAGAATGGGAAACTTTGATGCATGATGAGACTCAGAGTCGGCAAGTTAAGTTAATATACAGAATATAACTTTATCAAGAGGAGGAGATGAACCACTGAATAAATTCGGATCCTGTCTTTTTTCCCCAGTCAAAAAACAATTGCTCAGGAATATTCCTTGCTTTTCTGCTTTAGACCACAAATTCTCAGCTCTCTATCTCCTCCTCTCTCACTTGTGGCCCGAGAGTTTTCATCAAAGAGAAGAACAAGAAGAAGAGGGAAAAGAAACGAGAAAGGAAAAAAGATATGTGCTTTTAATCAGGAAACAAAACCTGTTTTTAGTTAGGAACCAAGAGAGATTATTCATGGAGATGAAAGAGGCATCTAGGTCTGGTGGATTGTGAAAGGACATTACATAAGATATGGAATCAGTGCTTAGGGAATGAAATTTACGCCCACTTTCTCAATATGGCCTTTGATAAGCCTGAGAGACAACCAAATTCCTATCACTATTTAAATCAACTCAGGATCAAATCAATTCAATTGAACTATGAACCGAAGAAGCTAGCTGGGTTCAATATGTCACATTGAAAATCAGATCATTCATTCTAGGGACAATTTTGAAATAAAATTCGAAATTTAAGCAAGACTCAATTTGAATATGTTTAAAATCGAGCTCGACCCAGAGTGGAAGGCAAATTAACTATCAATTCGAACCAAATTACACCTCAAAAACTAACAATTAATGTGCAAAACACAAAATCAAACCTAATAATCAGCTTAGCATACAAAATTCACGGAGACACGAATCTGAACCCATACATACACTCCTTGATTTCAAGTTTACACTAACAAATCTCTCAGATTAAGAATGAGAAATAAACATCCGAGACTAAGTGGAAACGCTGAAAACAGGAAGAGAGAATCTTACTCGACTCAGAAGCGGAAATTGATACGAAATCAGAGGACAAAGGGGCCCTGATAATTGTTTTTTAAGAATTTGTCTTCTCCATTTCCCAAAAAACGCTCTTTTCCCCTTTAAACCATGAGAACAAGAGACGTATTTTATTTATTTTATCCTTTTCCTTCTGTAACAGAAGTTATGTTGTCCCCACCTTTTTCTTTTAATTTTCTCCTGACCGCTGGATTCTCACTCGTGTTTTCTATCAACGGCCGAGATCTCCGTTGCGTACTAAAACTTCTTTATCTCTGCCGTACAAGATCCCTGGTGGCTGCATTGTTTTTTTTTTTTTTAATTCACTAAATATGCATTAGATTAATGAAGATGAATTACGAAGATGAGGCTTTACGAGCGTATCCATCTTAGGAGGACCGATGATTGTTCATCAGAACAACGAAAGTGAGAACCCGATAGCATGAATCACGCAAAAGAAAACGTGAAACGAATTAGGCATACAAATCTACCACATCTAATTAGTATACGTCAGGTGTTGACCACCTTAAGATGGGATTAGTTAGAAATAACAACCATAAGTCATACCAAATACAATAACTAACAACCGAGTACCCCGACTTGGAAGGAAAACAAACCAATGACCAAATCAACTCGACGACGAGAGACCCACTGCAAGTTTCGAGCAAAAAGACTCAATGTTAGAAAACCTGCATCACAAAGGACGAGATCGTCACCACGCAGAGACCTAGGGATCGAGACAGACCGGCGAGGTATTTTTTTTCAGAAAAAGATATGTCAAAGTAATCAAAATTTCCAAGAACAGAAACCGGGAATCGAAAGAGACCAATGTACAGACTATCTAAGGATTAAAAGAACCACTTTAGGGAATAAGACAGCTAGGATTGATGATGAAGAAATAGAACCACCTAACCACACCATCCAAGCTCTTTATGTGCCAAGTGGATCAGTGACTAGGACCAGGAGCAAAGTTATAAAGGAAATGTTCAACATCTTCCTGGAACAGCTGGAACATGAAGGATTGATTCCCCTTGATCAGTTTGAGGCAATTCGACTAACTCTATCCGAGAGTTCAGAATCGAAGGTCGCCTTCCAACAAGTCTCCACATCGACTCAGAGCATCCCATAAGGCGATCCAACCATCAAATTGAATCCCTCTGAGTATACTTTCCATAACACCAAAGAGCTCCCAGAGACCAGTTATAGAACTTAAGTTATGAGCAAATTAGTGAAGGCGGGTCTGGTTGATCTTATCATCATCGATAAGGACAAATGGGCTTTACTCTTTCCCATACATGAAGTCCACCTTAGCACATGTTCTATTGACTTAGAAGAAGTCTAAGAAGATTCCGGATCATCTAGAGGGCCTCAAGACTTCAAGAATCAAGTTTGACTCTCAAAAGATCAAACTTGCCTTATTTAGCACCCTAAACATTTTTCTTTGTAATGATTTCGTTTTACTTTGATTATGTTGTGTTTTTGCTTGTTTTCTTTTGCAGTTTTATTGTGTTTTTCGTTAGATTAAATCTTGAACTTGGCTATGCCTTGAGATGTAGTCCTATTTTTTCACCCTTTGATTAATAAAAATGCTTGCTTGTGTTAAACACATGTCTTGGCTATCTAATTTGTGAGTTTTCTAAGTTATTGAGTGTTCTAAATTATTGAGTGCTCTTAAGAAATATCAATAGACTTTCACATCTATTGTGGTTCTTATCATTCCACCAGCACCTCCATCCTATCCCGAGTTAGTTAGAGAGCTCCCTAGACGAGCTAATGACTCACCACTATTTTGTCTCATGACTTTTAGCCAAGCTCATATCATTTTTAGTATCAGAGCTGTAAAAGTCCTGGATCAAACAAGGTGTTTGATTACTTTTATAGCTTATTCTCTTGTTCTTTTTAGTCTTGCATTTTATTTTATTTATATTAATATATGTATATATTGTTTCTAGTTGCTTGTTTTGTTTCAGTTCATAGTCTAGAATTCCATCTTGCAATTTCAATTTTTTTAAAAAAGAACGTTTCTAGCAAAAGCGAATTGGATAGCCTTTACCAGCCATGACCTGACTTATCGATTTCATCGGTTTTGACTATATTTAGTCATATCTCCCAAACCAACTCGTACCGGCCTAGCATTTTTTGTGTGTGCTTCTAAAGGATATCCATATCTATTAGCACCCAGAAGATATCCCGGAAAAATTTGAAAATTTCACTAAGTTTTGGCCTGATTATTGGGGACCATATGTACCGGACGAGCCGACTGGATGACCGGTCCGATAAGCGAGCGGCCTGAGTTGATAGTTCATTTTTGGTTAAAATTTCCTTGTACCAACTTTTTGGTACTGAGTCTTGGAGATAATATCCAGATTAGCACCAAAGAAAATCAATTCAAAAACTCGTTTTCAAAAAGAATCACCTAGATTAGTGGTTCTTTCCTTATTTTGGCCACGACCAACTAAGGAAACTTCGGATTTTCGTGAGTGATTTGATTCCCTTTATCTCACAGAGATATTTTTGTGATTGATTGATTGAATGTCTACTGGAAATCCTGCTTGATTACTCTTATTATCTATTATCAAAAGTATTTGATACTTTAGACCTTTCTTGTTTTAGGTACTATGGGTGATAATACAGGAGAAGGAAATGCAACCATGATGCATAAGCTGCAAGCTATTCAAATTCAACTCCAAACCATGGGTCAAAGAGTAGACCGGGTAGAGCAGCCTAGACAAAACCAAAACCCTAGGCAAAACCGAGACCATGAGTTTATAGATGGGTTAGAAACTGATGTAAGTGATGAAGAAGTTCCACCTATCAACAATAGAAGGAGTAGGATCCCTAGAAACCCTGATAATGTGGAAGAGGAAGAAGATAACCCTAGGTAAAAAGAAGATAAACCTAGGTAAAAACCCACATACATGAAGCTTAAAGCCCCTACCTTTGCTGGAAAAGTAGACCCGGAGGCTTACTTAGCGTGGGAACAAAGGATGGAGCATATCTTTGCTTATTATAAGTATAATTGGAAAAAGAAGCTAGCCTTAGACGTAGCTCAAATCACTGATCATGCCCTCTATTGGTGAGATCGTGAGGTTAGTGATATGGGAAGAAGTGGGACTCCTCAAGTCACCACATGGGTATAGTTAAGACAACTTATAAAAAAGAGATATGTGCCCACTTAGTATCACCAAGATTTACAAAGAAAGTTTAGGAAGTTAACTCAAGGTTCTAAGAGTGTAGAATAGTACTATGAAGAGTTTGAACACCTTAGAAATAGATTAAAGTTAGAAGATGATGCTGAGACAATCATGACATAGTTCTTAGATGAGTTTCAAGAAATGATTAGCCGAAAGGTAGAAAGAATCCCTTATCATGACTTGAAGGATATTCTTCACAATGCCATCCAAGCTGAGAAACATATCAAAAGGAAGACTACCAGCATGAGCAGGCCCATAAACACTCAAAGTTGGGACCAAAACCGAGCCAAACAGCCAGCCCAACCCAGCTCTCAATCTAAGCTACAAGACAAGGGCAAGGTCGTGGCCATTGACAACCGGTTCAAGTCCAAACCAAGGTAAGTCTACTATCCCTAACACATCTAGAACTCGTGACATAACCTGTTTGAAGTTCAAGGGTAGAGGACATATGGCTAGAGAATGTCCAAACCCAAGGGTGATGATTCTAGCGGATGGAGGAGAGTATGAATCACAAGATGAAGAAGATGTCACCATGGATGATGCTGTTGAAGAGGAGGTTGAATGTGAACCAGGATATGGAGAATCACTTGTCATAAGGAGAGTCTTAAACCTTACAGTACATCCGGATGAGCTGGCTCAAAGAGAAAAAATCTTCTATACCCGCTGCACCATCCAAAGCAAGGTATGTAACCTAATCATTGATGGTGGGTCATGTACCAATGTAGCCAGTGAACGCATGGCCTCTAAACTCAACCTTGAAAGGACTAAACATCTTCATCCATATAGACTACGATGGTTAAACAACAAGGTTGAGGTAAAGATCTTGGATCAAGTACAAGTACCATTTAAAGTGGAAAAGTATATAGATCAATTGTTGTGTGATGTGGTTCCTATGCAAGCTTGTCATCTTCTACTCGGTAGACCATGGCAATTTGATAAGGATACCATTCACTATGGCCGGACCAACAAGTATTCTTTTATCCATGACAAAAAGAAATACAACCTTACCCCTCTCCTCTCAAACCAAGTTCATGAGATTCAAGTTAAGATGCTTAAAGAAAAGAATGATAAAACTAATCTTTTGATCAAGTCTAACTTAGTCTCTAGGGCTATATCTTATAAAGAGCCAGTATTACTCATGATCTTGAATGAAGTTTTGAGTGCAAGTATGAGTGCTTTGGAACAAGATCTTCCTCAAGAAGTCTTGAACCTTTTGGATAGATTTGCTGACACATTTTGAATTAGAGACAAATTCAATATGTACGACAGATATGCTTTCGGATACGACAAGAACCGTAACCACAAAATCTTGAGGGTTTTCTATGTTGATGGGCCACAATGCAGCATGTGCATGGTTTACGAAATCTATGATTTGAAGTCTAATTCATGGAAGGTTTTCAATATCAATCCCGACTGGCATATACGTTGTTTTGAATGCGGCGTGACTTTGGAGGGAAATGTTTATTTTATTATTCAGGAGAAAAGAAAAAGAACAAGTGAAGAAGGAGAAGGCTACAACTATGAGGGTATAATCTCTTTTGATTTTACAAGAGATAGATTTGGACAACATATGCCTCTGCCGTTTATCTCTGGAAGCATACATTGTGTGTCTCTATCTTGTGTCAGAGAAGAGCAGCTCGCCGTGTTACTTCAAAGCTGGGAGAGTGGTCACGTGTTGGAGATTTGGGTCACCAATAAGATTGACTCAGTTGTAGTCTCGGACTAACTTAACAAAACATTATACGAGAACTGACTTTCATAGCGAGAAACCTATAATAGCTATGGCTTACTTGAATTTCATATCTGGAAATATGGGCATTTGATGTTCAGTTGATCTGCCTTAAGTTTTTCATTAGGCTCAGACTAGTTTTAAGTCACTGCAAAATGGTACATCAAGATCAAAATATCATAGCAAAATTTCTCCAATCAATCATTGTTTCCCAAAAACCAGGTTTTGACTCAATAAAAAAAAAAAAAAATTGACTCGAACAAACAGAATAAAAATCAAAGAAAATCACCAAAATAGATAGTATTAGTAACATCCTCCTCCAAATTTACTTCACACTGTCCCTAGAGGGAAATAAATCCAGGATAGGGAGAAAAACCAAAATAAAAATCCTAAAATAGATAAGAGAAGAAAAAAAATATTGTAATACTCTGTGTCGATCGACACAACATGGTGTGTTGATTGACATACTCTCAAAGGGTGTCCAAATTTTTTTTTCATCCAAACATTTTCTAGTTAAAATCAACTAGGGCTTCTGAGGTCATGTTGACCGACACACATGACCGTCTTGAGGGATACGACCTGTTTTGGGGATGACCTAAGTTTTTTTTTCTTGCATTACTCTTCAATAACTAAGTGAATCCTAATTTTAAATGATCAAAAACCAGGTGCAATAGTATATACAACTTACAAGTGGTTTTCCTCCCACTAAGCGCTCTTTTTCGATGATTAGCTTGACTGTGATAGAATAAACGGGTCAAGGCGGTTTGGAGAAGGGCCTGACCAAAAGGGGTCGCATCTAGGGTGGTGTGTAAGCATTGTGTGCATGTGATTTTCCAAGGAATTCAGGAATGACAGCAGGGTGGGCTCGTCGTCTGGGTGGGAGTGAATGTTTCCCTACACTTATTGGAGATGGTGTAGAATGTACATACCTTTGGTTTTATGGAGGTGGCTGGAGTGTGATGTCTAGAGTTTGATGCTTAATAGCAGTTATTGATTTTGCAGCTCTTTTAGTCAACTCAAGTTGATCATCTTCTTCTGATTGGGTTTAAGCATGCATTCAAATGATGATCAATTTGAATTTACTAAAAGAGCTCTAACGAATTTAAGCATGCATTCAAATGAGTTTGTTAAGTTCACAAGCTTCCTAATATAAATTCATTTGTAATTAGGTACACTTGCTCATCTAAACTGGATTCTAGTTAATTTACTCAACATTGCAATAAATAAACCTAAGATTTATTACTGGGTGTACAATTTAAATTTAATTAATTTCGTACAAGCTATATGAAGAACTATAAGTTTTCCCTAGTTTAAAAATATTCCTAGCTTTGATTAATCATTCCCTTGAAAACCCTAAACCTAACTAATGAATTACTTAGACATAGAAAGGATTGCACAAGACATGATTGATGAATTTTTTTGCATAAAAACAAATCAAGATAAAGAAAAAGGTTTTGAAATCTTCTCTAGAAAACGGCAGGGTCTGGGATGATAATCTCTCAAAAGCACAAGTCTTTCTCTCTCTCTAGAATAAGCTGAACCCTAAAAAATGGCTGAAAAATCTCTTTTAAAGTTATTAGGGACAACCTAGATGTAAGTCAAATTGAAAAAGGAAATGACAAAAGCCCAAAGATACAATAAAACAGAAATTGGTATTTTTGCTCGACGACTGTGTAGATCGACATATAAGACTGTGTCGGTTGACACACTCTTAGGAGACGGACAATTTCTCCAACTCGCGACAGATTAGACATGTCTTCACTAAATCAGCAATATATGTAGCTGTAGACATGAAAATCACTTCAAACCACTTGGAAATGAAAACTTCCATATCTTTTTTTTTTGCACTGGTCTAGTCAATTTGGAGTACCGAGAATACCTTCAAGGTTACATAGGTCAAATTGGTAGTTATTTGATCTTACTGTATCTTCCTAATTAGATGATGGAGTTTAAAGTTATGAAGCTATTCGACATCATTAAACTCATTTCTTTCTCACTTTGTATAGATCAATTTAGTAAGAATTATGATTTCTTGCTTGTCAATAGTAATGCTTTTGTGATTCTGGTTTCTAAGTTTTACTATATTACCAGTCATGTACAAAGCTGGTAATGGAATGGAAAGGGGATATTCTTCAGAGCACTTGATAACATATCTAACCTATTGATTTATGATTCTTTAACATGCATTTTATCAAAGAAAATATTTGAGCATGAAGTGATTTTATTCAACACAAGAATTAATGTACGTTAAAATATGTGCATGTGAAATTGTTCATATAATATATGAGCAACTGACATACATATCATCAAGAGTAACGAGATTCGGTTCCAAATAAGGTGTACGTGATATCACATATTCCATATTGAGCTGACTAAAAATATATACTACATAGGTTGTTTGGAGATTATAACATAGGTTTTTTTTTTTTTTTTTTTTTTTTTTTTTTGATAAAGGATATTCTATTGAAAAGCTTAATGTTCAAACACAATACATAATAAGAACAACATTAGCAGAAGTAGAAAATGCAATAACGAGTATGAAAGTGAATTTGCAAAAGGATACTAAAAGGATAATGAGAACTGGTACTCGAACGCTTCAAGGGAATAAAACATCTTCATGAGCTCAGAAGTGAGCTCACTAATGACAATGCTGCAACGGCGGCAACAGGACAAGAAATGGCAGTAACAACGACCAAAACACAGACTTGAGGATTGACTTTGCCGAGACAAGCCATCAAAGCCCACATAGTTAGATGAACTGAACCTCCACACTCATCCTCCGATACAAGCAAAAACAAACGAGAACACTAAATCTATCCCAACAAGCTAATCCACAAACAGCAGAGGAGACCAGACACGAGTAGCCCATAGATCCAAATTCACAATCACAAGATAATCGAAGCTGCAAAAACCAAACCTGAGACAATGAACTAGCTTAACGGTACCGCATAATCAAATCCAGCAAAGTAAAAGGCCTCCATCTGCTGTTATAGAAGACATGAGCCTCATCGGCACAATGAAGACCACCACTCTGCCGAGATTGAACATGCTTGGAAAGGAGATAAAAGACTGAAACATGCCCATTCCTCACAGAGCGAAGAAGAGAAAGAGAGAGCTCCAAACCTTGAGATGCTAGAGGAAGTAGAAGGAGCATCATCGAGGAGAGAGGAGGAACCTGAATCTACCAAAACCCACCATACCAAGCACACCCATCCAGACCGAGACAACCAGAACGGAAAAAACAAACAACAGAGACAACGAAGACAAACTGGTCCGGGCAAACTATTTGGCTGCAGATGGAAGAACAAGGGAAGAGAAAGGTTGAGGAGACAAATGTGCCGATTGCCAAATAAAAGAGGACCAAAACGGAGGAGCTGAGCACCTTCATCTGAGAAGCCATCCTCGAGCAACAAAGAGAGGGGGGCAGCAACCGATCGAGTCCAACCAAAATCGAAAATCAGCCATAGCACCAACCGCCACAAAATTGGAGACCCAGGAATAATGAAACCAGTGAACCCACAACGCGGTAAAGGCTCACGGCCAAACAACCCCAACACACAGATCTCGTCCTCACAGACCTGGAGCAAGAGCGAAAGAACCTAGAACCCTTTTCCGGCTAGAAGAGCCACCGAGTAAGAGACCTGAAATCGGCCACCACAAAACCCACCGTCGACCCAAGTAGAAATCCACTCCGCCACCTCGCGAAAGGGAAAATCCCGAACTAGTAACCGAACAAATAACAGAGGGGATCCCGCTCCGAGCGGCGGTGAGAGACCACGCGCACCGGAGAGGGAGATCGGAGAAGCTAGTTTGTTGGCGGCTGTGACTAAAGTTGAGAGAAACCTTGGAACGATTGGCCTTTTTTTTTTTTTTAACGGATAAAGTTTTCACAAGTCATTTACAACATAGGTTCATAAAATTTTTTTAATATCTGGTTAAATATTTTTTGGATATGCATTTAGTTTTATCTCACATGTCTATTTAAATGACATGATCTATATATATAAATTTTTTTATCTCTCTTCTCCTTAATCCACATCATCAATTCAATACTTAAAATTGTGACACTTCATTGAACTCATTTTAATTTTTAATATTTAGTTTATTAAAATTTATTAGGCTCATTAATACATTAATGAAGAAAATTTTTGATTCATTCTATTAAACAAATTATTATTATGAACATAAGTCTAATCTTAATCATTTTTAAATTAAAACAAATTTTAAAAACACAATTAAATTCATATATTTTATGACTACAACTTAATACCTATTTAAATAATAATATTAAAATATTAAGTTGAAAAATTAATCGATTTATCATGCATTTATTAAATAAAAATTTTATGACTCTCATAACACATATAATGTTTTTTTTAGGATGCTTTTAGGAGCTTTCGAAAAACTTAGATAAGGAATCGAGCCTTTCATATCGTATGCAAGAATGTATGTTACAGGAAGCATACTATGATATCCTTAATTGATAACATATAAGGACGAGCGAAAAGTACAGAGGATACTATAATACCATATAGAGAAATATAAAATTGGTGTATATGATTCAACATGTCGTGTTGGGAGTATACTAAAAGAAAAAAACAATGCTCAAAGTCTACTAGAAGAAGGTTGGATGCTTTCATAAGGGGATCAATGTTTGATAAATACACATATGACTTAGATTCCATAGAAGATAAGTGTAGGTATGAGTTTTTCTCCAACATAGGATTTGAATCTATTGGGAGGTCTTTCCCTCTTTATTATGAAAATGATAGGTATAGTTTTAGGAGTAAATGGACTTATATTTTTAACTCGGGTTTTGAATGGTTCGATTGGATTGTGCTTAGCTATGAGCATTAGATGTCTTAATGAATTTTAAGAAGTTAAATATTATAAAGGGAGTAAGGAATGATTATGGTCTACGGGAAAAAGGTCGGACGTTTTCGTAGGAGATCCATGTTTGATAAATATACATCTAACTCAAATTCTAGAAAAGAGAATTGTAGGTATTATAAATTTGATTGGAGATCTGGATATGGGTTTTTCTCTAACATAGGGCGGGTCACCCACTAGTTTCTTATATATTTTCATTCATTTTGTAGCAATAAGAAACAAAAAAAAAATTCTGATAGAAAATGAAGGTATCGGGTAAAAGATTTCTACATGTACAATTATTTCTTTATCTTACTTAAAATTTCACGTATATATTTAATGTTCTATGGTATATGTCTCAATGAAAATGAAAAGCTATATATTTTACCAACTAAATTTTGTTTAAAAATATAAATTTATATTATAGTAATGAAATTAAAATATTTTTAAGTAATTAAATTACATCCACGCGTAATGTGGGGTTAAGACTATGTACAATGGGGGTTCTTAACCTAGTTTTTCACGGAATCTTAGGCAAACAGTTAAGAATTGGATCCTAAAAATCCTCTGCTAAAAACCCGGTTCTTCACTGGTCATGTGAAGTGCGAGTCGGGATTGATAATTTTTTTTTTTTTTAAGTTTCGAAATAAAAAAAATTTAAAATATTACTTAAGAATTTTTCTAGTGAGTTCAACTATTCTATATGCTCTAAGAAAGATCTTGCTCTTTATTAAAAGAAGGCAAAAATACTTAGTCATAGAAACACGTGTCAACAAAGAAGTGCTGGTCCAAAGTGAAGCAACTTCCGCGAGTTATTTGGAATCAATTACTATCTGATCTATTTATAAAAACGCCTCTTCACTCTCCCCAATTCAGAAACAGAAAGAGCGATGACGATAGATGCTGGAGCTGAGTCGATGGCGACGGTTGCTAAAAAGGCTCCCGTGACCGCGGAGAGAAAGGTCCGGACCGATCTCGACGATCGTCTCCCCAAGCCATGTACAATTGCATTTTCTCTATCTCTTATTTTTTTCTTTTTATTAATGCATAAATGTTCTTCAAGTATCGTTCACGATTCGCGTATTAAAATTAGATTTATACGTTTTTAGTTATTTAGCAATAAAAACTGATCTGCATACGAATCGAATCCACAAATTTTCCCAAATTGGATTAACTTAGTTAATTGGATTGTTTGTATCAAATATTTTCTTTAGATTTCCCTGTCATATTCATATGATTAGACATATCTGAAGTTGGTTTTTATAGTTATGTTGTTTGGTGGATGGGGGTACAGATATGGCTCGAGCCATGGTTGCACCAGACATGGAAAACGTGAACGGCACAAGGGGACACAAGCACGGGGACATGTCTGTACTTCAGCAGCACGTGGCCTTCTTTGACCAGGACGGTGATGGTATCATCTACCCATGGGAGACATTCAGAGGTATGCGTTTAGAATAACAACTATGTATGAATATATTCAAGTCATGATTATATATAGTTCTTTTTGCGTTTGTTCTCAGGATTTAGAGCACTTGGTTTCAACGTGTTCTCTAGTTTCTTTCTAACAGTGATTGTGCATCTTACAATGAGTTACGCCACATTGCCTGTAAGTTTCTCAGTAAAGAGATGTAGTCAGGTTTTTCTCTTTTGGTGCATGAAGATGTCTTTGTCTTTCTCATGACACCAGTCTTGGATGCCTTCTCCTACCTTCCCGATTTTCATCAAAAACATCCACAAAGCCAAACATGGAAGCGACACCTCAACTTACGACACAGAAGGAAGGTTTGTCTCCTAACAACCCCCCTGATGATACTTCTCTGGACTTGTGGTTATAAATTTGAATTTTTTGTCAGGTACATTCCTGCAAATCTGGAGAATATGTTCAGTAAGTACGCACGTACAGTGCCTGATAAGCTAACCCGTAATGAATTGTGGCAAATGACTGAGGCTAACCGCAACGCTTTCGATTTCTTTGGCTGGTTTGTCCCCTATATATCTCTCTCTTTCTGTAATGGTCTCTCTCTCTCTCTCTCTCTCTCTCTCTCTAAGTTGTGTGAAAATGGAAACAGGGCAGCGAGTAAAATGGAGTGGGGAGTACTCTACTTACTAGCAAAAGACGAGAATGGTTACTTATCTAAAGAAGCTGTTCGGAGATGCTTCGACGGGAGCTTGTTCGACTACTGCGCCAAGGCGAGAGCCTCTCCTAAAAAGACTAAATAATGACACTCTTACCTGTTTTTTACTTTTTGTCTTAGGCTGTTGATGTTTTAAGTAGTCTTTTGTTTAACTTTCTGCCTACGAGAAAGACGAATGGGATCATTATTACATATCGTTACTTACTGTCTAAGTTTCTCAACTTGTTAAATGGATCCTTTTAGTTTCGTTTTTTCTTCTCCATGAATTTTATGGATTAACGAGTCAAAAGATTAGCACAAATCAAAACTACAAATCAAATTTTTAATCAATAGCAATGTTTTGAAAATCGGATCGGATGGTCGAACCGGTCCAACGGGGACTCGTGACTCTAATGGTTCCGGGTTAGTTTAAAAGCCAGATTTGAGCTGAACCAGTCGAAACAGTCAAAATTGCGACCCAATTTTTGACAAAAAACCGGTTCAACAAAATTTAATCCATAACTTAGAGTTTGAAATCTTAATACTCTTATTTGAGTAGTACAAATATAGAGACAACCTTACAAGGATGTGGTATATTACATGTAATGTCTTGAGAATTAATTAAAATCAATTCTCTTTATTAATGGTATAATAGGATCGTAAACACTCCTAAATACCGTGTAAATCTAAACCCTCCAATCTTTAAAAACGTGTAGGTTCTAGTCTCAACCATTGATTATTTATTGATTACGTTTAATGAGGTTTGTGGTTCGAGGGTTATTAGTAGCTTAGTATTTCCTTTAATCTTAGTCGTTAAAATGATGAGTATAATATGTTTTAATCTCAACCGTTTAAATGGACTTCAAAATTTTAGGGTTTAGGTACACGTAAAATTATTTCCTTTCTCACTTCATATTCCAATTTTCACTCATTTTTGTATATTATTTCCCCAAAAAAATCTAGGAGGATCTCAACACCTACCTTCATTGAATTAGTAAGCTTAAATTGTAAAAGTAAATAAATATATTCTCAATTATTTTGTTGCGGGAATATTTAAGAAAAAATGGAATTATGGGGACGTAAATATTTTCAATGTCTTAGAAACCCTAGAAATGTAATACTATATATATCGATCTAAAATATTGACGAAATCCATATTTTTTTCTCATCTTTCTAGCTTTCCTCTGTATTTGATAATGGTTCAATACACTCTATTGAGGGATCTAACAAACTCGAACGATGATGCAACTATTTACGTGACGGTTGTGCGTAAATGGTCTTTCAATTTTGGCAAACACGACACCTATTGGGTCATAATGGCTGACGGAATGGTATTAATATACACGGTTTTTTTTTTTTCATAGCCAATGTATTGCAATTTTAAAAACAAAATAATTTTTTTATCAATTGTAGGGTGAAAAAATTGAAGCCTACATGTCAAATCCTACAAAGATTCAAATCGATGTCTTATTCGAGAAAGAGTTCAATTCTTTATACATTTCTGGCTTTGGGATTGAAGAGGTGACTGGAAAACAACGTAGAATATCTCACGAGAAGCGAATTCTAATTGAGCCAGACACTTTGATAACCCCAAGTTACGGTTTGACCAAAAGGATCTTTCCAACTTGGACAAAGTTTGATGAGATTTCAGAAAAAGACGATACATACCTAATAGGTATCTCTTTTATATCTACGTATGTTTAGTAGTTATTTTTGAATTTATATGGTTTTCCAACTAACAAGTTGTAATTTTTCAATTCCTTTAGATGTCATCGGTCTGGTAAGCAGTTTCGAAGAGTTTGAAGTCATTCATAGGCCTGGTCCAAATCCTTATAGGATCAAGATGACCCTAAAAAATGACAAGTATTATAACATCATTATCTTTACACGATCAAATACTTTGTACGAATCTACATACTTTCTTTCAACATACTTGATATGTTTTGATAATTTGTGTTTGTAGGGAGGAAGTTCTCCCATGTGTTCTCGAAGGCATTTACGCCAAAACATTTTGGAACACAATGAAAAATAAGCCAATGAACATGATAGTTTGTTTTCTCCGATTTTGTTAAATTTCGGTTGACAAAAGTATCTATTTATTGTTATTGTTGTATATTTTTTTATCCATCCGAATACACTCATTCTTTGTAATATATTTAATGGTATTAGGTAAATCATGTGCCAAATCGTGCAATGGCCCAACTCATTTACTCTTTGAAGATGAATTCCCCATTTATCAATACGATTACCGCATGTCCTATTTTTTTTTCTTTTTATCCTCTTTGTTATATAATTCGATTCATATTACTCATTTCACTACTTAGGATATGTTTACTTATAGGCATAAATGGGAGATGTGATGAGTAATACCATCCAGCATGCGAGAGGACGTCTGAGAGGCGGAATAAGGATGATTAATCCATAGATGATGTTTTTTTAAAAAAAATTAATAATAATTATCCAGATTGTTTTCTAATAATAATTTATGTTCCATTAATAATTATAAACGTTTTATTTCAGTTACTATGCCAGTGAGCATTTAAATTTATTTAGCTATTTGATTATGAATAAGATATATTGTTTCCAATAAGTTGACAAGTAAATATTTTAATATGCAGAATTGAATTCAATTAAGATACACCCCATGAAAAGATTGAGAAGAACAACCATAAAATCAAACGTGTAATCTATATATAATCCATGAAATCTAGGTTTACAAGGATTATTAAAGTATTCCCACCAATTGTTACCCTAAACCTTAATACACATACATTAATATAGTTGTTTAAAAAAATATAATGACCGATATTACTAGAGAAATAATATATTTCATTCTTTGTAAATTTTATAAATTCGATTTAGTTAGTTTCCTAATTATATGAAAACAACGTAACAATATAGATATTTCTTTAATTTTAACTAAAAATTAATATCCTACGATTCCCTAATTGAATTTCAAATATATTTGCTTTCCCCTAAACATCAAAAGAACCTAACAAGAAAAATATGGCCCATTAAAGTTGAAAATCAACTGTTCCAAAGAGTATCTAGCACGTTTTATGAACTTAAATATTTTTATCCTAATTATACGAATATAATCTAACAATAAAGATCTTTCCAAAATTTGTGTTTTTGTAATATATTACTATATTTTTGTAATATATTACTATTACTTTTGGAACAAAATGAATATAGTTGCCCTAAGAATTAAATCAACACAATCCTAGACGATGATATTCTCATATTTATTGTTAATCAATGCAAGAATATTTGTACAAAATCTCAAATGATATCTTTTATTTCTATTTATATGGAATTAAAATCAGTATATTATCTAACTACATCAAAACTACTTAACAAACGAATCTAATCAATAAATTTTTCTCCAAGTCCATAATATGAATGGTTCACCCTAGCTTGCATTGCCTCTATAAATACGACTAAGAATAACTCTTCGGTACCAACACAAACTCATAAAATACAACTTCTTACCAATAGTGACCAGACGATCTTTTCGATCACAAATGGCTAATCAAGTTACCCTTGCAACACTCAATGAGATCAAACCTTGGAAGACTAAGTGGCGAATCCAAACAAAGGTGTTGCACTCATGGTGGTTTCTAAATAACAAATCTGGCGAGTCTCTTGAATTTGTTATGGCTGATTTAAATGTAAGTTTTTTATACTCTATTATTTATTTCATGAAACTTTTTTATTCTTTAATTCACAAATAAAGAGTGTATATTTTAATATTTTTCAGGGAACAAAGATTCATGCTTCTATCAAGCGTGTTTTTTAAAAGATTTGAGAAAACCATCAAGGAAGGAGGATGGAAGTCGATTGAGAATTTTCAACTGACTCATTCTGTTGGACAATATAAACTTGTTGATCACACCTACAAGATGGTCTTCACTGATAAGACCACGGTGGACGATATTGAGCCTCTTACTAATTCTGAATTTTTGTCGTTGGCAACCATCCAAGGGATTGAACAAGGTCTACTCAATACTAATGTATTGATAGGTATGATCTCAAGATGTCCTTTGTAATTATTCATGTTAATAATGTATTAACTCATGTTGTTTAAATTTTTTTGCCGGTTCAAGATATTATTGGTCAAATTGTTAATGTTGGGGAACTCGAAGACATAGAAGTCAACGGATCTGTTACTAAAAAACTTGACTTCTACATCCGTGATCCCACGTAATTTTCTCTTTGCTTTGCACGGGATAAGGATATATACATCTTATTCGTTCTATGGTCTAACATGTGTTATCGATTTTGATTTCTTGGTTTAGTGATTCCCGTATCCAATGTACTCTATGGGGGAAACTTGCTGTGCAAATCCTTGGAGCTTGTCAGAAAGAAAACAATGTCATTTGCGTGATGAGATTTGCAAAGATCAAAGCATGGAATGGTAACATATATTCTCCCTTTTTAAAATTTTTAATTATATAACTGTAGTGTTTCCACTTAGTGTATGACACAAGCAAATCTACTTCACAGGTGAAAACTATATCTCCAATGCTTTTGATGCAACACAAATCTTGATCAATCCAGATATTCTTGAAGCACTTGCCTTGAGTGAAAAGTAATCGACATATAAAATCCAAATATAGTTACCAATATATTAATTTGTTTATGTAACTAACACATATCTTTTGATTATTACAGTCTTCCAAATGATGAATTCGCTCTCACTCTTATTGATCCCAAACCAAAGTTAGAGTCCGCTATTGCTAGAGAGGAGTTTTATCAAAAAATTTCCTATGATGACTATTGCTGAGCTTCTGCTGCAAAATGAGGTATTATCATATACAAAAACAAGATTAAATGAGTTGGCTAAGTTTTTAAAACAATACAAATGTCTATTAGTCTTATTATGGTAATTGGTTATTTTGTAAATGGTGATATATCTTATTAACAAGTCGATACTACATGAGGATTAAATATTAAAAGTGCAATTATATTTTTTTTTGATTGTTCGAATAAAACAAATATATACATGATTTATAATGTTCAACAAGAATAAAATTTCTTAGTTTTGTTAGAGATTTAAACAAAATGTATACCTCTAGGTTGGGAGAGCAAAGATCATTTGTACAATCACAGTCATCGACACTGATTGACCTTGGTTCATGTACACATGCAAGACTTGCAGTAAGAAGGTGGAAAAGAGAGTGTTGCCCAAGGATCCAAACAAATCCGAATCTTGGTTTTGTGTCAGTCAATATTACACTTGGTAGCACAAGTCAGTCGTCCCACGATATATACAAAAGCGCCCTAATTTGTTAATATTATTACTTATGATCTTATGTAGCTAATATCGGCTATTGTAGGTTCAAATTACACCTTTGTATCAAGGATGACACCGCTGAGAGTAAATGTCTCCTTTTCGATGCTAACGCCCTTTGTCTTATTTCACAACCAGCTAACAAACTATTGAATGGCTCTACTGAGGAGGTAATGTATTAAACTAATCCCAATAGATAAGAGTCAATTTTCCCAGCGTTGATAATAATCTTTGTAGATTTAAAGGTTTACTAATTTTGACCAAAAAACTTTGTCTAGTTTTATGATCCGGAGAACATACCAGAAGCCATAACTGGTATTATTGGCACAACTTGGAAGTTCTTGGTCGCAGTTGAAAAAAGTAACCTTGGGGGGGGGGACATGATACTTTCAAAGTTGTTAAAGTATGGTCTATGGACGAGAATGTGACTGATCTGAGTCAATCAGAGATAACCAATTCTATTGATAACTCATCAAACATAAGATTTGAACAGGTGATTATTAAAATAGTTACCATCCAAATTATTTTTCTTTATAAACTATTATTCATTTTGCTAATATAATCAATTTATATAATGTTGACATTTTCAGATTCCACTATTACTTACAAATAGTGAGGAATCGACTGAACTTACTTTTGACACTTCATCCACGCCATCATCAAAGCGTAAGGAAGGTGCAGAAATTGTCCTAAAGGATCAGCAGTCGATAACATCCAAGAAACAATGTTCTAAGATAATCAAGCAAAAGAAGATGGATGAGAGAGATAAGGAGTAATCCGATTGTTATCAAGACGAACAAGTGTTTATGTTTTACTTCTTGAGTCTTTAGTTCTCCTTTGTTTTAGTAATTTTCCGTTTTTGCTTTAACATTTGGTTGATTATCCTTTTTTGATTTTACCATGCCGTCCGTCTTAAGAAATATTATGACTTCACATCCTTTATTTCAATGATTTACACACAAATTAGGGTTTTAGTATTCAGAATATTTTGATGACAACAACCTAGCAATATCGATCTCTCCTTCGTTACTAAAAATTTAATATTTCAAAATTAATGCACCAAAAAATTGTCATACTTGCTTTCCTTTAATCATCATAAAAAACTAACAACAAAATATGGCCAATAGGTATTGTGTTTTAATATATGAATTTTCAAAATAATATAAGTAAATTATGTATAAAATGTTTAGTATGAAAATGACACTATTTTAAAAAGAAATATGGTACAAATTATCGATATTTTTGTAAAAATTAATTGAGATCTTGATATAATTATGCTTGGGCTTGATTTATTGTATCAATTAGCGAGTTTGACACCGTATTGGGCTTTCTAAAATTAGTAAAAAATTCTTCCAAAAAGAGGGGTCCATATCGGCGTCGAACCCCGCTTTGAGGTTTACATCGACCATAGTCTAACCACTGTGCTAAGTCATATTATTCGGTTATTAACCAAATCCATTAACTATTATCTAAGCATAGAAATAATCGAAAAAAAGGAAGGAAAACCTAGGTTATGAGTTAGTCCTTTTCATTTATTGTCTTTAAATACTTTTCGACTTACCTCACCGGAAAACCAAAGGTCCAAAAAAAGAAAAAGAATGGCTTCCAATGGAAGACGATGGGTTCTCCGTCGAGGCTCTTCTTCCGGTGAGAACGAGAGGCGAAGAAGGAGGTTGAATCTTGTAAATCCGACCAGCTTAATCGATCTTCCAACTGATATCCTCCTATCCATCATGTTGCATGTAACCGATTTTGAAGAACACACCCGCGCTAGAGCATCGTGTCGCACTTTGAGGAGAGTCACCGATGATGAAGCCTACTTGAGACATGTTGATCTCTTCACCATGCAAACAAGTAATATGGATGAAGCTTCTCTTATGAATTTTAGGCTTCTATGTCACCATCGCGGTAATTATTGGGGTCCGGAACATGAGCCGGAATTGTACGAAGAACGATGCCGCACGTTTGATTGGGAATTGATTATGAGGTGTAGATGCGCGAGGGTAGATATGTGGCATGTCATGTGGGATGAGTCGGTTAAAGGTCCGGGCATGTGTGATTTGTGCTTCTACACAATCCATGCAATTGGATTCAAAAAGTACTTCCCTTCAAAAATATGTGAATGGCCTTTTCCATTTGAATTTTAGATAAGATATTATCTTTTGGATCTATTAATTACAGTTAAACATTAACGGATTGCATAACTTCTTTTTCTCCTTGCAATCGTGGTAAAGACTCTAATTATTCCGGTTTAAGATGTGTTGTACTTTGTTTTCTAATGACACAAGACTCATTAGAATATTTGATCATTTGGGAATGTAAAGTTTTATCAAAACTTTTGTGTGTTAATGACTCTTATTATAGTATCAAGATTATGTCAATTGGTGTGTTTATTATTTCAATTTTAGAATCAAGACCTATTTTACCAAGTTACAATTATGTTTGAGATTGTAATTTCCAAAAATTTGAATGTCATATATCGTTATTGTTCTTAGGTTATATTCAATAGGTATACATTTATCAATATATATATTATATACATTATTGTGTGTTAAACTTAAACACTAAACAAATCTATTGATACACTCTTCACATATAAAAAACAATAAATCCAAATATTAGAAGAATTGTGTATTTGAAATATGTGGTAAAATGACATCAAACTCTATCGGTGTCGAAATCCCAATTGCATTTTTCAGAAAGTTACACATACTTATGAAAAACACTAAATAGACTTAGGATTTCTACATTTGATTTTATTAATTTTATTAATTATGTTCTAAATAATTTTGAAAAAATTAATTTTTTCATAAAAAAAATGTTAAAGATTGTCTGAACAGCGTACATATTTGTATAAGTATGTTACTATTTTAAAAAGAAGTATGCTACAAATAATTCAAAAATAGATATATTATTTGAGATTATTTGAGGTTTTGATATAATAGTGTTTGGGTTTGATTTAGTAATATTAATTAGCGAGTGGGCTTCGGTATTGAGCTTACTAAACTGTAAAAAAATTTAGTGTTTTAAAAAAAGGTGTTCATATTGGTGTCGAACCCCGCTTTGACCCGTCAGCAAACATTGTCTAACCATTGTGCCAAGTCATATTTTTGGTTATTAACCAAATCCACTATCTATTATCTAATCTTAAAAATCATCGGAAAAAAAAAGGAAAAAAACCTAGGTTAAGAGTTCCCCCTTTTCATTTATTGTCTTAAATATGTACTTTTCACGACTTACCTCATCGAAAAACCAAAGGTCCAAAAAAGAAACAAAATGGCTTATAATGGAAGACGATGGGTTCTCCGTCGAGGCTCTTCTTCCGGTGACAACGGGGTTCGACGAAGGAGGTTAAATCGAGCAAATCCGAGAAGCTTAATCTATCTTCCAGCGGATATCCTCCAATCCATCATGTTTCATGTAACAGATTTTGAAGAATACACTTGCGCTAGAGCATCGTGTCGCACTTTGAGGAGAGTGACCGATAATGAAGCCTACTTGAGAAATGTTGATCTCTTCGCCATGCAAACAAGTAACTTGGATGAAACGTCTCTTATGAATTTCAGGCTTCTATGTCACCATCGCGGTAATGTCTCCGATATCTTCTTGATTGGTTGTTGTGAGTTTTGGTATCGATCGAACTTAGATAACGGAATTGCTATTATTCGTGAGTGTGCACTTAGAGGTTATGAGCTTGCAATCTATGTGTACTCTAATCTTAGGTGTATCATGACTCCTAATCTCGAACTCAATCTTCAATTAGTTAATCCGGATCGCGATATAGTTCGTCGTATGAGGGAAATGGTTGAGTTTAATCCAAACAATTATTGGGTTCCGAATCATTGGCCGGAATTGTATGAAGAAAGATGTCGCACATTTGATTGGAGAGTGATTTTGAGGTGTAGATGCGTGAGGGTAAATAATTGGCATTACATTTGGGAGGAGTCGGTTAAAGATCCGGGCATGTGTGATTTGTGCTTCTACACAATCCATGCACTTGGATTCAAATAGTACTTTCCTTCGAAAATATGTCAATGACCTTTTGGGAATGAATTTTAGATGTTTTTTCTCATATCTTTTGGATATATTAGTGTTTGCTTATGATCAACGGATTGTATAACATCTTCTGATACTCTGAGATGTGTTAAAGACTCTATCTCTTTACCGTTTTTAAATGTGTTGTGCTTTGTTTCATTTTGGTAAAGACTCTAGATCAATTGGGCATTTGTGAATGTAACTTTTTTAGAAAAATATTGTGTTACATTTTAACTTTATTGTAAATTTTAGATTATGTCAATTGGTGTGTATTTTTTTTTTTTCAATTTTAGCATCAATACCTATTTTACATCGATATCTTACTATTACCTTTTCTTACGAAAATGAGAGGAATTGCCCCAAGGATTACATCAAGAAAAATTACAATGATGATATTCTGCAATATTTTTTTAAAATCTAACCCAAAAATATTTGACTAAAATCTCTTCAAAGATATATTTTATTTCGATTTTAATAGAATTGAAATTAATCATGTTACCTAACTACTTCAAAACTATCCAACAAACAAATCTATGAAAAATATTAGGTTGTAATAGTGAGTTTTGCATATATCAAAATGTGCTTATAATAAACATTAAATTTGGATGACACTAAGATATTAAAAACAGAAGCATGTTGTTTATATACATGAAAATATTTAAAGATATCGAATATTGAAAACTTTTAAAGAATAAAATTTTTACCAAAAAAATATTCACGGAATTCTGTTCCGGTTTAACATCATGCTTGAATTTTTTAAATACCAGTCCAATTTGTACAAATTCGGTTTTGACCAAACTTAACAAACCCTAATGAGTTTTGATTCCTCTATAAAAACAGAGTAAACACACAGTCCATCAAAACATAAAAAACTAATCTCCATTTCCTTAACTTTTGACACTCATGGTATGAAGGAAAAAATGTGATTGCATGTTTGAGTTTTTCATTATTACATAGTTTTTGTAAATCTATCATTCCAACGACTGCTAATATAACAATCTTACAATGCTTTCAAATTTTTTTCACGTCATATATGCACAAAATCAAGAACAAATCAAGAAACTACTACAAGAAATTGAGATCGCCCGGATCACGAACAACCCAAATTTAGGTTTTAATTCTCCCGATTCAATCCGTGGATACAACAACATGTTTCAATTCACCTCTTTAAACGGTGATGGACTTGAAAGTAAAGAGGACAAAAGAACCGGGATTAGGCTATTCCAATTTATCAGAGACAAGAAGAATAAAAAAGATTCTCGAATTGAATAGCATGCTACTTTTTCATTTTGAGAGATAAAATAAAATAATAATTATTATGCAGAGGAGAAGTTTGTTTCTTTCGTTTTTGCCTATTTAATCTTTTATCAACCAATAAAGAACAAAGAAAAACATAATCATAGAAACAAATTAGTTATGCACAGAAACACAAAATAACACCAATCACTCTTGAGATCAGTAACCGGAAAATAAATTAAGATATGCACATTACTATTAGAATAAGGAGAACTACATTTTGACCTGTGCGATGACGCACGGGTAATTTGGAATGATTTTCATAATAATTGTTTAGTATTTTTTCTATCATCGTTTTCTTTTCTTCTCCTATTTGGGTCATATTTGAGTTTCTAATGGTTTTGTAAATCATATACTAAAAAAATTTGTCATACGGATACCCATTTTACTGGATCGGGTATAGGTACTAAAAGTGTAATAGCCATAACACTCGGGTCGGGTAACGAATATCCCAAAATTTAAGGGTACCCAACTTGTGCCAGTCCTTATAGTTATCCTGACTGGTTTGAAAAATAGTATAACACATATTAGTTTTGTATCTGCTATGCAAAATTTTATCAATGCTGACATAATCGAAAATATAATTATCAAATGGTCCAAGAACATCTCGTAACCAAATAAAGTGTATACTCTAGTTGAAGCGTGGGAAAAAAATAGTTTTATATAGAAAAATTTTCTTACTAATGTATGTAAAGTAATATCACTTACCACACGAATCTATGAATGCACAATATATTTTAATATATTGACTTATCGTTTTATCACAATAATTTAGAGAGTTTTAATTAATTTTTGATTTATTTGATAAATTTATATATTTATCAGCAAAATTGGATAGATAATCTTTATTAAAAAAAAAATGGATAGGTAATGATATATTTGTTGTAACCAATCATAATAATAATCCTCTTTGTCCAATGGTAAATCAATTTTCAGTAATTATATATAAACAAAGTTTCCTTTTTTCTCTCCACTATTTTTTAAAATTGCAACTAAAATGTGATTATAGAGGATTTCGTGATTAAATTTAGGAATCGAGAATTAATTTGATAAATATTTCATATTATGTGAAAAAATAAAAATTCAGTTAATATTTTGTGTAAAATATATAAGGAAACTTCATATTCTAAATGTGATTATAGTGGAATTTATGTATTATATTAGGATTAAATTAGGGGATTTAAGATGATGATAAAGAAAATATGAAACTTATTGTTAATTAATTACTCTAATTTAATTATAAATTTATTTTAATCATAATATTTCCAAAATATTGGATATGAAAATCAAGTGATTTTTGTTACCCATTTTTACAAATTAATAGAGGATTAAAGTTAATATTTTTGTTATCTATTGAATAAAAAGAAGGATGAAAAAAACTTTTAAAAATTCTACATACGTGAAAAAGATCTATTATTATATTATTTGTATTGATGAAGAAAAAAAGGATCCACAACGAAATAAAATAAGAATAATTGGACGTACACTATATATACCCTCCATAAGAAATAATTTATCGATATGATCACCATGAAAATATGATATATCGTCAGCTAAATAAAACCGCCAAATTCAATGAACACACAAAAAAAAAACCGTCAATAGAGTCATTGTGTAATGCTAAATAATGAAACACAAATAAAAACATGAGAAAACAAAATGTATGATATAAAATAATGGAAACTTCAAAACGTTTTTCATTTTATTTGGATGAACCATCAAAAACAAAAACTATCAAAAAGAAAAAGAAAAACAAAACCATCAAAAACATATAAAAAAAAAGAGAAGAAAAAACGATCGAGATAGAGTTTTCATTTTCAAAATAATTGGTAATATTATTATAGAAGATTTGAGCTATATTGGAATTAAATGAAATTTAAAATTCTCATATTGTTAGACTATAAAATAGAAAAAAAATACGAAAAATTTTAAATTTGGAAATTAATAATTTTAAATATTTCAACTTAATTATTATATAGTTATTTTTTAAATACAACTTTATCTTTAAAAACCTTCTTTAAAAAATCATAATAATATTGGTATTTGATGTAATTTTAGTGATAAGGTAATTTTTTAATTGTATTTAGGAAATTATATTTATTTCAGTAACATTTAAAATCACAGACCAATCAAAATCAACAAATTTCCATGTTTGTGTATTTTTTTCTAATTTACTGCATTGTAGATTTGTCGGGGAATTAATTGAGCCATTAACGTGATCAGAATATTTGAATTAACTTTATCAAATTCTCACACCTAAACAAACTCAAAACCACTAAACAGCCTTTTCACCAATTGAAAGTGTTATCATAAATACTGATTAAAATAAAATTAAAAAAATGCAAAACTCAATTCCTAATTTTTTTTTTTTTCATAACTCAATTCCTAATTTAAACGCACATCAACATACGAAAAAAAAACATTTGCATATCCATTAGAAAATTGGGAAATCATATATTACTAAACTAAATCAACAACTTTTGACAAATTCTAAGTTTAATATATCCACAAAAGGACCAATTCAAAGATATACTCTCTATAGTCTACATATATCTAACAAAAGTTATCAAAACAAATATTATGAAACAAATACTAATACAATTAAATCAAACTAAATCTAAACAACATGGTTCTCTAAAGAAATCACACAATAGCACAGATAATTCGTCATCAACAAATAAAAACCAAAATATATATATATATATATATATATATATAATGTGAAGAGAAAAAAAAAACGAAAAAAACACAAATGAATAAAAAACAAACATCAATATCTTATCCGTTCATCTTTTCAATTGCATATCTCATCGATTACTCTTATTTTCATTTTTTAGCACAGGTTTTGCAAGAGTCTCTCTACATGTAAGAAACCAAATTGGACGATTGTGATAGTAAGTTATCACTTGGTGGATGGAACCGGACAAACTCATTGAACAGGGACATACACAAATTACAAAATAAATCGAATCATAAAATAAATAAAAGATAACCGAAATAATTTTAGAAAAAATATACTAAAAAATCCAAAGAGAATAAAAATAAACAAAAGCGGCTCGATAGAGCTTGTAATGAGAAGAGAAAAAAAGTGTGTGAGATGAGCTAATCGAACATATAGATGAGTAGAAAGGTTTAGGGTTAAAAAAAAATTGTTAGTGATTACTGATTAGGAAATCGTTCAAAATTTGAAGGAATATTCTAGAATTTTAATTAATTTAAATTATAGGTAATATATTTTGCAGATAAAAAGGTAATATATTTAATAACAGAGCAGAAAATTAGGGAATATAAATCAAAATGGAAATGTTAGGATTTCGCCATAATAGATTGAATCATATTTTGAAATTTTGACTGATTAGATGTTACATGATTTATATTGTTTCCTAAAATCTTGTTTTAAAATTAAATTTGATCATCAGATAAGGAAATAACACGATTACATTATTCCCTAAATTATTCAAACCGAATTGTTTAAAAATGGGTCATGAGCCATTTTATTTTCAATCGCAAGCCCATCAGTTTTTCTTTCCATATTATCACTACCGGGTTCAATACGCAGGTTATGGAGGGTTAAGATTAGATTAATTATATTTCAACGGCCACGATTAAAAAACGCGAAGATCCGCGCGTTTTACCGGAAGAAACCGGGTCAAACCGATTTCGGCCCAATTTTTGTCACAAAAATACCCTTAATTATTTATTATAACCCAATGGCACTTAGATATAATGGATGGTGGAGAGTAGAAGGAGAAAAAGTACGGCCCAGATTTTAAAAAATGCTGAATCCGCGTGTATATTTGTTTTAAATCGGATCTGACCCGATGTCTTTGGTTTTGAACAAAATTTTTCGACCAAAACATGTTAAACAATCTAAGATATTTTCGACTATAATACCCCATCAATTACACTATTTAATCTATAATGACATTGATAATTAGTGTAATTTTAGTTGTAAGGGTAGGGGTATTTTTCTAATTGTACTTCATTTTTAATTGTATTAAGATGTATTGAATTAAACGAAACTAAATTTGGCGAATTGATCTGTTTCCATAATTAGACAAAGAAAATCGAATTCTTTATGTCTCATGATCTTTAAAAAAAATTAAAATAGACAATAATCGATGATTTAGGTAACACGTTAAAATGATTTCTCAAACAAACAACGAAATTTAATGGATTGAGTTTTGAATATGGAAAGATATTATTGTTATGAATTTGTTAGACGGTCGTAACAAGTTCATAAAATATTCCTAGATAGTGATGATTTAATACTTTAAAGAAAATAATATGTACTTGCCAAAAATTATACAAAACTGTTTTTGATAAAAAAATTAATCACGAAAAGTATTTTAATTCGGTTTTGGTTTGTTATTAGGGTTTTTTGTGTCTAGGGTTCACGTTTATTTGATTTACAAATAACAAATCCTATATTGTACCATCTTCTCTACGACTTACCTTTGTGTTCTTCCTGTGGTTTCTTTTTTAAAAAAAGAAGAAACTACCTTTCACCAAAAACGTCTTAGCAAATTGTTTTGGTGGTTACTGATAAAGGTTTTGTTACCAAATTTCTTATATCTTCATACTTTCATGTTCGTTGACGATAATATTCGTATATTTTGGTGGATATAGTATGAAGAGAACCACATATTAAACAAATTCGAAGATAAACTCGAACACAAGTTCTTCGAAAAAACCAAAGGTTCATCTTATTGATGAATATAATCCGGAAGTATATCTCAAATCCATCGATAATGGGAACATTCGTACAACAGCTACTTCTGTGTTGAGAGACATAACAAATATTTCGCCTTCTTTGAAACCTAATTCTTCACAAAAACCACGTAAGTTATTTTTTATAGATTGAATACGATTTTACAAAAAAAAAAAAAAAAAAAAAAACTGATCATTAATGAAGTATTTTTACCATACCATACCACATTGTCTAACTTTTTCTCATGATTTTTGTGCGTCCTATATACCACCTGAACAAAACAAACAACTTACAAAGTATCCAACCTCAACTCCCGTACTCAACAAAGTTCATGAAAGTTTCTTCGAACACAACACTTTCAGAGTTATTAATAGTAGTATGACTTTCATAATTAATTTAACAATATTACATTTTACAGCACTCACAAGTGCATCACCGACTTTAAACCAAAGAGTACAATCGTTGGCCAATGTGTTTCAAAGCACCTTCCAAAGAATAAACCATGTCAATGCCAAAGAAAACACACCAATACGTCAGTCAAACTTGTCTCATGTAGAGTCGGAATTCGGAAATGGTAAAGTCCCCTTGCAAGTCAATGTATTTATATAGGGGACCCAATTATATTACTTAGACACAAATGAATGATATAAGATTTTGAACAGGAAATTCATCTAATACACGAAACTTTGTTAATGAGAGTGATGATGATGAAGATTATTCTGATATGGAAGATGATGATGATGAGGTTGATGATTTTGGAGGTTTTCCTGAAGGTACAAGTGTAGTACATATTTTTGCAAATCTAAAAATAATATGTTGTCTCTTTACTAATTTTGACATTTTTCAGACGAGAGAGGATTATGAGCAAACGTTTGACTGTAGTAGTGGAGAAGAAACATCTGAAGATGATTATGAATATTTAGATGATGAGACCGCTGATTCGATTTATTCAACATCTATTACGGTTCATGGGTCCGCGTCGTCAAGAAGATTCAACAAAGAACGAAAATTGGAGACTATTGGTAATTCATAAACATTTAAAGTTTGTTGTGTAAAAATATTCTGCTAATATTTTTCATCAGTTTGGATATTTGGTGGGATCCAACTACCCGTTATATAATAATTGATACTTTATGTTTAAAATTTCAGAGTACTATGACGACGGGGATCCTACGTATGAGTGTGACAATGTGGTGCTTTTTTCTGGTATAATGAACGCGATAATAGAATAAGAAATGCGAGGAACCTGACTTATAGCGGTTGTTGTCTACGAGATCAAGTGAAATTGCCTCCTCTCACGGATACGTCTCATTTTTTGTGGAAATTGGTTACCGGTGATGATGATTTCAGTAGGCATTTCAGAGAAAATCTCCGACCATACAACATGATTTTCTCATTTACTTCGCTTGGTGGTAGTGTAGATCGTTCTATTCCAAAAGGGCGTGGGCCGTCTATGTTTCAGTTGCAAGGAGAAAATTATCATTTGATGGGTAGCTTGAAACCAATGCGTGGTAGTTTTCCAAAGTTTATACAATTTTACATTGTTGACACCGAAAATGAAGTCGAGAATAGAAAGATTGCTCCAAGGTATTATGTCACGTTTTCCGTGTTGTCATACTGAGTAGTTATAATCATCTTTTTTTTGCATGTGTCTTGAATGTATATACATGTTTTTTTTTTTTTTTATGATTACAGCAAGGGGAAAAAAGATGTACCTCCAAAGAACTCAAAGAAGAAGGGATTGCGAAATGATATCATTGAGAAACTTATGAAGATGTTGAATGAAGTTAATACTTATGTGAAATCTCTCAGAGTAGCGAGAGACAGGTTTGACACTAATACAGAAGAGAAATTTCATATGGGAATTATTCACAATAGAGAGCGGGATGAAAGAACTTATAATATCCCTACTGCGAGTGAAATTGCTGCTTTGTTTCCTGATGATTTTGAAGCTGATATGGACCACCGAGACATAGTGATTCAAGAACAAACTGGAAAACTAATTCGGATAAGTGAAGTACACCCTTCTTACCTTTCTTTTCAGTATTCGTTATTATTCCCTTATGGTGAAGATGGATTTAGAGTTGGATTTCAGAAAGACTTCGAGATTGATAAGTGAAAAAAGAAGAATAAAAAGTTACATATTAGCTTGAGGATGTTTTATGCTTACCGGATGCACGATAGAAAAAATAAAAGACACATACTTCATCGTTCGGGGAGATTATATCAGCAGTATTTGTGTGACAATTTCACTTCACTTGAGTCTAATAGGCTGGGCTATGTTAGAAGAAACCAGCAATCTCTAAGGACTGCAAACTATGACGATATAAAACAAGCATCTACTGCTGGTCATCAAACATGTCGAGATGAAGGTCAGAGAATTTTCATTCCATCATCTTTCACCGGAGGACCTCGATATATGCAAGAACACTACTTAGATGCAATGGCCGTCTGCAAACACTTTGGATTCCCAGATCTATTCATTACATTTACATGTAATCCTAAGTGGCCCGAGATTGCACGGTTAATGCAGACGATGAAGTTGAGTTCTCAAGACAGACCAGATTGTACGAGCAGGATTTTTATGATGAAACTTGATAACTTGATGGACGATTTAACCAAAAATTCAGTGTTGGGGAAGACGGTATCCGGTTAGTAACATACTTTTTGATGGAGTAAGACTATCTTAGTTGAGTTGGCGAAAATTCTAACATGCACTTTTTTTATTTACTCTTCTTTTGTTGTTTTGCAGCTATGTATACAATTGAGTTTCAGAAAAAGGGTCTACCGCACGCCCACATATTATTGTTCATGCATCAAAAGTGTAAATTTCTCACTCCTAAAGACATTGACGAGATTATATGTGCAGAGATTCCAGATATGAAAAAAGAGCCCAAACTATATGAGGTTGTCAAAGATATGATGATTCACGGTCCTTGCGGTCATGCGAACCCAAATGCTCCGTGTATGGTTGATGGAAAATGTACAAAGTTCTTCCCGTAAGATTATACTGATAAAACTACAATCGGAAAAGATGGATATCCAATTTATAGAAGACGGGAATCAGGTCATTTTGTTGAAAAGAATGGTACTAAAATGGGAAACAGATATGTGGTACCATACAACAAGTATCTTTCAAGCCGTTATCGAGCACATATTAATGTGGAGTGGTGTAACCAAGCTGGTTCTATCAAATACTTATTTAAGTATATCCACAAAGTGACGGATAAGATACTTGCAAAGGTTGTACCAGGTAAAATCGGAGGAGAAACCACTAATGGTTCGGGAGTCAAAGAAAAAGCACATCCGGTCAAAAACGAAGTAAATGACTGGTTCAATTGCAGGTTATTCTCTAAAAAATTTCTTATTATAGTTAGAATTATAGTGTAGGTTTATCGTTATAGCTGGTTCGAATTACTAAGGTATATTGTGGTTAGTATTGTATTGTTAGTTATATAATATATTTTGACTCCGATATATCACTTATTTGCATAATCTAATATATTACATTATATATGAGTGAAATTTACTTCCACTAGTATGAATCTATAGTGTAATTATTAAGTTAGTATCTTTTTACAAAATTAGTATTAAAGAAGTTCAAAAATACTAAAATACCCTTATACTAAATTAGTAAAAAATTAACAATATTTAGTGAATCAATAAAAAAAAATAGTAAAAATTTATTTTTTAAAACATTAATTTTATTACGTATTTGAAAACCAAAATAATATCTTGGTTTTTCTAAAAAAAAATTTGAAAAATTTTTGTACGTATTTTTATTTAAAAAAACTATAATTTTATTTTGAATTTTTTTTTCTAAAATTTTAATAATAAGACGGAACAATTTTTAAAATTAAAAATTCAGAATTTTTTTTATATTGATTAAAAAGTGACATTGAAATTAAATTTTAAATTTTTTTAAAAAATGACATTCAAAATCCTAATTTTTTTTTTCTAAAAAATTCGTCCAGTTTTTAGAAAAATTTTAAAAAATATTTTCAAAATAAAATTCTTGTTTTTTGGAAAAAAAAAAGTACAATTTTTTTTTTGGATAGTTAATAACAAATCTGCAAAAAAAAAAAAAACCCATTAGTGCCTTGCCACCTCATCAGATGTCAAAAATCCGTAAAATTTAAATAAATCTGTAACAAAGGAAATAAATCTGTTACACTACAATACTCTTTTAATAATTTTTTGAGCATGTTTGCTAGTGTTGGAGAGTTAAATAAATTTGCACCAAATACACTAAATCTTCGACACTACAATATAACTCTTCAAAATAAATCCGTAAATTATGAAAAAACTGCAAAATCGCGTAAAAATCTTCGACAAAGAAAAACAAATCTTCAAATTAAATCTGCAAAAAAAATTATATCCGCAAAAAAAAATCCGCAAAAAATAAAATATCTTACACTATAAACAAATGTGTTACACTATGGATTTTTCTGCACTAGTTTAGTAATTTTTTAAGCAAGTTTTCCTTTGTTGCGGATTTTTGGAAATCCGCAACAAAGCAATAAATCTACAACAAGTACAAAAAAATCTGTAAAAATAAATCTGTAAACATTTAAATCTGCAAAACAAATCTACAAAAAAAATAAATCTTCGACACATGTTTGCGGATTTTTAAAAAATAATATGCGGATTTGTTTTGCTGGGAATGTGGCATTTTCGTAAATATGTTTTTTCCTGTCAAATGTTTTAAGGGTATTGTGGGTACGAAAAAATTCATTTTAAGGGTCAAAAAATTAATACTAGTCTAGTAATTTTAAAACTTTTTCATACTAGATAAGTAATCCTCCCTATATATTATCAGGTATGTTTCGTCATATGAATCAGCTTGGAGGCTTTTAGCTTATCCACTTTGTTACCGATCTACACCAGTTCAGAAGCTATCTATCCATCTTCCAGGAAAATACCCGGTCGTATTCAAAGATAATGAACCGATTGAGAGTGTGTTAAAAAAGACAGCTGCTCAAAAAACCCAACTTCTTGCTTGGTTCGAGGTTAATCAAAAAAACGACGATGTTATAGATAAAACCTACGAACAGATTCCTAACAGCTACACGTGGAAGGGAAAAGAAAAAGTATTCAACCCGAGGGAGCGAGGTTTCGCTATAGTCTGGATCAATTATATTCCTCGGAAGATCACTGAAAAGTATCATCTTCGAATGCTTTTGAATTCAGTCACTGGGATCAAGAGTTTTGATCATATGAAAACTGTTACAGGTGTACTCTACAAGACTTTCAAAGAAGCATGCTTGGCTTTGGGTTTGCTAGAAGACGATAAGGAATATGTTGGTGATACCCAACGAGCAAGTTTATGGGCTTCAGGGTTCTTTCTAAGGAAGCTATTTGTTATTATGCTTCTAGCTAAGAGTCTTGAATCTCCGGAAAAGGTGTGGGAACAGACTTGGCCGCTTTTAATCGATGATATCGAGAAGATAAAAAGAGCAGAGTTAAAACGTCCAGGTAACGATCACGCATTGCTTCAATTTATCTAAGTTTATTCGTGCTTAAAAAATACGAGTTCTACATCTAACTCCTATACGGTCCTTCATTCAAAGGATGTGAATTCGTCTTGATAAATTTTTTTTTCTCACTCTGACTTTAGAGCAAAAAAAGAACTTATGTCTTGAGGAAATAGAAAAGCAATTATCATGGAATGGAAGCTCTCTATCAAACTTCCATAATATGCCTCAGCCATAATCGGACGGTAGTGTTATCTCTAATCGTTTGATTGATGATGAAATATCGTTTCACATTTTGCTGGATTGAAAGAACAACATGATATCTGGTTTGAGAAGCAAACCCCTGAGCAGAGAAAAATTTATGATGAGATTATTGGACGGTGGAACATAATAAAGGGGGTGTTTTTTTTTGTTTACGGATTTGGAGGCACAGGGAAAACTTTTTTATGGAAGTTACTATCCGCTGCGGTACGAATTAAAGATCAAATTTGCCTCAATGTAGCTTCTAGCGGTATTGCTTCGTTGTTGTTAGTTGGTGGTAGGACAGCCCATTCTCGGTTTGGAATTCCCATCAAACCTACGGAGTATACTACATGTTCGATGAAGCCTGGATCAAATTCTGAAGAGTTAGTTAAGGAAGCCTCTATGATTATATGGGATGAAGCACCTATGATGTCGAAGTATTGTTTTGAAACTCTTGATAGAAGCATGAGAGACATTATTGGTTGCGACGAGCCTTTTGGTGGAAAAGTTGTCGTTTTTGGAGGTGATTTCAGACAGTTTCTCCCGGTAATTCCTGGTGGTTCTAGGAATGATGTTGTTCTTGCATCGCTTTGCTCATCTTCTCTATGGAAGCCATGCAAAGTAATGACACTCACAAAGAATATGAGGTTGCTTGCTGACTTAACTCCTACCGAGACTGACAACATTAAAGAGTTTTATGACTGGATCTTGGATGTTGGGGATGGCAATGTTGGAGAAGATAATGATGGAGAAGTCGAGATTGATATTCCAAAAGAGTTTTTGATTACAGATTCTTCGGATCCAATCGACTGTATAGCTAGAGCGATATATGGTGATCGCTTGGATAAGGCGAAAGATGCCACGTTTTTCCAAAAGAGAGCAATTCTTGCTCCTACGAACGATGATGTGAATTAGATCAACGAGTATATGATATCAAAGCTAGAAGGTTAAGTAAATGTCAAAATGTTGGTTTATTCTTCCATTTCTTACTCGGAACTATGAGAAAATACAAAAGCTTGACTTTTCTGATTTATTTTGACATACTTTTTTTCGTTTTCCTTTTTCTCTTACAGCTCCAGAGATGATATATCTAAGTGCTGATTCTATAGATCCTTCTGACAGAAGCGTAGTAAATGATCCAATCTTCTCGCCCGATTTTTTAAACAACATTAAGGTATCTGGTTTACCCAACCATTGTCTGCGTTTGAAAATTGGTACACCTATTATGCTCCTTAGGAACATCAACCCGATAGAAGGGTTATGTAATGGCACGAGATTTCAGATAACGCGACTAGATGAAGGTATGGTGGAAGCTCAGATTATTACTGGCGACGAATCTGGAAAAAAAGTTATCATACCAAGGATAGTAATAACTCTGTCGGACACGAAGCTGCCTTTCAAAATGAGAAGAAGACAGTTACCTTTGTCTGTCGCTTTCGCCATGACTATCAATAAAAGTCAAGGACAGACGCTGGATAATGTTGGGTTGTTTTTACCAAGGCCAGTGTTTTCACACGGACAGTTGTATGTGGCGGTTTCAAAAATTACTTCTAATTCAGGATTAAAGGTGCTCATCGTTGATAGAGATGGTAAGCCTCAGAAGACTACAAAAAATGTTGTTTTCAGAGAGATTTTCCATAAACTCCGTCAGAACATACAAGATAGTTTTTCCAAAAATAAACCATTTTCCTTCTTTTTCTTTATACATTTTAATCGTCTTGACGAATGTATTACTAATTATGAGTGATGATTTTACCGTTTGTGATAATCTTAACGCAGAGAATCTTTAAGATACAAGGTTCTTTGAAGAATATAAGTTAATGTTCCATGTCTTCGTAAACGTGTTATGTGGTGAGCGATACTATTTTGAAATCAACTTGCTCACATATTACGTAAAGTAAAAAATATTAACATATTTTCTTCTATTGTTCACAGGTTTCTTTCAGACTTTAGTAATTTTATTTCATTCCTCCAAACTTCATTTTGTTTTATTTATTTCGATCCTTCAAAATTATGTTCCTACTATGCTTTGAAGTTGTCTTCTGTTTTCAATCGAACCAAAATAAGTCATTGCTTGGTAACATAATTTTTCATTTCAACCCGCGCGATCCGTTCCACCAAACATGTTTTGTTTGAACGTTAAAAGAAAAAGAAAATAGTTCACACACCAAATAAAACATTCCAACAAAAATAAAAAATCGTCACACAAATAATCCCGCGTGTCGCGCGGATCAAAATCTAGTTCAAAATTTATAATAATATTTAAATATCATAACTATTAAAAAATTTATATTGCGTTTGGTGTTTATTATGTTTTTGAATATATTTATTTTTGATTTTGTTTAAAATGAAGATGTCTTATAAAAGGAGATCAATATTTTCAACTAAAAAATAAATAGGTTGATAAAATATTAACAAATATGTAGTCAACTTTATTTTTTTTATATATGATTGTATTATCTATTTTTCATGGAAATTTTTCATTTATTTAAGATACATAAGCATGTCATTAATTATATGTTTTTTTTTTTCGCCTAAATCAATTTTATTAATATCATAAGGTTACATTATTTAGATACATAAGACTTGAAACACAAAGCACAACATACAGTAGATACATAATACATGAATACAACCGTTCTTCGCAAATATGGGAAGCTGTTGCTTCGATGATGGAGTGGGTTAACCCTGCTCTCTTAGTGCAAGCCTTACGGGTAAACAAACTACGTCTGTTAGGGCCCTCCTTCATACACTTGAGATTCTTGGCTAACAGCATATAGCTGAGACTCCAAAATGCCTTTGACATTACTTTTATACTTTGATGTGATTTTGATTGTGTTGTACTTGCTTCTCTATCTTGTTGAAACCAGAATATTAACATGCTTGATGCTTCAAGTCTCTTACTAATCACCTTAGGTTTATGCGGTTTTATCATCCTAGCCATTTCCGATCCCTTCTCATCATATAGATTCCATGGTGGTTTCCGAGCCGGTCTTTGTTTCTACAACAAATCCAATAGGATTTGTTTAAATCTTCGGAATGCCACCAAGAAACTATGATGACCCCCGGTGATTATCTGAACACTAACAATAAATGTTAGTATTGACCAATACTCGGCACAATTTGCCGGAAATAAACTGACTGTATCGCCGGAACCAGAGCAAGAAGATCCGTCGGTGAGAAACGACGGTTTCGTGCGCTTGCAGTTACGGAAGTGAACAAACGCTTTCCACTTCCACGAAGAAGATATGAAGAAACACCGTTTAAGAGCCAACGGAGACTGAATTATTCGTGAAGATGAACAACCCATCCAATGACGGAGTGAGATGCTAGATCGATCCAGTTTTGACTGGTTCAAATGAAACGGTACCAATCTTAGGAATAGAATAAAGTGACAAGCACTAAACCAATCCATGGAATCATCATCGTAGACCATGACTTGTGAGAAATCATTGTTTCTTGGATAAAGTGAGTCTTAGGATACAGATCCGAGGAAGTTACGAGATGTCGTGGCCAAATGATGGAACCGACGACAGCGTAACAATACGATAAAAGGACTCCTAAAAGAAGTACCAAAATCCATGGTGTGAGACACTGATGACATAAGATCGGAATCATAGCCGAATTGACATAACTATGATAGAAAATTGAAATCATAGCCGAAAATGAAAACGATTAGGAAAAAGAAGAGAGATGACCGACGTCAGAACCGACGCCGGTCGGAAAACCAGAACAAAAGGACTTGTACCAACAATCGCACAAAAAGTCTCATGTGTATAGAACCGTTTATTTTTAACTCTATAAATAAATGCTCATTAATTATATGTTAATTGTAAATCTCAAAAATATATATAATTTAATACATATATATATATATATATATTTGTAGTAACTATATAGAATATATAGTTAACCATATATAGTTAACTATTTTTGTGTAATTTAAAGGGCTTAGAGATTCTCAAACCTACAGATTCTCAAACGTTAAATTATTTCTAATAAACTTGCACGTTTAGAACTAAGAGGATTTGTGTCCTTTTGTTTCGGGTCGAAAAGGATTCTTGTGTGCTGAAACGAGTTTTGATTATCATTATTTTAATTAGAAAAATTGGTACCATCTAATCAATTTATAACAAATTAATACATATCACTTCAGATTTTTTCATGCCATATCATATAATAAAACTAATCAAAGAAGACCATCTCAGATTTTTTCACATAAGTTCTCATTTATAAGTTACTTCTCATATAATATAAGAGAATTTATAACTCATGTACAAACAAATTATCATTGAAATATTTACATATTATTTTTTTCTTATTATGAAAAAAAGCGATCAAATACAAAATATTGTTAGATTGTCATGACAATTTTGTCTCTTATGTCGATACATAAAAAAAAAAATTCTGTTTTGTTTTGTTATATCATGTTGTAATTTGGAAAGTAATACAATGTTGACACTGCGATAAACCATTTGATTACATATTTGAATTTGAATTCCAAAGATTTTTGTTTTATTTATCATTAAAATAATTTTTTTCTATAAAACCATTGTACAAATTAACAAGGAAAAAAAAATCCACAAAGATGATATTCTTTCATTTGAACACTACCTCTAGGCATATTCACACATTCACATCTAATTGCATTATCTTTAACTTTTCCAATGCAATATTTGTTTAGGTCGCCTTTGAGGCAAAGTCCTTGGTATGCAAATTGCTTGGGACACTCCTTCGTCTTCGACTTTTGAGCTTCAACGTCTACTATTTCATATTAACCATAAAAAAATTGTCAATTATAGTGGTAGTTGTAGAGAAAAATTATTAGATACAAGTATTGTGGCATAAAAAATTATTACTACATAACTATTTTATTTCAAAAAATTAATTTTTAATTATAGTGGTAGTTGTAGAGAAAAATTATTAGATACAAGTATTGTGGCATAAAAAATTATTACTACATAACTATTTTATTTCAAAAAGTTAATTTTTAATCAGTAACAATCTTGTGTTTTAAGTTTTTCTGACAACCAATATAAATTAGAATGGTAGAATTGTTGATGTATTACCTTGAGCTTGATTCTGAATGAGTAATACGAGAATACCAAAAACCATGACGAAAGTAGCAGACCTCATAATTCAGAGTAAATAATAGAATAAATTTTCTTTTTTACTTACAAAACCTTATTGTTTGTCAATTTTTGTAACAAATATCTCGTAATAAATAGATGCAAAACACTCTAAATATTGTTATTTCTACGAAATAAGAAGATAAAAGAAAGGTTAGAGCCAATTTAATGAAACCGAAAATATTAGTCATTATTTTTAGAAGATTATTTTTAGAAAATCCAATTGGTTTGTTGAATTTTTTACACTTGTGTCTATATTTTATTGCACTAATTATGAATATTACAAACTAATTATTGATCATGTCAAATTAAATATCACTATAAGAAAAGGATCAATTGCAGACAGAGAAAGCCATCGACATTCTGTCCAAAAGAGTCATTCTTGACGACATATAAACAATTGTTTTTCCGTTAGAAAAGCTTTGTCGGCAATTGCTAACCATCAGAATATTGTCAGAAAGTTACGAAAGAAAAAGCTGTCGGAAAACCATAAGGTTGTATGAGGATCATATATGTATGGTCTCTTCGTCTACGTAAATTAGGGTTATGAAGGACTCTTCTGTTTCTTCGTTCTAAATTTCAATACATAAAAAAAAAGAAAAATTATATGGAAATAGAAGCCACGTAAGATAAAGAGACTTATTATTAACAAACAAATAAAAGATAAAGAGACTCTTCGGAAAATATGAGCCATTGTTTGAAATTAACCGATATAATATTCGGGGAATGTACTATCTTTTAAGATTTTTGCGATTATGTGGAATCATAAATAGGAATTTTTGTTTATTGCGTCGATCTTAAACATTTTGGTAGCATCATTTGAGTAAAAATAATTAGGATAATCCATTAATTTATTTACTCCAGACGCCCACCGAAAAGTTTGTACGCTTAAGCCATTCGTCCTCTTGATAAATGATATCAGAAAACCGGTGTCTTATTCAAATAAAATTTGAAACTCTATTATATACCCCTAATAATTTAAAACAAAAAAAACCATTACGTAAAAATATTTAAAGAAAAAAGATTAGTGAATTCAAATACATTTACCTTTTTGTCTCTTAAATTCAAGAAATATTGATTTTCAAAAGATGGGAAAAGAAGATTCTCCAATCCTTATTACTTTGACATGCATACCGATCAAATTGTTTGTTGTTGATTTCTTTGAACATGAAATATTCAGTCATTCTTACTATCATTTTCTTTATGGGAAGAAGAGTTTATAAGTTTGTTAAGTGAAAAGGGACATAAATTATGGCATTAATAAATATGACGTAAGAAGTTGAAAGGTTGTGTTCATTGATTGATAAAAAATAATAAAACAAAAAAGATTTAAATTCCCAAATTTATAATAATTTAATAACAAATTTCTTTTTTCTAACATCGTGTGCATCTATCAACATTTACAGACACGACGATATAATTAAGGTTTAGAAAAAAGATGTAAGTGTCAGAAGCGTTTCACTAATCTTATATTTTTATATATTTAAATAAATTGAATTTATTATGATTACATGTAATTATCATTAAAAAAACGCAAGAATTAACTTTTGAAATCAAAATATATTCATAATATATATATATATAGCCGTACTTTCACAATATATATAAAACAACATATTTATGATGCAAACAAAAATAAATATAAAACAAAACCACACTATATATTACAGTCTTAACAATTCCAAATATTAAAGAACAAAAGTCAAATGTTGGGTTAATTATATCATAGCTAAAAATTAGATAAGCAACAAGACGAGTAAAAATACGTATACATAAAAAATATTCATAATTAACGAAGATCAAAAGAAGAGATAGATAAAGTCATTTTTTCATGTACGTAAATCACTACAATTCAATTCGTACGCATGAACATGGTTTTGAAAAAATAAAAGTACCAAGTATTAAGATACTTTCATGATAAAAATAAGCAATACAGTTACAATATATATTTGATATGAACAGCTTTTTCGATATCTGGATCGAATTCGATTTGAAAGATACTTTATGAATATCGTAGTGTGACAGATATTTTAAAACAATTTATACCACATGGTTAGGTGTATTAAGATTTCATTTTCAAAGCATACAATCATTTTCTGTATAAATTTTAATATATAAATCTCACATTATCATTAAGAAATATCATGAAATAATAACTTTTCCATGATTTATACGAGAACTTTGACAATGACTCCCACATTCTTATATTTTCTCAATGATCGACCCGTTTCTTGTAAATCATCGATCTTTTGAAATTGTGTCATTTTAGAATGTAAAAAAAATAAAACCGAAAACTAAAAGTAATGTGTTAGGTGAATTTTTTTAATAGAAACTTTATAGGAACTTAAGATATTATAAAGAGTTTGATGCCCCGGCGATCAATTCTGTAATTTTTCCATCTTCTTCTATTCTTCCAAGCGATACCTCTATTATTCCACCACCCACCGAGAAAAACTCGAATCCAACACCTTCGGAGAAAAATCCGATAATTCTGATTCCAGACACCACCGATCCAGTAGGAAACACTAGTATTCCTCCTGTTCAAACTCGGAACAAAATTTCCGAAACTATGCCTCCTCCGAAACCCAAAATTCCGAGCTTTCTCGCCCCTAGTCCTACTCCCACAAGTCTCCTGAAAATTTTACCCGAGACCAGTAAAAAGGGGCAAGCTAAGGTTTCTCGACAAGGTCCCGTTGCTCCACCTTCACGTCATTCCTTCCGATATTCCTTCGAAAAGAATGTCCCTTTATTTGAAGACCAGAGAGAATGTGCGAAATTATTTGGCAGACTCGGAGATCGATCCGAATCTCTTCCTCTCCTTTCCGAGGCCGGAAAGGACTCATTAATCGAAAGCGTGGCTTCATCCTTCTTCAAGGTCTCATACCTATTTGTGTCTCTTTCTATTAAATTTTATCTGACCCTTGTCTCTATTTACAGACGGCAGCTTCTTGCAACCGTCTTCTGTCGGATGCCAAATTAAAGAAATCAGCGATGAGGAAGGAAATCAGGAGTTTAAGACTCATGGTGGAGAAGTCTTCTCTTGATTCTGCAGCTGTTTGCAAGATGGTCGGGGAGGAAGTCAAAAAGTCTGTCGAGCTTGCTGATGAAGTTAAACGCCTGAAACGTGAACTAGAAGAGGCTCGTCGGCCTAAGTCGTCCACTTCCGGACCAATCGGGAATAAATGTAATAACATTGACCAAAATATACTTGATCGACTAGATGCTCTCGTAGAATGTAAGGGTAAGTTTGAAAAGATTCGGAAATACATCGATGCAAGCCGGCTTCAAAACTCTCTGACTGACTTATTTCATCAGGTGAAAGGGAAGTGTGATCTGTTTAAGGTACTCGAGAAGAAGAAGATTTTGATTCCTCCTATAATGAAAGAGGAACTTTCTTCCTAGCTGAACAACCTCGAGCATAGGTTAAAAGAATTTCCTGCTTTTCCCCTTAGTCCTTCAGACTTAGTAGTCCCGCCTTTAGTTCGACAAGACCTCGGACGTTATCGTCGGTCAGATGATGTGAAGATGAAGTTGCCTCCAGGAGTGCATAATCCATATGGATCTTTTCTAACTTTGTAACTTTTGTTGTTTGTTTTCTGTGTTTGCGTTGTATGAACTCATTTGAAATTTTTTAATTTAATGACTTTTGACTCCAATGCTACTTTATCACATTAAAGTTTTTTGTCAATTTCGTAAAAATTGATTTAACGAGAAGTGCTCGACCATTATCGGTTATACCGGATTCTACTTTATCGAATTCCAGTACTTGAAGTGGTTTTAGATATGCGGGAATGATCCGACTTTGCCTTGTGATTTCTCGGCTCTACTTTATTGAGCTCCGATATCTCCAGCTGCATTCGGTAAAGAATGTGTAAACGGATAAACCTTGTTATCGAGTACGTGATCAATGCACCGATTTTGTTTGTTTTTTTTTTCGTCATAGCTGGACTCCGAAGAGTTGCCTACGTACCCAAAAAGGATCAAGCCATCCGTAATTCGAACCTAACTAGGGTTTTTTTTTTTTTTTTTTTTTTTTTTTTTAAGATTCTACGGCTCATCCGAGCCCGAGGTACATCCTCGCCTTCCATAGTCTTCAAACGATAAACTCCAGGTTTAACTTTTTTTCTATTAAGTAGGGACCTTCCCACTTAGCCCCGAGCTTTCCAGCTCCGGGTTCTTTCGTGTTTTCGAACACCATTCGTAAAACTAAGCCTCCTTCATCTAGAGGACGATCTCAAACCTTTTTGTTGTAATATCGAGAAGCAATTTGCTGATAGTTCTGAATACGAAGTAAAACATGGTCCCGAAGTTCCTGAATTTCATCATTCCGTTCCTTTAACTTCGCATCATTAATCTCGGTATCATGTATCATTAGGGTTCTCGGTAAACTCGGAACCCTAACTTCGGCTGGAGACATCGCTTCCATCCCATGAGAAAGTGAGAAAGGGGTTTATCCAGATGCACTTCTAGGGGTTGTTCTGTGTGACCATAGTACTCCATCCAACTCGTCCGAACATCTTCCCTTTTTTTCGAGAAGTCTTTTCTTTATTCCGGCGACGATCGTTTTGTTGTAGTTTCAGCTTGTTCATTTCCTTGTGGATACCTCGGAGTTGATTTGTTTAAACGGATTTCCAATTTTTCGCAAAAAGCTTCAAAATTGTTTGAAATGAACTGTGAGCCGTTTTCTGTTAATATCTCATAAGGAATTCCGTGTCGATAGACTATGTTCTTCCAGACGAAGCTTTCAACTTCACCACTTTGAATTTTCGGATAAGCTGCCGCTTCGACCCACTTAGTAAAATAATCAGTCAGGATTAACAGAAACCGCTTCCCACTAGTTGACTTCGGAAAGGGTTCTACGACGTCCATCGCCCAACGCATGAATGGGTAAGGAGGTACCGCGGCCATGAGTAATTATGTTAGTGCATGAATCTCTGGAGCATGTCTTTGGCATTTCTCACAATGTGCTGTGAACTTATCACAGTCTGCCATCATAGTAGACCAATAATAACCCAGTCTCCGAAGTTTTACAGCTAGCATCCTCCCTCCTGAATGATTTTCTCCTTCTCCAGAGTGGGTAGAAGTCATTACTTCATTCGCTTCTTCTTTACTGATGCAATGAAGCATTAATCCCCCGGCCGACCTTTTAAACAAAACGTCGTCCATTATCAAATATTGAGCAACCAAAGTTTTAAGTCTGCGTACTGCCCATTTATCCGATACAACCTCGCCATTTTTGATATAATGGACAATAAGTGTTCTCTAGTCTTCTTTATCTTCCCCGAGTAGTTCCGGCTGTGCCTCCTCTTCATCCGTGCTTTCGATTACACGAGAATGCTGTTCGCGACTGCCAATACTTGGATAATTGATTGTCTCGACTGGAATCGTTCTCTGTAAATGGGGATCCGACGCCGTTGCAAGGGCGACCAAAGAATATGCCATCATGTTCTCCCTCCGTGGAATCCGTTTTAGATCGAAGTTGAAATGCTCGACCAAGTGTCGTACCAGTTTTGCGTAAGCTCCCATTCGGTCGTTCTTTGATTCGAACTCTCCACTAAACTGATTTGCTACCAATTGAGAGTCGCAACAGGCTCGGAGATACTGATTTCCCAACTGCTTTGCAAGACGCAGTCCTGCGATCAGGGCTTCATATTTGGCTTTGTTATTAGATGCTTCGAAAGCTAAACGGAAACTTTGCTCCAAAACTTCTCCAGTTGGGGACTTTAACCAAATTCTGATTCTGGAACCAAATTTCGACGAAGAACCGTCTACGAAGAGAGTCCATCGTTCGTTCTGCGGGGTTATTGTCAAGACTTTTGGGGGTAGCTCGGACAAGAAATCAGCTAGCACCTGAGACTTTATTTTCGATTTAGTTCGGTATTCAATATCGTACTCACTAAACTCGATTTCCCATTTCGCCAATCTTCCTGACTGACCAGGGCTGTGTACTATTGTTCGGAGGGGGTGGCTCGTCATTACGGCTATTGGGTGTGATTGAAAGTAAGGTAGGAGCTTCCGAGCTGCTATCACCACGGCGAATGCTAATTTTTCTAGCGCTGGATATCTGGTCTTTGCATCGAGTAACGATTTGCTTATGTAAAAGACTGGTTTTTGTTCTCCTCGGTCCTCTCGGACTAATACGCCACTTACGGCCGATTCGGATACTGAAACATAAAGAAAAAGAGTCTCTCCGTCCACTGGCTTGTTTAAAATCGGAGGAGTTGATAAGTATCTTTTTAACTCTTGAAAGGTTTCCTCGCTTTCGCTATTCCATTCGAATTGTTTGTTTCCTTTTAGCAAATTATAAAAAGGTAAACACTTATCAGTTGATCGTGAGATGAATCGGTTTAAAGCCGCGGTTCGTCCAGTGAGTCTTTGTACTTCCTTTGAATTCTTCGGAGAGGGGAAGTTCTTTATTGCGTTAATCTGTCTCGGATTGGCCTATATTCCTCGTTTCGTTACTAAATATCCGAGAAACTCCCCTGAAGTTACTGCAAACGTACATTTATCTGGATTTAACTTCATACCAAAGTGGTTCAAGATATCGAACAAATCTTGTAAGTGGGCAACATGTTCGGAAGCCACCTGGGATTTCACTAACATATCGTCGATATAAACCTCCATCGTATTTCCGAGCTTCTCTGCAAAGATCCGATTGACCAATCTCTGGTAGGTCGCTCCAGCATTCTTCAAACCGAAGGGCATTACGCGGTAACAATAAGTTCCTCTATCCGTTATAAAGGCGATTTTTTCTCTATCGTCCGGGTACATCGTAATCTGATTGTATCCAAAGAATGCTTCCATAAAGGAAAGAAGTTCGTTTCTGGACGTTGCTTCTACCAATCTTTTTATGCTCGGGAGAGGGAAACAATCCTTCAGACATGCTTTATTCAGATCTGTGAAGTCTACACAAATTCTCCATTTTCCATTTTTTTTTTTTTTACTACTACAGGATTGGCTAACCACTCCGAATATTGAACCTCGGTTATTGCTCCTTTTGCTAATAGCCGATCGATTTCTTCATTAACGGCCGCTGCTCTCTCGGGTCCTAATTTTCTTTTCTTCTATTTGATGGTTCTGTGGGTCGGGTCCACGTTCAGTCGATGCGATATCACTGTAGGATCGATTCCTACTATATCCTCGGATGACCAGGCGAATGTTCCTTTGTTCCTTTTTAGCAGGTCGACCAACTTCGATCTCACTTCTTTCTCCAAACCTCCCCCTATGGTTATACATCGTTCGGGACGTTCCTTGTCGACACAGATTTTCTCATATGAGTCATTTTCAAAGATATTTGGATCTAACTCTCTCAACTACTGATAAGCTTGGATTTTTGTTACCTGGAACTTCTGGTTCTGAGATCATCGAGATGATGCGTGATGTGGTTTTTGTGGGCATGGAACAAATTCTGGCTACTCGTTGATTCCTTTTTACCGAGCAAACACCATGCGGGGTTGGAAACTTGAGGCATTGGTGATAGGTCGACGGGATCGCCTCCATCATTGTTAGCTAGGGTACTCCCATGATCGCATCGAATACAAGGGGTCCCGATACTACGTGAAAAACAGTATCCATAGTGACTACTCCGATCGATACCGGGTAAACCGCGGTTCCTACTGCTACTTCTCTTTTACCCGGAAGCAAAGTTATTGATTCCGTTCTTACTTCCATATTTTGGAAACTACGTTCATTCGATTTATTGCTTCTAAACTCAGCAGATTCACCGTGCTTCCAATGTCTATTAGTACCCTTTCCATGGGGTTTCCTGGCAGGTAAACGCGAATTATTAGAGGATCGCTGTGAGGAATCGTGACTCCGTCGAGGTCTGCGTCTGTGAAGACCGCTGAAGGATGATACGTCGGAGCCGGACTTATAAATTGAATTCTTGGTATCTCTCGGATACACCTCTTTATAGTTCCTTTTGCGTCCAAACTATTGAGGATTGTGCCGATATACTTTTCCATTCCCGAAGCATATTTCTTACTTTTTCTAAAGGAGATGCTCTCTTCCTGGCGCGCCAAATGTTCATATTGGATTCAACTTCTAATTATTTTTAATTAGAGGGATTCGTTTTGGGAATGAATTAGATAAAAGACAAAGAGATAAACCTCGAAAAAGAGAACTTTATTGATTATGATGGTTACAAAGGTGTTAACTCGGAATGCCGAGTTAACTTTATCAAAGAGAAGTATTAAACCTAGGTTATCTAGCAATTCTTCTCCCCATTCTGAATTAATTAAATTACTGAAGGGGTGTGTATTTATATATCCTTGTAGTCTGTCATTTAAGCCCATGAGTTAACCTCGGAAAAATGGAATACTTCCATTTTTCCCAGATCAGGGAATCTGTGATAAGATTTGATCTTACTTTGTCCGAGCTTTAGACTTCGGCTTTGGGACGAAGTTGTTTACACCCCCGTTTCGGACACTAAAATCCGATCATTTTTCACGAGGTATCCCTCGGTCATCTGGGCCGAGGGTTCTAATCATGTTGAAGGGACTTATAACCTGATAAATTATTAGGGAAAGGTCGGCAGGGATCAACCTCAATTATCGCCAAACTATTGATAAGGGGTAGTAACCCCACCATCAACAATGGTCATCTAGATATCGCTGATTTCGTTGTTGAAACTAGAAATATTAATGGAAAGCAAAGCGGTTAGGATCGATGAAGTTCTGATAACTTGTCAAGAAAATTAAGAAAATTATAGATTAATGTTTTGGTTTGTATAATTTGTTTCTCTGATATAATTTTGCGGCAACTATCTTTTAGTAATATGTATAAAATGTTTTTTTGTGAAGAAGATTGTAATATATTATGTTTAGGTTGTAATATAAAGTAACGGCTTAAGATACATTTATGTTATTAATGCATCTCTATGAATATTTTGTGACACAGAATATGTCACAAAGTCGGAATTCAGGATTAAGATGTCTTCTAGCAGATAGTGCTACAATGCACATTATCCTTAAAGATAGACGATTTTCTCCTGTCTCGAACTAAAGACTCCGCTAGTTTGTAAGTACCATATCTGGTAATGCAAAGATAATACTAAGCTCTCGAAAACTAGTTTTTCAATGCCAAGGGGAACTAGATTTGAGATAAATGATGCATTTATATTCCCCCAAATCTCATAGAAACTTGTTAAGTTTCCGAGATATTCGTAGAAATGGATATCACATAGAAACTATGGATAAGAATGACATTGAATATATTTGCATTACGTCCGAGAGGAAACATGTGTTAGAAGAGTTACCAATGTTAGCCTCCGGATTATATTGCACAAGAATAAACATGACTGAATCATTATGCTACAGTAAACCAAAAGATTACCTGCACATTTAAAGTCTGGCATGAAATACTATGACATCCAGGATCAATCATGATGAGAAGAATTTTGCAAACATTGCAGTGGCCACCCATTGAAAAACGAGAGGATTTTTCAATCGGGGGAGTTTCCATGTAAATCATGTTCTCAAGGAAACTCATTGCTCGACATCACTACACGTGATATATGTAGACCTATCCATCGATCGTGCGGGCCATTTCGATACTTATGGTACTAATTGACGCATCTAGTAGATGTCACATGTGTGTCTGTTGATCACAAGAAATATGGCTTTCGCAAGGTTCATTGTCCAAATATTCAGGTTGAGAGCACAATTCCTTGATTATGTCATAAGAAAGTTAGGCTTAATAGCACTGGTGAATTCACTTCAAAAGCCTTTGATGACTATTGAATGTCAATGGAGATTGATGTTCAGCATCCAGTGCCCCACGTGCATACACAAATGGCATGGCTGAGAGTTTAATAAAACGATTGCAGTTGATTGCAAGGCCACTGATGTTGAGAACAAAACTCTCAACTTATTTATGGGGACATGTTATGTTGCACGCGACTGCATTGGTCCAGCTTAGACCAAGTGCATATAATCAATATTCCTCATTACAATTGGCATTTGACCAAGAACCTAATATATCCCATCTCCGTGTGTTTAGGTGTGCAGTTTATGTTCCCATAACACCACCACAAAGAAAAAAAAATGGAACCACAAAGGAGATTGGGGATATATGGCGGTATACACCATCAAGTATAATTCGTTATCTTGAACCGTACATTGGTGACATGTCCAAGACACATTTTTGATGCCACTTTGATGAAAGTGAATTCCCCGCTTTATCATGTAAATACCAAAAGATATCACCTGGTGTACACATTCTTTGGTTTATCTTGATCCTCCTACTAATCAAGGGAAGTGGAAGTTCAGAAAATTATACACATGCAAAATTTGGAAAATCAGTTACCAAACGCGTTCACAGATACAAAGAGGGTGACTAAGTCCTACATACCCGCTGCAAATATTCCATCAAGGATAGAAATCCCAAAATAAAATATTGATGAAGCGAACCAAAGGTTCAGGTTAAAAGGGTAGGCATGTGGGATCGAAAGAAAAAAATTCCCGGAAGAAAAAGAATGTGGGAGAAAGAAATGAAAAGCTTCCAGTAGAGCCACAACATGAGCAATGTCAAGAAGGCATATATGAAAAGGCTTCTGAAGAACCAACTAAAGAGATTCGTCTAGAAGACGAACATGAAACAAAAAATGTGAGATCTCCATTAATTACGCTCATGATAGAAATGTGCGAGTAAGAGATGAAACAAGAGACGATGATGGAATTTTCTCCTTTTCTGTATCCAAAGAAATTAATGATGAAGATGATCCAGACCGAGGTTCGTATCGGAGTGCCAGAAAAAGTCCGATTGGGATAAATGGAAAATGCGATAAGAGATGAACTACTCTACCTGAATAAAAGAAATGTGTTTGGACATGTTGTTATTACACCTGATATAAAGCCCGACTTGTGGCACAAGGTTTTTCTCAAGACAGGAAATCGATTATGATGAAGCATATTTCTCGGTCATGGATGCAATCACATTCAGGTACTTAATGAGTCTAACGGCATCTAAGAATTTAGAAATGTACATCATGGAAGTTGTGACTGCATACCTATATGGGTCACTTGATAATGACATCTACATGAAAAAATTCCAGAGGGATTCAAGATCCTTGAAAGATAAAAAATCCCAGAACGATCCAAAAGCGTTTGTTCGGCCAAGTTACAACGATCAATTTACGGACAAAAATTCTAGAGGCATGTGTTATAATCTCTTAAGTGAATATATGTTAAAAAAAAAGGATATGTCAACAACGTGTTATCCCCTTGCGTATTTATCAAGAAATCCTCATCAGAATTTGTGATCACTGCTGTATATTGTTGATGACTTGAACATCATTGGGACTCACAAGGAAATTGGTGATGCAATAACTCATATGAAAGAAGAGTTCAAGATGAAATATCTTGGGCAGACAAGTTTTATCTTGGCTCCAGATAAAACACCTCCAAGACGGGATATTTGTGCATCAATCAAATTACACCACGAGGGTGTTAAAACGCTTTAATATGGATATAATTACAAACATTATTCTTTGAATATATTAGGAGAACGACAAATCATTATGTTTTGAATCTTCATCTACACTCTAATCACTTTGTTTTATGTCTTTAATTTATCGTTTTGCTTTGAGACTCATGTTGACTCAAAGGGTCATGTGTGAGGAGTTAGATTTGATTGAGTTAGGACTTTGGGTAGGATAATCTTAGGCTGTGGAATGATTAGATAAGCTAGGGAAAACTACCTTGTATATGAGTTTCATTGATTAATTTACGATTGATTAACCTATGTTTAAGCCTCTAAGCATTTTATTGCCGAGAGGTGTTCGATGAAATGCTTGTTTCATTTTCAAGCATTAAAACCTATTGTCACAAGATATTGTAGATGATAGGAGTAAATATAGATGTTAAGAGAGGATTTGCAAAGCTTCTTAGGGAAATCTAAGAGTTTTTGGCTAATACCCACTAATTGTCTTTTATGAAACCTAATGAAGGAATGGTGATCAAGAGATTGACCAAATCTAATTATCAACCTTGGTGCACTAGTTTGAACTTAATTGATTATCTATAATCCCCCAATTTGGGTTTATCCTAACCATATAAGTCCCAAAACTCCATCTCTTTATTATTATTGTTATTTCAATCATTAGTCTTGTTATTGCACTCATTTTCTTGCTAACTACTTATATCTAATTGCATCTTTATCTCTTAGCTTAGTAGTTTAAACAAAAAACACCATATTAATCTAGCTATCCACCACTTAATAGTGTTAAAATACCAAACCTCACCTCCTTGTGGTACGATACTCGTATTCCATTATACCTACCTAATTGAGGATCAAATTTTGATAAACCGAGATAATATAAATGTGTTAACTGAAGTGGAACTAGCTTACAACGACTAGACTAGAAAACTCTACTCTGACAGGTAATCATTCAAGCTTGATTTGTACTCGATGATGGATGTCGCCCTCATACATTTGCCGCAATTAGAAGATATGTAAGCTTGTGTGACGTTTATTGTCTTTGTGTAAAGTAAGTTTGATGTAAACTTCCTAATTCTTACAAGTTTCTAATATGACTTACGACTATATAAGCAAAGTGGAACATCTGATTAAAAATCTTGTTTAGCTTGAGTTTCTTTCTCTTTGACCAAAAACTTTAAAATATTTATATTAGTTATGTTACTAAAGATATGGGATGATGAATTTGAATAGAACTTGAATTATTTGGCTTGACTGTTTGTTGATGGTGGATTAGCTTGGGAATAATCAAGGTTCGGTACCTACCGATGTTTCTCTAATTACGAATTAGATCATAAGTTTATTTAATAGGATTAGAACTCCCGACCCAGATGACCGAGAGATACCTCGGTAAAGAATGGTTGGATTTTAGTGTCCGAAGTGGAGGTATAAACTACTTCGTCCAAAGCCGAAGTCTAAGTTCGGACATAATAAGATCAAAACTTATCACAGATTCCCTGATTTCGGAAAAATGAAATATTTCCATATTTCTAATAGCCCATGGGTCTAGATAATCGACTACAGAGGCATATAAATACATACCACCCTTCACTAAAATCGACATTCAGAATCAGAGAGAAGAATTACTAGCAAACCTAAGTTTAATACTTCTCTTTGATAAGTTAATTCGGCATTCCGAGTTAACACCCTTGTAACCGATATCGATAATAATACTTCTTTTACGAGGAATCTTTTGTCTTTCTTATTTACTTAACTTACTCCAAAAAACGAACCCTTCTAAGTATAAATAGTTTAGAAGTTGAACCCAATATCAACATTTGGCGCACCAGGTAGGGGTGCTACTTTTAAGTAAAAAATAAAAAAAACTTCGAAAAACCAGAGGTAAAAGGATGAAGAAATACGTTGGAACAATTCTAAACAGCTCTGATTCTACAGGGCCGTAAAGAGACGTATCCGGAAGGTTCTGATGACTCGATAAGTAACCTTGACACCGACCTATCACCCTTCAACGGCTTTCACGGACGCATACCTCGATAGAGTTACTTGTCCTCACAACGACCCTTTGGTCATTCAAATTTACTTAGCAGGAAATGCTATTATAAAGTGCTGATAGATACTGGAAGCACAATTAACTTGCTAAGCTTAGAAGCAATGAATCGTATGAATGTGGTTTTGAAGGACATGGAAGTTAGGACGGAATCACTAACCTCGCTTCCGGGAAAAAAAAGACATAACGGTGGGAACCGCAGTCTACCAGGTGTCTGTCGGAGTAGTGACGATGGATACTATTTTCATGTGATCTCAGAACCTTCCGTCTTTGATGCTATTAAGGGCGAGGGGGGGGTTCCTTGATTGACAATGATGGAAGCGGTCCCGTCAACCTATCACTAGTGTCTCAAATTTCTGACCCCACACGGTTTTTGCTCGGTAAAAGAAAATCAACGAATAGCCAGAATTTGTTCCATGATGATGGAGATAAACCGCATATCATCTCATTAATATCGGAACCATAAGTTCCAAATGATGGAAATCCGAAGTTGTCAGTAGTTTGGGAGCTAGATCGAAATATCTTCGAGATAGACCAATATGAAAAAGTTTTTATCGATGAGGAACGTCCAAAGCGATGCGTAATCATCGGTGGAGGCTTGAAGAAAGAAATATGTGATAAGCTTGATGATTTGTCGAACGAAATGGTTGTATTGATCCTGGAGTAATATCACACCATTTGAATGTAAATCCGACTCACAAAACGATCAAATAAAAGAAGAGGAAATTAGGACCTGAAAGAGCAACAGCCGCTAATGAAGAGATCAACCGACTATTGGGAAAAGGTTCAATTGCCGAGGTTCAATATCTAGAGTGCTGGAAAATCCCGTGGTGGCCAAGAAGAAAAATGAAAATGGAGAATTTGTGTAGATTTCACAGATCATAATAAGCCATGCTCAAATGACTGTTTCCTTCTCCGAGGCATTGAGAAACTCGTGGAAGCGACTGCTGGAAATGAATTTCTTTCGTTTATGGATGAATTTTCGGGATACAACCAAATTATGATGAATCTAGACGACAGGGAAAAGACAGCTTTTATAACATATAGGGGAACCTATTGCTACCGCGTAATGCCATTCGATTTGAAGAAAGCCGGTGTGACGTATCAAAGGTTGGTCAATCGGATGTTCGCACAGAAGCTCAGAAGCACAATGGAAGTCTATATAGATAATATGTTAGTTAAATTCAAGTAGCATCCGACCATGTCACTCATTTACAGGATTGTTTCGACATCCTAAATCGCTTTTGGTATGAAATCAAATCCAGATAAAGGTACCTTTGCGGTTACGTTTGAGGAGTTTCTCGGATATATGGTAACAAAACGAGGAATATAAGCTAATCCGAGACAAATTAATGCGATAAAGAATCTTCGTCCCCGAAGAACTCAAAAGAAGTGCAACGACTCACTAGGCGAATCGCGACTCTGAACTGATTTATTTCGCGGTCGACAGATAGATGACTTGTTGATATTGGGTTCAACTTCCAATTATTTATAATTAGAGGGGTTCGTTTTTGGAAAAGTATAAAGTAAGAAAACAAGAGGAAACCTCGAAAAAAGGATGTATTATTAATGCTTTTGATTACAATGTTTGTTAACTCGGAATGCCGAGGTAACTTTATCAAAGAGAAGTAAAACCTAGGCGATCTAGTTCTTCTTCTCACCGATTCTGAATGAATATTATTAGTGAGGGGATCAAGCCACATGTAGTTCTGAATTGTGGATTTCTGTTGACTATCCCGGAAGATCCGAGAAGTCAACGTTTTTTTTTTTTTTTTTTTTTTTTTTTTGCCTTCTAGAAAAACTAAGCTCTTCCCTTCTGACCTTTCTTGGTTGTTCTTCGTAGGTACTGTTCCCTTTCGAAAAGTTCTGCCAAGATTTCAGCAGATGTTGGTTTCTTCTTGTTGACCGTGGTTAGTGTGAGAGATACATTCGGGGTTTCTTCTTAACTTAGTCGGAATTTGTTTTCTGTTACGAAGCATCTCTGAGCCATTTTTGGTCACCTCGGACCGTGAAATATCCTTTTGGAGTTGGGAAATTTTAGGCACTGATGATAAGTAGATGGAACGGCTTCCATAAAGTATAACCACGGGATTCCGACGATCGCGTTATAAATGGTGGCTCTTTCTACTACTTCGAACTCACGATTTTGTTACCTCCTCCGGCCGATACTGGAATTTTGATGGTTCCCACAGTTGAGACTGTATCTCCTCCGAAAGCGGTTAGGTGTTTAACCTGGGCTTTAATCTTCTGATCCTTAACTTCCATCTTTTGCAGTGTGTCTAAAGATATGACATCCACCGAGCTTCCAGTGTAGACGAGTATCCTTTGGACGTCGCAGTCGCCTATCTGGAGTTCGATTACGAGTGGATCGTTATTGGGAGCGTCGATTCCTTTCAGGTCTTTCGGTGGTAAATGTCAGCTCTTTTTGCAGAGTGGAGATTCGTGGAACCTGATCCGTGGACAGTCTAAAGATACTTCACTGAATTGATCGAACATAATCTTCACAGTTTGCGAGTCCTTCCATTATCATGTTAATCCTTTTTCTATGTCAAGGCAGAACTTCTCCTTCTTCCGTATCTTCGCGGGAGGGCGGGTTTTCTTCATCTTCGCGTGTTTTACGCTTCTCCTTTTCTCGGTCTTGTTCAAATCGGATGCCATTAGATGATTCTTTACGTTTCGGCAATCTTGTTTTGTGGCCTGGTCTCTTGTGATACTCACACCAAGGGGTGGTCGGATCATTAGGATCTCGATTGTAATGTAATACTTTGAATTATCCTTCCGAGATATATCCTTCGGCGAGTTTGTTACCGAAAAGGTTATTTCCGACTTTGATTTATCCTTCCGAGGTTGATCCCTTTCTACTCGTCGCCCTTCCACTTTCTCCTTTGGTTTCGTCTCCTTGTTTATTTTTGTGGATCCGTATACTTTGGCGAGTTCGGCACGGTTCTCTTCGATCTTTATGTGAGTATTTGCTTGATGAAAAGCATCGTTCCTAGACTAGGGCCTATGAGCAAACAATTCATCCCAAAACCTCAATTGGAACCAAGTCGCAGCGCTAAGTGTTCCAATTGCTAGGTCGTCGTCAATCCTCTGTCGTGAGTAAATCTCTATAAATCTTTTGGATGAAGTCTCGGAGTGGCTCTTTTGGTCCTTGTTTTACTGCGTAGAGGTCCGATGCCATGGCCTGTTGTTCTAGATGAAGCATGTACTGCTTGAAGAAAGCTTCGCGGAGTTCTGCAAAACAACTGATTGAATGGGGGGCAAACTAGTAAACCTGGCTTGGGCATCTCCTCTTAAGCTTTCTAGGAAAAATGGACATCTTCCCTCATCCTCTTTACCTCTTTGGAACTCGGCTCGACGGACTTTAACTAAAAAGACCCTCATGTAGACTGCTGGGTCTCCGGTTCCATCGTAGGTTGGGAGTCTCAGCTTGTCATTGAGTGGGACTCGTGTTCGTGTGATGTTTTGAGTGAACGGACTTTTTCCGTTTCTGCCAGCAATTGATCAACTTCTGGGGCGATGCTTTGTGGATTAGCGATCGCATCTCCTCTAATTCCCTTTTTAGGATTGCAATCGATTGGTCGGTACTCGGAGTCTGAATTATATCATTCCCACTTCTCCAACTCCGGCAAGTAGTGGGCATCCGAGGTTATCTTGGGCCGGTCTGATCATCCTCGAACGTTACCCGCGTGTGGAGTGGTTCGTGAAGGTCTAGCTGAAGTTGTTCTGAGAGTTTGGTTATGACCCTGGGCTCTCAAAGCTTGGAGTTCTTCTGATATGGTCGCGAGTTGGTCGATTAGACTTCGGTTAACCTATTGCTGATGGTTAATTTGCTCTGCCAGCCAACTCTCACGCTGCTGCTGTGTTCTTATCATTGCTCCCTCGGGGGTCGTCACCTCTTCTACATTGGGAACTTGTTCTTCTCCGTTATTCAACGGTTGTATTCCCATGGTTTGCTCGGCTATTCGAGGATTTATTGATGCGCTTGGTAATTCATGCGAGTTCCGAGTTTCGGCTGTTGAAGCTCCAATTATTGGATTGGTGGGAGTTATGAATCCTTGTTTGCCGTGTTGACTGGGTGTAGCATGAGGGTAACTTAGTTCACGGATTATGGGATCATGACACTCGAATAGGGTCCTGGCTAATTCCCTAGCTGGATGGTTGGTATTTTGGACCGTATCTTCTTCATCGCTTACTTCTGCGACTTCACCGTCTCGACGTTCGTCTGTGGCTGGCGTTTCTGTGTTCATCCTCCTGTTTTCCAAGGTCTCTTTATTCTTTTGCTAAAAGATATATCGCGAGCCCCCCTATCTGGCGCTGCAAATATTGATACTGAGTTCAACTTCTAATTATTTATAATTAGAGGGCTTCGTTTTTGGAAAATAATAAAGTAAGATAACAAGAAGAAACCTCGGAAAAAGGATGTATTATTAATAATTTGTATTACAAGGGTGTTAACTCGGATGCCGCCCGAGTTAACTTTATCAAAGAGAAGTAAAACCTACGCGATCTAGTTCTTCCTCGTCCCAATTCTGAATGAATGTTATTAGTGAAGGGGGGTATGTATTTATATATCCTTAATAGTCGGTCTAGTAAGCCCATGGGCTAACCTCGGAAAAATGGAATATTTCTATTTTTCCAAGACTAAGGAATCTATGATAAGATTTGATCTTACACTGTCCGAGCTTTAGACTTCGGCGTAGGACGATGTTGTTTATACCCCCGCTTCGGACACCAAATTCGATTATTCTTTAGCGTGGTATCCCTCGATCATCTGGGCCGAGGGTTAACATTCGTGTTGTCGGGACTTATAACCTAATAAGTTATCAGGGATGAGCTTGGTAGGGACCACACTCCAATTATTTCCAAACTATCGACAAGGGGTAGAACCCCACCATCAACAAGGATTGATGCTTCATTGTATCAGAAGAGAAGAAGCAAATGATGTAATGACTTCTGCCCATTTTGGTGAAGGGGGAAATTATTCAGGAGGAAGAATGTTGGCAGTAAAACTTTGGAGGTTGTGTTATTATTGGTAGATTGTGACAAGTTTAAGGCACGTTGCGAAAAATGCCAAAGACATGCTCCAGAAATTCATGCACCAATAGAATTACTTATGACCGTGGTGCCGCCTTACCCATTCATGCGTTGGGCGATGGATGTCATGGGACCTTTTCCGAAGTCACAGAGTGGAAAACGGTTTTTATTGGTCTTAACTGATTATTTTACCAAGTGGGTCGAGGCGGCAGCTTATCCGAAGATGCAAAGTAGTGAAGTTGAAAGTTTCGTCTCGTAAAAAATTGTTTGTCAGCATGGAATTCCTTACGAGATAGTAACAAATAACGGATCAAATTCATTCTGAACAAATTTGAAGCCTTTTGTGAAAAATGGAGAATTCGTCTAAGCAAGTCAACTCCGAGGTATCCCAAGGAAACGGATAGGCCGAAGCTACGAATAAAACAATTGGAGCAGGAATAAAGAAAAGGCTTCTCGGCAAAAAGGGGAGATGGTCGGATGAATTAGATGGGAGTATTGTGGTCACACTGAACAACTCCTCGAAGTACGTCTGGACAAACCCCTTTCTCACTCTTTCATGGTATGGAGGCAATGTCTCCCGCATAAGTAAGGATTCCGAGTTCGCGAAGGACTCTAATGGTACATGTTACTGAAGTTAACGATCCGAAATTGAGAGAACGAAATGATGAAACACAAGAACTTCGGGATCACGCTTTACTTCGTATTCAAAATTATTAAAAAATTGCTTCTCGATATTACAACAAGAAAGTCCGAGATCGTCCTTTAGATTTATTTTTATGAAAGGTGTTTGAGAATACAAAGGAACCTAGAGCTGGAAAGCTCAGGGCCCGGTGGGAAGGCCCCTACTTAGTAGTAAAGAAGCTTAATCCGGAGTTTATCGTTTGAAGACTATGGAAGGCGAGGATATACCTCGGGTTTGGAATTCATACCATCTAAAAAGGTATCACTGCACGGCGGGACCATAGCATCCTCGCCAAAAAAAAAAAGACCTAGTAAGGTTCGAACTACGGATGATTTGATCCCTTTCCGGTACGTAGGCAACTCTTCGGAGTCCAGCTATAACAAAAAAAAAAAAACGGTACCTTGATCACGTACTCGATAACATGGTTCGTCTGTTTACACATTCTTTACCAAATGCAGCTGGAGTTTTCAGAGCTTAATAAAGTAGAACCGAGAAATTACAAGGCAAAGTCGGGTCATTTCCGCATATTTAAAACCACTTCAAATACCGGAATTCGATAAAGTAGAATCCGGTATAACAGATAAAGGTCGAGTATTTCTCGTTAAATAAATTTTTCAAAGTAAATGAAAAAAGCTTTAATGTGATAAAATAACCTTTGTGCTAAAAAGTCATCGAAATTCAACAAAAATAATAAGAAACTTCGGAATAAAAAAAAGGAAATAAAAAGAAAGAAAATTACAAAGTAAGGAA